>CM060919.1:841339859-842674859 GCA_030737875.1 Allium sativum | reverse complement strand
TTTAAGCATACACATAACTCGCATAAGCATTCACATTCTTGCATAAGCATTCACATACTTGCATATTAACAAACATGTAACTTGCATAGCATATCTTGCATATTAACATACATGTAACTTGCATATTAACAAACATGTAACTTGCATAGCATATCTTGCATATTAACATACATGTAACTTGCATATTAACAAACATGTAACTTGCATAGCATATCTTGCATATTAACATACATGTAACTTGCATAGCATATATTATCATACATGTAACTTGCATAGCATATATTATCATACATTTAACTTGCATATGAACTTGTTAAACATGCATAAACCCACTTGTTAAATATGCATAAAACAACTTATTAATCATGCATATTATCACATACTTAGCATGCATAGAATCACATACTAAACTTGTATAATTTCATATACTTAGCATGCATAGAATCACATACTCAACTTGCATAATATCATATACTTAGCATGCATAGAATCACATACTCATCATGCATAATATCACCTACTTAGCATGCATAGATTCACATACTCATCATGCATAAAACCACATACTTAACTTGCATAAAATCAATTACTTATTATGCATAAACCCACATATCCAACTTGCATAAACTCTCATATTCAACTTGCATAAACTTACATATTCAACATGCATAAACTTACATATTCAACATAGGATTAATATTATACATAGATTAGCATATCATTACAAATGATTCAAACTCACAAATCCGCATTCAAGACCATAAGTCTCATTACACCTAATCTACTTATCTTAACAATTGATCATCAAAGTGATAGAAACTCACCAAAACACAATTAGCAAGCTAATGAAGAAGATTAAGATACTAAGAATGGATTAGAGATTGATTAGAGCTTGCTTTCCTCTTCATTGATTTGTGGAGGCCATGATCAAGTTTCATTTTGCCATAGTTTAGTTACAAGATTTAATTATGAATGAATTAGGGTAGGGTTAGGGTGTTATTTATAGGATTAGGTTGCATTTTAGACCCTTAGATTAACCCTAGATTAATTTAGGACCATCAGATCCATCAGATCCAAGAAGCTTCCAGAACTAGCCCACCAAGCCAGCCCAAGAACCCAAACTGGTGCACCCAGTTTCTCTGGGCGTCGCACCCTGTCGACAGGCAAGTCGACAGGCATGTCGACACCCCTGTCGACAGGCCTGTCGACAGCCCTGTCGACATGGGTTGGGCGGGAATCTTCCCGCCTGGCCCCGCCTGTCCAATTTAAAATCAGAATTTTAAATTCTTAATTCTGTTTTTAGTTTCAAATTTTCTGCAAACTTCATCGGGCCATAACTGGGCCATACGGACTCCGATTTTCGAAAACTCGGACTCTATTTCGCGTATTTTTCCGAGACGAACGCAATGACGCAGCCCGTTTCCCCCAATTCTCACATCTGAGATTATAAATTCTGTAATTCGTGAATTTTAGCATTAACCGAAATTCAGGGTGTTACATTCTCCCCTCCTTAAAGGATTTCGTCCCCGAAATCTCTAAGCTAAGGAGAATGCATATCCTACCATCCAAACAACCATCTACTCAATCCATCAAACACGAGTATCCATTGTCCTTAAACAATTTCTAATGATGTATGAGCATATGCGAAAAGTGTGTGTATATGTTCCCTATCTAATGTACGAACATATGCAAACCATGATAGTGCCATGCATCCAATATGTATGCGAGATAACCCTATCGACACATACAGTATCTATATGAGTGCACAATCATTCACCAAAATGCATCATCCATATGATAACACAATCATTATACATCCATAAATATAGCTAACCACACACAATTTTATGCAATATGCAATATGAAGTGATTGAGCCGATCTAGTGCCTAGAGTGTGTATATATGCATCCACGAGCAACCACTAGCAAACACTTGCATCCACTTGCATCCATCAACCATAACATGTCTCAAACACATGTTTCAACCATAGGTTTTCCCTATCTAAAGGTCAACAGCACTAATCGAGAGGACATACTAAAGATAAGGTAAGTACTAGGTAAGCGATAAAGGAGAAGTTAAAAGACATACTCTCCAAAAAGAAATGGATACAAAGAACGCATCTTCGCTTCCGTCTCCCAAGTAGCATTTCTTTCGTCATCTCCCCATTGCACTCTAGCTAGCTGAACTTCTTTGTTCCTCAACTTCCTAGTCTCTGACCCAATGATGCGAGTAGGAGCTCGTCGAGCAAACTCGGCTCTACCACCTCAGCGGTCTCATGTAAGTACTTCCTCAAATGGGACACATGAAATACACCCGGTACACCACTAAGTTTGTCAGGCAACTCCACTCTATATGCCATCTGTCCAATTCTTTCCTTAATGGGAAATGACCCTACAAACCTTGGTACTCACTTCCTAACAGATCCAAAGTGAACCACATTCCGTAACGGAGATACCTTGATAAAAAGCATGTCCTAATATCAAACTCAAGCTCTGTTCTCCTCTTGTCCACATAAGATCCCGCCGCTTTCATCCTTCTTTGAATCAAGTCAATCTTCTCTGAGGACTCTTTAATCACATCGGCCCAACCAAGATCTTATCCGTAGATTCCCACTAACATGTAGGTGATCAACAAGGCCTTCCATAAAGAGCTTCAAAAGGAGCTATACCAATACTGGACTGAAAGCTGCTATTATATGCGAACTCCACCAATGGAAGATGCTCTTCCCATGTACCTCCAAAATCCATAATACATAACCTCAAAAGATATTCTAAGATACGGTTCACCCTCTCGGTCTAACCGTCCATCTGAGGATGATATGCGGTGCTCAAACACAACTGAGTCCCTACCGCCTCTTGCAAAATCTTCCAAAACTCACTAGTGAAGATAGGATCTTGATCACTCACAATGCTGGAAGGTACACCATGCAATCTAATAATCTTTCGAAGGTAAACTGAAGCTAGACATGTAACAGTCCTCTTGCTCTTCACGGGTATGAAATGGGCACACTTAGTAAGTCTATCTACCATAAGCCCAATCCCCGTATTACCCTACCTTGATTTCGGTAATCCAATGAGACACTATCCCACTTCCTATTACGAAACTTCTAACGGGTGTAGCAACCCTCCGGGCTTCTTCTGTTCCGCTTTCACTTGTTAGCACACCAAGCATCTAGCGACACACTTGGCCGCGTCTTTCCTCATATTGGCCCAAAAGAAAACTCGCTTCATGTCTTGGTACATCTTGTCCCTTTCGGGATGAATGGTCATCTTCGACCGATGTGCATCATCAAGTATAGCCTTCCTCAAACTCTCATCTTGCGGTACACAAAGTCTACCGTCTCTACACAACCACCCCTTACTATCTAGGGTGTACCTACTCAAATGGCTGGACGACTCCTCCCCCTTATGAGCTTCTCTCATAGCTCAACCAACTGTGGGTCGTCTTGCTGTGCCTCGCCACCCCGTCCCAAAAGAGTAGGCCTAACCTCCAAGGAGGCTAGCAAACCGGGTACAAAATCAACGGAAGGTCTAAAGTCAAACATAGAAATAAACCCTAAGCTCCGTCGTTTAATCGATCAATGCACTCAAGGACAACATTTTTCTTCTTAAGGCGTCTACTACCATGCTTCCCTTGTTAGGGGTATATGCTATCTCAACTCATAAGATGCTAAGAATCCTATCCAAAATCGTCACAACTGTCCATCTCTCACGCAGACCACCCTAGTCGAATTCGACATCCCCCAAATGCAAGCCCCAAAGGCCGAAACCAATATCAGACAAACACCCAAGGGATATCTCCTTCGAGTTCAGGCAACCTACGTGAGATGATACTAAAAATAATAATAATAATGGCTAAACAATTAAGCCTTTGACCAACCTTGGATGTCCTCGCCAGTCTCGCTCCCAAAACCACCGTTTATCCTATAACTGGCTTTGCTCACCCTATTGAGCACATACAAAAACTTATTACGCTCCTTGAAAAGACCAAGATGTCATTTCCAAAGGCCATCACAAACTTATTTAGGTACTCCCTGAACACCCTTCTCTTCCAATCAACAAAGTATGCGGGGGCGTTCGTCAAACCAAATAGCATCACCAGCCACTCATAAAATCTATCCGGAGTCCTAAGGCAGTCTTCTCTATACTATCGTCAGCCACTCCCAACTGACGAAACCATGTGGCTTAGTCCAACTGCGAAAATACTGAGGCGCCAACCAACTGATCAAAGAGATCATCAATCTTCGGCAATGGGTGTCTATTCTTCTTTGTGAGTTTATTTAGTTCTCTGTAGCCTACACAAAGTCTGAGAGACCCATCCGCCTTCGTGGCAAAAACTACTGGAGCACCCCATACCGATATACTTCCTCTTATGAACCCCTTCTCAAGCAATCGCCTACTTACTTATGAGTTCCCTCCTCTCACGAGGAGCCTTGTGGCACACTGGCCAAGTCACTGGTTTGGCATTGTTTACCAGATATATTCGGAAGTCAATCTCCCGCTCCGGAGGTAAACCCTTCACCTTCTCAAACACATCCGAGTTTTCCCGGACCACTTCTAACAGATCGCAAACTCTCGACCGACGTGTCAAGCGATTCTAGATAACTTAGCATAACAGATTCTATGGGATTACAAGAGATCTCGAGAGTGTTACCCAGGCGGCCCATAAGCCTAACAACTCTCCCTTCAAAATGAAGAACGGTACCCCGACTGGATAACCAGTCCATGCCCCAAAACTAACCCATAGCCCGTGAAGCCCAACAAGCGTCACATCCAAACTCAACACTAAGTATAGAAACTTTCAAACCCAAACACGTCATGGAGCCCCAATTGGGTTTGAAACAACTAAGGGATCATCTACCAAACTGGTGTCTAAGTGCAGTGACTCAACTAACAATGATGAGATAAACGAACTCGATACATCAGAATCAAATAAAGTTTGGATCGGATAATAAAGAAATCCAAATTCCAACCTAGACGGTCTTATCCCTACCCGGCACCCTAGTCGTGAGGAAATACAACTATCCTCCAGAAGATTCCATACCTTGCCCTTGCTTCTTTGGACAATCCTAATAAGGTGTCCTATTCCTCCCAAAAGGATAACTACTAGCCTTCTCCTTCCCATTCTCCATTCGTAGCCTCCCACCAATGAGGTTTCATCCTTTATTAACCAAACAACTATTAGAGCCTTCCTCCCATCGTCCATCCAATAAGTACTTACAAGTCCTCCTCCTTCTTGAACCAACTTCTAATCTGATTTACGTCTAATTCCCTTGAAGCGGTTTTCCATCCTTATCTATCTTAGAAAGATCATCTACACACGGAGGGGAAACTCAAAACGAGAGAGAAAGAGATTCAAACGGAAAATTCGAAAGATAAAGATATGGTTATCGGGGATTATGCTTTTCTCTCAAAAACTTTTCTCTTAAAAGACATGTTTTTGAAAATACTCCTTTCCAAAAATATTCTTAGAAAAATAGTTTTTTTTTTCTAAAAATTTTATCTGTTCTGGTAACCTGGCTCTGATACCACGTGTAACACCCCACGTCCGCTAAGGTCACTCATACCAGGGGAATGCCTTAGTTTCGGTGAAGTATTTTAAGTGAATATAGAACAGAAAAATTACAGCAAGACAGATATAAGTAATACTTGAAAATTTAAATCATCATTTCATTGCAACGGAAAGTAATACATGTTTGGTTACATCACAAAACCATAAACCAGAGTCAAGTACATAATATCCATCTTGATAAAATAGAAGTACATAATCCCACTACATAACTAATAGCCATAAAGGAAAGATAAGCTCGGCTTCACTTCAGAGGTCCAAGCTCCATAGGATAGATACAGCAATCAGATCAAAGCCCACTAGCACCAGGCCCACTCTAATAACCTGGGGTTGGGGGAAAAAGATAAAAACAACGGGGTCAGACATAAGTCTGAGTGAGTCCTATAACCCTAACAATACAATCATTAAAATAACCAGAGAAGACATAAGTTGATATACGGTAACGACTGGGGATGAATGGCTACACTAAGCAGCTTGGTAAACTTAGGATAAACTAAGATCACCGTAAAGACGCATTTACCCACCCAAGGATAATTACTAAATTACACCGCCCAGACCTACTCAAAGATAATTCCTACACTGCACCACACCAGTTTTACCTACCTAAGATTAATTCCTACTTAAAGGTTGATCCCACTAAATGTACTTAGTAATTTTTAGCCAGTAGTTT
This sequence comes from Allium sativum, assembly GCA_030737875.1. Taxonomy (NCBI): domain Eukaryota; kingdom Viridiplantae; phylum Streptophyta; class Magnoliopsida; order Asparagales; family Amaryllidaceae; genus Allium; species Allium sativum. The sequence continues at coordinate 842,668,621 of CM060919.1, read as the reverse complement.
CTTTTACCCCTACATAGGTGCCGTCTGCCCCTATCTTTACTAGGTGTACCCACTACTCCCAAGCGATCGGCTCCCTAACGTAGATATCCGTACTGGCCCCACAGTGGGATGTATCATTCCCCAAAGTGGCGAGCCTGATTCTGGTGCACGGGTTATACCTACACGATGCAACAACGTCTTACTTACCAGCCCGGGCCCACACACGCATATGAAACCCGATGGACTTGCGTTGCCACCGCTAATCCGTTTTGGCCTCTTATAGTCAAGCCCAATATGCGTGTCCCGTCACTCGACTTGGGTCGAGCCCACAAAGATACGTTTGGGATATTGGTTGAAATGGGCCCCCCACAAGCTACCACCTAAGCTTGTAACCTTATCTAGTGTATCCCACTTAACCCTTTTTAATAATCATGTCTACCTTCATGTTATAAATCCTGGTTCAGTCATTTAATTATATTTCAATTGCCCCTTAAGGCACCCACTAGATTTCCACATGTCACCCAAGTCATTTACTTAATTCCCACATGCCACCCGAGGCACTTACTTAACCCTTTAATCATGTTTAATTCCATGTTCCACTTTGGTTAAGTATTCTAATCGTATTTTCTATTGCTACCCAAGGCAACCCACTAGTTTCCTCATGCCACCCAAGGCACCCTACGAGTTACTACAAGCCACCTAAGGCACCCACTTAACCCTCATGCCCCACTACATGCTTATATGGTTAAGTGTTTCTTAATTAATTCAGACCGTGATCCTCATAAAGACCTCTCACATTAGACTATCTTTTATGACCGCTGGTTAAGCCGGTTGGGTCCGGGCAGCCTTATGTCATAACCGAGTCTAACCTCGTGTCTTTACATTAATCACGTATTTAGTTTGTGCCTAAGACCTCTCACATTGGGCTAACATTTGTAGCAACTGGTTAGGCCGGTTGGGTCCGGGCAGTTTTACGCTACAACTGAGTCCAACCTCGTGTCTTAGTCGATTAATTACACCTAATTAATTACCCTTATAATTTATATTAATTATCCCTAATTAATATCAAGTTTTTTTTCATAACATGGGTAGACCTAACTCAATAGGTAAATTCCCATGGGGTAGACCTAACTCAATAGGTAAATTCCCTCTTATGTTAATCTATTTTTATGGTATGCTTAATCATACCCAACCATACTTTAATTAACATATTTATTAACCCCATCGTTTCCCACGCAAATCGTTCTCATTTCACGACATGATAAAAGGGAAGATCCATCACAAATATCATGGGTTTAACCAAATCTTAGAATATAACTTTGTCATGGGTTAAGAGGATGTCAACTTGCATATATGAGCATATATTAACCCAACTACATTTAACCCAAACTTGCATACTATCGCACATGGCTTGCACAACATATTGCATATGAACTTGCATAAGCACACATAACTTGCATAACATGTTGAACTTGCATAAACACACATAACTTGCGTAACATGTTGAACTTGCATATAAGCATTCTCACAACTTGCATAACATGTTAAACATGCATTTAAGCATACACATAACTCGCATAAGCATTCACATTCTTGCATAAGCATTCACATACTTGCATATTAACAAACATGTAACTTGCATAGCATATCTTGCATATTAACATACATGTAACTTGCATATTAACAAACATGTAACTTGCATAGCATATCTTGCATATTAACATACATGTAACTTGCATATTAACAAACATGTAACTTGCATAGCATATCTTGCATATTAACATACATGTAACTTGCATAGCATATATTATCATACATGTAACTTGCATAGCATATATTATCATACATTTAACTTGCATATGAACTTGTTAAACATGCATAAACCCACTTGTTAAATATGCATAAAACAACTTATTAATCATGCATATTATCACATACTTAGCATGCATAGAATCACATACTAAACTTGTATAATTTCATATACTTAGCATGCATAGAATCACATACTCAACTTGCATAATATCATATACTTAGCATGCATAGAATCACATACTCATCATGCATAATATCACCTACTTAGCATGCATAGATTCACATACTCATCATGCATAAAACCACATACTTAACTTGCATAAAATCAATTACTTATTATGCATAAACCCACATATCCAACTTGCATAAACTCTCATATTCAACTTGCATAAACTTACATATTCAACATGCATAAACTTACATATTCAACATAGGATTAATATTATACATAGATTAGCATATCATTACAAATGATTCAAACTCACAAATCCGCATTCAAGACCATAAGTCTCATTACACCTAATCTACTTATCTTAACAATTGATCATCAAAGTGATAGAAACTCACCAAAACACAATTAGCAAGCTAATGAAGAAGATTAAGATACTAAGAATGGATTAGAGATTGATTAGAGCTTGCTTTCCTCTTCATTGATTTGTGGAGGCCATGATCAAGTTTCATTTTGCCATAGTTTAGTTACAAGATTTAATTATGAATGAATTAGGGTAGGGTTAGGGTGTTATTTATAGGATTAGGTTGCATTTTAGACCCTTAGATTAACCCTAGATTAATTTAGGACCATCAGATCCATCAGATCCAAGAAGCTTCCAGAACTAGCCCACCAAGCCAGCCCAAGAACCCAAACTGGTGCACCCAGTTTCTCTGGGCGTCGCACCCTGTCGACAGGCAAGTCGACAGGCATGTCGACACCCCTGTCGACAGGCCTGTCGACAGCCCTGTCGACATGGGTTGGGCGGGAATCTTCCCGCCTGGCCCCGCCTGTCCAATTTAAAATCAGAATTTTAAATTCTTAATTCTGTTTTTAGTTTCAAATTTTCTGCAAACTTCATCGGGCCATAACTGGGCCATACGGACTCCGATTTTCGAAAACTCGGACTCTATTTCGCGTATTTTTCCGAGACGAACGCAATGACGCAGCCCGTTTCCCCCAATTCTCACATCTGAGATTATAAATTCTGTAATTCGTGAATTTTAGCATTAACCGAAATTCGGGGTGTTACAAGTACAACCATGAAAAACAAATGCAAAGTTTTATGCTTTTAGTCTAATTGAAGAAAACAAGCTTATAGTTTGCCTTAAAGTAACAAATATCTTAGATGATGAAGACATGCTTGATTGAAAAAATGTTAATATTGACAGCTAATCGGAATTACACAGTGAACACAATTTAATGCTTTTTAATAAAATTGAGATTTTAGATTTTTTATTTTATATTGGACCAAAGTTCATATATTTTTGGATGTACGTCATATTCCATTTTGTTCACATGACGTCAAGTGTTACCAATGTAGGTCTCTCCCCTATTGTCATCGTTGAATCTAAGGGCTAATTGAGAATAATGTTTCTAACACTTGAACAGATGTAGAGTGCAAAACAATCAGATTGATTCTGTTTTCTACGTGGATAGAACTCTTTGCTTCCAAACTTGATGCAATCAAAAGAGTGTTGGTTCCAAAATTTAAATACTACTATTTTCTAAACCTTAATAATCATTTTCAAATTGAAGCCAACACTATTGCTGTTTTCTAAAGACCAAATACTGGATCATTTTTACATCTTAAAGAAAATTTAGAGAGTTTTTTTTTTGATGAAATGGTGGCTCCAAAAGAAAATTGGCAAAAAGTGTTCCATTGTAATTGAAAAACAAGAAGTGAATGAACAGTGTGAACATGTGGGAAGATTAAGCATCAATTGAAAGATCATTTTCGGGTACGTATCACAAATTTGAGTATCAATTTAGTTTTCATCCACAGTGAAACTTTGCTAAATTGCTAAAGGGTGATGGAAAAATTTGATCAACTATCTTTATATATGCATGAGATAACCATTTTTAACCATTTTTATAAATCAAATAATTCAAAACAATTTTCAATTTACACAACTCACGACGGTATTCATCTTATCTCTTTAAAAAAAACTAATTAATTCATCATCTTCTTTTAGGTTCAAATTTAGAACATCTTATGTATCTAATAATGTAAATTTATAGATTAAATTTTCAGCATTGGATGTTGGCTGCTGGGCTAATTCTACACCAGTGACGAATGGGTAAATTTGCTTTAGGAACATTAAGTCATATTATCTGACTGAATTTGATGTTAGAAATAAACAAGTACTAACTATTAGGATGCATATTATTAGTAATCTTGGTGTACATGACAGTTCTAGAATTGTTATAGGTCTCTTTTTATTCAGCAAAACATTGCGATTTGAGCATTAGCAGGTTGGTGATTTGTCCACATTCATGCCAGTTTTTGTTATTTGAGCATGAAAATGATATATATATATATATATGTGTGTGTGTGTGTGTATGTATATTAAGGTGGCATGTTTTTTATAATATTTGTATCTTCTTACGTTTCCCTTTTCTTTGTCCGTTGCACTTTAATTTCTTGCATAGTTACACGATTATTTGTTACCAGCCTTAACTTATTGTTGCCTTTTTACCTAATTGTCTACCTACTCAGTACATATATGATTTTGGCCATATATGCACAATGTTATTGTCCTATCCTACTAAAGATTTTTTTCCCCCTTCAAAATAACTTTTTAGTTATACTTTGTACTTCATTCCCACTGCTGTGGTATATCAAGGTTCAGTACACAACATTACAGGATGTATGATTATATGTTGGATAGATTATATCAGATATCTCTTTTGGAGTAAATTTAGAGCAATATGGACCTAGCTTAAAATAAGAGTTCATGCATATGAGCTTATTCTAAAGGTTAAGGTTTGAAATTATATTAATATGTTTTACACAGAATTGCGTTATTTTCTTTCCTCAAGATATAATTTCGCAAATCCTTTCATATGCATTTAATTAAGTCTCACTTCTTTTTTTTAGTGGGAACATGTCTGTGCACATTTCTTTATGTTTAAGAATTTTAGAGCAGGTTTAATAATGATTTATTTAACCTGATACTACCTATCTCCAAAGAAAATATTAATTCCTCATACATCGTTGGAAATTGAGTAATTTTGTATATCTAGGGAAATTGTAATACAATAAAGAAGTGATAACTTGGTAGTGGTATGCTTTCTTTTGTTGTCTGCTTCTTTAAGCTTGAATTCTTTTTTGTTATATAATTTTTTTGACATCATATAATTATGTGAGTTTCTAGCTATATCGATTTAATAGTCATGTGAAATAAAAAAATCGTGATCCCGTTTGAGCATTAAGCTCAAGATAATGTAACCCGTTATTGGAACATTTGCACACTCCACACTTGGAACCATGCACAGATATATGCCATATACACATACAATAATTAGTTTTATTCAGTGTAGTCAAGGCGCTCGCCTAGGCGCCAAAAAGCCCTAGGCGCGAGCCTAGTGCTTTTCTGGTCCTCGAGGCGCCAGAAAAGCGCTCGAGGCGGTGAAACGCTAGAAAAAGCGATGATTGGAAAACACACGCTTTAATGAGTTTTTGTTTTATTTGGTGCCCAGGCCCAAAGTCGAGTCTGTTTCGTTCAACTTAGGGTTGTCCGACTACCTTTACGTCATTTATCGAACATAAAATAAGAAAAGGAGCGTCGACGAAGATATATTGCGAGCTCGAAATCAACAAAATCAACTGATTTTGCTTTCATCCATTCGAATCTTGTCTGATCGGCATCCATCTGGAGCTCAAGCATTCCTGAGACTCGATTTTGAATAGCAACAGTTGCTTCTTCTGTAAACTAAAGCTTTTTTTGGTTTATTTGCTCGGTGCAGCCGTGCTTTGCTATTTAAATTAAAGTGCGGTTTTTTTTGTTTTTTTAGGAACTGCTGGTTTTTTTAAATAAGTGCAAGTGTAGTGTTCTTTTTTTTTTTTGAAGAAATGCAGTTTTTTTTTAAAAAAATTTAAGTACATTATTTTTAAAACAGGTGCATTGCAGATTTCTTTTTTTAAACAGTGCAGTTTTTAAAACAAATGCTGTTTTTTTTAACGACTACAGTTTTTTTTTTTTTTTGAACAACTGCAGGTTTTTTTTTTGAACAAGTGCAGTGTTTGATTTTGAGAAAATGCAGTTTTCTTAATTAAATATGTGCAGTTTTTTTTTAAACAAGTGCATTGCAGTTTTTTTAACTGTAGCACAACAGAACTCATGCTCATGGCGCCCAAAAAAGCCCTAGGCGCCAAAAAGCGCTAGGCACCAGCGTGGGGCTTTTTGTGGCTTTTTCGCCTTGACTACACTAGTTTTATTATTATTATTCATTTTAATAATTTTTTTGAATGCACATGCCTTGGTTATCAAAGAGAAGACGTCTACCAACTCATACTAAGTGTCTCCCCACTAGATAAGTGTTCATTAGCATTTCCATTAATTTTTTATTAGGTCAATTTCAATGTTGGTCAAGATAAATATTGGGCTAGCAACGTAAGTATCGGTGCATTCCAGCTTCAAAATTTGCAGAGAATCACTCAACTCTAAAAGGAGCTATTGCAGACAACAACACAGACTGTTTCCTTACTATGCTTTGTTACGATCAACAAGCATTTAAAAAAGCTAAACAAATTTCCTATAAGGTCTATCCAGGTAGATCATATAATGATTAGAAAATATATATATTAATTAGATTGTTTATTTCTATTATATATAACATAGGGGAAAATAATGCTTTTGTACAGCCTAGATTGTGATTTAATTTACTACCTTCATACACAGAAGAAACCAGCATTTGATTACCCATGTATCAGAATTCAGAAGATTCAGAAATATAAGCAATGTCGATTTGTCAATTCAAATCTTTCTGATTATGATTTTTTTTTTGTCGTACGTAAGCTGTCCTATACTTTTTTGTTGCATCTGATCAAAATGGCACCTAAGTAATCAAGAGAGTTACATTGAAAGTAGTTCTTTTTTATTTTTTTGGTAGGCTTCCCTGTTTTTTGCTTGCCTTCATAATTTTCCCCTCGGCCACTGTTATCGTTTGAATCAGAATATAATCTACTCAATTTTAGTCCATTTCACAGTTAATAACTAATTTGAGGATCATGGTTTCAGCTATGGAGTCCAAATCTATAATGCACATTTTGTTTGAAGATTGATTTCATAAATCGTAGCTTAAGGTTCGCGCTTCCATAATAGCACTGTTTAAAAGCATGATATGTGTGTTCTATTATTATTTTTCCATGTAACTAAATATTATTATTTAGTTAGATTCCAAAATAAAGACAGTCTTTCATGTTTCAAATTTCAATATGTTTATTCATTAGTTTTTAATGGGCCACATATATGTTGAGGTAACAATTACTAGAAATTTGCTTAAGAAGGTGACGGTTTTATTACTGTGAGGTAACTTCCGAGAAATAAAGGAATACATATTCAGTCATTACAATAGAATGATCGTTGACATCGCATCTTGTTTATTTATACATAAGTAATCATGTTTGTATCATGGGTTTGAATCGTATCCAACTTAGTCGTTCAACCCCAACCATATTTTTTTTGAGTGCGAGTGATTCTAGCAAACTGCATACAAAGCAGACATACTTTTTATATTTTTCTTAGTTTGTTATTTATTCTTTATGCATTTAGGCTGGAAACACTTAATAACATATCCCATGATCATGCAATCTTTTCAATAACTGGATGCAGATACCTTAAACTTTGTCACATAGACCAAGTTTATGTATGACCATTTGTTACTCTAAAGGTTTTAGCGATTTTAAGAAAAATGTTATATTTACACAATTGTCTATATGAATATTCTATTATCATATCAACAGAGTATCCCCATCCTCATATCCTTAAGATTAAAGCTTAGCACAATATGAAAACTCTATTCTTAATATTCAAGCTTAGCACCATATGAAAACTAATCACACAGGCTTTGGATTGTGCTTTTATGAAGTATCACTGTCAAGCATAACAAAATGAACACCACTATTAATTTGGTTGTACTTTTCTAGGTGCGGTACTAAACAGACATAAATGTATTATTTTATTTCTTGGTGTAATAACTAGTTAGGTATAGTGATTGTGATTACCCAATGAACCCCACATAATGTTTTGATGATGTTGAAGTTCTCCAAACTCTTTTTTTTTTTAAGATTCTTGGGGGTTCGATTTTAGGATGATCAAACACATAATTTAGCAAGCACAAGGAGGTAAGGAAACTTTAAATGGGTAGTAATTATCTCTACTATAAAGTCTTAGGATTATATTTTTATGTATGGTGTGTCCTTTGCTACTTAACACAAAATTTTTAACTGATAAACTTGTTGCTTTTCTCTTTCTTTTTTATGTTACAAATAATCCATGAGTATAATAATATATAATATTGCTCTAGTTTCTATGTAAACTCATTCATTTTCACTTCTTATATTAGCTAAAAACATATTTTTGTGATGTTTTTAAGAAAGAGTTTTATATCGAAATCTTATGTTGCTGAAATATTGAGCAATAGGAACTTTCAATTGTGAATTTCAGCAAAAGGTACGAGTTTTATCCATATGCACAAACGTGGGAATACTTTAGTTGGTCTGGCATTATTTTTAGCTTAGATGTCCAAGGTAGAATTGAACGTGAAAGGAAAATTGGGAACGTATCGTTGTTGACAAATCACTTACAAAATTATAACGTCCTTGGCAATGTCAAATGATGAAATTTTACCATTATTAATTTTTATGTCAACTGACTATTACATTGCAGAACATGTAATGACACTGTCATTTGCATTAGTTTCATTTTCATTAATCTATTACAATCATAAATATTAAAATAAATAAAATTATTTTTTAATGGGAAATGATGTTGGGATAACAACTTGTGGTATATAAAGGAACTAATTTATGTGAACTTTCGTACAGTCAACAATGACTAACTTTGATTAGCAGCTAATTATATCATTTTCTTAGTAGTGATACTCCTTTTAAAATTGTATTACGTATACTAGAATTATAACATGGTGGAAGTATCGTGCTGACTCTGGTATTATGAAAAATTGTACGAAGGTAGCAGAATATTTGGCCTGGTTCTTGCACTAGTATGCTTCAGTTAGTGGTGTTGCATAGTGAGATTTTTTATTTATAAATTGACAGCAATTAGTAAAAAATTTGCTTTGTAAAATTTAGTATCTTAAAATTGCATCTTCCTAGTTTATATAAAGTCTCTTTAGCTGGAAGTATGTTGCGCTTGATTTGTAAAATGTGTAGAAAATGTCAGTCAATAAGATATGAAATAAACAATGTTTTTATTCTTTTTCTTTTGTAGCAGTGGCCCCAAAAGCAAAGTCTTAAGTCATGCCAACCAAAAGAGGGACAGGACTAGAAAGATGGAATCAATGGTGACATCGGATGACAAAGAAGATATTAATAAAGCAAGGTGATGAGGAAGAATTCTACATTCATGTTATTTGTACGCTGCTAGAATTATGTTGGAGCTGTGATATTCTTGAAGTTATGCGATATTTCAATGTTTATTAGGTGAGTTTTAGCTACTATGTTTTGATGTTTCTTGCATATAGTGAGGCAGCAATGTATGTGGATGATGTGAGCTTGCAAAGTTTATGGAGTTTGACATGAAATGTGTGTTTGCTATTGTTTGTCCTGAAAATCAATTACATATGTATTGGTATAAATTCTAATTTGACATACGAGATTTACTTATATGCATATGTGATTTAGTGCACTTAAAGTTTGCTTTAGGAAAGAAGAATTACCAATAGTTATGAACAGTGGAAAGAAAAAAACAAGTTGAAAATGCAAATCAAAATTCAACCTTTTAAGTAGTAATAAATGTTAGTTGAGCTGATGGCGCACTTATTCAGTAAAAAAAAGTGTATGATGAAAAGTTAATTTTTAAAGATTATTTTTAATTCTTCTTATTATCTGTTTATATGGTTATTTGATGTTAGACGACATGAAAGTGCAATTAATTGCTTGCAAGTGTAAATATAGAATAACCGAAAAAGGAAAATGTTATGGATGATGAATGTCTATGGCAATGTATAGAATGGTCGTTTAGGAACAATTATCATCGATTTGAAATCTCCTGAATGGAAAAGCCTATGGTTTAAGCATTGCTAATACCGAACAACTTTAATAGCACATGTGAATGTCGCAAATGCATATAATACTAGCGACGTATATATGTGTTGTTAGAAATTTGGTTAAGTGCAACAAAGATACAAACATAATTTTTTTCCAATATAATTTTATGTCGCGCTTGACACATTTTAACGACTTTAATATTGTGTCGCAAATAAGGACACTAGAAACAACAACATTAGCGACGCAAACCATTTGCGGCACAAACCTTTTTTTGGTAACATAATTTGTGTCGCAATAAATTATTTTTTCGCGATGTTTATTTTTGTCGAAAAGTTTCATTTGCGTCCCCACCATTTGCGACACTTGCGCGACGCTAATTTTACTGTCGCTATTTATTTCTTGCGACGCAAGTTGATTTTTCTATGGCACATAAAAGCGTCGCAAAAAGTTAATTTTGTTGTAGTGTGTGGCCCAAAGACATCACCATCCATCCTGTTTTCGTCTCTGTTCAGCTTCTCTTTGTGGCCTCCTCTTTTCACTTTCTTCCTTCTCCCTTCCTCTTTTCTGTGGTTTACGCTAAGTGTGATTGGATTAAGTGACTGGTCCTTTGGTCTGACATCCTCTCGCTCACCGATTTTGATTTTGGTGTCTTAGTCTTAGGCTATAACTTTAATGTTGTCGCTTGTCAATCAGAGAAACAGGGTGGCGCCTTTGTTAATCGGGCAGTAGTTGAAGATTTCAATTCGTTCATTGTCAGCTCTGGTCTCGCGTAGGCTTCTTTATTCGGGCCGGCTTTTACCTGGTGTAACAACCAGGAAGGGCCTAACCGAATTGTCTCTAGACTTGCACTACCAGAATTACTGAATTTAGTGACGTTGTTTTTTATGATGGAATTTTCCATCACTGAATTGCAATGGTGTAACAACCCTGAATTTTGGGGGTAAATTTAAAATTTATTTTTAGCTAATTTTAATAGGTTTTGATATTTAAAATAATTTATTTAAAATAATAATGATTAAAAATTGATTTGAATCGAAGTTAGAATGAATAATTTAATTTTAATTATAAAAGGAATTAGAAATAACTCAGTAGTTTGAAAAGTCAAACTTGAACTTTGACTGACCGTACCGGATGCAAAATTTAACGGATTTTAGTGAAACCAAAAATATTAGAATTTATTTAAAAATATATTTCTAACGAATCTGAAAAATTGAAATTTCATAGCGGGAATCAAAAGTTATGCCCAAATTAAAATTTAGAAAGGTCGCTATGAAATTTACAAAGGCCAAAAATGCTACTTTTTGCATACAAAGGAATTTGGACTCGAAATCACTTCCATTGAGTTCAGAATGACGTTTCTGCATTGAAAAACAGTAAACACTTATATATTTCGAGTTTCAGAAATTATTTGTTTAAATATGTATTTTTAATGTTTAATATATACGCCTTGAAAATAGCCATTTTTCAAACGACCTCTGTTTTCGACGAAACCACTTTTGCTGGATTCGAAATGTCAAAATATGACTAAATTTAATTTTTCATAATTTTTCGAATTAATATGTGAACGTGGCAAAAGAAAATGTGTTTTGACTGTTTTAGTTAAATTTAATCGACCTGGAAAAAAGCCATTTTTCAAACAGTCTCAGAATTCGATGAAATTAGTCTTGTTAGAACCGTATCGGCAATACGAAGCCAAAAATATATTTTTTTGGAATTTTTATAGCTCATATGTGGCCCTGGCATATTTAAATATACGGTAAATATTTAATTAATTAATTTTTAATGGAATTTTAAATAAATATTCTACAGATCTCAGAATTGGACCCTGGGACCTATCCCATTGCGTTCAGAAGGTGTCAAAACCTTAAGAACGACAGTAAGCAGGCCCAATTCGGAGAAAGTCCGGATTTTCACCTTTAAAACACGAAAAACGAGATTTATTATTAAAATAATATAATATTCCGGAAACCCTAACCCTAAATGGCCAGCCGCCGCCTATTCAATTCGAAGGCCAGAATCATGCGAAATTCAAACCTTAATTTCTTGCAATCCGTTCAACGATAATCCAAAAACTATATATCAAAACGAAGAGGAGATCGAGAGCTTCGAATCTATACGGTTAAGATCGGGTTTTGGTGCACGGATTTCGCGAATTTGGGGCACAAAGTGCTTCCGTTCGCGGTGGTTTTCGGGCGCCTAGGGACCACCGAGTTGCACGATGGTGGCGGCGCTGGGGCGTGGGACAACGGGCTTCGACGTGGTGCTAATGGATTCGGGTCCGGTTGCTTGTAGTGGCGCACGCAGGGAGGAGTCACGGTCGAAGGATGGGTTCTGTAGTTCGGCTGTAACGAGAAATGAGGAAGAAAGGTTTATATTTTATATTATTTTATTTATTTAATATTTAATTTATACAATCTTTGAAATGCGATAACTCTCTCATACGATGTCTGTTTTGCGAACCGTTTGTTGCATTAGATTCGTCTTTCTGAGATCTACGCGATGGCACCAACCACAGCTGAATCAAAGACAGTTGAATTTCAGCCAAAAATCAATGTGAGAATTCTATTTTTTATTATTTAATTAATTATAAATTATTTTTCTCGCGATAAAAGTTTTTGTAGTGTGATGTTAATTCAGATCTGGAATGTATGTGTTATATAAATTGTTGATTGTTGCTTGTGATATGTTCGTTATTCATGTTATGGTAGATCCGCATTGGAATTTCATATATTGTTGCATTTTATTGCGGTTAGCAAATTAAAATCTAAATTTAGATCTAAATCAGATTTTATTCAGATCTAGTTGTTCTAATTTGTTTTATATTATTAAAATATTATTTTTATTATTCTGAAATGAACAATGAAATTTGAACGACAAATAAAAATTTATTTTTATTTGTTGATATTACAATAAAATTTGAACGACAAATAAAACGTATCTTTATTTGCTGATACTACAAAAGAATTAGAACGACAAATAAAAACTCATTTTTATTTGTTGATATTACCATAGAAACTGAACGACATATAAAACATTATTTTTATTTGTTTATATTACAACAGAAGTTGGTTAACAAATAAAATCTTATTTTTATTTGTTTACTTTTCAACAGAATTTGGACGACTAATAAAATATTATTATTTGTTTACTTATGATAGAATTTGAACAACAAATGGATTTTCATATTTGTTGAATTTAATTATATTGTCAATTCAATATAAATAAAATATCATTTTGATCATTTCTAATGAAAATTTTATAATTAGAGTAAAATGTCATTCTTAGTGTAAAAAAGTACATTAGATCAAAAATAACATTTGGATTAGAAATTTGTTAGAAAAATAAAAACAACATTTTTATTTGAAATATGTTATGCAAAACAAAATGACATTTTTGATTAGAAGTTTATTATGTAAATAAAAAGAAAGAATGAGAACAAAAATTCTCATTTTTGATTAGTTAAAAAGAATTGAACTAAAATACTCATTTTTATTCATTTTGGTTAGTTAAAAAGGATTGGACAAGGTTATACATTTTTGTTAGAAAAATGATAATTAGAATAAAAAGAAAAATTTTGTCAAAAATAAAGCTATTGAAATAAAAATAACAATCTTGTCGCAATGGAGTTAATGAAATAAAAAGATTACATTTTTCAATGTAATTAGAAATAGAAAGATTGCACTTTCCATTGTCCATAAAAAAGGAAATTAAAGAATTTACATTTTTCAATGTACATGAAAGAAATAAAGGGGAATAAAGGAATTAACCTTTTATATTAAAATTTATAACATGTCATTTATATTAGAAGATAATTATGTCATTTCATTAGTGTTAAATATGTCATTTTTGTTTTAAATGTTTTATTAAAATAAAGTGCCATTTGGTTAGAGGATGTTATGTTAAAAATTGTCATTTAGTATAAAGGTTACATTTGGTGAAAATTTGTCATTTTAGTCATAAATTGTCAATTTAGTATAAAATGCCATTTTAGTGTTAATTGTCATATTTAGTTAGAATTAAAAATGTTCTTTTAGTTAGAAAGAAAATGATATCATTTTAGTTAGAGATGTTAGATTAGAAATAAACACCATTCTTAGTATAAATTGTTGTATTATAAAAGAAAGAACATTTTTGTTAGAAAATGTGCATTAAAATGGAAATACCATTTTGCTATAAAAATGTTATGATTAGATAAAAATTACAATTTTTTTTATATGTAATTTAGTTATGAATTTGCACCGTATAATAAAATTACATTTTATATAAGACATGAACTTGCCACGTAAAATATAGAAATTACATTTTAATATGAGGTTAATGTATGAACTTGCATTGTAAATTTAAAATTATATATTTACATGTAATCTAGGATGAGATGTTCATTGTAAATTAAAAAAAAATATTTTTATATGTGATTTAGACATGAATTTACATTGTAAATTAAAATTTACATTTTTATATGAAATTAAGACATGGATTTACACTATATGATAAAAAATACATTTTTCCATGTAATTAAAATATGAATTTACATTGTAAAATAAATTTTACATTTTTATATGTAATTTAGGATGAGATTTACATTGTAATATAAAATTTACATTTTATATGTAACTAGAAATTGAGAATTCGCATGATATAGAAAATTACATTTTTAATTAATTAAAAGGCGTGAAACTTGCATCGTATAGAAAACTGCATTTTAATGTAATTAGGAAGAAGAGTGGGCATAGAATCAAATTTATCTTTTTAACATAATTCTAAAAGATAAAGATTGGCACGGTTATGAAAATTACATTTTTAATGTAATTTAAAAAGTTAAAAATTTTCACTGTAATATTAATTACATTTATAATGTAATTAAAAAGAAAATTTTACAATGCAACTGAAAGATAGAAATTTTACATTATAATGTTGATTATAATTTCAATGTAGAAAAAAAAGAAAAAGAAAAAGAAAAATTTACGGTGTGAATAAAAGAAATAAATGGAATGCCATATCAAATTATATTTCGAGGAAATTATATTTTTATTCGACATTGGAAATAAATGACATGTTTATTATCATCAATTGTTAGTGAAATTTAAATTGGTTGAATCCATTAACTAATTATGTAATTGTACCTTTATATGGATTGTGTTGGCTGAAAACCCTATACGGGTATTAAGACGATATTTGACTGACACAAATCCCAATGTTAAATTGTATGTCTGTCGTTAGATCGACAGGCTGCGATGAGCGTTATTATTTAATTTTTAATGCTCACACAGTAGAAATTACACTCTGGATGTAAATGGATGACTTGATGATTATACGGTTATTGGCATTTATTGAGATGGGTGTGAAATCCATATAATCCAAATTATATGGTAAATGATTGAGTCACACTTCGATTCAGGTGTTCTTTTAAAGAAGAATATTCGTATATTAAAAACCTTTTAATTAAAGAATATTTTTAATGATTATTTTAAAAATATGTTCTTATAATAATGAATTAATATTTAAAGAGCAACCTTTTATTTACAATTAGTAGAATGTGCAATTATATTGTGTGATATGAAATAAATTGATGTGTGAAGTGAATTTATCGTGGACGGTGTTTTTAAACGACATTTGTCCTTTAATCCAATTTACATTGAAATTATTATTTGGAATTTATAAATCTATTTTATAGATTTAAAATGGCATTTTCTAAAAATCAAGTTTTCCAATTTAATATATTAAATTGGAATTAAGTGGAAATTCGATTGGTCATAATCGAGATGGGCTTCTGTAAAAGAAGACCTATATTATATATGGAATTTAAGAGGCTTTGCCGTTATTCCATGTATATTGTTAGTCTGGTACAAAAATTTTATATTGATTATGTATTGATTTGATTTCTGTGGAATTCCATATTTTGGAAATTGATTTGAGGGTTTATCGTGAACTGCGTTTTAAAGGACACTAGTTCTTTAACCTGTTTAAAACAAGATTTATTACTTAAAATAAATGACCTTGTAAGAATGATTTTTGATATCAAATCAAAATTGGAGTTCTAATAAATCCTTTAAAGAAGATTTAAGATTTTAATTTCAGAGTTTATCTTTGATAAAATTAATGAGAATCTTTTAATATGAATACCTTATTAAAAGAATATTCGGAGTTGGAATGCGGCGTAATGTGTGATTTTCCAATATTTGCTTTTTTAATCACAAAATATGCGAATTATTCAGAAAGACCGGGTTTAACCCATTCAGAATAATCATCACGACGATCAAGAGTCAAAGATGAAGGCGGCAGTCGAAGACCGAAGGTTTTCACATCGTTGGGATGATGATGACTGGTATCTTGAATTGGGACTGGCCTCCCAAGGCAAGGTATTTGGTAATGATCGTCCAAACGCATTTGGAGATCGACGGACACGTTGTTTCGTTCAAACCCAGAGCGGACTTGTAAATGGATTGTATGTCTGACATTGTATTCCTTTCTACTATATTTGTTGAACGCTACTGATTATATATTTCTGTTTGGTGGTGGAGAATTTATTCTCTACTTAACACCCTTCTCTAAGACGTATGAGCTTAGAGGTTATATATATATTGGTAGATGATCAATGGTATGGTAGAGTCTGACAATGTGGCATGCTAAGATGCATATAATCAAGGCTTTGTTGAAAAGCAGGCCTTGTGGGATGATCAAAGCATAGTCTGTTTAGGCATAGCTTTGTGTATAGCGTGACTTTGCGAGCCTCACACCCCGGTGGAGTCTAAAACGGGAGAAGGGAACGCAGGGAGAGCAACACGTTTCTTTCTAGCTAGAAATGGTGTTTGGGCTTTAACACGGCCCGACATTTTACTTATGTGGATGATGGAATGAGGCGCCTCGGATGATAGGTCTTATAGGACTGGGAAACGTGTGTTCAGGAATTGCCAATCCACGAAGCTGTATGTGTGGACCGGCCCTGCAGGATCCAAGGGTTAACTGTGGGGGATCCTGAGACATTAGCTAGAGTGTCTCGAGTCGGTAAGGAGCTCCTCCCTAGCCTTGACTCATGATGGAAACCCAACTTCCAATACGAACCTACGGATTTGATTGTATTACTAGTATGGAAGCATAGTATTATGGTATCTATGTGTCCTAGGATTGATACATTTATTTTGAAATGTTTTGATATACACTAATAATAATATCAAAATCCGTTTTTATTGTATCAAGCATTTTTGACCATTATAAGGTAAAACCCTATCCTCCGGTTTGCGTTGCATTGTGTGATGGGACTTGGGTCTTATGATGGTTTCATTTTTCTCAAAAGCATAGCGTTGTTTTACGATTTACTTTAAGTTATGCACGACAATCCATTGGAGTAAACCCGTTCCGTGTTAGCGGCGTGGTCCTTGGATTTGTCTTATTGCTAATAGTTAAATTAGTTAAGAATTCTCACACCAGTCCCATGACTGACCCGTTGTTTGTTTCCACCTTTACAAACTCGGGTGCCCTCTTTTTCCACACGGGCAGTCGAGTAGCTTTTTGCAGATATTTACTTCTTGAGCAGGATTCTGGATTGAAGCTTAAAGCTGTGTCCAAAGCATAGTTGTCTTTCGCCGTATCTATTTTATTGTTTCCACTATATTGTATTATAATATTGTAATTTATCTTCCACTGTAATTTATATTCGATGTACTCTGATATTCTGTACTCTGATGTAACTCTGTTATGATGTTATAAAAGTCTTATGTTATTGTTCTGATGTGTTGTATTCCCAAAGTTGATGTATCCGCAGATTTCCATCCTTTGGTTCAGACCTGTGTGGTTTATGGTCGATTCAAAGGGTGGGGATTTACGGGTCATCACAAATGGATTTCCTATGGATAAGCCATGACTTTTATTTGTAGAATAAAAGCTTGAAAGTAACAAGTAACGGTGACATAAATCAAATCCATGGAAAATCCATCAATAATTTGCTATGGATTTTCTTTGGACTGCTAAACCATAACAGAATTTGGCATCAAAATCAGTAAAAAGATAGCATAAGATTTTTGTTGCTAATCTATTCAATTTAGTGATGGATTTGCAACGGAATTTAAAATTGTATCTAAATTTTGTTATAAAATATGGAGAGAAATACGAATAGTTGGAGGGAGCAATTCCATGGCTAATCTATCGCAAATAAACCACGGATTTGCGAGGAAATATAAGACAATGATTCAATTTGGTTACAAAATATAGAGAAAAATAGGTATAGTTGGAGTTGTGGCTAATCCATCACAAATTAGCTAAGGATTTATGATAGAACTTAATATCATGGCTAAATCTAACTATAAAATGTTACACAATTATATATGAAAATTTAATACAACAGTCGACTTAAATGGCAGCACCTCCCGGACGGCGGTCGACCTAGCCGGTTAAGTTGCGGGGGTCCAAGGGCAGCAATACTACGAACTACCACGAACTACAATTATATATGAAAATTTAATTCAAAGAATTTCGACTTATATTGGATCCTGTACATCCATTTGAAGTTCAAAACGTAATACTACGAATTACCGCACCACTACAGCTCATTGTATAATTAAATTATAAATTATACGTTCAAACGTCGTTTAATAAACGGATACCTTAATATAATTGAATATAAATTTAAATAAATCCTTTTATATTACCAATCATATAATATTGTAAATCCAGTTAATTACGATAATTTCGAAATTAAATTATTGTTATATTATTATTTAAACTGGATAAATATTCGAAATTATTGACTTCGAGTTATTAAAATCATAAATAAACATTTAAAACCAATTTTAGATATTAAATTAAACGGTTAAAAATGTAGGCCAATAGACTAAGAATAAAAATAAAGTAAAACCTTTTGGAATTAAAGATTTTATACACCACACTATCATATCTCAATAGTACTTCACTTCTCCCCTACACACCACCTTCTGTCTAATTTAATATTCATTTCTTAAACTTTTTTTAAATTAGTTTTTTGTAAATCGTCCGTTGTTACGATAATCATTTCTTCATTTTTTAGAAAATCGATTTTAGAAGAATATTTAATCTTGGATATTTAGTTTTTAACTTCTTAGAAAATTAAATTTATTAGAATATTTATTATTAAACATTGTTGAACCGTTTTTGAAATCATTTCCAATACAATATTTTTCTATGGTTATAACCATTTCAAAAAAAATATTTGTTCTTCTTGTTAATTTTAAAATGATTTATTCTTAGAAAATTTGCTCCTATTGTTAGTTTTAAAAATCATATAATTGTTAACTTTTTCCAAAATTAACATCAACTAAATCACAACATATATTAATTGATTTCTAATCGATAATCATCAAAATTATAAAATTAGGGTTTAATTAGCTATAATACAAAATCAATTCTGATTTATGATTATCATCTATATCTTAAAGTTCATTGACATATACATACATAAAAACATCAACTAATATATAACATTTACCGATATTCAACTAAATTCACAAGTTAGGGTTTCAATTCTATTACCATATCAACTAATAATCTTATAAAACTCTTCATAAATTATACAACACAAACCAAACTGCAAGATTTACAACACAACATAACACTACAAACTAAAATTCAACATAATCTCCGATATTACAATACTACAAATGGTCGTGCCTGCACAATGTCTCTGTTATAACAAATGGATGCACACAAAAGACAGGGTACTACGACTTAACATATGCATATAAAAATGCATAAAAACCAAGATCACCAAGACGTTATAACCTACAAGTGTCTTCTGCTACAACCATTTCTATTCATTTCTTTAACAACCTTGTTCAAACGCCTTATTTCGGCTTACACCTCAAGGTCATACTAAAGTCCCCCGAACATACATTGGTGGATCAATGCACTTTATAAAATTACAGCACTGAACTTCAGTGAGATTCATCGTATAATCTTCGTATGAAATGCTTCCATAAAATCTACGTCCAACATTATTTCTAGTTTTGGCAACAACCGTCATGCATTCTGCTCCACAACAACAAACATGATACACACCTGATGGTAGTGTGGGACCGATAGAATGTAGCGACTCTAGTATTTTCCCATCAATGCAAATTTGTTTGTCCAGTCTTTAGTTCACCACAACTACGCGTAGACAAGTAGTCAAAAATGATGTTTTAGAGTGCACCTTTTGAGGGGTTGGATTACACTAAGTTTTTTTTTTTTTTTTTTTTTTGTGGACAAACTCAATATCAGAAACGTTGTTTTGCACTGTAGCCCTTTGCGTTTCATATTCTTCATAATTGGTCGTCGTCTCATTGTCAAGCTGATAGTTATCCATGTCTGCTACAATAAAAATACACCAACAACATAGACACGGTAAACTAAATCATTAGTAATTGCACAAACACTGTAAAGATCTTAAATTAATCAAATACATTGCGAATTACAACTAGTAAAATTAAGAATATGAGCGTTTCTAACCAAGCAAATGACTTATTTGGAGTAGAACATGAGAAAATGAAACTTTAGGGCATAATTGAATATTTTAATGTAAGTTTTGGTAAAGTAGAAAGTGAAGGAGGAAGATAGGAGCTGACGTTTTACAGCGGCGGCCCATCCAATTGGCTGCCCAAGCCACAAATTATTTTTGTTGCCCATTAAAATTATTAAAAAAAAATCAAGCTAAAATAATATTAAACGGAAAAAAAAACATACCCAACATTAATTGAATGACAATAGTTGATACAAGAAAATGTCAAGTAACGATTTCTCATACAAAATGCTACAATTTTTCAAGAAAATGTTAGACAATGTTTTCTTACAAAAAATGCTAAACTTCTCAAAATATTCAAAGAAATCTCTCGGCGTGAATGAGATTTTCATCGTTAGATGCCTTTCTACCAGGAAAGAAGTGAGTAGTAAAAATTATTAAAGATTTGAGCTTAGTATAAAGCAAGGCATATAGAGGAATGAGAAAACCATATTGTAACGATCTGCAAAAATTCTAACCTAGCTAAAAAATGATTTGCTATAATTCTAGATAAATTTAGGCTACATGATAGCCAATGAAAATTAAGTTTGCAGTCAAAACAACATGTTTCAATTAAAATCATGGAAAATTACAGCATATAGTTGAACATGAGCGCAAAATCCAATTTCAATAGTTTCAACAAATCTCACATTTTCAATTACAGCCTACAATTGAATATTATTTTTACCAACAAATCTCACATTTTCAACATAATCCCATAATCCAACTTTTGCAATTTGAATGATTGAATCATGTGCGCATAAAGGAAAAAAAAACAAAAAAAAAAAACAAAATTTACCTTCAATTTCTAATTTGCAGAAAAAGAAGTGAAAAGGGTTTAATTTGTAGTACTACATGAGCAAACCAACACGGACCTTACAGTTCTATCAAGTCTAAGGTGATGTACCATAGCACAGGCCGTACCGTAGCACATACTTATTGATAATAAAATTTTGACATTTCAGAACTCGTTATATCTTAATGTTTGGACAATATCATTGTACTAGAAAATAAATAAATACTATAAGACATGTTTGTACTCTTCTATTCAGTACTAGTGTCAATTACTAAGTCTGCTTATCAACACAAAATCATTATACATTTACAAAACTTGGGCTAGTGTTAGTTATTATTATTTTTGTTTGTCAATAGCAATTTTGAGTTTGACAGCGGAAGAGTATCATAAACCTGACCTAATGTTTGAACCTCTTCTATAAAAGTTATTCCCCAAAAAGAACTAAAAACCATATCCATGAAAAATTAGTTTTAAAATTAGAAGGTATCATCAACTAAATATTGGCAAATTAATGATTTCATTAAATTTGAAAAATATTACATACATTGAGTAGATGTAAGATGAATGAAAATCATTACATGTATTATATACATTTAACAGTTAAAAGCAACACTTTCAACATTTTGGCTTGCATTGAAAATTAAATGAAGTCTTACAACTCCGAACTGTGACTAAATAGAGAAGGATGGATCCAATTTTTAGTTAAAAAAGTAGGAAGTGGTGTAAATAGTCATAGCTTTATGAATTTTACAGCAAATTAGAAATTTACACTGCCAGCATAATGAAATCCAAGTTCACAATTTCAATATTTCCAGTGCATACCCACAATCAAATTGCCCCTTTCAAATTATAGCTAAACATAACCAGAAAAAATCAATTAAACGCGCAAATTTCTTATGACTTGTTACAGATCGCATCAACCAAACATCAAAGAGGAAGCTCAATTAAAAAAGAACAAATTAAACTGAAAACTATCTAAAAAACTTGCATACCTGTTTATCAGATCGGGATGTCCAATCAAAGACTGAACAGGAAATGAAGATGGATAAAAGCCTGCTTCCGTTATCTCTTATGCGCCTATTTCAGACGAGCTCAGTTGACTTCAGAGAACGTCGAAGATTGGAATCTGGGAAAACCTGAATCGTTCGATAATACGTTGTTTTCCATCTCTTCTGTCGCGGCTGCCTGCATCTTCCTGGTGGGCTGCGACTTCTGTTTTTTATTTTTTGTTGCCTCTGCCTGCTGGGCTGCCCCAGCCCGTGGGCTTGTTGGGCTGCCCACTGGGCCAGCACTGACGTTTTATCTTGTAGAAGAAAAGACGATTTTGGAAAAGTTGCACGTTGGTGATTTTTGAAAATTCACATATAAGCAACTTTTCGAAAGTCATTCAAACAGAAATCAGCAAAACAGGTATATATTTGTAATTACTTTACGCGTACGCCTATATTTGTTATTCTGTATTATAATTGATTTAAATTGGCAAATTTTCATTTCAAAAATCATTATTATTCCAAAATTTAGACAGCAAACTCTTCTACGTTGTTCTTTTTTACTGCAAACATTTCTGATATTGCTATAAGATTCGTCGATTGCCATTATAATTCGGTGCTCTACGATGTAAACAGTTGCAGTTGTGCTGATGCAGTTGTACACTGCACTGATTCACAACTTCGACTGCAAAGACGACCTATATTTTGTGAATGTAGCATTATTATTTTAATATTTTGCGTAGAAGTCAAATGTGTGAATATTTCGAAAGAAAAAAAAAAAATCCTAACTTCGACGATTTGATTGCTGGAACAATCAAAATTTTAAATCTTGAGTGATCAGGTGTCGACTTCAGTTCTGTTATAAAAACAATGCTTACAAGAATAAAATAACAACATGGTTTGTCAAGTAGGATGAATGTGCGGTAATCAACCCCTTGTCACTACCACTCACGGTTGAATAATCAACAAGCAGCCACTTATATAGGTGAAAAAGTACTGCTACTTGATATATTTATGCACTCTGTACTATGCTTTTAAGCATGTGAGGAAATGAATGTAGAGCTTATATCTGGATAATCTACACGACTTTATATGTTATAATTGTTCATGTTTACGACTCAACGACGGCGACTTAAAACGGTAACGTGAACGCTTAAGATGTTAAGGCTTCTTATTAATTTGGAGCTGGAGATGACAAATTTATATATGCTTTTTGGGGGGAAAAATACACATTTATGTATTGATTTGATGACAACATGGCATATATAACACGCATATTCAAGTTTACAACTATATACGGACTACATGGAAACCGGGTGTAGCTAAAGGAACATAGCACGCATATTAGGAGAGTAGCAAAATAGTCATGTTCCATGATTTTTATTTTGAAACTTCTTCATTAAATTATTTACATCAGTCGAACTAGTTTACTGTAAGCAAGTTAACTTGCACACTTGGTGAGATGTACGAATATTTCTATGCAATCAGCCTTTTTAATCTCTAATCAAATGGCTGAAAGACTCGGAAACTATGATCCAAACTTCTGCCGTCTTCATTCAGAAAGTATTACTGTAGGAAAGTAAAGAGAAAGCACTTGGATAAGTTGCAAATATAACAATGATACATTGTTATAAGTAACGACTGAAATAATTGATTAGGAATGTTCAGGTTTTGACATGCGTTGATAGTACTTCCCTCGTATCTATATTTGCCGATGCTTGTTTCGGAGTTCACTTACGGATTAACGACAAAAAAGCTTCCTTGGATACGAAAAAACTCTAATCCAGAAGAGCATCGAAGATGTATGCTCGATAGGAGAAATGAGCTCACTGATCTCGACGTAGCTCCTGTTTTAGTTACACTAACTAACTCACGGAAGTCAGGGTCACGTTAGCACCTCATATTAGAATCGTCCACTGATCCATCCTACTTCATTCTAGATTCCCCACCACGCACACAGTGGTTAAAGTGGTTTTCATTATTGGCAGAGAGGATGACAATATCCGATCCCAGTCATTTTAACATCAAAATGTTTATATTTTTGATACCGGTCGGAGTTTTACATTTCGAACGGTTCATACTTCATATCAAAATATCAGATTTGTTTTAAAACCATTCATATTTAAAATAGAATATACTTTCATATTAAATCTCAATTTAAACCAAGCTTAGAATCTTGGAAGAATTCCAATTTAAACAGTTTGAATGTATAAAATAGTTGAAAAGTATATTAATATAGTTTATATATATATATATATATATATATATATATATATATATATATATATGTGAAATAGTTTGAAAGTAAATAGTTAGAACAATAAAAGTTTGTATAAATAGTTTGCATTTAAGGTTGGATTATCAAAATTTAGTTATATATATAGTTAAAATATTAAATTAGTTTATAAAATAATTAGTTGATCGTTAACATAGTTTATTCAAAATATAGTTTATTCAAAATAGTGTGTGTGTGTGTGTATATAAGTTAAAAATAAAATAATTTATAATGCAAAATATTTATTTATTAAACTATTTTGTTATAATAACTAGTACATAGCCCGTGCGTTGCACGGGTCTTTAAGATTGATATTTATTTTGGTTGGGTATTTGGTAATGAATATTGCATCGTTTGTTCCCAATATTTTGTGCATTCTAATATTTAATACATATCTTGAATTAATTTTTTTGACATAATCGGTTGCGAAGCAAAGAGCAATGGATTATATGTCAACAATTGCACTTTCAGAAGAATAAACAATTAGCAATGCAGATGAACAAAATCAGTACTAACAAACCATAAAATGGACTCTTGCTTAGTTATAAAACATAGGTGATTTTCGAGAACTTTAGAATGTACGGGTAGAACTAATAAATGAAACCATATTGGCAAATTTATGAATAGTACAGAAAAGGAACTATGTTCAAGGAAAGATCAAAAATAAACATAATGCGGTGTTTTCATAATTTGAAATCAAACAAAGATTAGTTGATGTACGCTTCCTTGAATATCATTGAGGATGAATGGGACTTTGTGCAACAATTAACAGTTTTCTAATCCAAGTACCGAACAATCACATAGGTTTTAAGATTTAGATGACATTTTTTAAAGCTAGTTTACTCAGGAAATGTCCTTGTAGCTCCTAAGGCCCATATAACTTAAATGGAGAACAAAACAGGTACAATACACAAATGTAATAAAACATGATATTGTATAGAAAAAGGCAAGAATCTAATTGATTTAATACTTTCACCTCCAATACAAAAAAAAAGTTAGTTTCATCTAATATGAAGAAAAATAATCTAGTTAGATACAAACAATCATATATTATTATATACTCTTCAATCTTGTATGCGACTTACACTTGCTATCAATGCTCCTGCTTATGGATAATTTTCTTCTGGCTAATTATGATGCCACCTCATCTAGCAGTCTCATCCGTTAACTGGCTATACAAATTTGTACTCAAACTATTTTTAATGAAGTTGAATATCCTTGGCTCAGTGAAACAATATAATCAATATTTGGCGCACCTGATTGCCATTGCCTAAATCTTCTAGAATGTGATACGAATTCGGTTCATAAGTTTATCAAGATGTTATGATCAAGTCATCTTAGGGTGTTCAGCCATAGTTGCACCTAGTTGAAGCTGGAGAGTGTGTAGCATGCCTCGTGATAACTGAAATGAGATTATATTAACCACTATAATAAGGTGATCAGTGAGTATATACTATGTATACTGGCGACTGATCTAGGACTCGGTTGTGTTTTCACGAATGAAAACATATTAGTCATTGTGCATTAAGTATTTCCTATTATATTTTAATATAAAAATTATTCTAGCGGAGAGATTTTGAAATTTTGTTAAACTAACATGATCATTCTGATATATATATATATATATATATATATATGCCTTTTGAAATTAATTATATTACAAAGTTGGTTTCAAACCATATTTTGTTCTTAAAACCCCTGATCATCAAGTGATTATATCCCTCTCTTTGTTAACTGTATTCTATAAAATATCAAAATTTCAAATTTATTGAAACTGGTAAATAAATTATAAGGTAAGTTATAAAGATGGAAAATTTGAAAAGCATGTTAAATAACCGAGAAATAAAAGTTATAAATATTACTGATTCTAAAAAAAAAAGATGTACAGTGTTTTAAACTGAAATTGAGGTACAGCATGCAACCTCCATTGAGCATTAGTAGGAAACATCAAGTTAAAAGAATCACCAAACTACTCATTGAGAATCAAATAAGCTCAATTGAAATGCTCAATCGCCTATTTAGATAACATTGAACGAAGACATGAAACCAAGTTATTCACAGTTAGAAACATGTATACTAAAATAATCATCAATTTTAGAAGACAAACTCAATGTTATTTTACCTAGAAAAGAAAAGGCTTTATCACACTGGAAACAATGAGATCGTCAAAACTTAGGAGAGAAAAGAATACAACCAATTAATAAAATAAAGCTTTGAATATCCAAACACAAACTAAAAATAGAAAGTACAAAAGTGTGGTTTGCAAGGAAATAGACTTTGTATTGAAAGTATTGTATTAGAACATTAAATGAGTAGATGAGAGCTATTCGTCAAAATGAGTACAACAGACTGGTTAGCAGTTATCAAAATGGATATTATCCTTCTATATATCTCCTTTTGACGACTGTGGCAGTATGCATCATTTCTTCAGCTTAGCACCATCAAATTATTGTTTTTATACTTTGTTCTTTCTAGTTAATCACTATTAATTTAAACCTAGAACTCATGTTGTACGCTATTTCTATGAATATCGCAACAAAATATATTTGTGTCTGTTGTGTTACTCGCTCAAGCATATGTTAAGACATGCAACGTTTATTCAAATTCGTCACACATCAAATAACCAAAGTTATTTAGAAAAACATTTACCTGGGGAGAAGAAATGAAATATGTGACAAATTTCACTATCTATATTGCTATATTTCAGACTCCCCTTGAATCAGGTCCATGGAGGAGCTGCATGCAAAATATGTATTATAATTCCGATTAAGATCAGATTTAAAGAAAGCATGTATGCTAACATGCTGTCATAAGAACCATGCAAAAAATATACCATATGGTGAATCATAGATTGATACTGTCCTATCTTTAAAATAAACAAATAAAAGAATCATATATAAAAATACCATATAAGCGGTAAACGACTTCTGATTTGAGATAAATTTTGAGAAAAAGTGCATGGAAGCAGCAGGTTGTCATATATGCTCAGCAGTACCATTTTCAGTTTATACATTATTACCTGTAGGCAAATTGGGTAAATTTTGTATGTATAGAGTTCCAATATTAAAGTTCCAAACTGGTAGAAGTTTCTAGGATGGCAACACTACACGTAATATTGTTACTCTACCAAAGTATAGTTCATGCTACAACGGTAGTATTCATATTTGTCACTTTTGCATAGCAAATGAGAATAATAATTTGCTAATCTAAAAAAAACAACACCATAATGCATGAAATATAGAATTTAACATTCCTTTTATCCTTTCTCCTATGCCAGCATCAAAAATGAAGCAAAAGTAAAATCCTTGCAGAAATAAAATATTGAATAAAAGGCAAAATCCAACTTAATTAGAATTTCATTTAACCACATATCTTCTGTTCCAAAAATCTTAAAAAATCAAAATTCTAACTTTTGACACATGAAAAAGCTCCAATATCCTATCGCTAAAATAATAAGAATAGTTTGGTGGAACCATGATTAGAAAACTTCAAATAAAATTATCTGATCTCGGCATATGATAGTTGTTAAGATATATCTTGTTTGTGCATCTGGAGATGAAGAACAGATAACTGAAATTTTCACATCCACTGATGGAAAATCAAACAAACTACTCTTAAATCAATGAGGGAAAACACAATATCAATTTAAATTTTGTAAGAGCATTTACAATAAGAGAGAGAGAGAGAGAGAGAGAGAGAGAGAGAGAGAGAGAGAGAGAGAGAGAGAGGAGATTATAGAACGAAGTAATTAGGAACGGTGTATGGAGGTCGTTGTTTCCACTGGGCGAGATCATTGCAAGTGGGAAAAGTTATGGGGCCATTGTTTCCTTGATGAATGTGGATAGAATTCGTGTCAGCGTTAGCAACACATTTTTAATCAATAATAAGTCTACCAAAAATGAGTTATTATTACAAATTGGTAAAAGTGAAAAAATAAAACAAAACCAAACAATCCCTTGTTTCTCATGTGTGTATTACCGTGTACTCATAGTCTCCATCATAAGCAGTTTCCTAAGGGATACATTTGTTATGATTTGTTGCTTTGACCATGGATTTAGTTTTGAGTAGCATATAACAATGCAACACCAAAATGAATCATCAACACTGGAAAATTAAAAATACAAAATAATATTAGACAACATAGTGATTGTATATGCAAATGAATATAAACTCGTAAATTATTTATCATTTTTAACACATTGCATTATGAAGTTGGCGAATGAGCTGTGAATTAAACAAAAATTATTCATCACCATACATTTAATTTTTAAAGAAAAATAAAGAAAGTTATTTACTCCCGTCGACATATTCAGTTACAAATGTAATGAATTATTATGATGATGGACTTCCAACTGGTGTGAGTGGGAATGTGTGTGAGGATGTATTTACATATGTAGATGTGCATAAGTGTTAATGCAAATATCTGTTGACACTACGGAATAAAGGTTAAAAAAATAGAAAGGAGAAAATTGGTGCTGCACACAAACATTATTAATATAATCTACCCAAAAATTGCTCGTAGCAACAAAAAAAAAAAAAAAAAAAAAAAAAAAAAAAAATCACAAGTTATTTTTTATAAGTTATGGTATGTCTTTATGTTTTGTATGCTGTCAGTTTATAACGTATCAAACTATAGCCTTAGTAATAAATATTTAAGCATCTAATTTCTTTCGATGAATGTTTTAGCTAAATATCAGCAGTCTTGTTTAAATTACAGCGAATTAGGATAGTAATAATAACAATAAAGATTTAATTGATAATAGAAATCTGATAGCATTTGGCAAAATGTCTGTAACCATGATGTTTAATCATCAGTAAAAGAAAAAAACGCTGCTAATTTTAGGTTGAAAAAGCCAAATGATCTTAAAAAAAAAAGATTGTAAGTCCATTTTTAATCTCACATATGTAAATTAAATGAACCATCAGTAAGCAATAAAAGTGAAATAACTGAAAGTCAAAAGTATTTGAACAACGCAATCAAAGAGTGTGAAAGAACTGAAAGCTAAAAAATATTAGAATAGCGCTATCAAAAAGTTTGGTTGGGACAATAATATAATACGATTATTGTCCTAAACTTTGCACTTAAAATTGGTTAAAAAAATCAATATTTAGAAACATAATTGAGCAAACACCGAACTGAAAATAGAAGCAGCAAAAAACCAAAAGCTTCGAAATTGACATTTAATGCAATAAACAAAGATATTTTAAGCCTAGAATGTTCAAAGTGTTGAGGGCTGATCAAAATTTGAAGGTACGATTGCAAATTGAATTGAGCAAGATATTTTTTTTTTCCAAATTAAGTCAAATTCATGTAATCAAACAGAGAGGATCAAAAAATAAAATCCAACGTTGGGATAGCACATAAATCATCTAGACCAGAAAGAAGTGCAAACAAAAATAGAGATCAACGGTAATGAAGAAAATGGAAAACTCATAGACAAAGTTTAGGGAAGAAACATAACATGTTATTTTCGCTTGTATAAAATGCTAATTAATAATAGAACGATGGCTGCTTATCATTTGTATAAGCTTACAACTTTATCATGTCCTTTTCATATCTGTAGCTTTTATAAAACTTTTTTATGATATTAGAAATATAAAAGTATAGTGCCCTTATAATTCCATTTTGCACTTGAAGACGAAATGCAATAACAGAATGTCAGATTACTTCTCTAGTTTGAAACCGCGTATGCCTATGATAATTTATGAATATCAATATTTTTGTCCACGTTTTACAGACAGCAGTTAGTAAATATGATATTCAATATTCATATTTTTCTATAAGCAAAAAATCTTGTTTTTCTGTAAAAAAATAAAATCAAAAGGATTTACAATAATATGTCGTTTGAACAACAAAGCTAATTCCATAATAGGAATAATTACTAAAACAATAATGTAGGTAAAAAAATGCAATTAGAATTTTGTGCAACCACATGAAGCAGTAAAACGCAATCTATATAACATAAATCATTTATACTCGGAAAATACCAAATGGCTAAAAACGGAAATAAAATTGCATACTTGAATTCTAGAGAAAAATTGTAAGATGAGCATACATAATACATTTGCATAGGTATTGGGACCGAGAAGAAACACACAGACATTTCTCCGGAGATGAAACAGACATGAAGATCAAGTGTGAAACATCTTCTAGTAAGTAAATGGCAAAGGTTTACATTGGAAATCGCGGAGAAAAGAAATCGAAGGTCATTTTCCCACAGTAACAAACATGAAAATCAAATAACAACAAACAATTGCGTAAATATCCAAAACCCAAATTGTGTAAACTAAATCGGAGTATGAAAGGACTAAAACATAAATGAGATGATCAATGTTACCTATGACGTTGAAATTAGGGCAGCAACACCTGAACTCTGGACTCGACCTAGTAGTTTTCAGATCTAGTAGCATCAAAATTGGGGGTTCTGCGTATTTTCAGATTTTATCATGAAAATAATTCACATCAGTAAAGAGATTAACAATGGTCGTGATGTGATTTAATTCTAATTTGAGGAAGCAGGGCAACAGATCTGTAATTTATTTTGAAAGGGATAGAAATCGGTAGGAATAAAGTAGAAAGGAAGATGGAGCAGAGTAGGTGCAGTTACGGATTAGAGATGTAATTGCGAGGAAAGCACCGAAGATCGTGTGAATGAATTGGATTACGTGTGTAAAAGTGAGCTGCTTGATATCTATCCTAAGAATAAATCATATCCACTCTTTGGCTCTTGGTTTATGTACGAAGGGATTTTATTATATAGACAAGGGATTTTATTATATAGACTAGTACATAGCCCGTGCGTTGCACGGGTCTTTAAGATTGATATCTATTTTGGTTGGGTATTTGCTAATGAATATTGCATCGTTTGTTCCCAATATTTGGTGCATTCTAATATTTAATACATATCATGAATTGATTTTTTTGACACAATCGGTTGTGAAGCAAAGAGCAATGGATTATATGTCAACAATTGCACTTTCATAAGAATAAACAATTAGCAATGCAGATGAACAAAATCAGTACTAACAAACCATAAAATGGACTCTTGCTTAGTTATAAAACATAGGTGATTTTCTAAAACTTTAGAATGTACAGGGGTAGAACTAATAAATGAAACCATATTGGCAAAATTTATGAATAGTACAGAAAAGGTAATATGTTCAAGGAAAGATCAAAAATAAATATAATGCGGTGTTTTCATAATTTGAAATCAAATAAAGATTAGTTGATGTAAGCTTCCTTGAATATCATTGAGGATGAATGGGACTTTGTGCAACAATTAACAGTTTTCTAATGCAAGTACCGAACAATCACATAGGTTTTAAGATCTAGATGACAGATTTTAAAGCTAGTTTACTCAGGAAATGTCCTTGTAGCTCCTAAGGCCCATATAACTTAAATGGAGAACAAAACAGGTACAATACACAAATGTAATAAAACATGATATTGTATAGAAAAAGGCAAGAATCTGATTGATTTAATACTTTCACCTCCAGTACAAAAAAAAGGTTAGCTTCATCTAATATGAAGAAAAATAATCTAGTTAGATACAAACAATCATATATTATTATGTATCTTCAATCTTATATACGAAGAAAGTGATAGCTCTTCGATCGAGTTGGAAGACTTAGCCGATAGCACCAATAGACATTTTGTGCGGAGATTTCAAGAAGCTGAGGTAAAGGGGGCGTTGAAACGTATGAAATCAGGCAAGTCGGTAGGGCCTGATGATATTCCTATTGAGGTGTGGAGATGCTTTGGAGATACAGGGATAAGATGGCTAACTAAGTTGTTCAACAATATTTTCAAATCAAACAAAATGCCAGATGAGTGGAGGAGAAGCATTTTAGTTCCAATCTTCAAGAATAAATGAGATATTCAAAGTTGCACAAACTATAGAGGAATTAAGCTTATGAGTCACACAATGAAGCTTTGGGAGAGAGTTTGCGAGCAGCGTTTGAGGAGGTTGACAAGTGTCTCTAGGAATCAATTTGGTTTTATGCCGGGAAGGTCAACCACTGAGACGATTTTCTTGGTTAGGCAACTTATGGAGAGATACATGGAGCAAAAGAAAGATCTCCACATGGTTTTTATTGACCTGGAGAAAGCTTATGACAGAGTACCGAGGAGGGTTATGTGGTGGGCGCTAGAAAGGAAGAGAGTGCCATCAAAATATATTACTCTTATTAAGGATATGTACGAGGGGGTTGTGACTAGTGTTAGGGCATGCGATGGTGAGACCAGAGATTTTCCAATTAACATAGGGTTACATCAAGGTTCGGCTTTGAGCCCCTATATTTTTGCATAAGTGATGGATGAAATCACAAAAGATATACAAAGGGAGATTCCCTGGTGTATGCTCTTTGCCGATGATGTTGTGCTGATTGATGAAAGTAGAATAGGGGTTAATCGACAACTGGAGTTGTGGAGGGAGACCTTGGAATCAAAGGGTTTCAGACTTAGCAGAACTAAAACAGATTATATGAAGTGTGAGTTTAGCAGTGTCAGGTCAGATGACGGAGATGTTACCCTGGCCGGTAGAGTAGTACCCAAGAAGGAATCGTTTCGATACTTAGGATCTATGTTGCAGTTTGATGGAGAGATTGATAAGGATGTTAGTTTTAGAATTCAAACAGGATGGGTGAAATGGCGACTAGCATCTGGCATTCTCTGTGATCGGAAGATTCCTCAGAAGCTTAAAGGAAAGTTTTATAGGACAGCAATCAGACCTGCAATGTTATATGGTGCAGAATGTTGGCCTACTAAGAGGCAACACGTCCAGAAGATAAGTATAGCAGAGATGCGAATGCTGCGTTGGAGCTGTGGACATACCAGACGAGATCGGATTAGAAATGAGGATATTCGGGAAAAACTTGGAGTTGCACCTATTGAAGAGAAGTTAGTCCAATACCGCTTGAGATGGTTTGGACATATCCAACGTAGACCATACGATGCACCTGTACGCGCTGGAATTCTAGGTCGCGCCGAAGGCCCAAAGAGAGGTAGAGGTCGACCTAAAATGACATGAGAGGAGATAATAAAGAGAGATTTAAGTAACTGGAGTTTATCGGAAGAGCTGGTAGTTGATAGGAGTGCATGGAAATTGGCAATCCATGTACCAGAATCATAGTGGGGGTTTTTTTTTTAGACTTTATTTCACGTTTACTGAACATTTTTACTTTTTATTTACTATTTTAAATTTTATTTCACTTTTATTGAACATTTTTACTTCTTCTTACTATTATTATTTAAAAAAAACCTTTATCGGACGACTTTTTATTTGATTGGTTGTTTTAAACCCTTTATATATATAATATTATTATCATCATTATTAATTTTACTTTATTTTAATTTTGGGTTCCATATCTAGCCAACCCCAACTTGTTTGGGATATATGGCTTTGTTGTTGTTGTTGTAATTATGATACCACCTCATCTAGCAGTCTCATCCGTTAACTGGCTTTACAAATTTGTACTCAAACTATTTTTAATGAAGTTGAATATCCTTAGCTCAGTGAAACAATATAATCAATATTTGGCGCACCTGATTGCCACTGCCTAAATCATCTAGAATGTGATACGAATTCGGTTCATAAGTTTATCAAGATGTTATGATCAAGTCATCTTAATATGTTCTGCCATAGTTGCACCTAGTTGAAGCTGGAGAGTGTGCAGCATGCCTCGTGATAACTGAAATGAGATTATATTAACCACTATAATAAGGTGATCAGTGAGTATATACTATGTATATCGGCAACTGATCTAGGACTCAGTTGTGTTTTCACGAATGAAAACATATTAGTCATTGTGCATTTAGTATTTCATATTATATTTTAATATAAAAATTATTCTGGAGAAGGGATTTTGAAATTTTGTTAAACTAACATGATCATTCTGATATTCTATATTAGTACTATATATATATATATATATATATATATATATATATATATGCCTTCTGAAATTACCAATATTACAAAGTTGGTTTCAAACCATATTTTGTTCTTAAAACTCGTGATCATTGAATGATTATATCTCTCTCATTGTTAATTGTATTCTATAAAATATTAAAATTTCAAATTTATTGAAACTGGTAAATAAATTATAGGACAAAATTTTTAAATGAGCTTCTGGGAAAAACTTATTGCACAAACAGGCCTCTTTCATAACTTATTATGAAAGTAGGCCTGTTTTCATATGGGCAGATGAACTCGCGCATTCCATTTCTGCGCAAGAACAATTCTGTTCTTGCGTAGAAATGGAATGCGCAATAATTTTTTTTAAATTTTTTCCTCTAGCGCACTCCATTTTCGCGCGAGAACAAATTTGTTCTCGCGCAGAAATGGAATGCGCAAGGTCTTTTTTGGCCAGTCAAAACCAGAGACCTGCTACGAATTAAAATTATGTGGTGCTGCCCAACTTCATTTGTCTTCCAACTTCAAAATACCCAAAAACCCTAAATACCCAAACCTATATTACTACTTGAATCTAACTCCAAACAACTAAATTTCCTCTTTTCATCATCAAATTCTTACAAAATGGCGGAAGCTTCAACATCTTCGCAAAGGAGAGGTACGATTCATGTCTCTAAACTAGTTTTTCTAAACCATAGTTCTATCTTTCAATAACTTTAGCAATTCAATTTCAATGTATTATGGTGTTATGATTTTAATTTCAATAAGTTTAGCAATTCAATTTCAATAAGTTTACTAATTCAATTTCAATAAGTTTACCAATTCAATTTCAATGTATTATGGTGTTTGATTTTCAGTGTTGTATGACCATGTTGTAGGAAATGGTCTAGTGCCCGGACCTGTTGATCCTAGTGTGCTCTACCGTCAACATGAACACCGGAGTAACAACGTTGAGTTAATGGAGGTATAGTTGTACACCCTTATAAAAATGTTTGTTCATTTGTTAATGTCTCAACTAACATAATTTAAATATCGTTCGTTTGCTTTCACATTTGTTTGCGTAGGGTGCTGAAAAAGTTAAGGCTACGGATCATTCGAGCAAGTTAAAACTGATTGATTGTAAAGATCTTCGGCTTGAAACTTTACTGCGAATAGCTCATATTTGGTCAGTACTCCAGATAGATTACATTAGATTGGATCACGGACTTATCACGGCATTGTGTGACCGTTGGCGTCCGAAAACTAATACCTTCCATTTTAGAGTTGGAGAAATGACGATTACCCTGCTTGACGTCGAGAAAATACTTGGTATTCCCACCTCTGGTATTCCAATTTTGTTTGATGATTCACATACCGACTACGGTGAGTTATGCCACGAGCTCTTGGGTGTAGTTGTTCCTGAAAACAAATTTATGGGGAGATATGAAATAAATATGAAGTGGTTTAGAGAAGCATTTGGTGGTCCTCTTCATGAGCATGCAACAAGAGTGGAGATAGAGCGTCGAGCACGGGCTGTCATTTTATACGTTCTAAATTCCCGTCTTTTTGTCACACATTCGAAAGGGCGATGTAATTTAAGGTTCTTGCCATTTTTAAGAGATTTCCAGCAGTTTGGTTATCACGCTTGGGGGAGTGCAGTGCTTGCTAATTTGTATAGCGAGTTATCAGCTGTCGCCTTAACAAAATCAGATTCTATAGCTGGTTGCATGACTTTGTTGCAGGTATATCTTCTGTACTAAAGATTAACATAAATATTTGTACACCACTTAAGTTTTTCTTTTTAAATGTCATATATTTTTGTAGTTATGGTCGTGGACTTACTTGGCAATTGGTCGACCAAATGTACACATTCAGGAGACTACGGCTATACGTCTCCATTTCGGTCGCAGGTAATTTTGATTAAAACTTATTATGTTCAACATTTTGTACAGGTTTATGATTAGCATTGTTACTGTCTTGTGAAGGTGGAATGTTGCCAAAAATTGGGCTAGTACTCCAAGAAATGTCCTGTTTTATAGGAATGAATTTGATTTGATGCCGGTTGAGAGTGTTACATGGAATCCGTACAATTTAGATTTTGGTGATAATATGCCGCAAAGGTTTAGGACTTTATTGTGCAATACTCGGATTATTTATTTTGTATGCATTCAGAATCATTGTCCAGACCGAGTAATGAGGCAGTTCGGTTATGCGTTTCAACATATTCCCGATCCGGTTGATCAAGTGCCTGAAAATCCAGGAAATTGGGGCGAGTTCAGAATTCAAAACGTTCATCGTTGGAACACTAGAGAGGATAATGTCATTGTTGAGAGAACGCCGCCAATTACTTTGGCCGAGTATGAGTATTGGTATTGGCAGATTACTCGTCGTTTCGTATTGAGGGAGTCTTCTTCACTTTTAGCTTCATACATCCCTCGGGCGCCATTGGAACGTGACATCGTTAGCGGTATTTACACAGCTATGGATATGACGGTGGATATAGAGCAAAGCCGGGATGAGCCTGAGCAGGTGAAAGTGAAATGTGTAGGATTGAGGAATTTCTTGGATACACTCTTAGGCCGAAACAAGTTGCATCGACCTAATCCACCCCCTCCCCCGCCTCCTCCCGCATTCCCGCCACCACCTCCTCCTATTTCAGGTTCGGGACCCGGGCTCGAACAAGAGGATGAAGGTCAACATGAAGCAGAGATTGAAGGTGCTCAAGGCAATGTGCAAGAGCTTTTCAACATATCGACAGAAGATTGGCCGAGTTGGCCTTCGATTGAACATAGTTTTGGGTTCGGAGCAGGATCTTCTAGTGGTGTTCAAGAGGATATTTTTGTTGGTCCATCACAACCACCTTTGGAAAGTCAACAAATCGAAGGGTCTACTCATCCGCAACCGTCGGCAACTGTAGATGTTATCGCAAGTTCTCAACCACCGCCGATAACAAGGCGATATTCAAGAAGAGTGGGGAAGAAGAGGGACACGCCGATTGAAGTTCGAAGACTTAGAGACTAGCGAGTTAGTGATGTTGTAGTGTTCATGGGTGATTTCATGTAGGTAGCTCATGTTTAATTTTATATGTATGTTGTATTAGCGTAGGTGCTTTACCATCATGTATGTTGAACCACTTGTATTTTAATTTTAATGTTGGTCATGTTCACGTACGTGTTTGAATTGGCTAGTAAATGTTTGAAGAATGTGTATCACTGGGCCATTAACATGAGTTTGAAGTTTGAGCTTCAAGTATGTGCATCCATTGGTAGTACCAGCTCTCTAGTTTTGGAAGGCCAAAAATGGCCTTGCGCAGTCCATATATGCGCAAGAATATTTTTGTTCTTGCGCATATATGGATTGCGCAATTTTTTTTTTAATAAAAAATGAGCATTCCATATATGCGCAAGAACAAAAATGTTCTTGCGCATATATGGATTGCGCAAGGCCATTTTTGGCCTTTCAAAACCAGAGAGCTGGTACTACCAATGGATGGAACTGCACAAAAACATAGATCGAATTCAAATTACAAACATAGATCGAATTCAAATTACAAACATAGATCGAATTCAAAGTACAAACATAGATCGAATTCAAATTACAAACATAGATCGAATTCAAATTAAAAACATAGATCGAATTCAAAGTACAAACATAGATCGAATTCAAATTACAAACATAGATCGAATTCAAATTAAAAACATTGACGTAAACCGTCTTCATCGAGTGCATGATCCTTTTTTATGGCCTAAGCCACCACATTTACTACACCGATCTTGCCGATTAGTATTTGGTTGATCCATAGCCCCTTTGATTCGTGTAGATTTTGGTCGTCCCGTGTTTCTACGCAACGGTGGTGGTTTAAGATCCGGGCATTCGTATGTTGTCCAATATCGACAATCCGGAACTGGATGAAATGTAGGGAGGTACGAAGCTACGTAATTGGCGGTTGTATACCATGGTGAAATGAAATCTGCATTCCTTCGGTTAGCCCCTCCAAAACCCCTAGAACATGCCGCTAAAACATGTGAACAAGGGAAATGCTCTAGTGTTGGCATATTGCATGAACAAGACGCTAAAACTTCGTTTTCTCCGACTTGAACCGTATAGCAATGCATTTGCGAATCTTTTACTCCCCACTCCGTAGTGTTGTAGCGTTCAATATTCAAATGTCTCGACGCTTCCATGCGTGTTTTAGCAATTGCTTCCCACTTTGGCGTCAAATGAGTGGTCAACAACCCCGCTTGAGTACGACGCTCGTAGAAGTAGTGATTGACACGATGAAACGTGCGTGCAACTAACGAACGTACAGGTAAACTCCTTGTTCCCTTCAAGACACCGTTGAAACTTTCCGACACATTGGTCGTCATCATGTTGAATCTCATGCCACCATCATGGCTTAGCGTCCAACTTTCTTCTTGGTCTTTCAAACTTGTGTCAATCCACGCATCAGCTGCAGGACACATCAACTTTAGTTGCTTTCGATAGTCATTGTATTTTACCACTTCAGAGGCTGTTGCTGCAGCGTGAAGCAAGTTTTGAAGTTCATCAGACCCAAAACCCTTTTTTTTGAAGTTGGCTTTAATATGCCTAATACAAAATCGGTGATGGTGAGGAGCAGGCCAACCTTCTATTAATGCACGCGGAATTCCTTTCATTCTGTCAGAAACAAACGTAATAGTTCTTGAACGTAAAGACGGAATATGCATCCATATCGAATTTATAAACCACTTCCATGTATTCCATGATTCGGTTCCAACAATAGCGAATGCCAATGGATAGAGACCTTGGTTAGCGTCAACACCAGTGGCAACAAGAAGTGTTCCCAAATATTTTCCGTATAAATGCGTTCCATCAATGGAAAGAAGTGGCCGACAATGTGCGAAACCTTCGATTGACGGCCCAAATGCCCAAAATGCGGCCTCGAAAACATTACGTCTACGTATAACTTCATATACTGTTCCCGGATTGGTACTCTTCACCGCCTGAAGATATTTAGGCAACTCGGCATATGATGTATCCCAATCGCCGTATATCAACCCTAAAGCTTTGGTTAATCCTTGCCAAGCCTTTGCATAAGTAACCTTAATATGAAACATGTTTGACATCGTTTCCTGAACCGTTTTCGCTGTCATATTCATCTCGGATCTAACAAGTGGTAAGATTTTACTACAAATAAACTTAGCAGTAGCTTGACGGTGATTTGAGTTGATTGTTGGGTTTAAACACGTGTGATCACCTCCATACGTCTTAATTTTCCAGAAATTTTGAGATATCTTCGTCGATAGATGAGCATGTAGCCGCCAAGGGCATTTCTCATCAACATCACAGCGCACTGTATAGTCATGAGAACGAGATTTGACTACACGATAAGAAACCGAACATTTAATGGCCCATTCACTTAGCTGCTCAATAAGGTCTTGTTTGGATTGAAATATCAACCCAACTCGAGGGCCTTTGTCAACACATTCTCGTCCAAATACTTCCATATCCATATGAGAAATCTCCATACATGACGTATTCATCATTTCTGCGGTACATAAATCTTCGAATAAAGGATTCTCCGTTTCCATAGTTGCTGCATTATCTTGCTCACTAATGGGTTGTACGTCATCATCGAGTGGGCCTTCGTTAT
This sequence comes from Allium sativum, assembly GCA_030737875.1. Taxonomy (NCBI): domain Eukaryota; kingdom Viridiplantae; phylum Streptophyta; class Magnoliopsida; order Asparagales; family Amaryllidaceae; genus Allium; species Allium sativum. The sequence continues at coordinate 842,628,519 of CM060919.1, read as the reverse complement.
TAACTTGACTGTTCTCAACCCAAGTGTTGTCTGCTTCTAGTGTACATGCCACTTCCAAGCTATTAAGTTGTTGTACAACCGCATTTTCATTGCACAAACAATTCTCTTCTGCTTCCGATCTACGATTTGATCCTTCTCCAACTTCATGCGTCGAGTACCTGCAGAAGGAGATTTATCATAACTTGCAATTGTTGTTGATATAAAAAATCTCCAAAATTAAATCCATATACTAACCAAAGTGCTGTTTGAGACTCAATCTGGATGGTCTCCTGAAAAGTCTGGTCCGGTAAGTTATCATCGGGTAAGGTGTAATCAACTTGATCTTCTAGCTGCTCTTCTTGGATTTTTTTCGCATTTCAGAATGTACATCTCTATCACTCTCATTCCAACTGCGAACATCGAATCCATATCTTCATCGTCGTCTACGGTGATAGCGGTGGAACCATCATCCTTTACCCACTTCGTTACTAGCTTTATATCGAACTCATTTTCGTCTGTTTTGGAAACATCATACGCTTTATTCTTAAGCGATTCGAACGAACAATACTTCTTAATTTTGCTTCCTTTTATTTTTCCTCCTACATATGTAGGTTTATCATCTTCCCCGACCACTAATTTACCATCGAAGTAAAAGATGATTGGAACATGTGCCATACTCTACACAATCATAAAATTAACAAACATTAGAAAAAAAACCTTCTACATTCAAATACGTCAAAGCTTGTTAAAGTAATAGGATAAAAATTACCTTTATTTCCCTTGAAACTAGTGAAAGATTGTTGGTGTAGTGGGAGATTCGGGGAGAGTGTTTGTTCTTGAGAAAAAGTGATTTTGGAATTGGTAAAGTAAGTGAGGAAGAAAGGTGGTGGGCTGGTAGATATAGGAGTGACAGTGTGTTGAGCACTACAAAAGTGCTCATGAAGGAAATCCTTCTTGAGCACTTTTGGAATGCGCAAGAAGAAAATCCTTCTTGCGCATTCCAAAAGTGCTCAAGAAGGATTTCCTTCATGAGCACTTTTGGAGTGCTCACCACACTGTCACTCCTATATCTACCAGCCCACCACCTTTCTTTCTCACTTACTTTACCAATTCCAAAATCACTTTTTCTCAAGAACAAACCCTATCCCCGAATCTCCCACTACACCAACAATCTTTCAAAAACAGTGTGCAATATAGTTTTACTTCGACACATCAGCATTCATGGCATCATCTTCAACTTCGAAAGGTGAGTTTAATTTGGTTTTATTCCTCTACGACTAGTTATGACACATATAGTTTATCTAATACGTTTTCATGTTGAATTTACAAACTAAGACATGGAGAATCAAGAAATTGACGATGAAACTTTAGTGGCCTATTGTGAAGAAATCGAAAGAAATAGATCTACCAGTGTTCAAAACGTGGAATATGTACCCGAAACTCAATTCGACCCAATACCTCCGGCACAACCACATGTACGAGGTACTTTGAATGCTCGTTTACGTGCCATTGTGTCGAAACAAAAACCAGGTCAAAAATTCTATCATAACGGGATACAACTAGAGCGCCAATGTCCCGTTCCTCCAACTATGCCAAATTGCACTTACCCGACGTGTCGCTGTGGAGAAGAATGTATAGTCGTTCGTGCAAAAACAGAGACTAATGCAGGTCGAAGATTTTTTGGTTGCAGCTCATACAAAGAAAACAAGTACGATCCAGAGAATATTCAATGCTGCGATTATTTCAAATGGATTGATCCTCCTTTGTGCGCTAGGGGTCTTCAAAATGCCTTGGAAATGCAGGAAGAAGTGAGACGTTTGGGAAAAATTGTGCAAGAATTAAGAGGAGGGGGTTCGAGCTCGGGCACTCGTTGGTGATGATTTAGCAAGTCTTCCACCTTCAATGTATCTTATTTAATCGGTGTACTATCTATGTTTTCTAGTTTTCGTCCAAACTGTCTTTGGCTTATCTATTCCATGCTTGTAATCGTTGGACTTCTACGATCGCCTTTAATGTTCATGTTCTACGTTTGATTACTTAGTCTTATTTTCTATTAGAATTTTTTTAATGTTTCAACGTTCATGTAATGTAATGTTTAATCTACTGTTCTAGTAATGCTTGGAAAAGTTTTCTATATTGCTCTCTGGTTTTGAGAGGGCAAAAAATACCTTGCGTATTCCATTTCTGCGCAGGAACAGTTTTGTTCTCGCGCAAAAATGGAGTGCGCTAGAGGAAAAAAATTTAAAAAAAAATTATTGCGCATTCCATTTCTGTGCAAGAACAGAATTGCTCTTGCGCAGAAATGGAATGCGCGAGTTCATCTGCCCATATGAAAACAGGCCTACTTTCATAATAAGTTATGAAAGAGGCCTGTTTGTATAATAAGTTTTTCCTGGAAGCTCATTTAAAAATTTTGTCCTAAATTATAAGGTAAGTTATAAAGTTGGAAAATCTGAAAAGCATGTTAATGATCGAGAAACAAATGTTATAAATATTACCAATTCTAAAAAAAAGATGTACAGTGTTTTAAACTGAAATTGAGGTACAGCATGCAACCTCCATTTAGCATTAGTAGGAAACATCAAGTTAAAAGATTCACCAAACTACTAATTGAGAATCAAATAAGCTCAATTGAAATGCTCAATCAGCTGTTTAGATAACATTGAACGAAGACATGAAACCAAGTGTATTCACAGTTAGAAACATGTATACTAAAATAATCATCAATTTTAGAAGACAAACTCATTGTTATTTTACCTAGAAAAGAAAAAGCTTTATCACACTGGAAACAATGAGATCAGCAAAACTTAGGACAGAAAAGAATACAGCCAATTAATAAAATAAAGCTTTGAATATCCAAACACAAACTAAAAATAGAAAGTACAAACGTGTGGTTTGCAAGGAAATAGACTTTGTATCGAAAGTATTGTATTAGAACATTAAATGAGTAGATGAGAGCTATTCGTCAAAATGAGTACAACAGACTGGTTAGAAGTTATCAAAATGGATATTATCCTTTTATATATCTCCTTTTGACGACTGTGGCAGTATGCATCATTTCTTCAGCTTAGCACCATCAAATTATTGTTTTTATACTTTGTGCTTTCTAGTTAATCACTATTAATTTAAACCTAGAACTCATGTCGTACACTATTTCTATGAATATCGCAACAAAATATATTTGTGTCTGCTGTGTTACTTGCTCAAGCATATGTTAAGACATGCAACGTTTGTTCAAATTCGTCACACATCAAATAACCAAAGTTATTTAGAAAAACATTTACCTGGGGAGAAGAAATGAAATATGTGACAAATTTCACTATCTATACTGCCATATTTCAGACTCCCCTTGAATCAGGTCCATGGAGGAGCTGCATTCAAAATATGTATTATAATTCCGATTAAGATCAGATTTAAAGAAAGCATTTATGCTAACATGCTGTCATAAGAACCATGCAAAAAATATACCATATGGTGAATCATAGATTGATAATGTCCTATCTTTAAAATAAACAAGTAAAACAACCATATATAAAAATACTATTTAAGCGGTAAACGGCTTCTGATTTGAGACAAATTGTGAGAAAATGTGCATGGAAGCAGTAGGTTGTCATATATGCTCAGCAGTACCATTTTCAGTTTATACATTACCTGTAGGCAAAATGGGTAAATTTTGTATGTATAGAGTTCCAATATTAAAGTTCCAAACTGGTAGAAGTTTCTAGGATGGCAACACTACACGTAATATTGTTACTCTACCAAAGTATAGTTCATGCTACAACGGTAGTATTCATATTTGTCACTTTTGCATAGCAAATGAGAATAATAATTTGCTAATCTAAAAACAACAACACCGTAATGCATGAAATATAGAATTTAACATTCCTTTTATCCTTTCTCCTATGCCAGCATCAAAAATGAAGCAAAAGTAAAATCCTTGCAGAAATAAAATATTGAATAAAAGGCAAAATCCAACTTAATTAGAATTTCATTTAACCACATATCTTCTGTTCCCAAAATCTTAAAAAATCAAAATTCTAACTTTTGACACATGAAAAAGCTCCAATATCCTATCGCTAAAATAATAAGAATAGTTTGGTGGAACCATGATTAGAAAACTTCAAATAAAATTATCTGATCTCGGCATATGATAGTTGTTAAGATATATCTTGTTTGTGCATCTGGAGATGAAGAACAGATAACTGAAATTTTCACATCCACTGATGGAAAATCAAACAAACTACTCTTAAATCAATGAGGGAAAAAACAATATCAATTTAAATTTTGTAAGAGCATTTATAATAAGAGAGAGAGAGAGAGGAGATTATAGAAAGAAGTGATTAGGAACGGTGTATGGAGGTTGTTGTTTCCACTGGGCAAGATCATAGCAAGTGGGAAAAGTTATAGGGCCATTGTTTCCTTGATGAAAGTGGATAAAATTTGTGTCAGCGTTAGCAACACATTTTGTAATCAATAATAAGTCTACCAAAAATGAGTTATTATTACAAATTGGTAAAAGTGAAAAAATAAAATAAAACCAAACAATCCCTTGTTTCTCATGTGTGTAATACCGTGTACTCATAGTCTCCATCATAAGCAGTTTCCTAAGGGATACATTTGTTATGATTTGTTGCTTTGACCATGGATTTAGTTTTGAGTAGCATATAACAATGCAACACCAAAATGAATCATCAACACTGGAAAATTAAAAATACAAAATAATATTAGACAACATAGTGATTGTATATGCAAATGAATATAAACTCGTAAATTATTTATCATTTTTAACCCATTGCATTATGAAGTTGGCGAATGAGCTGTGAATTAAACAAAAATTATTCATCACCATACATTACTTTTTAAAGAAAAATAAAGAAAGTTATTTACTCCCGTCGACATATTCAGTTACTAATGTAATGAATTATTATGATGATGGACTTCCAACTGGTGTGAGTGGGAATGTGTGTGAGGATGTATTTACATATGTAGATGTGCATAAGTGTTAATGCAAATATCTGTTGACACTACGGAATAAAGGTTAAAAAAATAGAAAGGAGAAAATTGGTGCTGCACACAAACATTATTAATATAATCTACCCAAAAATTGCTCGTAGCAAAAAATTAAAAAAAAATCACAAGTTATTTTTTATAAGTTATGGTATGTCTTTATGTTTTGTATGCTGTCAGTTTATAACGTATCAAACTATAGCCTTAGTAATAAATACTTATGCATCTAATTTCTTTCCATGAATTTTTTAGCTAAATATCAGCAGTCTTGTTTAAATTACAGCGAATTAGGATAGTAATAATAACAATAAAGATTTAATTGATAATAGAAATCTGATAGCATTTGCAAAATGTCTGTAACCTTGATGTTTAATCATCAGTAAAAGAAAAAAACGCTGCTAATTTTAGGTTGAAAAAGCCAATGATCTTTAAAAAAAAAGTTTGTAAGTCCATTTTTAATCTCACATATGTAAATTAAATGAACTAAATGAACCATCAGTAAGCAATAAAAGTGAAATAACTGGAAGTCAAAAGTATTTGAACAACGCAATCAAAGAGTGTGAAAGAACTGAAAGCTAAAAAATATTAGAATAGCGCTATCAAAAAGTTTGGTTGAGACAATAAAATAATACGATTATTGTCCTAAACTTTGCACTTAAAATTGGTTAAAAAAATCAATATTTAGAAACATAATTGAGCAAACACCGAACTGAAAATAGAAGCAGCAAAAAACCAAAAGCTTCGAAATTGACATTTAATGCAATAAACAAAGATATTTTAAGCCTAGAATGTTCAAAGTGTTGAGGGCCGATCAAAATTTGAAGGTACGATTGCAAATTGAATTGAGCAAGATATTTTTTTTTCCAAATTAAGTCAAATTCATGTAATCAAACGGAGAGGATCAAAAAATAAAATCCAACGTTGGGATAGCACATAAATCATCTAGACCAGAAAGAAGTGCAAACAAAAATAGAGATCAACGGTAATGAAGAAAATGGAAAACTCATAGACAAAGTTTAGGGAAGAAACATAACATGTTATTTTCGCTTGTATAAAATGCTAATTAGTAATAGAACGATGGCTGCTTATCATTCGTATAAGCTTACAACTTTATCATGTCCTTTTCATATCTGTAGCTTTTATAAAACTTTTTTATGATATTAGAAATATAAAAGTATAGTGCCCTTATAATTCCATTTTGCACTTGAAGACGAAGTGCAATAACAGAATGTCAGATTACTTCTCTAGTTTGAAACCGCGTGTGCCTATGATAATTTATGAATATCAATATTTTTGACCACGTTTTACAGACAGCAAAAATGATATTCAATATTCATATTTTTCTATAAGCAAAAAATCTTGTTTTTCTGTAAAAAAAAAAAAAAAAAAAATTAAAAGGATTTACAATAATATGTCATTTGAACAATAAAGCTAACCCATAATAGGAATAATTACTAAAACAATAATGTAGGTAAAAAAATGCTATTAGAATTTTGTGCAACCACATGAAGCAGTAAAACACAATCTATGTAACATAAATCATTTATACTTGGAAAATACCAAACGGCTAAAAACGGAAATAAAATTGCATACTTGAATTCTAGACAAAAATTGTAAGATGAGCATACATGATACATTTGCATAGGTATTGGGACCGAGAAGAAACACACAGACATTTCTCCGGAGACGAAACAGACATGAAGATCAAGTGTGAAACATTTTCTAGTAAGTAAATGGCAAAGGTTTACATTCGAAATCGCGGAGAAAAGAAATCGAAGGTCATTTTCCCACAGTAACAAACATGAAAATCAAATAACAACAAACAATTGCGTAAATATCCAAAACCCAAATTGTGTAAACTAAATCGGAGTAGGAAAGGACTAAAACATAAATGAGATGATCAATGTTACCAATGACGTTGAAATTAGGGCAGCAACACCTGAACTGTAACACCCCGAATTTTATATTAACACTAAAGTTGCTAAAATATTAATAAGTGTGTAAGAGAGGGGATGTATCTAATATGAATATAAAAATATTAATAAGTGTGTAAAAGAGGGGATGTATCTAATATGAATATAAAAATATTAATAAGTGTGTGAGAGAGGGGATGTATCTAATATGTATATAAAAACAATAATAAGTAAAGGGGGATGTATCTAATATGTACATTGTAGAAAATATATATATATTTATGACATGAATAGAAGTTTATTAATATGCTGAGTGTTTGCTTAGTCACTTCTGACTCATTGCTGAGTCAACAAGATAAACCCCATCTTGTCTGAACGGCTGCGGTTATTTCTAGGTTAAATCTAATGGCCTAAATGAATTCTAAAATCTATAAATAAGTGGGTAGACCCTAGACCTAAATCACTTGTAAAATTAGAGAAGCTACCGTCATGCTGCTGCCATGGAGTTCAGCATAGCCGTCACAAACTAAGAAGAGGAAGCCTAATCATCTACAACTAAATCTACACAAATCAAATCAAAAGATCTCTCTTTCTCTAATTCTTTTCTTTTGTTGGTGAGTATGATGATTCTCACAAGACTATTACAAACTAATTTGACTCAGTTATGAATGGATCACAAGAAAGTGATGTGATTTGTAATTGTAAATTCTATATATTGTGGATCTCTTATTATGTTATTATGTTGTCGTATGATGTAAATTATATATGATATGTCATGCTATGTTGTAAATTCTCTTATGCTATGTCGTGCTATGTTGAGAATCATGTCAAGCTATGTTATACTATCATACTATGCCATGTTATAAATCATGCTATATTATGTTGAAAAATCATGTTGTTGGATCATGCTTAAAGTTATGTTTTTTTTTCTTAATTTAAATGGATCTTGTTTATGGGAATTTGCCTATTAGGTTAGGTGTACCCATAAACTTGAAACTATAATTAAATAAAACTTGATTATGGGAATTTGCCTATTGAGTTAGGTGTACCCATATAAAACCATGTTGTTAAAAAATTAGATGATGTTGATTCACACATGTTCATATGTAAGTTTATGAAAATTGATTGAGATCATATTAGGTGAATTTTGAACAAGTTGACACCTTTAGATCCATGACATGTATAATCTATGCAAGTTGGACATATGCAAGTTTCACCCCTTATTATGATTCATTTGGTCACATATACATGTTGTTATTATGATAATCTCTTTTATGCTATGAGTTAGGCTATTCGAGTCTAACATATATTTTGCGAATAAACGTTCAAACGTGGGGTAGGGGTAATATTAGGAATTAATAAATTGGGTGCAATTTTGTAAGATGTTGCATACCATGAATGAATGTCCATAATTGAGTCAATTATGGACATTGTTAAAAATTGGAAGTAATTAATAATTCAAGTAGGGAATTATTAAAATTGGGGGAAAGTGGATTATTATTAATAATCAATGCTTAGGACACGAGGTTGGACCCGTTTGTGATGTAAACCTGCCCGGACCCGCCCGGCAAATCCAGTAGTCACAAATGTCGGCCCAATGTGAGAGGTCCTAGGCCCAAACTAAAGCATAACAGTTGTAAAGACACGAGGTTAGACTCTTTTATGGTGTAAGACTGCCCGGACCCGCCCGGCAAATCCAGCTGCCATAAATGCCAGTCTAATGTGAGAGGTCTTTATGAGGTTATGGCCTTAATGAACTAAGAAATACTTAACCAGATAATCATGTAAGGTGGGACATGGGGGTTAAGTAGGTGCCTTGGGTGGCATGAGGAATCTGGTGGTTGCCTTTAGAGGCATTTGAAATACGATTAGACTTAACCAAACACACATGTAAATGAACATGACTAAGTGGGTTAAGTGGGATGGACTAATGGGGACAAGCTTAGGTGGAATGCTTGTGGTAAATAGTGGGGGCTCATTTCAACCAGTATCCCAAAACGTATCTTTGTGGGCTCGACCCAAGTCGAGGACGGGACACGCATACTGGGTTTGACTATAAGAGGCCAAAACGGGAGCGGTGGCAACGCAAGTCCAACGGGTTTCATATGCGTGTGTGGACCCGGGCTGGTAGGTAAGACGTTGTTGCATCGTGTAGGTATAAGCCGTGCATGTCCGTTGTATCAGGTTGCCACTTTAGGGGAGTGATACACCCCACTGTGGGGCCAGCACGGGTATCTACGAGTTAGGGAGCCGATCGAATAATGGGAAGTAGGGTACACCTAGTGGAGATAGGGGCAGGCGGCACCTATGTAGTCAGCTAGGGGTACGTAAAGTCATTGGGAAAGTTTCTAATTGAAGCTAAGTGGGATGAATCTTTAGGGTGACTGGTGTGGTGCAGTACAGTGTTTATCCTTTAGTATTTAGGAGCGCCTATAACGTTGCCTTTAGCGATTGTCTATGTCCTTAATCTGCTCTTCATAGACATTTTCTTGTTTTCCAGCTTATGCCTTAGTCCAGTTATTTTGGTAATAGTATTGTAGAATTATCATATTCACCAGACTTTATGTCTGACCCCCTCTTTTCCATCCTTTTTCTCCCTTCAGGTCCGCAGGTTGGGCCAAGTTCTAGTGGAGTCTAGTTGGATCGCTTATCTTCTGGAAAGCTTGGACTGCTGAAGTAAAGTCCAGCTTGTTATCTTTCTTTTTAATGGCTATTCATGTAATGGGATTATGTACTTGTTTTATCAAGATAGATATTGTACTTGACATTGAATATGGTGTTATGATGTAATCAAACATGTTTTGACTTCTGCTACAATGAAATAAAGTTTTTGAATTTCCAAGTACTATTTTATATCTGTCTTGTTGTAATTTTACTGTTCTATATTCACTTAAAACCTCCATGGAAGTTAATGCATTCCCTTTGTGAGTGACATTAATGGACGTGGGGTGTTACACGTGGTATCAGAGCATAAGGTTACCAGAACAGATAAAAAAAAATTTAGAAAAATATTTTTTTTTCTAAAGTATTTTTGGAAGAAGTGCTTTCAAAAAAAAAAAAAACATGTTATTTAAAGAGAGTTTTTATGAAAAACATAATCCCAAATAGCCACATCCTTATCTTTATCTTTCGAATTCTCCATTTTGAATCTTTCCTTTTTCGTTTCAGCATGGCTGAAGATCTTAATCTCCCAGAAGGTGTGACGATTCCAGGGTGGTTTAGGAGATACTTGAAGGCTAGGGCCACCACTGCAGGCCCAGCGGATACTCCTCCACCCCTAGTTGCACCCATTCCTCCTCCTCCTCCTCGTGTTGACACTTTTGCAAAGACGTGCAAGGAATTCAAGGCTATGGGAGGAAAAACTTTTCAAGGGACTGAGACGTTTGTGGAGGCCAGAGATTGGCTTAAGGAGACTGAGGAATTGTTGGATATCTTTGAAGTGGAAGATGGGAGGAAAGTCCGTTTAGCTGCTTGGTTAATGAAGGGAGAGGCCTCGTTTTGGTGGGAGGTCACTAACGGGGAACGTCCAGTTGATTCATGGGCGGATTTCAGACGAAGGTTTGAGGCAAAGTTTCTTTCAAGGGCAGAGGAGAACTTAAATATGGAAAAATTCCTGGCACTAAAGCAAGGGAGCTCATCAGTAAAGGAATATGTCAATAAATTTAATCAGTTAGCAAGGTTTGGCTTGGAGTTGGTGAATACGCCAGAGAAGAAAGCTTTGAGGTTCGTTAGAGGCTTGAATGAACCGTTGCAAGGGTTGGCTATGACCCACATCCCTATGGGAGTCACCTTTGAAAAGCTAGTAGAAATGGCACTTATGCATGAGGATAAGGCAGTTGAAAAGAAAGGGGATCAGAAGAAACCCCAACAGCAAAATAAGAAGGGTGGTAAAAACAATAATGGCAAAGGGAAGAAGAAATGCTTCAATTGTGGGACGCCTGGCCATCTCAGCAAAGATTGTAGAAAGAAAAAGAAGGCTGGTTGTTTTCATTGTGGAGATGCGGGACATTTAGTGAAGGACTGTCCAAAGAAGGGGCAGAGGGCAGGGTCTACCTCGGGAGGACAGGTGCAGGCTCTTATGGCACCAGGGCAGGCAAGGGGGCAAGTTCAGGCTATTGCGGCCCCACCGCTGCAAGAAAGAGGTAGAACAATTTCTGTTGAAAGCTTAGTTTTTCTGTTTGATCATCCTGTCCGTACCTTATTCGATTCTGGCGCATCTCATTCGTTTATCTCTGCATCATTAGTTGAATCACTGCACTTGAACACCAGTTTAGTAGAGGATCCCTTGGTCGTTTCAAATCCAATTGGGGGTTCGGCTCATTTGACCATGATATGTTTGGATTTGAAAATCTCTATACTTAGCGTTGAATTTAGATGTGATGCTTATGTATTGGGCTTCACGGGCTATGGGCTAATTTTAGGAATGAATTGGTTGTCTAGAAATAGGGCCATTCTTGATTGTGAAAGGAGAGTAGTTAGGCTTGTGACTCGCCTTGGTAATGCTCTCGACATCTTTTGTAATCCCATAAATTCCGTTATGCTAAGTTATCTTGAATCGCTTGACGCGTCTGTAGAGAACCTGCGATCGGTAGAAGTGGTCCGGGAATATCCGGATGTGTTTGAGGAGGTGAAGGGCTTACCTCCAAAGCGGGAGATAGACTTTCGAATTTATCTTGTGGATAATGCTAAACCCGTATCTTTGCCAGTGCGCCACATGGCTCCTCGTGAAAGGAGGGAACTCAATAAGCAAGTAAAGGAGTTGCTTGAGAAGGGGTTCATAAGACGTAGTATATCGGAGTGGGGTGCTCCAGTAGTTTTTGCCACAAAGGCGGATGGGTCTCTTAGACTTTGTATGGACTATAGAGAAATAAACAAGCTTACTAAAAAGAACCGACACCCACTGCCGAGGATTGACGATCTCTTTGATCAGTTAGTTGGCGCCTCAGTGTTTTCGCAGTTGGACTTAGCCACTGGCTTTCATCAACTGAGAGTGGCTGAGGATAGTATAGATAAGACTGCTTTTAGGACTCCTGACGGATTCTATGAATGGCTAGTGATGCCCTTTGGTTTGACAAACGCCCCTGCATATTTTGTTGATTTGATGAGTAGGGTGTTTAGGGAATACCTTAACAAATTCGTGGTAGTCTTTGTGGATGACATCTTAGTCTTTTCTAAGAATAAAGAAGAGCACTCCCTACATCTTAGGGAAGTGTTGGAAACCCTTCGAGCGCATAACCTTAAGGCAAAATTTTCTAAGTGTCACTTCTGGAGGAAGGAAGTACGGTTCTTAGGGCACGTGGTTTCCAAAGAAGGGATAGCAGTGGATCCCGCAAAGGTGGTGGCCATCCAAGATTGGAAGGTCCCTAAAAATGCAACCGAAGTAAGAAGTTTCTTGGGGTTGGCTGGCTATTATAGGAAGTTTATCAAAGACTTCGCAAAAATATCAGCTCCATTAACACGGTTAACGAAGAAGAACCTGGTTTTTACGTGGGACAAAGATTGCGATGATGCGTTCCAACGTTTAAAGAGAGCCTTAACTTCAGCCCCAGTCTTAGTGCTGCCAGACGGGAATAAACCGTTTACCATCTATACTGATGCTTGTGGGACGGGACTTGGCGCGGTCCTCATGCAAGAGGGAAGAGTAATAGCCTATGGTGGAAGGCAGTTGAGGGTTCATGAAAAGAATTACCCCACGCATGACTTAGAGCTAGCCGCAATTGTTTTCGCGCTTAAGTCTTGGCGTCATTATCTTCTTGGTGAGAAATTCGAACTGTTCACTGACCACAAATCATTAAAATACTTATTCTCTCAGAAGGATTTGAATTTAAGGCAGCAACGGTGGATGGAATTCTTAGCCTCCTACGATTTTGAAATAGCATATACCCCGGGCAAGGGTAACGTGGTGGCAGACGCCTTAAGTAGGAAAAGGTTGTCCTTGAGTCCGTTGTTTGTTGAACGACAAAGCTTAGAATTCATCTCTATGTTTGACTTTAGACCCTCCGTTGACTTAGTACCCGGTCTGTTAGCATCCTTGGAGGTTAGACCTACACTTCTAGGACGGGTTGGTGAGGCACAGCGAGACGACCCACAGTTGGTTGAGATAGTAGAAAAGCTCAAAGGGGGGGAGTCGTCAAGCCATCTTCGTAGGTATACCCTAGACGATAAGGGTTGGTTACGAAGGGATAATAGACTTTGTGTACCACAAGACGAAAACTTAAGGAAGGCCATTCTTGATGATGCTCATCGCTCAAAAATGACCATTCATCCCGGCGGGGATAAGATGTACAAAGATATGAAGCGGGTTTTCTTTTGGGCCGGTATGAAAAAGGATGTGGCCGAGTACGTCGCTAGATGCTTGGTGTGCCAACGAGTTAAAGCAGAACAAAAGAAACCCGGTGGGTTGCTTCACCCGTTAGAAGTTCCACTATGGAAATGGGAAAGCATCTCAATGGATTTTGTGGATGGATTACCAAGATCAAGGAAGGGTAACACGGGGATTTGGGTTATAGTAGATAGACTTACTAAAAGCGCCCATTTTATTCCCGTGAAAAGTAAGAGGACTGCTCCGTGGTTGGCTTCTGTATACATTAAGGAGATAGTTCGTTTGCACGGTATTCCTTCTAGTATAGTAAGCGACCGTGACCCCATCTTTACTAGCGAATTTTAGAAGAGTTTACAAGAGGCGGTAGGGACTCAGCTATGTTTGAGCATCGCATATCATCCTCAGACAGACGGCCAGACCGAGAGGGTGAATCGCATTCTAGAGGATCTTTTAAGGCTTTGTATCCTAGACTTTGGGGGTACATGGGAAGAGCACCTTCCGTTAGTAGAATTCGCATATAATAATAGCTTTCAGTCTAGTATTGGCATGGCACCTTTCGAATCTCTTTATGGAAGGCCTTGCCGTTCGCCTACATGTTGGTGGGAATCTACCGATAAAATCCTACTTGGGCCCGATATGGTTAGGGAAACCTCGGAGAAGATTGAGTTGATTCGAAGGAGGATGAAAGCAGCACAAGATAGGCAGAAATCGTATGCTGATAAGAGGAGGACAGATCTTGAGTTTGACATTGGGGACATGGTTTTTATCAAAGTATCTCCGTTACAGAATGTTGTTCGCTTTGGGTCCGTGGGGAAATTAGCACCAAGGTTTGTAGGGCCGTTTCCTGTAAAAGACAGGATTGGGGAGATGGCATATAGGGTGGAGTTGCCTGAGAAACTTAGTGGAGTACACGACGTATTCCATGTATCACATTTGAGGAAGTAGAGCCGAGCTTGCTTAAAGAGGTGGAAATAGAGCGTGATGCAACAATTAGACAAGCTCCTACATGCATTCTTGGGTCGGAGATCAAAAAGTTGAGGAATCGAGAGGTCAGACTGGTTAAAGTGCAATGGGGAGATGATGAGAGCAACGCTACTTGGGAGACGGAAGAGAACATGCGTTCGCTATACCCTTTTCTTTTCGAGGGTATGTCTTTTAATTTCTCCTTTACCGCTTAGCTTGTGCTTATCTTATCTTTTGTACGCCCTCTCGCTAGTATCTTTGACCTTTAGTTAGGATAATCCTATGGTTGAAACATGTGTTTGAGATATGTTATGTATGATGGATGCAAAATGGATGCAAGTGTTTGCTAGTGGTTGCTCGTGGATGCATATATACACAGACTTTAGGCACTAGATCGGCTCAGTCACTTCATATTGCATATTGCATATATATGGATGTATTTAGTATAATGGATGTATAATGGTTGTACCATCATATGGATGCTGCATTCGGTTGAATGGGTGTGCACGCATATAGAAGTAGTATGTAAGCAATTAGGATCTTTTGCATACATAATGGATTCATGACACTTACATAATTTGCATTAAGGAGGTCAACTGAATCAGTAGACCGCCTGATTTCGCATTAGGTAAGGACATGTACACACACTTGCATATGATCATAAAGCATTAGAAGTCTTTTAAGGACAATGGATGCCTGTGTATGATGGATGAGTAGATGGACGTTTGGATGGTAGGATATACATTCTTCCAGACTTGAAGATTTCGGGGACGAAATCCTAAAAGGATGGGAGAATGTAACACCCCGAATTTTCTATTAACACTAAAATTGCTAAAATATTAATAAGTGTGTAAGAGAGGGGATGTATCTAATATGAATATAAAAATATTAATAAGTGTGTAAGAGAGGGGATGTATCTAATATGAATATAAAAATATTAATAAGTGTGTAAGAGAGGGGATGTATCTAATATGTATATAAAAACAATAATAAGTAAAGGGGGATGTATCTAATATGTACATTGTAGAAAATATATATATATTTATGACATGAATAGAAGTTTATTAATATGCTGAGTGTTTGCTTAGTCGCTTCTGACTCATTGCTGAGTCAACAAGATAAACCTCATCTTGTCTGAACGGCTGCGGTTATTTCTAGGTTAAATCTAATGGCCTAAATGAATTCTAAAATCTATAAATAAGTGGGTAGACCCTAGACCTAAATCACTTGTAAAATTAGAGAAGCTACCGTCATGCTGCTGCCATGGAGTTCAGCATAGCCGTCACAAACTAAGAAGAGGAAGCCTAATCATCTACAACTAAATCTACACAAATCAAATCAAAAGATCTCTCTTTCTCTAATTCTTTTCTTTTGTTGGTGAGTATGATGATTCTCACAAGACTATTACAAACTAATTTGACTCAGTTATGAATGGATCACAAGAAAGTGATGTGATTTGTAATTGTAAATTCTATATATTGTGGATCTCTTATTATGTTATTATGTTGTCGTATGATGTAAATTATATATGCTATGTCATGCTATGTTGTAAATTCTCTTATGCTATGTCGTGCTATGTTGAGAATCATGTCAAGCTATGTTATACTATCATACTATGCCATGTTATAAATCATGCTATATTATGTTGAAAAATCATGTTGTTGGATCATGCTTAAAGTTATGTTTTTTTTTTCTTAATTTAAATGGATCTTGTTTATGGGAATTTGCCTATTAGGTTAGGTGTACCCATAAACTTGAAACTATAATTAAATAAAACTTGATTATGGGAATTTGCCTATTGAGTTAGGTGTACCCATATAAAACCATGTTGTTAAAAAATTAGATGATGCTGATTCACACATGTTCATATGTAAGTTTATGAAAATTGATTGAGATCATATTAGGTGAATTTTGAACAAGTTGACACCTTTAGATCCATGACATGTATAATCTATGCAAGTTGGACATATGCAAGTTTCACCCCTTATTATGATTCATTTGGTCACATATACATGTTGTTATTATGATAATCTCTTTTATGCTATGAGTTAGGCTATTCGAGTCTAACATATATTTTGCGAATAAACGTTCAAACGTGGGGTAGGGGTAATATTAGGAATTAATAAATTGGGTGCAATTTTGTAAGATGTTGCATACCATGAATGAATGTCCATAATTGAGTCAATTATGGACATTGTTAAAAATTGGAAGTAATTAATAATTCAAGTAGGGAATTATTAAAATTGGGGGAAAGTGGATTATTATTAATAATCAATGCTTAGGACACGAGGTTGGACCCGTTTGTGATGTAAACCTGCCCGGACCCGCCCGGCAAATCCAGTAGTCACAAATGTCGGCCCAATGTGAGAGGTCCTAGGCCCAAACTAAAGCATAACAGTTGTAAAGACACGAGGTTAGACTCTTTTATGGTGTAAGACTGCCCGGACCCGCCCGGCAAATCCAGCTGCCATAAATGTCAGTCTAATGTGAGAGGTCTTTATGAGGTTATGGCCTTAATGAACTAAGAAATACTTAACCAGATAATCATGTAAGGTGGGACATGGGGGTTAAGTAGGTGCCTTGGGTGGCATGAGGAATCTGGTGGTTGCCTTTAGAGGCATTTGAAATACGATTAAACTTAACCAAACACACATGTAAATGAACATGACTAAGTGGGTTAAGTGGGATGGACTAATGGGGACAAGCTTAGGTGGAATGCTTGTGGTAAATAGTGGGGGCCCATTTCAACCAGTATCCCAAAGCGTATCTTTGTGGGCTCGACCCAAGTCGAGGACGGGACACGCATACTGGGTTTGACTATAAGAGGCCAAAACAGGGAGCGGTGGCAACGCAAGTCCAACGGGTTTCATATGCGTGTGTGGACCCGGGCTGGTAGGTAAGACGTTGTTGCATCGTGTAGGTATAAGCCGTGCATGTCCGTTGTATCAGGTTGCCACTTTAGGGGAGTGATACACCCCACTGTGGGGCCAGCACGGGTATCTACGAGTTAGGGAGCCGATCGAATAATGGGAAGTAGGGTACACCTAGTGGAGATAGGGGCAGGCGGCACCTATGTAGTCAGCTAGGGGTACGTAAAGCCATTGGGAAAGTTTCTAAGTGAAGCTAAGTGGGATGAATCTTTAGGGTGACTGGTGTGGTGCAGTACAGTGTTTATCCTTTAGTATTTAGGAGCGCCTATAACGTTGCCTTTAGCGATTGTCTATGTCCTTAATCTGCTCTTCATAGACATTTTCTTGTTTTCCAGCTTATGCCTTAGTCCAGTTATTTTGGTAATAGTATTGTAGAATTATCATATTCACCAGACTTTATGTCTGACCCCCTCTTTTCCATCCTTTTTCTCCCTTCAGGTCCGCAGGTTGGGCCAAGTTCTAGTAGAGTCTAGTTGGATCGCTTATCTTCTGGAAAGCTTGGACTGCTGAAGTAAAGTCCAGCTTGTTATCTTTCTTTTTAATGGCTATTCATGTAATGGGATTATGTACTTGTTTTATCAAGATAGATATTGTACTTGACATTGAATATGGTGTTATGATGTAATCAAACATGTTTTGACTTCTGCTACAATGAAATAAAGTTTTTGAATTTCCAAGTACTATTTTATATCTGTCTTGTTGTAATTTTACTGTTCTATATTCACTTAAAACCTCCATGGAAGTTAATGCATTCCCTTTGTGAGTGACATTAATAGACGTGGGGTGTTACTCTGGACTCGACCTAGTAGTTTTTAGATCTAGTAGCATTAAAATTGGGGGTTCTGCGTATTTTCAGATTTTATCATGAAAATAATTCACGTTAGTAAAGAGATTAACAATGGTCGTGATGTGATTTAATTCTAATTTGAGGAAGCAGGGCAACAGATCTGTAATTTATTTTGAAAGGGATAGAAATCGGTAGGAATAAAGTAGAAAGGAAGATGGAGCAGAGTAGGTGCAGTTACGGATTAGAGATGTAATTGCGAGGAAAGCACCGAAGATCGTGTGAATGAATTGGATTATGTGTGTAAAAGTGAGCCGCTTGATATCTATCCTAAGAATAAATCATATCCACTCTTTGTCTCTTGGTTTATGTACGAAGGGATTTTATTATATAGACAAGGGATTTTATTATATAGACTAGTACATAGCCCGTGCGTTGCACGGGTCTTTAAGATTGATATCTATTTTGGTTGGGTATTTGCTAATGAATATTGCATCGTTTGTTCCCAATATTTGGTGCATTCTAATATTTAATACATATCATGAATTAATTTTTTTGACACAATCGGTTGTGAAGCAAAGAGCAATGGATTATATGTCAACAATTGCACTTTCATAAGAATAAACAATTAGCAATGCAGATGAACAAAATCAGTACTAACAAACCATAAAATGGACTCTTGCTTAGTTATAAAACATAGGTGATTTTCTAAAACTTTAGAATGTACAGGGGCAGAACTAATAAATGAAACCATATTGGCAAAATTTATGAATAGTACAGAAAAGGTAATATGTTCAAGGAAAGATCAAAAATAAACATAATGCGGTGTTTTCATAATTTGAAATCAAATAAAGATTAGTTGATGTAAGCTTCCTTGAATATCATTGAGGATGAATGGGACTTTGTGCAACAATTAACAGTTTTCTAATGCAAGTACCGAACAATCACATAGGTTTTAAGATCTGGATGACAGTTTTTAAAGCTAGTTTACTCAGGAAATGTCCTTGTAGCTCCTAAGGCCCATATAACTTAAATGGAGAACAAAACAGGTACAATACACAAATGTAATAAAACATGATATTGTATAGAAAAAGGCAAGAATCTGATTGATTTAATACTTTCACCTCCAGTACAAAAAAAAGGTTAGCTTCATCTAATATGAAGAAAAATAATCTAGTTAGATACAAACAATCATATATTATTATGTATCTTCAATCTTATATGCGAGTTACACTTGCTATCAATGCTCCCGCTTATGGATAATTTTCTTCTGGCTAATTATGATACCACCTCATCTAGCAGTCTCATCCGTTAACTGGCTTTACAAATTTGTACTCAAACTATTTTTAATGAAGTTGAATATCCTTGGCTCAGTGAAACAATATAATCAATATTTGGCGCACCTGATTGCCACTGCCTAAATCTTCTAGAATGTGATACGAATTCGGTTCATAAGTTTATCAAGATGTTATGATCAAGTCATCTTAAGATGTTCTTCCATAGTTGCACCTAGTTGAAGCTGGAGAGTGTGTAGCATGCCTCGTGATAACTGAAATGAGGTTATATTAACCACTATAATAAGGTGATCAGTGAGTATATACTATGTATATCGACAACTGATCTAGGACTCGGTTGTGTTTTCACGAATGAAAACATATTAGTCATTGTGCATTAAGTATTTCATATTATATTTTAATATAAAAATTATTCTGGCGAAGGGATTTTGAAATTTTGTTAAACTAACATGATCATTCTAATATTCTATATTAGTACTATATATATATGCCTTCTGAAATTACTAATATTACAAAGTTGGTTTCAAACCATATTTTGTTCTTAAAACTCCTGATCATCGAATGATTATACCTCTCTCATTGTTAATTGTATTCTATAAAATATCAAAATTTCAAATTTATTGAAACTGGTAAATAAATTATAAGGCAAGTTATAAAGTTGGAAAATCTGAAAAGCGTGTTAATGATCGAGAAACAAATGTTATAAATATTACCAATTCAAAAAAAAAAGATGTACAGTGTTTTAAACTGAAATTGAGGTACAGCATGCAACCTCCATTTAGCATTAGTAGGAAACATCAAGTTAAAAGATTCACCAAACTACTCATTGAGAATCAAATAAGCTCAATTGAAATGCTCAATCAGCTGTTTAGATAACATTGAACGAAGACATGAAACCAAGTGTATTCACAGTTAGAAACATGTATACTAAAATAATCATCAATTTTAGAAGACAAACTCAATGTTATTTTACCTAGAAAAGAAAAAGCTTTATCACACTGGAAACAATGAGATCGGCAAAACTTAGGACAGAAAAGAATACAGCCAATTAATAAAATAAAGCTTTGAATATCCAAACACAAACTAAAAATAGAAAGTACAAAAGTGTGGTTTGCAAGGAAATAGACTTTGTATCGAAAGTATTGTATTAGAACATTAAATGAGTAGATGAGAGCTATTCGTCAAAATGAGTACAACAGACTGGTTAGAAGTTTTCAAAATGGATATTATCCTTTTATATATCTCCTTTTGACGACTGTGGCAGTATGCATCATTTCTTCAGCTTAGCACTATCAAATTATTGTTTTTATACTTTGTGCTTTCTAGTTAATCACTATTAATTTAAACCTAGAACTCATGTCGTACACTATTTCTATGAATATCGCAACAAAATATATTTGTGTCTGCTGTGTTACTTGCTCAAGCATATGTTAAGACATGCAACGTTTGTTCAAATTCGTCACACATCAAATAACCAAAGTTATTTAGAAAAACATTTACCTGGGGAGAAGAAATGAAATATGTGACAAATTTCACTATCTATACTGCCATATTTCAGACTCCCCTTGGATCAGGTTCATGGAGGAGCTGCATGCAAAATATGTATTATAATTCCGATTAAGATTAGATTTAAAGAAAGCATTTATGCCAACATGCTGTCATAAGAACCATGCAAAAAATATACCATATGGTGAATCATAGATTGATACTGTCCTATCTTTAAAATAAACAAGTAAAACAATCATATATAAAAATACTATTTAAGCGGTAAACGGCTTCTGATTTGAGACAAATTGTGAGAAAATGTGCATGGAAGCAGTAGGTTGTCATATATGCTCAGCAGTACCATTTTCAGTTTATACATTACCTATAGGCAAAATGGGTAAATTTTGTATGTATAGAGTTCCAATATTAAAGTTCCAAACTGGTAGAAGTTTCTAGGATGGCAACACTACACGTAATATTGTTACTCTACCAAAGTATAGTTCATGCTACAACGGTAGTATTCATATTTGTTACTTTTGCATAGCAAATGAGAATAATAATTTGCTAATCTAATAAAAACAACACCGTATTGCATGAAATATAGAATTTAACATTCCTTTTATCCTTTCTCCTATGCCAGCATCAAAAATGAAGCAAAAGTAAAATCCTTGCAGAAATAAAATGTTGAATAAAAGGCAAAATCCAACTTAATTAGAATTTCATTTAACCACATATCTTCTGTTCCCAAAATCTTAAAAAATCAAAATTCTAACTTTTGACACATGAAAAAGCTCCAATATCCTATCGCTAAAATAATAAGAATAGTTTGGTGTAAGCATGATTAGAAAACTTCAAACAAAATTATCTGATCTCGGCATATGATAGTTGTTAAGATATACTTGTTTGTGCATCTGGAGATGAAGAACAGATAACTGAAATTTTCACATCCACAAACAAACTACTCTTAAATTAATGAGGGAAAAAACAATATCAATTTAAATTTTGTAAGAGCATTTATATAATAAGAGAGGGAGAGAGGAGATTATAGAATGAAGTAATTAGGAACGGTGTATGGAGGTCGTTGTTTCCACTGGGCAAGATCATAGCAAGTGGGAAAAGTTATGGGGCCATGTTTCCTTGATGAAAATGGATAGAATTTGTGTCAGCGTTAGCAACACATTTTGTAATCAATAATAAGTCTACCAAAAATGAGTTATTATTACAAATTGGTAAAAGTGAAAAAATAAAATAAAACAAAACAATCCCTTGTTTCTCATGTATGTATTACCGTGTACTAATAGTCTCCATCATAAGCAATTTCCTAAGGGATACATTTGTTATGATTTGTTACCATGGATTTAGTTTTGAGTAGCATATAACAATGCAACACCAAAATGAATCATTAACACTGGAAAATTAAAAATACAAAATAATATTAGACAACATACAGATTGTATATGCAAATGAATATAAACTTGTAAATTATTTATCATTTTTAACCCATTGCATTATGAAGTTGGCGAATGAGCTGTGTATTAAACAAAATTTATTCATCACCATACATTTACTTTTTAAAGAAAAATAAAGAATGTTATGTACTCCCATCTACATATTCAGTTACTTATGTAATGAATTATTATGATGATGGACTTCCAACTGGTGTGAGTGGGAATGTGTGCGAGGATGTATTTACATATGTAGATGTGCATAAGTGTTAATGCAAATATCTGTTGACACTATGGAATAAAGGTTAAAAAAAATAGAAAGGAGAAAATTGGTGCTGCACACAAACATTATTAATATAATCTACCCAAAAATTCCTCATAGCAAAAAATAAAAAAAAATAAAAAAAAAATAAAAAAAAAATCACCAATTATTTTTTATAAGTTATGGTATGTCTTTATGTTTTGTATGCTGTCAGTTTATAACGTATCAAACTATAGCCTTAGTAATAAATACTTAAGCGGCTAATTTCTTTCCATGAATGTTTTAGCTAAATATCAGCAGTCTTGTTTAAATTACAGCGAATTAGGATAGTAATAATAACAATAAAGATTCACTTGGTAATAGAAATCTGATAGCATTTGGCAAAATGTCTGTAACCATGATGTTCAATCATCAGTAAAATAAAAAACACTGCTAATTTTAGGTTGAAAAAGCCAAATGATCCTTAAAAAAAGATTGTAAGTCCATTTTTAATCCCACATATGTAAATCAAATGAACTAAATGAACCATCAGTAAGCAATAAAAGTGAAATTACTGAAAGTCAAAAGTATTAGAACAATGCAATCAAAGAGTGTGAAAGAACTGAAAGCTAAAAAATATTAGAATAGCGCTATCAAAAAGTGTGGTTGAGACAATAAAATAATACGATTATTGTCCTAAACTTTGCGCTTAAAATTGGTCAAAAAAACCAATATTTAGAAACATAATTAAGCAAACACCGAACTGAAAATAGAAGCAGCAAAAAACCAAAAGCTTCGAAATTGACATTTAATGCAATAAACAAAGATATTTTAAGCCTAGAATGTTCAAAGTGTTGAGGGCCGGTCAAAATTTAAAGGTATGATTGCAAATTAAGTCAAATTCATGTAATCAAACAGAGAGGATCAAAAAATAAAATCCAACGTTGGGATAACACATAAATCATCTAGACCGGAAAGAAGTGCAAACAAAAATAGAGATCAACGGTAATGAAGAAAATGGAAAACTCACAGATAAAGTTTAGGGAAGAAACATAACATGTTATTTTCACTTGTATAAAATGCTAATTAGTAATAGAACGATGGCTATACTTATCATTCGTATAAGCTTACAACTTTATCTTGTCCTTTTCATATCTGTAGCTTTTAGAAAAAAAATTATGATATTATAAATATAAAAGTAAAGTGCCCTTATAATTCCATTTTGCATTTGAAGACGAAGTGCAATAACAGAATGTCAGATTACTTCTCTAGTTTGAAACCACATATGCCTATGATAATTTATGAATATCAATATTTTTGTCCACGTTTTACAGACAGCAGTAAGTAAAAATGATATTCAATATTCATATTTTTCTATAAGCAAAAAATCTTGTTTTTCTATAAAAAAAGTCAAAAGGATTTGCAATAATATGTCATTTGAACAATAAAGCTAATCCCATAATAGGAATAATTACTAAAACAATAATGTAGGTAAAAAAAAATGCAATTAGAATTTTGTGCAACCACATGAAGCAGTAAAACGCAATCTATGTAACATAAATCATTTATACTCGGAAAGTACCAAACGGCTAAAAACGGAAATAAAATTGCATACTTGAATTCTAGAGAAAAATTGTAAGATGAGCATACATGATACATTTGCATAGGTATTGGTACCGAGAAGAAACATGCAGACATTTCTCCGGAGACGAAAGAGACATGAAAATCACGTGTGAAACATCTTCTAGTAAGTAGATGGCAAAGGTTTACATTGGAAATCGCGGAGAATAGAAATCGAAGGTCATTTTCCCATAGTAACAAACATGAAAATCAAATAACAACAAACAATTGCGTAAATATCCAAAACCCAAATTGTGTAAACTAAATCAGAGTAGGAAAAGACTAAAACATAAATGAGATGATCGATGTTACCTATGACGTTGAAATCAGGGCAGCAACACCTGAACTCCGGACTCGACCTAGTAGTTTTCAGATCTAGTAGCATTAAAATTGGGGGTTTTTGCGTATTTTTAGATTTTATCATGAAAATAATTCACGTCAGTAAGTAGATTAACAATGGTCGTGATGCGATTTAATCCTAATTCGAGGAAGTAGGGCAACAGATCTGTAATTTATTTTGAAAGGGATAGAAATCGGTAGGAATAAAGCAGAAAGGAAGATGGGGCATAGTAGGTGCAGTTACGGATTAGAGATGTAATTGCGAGGAAAGCACCGAAGATCGTGTGAATGAATTGGATTACGTGTGTAAAAGTGAGCGATATGTATCTAAAGAACAAATCATACCCACTCTTTGTCTCTTGATTTGTCCTGCCAAGAGATTTTATTATATAGATTACTACTCCATGTATGAGTTAAAAATAGAATAGTCTATAAAGTAAAATGATTACTAAGTAAAATAGTTTACATAACGGTTAAAAATAATATAGTCGAAATTAGAATTTTTTTCTTCAAATTTTCAAACAACTTGAAGTCATATTCCCATTTTAAATCAAATCAACTCGACTGCAATATTTCAATTCGATTCAACTTCTAATTTAAATTAAATTCAAACAATTTGATTCAAATATTTGAAATTTCCAATTAGATTTCTCACTTTGAATTATTTTTGTTTATAATAATCTCAAGTTCACAATTCAAATGCCACTTAAATCAATTTAATTTAAAGTAAATTTCAAAGATGGATAAACAATTCAATTTCGATAGTTTCGGTTCATGTTTTATTTCATTTTAACTTCAGTGTACAACATCAAATAATTTTCTTTAGCTTTATATTTCAAAATCCAAAATTCAAGTTCAAAGGAAATCAATTTATAAAAAAATAGGAAAATACCCTAAAGGACAAAATGAACAAAAATTGTTCCATAAGGACAAGGGTCAAAATTTTGTACATAAGGACAAGTTTTAGTGTAAATGGAGAAATAATAATGGGTCCCTGAATTCCTCATTTTACACTAAATTTTGTTTTTAAGGATAAAATTCGGCCCCTTGTCCTTTTGGATCAATTTTTTGTTCCATTTGTCATTGAGGGTAAAAACCTTTTTATAAAATATCAATTATATTGTATTAAAGCAATATTTCAAGATTCAAGGTTAAAACAAATTTATTTAACAAACCGGCGTCCGTATATAAAATTTTGTATCCTATATCCAGGTAATACTTAAAATTTAATTTTAGTATTTCAGAAATGGATATATATCATTTCAATCCAAATCAGGGTCATAGGTGTTTATCATTTCAATGTACGTTCTTAATAAATTTTAATGATTAATCTCAGGTTTATTTGATGCTTGTAACATCTTGGGTAATGGTTCAGGATTAATCAACACAAACAAACAGTCATATATAATAAATGTAAATAATAGGTAAATTCACACAATTAAACATCGATATACCAACCATATTAATTCAAAGCATCCATCAACATCAATCCATCCAAACAGTTCAATAT
This sequence comes from Allium sativum, assembly GCA_030737875.1. NCBI lineage: Eukaryota > Viridiplantae > Streptophyta > Magnoliopsida > Asparagales > Amaryllidaceae > Allium > Allium sativum. The sequence continues at coordinate 842,602,686 of CM060919.1, read as the reverse complement.
CACATCGAATTACTAATTAGCAGGTGTTGGATTTAAACAAGCAATTAAATGTCAAATTTTAACTTAAAAATTTAAACTAATAGTCAAATTAAATTACACTATCAATGCTAATTTGTTGAATATGTGATTTTTTGTTTGATGGTAACAAACATATTTTATTTTACAAATGTATTTGATGTTGTGTTGTTCTCTATTTCACATCATACAGAAATAAAAATTATTTTTGATTGATAATAATTCTGCACAGAATTTAAATATTCATACAAGTATTATTTTATTCAAAAATAAATTTTATTTAATATACAGAATAATACATCTTTTCAGAATCCTCATATATACATTCAAATCTTACAATCAGTTTTAACATATGATCGTCACTATAATTTCTTTCTCACTCAATTACATATATCTGTTAACTCTTACTATATCTTCATCTTCTTTTGATCTTCCCCCATCATCTGCAAACCTATCACAGAAATACACACAGAGTAAATTGGAACAAAACAAATATAAAATTATTTTTATTTTTTATTTGCCTCAGATTTTTCTGGTGTGTTTCTCATCATATTTCATGACTTGATCTAATTTATATATACATCCATCTGTGTCTAGACTATTTGTGATATTCACAGTGATTCACTGTAAATACCACAAGGTAGACATTTCTCTAGTGCTCGCATATATAAACTGCATGTGAACAATACATGCTTACACATACATGTATCTATATATACATACTATTTTTCAGGCATACAAGGGTAATTCGGCCAAAATTCAATCTCAACTTGGCACAAAATACTTTCGGCAAATCTTTTTTTTTTTTTTTTTTTTTTGCAAAGCAAGCCGGTTTTTTATGGTGGTCCATCCCACTTTCATTATAACAAGTAATGATACAAGGAAAACACAAGTGATAAAGAGTTAGTCTATCAGCTACAAGTAGTTTTGAAGTGGACCGTCCACTATATCTATCTAGATTATAATACAGGAGTTGAGCAGAATCTCGAACTACTATAAACTTACAAAGACATACAGACATGAAACGCAGAAAAAATATTTCATACATCACCAAGCCGAACTGCAAAGAGCACAATAGAAGACAAGCGCCGCAGATTGCCAAGAAGCATTCACATACACACAACCACCATATCAGAACATCCATGAAAGACATCAGCAGAAGCACCATTACCCCAACAATAATCTTAAACCAGATCACAGCAACAAAGACTCAAACACCACAGGCATACTACAACCTTGCATATCCAAGACGACACCCATCTTTACTTAGACAAATTGAACACTAAGAAAAAGCCCCAACACTTACCAAACTCAGCTAAACTCTAGAGCATCCAGGCAATGACACAGCAATGGCTCACCGAGCAAGAGAACAAAGCACAGCAGACTCGAAACAGTAAAATTGCACAGTATAATCCAGAGTAGGAGGGAGATAGGGTCGCGAAAACCTTTCAAAGATCACGAAATCTACACTTAAACAGGGAGCTCCACGAATACACAAAGACTTCCTAATTAAAGCAAGTCGACAACACTCACCGGAGAACACCAACACATCTCCAGACCCCCACCAACACCACTCGACAAACACAAGCAAAGCGCAGGATAAAAATACTCACAAAGTAGAGGAAAATGAACGAATAAACTTGGAAACCTTGCAATGACTTGAGAGCGACCAACGACGGATCGAAGGAGAAGCAGTCGCGAAGTAAACTAGAGAGGAGCGCCAAACAAAAGCATAGAAGGGCAGCAGCAAAAGATGCGAGCACGAAGAGCTGAAACAGGGAGGATAGAAAGCTAAACAGGGGGTAAAGGATAAAAAAGGTAACCAGATCTAAAAAAAATAGATCTAGAATTTGAATTAGAGGCAGCCACCACGATGACAAAAACTGGGAGTAGAAGAAAGCAGAGAGAGGAGGAAGTGGATTGATTAGCGGCGAAAAAGAGGATTAGAGGACAAGATGACTGCGTAGAAAAGGGGAGTTCGCCCAGTCGCCATTAACAGTGGCGAGCATAACCCTTACGATTTGACTTATTTTTAATTTCGTTTAATTGTCATTCCATACTTTTTTTGGCGAATCTTATATATATATATATATATATATATATATATGCACATATGTGCATATATACATATATGTATGTATGGAGAAAGTGGACAATTGTATATACATAGACAACATTCCTAGCTCAAATGAAACTCAGCAGCCAGACATGAAGCACATGTATGCAAATACAATGGACAAATCCAAATTCACATGTAAATATGGTTCAACACAGTTCATACAAGCTTCAGGGTAATAAAACATGTCATGCCATTGCTTAATCACACAACAAGTCATAGTGGAACAGTCAAGATGGGCACAGCTCAACCATGTACACATGTACGTAATCAAACCATGCAAATACAAGACAATGTACACAGAGGTACACACAAGCAAGAATCAAGACCCAGCAGTGAAACCAAAATTGGTGCATCAATAACATGGCAAATTGCAGAAGAACGAAGTGAGCAGTGCAATACAAATTCAGCTTAGCAAAAATTTCATGTGTGCAAAATCAGGAAAGCAGGTCGCGGAATTATCACACACACACACAAATGATTCAGCTCAACTCAATACAGTGTTCTGAAATGGGAGCATCCAAATACACGTGCGCATCAGTGTGTGTACATGACATGATGCACACGTCAAGGAGCTCCAGCATACCAGCACAAATGACAAAGCTAAAATGAGCAACTCAAAGAACTCAGCAATACATGAGTAAATGAAACAAGTGCATACAATTAAGATGGTCAGAGAACCTAGATCTGTTCAAAGCAAAAATGTGGATGGTGCAATGTTTTTTTGGAAGGAAGGATGAAAATATTGACATGCAGATACACAATTTTTTGTGTGTGTATATATAATGAATTCTCCGAAATACAATTTTCATGTAAATTCAGTAAGACAAAGATATTCTATTCGATCAAAATGGAATGAATTTATTGTATGCATAGCTGCCAAACACCAAATTTGAAAATAAGTTTTTTTTTTTTTTTTTTTGCAAATCAATTCCACCAATCTCAGATAACATGTAATCGACCAAGTGCAATACAGATTTTAGGAAAGATTGCACCGGCTAATTGAAAAGCAAGTATTTTGGGAAAACAATCAACTCATCAGATTCATTGATGGCCAAAAACAAGTCTGGGTTCATTGCATAAATCACACAAATTTATTTTCAATATTTTCAAAGAAAATGGTTTCTAGAAACAAATAAATTCACGTTAAAAATGTTTCCAGAAATGTTTAAATCGTTTACAAAGGCCAGAAAATCGAATTAAAGCTTTCCAAAAATTCTCACAACCAAATCAGGAAAGTCGATTTCGAAATCAGATATTTAGGGTTTCCTTATCCCTATAAATACACCTATATCCTCATCGGCAAATGGCATCCAAAATTCACAAAGAACAACTGCAATGTCCCATATTTTTGGTAGTCTAATATTTAATTTATTTTATTAATTTAAATATTATAGTTGGAATATTAATGGATTTTAATATTGAATTCGTTTATAAAACGAAGTTTGAACGTTAAATTTATATACAATATAAATCGAGCTCGAAATGGCGTGGCAGTTCGTAATATGGAGTTTTAAACTTTAATTCAGTGTATAGAATCCGTTTTAAGTCGGTTTTCTGTGAAATAAGAAATGTTGGGATCTTGTTGATCATAGTTTTCATATGGAAGAGAAAAATCCAATTTCATGTTATAGATTTTTAGTTATGTCCAATTCAAGTTTTAAAATAGTTGCTATGGAAATCGTTATTAAATTATAACGTTTATTTAATATATTTAAAAGGGTTTTAATATAATTTGGACATCGTTAACTCGAAATTTATGATATTGAGTTGTATATATATTATGTTTGGAAATATATGCTGAAAATAATTTATTATTATTTTTATTGAATTATTTGGAAATTTAATTAATATTTTATTTATATTATATAGGCGTTAAAAATAGTCATTTTAGCAAATGGTCTCCGTTTTCAGTGAAATTGGTTTCATGGGAACTGTAATGTTAAATTACTGTACGGTATCAAATTAGGTGGCAAACCGATGTCATATGTGACAAAGGCTGCCGTAAACGCTCAGTCATTTTATATCGCGCAATTAAATTAATTTAATTTAATAAAAAGATATTTGAGTGTAACTTGAGTAGATGATCGAATTAAGCTACAAAACCAATTCCATTGAATTCGTATTGACGTTTAGAGCCAGGATAGATATATAGTTTGTTAGTTTTGGAGACTGGTTAATTTGGTGTCCAAAATAGCATTGTGGTGCATATAAAAATAGCATACCGGTAAACAGTCTTGGAATGCGACGAACTATGTGCCATTGGAATCGTATCAGTTAATTATTGTACTATTTTGATTTTCGTATCAATCGGATTAACTTTGACCGTGGGAGCGTCAAATGCCCTTATTTTTATTAAATCGGTTATATTATTTGACAGGTTAACTTTAAAGGAATAAACAACTAGCCAAACAAAGTCCAAATTTAACGAAACAAGTTTCATTGGATCCGTAAGGAAGAGGTCTAGTAAAATGTCAAGGTTTCAAATTTATTGGATTTTTTTTGGTAATTATAAGAATTTTAAACGCTTGATTTTTCATCAATAATTACAAAGGACTTTTCACAAACAACCTCGGAATTCAACGAAACCTGTCCCATTGGGTCCGGAATATTTTTTTATGCTACGATTAGGTGTTTTCGTCTCGAATGGACATCATACATGCTTATTTGAAGGGATACTTCATTGTGAAGTTTGGTATATTAAAATATTAATAATTTATGTCCATCTCTATATAAACAAACACATTCAGTCAAATACCCTAAGTTTCGCTCAGATTAATTTGCGTGGTCAACGTCTTTATGTGCCGCCACCATATGCTGAACGGCTTATATTCTTCGATCCTATCTCCACCTATAACTTCAAATCCATTCAATATTTTCAAGGATTTCTAACTACAATATTCGAGGTTTCAGGTAGTTCAACATGATCATCGGTGGTGATGAACTTTTGATTAAGGGATTGTCTGGAATATGCTTCGATGTAACTGGAGGTTGGAGAAGAATTGGAGGCGCAGGAAAGCTTCGAATCACACAAGGCTCAGGGAGGGGCAAGGCGGGAGTCGGCCGCGTCTTGGGGTCATTGGTGATCGACGGTCGGAGTAGTAGATGATGGGGCGGCGCGATGATGTTAAAGGCAGCATGGGTTCGTATACTGGAATGATGTTGTATGAAGGATTATTGGTTAGAAATGAAGCATTATAGGAAGGTCTCAGCCTAATTTCCAAAACAAGGACCGTGAGCACTTGGAACTGTTTTACACAAAGCAATGCAAAGACTGAGTGGAACAGAAGTACATTCGGATAATCCTTTAACAAAGTAATTAACATAATAATCATTTGATTACAAGATTGATTAGTTAAATTAATATCGTTTATACAAAAATGAAAATCACTTATTATTGTGCATGAGCACGAACCAGTGTAGGTGATGGAAGAGGTTTTGTTGACCTAATAACCCTTGACTACAAAGTAATTATAATAACATAATTAATATTAATATAGGAAAATTAGACATGTTTTATTGAAATCATACTGATGTTCATCGTGAATAGGAATGATATGGGGAACGCAGTGAATGGGGACAACGTTGAACGGAACACACTGAATAGAAATGGGATAGAAGGAAATTTTGTCCACCTGTAACCTACATCAAAAGTAATTAATTAAAATTGGAGATTAATTAGAAATTAATTATTTTAATATAAAACGTATGTTTATTATTTATATTTCGCACATATGTTGACAGAATTAAACGAGACAGGCTACGTTGAGACCCTATCAGAGAACACTACATTTTGGAACCAGTTTGGAAAATCTAGAAACTGCTAGAAATTTATGGTTAAATTAAAACAAGTTTAATTTAATTGGAACTGTAACTGAACCACTTCAGAAATAAACGGAAATCAAGGTGAGTTAAACTTACTCAGTTATCCCACTTATATTTTATATAAGTTGGGTTTTTATTTTGTGTGCTATGGTTGCTAATGGTTGACTGTTTGTTGTTTGCTAAATATATATTCATACATTGATTCAACCGATGATATTAAACGTTGTTTAATTTCAGTGAAATACCAAATCGTCATTTTAACTATTAGATCCAATGAAGGTAACTTACCTTGTTGGTCACGTTTATCAAATAAACAGGTTTAATTGTTTGATAATTGGGTGATGTTAAATGGTCGTTATTTACTATTATTGAAATTATCAGTTAAATTTAATTGAATAAACTAAGTTTATTTGAAGTAAACTATGGGAATATAGGGAAGAACGGGTTGGAGGGATCCAATGGGATTCCTCAAATATATTGAATGTTATTTATTTTCATATTATCATTACATGAACTGTTCTGGTTGGATGACTGATTTTGTTGTTGACCATTGACATAAAATTCACCATTTGTTTTGTTTAAACCAATAGGTAGTATTGGTTGAGTAATTGGCAGTATATGACCTATTAATTAGTCGTTCTTAAAATATGGATTTACCGTTAAGTGAATCGATAGAAAAGAAGTTATAAAATTTATTTTATAACTAAAAATATATTTTTTAAATCTATTATTTTGAATTAAAGCTTGTTAAAAGAAAATAAATATTTATTATTTAAGTTTATATTTAACTATTAAATGATTTTATAAAGTAAATTCTGAGATTTATCGGATTTATAAAGCAAGTGAGTAAAATTAACCTAACAGTTAAGATTTGAATAATTATTTTTAAGAAACAATTAAATGGAATTATTTAAATTAATATTATTATTAATTAATTTAAAGTGAGAACTAATTGAAATCGGATAACGAATTAATCATGTTTTGAGTTAACTAAGTCAACCGTTTTAACTAATGATGATTATTAAATTAATTTATTTTGAATTAATTTAATAAAATAGTTTAACGAATATTTGTTAAAATTTAATAAGATTTTAAAAAGAAATTTAAATATTTATTTTAGTTAATAAGGAAATTAACCACTTCCATAGTAGTTAATGATTGAGTTAAATTATTATTTTAACTTGAAATTCATTTAAAAAGTAATCGAAGTTGAAGTGAATTGAATTAAATTGTGAAAGAAATATATGAACGGGTTTTATATAAAAACCGACTTTTTATAATGAAATTATAAAAGAAATTTTAGCGAATCTGATAGCTTAAATAAAATATTTACTAAATATTCGAAGTAGAAAAGGAAATTTAGAAATTGAAAAATGGTACGAAATGGTTAACATTGTGAGATTTATTCCAAGGATCAGAATGAGATATTCCGAAATTCGGAATGTTAAGCGAAGTCGAGAGTACAAGCTAAGTAAATATTTTGGAAATGGCGAAGATGATAAGTCGTCGTAAATGATTTACAAACGATTTTGTAAATGGAAGTTAAGAGTTAGAAATGTAATCGAAATATTAGTTGTCGATAATAATTTACAAATGGGAATTGTAAATGAAGTAAGTGTTTTCAGAAAATGCATTTGTAACAATTATTACAAATAATAAATTGAATTATTTGATTTATAACTGCAAATCCTTAGAAAGATCGCTATGGAGTTTTCGACAATGCTTATGTTGTCATAATGATTTGAAAAGAGTATAAATAAAGAAAATAAAAGGTTTTGAAATGAGATCTGTAATGTTTGTTACAGATGATAAGTTGAATTATTCTGATAAAAATAAATATAAGGATTCGTAAGATATTTATATAAGATTGGTAAAGATATTTATATTAGATTTATTAAAGGCAGTTATATATGATTTAAAAACAAATATAGTATTGTTGTTACAAAAGTTGAAGAATATTTATAAAGAGAGGTTAAAGAAATTTTAGAAAGGATTCTATTAATAATGGAATCGAAACTCGAGTATAATATTAGAAAGGATTATCAAAGATAAATAGAGAAGTAAAATAATTGTTTACTTAATAATTAATTGAGTAAACATTGGCGAGATTTAAATAAGGTTTTCAAAGGAAAACGTGTGGTTAATAAACTTTTATTTATTCTGAAGATACGAATGTTGTTGATCAAGGTCTGAGAGATAAATAACATACCCCAACTTGAATGACTTCACGATTATCCAAGAATGGTATTAGTTTATAAACGAGAGAAATTGAGAGAAACATAAGTTATGGTTTCCATAAAGAATATTATAAACTATATTCGAAAAGTTTATAAGTAAATGAAATGATTTTTAAGGATATTCTTATTTATAATTAGAAATAAAAGATAAACTCCAAATATGGAAACTTTAAAGTATATAATTAATAGATGTTTAATTAAAGAGGCCAGATATGCCCAATAGTGAATCAGTAAACTCATTTTATTCTCATGATTATTTATTTGATAGTTAAATAACCGACTATCAAATCTGGCTAATACGATTGTTGGTATGGAAAGATCAGGATCAGAATTATATTCGAAAACCATTCCGAACCAGCAAATACATGAAGATGCAGATTGAAGATGGATCATTGAAGACCGTTGATCTTTATAAGCGGAAGAACTACTTGTTGAATTTCTCTGGTTAGCTCCCAGAGATATTTTAGTAGTGATTCTGTCGTGGTTGAAATCTTCGGATTGCAAGGACTATTCGCTACTGATCCTTGGGGTGGTACCTATATAGATGTGGTAGGAGGGTGCCTTCGGTTCATCCTGTTCCTAGATGACTTGTATGGACAAGTGTCTGATATAGTATTTCCAAAGTGATCACGTACGTTGATTTCTTCAAACGTATTTCTGTTGATGGTGGAGAAGGCAGTACTCCTTCTCTTAACTAAACCAGCAGAGTATTTTTGTGGACGTCAATTAGTGATATCCAGCGGATCTGACGATGTGGCATTCAAAGTGAATAGAGACGTGATGTTCTAAAAGATAAACTAGATGTTCTGAATTAAATTTAAATAAATATTAATTAATTATGACCTCAAGCCTCATCAACCGGGAAATGGTTAAAATCGGGTAGGTCGCATGGCTATATGGGTCGCACCCATCGAAAGGGTATATCATTACCTGATCTGGAGAAATCGAATGCCTTCGGTTGTCCCTTTTGTTTTTATATGTATGCTATCGGTTCGGTTGGCTGACCCCCTACCGTGGTAATGATATATTCAGTACTCTCAAACGAAGTGAGGGATCGGTCATGTTTAGCCTGGGTTGCAAGAAGTTCTTGTTGAACCCCAATGTATTCACCTCTAGAGGTACATTATCGGAAAGATGGTTTCCCATACCTTGCCATGGAAATCCATTCTCCAATTAGCGCCCGCGGTTTTGATTGTATATTATATATGTAGAGCGTGAGATGCAAGCGTTCTGCTAGATTGATATTTATTTGTATTTAGACACTATTATAATATCAGAGAAGATACTGATTTCAAAAATATTTTGGGTTATCGTAAGGTAAAAAACGTGTGTATTTATGTGTGGATTTGGTCTTACGATTATCCTTTTCTTTTGAAAAGATTTTGACTCTAAAATCAAGTTGGATGATACTTTTAAACTTAGTGTGTTTTTCTCACTCTGGTTCACCAGACTGACCCATCGTTTGTAATGCTCCGGTTAGACCGGGTCGTACAGGTTCAGGTTATCGGATACTATGAAGAGACGAGCTGGAGGAGTCCAGACGTATGATATTCTTATTCCGCTATATGTTATATATGAGGGCAGATTATTATAACTGTCTAGATGTGTTGATGTACTCTGATGATTGTAAGTTTTTATTTAAAGCTCTCTATAAAGATTTATTTCTATATTATATTTTGTTCTGCTGCGATGTGAGACTCTGATCATGATGTGTTTTCTTCTTATTGGTTCTATTCTAGTATTTCTTTCTTTCTTATCTCGCCCTCTAATTTCTTTCTAATAACATTACAGTATTTTCGGTGCTTGAAGGTTCGACATTGTGTTTTTGTGTCAATTTCCGAGGTCGAAATTTCATGGGCCGTTACAACAACCAAAGTATTCAATCAAAATTTCAGAAGTCTTGCCATTAGGGAAAACAACATAGGTATAATTGAACAAAATAGAAAAATAAAGAAATAGTAAGCAAGAAAGAGAGGACAAAAAATTTATAACGGTTCAGCCATTTTGGAGGCCTACATCAACTTTGGATATTTTTATTACTTGAATCTACATACCAAGTTAAAACGTTCTAAGTACAAATAGTTTAACTATCTTCAATGAATAGACTACAAGCAATATAAGTACTATGAACTATTGGAGTAGATCACGATAGTTCACTAGGTGAAGAAGTCTTGCCATCTCTAGAGTTTGTAATGGTGGAGGAAATGATTTGACATAGTTTCGGTATGCGAAATTTAGACCCCTTTTCTTCAGGAGGTCACGAAGTATTTATAAGAGTTTGTGGAGGAGTTGAGCCAAATAGCCTCTCCATTGGGCCCAAATACATGAATATAGTGCACACAAAAAGTGTGGTCTTCATGTGATCAAGTTCGATGGATAAATGCCAGTTCATAGAGTTAAATTATTTTGGCACTTTGACATTGTAGCATATTTTCTTATGCTTTCTTAATGCTCTCTGCAAAGTACAACTTAATTTAATTTTCATTTTCTTATATATGTCGGTCCATTACTTCAACATGCATGTTTTCAGTTCGTTGCAGTAACTAAGAAGGTTCAATTGATGTGAAACTTTGTACGTTGGCTATGTAGGTGATAAGGACTATGGAAAAATAGGTTGTGGTGCATCATTCACCATTGTTATGGGCCTACGTAGGTCCATGAGGTATAGACCGGTGTCTATCCATACATTTAGTGCATTTTGGCAATATTCTTTTTCATAGGCCAAACTTTGTTGCTTTGAGTTGGTAAGTGAAGTTTGAGTTGAATATGAGGTTATGCTACCTTCATTTCTCATGAATCTCTTCTTGGGTAAGAAACCGAGTTAACATTTCCCCTTCGTGTACATTTTCATTAAAAACAAGATGTTCTCTAGACTAGTATGCTGCCAGATTGTGAGAAATATAAGTTACTTGGACTAAATAGTTAGTTTTATCAAATATGAAGCTGAAAATAAAATAAGGAAGATTGGGAGAACACCCGTTAATGGCATCTAGGTTTCAATATTTCTTCCACTTGTTTCTCCGTCTTTATCTCTAACATCTTCTCGCTGACCTCCACTGAATCGATTCAAAACAATTTCTTCAATCTACTCTTTCTACCTAGTTTATTCCTGCGTGGGTGTCCTCCTGCCCTAGATCCAGATCTTGTTTTTTCAGATCTGCTTGCAATTTTGCTTTGCTCCTCCAAACTCCACCCCAACTTAATTCCTCCTCAGCAAATATATCCTGATCCTGCTTCTGCTTTCCTTTCCGTGTCATATCACGGTGGCTAGATCTGACTTCCAGATCTGGTTTGGACTTGCTTACACTAGGATTGTCCGGCTTGATGTGGTGTGTTTCCGGATGCAACAATGTCTAACCCTTACAATGCTATCATGACTCACCTACTTTTAGCTACCTGGTATGTTTCTTTCTACTGAGTTCCTCTATGTTCCCACACACGTGACTGAGATTTAGCAGACGTGGGTACGGAGTTGAGTGTATCCCCAACAACAATAATCATGATGATTGGCTTTTAAATTATAGTGCAGAAGTATGTGTGCTTTTAATTAAATTTCTTTTTCAATGACTACACTATTATTTTTATTATGCATCCTAATAGGCACAAATTACTAAAACTAATCAAGTTAGTGTTATAAAATTTTCACTCTCCTGATGATTGGCTTTTCTACTATAAGCAATCGTCCATTTTGAAGTTCTATACTTAACAGTGTCGGCCGACGGCCATAACACATCAGTTGCCCTAGACAAAGCATCAAGGGAACTGGATTAAGATAAAGAAAAGAAGAAGGTGTTCATGTTTAGAGATGGACCTAAGTGCACAAATAGGAACTTCAACCACTGCACTGCAGGCTATTTCTAGAAATTGGTGCTCGCTGCATACCTAGTTTAATTCTTCATAAAAGTGGGCATAATATTTTATTGCCCATTTCACGTCTCCAACGGTTCTATCTCAAGTTAACACCTCGTATGTCTTGCCGCTGTGCCAATCTTGACCATAGTGTATAAGAATATACGGTTTATGCAAAAATTATACTTAAAATTTTGTTACCTTTTGATAAATCACAATTTGTTTTCAAACATTAATCTTGATGAACTTGTTATGGAACAAACTTTAAATTTTCATTGGTATGCCTATGTTACCTCTTGTACGATTACATTATGGATATTGCTTATTAAATTTTACTAATAATCTCCCAAACATATTTTGTGAATTATTTATAATTAAACATAACCTTAAATTTTATTGATGGTTGATGCTGTATATGGTAGTTACACCTTTAAAAAAGGATAGAACTCATAATGATAATGATGTATATTATTTGATTTTGGTATATGAATAGTTTGAAAAATTAAAAATAAGAGAATATATAAATAAATTTTCCTTTTTAATTAAATAGAGTATATTATTTTGATTCCAACTTAAAAAAAAAGAACTGCAGCAACTATGGTGTTTTATGGATTTATTTCACAAATGGCAATAGATACTATGCAATATACACTAAATGATAATATTAATAGAGCAGATAGCAAATACACACACGTAAAATTCCCCACACAGTGAAATTAACATCTTTCACAGTTTCACTGCTTATTCTATACACGTACGTAGACAGTAGCAGGCTAGCAGGCCATAATACATGCAGCATTGGGTTTCATCGAACTTGTTGGCTCTCTTGAGCAGCCTTCAACGGAATATAAGGCCAATGTCCCATGCGATTGCCAGGAGGACTATAGTTACAACAGATGTAATACCCACCATTTTCGCACCTGACTCTGGCGCACCCAATCTTGACCGACTTAGCCCAAAGCACCTGAGTGTAGTGACCACACACCTTGCCATGGCACATGTGTTGCTTTAGTAGTCATAATACTGCTCCTCGGACACCCATGACGCCACCGCATCCAGGCCGGGCCAGGCCTTCCCTCGCCCAGCGAATAGGTTCTCCCTGTACGGTCCGTCCGAGTGGATCAACCGGCAGTCCTTAGCCCTTTTTTGGTGTAGTTAAGCATGTAGTCGGCAACTATGCTGTCCCATTTTACGGGTCCCACCCCCACTTCTTTTCGGGCCTTGTTGTGGGCGTTTATGTAGTCCTACGGACGGTTTTGGGCTTGGCCTGTGCTGTAGATGATGGTTATGATCGTGGACAGGAGCAGAATTACACTGCATCTTCTCATTTTTGCTTGTTGATGTACATAAGATGAGTGTTGTTCTTGGGATTTTATGTGCCTATTATGTCTGTTGGTACGTTCCATTCCTCGGTTCCGTGCTAGTGATTATTTATTTCCAGTTGACTTCTATTTTATATTGGACATTGTAATTAAAAGATAAAACATCGAAGAGATCAATCATCCAAACTTTCGCTGAAGTAACAGGCCGGAGCAAACATTTCGTTATGACATGTATAGATCATTGAGAGACATTGTTTAAAACATAAAAAGTGTTGCATCTTGTCCAAATGACTACTACACTACTTCTATTTTATATTGGCATTTGAGCGTGACACATTTGTAAACAAAGATTGCATTTTTTTGGCTATGAACAGGGTATTTAAACGTGGTATTTGAGATGTATTATTTTGTAATATACATTTAATTTTAATTCATGTTTCTTATGTGGATATTTTTTGCAGCTATGTTGCCCGTATCAATTCAAAATTTCATTTTGACTTGTACTAAATTACTTCTGCTTTGACATGTTTTCATACTTCACTTTAAACTATTTTTTGTTGTTACTTCTAGCATATAAATGTATAAATTAAATTGAGTCAAATCAAAACATGCCAACCGTTGTCACATTTTATTGGAAAGATTTAATACTAGTCCAACATTGCCAAAACATTACAAGCATCTTGGTGTATGTCTATACATATATATGTATGTATATATATATATGTATGTATGTGTGTGTGTATATGAGTATGCAAACTATAGTATCAATTGAAATAAAACCAAATGGGCTTGAATAAACATGAAGGCTTGATACACCTTTTTTTTTAACCTTAATAGCACTACAACGTCATTCTTATTTATTTCTTTCAATTGTTTTTTGTGTTGTAACATTTGTTGCCATGTCAGAAATGTATGATTAAAAATATTTTTTTATTAGTAATTGTCTTTTAAATGCAAAATTTTGATCTGATCGTAAAACTCCAAAATTTCCCATTCATGTATTATATATATATATATAACTTCGAAATGTGATGCAACAATCAATCTTTTTCACAAATTAAAAATGCATTTGTATAAATGATAGCAAATCTTAATAACACTTGAAAATAGGAGCTAACAAATAAACAATATTTACAACATCGTTTTTCATTAATTAAAAACATATATGGAAATTAAAACTAATAAAAAATTAGATACTGTAACTTAGAGATAAATTGCAAACTAAATAAACATGATTTTAATATAACATATAATTTTGGCAAGGTAGCATATAATTAAATATGCATATATATTGTATTATCTTGAACGTGTTGAATATATGCAATTTATTAAAAACAAAATTCATGGCCAAACACGAGTCATGGTCACACACAAAACTTGTGTCGTAATTTTGTATTTATGGAATTTTTATTGTTGATGCTTATTAGCATTGACAAATCTAGTTAAACTGAAATTAAATGTTTGTTGGTGTGGTAAAAAGGTAAAGTAGCAATTATTTTCATCCGTAGCCTTAATTACTTTTCCAGGCATGTTTCTTACAGGCATCCAACCGCTTCTAAGCAAGGAAAGACTTGCAGATCGATCCAAATCATTATTCGATTTCTTATAAAAAGCCATTTGAATTTTTTTGATTGAAATTGTCTTCCGACTACAAAGGGATTTTATTTATCAATTTCATTCAATTTAGTTTTCATGAGCTCAGGTAATAATCGATTTCAATTGATTACAAAGGGAATCGTGTGTGATATACGAAGTTGATGTAATTTCCAATTTTTCTTCAGCTTCAATGGGGATCGATATGTTTTTTAATGGTTCTTTATACGTTTTATTTAAATACTGAGACTATTAGACATGCTGAATCATTTTTGATGAAAACAGAATCTAATATCTTATCTATAGATAACAAGGCTGTTAAATATGTAATCATTTCTGTAATGACCGGTATTTTGCATATCATATGATCATAAAATAATTCAATTTAATCCTGCAGCGGTCGTATCATTCTCATATTTTAATACCTGACTCATATGTCCATGGTTGTTACCGAATCTATTTGTGATGATTTTACCCTTATGACTTACTGTTTTAGCTATAACTTTTTCTGAAGACCGAATTAAGCATTCTAACTAATCTCACTGGATCGAATGGTGATTGGACATTCGGTAGAATGGTCATATTAAGGTTTTGGCCAAGCGATTGAGGATAAATCAGTATTTTATGTTTTCATTTCTGGAGGATAAATTAATTAACTACTAATGGGTTGATTAGTGAGCCCATTAAACTGTCAGGCGCAGTGATTGCCTTGGGACATGCTTCAGTGTTGAAGAAAGGAAGGTGATTGATACGTGTGTACAACATGTACACAGTAAATAATGGGCCTGTTTTTATGTAATAAGAGTATTTATTAATTTAGTCTAAATAAGTAATGAATGTATCCGTTGTACAATGCCTATATATATGGCATAAGACAACCTGTAGATGCATGTGAATTGAAATAAAGAAATCATTTCCTGTTACTCACCTCTGTTCTTCTTTGGTTCATTTGTGAACCATTTCACCTCCTTCTTTTCATTGCATTGATTCCCCTACTTCTAGCAATCAACCTACAGTGATCTCTTTTCCTACACCTCTTTCTTCTTCTTCTACGTCTTTACCTCTGTTTCAAACCCCTGCACCTATCACCCTAATTTCTTGTGATCAAACCGCAGTTATCTTGTCTCCCCTGCAATCTTCTTCTATTGCCGAGAAAACACCATTCCCGCCAAAACCCTTTAATTCCACCATACCGTTCCCTACCTTCACAATGTCTGAGATGTATGCATAGTCAAGTAATGAGGCTAGTGCGTATCAATTGGTATCAGAGCGAGCACAGCGTGAGTATAATACAGACCCTCACCATTACGATCCACCAAACTTTGAAACAAGTCGAGGAGCATCATAATCTCTGGACAATACAAGCCCAAGAATTTCATCACAGCAAGAATTATGGGATAGGCATACGAAGTTTGTTTGAGAAAACTGGAAGAGACTACCTAAAACTTGTTGCTGCAAAATCAAAATTTGCCACTATAGACTAAAGAATTATCAGTTCAAAATCAAGATATAAGAAAAAAAATGAGAGAGCTCAATGCAAGGGTGAATATCATACACAACAACATTAAAAAATCCTTTACAATTTTTTTTCTGAACGGTAAGAAAACAAAAGTTTGATGATGCAAGACAACCCACCTCGATCAAATTCACAAAGACAATCAAGCAACAACCATGATCCAAGAACAAATAATTATCCACCTCCAAAATATCTGCCTCCTTTGGTACGAACTCCTGATCAACCAATGCTGAGAAATTCAAACATAAGAAATTCAGAAATCAACTCCAGGTTGACAAAAAACACATCCAAGAAAAACTGAAACAAACTCAAGAAAGGCTCATATGCATGCGAGAAACAATGACATACTAATACCTACATCCAACGACCCTACAAAAATAAATTTCAAGGTAGACTTCCCTATATTTTCAGGAAAAGATAAAGTGATCGATTGGCTGCAGCAAGCGGGGCAATTCTTTAACTAGCGGCATCGAGTCAAGTGACTTGGTACATTTATGTTCATATAACCTGAAGAAAGAAGCACTTCAATGGTTTTTCAAGTATTCAACAAATACTCTTGACCATGAAAACTGGGAAGTATTCACAAAAACAATTCTAGAGCAATTTAAATTGCAAGAAATTGAAATGGTACAAAATGAAGATTCGGATGTTGAAATGGTTGATGATAGCGATCAACTCACTTTTAAGAATGAACATGGTGTGAATATTACTCAATTACGCACAGCCGAAAGCGAGGCGGAGTTTGCTGATGCTACTAATATTACTATGGAGCCAAATGTCACTGGCGTCCAAGAAGTAGCTGCAGGTAGAATTGTTATCAAGAATGCCTTCAAGAAGTCAAAAAAGTCGTGAAATAAACTAATAACGGATCTCAGACGCAAAGTGAAGATTCAAAATGAAGATTCAACCATTGAAATTGTTCCAAAAAATTATGATGAATACAGACATTTCGAAAGCGTCAAGGCTATTATCATAGAATCATATAAAACAGGTCCTATAAAATAAGCTTTCTATAATTCAAGTGGAGAAAAAGAGAACAACCAGAGGTACTCTAGTGTACCAGGTGCAATGTAGAAAGTTTAAAAAATGGTTACATTTAAGGTGAGCAGCTTGGGGTTTCCAATAAATGCGCTACCAAAAACTATCACTTCTAGTTTGGTGAAGTCCAGGTTAGCATCAGCATTTCTTAAAAGGAAGACATTTGAGGAACATCAATCAGTTCCAGAAAAGCTAAATTATTAAAGCATGGCACTGGATCTGCAACTGAGAGGAAGTCGGTTCATAATATCTAGAAAACAGAAAATACAGTGCCAATTGTTGTATCTGAAATGATTTCTGAAATAGTACAAAATGAAGTTTCGGCTACTGATGTTGTGGATGAGATGGTTGTTTGTTTAGCAATTTTAAACAGCTTAGAATGCAAAGAAATACGTTATAATGAAAGAAAGATTTTCGTCTTTGATCCAGGTGGTAGTTCAATGACTATCGGATACTCTTCGACTAAACCTTGGTGACAAGGCTGTTTTGAAGGGGAGGGGAATGTCAGGCGCAGTGATTGCCTAGGGACATGCTTCAGTGTTGAAGAAAGGAAGGTGGTTGATACGTGTGCACAACATGTACATTATAAATAGTGGGCCAGTTTTCATGTAATAAGAGTATTTGTTAATTTAGTCCAAATAAGTAATGAATGTAGCCGTTGTACAATGCCTATATATATGGCATAAGATAACCTGTAGATGCATGTGAATTGAAATAAAGAAATCATTTCCTGTTACTCACCTCTGTTCCTCTTTGGTTCATTTGTGAACCATTTCACCTCCTTCTTTTCATTGCATTGATTCCCCTACTTCTAGCAATCAACTTGTAGTTGTAACAACCTCAATTTTTAGAGTATTTTAATTAATGATTTAATTTAAAATTTTGGTTTATTTATTTTATTTGTTTGCATTCATTCTTGAATTTTTATATGATATTTAATTTTTATAATTATACAATCCGTTTTCAATATGGAATTATATATTTAATTTAATTTTAATTCGTATTTTTTGTTGTTAATTTTATATTGCCAAAATCCATTGGTTCCTTTGTATTTAATATACACATATATATATATATATATATATATTGTAATCAATGTGTACCATTTAAAGATGATGTCCATTTATTAGTTTAATTTCTTTCCTTGCATGTTCGTTGTTTTCAAAATTAAATCCGTTTGTTCCAAAAATTCATGCGTATTCATTCTATTTGTTGCTAAGCGTTAATAAAGCTCCTCCAATTTCTTTCCTCATTCTTACCGTTTTCCTCCCATTATTTAATTCTTTATGTTCAAAAAAATTCAAACCGTTCATTTTACTTTCCGTTTCTTCAATACTGATGCACGTGATATTTCTACTTATTCGTTTCCAATTCTGGAATGAAACAACGCATGGATTCTTAATTAAAAAATAAGGAAAAAATTAATAATGAAGCGTCTATTGTGCTAAAAAATAGTGCGTTTCCCCTTATCGTTAGTGAATTGAAATAGTCAAGAACTCCCTACCGTTCAAATTTTGAAACCTCAACTGTCGTTATTTATTACTTTATTTATGTTCCCATTCCCTTTTTTAAAAGCTGCACCATTTCAACACCTTCTCCCTAATTTTCTTTTTCTATTGTTTGCCTGTAGCCATTCCTTTCCACTTTACATTTTTTCCCTTGCCTCTTATTTCTTTAATTTTCCTTTGCCATGTTACTGTATTTATTCCCACACCAAAAAAAAAAAATGATCCTCTGCCAAGCCTTCATCCACGCTCCTACCCCCACACCTCTCTGTCGAAGCCACCTTCTCCGCTTGAAGACCCATTTGCCTCGACCAGCGGACCCAAGCCCGACAACCACGCTATACCAACCCGCTGACCATCCTTGAGCTATCGAACCAAATAACCTCTCTTATCTGTCTGAGGCCACCAACCCCGTTGCCTCCTTCCCCTTTTGCTTGATTAATGTTCCTGCTGTGTTAAGTGCGTAGTGTGTGTTCATGTGTGAGCATGAGTAAGTTTACTATGTGTGTTAAGTCATATGCGTGAGTTTATATTTTATATTTGGGTAATTATATATTATGTTTGTATGTGAGTGAGTGGTGTTGGGCATATTTCTTATGTATGTTTGCCTATGTGTGTGTGTTGTTGTGTAAGGGTGCGTGAGTTATGTATATGAGGCATGAGTTTTGTGTTTGTGTGATTTATATAAGGGAAAGTCAATATAGACACAAAGATTTGACATAAATTGAGTGACACAAAAATCTAAACCATAGGATACCTCATGACTTGCATCCCTCACATAAAGACAAATTAATCATGTGGTTGAGATTTTATGCCTTCTGATTTGTGTCAAAATTTTGTGTTCATATATTTTCTCCCTTTATATAATATGTATGTCGTTGTCGTGTGCGTGAGTTTGGTGAGCTATGTAAGTTTATGGGGTATGCTTTTACGTCTGCGTTCATGTGTCGAGGTATGAGTTTTAACATGTATGTGCGTTATTTTGTTTGTGTGGTGTGTTGACAGTGTGTGTTTGTGTTACTGTGTGGCGTGAGTGATTTTGTTTGTGCGTGAGAGTGATTTTGTGTGTGTCCCCTTTTGTTGAGTGTGTATATTTTTGTTTATAAATTTATTATTTTAGAAATATATATGTATAGATATATATAGTTTGGTTGTGTGCATCAATTTGTATAAAATATTTATATATGGTTTTGTGTGATAAATGTTTGTGTGCGTTTATAAATCTATGATTATATATAAAAGAAACATATATTTCGGTGTTGAATGTGTGGCTTTGAGTCGCTTTGTAAATTCAATTATTTTGAAAAAAAAAATATGTATATATATATTTGTTTTAAATATTTATTTATATATATATATACCGTTTTATAGTTTTATTTGGGTTTGTTTGCGTTGTATGTAATTTAAAAATATATATAGTTTGGTGCTATATAATTTAATATATATATATATAAGTGATTTGGAATGTGTCGAATTTTAAATATATAGGTATATATTAAATTTACTGTGTAGACGTTTATATTAAATATTTATTTATATATACTATTTTGAAAAAGGATTTGTTGTGTGTTTATGTATAATTTGTAATATATATACTGTTATAATTTGTGTTGTGTGTATGTGTGTATGAGTTTATGTGTGTGTTTCAAAATATAGATTATATATAAGTGTATATGATTTAGTATGCGTTGGCGTTGTGTTTTATTTAAATGTATATTTTATAAAATATATTTTTGTGCTTCGAACTTTAAATATACATATGCTAAAAAAAATTATGTGTTTATATATAAGATATATTTTTTGTGTATAGAATTTATTGGGCTTATTTTGAGTCAAGTTTAGTGTTGAGTTTGAGAACCGTTCCAAAACCCAAATAGCCGTACTGATCCATTGTAAATTCCTTATCCTCCTCTTATAAAATAAACAAATATTGAGTGATCATCTAGTTGAATCTATTATGAATCGTGCCTGGAAGTCATCGGTTTATTCTGTGTCAATTCTTCTACTGTCTCCATTTATGATCTAGGAAAGGTGAGTTTATCTTACATCTGACTCACATTATTTCATAGATGTTAGATCAACTAAATGAACTGTTATGAAATGTACAGGATTGTCAGTAGAAATTTTTTGTTTAAAATATACACTTTCATATGTGACACGATATTCATATGACATGTATGTACATTGATTATATATGATTATGATGTGATTGATGATATGTCATGTCGTAGATACCCCTAGTTTAGGAAAAACCACTAAGGGTTGAAATGATACATACCCGAACGGACATTAGATTAGGCAAAAATCGTTATGGGTTCAAATGATAGACCTGAACGATTTTTACTAAATTTGGGATTGCGGGCTGAAATGATAAACCCGTAGAAATTTTATAAATTGTGGGTTGAAATGATAAATATCCGTATCACTTGACCATACGATGGAAAACTATATAAGGACACCGTTGGTCAGGTTTTCGAATTAAAATGATTTGGAAAATTTGATTGTAATAATATTAATTTAAGAGCTTGTATTTATATTTCAAAGATTTATACTTAAATTTTGTAAATTTTAAATTATATGTTTTAAAATGATTTTATGAGTAAAAATGTATTTAAATGCTTATTTAAGATTTTACTTATAATTTATTTATTTTAAACTGTATAATTTAATCATATATGTATTTTTAACTTTAAATTAATATATTATAATAAATTATTCTTTTTAAACCTATTTCTAAATTATTTTAAACCTATGTATGTTTATAAAGCTATTTTCTATATAAATTTATAACTTATAAATATATTTTCAATGCTTATTTTATATATATTTTATAAAATTTAACAATAAACTCAACAGGTGGATAAGTTTTGATTTTGCGATTTAAATTCGAGGTTTAAAGAAATAAATATATATAATGACACTTGATTCAATGAATTTGATTTTAAATCAACTAAATGCGAATTTTGAATTGACTTAAATATTGAACTTTATAGAAAATGAATGTGAACTGCGTAATTAATTGGAATTTGAATTTATAATTGATATGAATATATGAATTCGATTATAAATTGACTGAATATGAATTGAAATAATTTTATATATGGAATTGATTCATAAACTGTTTGGTTTGAATTAAGGAAATTTCTTAAATCAATTTCAAGATATGATTTCATTAAAATGGCCACGGTATGAAAAATGTAAATGTTTGGTTGTTAAAGAGACCGGGATTGAATATTGTCATACTCTCTACCAATATCGAAAACCACTGTAACAACTGTGAACGCGGTGGAGTTCCAGAACGAAGTAGGATGGATTTGGAGGCGATTACTGGATTGAAGAAAGAGAACGATAATGGACAGCCTTGACCTTCGGGTCATAATTAAAATGACTAAAACAGGAGCCATACCCAGGTTAATGTGAGATAGCTCCTCTTAGCAGACATGCTTCTTCAATACCATATATATTATTTTGTGATTGATTGACACCTTTGATTTTTGGGAGTATTGTCTGGGTGGGCAGTAGTCCCGGGTATGCGTTACCTCCGACCTGGGTGCGCAATCCGGTAGAATCCTACTGATGGGTGTTGCCTCGATGCCTTTTCATATTTATCTGATCGAGCCCCCTACGATTTTGATTTAATGTTGTCGTATCACGGCGCATCCCTATCCGCCGACGTATTGGTGTGTTATATGCAAACTGTACGACAACGGTACAAATGGTGTAAGGGTAATAATGGTAATCCCGCCTACACTATTTTCAATAGTATATTTAAACATAAACACTATTATAATAGCGTATTATATTATATGATATTAGTTTAACGGATCCTTAGAGGATGGTGATCCCAAACATCCTTTAAGTGACTAATGCATTTCATTGAATATTTCATTTGAGTTGATTTACTTCCATGAGAATGTTAGTCCTGATCCGAGTGTTTGTTGTGTTTTTTTACTTTTTTTTGCAATATTCTCGGGTCAGATCGAGTATTGCAGTGTTGAGGTTTTACCTTTTGAAGCTGGAGACTGTTAAAGATATCACCTCTACCTGTTGATTCTGGCTTTTCTCCTTTGTATTAGAAATTCTTGTATTTAGACTTCTGCTGTATTTATTTTTGTAACTCTGATATTATGTATGAATTTTGATTTTTATTTAGTAGCTTCATGAACTAAAATTGTATAATTTATTTGTTCCACTGTGAGATATTCTATTTTTCTGTGTCTGTGATTCTGTGATTTATTCTATTTACCTCAGAAGCTAATAACATTCTGTCATTTCGAACGGTTTGAGTTAGTTTAATTACCATATGTTACATGTAGTATAAGAGCTTTGATTATCAAAGCTTTAGCCTATGAGGTAAAAGCTCATTAGAGATAGGGTAGTGATACCCTAGAATGAGTAGAATCAATCGCTGAATCCTTCTTGCGAGAGAGCATATTTTTAAAGTATAAATGGTTTTAAATGTTTTAAACAAATATTTTTGGATATAATTTTTATATTTAAATTCTTTTTCTAAAATTTCCTTTCCATTGAATCTATCTTCCTTCGTAGATCCTCTTTGATTAGGTTCTTTCGTTCATTCAGCTTTTACCTCGAATTCTATAACTTATCCTTATCTATAACAAGGTAAGAAGTAGAAGAAATGTATTTTTATTTAATATTGATTTGAAATTGCTATTTTGAACGGTAATATAATATATAATTTCTTGACACATTATTGAAATTTTGATATATATATTCTTAAATAATATTATGTTTTGGTAATACCAATATTTTGAAAGGATTTGTTGTTTATACTTTAAGACTTCATATTTTATAAACTATACATTTTGAATAAGAGGTAAAGATGTAGATTTTATAATAAAATGATATTATCTTAGTTGAAATCTATAATGATATAGTTTATGAAGTTATGCATATATCAGAATTTATAAATTTAAATAGATTATAAAGATTTTAATTTGTGATATATATATATATATGTTAAATTTATGGAATTAAACTAGTTTATAAGTTTAAATATAGATAACATGGGTTTGAAATATTTAAGTATAACATAGGATAATATTATTACGTATTTGATTTAATAATAATATTGTTTATATATTTATTTTGGATTGAGGTTGAATTTTAATAAATGAGTAGGGAGACATATAATTTTCCTTAATTAAAATTTCAATTCTTATGATTTGATATATATTATTTATAATATATAATTGAAAATTTGGTATATATATTGTTTAAATATAGAAGAATGTTTTATGTATTTGTTTGAGTTAAAATTGGCCTATCGAGTACTTAGTGATTTGGGTATACGTCTGATCAACGTATATGTTAAATCCAATGTGTATTAG
Source organism: Allium sativum (assembly GCA_030737875.1). Lineage (NCBI taxonomy): Eukaryota > Viridiplantae > Streptophyta > Magnoliopsida > Asparagales > Amaryllidaceae > Allium > Allium sativum. Next base: position 842,578,319 of record CM060919.1, on the reverse strand, counting down.
ATAGATATAGAGTCACACTCTAGTCGCTTGAAAATGATTCTGATGATGACCGCGGCATCATCGATGTCTATTTTCTGGTTTCGAAAGTGGGATAAATACATATTGCCAATCGAAACGTCGAGTGAATACTTAAAACTATTTTTAAATATGTTTGAAAATATTTTAACATTTTGATTTACACATATTTATGAATATATATATAGATATGAATATAAATATGAATATTTGGTTTAAACATATTAATTATTTAATTACCATTTCTCTATCTCGTTTCTTTTCGGGGACGAAAAGGTTTGAGTAGGGAGATTGTAACAACCTCAATTTTTAGAGTATTTTAATTAATGATTTAATTTAAAATTTTGGTTTATTTATTTTATTTGTTTGCATTCATTCTTGAATTTTTATATGATATTTAATTTTTATAATTATATCCTCTGTTTTCAATATGGAATTATATCTTTAATTTAATTTCAGTTCGTACTTATTGTTGTTAATTTTATATTGCCAAAAACCGTTGGTTCCTTTGTATTTAGGTTCCTTTGTATTTAATATTTTTTTTCTTTTTTTTCTTTTTTGTAATCAATGTGTACCATTTAAAGATGATGTCAATTTATTAGTTTAATTTCTTTCCTTGCATGTTCGTTGTTTTCAAAATTAAATCCGTTTGTTCCCAAAATTCATGCGTATACATTCTACTTGTTGCTAAGCTTTAATAAAGCTCCTCCAATTTCTTTCCTTAGTCTTACCCTTTTTCACTTGATTCTTCCCATTATTTAATTCTTTATGTTCAAAAAAATTCAAACCGTTCATTTTACTTTCCGTTTCTTCAATACTGATGCACGTGATATTTCTACTTATTCGTTTCCAATTCTGGAATGAAACAACGCATGGATTCTTAATTAAAAAAATAAGGAAAAAAATTAATAATGAAGTGGTCTATTGTGCTAAAAAATAGTGTGTTTCCCCTTATCCTTCGTGAATTGAAACAGTCAAGAACTCCCTACCGTTCAAATTTTGAAACCTCAACCGTCGCTATTTATTACTTTATTTATGTTCCCATCCCCCTTTTTAAAAGCTGCATCACTTTCAATGCTTTCTTCCTATTTTCCTTTTTCTATTGTCTGTCTATAGCCATTCCTTTCCACTTTACATTTTTTCCTTACCTTTTATTTCTTTAATTTTCCTTTGCCATGTTACTGTATTTATACCCTCACCAAAAAAATGATCCCTCTATCAAGCCTTCATCCACGCGCCTACCCCACACCTCTCTGTCGAAGCCACCCTCTCCGCCTGAAGACCCACTTGCCTCGACCAGCGGACCCAAGCCCGACAACTGCGCCATACCAACCTCCTGACCATCCTTGAGCTGCCGAACCAACTAACCTCTCTCGTCCATTTGAAGCCGCCAACCCAGTTGCCTCCTTCCCCTTTTGCGTGATTAGTGTTTCTGCTGTGTTGAGTGTGTGGTGTGTGTTCATATGTGAGCGTGAGTAAGTTTTACTATGTGTGTTAAATCATATGCATGAGTTTATATTTTATATTTGGGTAGGTATATATTATGTTTGTATGTGAGTGAGTGGTGTTGGGCATATTTCTTATGTATGTTTGTCTATGTGTGCGTGTTGTTGTGCAAGGGTGCGTGAGTTATGTGTGCGGGGCATGAGTTTTGTGTTTGTGTGATTTATATAAGGGAAAGTCTATATTGACACAATGATTTTATATAAATTGAGTGACACAAAATCTAAACTATAGGATTACCTCATGGCTTGCATCCCTCACATAAAGACAAATTAATGTGGTTGAAATTTTATGCCTTCTGATTTGTGTCAAAATTTTGTGTTCATATATCTTCTCCCTTTATATGTATGTGGTTGTTGTGTGCGTGAGTTTGGTGAGCTGTGTAAGTTTATGGGGTATGCTTTTACGTCTGCGTTTATGTGTCAAGGTATGAGTTTTAACATGTCTCTGTGTTATTTTGTTTGTGTGGTGTGTTGACAGTTTTTGTTTGTGTTACTGTGTGGCGTGAGTTATCTTGTTTGTGCAGGAGAGTGATTTTGTGTGTGTCCCCTTTTGTTGAGTGTGTATGTTTTTGTTTATAAATTTATTATTTTATAAATATATATGTATAGATATATTTATATATATATAGTTTGGTTGTGTGCATCAATTTGTATAAAATATTTATATATGGTTTTGTGTGATAAATGTTTGTGTGCGTTTATAAATCTATGATTATATATAAAAGAAATATATATTTCAGTGTTGAATGCATGGCGTTGAGTTGCTATGAAAATTTAATTATTTTGAAAAAAATAAATATGTGTGTGTATATATATATTTGTTTTAAATATTTATTTATATATATATACCATTTTACGGTTTTATTTGGGTGTGTTTGCATTGTATGTAATTTAAAAATACATATGGTTTGGTGCTATATAATTTAATATATATATACATGTATGTATATATATATATATATATATATAAGTGATTTGGAATGCGTCGAATTTTAAATATATAGGTATATATTAATTTTACTGTGTATACGTTTATATTATATATATATGTATGTATGTATACACTATTTTGAAAAAGGATTTGTTGTGTGTTTATGTATGATTTATGATATATATACTGTTATAATTTGTGTTGTGTATACGGTGTGTGTATGAGTTTATGTGTGTGTTTCAAATTATATATTATATATAAGTGTATATGATTTAGTATGCGTTAGCGTTGTGTTTTATTTAAATGTATAATTTATAAAATATATTTTTGTGCGTCGAATTTTAAACATATATATGTTACAATTTTCTATGTGTTTGTATATAAAATATATATATTTTTTATGTAAAGAATTTATTGGGTTTATTTTGAGTCAAGTTTTGTGTTGAGTTTGAGAACCGTTCCAAAACCCAAATAGCCGTACCGATCCATTGAAAATTCCCTAGCCTCCTGTTATATAATAAACAAATATTGATTGATCATCTAGTTGAATCTGTTATGAATCGTGCTTGGAAGTCATCGGTTTATTCTGTGATAATTCTTCTACTGTCTCCATTTATGCACTACGAAAGGTGAGTTTATCTCACTCCCGACTCACATTATTTCATAGATGTTAGATCAACTAAATGAACTGTTATGAAATGTATAGGATTGTCGGTAGAAATTGTTTGTTTAAAATATACACTTTCATATGTGACACGATATTCATATGACATGTATATACACTGATTATATATGACTATGATGTGATTGATGATATGTGATGATTTGTTATGTTGTAGATACTCCTAGTTTTAGAAAAATCAATAAGGGTTGAAATGATACATACCCAAACGGACATTAGGTTAGGGAAAAATCGCTATGGGTTGAAATGATAGACCTGAACGAATTTTACTGCATTTGGAATTGCAGGTTGAAATGATAAATATCCGTATCACTTGACCATAGGATAGAAAACTATATACGGACACCGTTGGTCATGTTTTCGAATTAAAATGATTTGGAAAATTTGATTGTAAAAACATTAATTTAAGACCTTATATTTATATTTTAAAGATTTATACTTAAATTTTGTAAATTTTTAATTATATGTTTTTAACTGATTTTATGAGTAAAAATATTTAAATGCTTATTTTAGATTTTACTTATAATTTATTTATTTATTTTAAACTGTATAATTTAATCATATATGTATTTTTAACTTTAAATTAATATATCATAATAAATTGTTCTTTTTAAACCTATTTCTAAATTGTTTTAAACCAATATATGTTTATAAAGATATTTTCTATATAAATTTATAACTTATAAATATATTTTCAATGCTTATTATATATATATTTTATAAACTTTAATAATAAACTCAATAGGTGGATAAGTTTTGATTTTGCGATTTAAATTCGAGGTTTAAAGATTTAAATTTATATAACAATACTTGATTCATTGAATTTGACTTTAAATTAACTAAATGCGAATTTTGAATTGACTTAAATATTGAACTTTATAGAATATGAACGTGAATTACGTAATTAATTGGAATTTGAATTTATAATTGATATGAATATATGAATTCGATTATAAATTATCTGAATATGAATTGAAATGATTTTATATATGGAATTGATATATAAACTGTTTGGTTTGAATTAAAGAAATTTCTTAAATTAATTTATTTCAAGATATGATTTTATTAAAATGGTCACAGTGTGAAAAATGTAAACGTTTGGTTGTTAAAGAGACCGGGATCGGATATTGTCATACTTTCTACCAATACCGAAAACCACTTTAGCAACTGTGTACGTGGTGGAGTTCCAGAATGAAGTAGGATGGATTTGGAGGCGATCACTGGATTGGAGAAAGAGAACGATGATGGATAGCCTTGACCTTCGGGTCATAATTAAAATGACTAAAACAGGAGCCCTACCCAGGTTAATGTGAGCTAGCTCCTCTTAGCAGACATGCTTCTTCGATACCATATATATTACTTTGTGATTGATTGGCGTCTTTGATTTTTGGGAGTATTGTCTGGGGTGGGCGGTAGTCGCGGCTATGCATTACCACCGGCCTGGGTCTGCAATCCGGTAGAATCCTACTGATGGGTATTGCCTCGATGCCTTGTCATATTTATCCTGATCGAGCCCCCTACAATTTAGATTCAACATTGTCGTATCACGGCGCATCCCTATCCGCTGACGTACTTGTGTGTTATATGCAAACTGTACGACAACGGTATAAACGATGTAAGGGTAATAATGGTAATCCTTCTTACACTATTTTCAATAGTATATTTAAACATAGGCACTATTATAATAGCGTATTATATTATATGATATTAGTTCGACGGATCCTTAGAGGATGGTAACCCCAAACATCCTTTAAGTTACTGATGCATTTCATTGAATATTTCATTTGAGTTGATTTACTTCCATGAGAATTTTAGTCCTGATCCTAGTGTTTATTGTGATTTTTTTCTTTTTTTTTTGCAATACGCTTTGAGGTTTCACCTTTTGAAGTTGGAGACTGTTGAAGATATTACCTCTACCTGTTGATTCTAGCTTTTCTCCTTTGTATTAGAAATTCTAGTATTTAGACTTCCGATGTATTTAATTTTGTAACTCTGATATTGTGTGTAAATTTGATTTTTATTTAGTAGCTTCATGTACTGCAATTGTATCATTTATTTATTCTGCTATGAGATATTCTGTTTTTCTGTGTCTGTGATTCTGTGATTTATTCTATTTACCTCAGAAGCTAATAACATTTTGTCATTTCGAACGGTTTGAGTTGGTTTAATTACCAGCTTGAAGTGGATGAAAGACGGTATGTTACAGCAGTAATCACTTTTCCTGCACCTCTTTCTTCTTCTTCTAAGTCTTTACCTCTGTTTCAAACCCCTGCATCGATCGCTCTATTTTCTTGTGATCAACCCGCAATTATCCTCCCTCCCCTGCAACCATCTTTTATTGCCAAGAAAACGCCATTCCCGCCAAAACCCTGTAATTCCAACATACCATTCCCTACCCTCACAATGTCTAAGATGTATGCACAGCCAAGTAATGAGGCTGGTGTGTATCATAAACTAATGATCTATAGCTATAAATAAGGACGTGAGGAGAGAAATAGAGTTGTCTGCCTCATTTTGAACATTAGGTTGAGCGTCTATGATCATCCGATTCAACCTAATCTCAAATCCTAGTCTCTTTCTTCATCAAATCATCATACATAGCATTTAGAGTCTAGATCTACATCAAAAGAGATTGGATCTCCTCAGTTTGCATCATGTAGCATTATTTTCTTCATTGTCCAGATTGGATTATCATTATATTGCATTGGATCAAGGTTTTAGTGGGTGATAAAGATCTCGCACACAACTATTAATGATCATATGCGTTAACTAGGATCATTTTACTTTTTACATCCTATGTATTAATTTCAACCTAAAACCATATCTTACATGATAATTTTAGATTTAGATATCCCAAGATAAACTAATTTTGATAAATAATAAGAATTTTTTTAGATCTGTCATGCTTAGTATGAAATTAGTGTATGCTTAGTGTCAAATTATTCTAGATTCATGATTATTATGATATGATTCATGTGTGTTTATGCCCATATGATTGTGTGTGTTTGAATATGCATGAATTATTGTTTGTATGATTGAATTATATTTTATGCTTGATTTGTTCATTTAGAACTATATGTATTAGGATTTAGGATCAAAGATCAGAACAAATCAGAGTTTTGATGATCGGGTTTAAATGAAACTTGACGTAGGAGCTTTGGACGTTGTAGGGAGTCAATACAAAAATTGTCATTTGAAAATTCGTCAAGTACGTGGAGCGATACTTATCCATAGACTATGGACCAACATTGGTCCATAAAATTTAAGTGTGTTAGCGTGAAAAGTGGTGCGAGGCATATGGGGGATTCAGGGAGGCTTCGGGTAAAGTTTGGTTGGAACTGGATGTGTCAAAGTACATATACTCGAGTATACATTGATGGACCTATAGGAGAAGCTTAGGGAGGGAGTTTGGACTTGCGAGCGGTTTAGGTAGGATTTACTTGAGGATCGAAAGGAAATGTTCAAATACATAGTCGAAAATGAAAAATTATATGCACCGGTATCGGTTATGATCATCCATCAATGCTTGGAGATATGGTTCAGGGTCTTGGCTATGGGTAGCAAGGGTCTTCAAGAGGTTATTGGAGGTCTTAGATCATTTATGGCATCTACGGGGTGAAAGTTATTACCAAAGTAATGTTAATACTTCGATTGTAATCTCATGCGGGAATGGTTGAAGGTGAATGCGATAGGCAACTCAAGGTGAAATGAGGTTGCGCGATAATGGACTGAGTTGAGTGGGAGTCGAGCTTAAAGTTGTTGTTGTGGATAACTTATGTAATCGGGAGTGCCAATGATTAGTTGATAGTTCGAAGGATTCTACCAGACTTAGTGCATGAGTGTCGTGATGTTGCCTATTAGGATCGGAGAGATCGAGTAACTTGGATATCTCCGTTGTTGTACTTAGTTGCAAGACACTTGGGTCCAGAAGGCAGACGTGTTAAACTATAAGTTCAGCAAACGTGGAAGTCTAACTAGATCCAGGGGTTTCCATTAGTCCTTGGCAGACGACAACGACCAATCATTCAGATATCAACATATTCAAGGACTTAGTTGGTGCTAGCTAGGTCATGGGTGCTATGGTTTCCTTATGTGTTCTCTTCTATTTTCTATGGATATGATATCACCTTAGGATACTGAAGAGGAGCGGGGATTAGGATTCCTGTTCTGATTAATGTTTACTAGTATGTTGTTGAATAACATATTTTATGTGATTATTATGTGCTAACTCTTTGGTTGTAGGGACATGTCAGGTGAGACTTGAACTGTTCAACATTATATTTTCCTACAAAGTTGTTGATAGTTATTTGTTTCTTACACCAAACTGTTGTCTTACTCAAGGTTTTATGTCTTCTTATTACCTTGTGGTCCTCATCAAAGATGTTGTTAAGTAAACTAAATAGCAGGTAGTAAGTACGGAAATGTTGCAATGGTACGATGATGAACTAGAGGCTTACATATTACTGTCTTACTACAAGTGTGAACCCATGCTTCGCATACATGCTAGTGGAAGTGGTTTAAAGGACTAATACATCGTACAATAAGGACTAGCTAAATTTTAGCAGCAATGTAGCATTACCAATAATCACTGCATCAAACTTGTAAAATAAGGACATGTTATTTGCATTTTGTTGGCATACAACGACTTATTATGAATCATATTGGAACATACTATTGCCTCTATACCCACTTTTTGTGCACACGATCTATTTCTGAATAAACGATGGTTGTAACATAGTTGAAAAATATAGATAAATAGGTGTAAGCCCATATTAGCATTTTATACTACACAGAGAATATCAGTCCTGAGACAGATGATGGTATAACATATATAAATACCTCTTTTTGTCACTAGACTCACTACAACAAAAAAGGCTTTTTATAGCGTTTGTAAAACGCTATGATAGGATAATATAACGTTTCAGAGAACACGGCATAACGACATGCTATGGTAGGCCTTCTGTTTTATATTGCATTATGTAAAACGCTATGTAAAGTCTCACAGTTATAGCGTCTAATTGCTATCAAATAGGAAATGCTAAACCAAATTTAACGTACTATAACGTTTTGGCTTGGGCTCTTGTAGCGTTTGTGTTACTTAATATAGCGTTTCTTGTTGACATTGTATAACGTTTATGGATGTACACTCTACTGCTTACTATAGCGTTTCACGTTGACTTATTATAGTGTTTAGGGAACTGCTCACTATAGCGTTTGTTATATCACAACGTTTTTGAAACGTTATGAATTTGTATATCAATTTTATGGCCCTCTCAACCCTCTTTCTCCTCTCCTATATATATATATATATATATCCCTTGCTTAGATACATAGAAACATAACACATTTTCAAAAAGAACAAATACGTAAATTATACCAATAATTTTATACATATCATTCAAATAATATGTCAATTACAATATAGTATACTAAATAACTGCTAAACAACTACAAAAAAATGAAAGAAATATAGCTTTGTTCCATACCACATAATAGTTATAAGCTACAAATTTGATTTCAAATGTCTTCTAAAAAATGTTGAAGGATGGATGAATTGCTACCATGCTTTTCTGAACCGATTAAACTGCAACATAACCTAAAAAGACAAATAAAGAAATGTTATAAGAAACAATAATCAATGTTAGGACAAATAGAAAAATGATATTTCAGCAAAAAAACAATAATCCGAAAAAACAAACAAGCAAATACAATGTCGCTTAGCTATGTAAACAAACATATATGTCAACCTTATAATATTTACTTTTGTTTATTAGCAAATTTTTTAACAGAGTGGGGTTCGACCCTTTATAATACTTAGTTAGTTTATTTGTAAAACATATTTAATTTATTACAATTATTATTTAAAAACATATTTAACTTTCTTATATTATTATTATCATTATTATTATAAATTTAGTTAATGGTTATAGAACTGAGTTGACTTGGTTAATACTTATAATTTATTATTATTTTTATAGGCTTAGTTAATCATTAGTATTACTATTACTATAAATTTATTATTTTCTATAAAGCTAAGTTAACTTTGTTAATATTTTATAACCTATTATTATCATTATTATTATTAGTATAAACTTGCTGATTTTTGTAAAACTTAGTTAACTTAGTTAAATTTTACAATACTTAGTTAATTTTCATGAACTTATTTACCTTTTATATCATAGTTAATTTTTAATAATATTTTGTTAAATTTCGTAAATCTTAGTTGATTTTCTTAAAATTTAAATAATAAATTATTATTATTTATAAGACTTATCTAATTTATTATTATTATTGTAAATTTAGTTAATAAATATATAACTTAGTTAATTTACTTAATATTTTATAATTTATTATTTACTGCTATTATAAACTTAGTTAACTATTATTATCGTTACAACAGCTATTACTATTATTATAAACTTGTTAATGCTTATAAAACTTAGTAAATTTAGTTAAAATTTTATAATACTAAATAATTTTATATTTTAATGACCATACAAATACAGATTTTCAAATAACTTAGTATAATCTTGCAAAAAATATAAATAAATTTGCATAACATTCCCAGCCTGACTTATTTATGTGCAATTGTCCTTTACATGAGAGTTCTGCTACACACTGTCACCTGCTTTACATGCCAGATTTGCATAACATTACATTCCACTACAAGTAAGAACAACATCATCTACTATTCCATTCGACCTATGTAGTATCAGAATTTTTTTTAAACTACAGTTTTAATTATGGAAATCTTCAGGAAATAAGTTAGAGATTTTACTGAGATATAATACTAGTCATGTTGCATCCATAAATTTGAGTATTTACCATCATCAACACTTTGTTATGGTTTTATGATTTGCTAATGCCTTGTTTTATTTGAATCGCTAAATCCAACACAATTTCTGCTAAAATTATTGTTGCATCCTACAACTATATGTGGTACACCAAAAGCACGTTGCCTTGTGCGTCTCAACCCACAAAGGTTATTCATTCTTCTATAATGTCTAGCTATGAATTGTTTATTAGCAAATTTTTTAACAGAGAGGGTTTCGACAAATCATTCAATTGACTAACACTGACAATATTGAACCATCAAGTTTAAACAATGAAAAGAACTAGCACTGTAAAGTCAACTTAACAAAATACACATAAGTTCAATCAATAACATAGAATCATATTAAGTTAGGAACGTATCATTACCTGCTGCCAGGTCGAAGGACCTCTTTATAACCTCCAATCCAACCTTCTTTTCATTACTTGTAAAAGTAGTATATAAACATCTTCCAATAGTATGGCAAAACATTTAGACCTCCTTGTAAAAATAGAAGTTTGCCATTAGATTCCACAGTCCAACTATCAATCTCACATTCGCAGCATCAAATTCCACGGTCCAACTATCCAAACTCATGTTAAATTTACTAATCTACTTCATGGATTTCACCTTGTCTACTTTGAACAGCCATGCACCTAGCACTGAAGCACTTAACTCCTATGCTAACCTATTGTCAACCTCTGTTTTTTCCAAGTCATATGTCAAGATAAACATATTCAGATAAAATTACAAGTTATCAGCTGATGACGATTATACCAAACTGTGCTGGTGATGAGTTTATAGCTCATGTCAAAATAATAGACTGTTTTGACAAAGACAATGCTAAACTTAAAGCATTACATATAAATGTCAAAAGTTAGAAAAAAATCACTGTGCAATTTACATTGGCAAGGAAGATAAAGAATATTATGGATGGTGGGCACCTGTTTTCATGTTGATTTTACTGGCCATACTCAAAAATAATTTCAACTGAAACAACATTCATATACAGTTAAATATGATTAAACTTCTTCTGTTGCAGCTTTGATAATTTGTGGTATAGCATCATGTGCTACCATAGAACTTTATGGTTTCAATGTCTATATTATCGATTTTTCCAATTCACATGTAAGAATAAATGGCTGAAGCCATTGTTCCTGCTAACTCTTAGCTATCTGTAGATACTTCTCCAAAAAGGGTAGATTAGGGGAAAAACATGCATAATATTAGCGAGACTTGGACGCGTATCTCTCGCCTGTTTTTCCTCTTTAAAGAAGTACGACGACGACAATTTCTAGTACAAAAAAAAACTCTTTGGATCAGTTATTCTTCAGAGATCGACTAGTTCATAAATTTTGTTGAGAATAAAACATAAAAAATGTATTAGTCCAACTATACTATTATAATCACTACTAAAAAATAGGAACCTATCCTTGCTTTCCTAGCATTCCAATGTTCATCCATTCTTCAATTCAGCGCCCAACACGCTTTTATTTTTTTCCCCTTCACAACGCTGTAGATTTCAACAATTTCGAGATGGTTAAAACTGACTTCTGTGTTATCCACTTTCATTTTCGTATGTCTACAATTGAAAAGAAATATGAAACAAAATTAAGTACTAGCATATAGCATGACATCAAGAAAAATCATAAACCTAAAAACATAAACATAGAAAGAGGATAGAATTCAAAGTTGAAAACAATTAATTGAAAAAAAAAATTGAACATATCAACATTCAGTTTCATTGTTCTGTTAAATAACTTGCTCTTTTAGCCATATGACTTCATTACTAAGTCTAAATGCATGCTCCACATTCCACCTCTCCCATCCTTAGCAGAAGGCATAACATTATTTGCACTCAAGGAAGGAAGTGTTCAAGAAAAGCACCACTAATTCTTCCCTAACAAAAAGGAGAATAATATAAATAATCCATACTTGAAAACATTTTTATTATCATAGAGATGGCAACCTTGTCATCATCTAATCTTCTCTTCATTATATGCTTATTAGCTAGTCTTTCTTCACATCTATCAACTTTAGATAATTAATTTCATTACACTTTACTATCACAACCTCTTGTATACCAAATTTTTTGCATTTGAACTCCATTATTGGCCGAAACCATGGATGATTTTGATATAGAAGAAAAATGACATCTATTTCATTATCACAACACTTCATGAGCTTTTCCATAATGTATGTCAATGTACAACTACAGGAAATAAATGATAATAATTTATATAAATAGACATCATAGCATTTTATATTAGCGAGCTTATAAAAGGAATTTCTGATATAACCTACTAATATATATTCTCACAATGAATAAAAGATTTAAACCACCACTGTTCAATTTATTAGATTAAGAAACTATGTATGCTTTAAAAGGAAAAATATTCCACTTGAGACAAAACTTTTGCCTTGCATGGTAAAAAGAAAGGAGTTCTACATATTCCCATATCTATGAATCTAGGCCATGCTAACTATAAATTACCAAACTTTATATAAATCAAGTTCTCTCCAGCTACTTTATCGCAGAGAGAATCCAATCTAGCTCTAACAATGTGAGAATTCACATGGATAACGCTACAAATTTGGTGTTAGACTAACATCAAATTCACTATGGATTTTCATAACCAGATTGGGGAGAGACTTGAATTCAAAGGATGCAATTTCCTATTCTGGACATTCTAGAAGATTTGGATATGGTTGATTAAGGTTTAATGGCATATGGATCATGGTTAGGCAACAAAGAAGATTAATATAGGAAGAAATCCAAGTGTAGTGTTTTAGCCTATGCTCAGGTTCCATCGATAAGAACCATGCAGAAATTAAGTTTCATTTGAACTGTCACTTGTACTTTACTCAAATTTTCATTTCTTAGTTAGCATTAGCTCAGTAGCTTGTATGACGTTGGACTGTAAACTAACGTAATGGACTATGTGATTCATGTAGGAAAAGAATAATGGAATTTTCAAGGGGTGAATTCTAGTATCCATTAACTTGCGTGAATCAAAACATCATCTGTGCTGGTGCTTATAAACATAAGAGAGAAGTACATATCAAAAATGCAAATATTTATCTTTACCGTGCTCATATCAAATGCACCGGGAGTTGAAACAGGGAAAAATTGGTAGATCTTCATGTTCGCCAATGTAGATCTTGTTTTTCTCATCCATGTTTCCTATCATGTTTTCCCTAGTGTCCTTTGTCTGAATATCAAAGGAGCCAAGCTTGTGTGAAAAGGTTACGTGAAATACATAATCGTAGACAACCTACAATTCACAATTTTATGGTTAGCTTGTGTGAAAAGCTTATATTAGAAACAATACTTCAAGCTAATCTTGGATTCCAAAAGTGATCTCAACTAGTCAGGCAGCTCCTTCAATTGCCGATGTTCATACTCATGCCCTCCGTCGTGTCTTGCCAGACTCTATTGTAGCTCGTTAGTATTAACCCCATTATAAAAACGCGGTTTAGGAAAATAATGCATCAATTATGTAGTAATGTGACAGATCAGTCAGCTGTAATATACAAGGTCGAGCACCACGGGTCGAACACCGCGGCTCGAGCACCATGAGTCGAACACTACGGCTCGAGCACCAGGCAAGGATCGTCCACCCATATTTCTCGTTCACCACTTGAGTGAGCTGGTCGGTCGAGAAACACCTCTACTAGTTGGTCAGCGCCATTTTCCATTCAACGGTTGGCACCAAGTTGGACATCAATGAGTTAGCGCTGTTAACATTGCATGCATCGAATAGAATACTTCATGCATGGACCAATGTAATTCAATAGCATGAACTGGTCACAGATGAACATAATGTTGTTATACTATAGCGAGTATGGTTCGATTTCTCCTAGGCCAAGCCAACGTAGTCGGTCAGTTTGAGTATCAAACATATGGTTTATACATTAGCATAATACAAGGTCCATGTGGCAAGTTATAGCATAGATCAAATTTAATATTTCACGTGCATGGAGTAGTCACATAAGAGGCCACGCTAGCACATGGAATGAGCAGCAACGGGATAGTCGATCAATTCATATGGCCGAGGTCGAGCAGCACTCATGCGTGACAGAGCTCGAGCAGTGTGATCTCAAGGGGTCGAGCACTTCTGGAAACCACAGTCGAGCAACTGTCCTTGGTCGAGCGTAACAGTGCTTAAGGGTCGAGTAGGAGCTCACCTCCATTAGCCTAGAGGTTGGTAGAGCAAGGAACGATGGTATGGGTCGAACAATATGGTTTAACAGAATTATTTAAAGCCGATGGCATAATTGTAATATATGTTCCCATGTTTGAACAGTACTTAATATGTATATTGCATGAAACAAATTACTTGAAGCCAAGTCATAGGAACATGCTAAAACGGTTCGTACATTTAGGGAGCCATGTCACCCTAGTCGAGCAGTATCAGGGTCGAGCATCATCACGTTACCGTGGCCGAGCATCTTAAAAGTGGCAAGGTCGAGCGGCAATATGTGGCTCGAAATGATATTTTGAAAGGAACAAAGCAATGGCATTTTCATGATTTTTGATCCCATAAAAGCACTAGAAGACGAAATAGAAAAGTAGAAATTTTAGAGGTCGTTCACAATAATTTATATGCAAGTCGCTCGTGCGCCGCTTATGAGGGGTCGCTAGTTCGTACATGGGGTCATTCGTGCATATCATGCCAGCTGTACACAGCTGGCTCCAACTTTCTAGTGGAAATTCCGTAATTACCTCTGCGCTCGACCCCTACCCTGCGCACCATAATTACAGCCTTGCCATTGCCTCCAAAGTTCACTTGTAAATAACTCATTTCACCACTATTCAAGGAACCGATTTTTGTCACTCCAAGGGGTTGTCATTTTCGATTTTCCACCAATCTCAAGCTCCCCAAGCTCCATTAATGGCTTCCTAAGCTCACTCCATCTTCCTCTAACATTAAGTGGATCTAATCTTCTCCAAACATCATTGATATTCACTCTAATTCAATCCAAGTGATCTCCAACCGCCATTACTCCTCTTTAAAGCTCGGATTTAACACTAATTTCATGATGGAATCAAGGAAGATCATCTAATCATGAGATCTAATCCATTCCTCCCCGAATTCAAGTGAGATCTAAAGCGAAAAGAGAGTAAAAAGTGGAAAAACCATTGTAAAGGGAGAGAACAAGTGATATAATTGAGATGTATGAGACGATGCACTTTATAAATTTCTCCATGATAATGAAATCACTTCCAAAGTGGACATAGATCTATTTTAGATCGAACCACTAAGAAATTCTTGTGTTTTTACTTACTTTAATTTTTCGTGGCTCCATTTTCTACTACTTACCTTTCGGTGAAGTACAGTTTAAGTACTTTTGGTGTTTGGACCAGTTTTGGTTTAAACATTTGGCGCCCACCGTAGGGCCACGTTCGCACTTCTGTTAATCTTAAGAGCCTTGCATTGAAGTCCTAAGCCTACTTCTACCGTAGATCCTACAAGTCTAAGATCTAGGCCAATCGACGAACTCTCTTCCAAATTCCAAGCTTTGTCTGAAATCATGGCTAAATCTAAGAGAACTACAAGCAAAATCGTTGGAGAAACAAACAACGTCGCTAACAACGAAGTTACACTGCTTACTTACCGTTTTGAAGTTGGCGAAAACTCGGTAGGTGGAGCCGGTGTGACTAAGAATGAGTTGGAAGCCGCTATTACCAACTTGAACCAACGAATGGATGCCTCTACTAAAGCTATAATGGAAAAACTTGATGCTATTCTTAATGCTTGAACAAATTCTCCACCTCAAAAGGTCCATGTTGATCTCGAAGAGAATGTCAATTCTTCCGCTTCTGACCGTAATCACAACGACAACATGAAAGATGATGATGAATGGTTGAGCAACAAAGATGAGGCTAACGTCGAAGACTCAAATCCAAAAGCTAAGAATCATTCCGAGATAAAAGCTTGAAGGGTTACCAGTCCTGTCACAGAAGAACCTCCTCATTGGGAAGGTAAAGGACCCGAGCTCTCTAACCAAGATCGCATGCCTAGACAGACATTTGGTAAAGAGCTCAGCTTCGCAAAACGACATAACACTAAAGAATACATCTTGGATATGGTAAAACAAATCTTAAAAAGGAATCAAGCTCGCAATGATGATGAAAGAGACTGGGATTTCTCTCCCGATAGGACTCTGTTTAACGATAGAATCCGAGAAATAGAGTGTCCAAGGAAGTTCAATCCTCCAACTTTCCCTTCATACAATGGCCTTGTTGATCCTAACTACTTTCTGTTCAAGTACGAGTGGCATATGAGGGCAGCGAAGGCAACAGGCGAGATGAGATGCTTATATTTCCCTCTCCACTTAGAAGGTGTTGCGTCAGTATGGTTTACAAAGCTACCACTTAAGTCCGTAGACCGGTTCTCTGACTTGACCAAAAAGTTTAAGGAGCAGTTTCGCTTGTATGCTACTAAAGCCAAGGATGCTATAACACTTTCAACAATGAAGCAGAATGCAGGGGAATCCGTTAAAGATTTTCTCAGTCGATTCAATGTTGCTTTGTCCGAGGTGAGGAATCCAGAACCTCATATAATCCTCATGTCTCTAATCGGTGCCATAGATGAGAAGAGCGAATTCAGTAGATGGATCAAAATGAAAAACCAAACACACTTGAAAATTTATGTAAAAAAGCCGAGGAGTATATGAGAGTGGACAATAATCTTATGCCTCTTCAGATTACTGATGTTAACCAACTTCTTGAAGCTCCTAAAAATGCCGTTACTCAATACAATCAGAAGATCCCGGGGGTGGTCAAAAAAGGGGAAATTGCGGAAGGGATGACCGAAATAGTAAGAAACCCCACTTATTTAAAAATTATGAATTAACCCCTTTCATAGAAACTCCAGAGGACATCTTTGCTGCGACCAAAGACACCGAAAATTTTGCAATTCCAAAACCCCAGAAAATAGCGATGATCACTCTGGAAAGTTCTGCAGGTTTCACAATCAGCCAAGCCACAATACCAACGAATGTAGGCATCTAAAATCACTGGTGGAAGACCTGATTTGGAAGGATCGTCTGCAACAATATATAAAAAATCCACAATCCTCAAACATTGCTCCGACTCCCCAGGGGTAAGGGGCAACGAGCAATGAAGCACCTGCTCAAACCAAACCAATCATCTACTAATGACCAATGAAGCTCTAATTTCAATGGCTCTGAATAAGCGATCAACATCGCCACTTCTTTGTTTTTATGCTTAATTTCATGCTTTACTTACTGCTATATTCGGAATTTTAGTATAATATTCTGTAATATTTAGCTCTATGACTAAGAGCATATCTACTTGAATGAATCCCATGCATGCAGAATTTTATGTTAAGTCAAAAGTTGATTTCAGATTGCAGGCTATCCGTCGAGCGCTAGTTCCTTCAGAATCTGACGAAACATAGCGACCCCAATAACAATAGTTCGAGCGCCGAAGGCTATAAATATCAACATGCACAAATGCAAAAATAGAAAAGCATCGCCTTGGGAAGTGAATGGGAGGAGTCACAAAAATTCGAACAACGAACAAGTGCCACGACAAACAAACAAGAGGGTTGTAACTTTCGTCGAAGGGGGCACTTCCCTAAGTGAGAGTTTAAAAGCTCTAGTTCCTAAACTGAGACAACTCGCCAAGTCAAGCGTCCGACAAAGGAATTGGTTCTAGCCCCACGAAATGATACAACAACCATCCAATTAACTTGCATAGTGTTTGAAATCCAAAGTCGGCTTTAGTCGATTAGTTGATCTTTAGCGTTAACGCGAATTGGAATTAGGATATCGTGCTTGTGCACATAATATTTGACGAGTTATAAACTGTTGAATGAAACAGTTCTGTGCAGACACTTTATTCAATTCAAAATAAAAATTAGCTATAACTTAAATTTTAACTGACTAATCTGTTGTCGATACGGGAAGTCGACAACAAAATATTAGCCTAGAAACGTGCAATGTTTTTACAGAATAGGTTGAAGAGGTGGAAAAGACCCAAGATAGCACATGGGCAGTCATACACTAACACGACTTTGTCAACAATAAATTCTTGAACTAAAAACTGAAGCGTCTATTAGCACAACAAAATCCATGAAATAGAGCATTTCGGAAAACGAATTCGAGTTTGAGTCATCACCAACAAGCTTTCAGGTGCTCGGCAAAACTTGGATCAGAACAAAAGTTCCGTATGCGAGTCAAACAAGCAAAAAATTATATCAACAACAATGTTCTTTTCGAAGCCCGCATTTCTCGCAAGCAAAAAATACAAGCTTCGAGGGGCAAATGTTAACCCCGTTATAAAAACACGGTTTAGGAAAATAATGCATCAATTATGTAGTAATGCGACGGATCGGTAGTTGTAATATACACGGTCGAGCACCACGGGTCGAACACTGCGGCTCGAGCACCATTTTGGTAGTACAATATGGCTCGAGCACCAAGCAAGGATCATCCACCCATATTGTTCGTTCACCATTTTAGCTGGTCGGTCGAGCAACACCTCTACTGGTTGGTCAGTGTCATTTTGCATTCAACGGTCGGCACCAAGTTGAACAACAATGATTCAACGTTGTTAACATTGCATGGATCGAATAGAATACTTCATGCATGGACTAGTGTAATTCAATAACATGAATTGGTCACAGATGTACATAATGTTGTTATACTTTAGGGAGTATGGGTCGATTTCTCCTAGGCCAAGCCAACGTAGTCGGTCAGTTTGAGTATCAAACATATGGTTTATACATTAGCATAATACAAGGTCTACGTGGAAAGTTGTAGCATGGATCAAATTCAATATTTCACGTGCATGGATTAATCACATAAGAGGCCACACCAGCATGTGGAATGAGCAGCAACACCAGGGTCGATCAATTCATATGGCCGAGGTCGAGCAGCACCTCATGCATGATAGAGCTCAAGCAGTATGATCTCAAGGGGTCGAGCACTTATGGAAACCATAGTCGAGCAAACGTCCTTGGTCGAGCCTAATAGTGCTTAAGGTTCGAGTAGGAGCTCACATCCATCAGCCTGGAGCTCGGTCGAGCAAGGAACGATGGTACGGGTCGAGGAATATGGTTCAGCAGAATTATTTAAAACCAATGGCATAATTGTAATATATGTTCCCATGTTTGAACAGTACTTAATATGTATATTGCATGAAACAAATTACTTGAAGCCAAGTCACAGGAACATTGTAAAACGGTTCGTACATTGAGGGAGCCATGTCACCCTGGTCGTGCAGTACTAGGGTCGAGAATCATCACGTTGTCGTGGTCGAGCATCTTTGAAGTGGCAAGGTTGAGCGGTATTATGTGGCTCGAAATGGTTTTTTGAAAGGAACAAAGCAAAGGCATTTTCGTGATTTTTGATCCCATAAAAGCAATAGAAGACGAAATAGCAAAGCAGAAATTTTAGAGGTCGGTCATAATAATTTATATACAAGTCGCTCGTGCACCACTTATCAGGGGTCGCTCATTCGTACATAGGGTCGTTCGTGCAAATCATGCCAGCTGTACACAACTGGCTCTAGCTATCCAATGACAATTCCGTAAATATCTCCACGCTCGACCCTTACCCTGCGCACCATAATTACAGCCTTGCCATTGTCTCCAAACTTCACCTATAAATACCTCATTTCACCACCATTGAAGGGACCGATTTTTCCACCCCAAAGGGCTGTCATTTTCGGTTTTCCACCATTCTCAAGCTCCCTAAGCTCCATTAATGGTTTCCTATGCTCATTCCATCTTCCTCCAACATCAAGCGGATCTCATCTTCTCCAAACACCATTAATTCTCACTCAAGTTTAATCTAAGCGATCTCCAATCGCCATTACTCCTCTTTAAAGCTCGGATCTAACACTTATTTCATGATGGAATCAAGGAAGATCATCTAATCACGAGATCTAATCCATTCCTCCCCGAATTCAAGTGAGATTTAAAGCGAAAAGAGAGTAAAAAGTGGGAAAATCCTATTAAAGAGAGAGAGAGAACAAGTGATATAAGTGACATGTATGAGACGATGCACTTTGTAAATTTCTCCACGATAATGAAATCACTTCCAAAGTGGACGCAGATCTATTTTGGACCGAACCACTATAAAATTCTTGTGTTTTTACGTACTTTTATTTTTCGTCGCTCCATTTTCTACTACTTACCTTTTGGTGAAGTACGGTTTAAGTACCATTGGTGTTTGGACAAATTTTGATTTAAAGTTAGTCCAAGGATATTTTGCTGACATGTGTGTCTAGTTTAGTTTTTTTGCTCACAAGTTCAAGCTTTAGCTCCATTTCTTCATGTCGCTGCCTTTGGTGCAGTCAAAATCCATAGGCCCAAGTGGCTATATCTGGTCAAGCTGCCTTATTTGTGCGTCATTTTCATCTTGTTAAGTCTGCATGTATCCTAGGTTCCTTTGGCCGCTAATTCTGAATCTATCATATCAAACTTTCTTTCAAAAGCTCTGTCTTTCCCTGTTGCTGCTTTCACTGGCCCTGTTGACTGTATTGTGCTTTCCCAACATGTTCATTCTGCTACTAACTTTCATTCCCTCGCTGATGTCTGTCCTCTCTCCTGAATTTTCTAATGATGAAGTGCATGCACCCTTTCTATTGAATCCTTCTTATCTTATAATATATCCGACATGAATCAAGGTGCAGTTTATTCCTAGAACTTTACTGATACGGAACATGTACAAGTTCCTAATGTGCATGTCTCTAATGCTTCTGCCCTGCAAGCTTCAAACTCCAAAAATGTGAGTTCCAAATACAAAGCAGAGTATGTTTGATTTCAAACATGAATAAAGAAACATCTAACATAGAAAGTGTAGATTTTGTAGCCGGTTACAGTATGAAATCATAAGCTTGTAAGTTAGTTCATTATGTGATACTTTTCTAATATGATAATTGGCAAATAAAGAACTTCACTATTAATACAATGAATAGTGTTCAAAACAACTAAGTAAAACTATCATCCTATGCATGATAAATTCCAAGGACCATTTGAGATAAATGTTCATCCTATTTTGTGGCCTTGCGCTATCACCTTTTTAGATTCGATATCAAGAAAATTTGTTAGCAATTGTTAAAATTTGACCAAAGTGCCTACATAAATTGCATTTTGATCCATATATCCTAAAATTAACAATCAAATCTAAGCCATTCCCTTATGTGTTTGAAAAAAACAACTTTTATAATTAATGGATAATTACAATATAAGTGGACATGATGGGGATGAAGGATTCGATCTCCCAAATTAAATAACATTACTAAATTGTGAGTGTTATGTTTGAATTAATTATATATCAAATGATTAGGGTGAGGAAATTTTGATCCATTACGCTCGTACGATTTTGTTACTAAGTGACATTTAATATTAATTAATTCTTAAGGATGGCTTAGATTCCTTCACTGTTTTTGTTCAAGCTTATATATAATATTGTGAAGTGCGATCATTTTTAATTGTCATAATTATTATAAGAAAGCATGGTAATTCGTTAATAACACATACTAAACCATGTAAAAAATATGCTTAGTCTCACTACAACAGAACAGTCCTTTTACAACGGGCAAAAACCGTTGTTATATGCTTTTCACAACGGACAAAATCCCGTCCTAATATGCACCGTCGTAATAGGTCCTCACTAAATTACAACGGTCATTGACTATTGTAAAAGACTGTTGTAATAATGTGCTTTTGTCACGTGCAACGACTCTATGACAATGGCTACAAACCCGTTGTAATAGCTAATAAATTACAAGCGGCTTCTGCCTGTTGTAATTCATTATATTACAACAGGCATTGCCCGTTGTAAAAAGTCTGTTTTGATTTTTATTAAAAAAAAAATCTGATCGTAGTAATATAAAAATATTGCATAAATTAAAATATTGAACTCAAATTTTCTTATTTTAATATAAATATGTTATTACACTCTTGAACAATACATAGTTTTATTTCTTTCTATTACACAATTACTATACAAAATATGAAAATACTCTTTTGTACAAATATTATTTCACTACATACACTTAGTTACACTCACTCACACCCTCTCATGCTCAATGTCTTCGTCTTCGATGATTGATCCAAAATGTGCATTAAAAGAACTGGATGAAGAAGAACAAACAAGTTAAAAAATGTGCATTGACCAGGGCAACGTACATTGAAAACTTGGAATAAAGTTTGTATAAGTGAATGTCCTGAGGAATAAAAACATGAGATACCTGTACCTTAATTAACCTTCTCCCAATTCACCTTTGTTAAATACATAAATAGCTAATAAACAAGATGCTTCAATCTATTTTAAATCTTTGACTTCATGCTCTTGATTTTGTCCAGTCGTACCTATCAGAATAAAATAAAAGCAATAAGCTGGTGGGTAGGCAGCCTTTGTCGAGTGTTTGTGGAAATTACAGTGCATATTTTGATGCCAAAGTGGCTATTGCAGAGAGTTGGAAAGTATGAGAGATGATAGTTTTATGGCAAATATCCCTACAAATACAATCTTATGAAACAAGTAAAGAGAAGAATTTACTTTGATAATGCAAGAGATTGGATTTTCAGATTCAAGAAATGCAAGAAAAGGGATAAGCTGAACCCAAGATATAAGCTGAATTGATTTGTATTTAGAAACTAAGATTAGAATTACTGTAGTTGACATTGTAATAGCTGAAACAAAAGTAATAGGAATGCTACCTGCAATATTTCTTTTCATGTCGGAATAGCTTTTCCTGCAGTTCAAATTTCGCTGCTCGGGTAGGAATTCTACTGATTGGGTGACTACCGAGACTAGATTGTGAAAAATCAAGAAATAGGTCCTCGACTCTATTTTTCATTGCCTGTATAACCCATTGGGAAGCTTCTTTTGCAAATACATTCACTGCATAAAACAGTAAAGGGATGCAATACGTTTCAAAACTTGGCTTTCTAATCAGCTCTATAATTGCAGTTTGCTATGCTAAATATGATAATAGGAACAACTAAAATTTCAGGCTTTACCATATAACCAATCTTTGAAACGTAAGTGAAGAGCACAAGCTAGTTTATGTTTCTTGCTCTCCTCCAGTTGAGCGTTTCTCATAACTTGCTGAATTTCACACAAAAGTGAATATTAGAGAATGAAAAGGATATCATAGATGAGAGCGTAGATAAATTGAATGCAAATAAATTGAATTGAGTCACTGCATGCATTACATCTTTTATTCTAGTCAACAATATTTAGGCCAAAAGTAAATAAATGAACTGAATTGCACGCAAATAAATTGAATTGAGTCACTATATGTGGAAACAATGCGGAAATAGTAAAGAAATGATGTGCATAGGCTTGCCAACCTTCCTAGAAATGTGGCATGAAAGCATTCAAATGTTTCTAGAAAATTAATAGGGAATTCAATAATTCATTTACTCATTCATCTCAATAGTTCAAGCAAAAGTGGCAAGCATACAAGGCATTCAGAGACTTAAGTTTTGGGCCTGAATCATTTAAGTCATGAATAAGAGACACTAACATAACAACTGTAAGTGGACAAGTATGTTCATGTTTAAGTAAAAAGATGCAACAACCACTGCATATGGTAACCAATATCAAGTAGACCAGAGTTTGTTTGAGATAAAGCTTGCATGATAATTCAAGAGGGGATGACACAAACAAAATAAAACACATGGTGGTCAAATTAATACACGCATATTCGCTGCGCTAAACAAAGAGCAAGTCTAATTCAAAACTTAAAGCACAGTGGCGGTTTCAGGTTACCCAACTGTCATTTGGTTTCAACAATGTTTAATGTCAGTGCATAAACTCTATCAACGCCTTTATTTCCAGGACACTAAGTGCCATGCATAATTATCACCTTATACACCATGATTTGTTGGGTAGAGCCAAGTATTGTTGCAGATTATCACCAACCAAATGTTACTACCAAATATAGTTATCCTTATATCAGATTTAAACTTGTCCGACTTAAGGGTTCAAATACATACGGTTAATAAAATAGTTACAAAGTTCTTTCTAGTGGTATCAATTAATTTACAGCACATACCAAATTCCAGCAGGTAGATTTAAGTGGTCAACTAAAAATATATGTGCACAAATATAATTATGCATCCATATATATAAAGTCTCAGGGTGAAAGTTTAAATTTTCCCAGTATAAAAAAAATCACTTCACAAGTTCAGATGTGGCAAAAGAAACATAGATGTTTGCCTGTGACTTTAATTGTGATAAATCTTGAATCCAATAACAATGAAATTAAACATCATAAACTGTACAAAATTCAAACAATTTTTAGTATATTGCAATCCCGTTTTATAAACAATTGACGGTATAATATCTTCAGTACATTTAATATCTTAGCAATTGTGGTGTTATAGGTGCACTAGTAGCATCATTACACAGTAAAATGGATGGAAATTTCAAGAACACTTTACATGCTGGAATGCATTTCATAAAACATCAAGCAAATTTGGGTAAGGATTAAACCACTTAATTCTAGAAATTCAAGAATTTATGGTTTTTAAAACATTTCATGGGTGCACAATCTTGGCAATACAATCCACAAGAACTTTCCAGAAAAACATTTCTTTTAGCCAACAACTAAACAGTGGGACAAATAACTTCCAAAAATATAACTTCAAACTTGCCTTAGACTAAACGGAAGTATTACAGGGTTCACACCAGCTAATGTAGATTTACAGAGCACCGCAACAGGCCAACTAAATGAAATTCTATGTCTGTTCAAGGTTAAATACCCATAAAATAAAAAGTAGGCCACCCAAAAAGCATACATACATTAACATGTGTATGTCAAAGCTCTAAACTAAGGTCATGGATCACGTAAAAAGGTCAGTAGCATACAAGTGTAGAGGTTTAACGCAGACCCAAACTAGAAGTGAAAACAATGTGACAATTGAAAGCCGACACAGAACAGGAGTTTCACAGCGAATAGGCAGTTCCACGCCCCAAAATTCACAACTATATTTTCCAGTATTTAATCGAAGTTGATGGCCTGAATAAAATTTAATCGTGAGCTATAAAACTCACCTCAACAGTCGGAGCAGGCACGAAGAAGCAGCGAATGACTCCCACGATTAGCAGGAGGCGGACCATGATTTCGACTGGAGGCGCGGCTTCGGTCTTGGCTCACAAACGAAGGGGACTAGGACTGTCTGACAACGAGCAGCACTGGGAGGAAGTGTCAAAGTTGCGGGCTCGGTGGTGACTGTGGCTTTGAGCGTGGTGGTGACCCGGATTTTGAAAAGGGAAGATGGGTTTGGGAAGAAGGGTGGCATCGAACAGGGGAGGGTGGAAACAGGCTTCAACCACGCACGGTACGAGCGACGGCGGAACAGTGGCCCCCTTCTCAAGTTGGGGAGGAACGATTTCAAAAAGAATTTGGGGAAAAGGAGGCACCCCCTAGTCCAGAACCATCCTTCCCTAGAAAGAAAGAATGGGACACGTGAGGAAGAATCCCGAAACAGTTTACAGGTGGCAACCACCAATTTAAACAAATACTTTCAAAAGTATATATAAAAAATTTAAATCTAATTAAATTAAAACGATTACTCAAGTTAAATGAAATTCAGAATTCAACAAATAAAAGAAATTACTTTATAACTTATTAAGTAAAATGGCAATAAATAAAATAAGAGTTGACATTTAATTTCAAGTTCACATAACATAAGTAAACTAAATTTCTTAATTAAATTATAAGGTCCATACTTCAAAGTTGAGCTATTCAAATAATCACAAATTCGTTAATGCTATTAATAACATTTGTTTGGCAATTTTTGACAAACGTTCTTGTAATAAATCTACAAAGGAATTCTATTTTAAAAACAAATGCAAATAATAAATTTTCTTCAACTTATATTTTGAAATCAACTTATAATTAAATTAAATTAAGTTATTCCGCGTATATTCGATTTTCTCCTCACTCATCTTACAGATTTATACCCCAACTACATTCAAGAGATAAAATTTCATATTCAAATTGGAATTTCAAATATAACTTCTACTTAAATCTCAATTTAATTCATTTTATAAACGCCCAAATTTTCCTAGCTATTACAACCCTCTTCCAAAAATCCGGGTTGTTACACATTAACTATTATAATTTATAAATGATTAATACAATATTATTAATGATTGATTATTAAATATTAATAAATAATATAATATTACTAATAATTAGTAATTAGTAATATAATAATATATGATTAATGATTAATTATTAAATAATCAAAATCAATTTTCTGGAAGTATTGTAATTATTAATTATTGACTGTCAAAAATTGGCATCTATTACAACGGACATTTTGTGACCGTTGTAAAATAGATATTTATTACAACGGACATTTTGTGACCGTTGTAAAATAGAAATCTATTACAGCGGGCCTAAAAATGACCGTTGTCATAGAACCTATTACAACGGGCATTTTACGCCCATTGTAGAAAGGTTGTTGTATAGGCATCTATTACAACGGTCCAAAAAATGACCGTTGTAATATCACTCTATTACAACGGGCAGCCGACGACCATTGTAAAATGGAGGTTGTAATAGATCTGTTTTGTTGTAGTGTCTTGTCCTGATGTCAAGAAAAAATGTTAGAAAACAGAAGGCGTATAAAATGCTTAACCAAATAATTCCTCCTTCCTAAGGCATGATTTCGCAAGTTTAGTGGGGAAGATTCATTTTTTATATCATTTAGATCATATTTAGACATGTAAATACCATTTTTATGCTGACTTTAAAATGTCAACAGTTAAGATGTACATCGGTACAACAACTAATTTCACTTTTAGGCACAATAAGTGCATCATTTCATAGGATTTATGATCGAAATTTTTGAATGTAATTTCTGCTGTGTCAAATATCATTTACAACCACATATAACAATAGAGACCGTGAGTACGATTTTCTCATTTATTTTTTTAATGCTAAAAAACATATGGGTAGAAATTAGGGTCGACTTTTATCAAAAAGGGTTACTGTACATATGTATTTACGTAGGCTTCTCCCTAATTTTTAAACATATTATTCATATGCTTTTCTGCAAAGAACAAGATAAATTTCAAGTGAAATTCGGGAGTACCAGTTAGGATGGACAAATCAATAGCGTCTGAGAACAAAGAAATGTTGATAGCATATAACAAACAAGATTGAAACAATTAAAAACAAATAATTAGAAATTAAAATTTGAATTCGTTAGTACCTGTAACCAATAAGAGAAGAGCGAGAGAAATTTTTGCTCCTGTTCCTGCAAACATAATTAAAAAGAAGAAAGGATCGTAGAAAGCCTAGGTTACAAAAGAGAAACAATTGGCGATCAACTCATGATTTGGTGAGACATCGAATCAATTTTGGATAAAAATTCCGATGTAAATTCGTCATTTGTTTATGAAGTTTTAGGGCAAACTTTAGCGGACGAGTTAGGGAAAAAAAGGAAAAAAAAGGAGGGAACGAAAATTAAATTGAGATGTACCCCGCCTCTTTTCAATGATAATCAGCAGTTCCGACTAATATGGTATAGCGTTCACACATTAATTTCCCTTGTTTTTTCCAGTTATTTTGAATAGCGTTCATCCGACAAACGCTTTTGAGTGCTATAAAAGTTTTTTTTCTTGTAATGTGTGTAACTGTTTGTGCTATATTACATATTTAAGATTTGTAGGTGAGATGCCACAGCTTTATTATTTTAACAACCCACACTTTTCTGCACCTAATTTTAGACAAAAATCACAACATGAACACATCCAAGCATAGAGCGTATATCTGGTACCTGCAATAGATGAGCATGAGCATAATCAGAGTACGATAAAATAACTTACACCGGAAACAAAATAGGATAAATTAGTATTAAATCAAGCAATTACCCTTTTCAAAGTAAGTCACTTTGCCAATACCGAGCATGAAAGAGAACGAGAACCGAAAGCCAAACATAATTCTGTGAGAACCCGACCTTCTCTATGAAACTGGGGAGGTTGTAATGAGGAGGGGGGGGGTCAGGATAACAAGTTCTGGTGACTAAGAAATGTACAACACAGACAATAACACAAATATATTTCTTTTGGTTCCACCCAAGCTATATGTCTGACAAGGTTAGTGATTCTAAACAACCTTTGTTAAAGTTTACGCACGACTCTACTACTCTTCCCAAAGTAGTATTCCCAAATTATATTACCGACATAGGACATCTACTACTCTTCCCAAGTTGAGTGGAGGTATTTTATCGTTCGTTGTACCTTCTAGCTGACCTTATAGATGACCTCCTTAGTCGCTTATTACTTCACGTAGGATAGATGGCCATATCTGGCCCTTTTAATTTCCAGGTTTGGGTAGGCTAACACACACCTGCCATTTAAGACCCCTATACTGAAAAATCTATTCACAGGTTTAAAATTTAAAGAAAGAACAATTATGGTTTAAATTTTATTAACTATCTATATACCTATAGTTTTGAATTAAATTATATTATTTATAAAAAAATATTTTGGAAAAGCATTTTAATATATGTATATATATATATAGTGATTTAAATTATTTTATTATATTCTAATTATTTTAATATATATATCTTTTAAAAAGGGTTTTATTTATAATCATCTATTTTTCAAGTTATTTAAATATTTGTAATTTCTTCCTAAATTGGAATTGTTCTCGATTTAAACCATTGATTCAGATTGAGATTTGAAATAAAAATATATTGTCCTTTGAATAAAAATCGATGTTTAAATAATCATGATATTGATATGAAATTTCATTCTAATTTGAATATGAATTTATTCTGATATCTCAAATGAAATATATTATATTTTGAATATAAATTGGTTTGAAAGGATTATGATACTACCTCCGATTCTAAATATAAGATGTTTTACTTATTTGCACAAGAATTAAGGAATCAATTAATGGTGCTTGAATTCATACTTAAAATAAGTCTCTCTCTTAAATTAACTTCTTTTCGTGCGCATCTATTGGTTGAAACATGAATAAATGCATAAAAAAGTCACATCATTTATTATGAATAACGGATAAAGAGGGCATTAAAACCTTAAACATCTTATATTTTGAAACAAATCAAATTTCTTAAAACATCTTATATTTAGAAACAGAGGGAGTCACTACACCAAAACAGGTGATTGCCAACGAGTATAACCGTTGCAAACAATTTCAGCAACGCTTATAAGTGTTGCTACGGGGGCGTGGCAATGTAGTACCAACGCTTATAAGCGTTGGTAAATTTTCATTCGCAACGCTTATAAATGTTGGTAGATTTTTGTTTGCAACGCTTATACATGTTGCAATATTTTTGTTTGCAACGCTTATACATGTTGCAAGATTTTCATTCACAACAAATATAAATATTACTAGTAACATAAATATGTATTAGTAATTCTCAAATTCTAAAAATGGCAATCAATTAATAACTAACATGATTATAACATAGATGATATTTAATATAAATCCAAAATGGATATTATTCTCAATTTAGAAAGTATAACTCAATGAATCCCAATAGACAATATTCATAAAATATCAGTTAACAACAAATACCATACATAATTAAGTTGCTAAATTCAATACATAAATGATATTCTACAAATACCGAATATGAAACTCAGGCCATACAGTGAAGCCTCCATCTGAAAATTCAAGATCTTCTTCATCATTACCACTGCAACTACGCTCCAATCTTCTCTTTTCTTCTAAAAGTACCTACATGCATTCAATATACATGTATTAGAGAATTATATTTATACATTACATTTTCATGGTTCACATATTTACAAAATGAATGCACAAAATAACTTTATAAAACTGTAAATTAATACTTATTATACTTGGCAGCCTATAAATAACATCTACACATCAATACTTAAAAGAGATTACACAGTCTAATATGGAACTGCAAGTCTCAATAAAAGCAAGAAAAAACAAGAGGATGGTTAGTCTATAAATAAAAATTAAATTACATTTCACATTGAGATTCTCAGAGGACTAAACTCCCTCACAAGAAAATATATTCTAATGATGCATGCTAATAGACTTAATCCTTTAGTAGTTGGCATACTTGAACACAAACTAAATAGTGATGATTCTCATGTCTTTATTAAGTGTTATAAACCTGCCTGGGCATATAATTATTATATATTAGATGAGAAAAAGAAAAATTCTGGTACCATAAACCCAATATATCAAGCAATAGCATTCTACTCAGTGATTCCCAAATGATATCTTGTTAAGTCATTTGGATTATACCCTTTGTAGATGAATTACCTGTAAATTGAAAAAATAACATGCTACAGCAGCTTTTCGCTGCGCGGCAACGAACAGTTGTTCCCTCCCGCAGCGAATAGCAGCTATTCACGACTAGCAGCTGCTGTTCATTGCCGCGCAGCAAACAACTGTTGATCGTTGCCGCGCAGCGAACAACTGCTGATCATTGCCGTGCAGCTGTTCGCTTCCGCAGAGAACAACTGCTGTTCCCTTTCGCAGCGAACAACTGTTGTTTGCTTTCGCAGCATCCCTTAACTGAAATGCGAACAACTGCTGTTTGCTGTATATCAACTGCACATCACCGGACTTTATCTTAAAAAAGGAAAATGGGAACATTTTATATTAACTGAAATGAGAAGCTGGCACAGGAACATTATATATCCAGAGAGTAAAAGGTCAAGGACTACACATGAACATGTAATAAAGCAATTTTTACCAGTGTTCCTTGAACCACTATGATACAAGAGCTATATCTTCAGCTCTATGCATACGGCCACACCACATATTAAAAGGTCTTGGAGCAAATAATAACGAGATACCGGCAACTGTAGTATCAGTTGTAGTATCAGTGCAACCTGTCACATGCGACATGCAACATTTTTAGATCTAACTCGAAAGGATAATTGCAAAAAGAATAAACAAAATTTACAATCAAATGCATCTATTGTCAGTAATAACCATGCATACATACCTCTGAACAATAAATCTTAGCAATTCATAACCCTCATTATACTGCTTAATATTACTCTTACGAGGTGATTAACATCTCTTATTTTCATAATAACCATGCAATCTGACAATAATGCTTCCAACATTAGAAATCCATATTAAAGCTAGACAGTCATGCAAGGGACTTATTAGCGTGGAAACCAAAAATGGGAGCAAAACACAATTATAGTTTAATCTACAGATCAATTGTTATTCTCTAGTTAACAATCTAGATTAGAATTATTTTTCTATGTTAGGTAGTCCAAACAGCAAATCATACTACAAATGGGCTAAAACATGTATACATTTAGTTGTCAGCATTGTACAAGCAGACCTTTTAGTTGCGTGCTTTTTAATCCAAATCATACTACACCACTCAAGTTCAATTGCTCTGTTTCTTACCTGATCCCATGCATATTTAAAATGAAATACACCATTACCTTTTGGGATCTAGTTCCAAGAGTCATCGTTTAGCTAGTTGTGAACTTTAATGTTTTTTAATAACTTGACTAATATGGTTTGTTCTCAACTAAATGTTATCTTCCCACTGATCATTTGATATAAAGTCAGAAACTTTGCTGTTTAACATAGAAGGTCTACTTGTACAAGGTCTACTTATCTGCCAATTGACTGAGCTTTATTAGACACCCCATTTGTCTCAGAACTCAGTCATATAACCTACACAAATGGGCTGAAACATGTATGATTTACATCAACTGGCTTTGTGGCTACGACCATGACAAAATTACCTGAACAGAAAAAAGCAATGAAACATGTTCATTGGCACAACACCAATAATAGATCACACAATAATAATAAAACGCAGTCCGATATTTCTTGCTTTGTTGATGTTTTTATGACTTGTGGAGCATATTGAAGAAAATAAAGTGGCAAATGAAGTTTTTTTAGTCAGGTAATACCTATAAAACTGGAAAGCAGGTTTTAATAGGTCGAGCAATGAGTTAAAACCATTCCATTATTAAATACTAGTGTTTTGTATTGACGATAAAAAATGTAGCTATATGACAAAATCATGGGTACCTTAGAAACAGCAGATGCTTGCCAGCGCCGAATTTCTCGTAATCGACTCATTTCCAGATCAAGAACTTGATAAGCCTCCATAGAATCAGGTAGCTGCAGTAGAAATACTTCGAATTAGTATACGAAAACAGCAGGAGAATAGACTTTAGCAAATCAACTTAGCCTGACAAGGTATTCATATTATATTAAAGGATAAACGGTGTAGTATACACTAAAATTCTCTTTCCCTAATTTCAGATTTCAATGTATTCAACGGAAACATGGTCTAGTAACACTCGATGGGAGCCTTCATCACATAAAAGATCCCCATGATTTTCTGGGACCTGCTAAGCTAATACATGAATTGCACACTACATCGGGAAACTGAGTGCAAACTCAACCTGAGTTTTTTTTTTAAAAAACACTATGGCTGTAGTGTATGTTTTTTGTTTTTAAGTATACCTTGCCTAGGAAGGAACAAATTTCATTCTGGGGTGTACTAATCATCTCCATCTTCATCATCCGAGTCCTTGTAAGGAGAAATCTCATATGACAATTCTCGATTTTAACCAGTAACAGACATGCGATCTTGAATTTTACTTTGCAAGTTACAAGAAGAGTCCACAACCTGAGTTGTCAGCAGGAAAGAACAATGATTCAGAAAGTGCAAAATTTAAAAAGGTGTACACACAATAATAAGCTAAGCAATATAGTCGAAGCGGTCAAAGTACCTCCAAAAAAATAATATGAAATTTGATTAGAAATAAGGTTCTGAATAAGCTTGCTCAATTCAGCGAGCTAATTCAGAGACTTTTTATTGCTAATTGGTTACATCATAAAATGCTGATTAGCTAAATCTTACACCATCTATTGTAAAACAACGATACCATTTTTATTTATTTTAGATCAGTGTTATTATAAGAAATTTATGCATTTCTTTACAATTTCAAGTATGTTTATTGTCTCCAATTCCTTTTCTTGTTTTTTCCAGTTATTAAAAATTAGATTTAACCAAAAAAAATGAGATAATTTCTTTTATAACTGACAATTTGCAACTCAGTGCGCACAACCGAGTTGCACAAACTCGCAACTGAGTTGCGCAAACTCAGTGTGCGCAACTGAGTTCAATTTGGCAAACTGAGTTTGCGCAAACTCAGTTTGCCAAACTGAATTGCACAAAGTTATGCAAACTGAGTTTGCACAACTGAATTGCGCACTCAGTTTGCCCACACAAACTCAGTTAGGCAAACTGAGTTCAGTCTGGCAAGCTGAGTGGGAAACTCAGTTGTTGCACTACTTAGTTGTTGCGCAACTCAGTTTGGCAAACTGAGTTTGTGGAGAAACAGTTTTGCAAACTGAGTTCA
This sequence comes from Allium sativum, assembly GCA_030737875.1. Classification (NCBI taxonomy): domain Eukaryota; kingdom Viridiplantae; phylum Streptophyta; class Magnoliopsida; order Asparagales; family Amaryllidaceae; genus Allium; species Allium sativum. The sequence continues at coordinate 842,544,999 of CM060919.1, read as the reverse complement.
CAGTTGTGATAGGTTGTCACATTGTCATGATAAGGACAATGAGACTAAAGGAGCATATAATGCTTTAAAAAAATTCAAGGCCAATTCTGAACTTTCAAGAACACATCGTCATAGTGATAGATTGTGATGATTCAACAATACAAGTTTCTTTTACTGAGATAAGGAAAAACAAATTTCTAAACGGCGGTCTTAAACAGAAATTTACATCGAACAACAATACAAGTTTCTTTTACTGAGACAAGAAAAAACAAATTTGTGAACTTGTAAGGTCCCTTTAGGACAAAAAACAGACCTCTACACAAGAACATCAAATTCTCATAACTCGGAGTTGTCCTATGACTTCTAAGTAAATAAAGCATATAAGTGCATACCCTCTACATAAAAAAAAGACGTATATTCTTCTATGGCTTCTAAGTAAATAAAGCATATTCCTTTTTATTTCAGTCACACCATACACAAAACATACTATTGAACTATAGCCATTTTGACACTAAATAAGTTACTACTCCAGTAGAAGCATAGATAAAATGTGGAAAATATCGCTTGATGATATTATCCTAATGTAATTGGAACTGTTACGTAAGCTATGCACATCATCCAAAATTGACTGACATGTGCTTGTTATGTTGAATGTTATTAGACTTTTACATCATTAGCAATGCATATAAAGCAGCCTTAACAATTAAAAGATCTAGTGATGACAAATCATAATCCCTATCACTAAAACAAAGAAGGGAAAGGAGAAGGCAACATGTGTTTCAAAACTATGCAAACATGAGATTTACAGTAGATATGTGCATTCAATATCCACACCTATGTAATATTCTGGGCTTTGAGAATCAATTAAGTAAATTGAAAAATGAACAAGCTAGCTTGGTATATATGGATGGACTTGGCAAGCATATGCATATATAAGGCAGTTTTATCTGCTAATAAAGTAAATAGGCATCAATCAGCATGCAATTAAATTAATCGCATATGTAAGTGTGTGTGTGTGTGTGTGTATATATATATATATATATATGTGTCTGTGTGTATATATATATACAAGTATATGTATGTTTCACTGTATGTAGTAGTTAATAAAAATTAAAAGACAGGGAATCCATTAAAAAATTAAGAACTTTTACGTCCAAAAGATCAACTTCGTCCATAAATATAACTAAATGTGTCTGATGCACTATTTTTGGCACTATATCATTAATATTTTGGGGAAAAAAATTAAAAGATTTGCTGATTAATTTTTAACTGATGATGAGAGGGTAAATTACAAATAATAAGAATAAGTCAACAATCATATAGTTTGATAACACAAATATGAAAAAGATACCAAAATGAAACATAAATATAAATGCATACCATTTCCAGTGCATGCAGTTCAATTTAACTTAGGTCTTCCAAATGTTAGCACTGCAAATAATGCGAGGAAAATGACTTTGAGATGACAATATAGCAAAATTTCTGGTGCTGGTTTTGTAACGACCCAGATTTTTGGTTAATTTATTTTAAATATTTAATATGGTTTTAAATATTGTGTTGATAATATAAATGAATTTTTAATATTGAGTTATCGATTTAATAATCGATTTCGATTTAATATCGAATATATTAAATTATCGTAAAACGAATAACAACTCAATTCAAGATTTAAAACCGAATCAAAACAGTTCAGATGATCAGTGTCAGTTCTGTTTGAATATAAAAGTGATAATATTTATTTATTATTGAGAAATGAATTGTTTTAATTTAATTTATATCAGTTTAAATTAATATCTTCTCCAGATGATCAAATTGGGCTTCGTGACATATCTCAGTGTGTTCAGAATAGTGGTTAAACGCTAGAAACGCCGGTTGTTGCACTCGAATTGGTGTTCGTTACCGCGAATTATATATTTTTAATAATTAAAATAGTGGATAAGCTTGAAATCAAATCGAAATCTATTTAAAAAGAGTAAAGATTTCGTTTAGTCTAATCAACGACGTACTCTTACACTGTAAACGCCTTGATGGCCAAGGAATACTTCTGCTATAAATCGCGTATCCTTCCTCTCTGTTTCTTCCATCTGAAAACGAATAAAAACCAGTGATCCATTCCCTTTCTGATTTTACTCTTCGTTCATTCCCTTTCGAACGATTTAAACACCGTGATCCTTCCTCCCAAATCAAAAACAGAAATCAAAATACCCAAATCGCAATTCAACTGGAAACCGAGTCTTCATGGCCAAACTTCTCCTAATCAAAATCGCAATCTTAGATCCTTGTCGAAATCGAACGATGGAGCTCCATAAGCTCGACATCATCTGGAGGAGCAGCTCGCGAATTGGGAAACCGCGTTCAATAGGGGTGCGACGCAAGCAGGTTCGACGTCAGTGGTGGGGGTAAGGGATGTCGCGATTTAGCAACGACATCTACTGAAGCTGTCGACGTCTTTCTGGAGCCACTCGAAGTTGCAGGAAGGACAGTCGATTTTGGGTAGGGTTGAAGAACATCGAGCTCCTTGTCTCGATGATGAGAGGGTCCTGTAGCAGTGCATGTAAGGATTGGGAGAAAGGAACATGAAGATCGAAGGTCACGCAGTGGATTAAGGATTAAATTCTGGTTGGATTTGAGTTCGAGATCGAACTGGAGAGTGTCGCATTTTACTGTGAAAGGTATATTTTTGAAATTTTAAATTTTTATAAAACATGGTCTATATTAAGTAATAACAAATTAGATTAACCTGTATAAGCCTATATAAAGCTAGGGGAATAATAAAATTATGAACTAAACATTTAGGTACAAAATTAGAATAGAAAAGGATAGATTTTTATTTTATCGTCAATTTAATAATAAAATATCATAGGAATAAATTCATTCCAGACAATTCGAGATGGTTCGGTGGAGATGACTCATCACCGAGATGATGGGAATTAAAATCGGAATGCATAACAGTGCTGATAAAACAAAGTATATTGGATAATATGGAAAATACCTCGCAACAAAGTTTGGATTGAGTCAGAAGGGGATCGAATAGAAAAAATCCTGGTGAGTAAATCTCACTCACCTTTAGAATTATTTTTATCTCATTAAAAATAATTGTCTATTGCTTGTGTGAATGTTTTCTGGTTGTTTTATATATATTAGTTATTTAGGCTATATATATATATATATTGGGTTGTTGATTGGTTGGATTCCCGCAGTCTCATTAGCGGATGCCCGCGGTACCATTAGCGGATGATTACCCTATACGCCCCACGCTATGATTAGTGGATGACCTTCTATACCGCGATATTCTACCACGAAGCAGAATGGGTATTATTTATGTGCTAACTTCTGTGGATGCAGGGCAAACAGGTTGGAGGAATCCAACTGGATTCCTCAAAAATATATTATCTGTTTGGTTGTGTTATTACATATATATACTGTGATATATGATGTGTTAGAAAACCTGAAATAACTAATTGGTTGTTTGGTGTTTAAATATCACTGGGCTAAGTGTAAATTTATTTAAATTATCCGGAAGGGATATTTGAAATTTAAAAGGGAAATTCTATTTTTCTAAAATAGAATTTGAAATTTCAAGTAGAATTAAAAATACAGAGTTTTTAAAATGGAACTTTGAAATATAATTTCAAAAATGGAATTTGGAAATGAAATCTCAGAAGAGAACTTGAAATAGAAATTTTGAGTAGAAATTCAAATAGAATTCGAATGTTAGAAAGAAGTTTGAATATTTGAAATTCTAAAGAAAATTCCAAAAAGGGTTTGAAATGGAATTTTAATTATATATATATATATTTCAAATGAAATGTGAGTATAGCATTTGAATATAATATTTGAATAAAGAATTTTAAAATAGAAAATTCAATATGGAAATTCAAATGGCATTTGAATATAGTAATTTAAAAGGAAATTCAAATAGAGTTTGAATACAAGAAATTTAAATAGTATTTAAATAATGGAAATTCGAATATAGAATTTGAATAATAGAAATTCAAATAATTTGAATAAGAGAAACTGAATAGAATTTGAATGCACAGAAATTCAATAGATTTGAATAAAGAAAATATTCAAATGGGATTTAAATAGAGAGTTTAAATATAATAATTTAAATAAAACTCAAATGGAGTTTAAATATAGGATTCAAATAGAATCCAAAATGAATTTGAATATTAGAATTCAAATGGTGTTAAAAATGAATTTAAATATGGAATTAGAATTCAAAGCGAGTTTAAATGTGGGACTTGAATTCAAAGAGAATTCAAATTAGAATTTGAATAAAGAGAAATTCAACTAGAAAGTGAATCTAGAAATTTAAATGGAGCTTGTAAATAGAATTTGAAATGACATTTCAAAATAGGATTTGAAGTAGTCTTTGAATATAGGAATTCAATTGGAGTTGAAAATAGAACTAAAAGGGAAGTTGGATTAAATAGAATTCAAGTAGAAATTAAAAGAGAATTTGAATAAAGAAATTCAAGTGGAACTTGAATAAAGGGATTTAGATAGAAATTCAAATAGAAATTTCAAACGGAGTGTGAACATATGAAATTCAATTAGAAATGCAAATGGAAATTGAATATAGGAAATTCAATTTGAAGGGAAACGGGGTTGAAGTTATTTTAAACGGAGTTAAAAGTATATATATATATAGCGAACTCGCCACGGCGCGGTAGTTCGTAAATTGGCGACTCGAACTTCAATCGAGTATATAGAACTCAATTGAAGTCAGAATTCTTTGAAACAAGAAACGTCAGGATCGATTTGATGATAGTTTTCTAATGGAAGAGAAAAATCTGAATTTCGTCGTTTAGATTTTGAGTTATGTCAAAATCAAATTTTCAGAAAAACAGCGCCAAAACCACTTTAAACCCGCAACGGTTTATTTAAATAAATAAAAGGGATTTTTATAAGTAAAAATCCGAATTTCTATTAGAAAAATACAGACTGGAGATATAAAGTAAATATGAATTCCAGTGAAGTAAGTGAGATGATTTTTGAAACAAAAAAATCAGATTTTTAACTGCTGAATAGAACCAACTAATCTGGAGTATATTTAGTCAAATGAGAAGTGAATTGAATTTGGGTTTTGGTTAAGTAAATTGAACTGGTGAATATATATATTCGAATTCGAATATGGAATTTGAGTTGGAAACAGAATTGAAATAATTTATAAGCAAGAGAAAGGATATTTGAATATGCTATTTTCAAATGTAAAGGAAAATATGCCAAAGAAGCTAATAAGAGGATAAAAAAAAGCAAATTGCGTTTAAAATTACCAGATTGAGTTGGGATAAATTAGAAACAGGTGAATATGTGTTAAGCAGGTTTGGGATAAAGTATATGAAGTTTATAAATGCAGTGCTCGACAAAAAGGTACATGTTTAATTCATTTATGGGTTTTATGCGCCGTATCGGCAAGCCGCTTGGCTTTTTCTTTTTGAGATAAGAAGGACCGGGAAAGCTATTTGAAATTTCCCGATGCTCCCGATACAGGGGAGGTTATGGCGAATTTTTCCGGGAATTTAAGGAGTTAGAATATTTTTAAGATATTTTGATAGTTAGAAATCATTGTATCGACGTATAGAATTCGATAGGTAAGTGAATATAAAAATCGAATATTGTAAACAAAAAGGGAAATCTATAAATTAGAAATAGAAAGCGAACTTTATACATGTTTTAAAAATGAACAATTGGATTGTATAGTGTGTTTATTCGAGGTAAGTGGTTTCGCCGTTTTGAAGTTGAGGATGTTTTCAGTTAAGGTCTGAGAGGTAATTTTACCCCAACTTGATTGATTTCATTTTTAATGGATAAATAGAAAAATCCAGTCTCGAAGAGAAGTGTTTGAAAAAGAGTTAGTTGAATAAAATATTTTGGGTTGTTGTAACGATGTTTTACACAACATTCGTTTTAACCCAAGTGATGGAATTTTGGAAATATAACAAGTAAATATTTCCTGAATATAATTACAATAGTCGGGATAGAGATAAGTGATTGGGATTGTTTCCAATTGCAAATAGAGATATTTTCTTATATATAGAAAATAAAAGAAGTTGATATTGGGAAATGCTTTCCAAATAGCGTAAAGGGCCAATATGGTTATTGAAATCTTTGGTTAACAAATATTGATAAGAAAATGGAGAAGAGATTTAATTAATGAAATATTAATTAAAGAGCCCAGTGATTTGTTGATATGTTTGGATGAACACTTGTTTTTATTCGATAGTTAAATCACAGACTATCAAAGTTTTGACCATCGTTGTCAATATGGAGAGACCGGTTGGATTATTATCCGAAGAACCACTCCGTATCGGCATAAGCGTTGCGAACCAAGTATGCTGAATATATTGAAGACGGAGTAAAGTGCAAGGACTCTTTCTATTAAATAGAAATAGTGCCTTCGGTTTCGTTCAATCCCAGAACGAACGTAAATGGACGAATGTCTGACAGAGTATTTCCAATGATCCAATGGGTTGGTCTGTATAAATATATATGGTTGCAACGGATTTATTCCCTTAGCATAACATCCAGAATATTTGTGCAAACTCAACTAGTGATTAACGGATCTGACAATGTGGCATTCAAAGTGATTGTGCTATCAATGAATGGTAAGCATTCGTAGCCTCAGGCCTCGACAACCGGGAAAGGACAAAAATCGGGCAGGCAGCATGGCTATGTGGGTCGCACCCATTAGGATGTATAATCACCTATCTAGAGGTTCATTTAATTTCTTATTCTATTCGATGCTGTCCCAGTCGGGAGACGGTTGCTGATCCCAACCGTTGGTGATATACATTCGATACACTCAAGCGAAATGAGTGGTCGGTCATGTGTGGGCCGGGTTACAAGATGTTCTTGTTGAACCCAGTGTATTCCTCTCTAGAGATACACTAGCGGAAGGTGGTTCCATACCTTGTCATGTTGGAAATCCAATCTCCAATAAGCGCCATGCGGTTTTTGATTTTATAATATATATGTGGAGCGTGAGATGCAAGCGTTCTGCTATTTGGTTATTTACTTGACGTAGACATTATTATAATATCATTGGATTTGATATCAAAGTGTTTTGGGTTATAGTAAGGTAAAAACCGTCCGTGTTTATGTGTGGGCTGGTCTTACTATTACCTTTTCTTTTGAAAGAATTTTTGAAGTTAAACAAATGGTTGGAGTTTACTCACACCAGTCCCATGACTGACCCAGAGTTTATTTTGTTTGTTTTCCCTAAACTCTTGGGTGCCCAAATTTGTACGGGCAGTCAAGTAGTCGGGATTTTTCAGATTCATTTGGAGGAGCTGGAAGCAGGAGGCTTCACCAGTTAGCTATAGACTATCATATATTCCGCTGTGGACCTTGTTTATATCTAGAAACAGGTGTTTATAACTGTTCCAGAAATGACTGTTGTGCTCTGATGATGGTATGTATATAAAGTTACTGATTTGTATTTCAAAAGTTATGTTATATAATATATTTTATTCGTTCCGCTGTGAGATTCGTGTTTACTTTGATTATACTCAGTTGTGTTCTTCTTCTTCTATTCTATTAGTTCTATCTTTTCTATCTCACCCTCTAATTTCTTCTATTAATGATACAGTATTTTCGATGTCTGAACAGTCGACGTTGGGTTTTGTGTCAATTTTCGGAGTCGAAAAATCCCGTGGTCGTTACAGTGGTATCAGAGCTTAGGTTGAGCGAATACCTAGGCTTTGGTGGAAATGTGCTCATTAGAGATAGGGTCAGCAGTGCCCTAGAATGAGTGAGTATGTATATACGAGAGAGCGTATTTGTTAATTGATATAAAATTTGTTTTATATTATGTTGGCTTGTCTGTTGAGCGGTTTATGAATTCTGATCGAATCGTGGGACGCCACGAAGTCGATAGGAATTTCTAAACACTTGAGTAGAGAAATTCAACATAATAAGGTTTTAAGGTGGGTAAATGAAATAATTTTACCCAAATTTCTATTTTGATATAGGTGGAATAATTTTCTAAACTTATTATATTATATGGATGTGTTGATTGTTAAGATTATAATCAAATGAGATTATAAAATTTGAATGGTTATATATAACCAAACAGAACTTGTATATGAATTAAATATACAAATGGGATGAATTAGAATTGGATTCAGAATTAGAATTAAGAATTCAAAATCCTGGGAAGTAGAAAATATTTTTCAAAGTATATTAAAATAATATAGCTTTGTTTTAGAAGGATTTGAAAGAAAATCATTTTAGATGAATTTTGAAATAGATAAAGCACTGAACTCACTTCAGTGACTGGGAAATAATTCTGATGATGACTGCAGCTTCATCAGGGTTCATTTTCGAGTTATAAGTGACAAATGGCTACCTTAGAAAAGTTTTTGATAGAATTGGTTTGAAAGAAAACAAGTGGTTTGAAAATTCAAATGTTTTGAATTTGAAATGGAAATAAATATATATGTATATATTTATGTGATTTCAGTAGGACTCGAAAGGAAAACCCAGGAATTTGAATTCTGAAGTTTAAATTTAACTTAAGCAAGTTAAATGGATCGAGATAAATAAATTGGTGAAATTCAAATTGAATAAGATTGAATAGAATTTGAATTGGGTGTAAATCATTTAGATTAAATGTGTGAAAACCAAAAGTTTTGGTTGGAGCTAATTTGTGAAATATGAAAACTTGAGTCTCAACATAAATGTGTTTTCACCATTTTTCCTACCTTAGCAATTTCGAGGACGAAATTATTTTAAGGGGGGAAGAATGTAACGACCCAGATTTTTGGTTAATTTATTTTAAATATTTAATATGGTTTTAAATATTGTGTTGATAATATAAATGAATTTTTAATATTGAGTTATCGATTTAATAATCGATTTCGATTTAATATCGAATATATTAAATTATCGTAAAACGAATAACAACTCAATTCAAGATTTAAAACCGAATCAAAACAGTTCAGATGATCAGTGTCAGTTCTGTTTGAATATAAAAGTGATAATATTTATTTATTATCGAGAAATGAATTGTTTTAATTTAATTTATATCAGTTTAAATTAATATCTTCGCCAGATGATCAAATTGGGCTTCGTGACATATCTCAGTGTGTTCAGAATAGTGGTTAAACGCTAGAAACGCCGGTTGTTGCACTCGAATTGGTGTTCGTTACCGCGAATTATATATTTTTAATAATTAAAATAGTGGATAAGCTTGAAATCAAATCGAAATCTATTTAAAAAGAGTAAAGATTTCGTTTAGTCTAATCAACGACGTACTCTTACACTGTAAACGCCTTGATGGCCAAGGAATACTTCTGCTATAAATCGCGTATCCTTCCTTTCTGTTTCTTCCATCTGAAAACGAATAAAAACCAGTGATCCATTCCCTTTCTGATTTTACTCTTCGTTCATTCCCTTTCGAACGATTTAAACACCGTGATCCTTCCTCCCAAATCAAAAACAGAAATCAAAATACCCAAATCGCAATTCAACTGGAAACCGAGTCTTCATGGCCAAACTTCTCCTAATCAAAATCGCAATCTTAGATCCTTGTCGAAATCGAACGATGGAGCTCCAGAAGCTCGACATCATCTGGAGGAGCAGCTCGCGAATTGGGAAACCGCGTTCAATAGGGGTGCGACGCAAGCAGGTTCGACGTCAGTGGTGGGGGTAAGGGATGTCGCGATTTAGCAACGACATCTACTGAAGCTGTCGACGTCTTTCTGGAGCCACTCGAAGTTGCAGGAAGGACAGTCGATTTTGGGTAGGGTTGAAGAACATCGAGCTCCTTGTCTCGATGATGAGAGGGTCCTGTAGCAGTGCATGTAAGGATTGGGAGAAAGGAACATGAAGATCGAAGGTCACGCAGTGGATTAAGGATTAAATTCTGGTCGGATTTGAGTTCGAGATCGAACTGGAGAGTGTCGCATTTTACTATGAAAGGTATATTTTTGAAATTTTAAATTTTTATAAAACATGGTCTATATTAAGTAATAACAAATTAGATTAACCTGTATAAGCCTATATAAAGCTAAGGGAATAATAAAATTATGAACTAAACATTTAGGTACAAAATTAGAATAGAAAAGGATAGATTTTTATTTTATCGTCAATTTAATAATAAAATATCATAGGAATAAATTCATTCCAGACAATTCGAGATGGTTCGGTGGAGATGACTCATCATCGAGATGATGGGAATTAAAATCGGAATGCATAACAGTGCTGATAAAACAAAGTATATTGGATAATATGGAAAATACCTCGCAACAAAGTTTGGATTGAGTCAGAAGGGGATCGAATAGAAAAAATCCTGGTGAGTAAATCTCACTCACCTTTAGAATTATTTTTATCTCATTAAAAATAATTGTCTGTTGCTTGTGTGAATGTTTTCTGGTTGTTTTATATATATTAGTTATTTAGGCTATATATATATATTGGGTTGTTGATTGGTTGGATTCCCGCAGTCTCATTAGCGGATGCCCGCGGTACCATTAGCGGATGATTACCCTATACGCCCCACGCTATGATTAGTGGATGACCTTCTATACCGCGATATTCTGCCACGAAGCAGAATGGGTATTATTTATGTGCTAACGTCTGTGGATGCAGGGCAAACAGGTTGGAGGAATCCAACTGGATTCCTCAAAAATATATTATCTGTTTGGTTGTGTTATTACATATATATACTGTGATATATGATGTGTTAGAAAACCTGAAATAACTAATTGGTTGTTTGGTGTTTAAATATCACTGGGCTAAGTGTAAATTTATTTAAATTATCCGGAAGGGATAGTTGAAATTTAAAAGGGAAATTCTATTTTTCTAAAATAGAATTTGAAATTTCAAGTAGAATTAAAAATACAGAGTTTTTAAAATGGAACTTTGAAATATAATTTCAAAAATGGAATTTGGAAATGAAATCTCAGAAGAGAACTTGAAATAGAAATTTTGAGTAGAAATTCAAATAGAATTCGAATGTTAGAAAGAAGTTTGAATATTTGAAATTCTAAAGAAAATTCCAAAAAGGGTTTGAAATGGAATTTTAATTATATATATATATTTCAAATGAAATGTTAGTATAGCATTTGAATATAATATTTGAATAAAGAATTTTAAAATAGAAAATTCAATATGGAAATTCAAATGGCATTTGAATATAGTAATTTAAAAGGAAATTCAAATAGAGTTTGAATACAAGAAATTTAAATAGTATTTAAATAATGGAAATTCGAATATAGAATTTGAATAATAGAAATTCAAATAATTTGAATAAGAGAAACTGAATAGAATTTGAATGCACAGAAATTCAATGGATTTGAATAAAGAAAATATTCAAATGGGATTTAAATAGAGAGTTTAAATATAATAATTTAAATAAAACTCAAATGGAGTTTAAATATAGGATTCAAATAGAATCCAAAATGAATTTGAATATTAGAATTCAAATGGTGTTAAAAATGAATTTAAATATGGAATTAGAATTCAAAGCGAGTTTAAATGTGGGACTTGAATTCAAAGAGAATTCAAATTAGAATTTGAATAAAGAGAAATTCAACTAGAAAGTGAATCTAGAAATTTAAATGGAGCTTGTAAATAGAATTTGAAATGACATTTCAAAATAGGATTTGAAGTAGTCTTTGAATATAGGAATTCAATTGGAGTTGAAAATAGAACTAAAAGGGAAGTTGGATTAAATAGAATTCAAGTAGAAATTAAAAGAGAATTTGAATAAAGAAATTCAAGTGGAACTTGAATAAAGGGATTTAGATAGAAATTCAAATAGAAATTTCAAACGGAGTGTGAACATATGAAATTCAATTAGAAATGCAAATGGAAATTGAATATAGGAAATTCAATTTGAAGGGAAACGGGGTTGAAGTTATTTTAAACGGAGTTAAAAGTATATATATATATAGCGAACTCACCACGGCGCGGTAGTTCGTAAATTGGCGACTCGAACTTCAATCGAGTATATAGAACTCAATTGAAGTCAGAATTCTTTGAAACAAGAAACGTCAGGATCGATTTGATGATAGTTTTCTAATGGAAGAGAAAAATCTGAATTTCGTCGTATAGATTTTGAGTTATGTCAAAATCAAATTTTCAGAAAAACAGCGCCAAAACCACTTTAAACCCGCAACGGTTTATTTAAATAAATAAAAGGGATTTTTATAAGTAAAAATCCGAATTTCTATTAGAAAAATACAGACTGGAGATATAAAGTAAATATGAATTCCAGTGAAGTAAGTGAGATGATTTTTGAAACAAAAAAATCAGATTTTTAACTGCTGAATAGAACCAACTAATCTGGAGTATATTTAGTCAAATGAGAAGTGAATTGAATTTGGGTTTTGGTTAAGTAAATTGAACTGGTGAATATATATATTCGAATTCGAATATGGAATTTGAGTTGGAAACAGAATTGAAATAATTTATAAGCAAGAGAAAGGATATTTGAATATGCTATTTTCAAATGTAAAGGAAAATATGCCAAAGAAGCTAATAAGAGGATAAAAAAAAGCAAATTGCGTTTAAAATTACCAGATTGAGTTGGGATAAATTAGAAACAGGTGAATATGTGTTAAGCAGGTTTGGGATAAAGTATATGAAGTTTATAAATGCAGTGCTCGACAAAAAGGTACATGTTTAATTCATTTATGGGTTTTATGCGCCGTATCGGCAAGCCGCTTGGCTTTTTCTTTTTGAGATAAGAAGGACCGGGAAAGCTATTTGAAATTTCCCGATGCTCCCGATACAGGGGAGGTTATGGCGAATTTTTCCGGGAATTTAAGGAGTTAGAATATTTTTAAGATATTTTGATAGTTAGAAATCATTGTATCGACGTATAGAATTCGATAGGTAAGTGAATATAAAAATCGAATATTGTAAACAAAAAGGGAAATCTATAAATTAGAAATAGAAAGCGAACTTTATACATGTTTTAAAAATGAACAATTGGATTGTATAGTGTGTTTATTCGAGGTAAGTGGTTTCGCCGTTTTGAAGTTGAGGATGTTTTCAGTTAAGGTCTGAGAGGTAATTTTACCCCAACTTGATTGATTTCATTTTTAATGGATAAATAGAAAAATCCAGTCTCGAAGAGAAGTGTTTGAAAAAGAGTTAGTTGAATAAAATATTTTGGGTTGTTGTAACGATGTTTTACACAACATTCGTTTTAACCCAAGTGATGGAATTTTGGAAATATAACAAGTAAATATTTCCTGAATATAATTACAATAGTCGGGATAGAGATAAGTGATTGGGATTGTTTCCAATTGCAAATAGAGATATTTTCTTATATATAGAAAATAAAAGAAGTTGATATTGGGAAATGCTTTCCAAATAGCGTAAAGGGCCAATATGGTTATTGAAATCTTTGGTTAACAAATATTGATAAGAAAATGGAGAAGAGATTTAATTAATGAAATATTAATTAAAGAGCCCAGTGATTTGTTGATATGTTTGGATGAACACTTGTTTTTATTCGATAGTTAAATCACAGACTATCAAAGTTTTGACCATCGTTGTCAATATGGAGAGACCGGTTGGATTATTATCCGAAGAACCACTCCGTATCGGCATAAGCGTTGCGAACCAAGTATGCTGAATATATTGAAGACGGAGTAAAGTGCAAGGACTCTTTCTATTAAATAGAAATAGTGCCTTCGGTTTCGTTCAATCCCAGAACGAACGTAAATGGACGAATGTCTGACAGAGTATTTCCAATGATCCAATGGGTTGGTCTGTATAAATATATATGGTTGCAACGGATTTATTCCCTTAGCATAACATCCAGAATATTTGTGCAAACTCAACTAGTGATTAACGGATCTGACAATGTGGCATTCAAAGTGATTGTGCTATCAATGAATGGTAAGCATTCGTAGCCTCAGGCCTCGACAACCGGGAAAGGACAAAAATCGGGCAGGCAGCATGGCTATGTGGGTCGCACCCATTAGGATGTATAATCACCTATCTAGAGGTTCATTTAATTTCTTATTCTATTCGATGCTGTCCCAGTCGGGAGACGGTTGCTGATCCCAACCGTTGGTGATATACATTCGATACACTCAAGCGAAATGAGTGGTCGGTCATGTGTGGGCCGGGTTACAAGATGTTCTTGTTGAACCCAGTGTATTCCTCTCTAGAGATACACTAGCGGAAGGTGGTTCCATACCTTGTCATGTGGGAAATCCAATCTCCAATAAGCGCCATGCGGTTTTTGATTTTATAATATATATGTGGAGCGTGAGATGTAAGCGTTCTGCTATTTGGTTATTTACTTGACGTAGACATTATTATAATATCATTGGATTTGATATCAAAGTGTTTTGGGTTATAGTAAGGTAAAAAACCGTCCGTGTTTATGTGTGGGCTGGTCTTACTATTACCTTTTCTTTTGAAAGAATTTTTGAAGTTAAACAAATGGTTGGAGTTTACTCACACCAGTCCCATGACTGACCCAGAGTTTATTTTGTTTGTTTTCCCTAAACTCTTGGGTGCCCAAATTTATACGGGCAGTCAAGTAGTCGGGATTTTTCAGATTCATTTGGAGGAGCTGGAAGCAGGAGGCTTCACCAGTTAGCTATAGACTATCATATATTCCGCTGTGGACCTTGTTTGTATCTGGAAACAGGTGTTTATAACTGTTCCAGAAATGACTGTTGTGCTCTGATGATGGTATGTATATAAAGTTACTGATTTGTATTTCAAAAGTTATGTTATATAATATATTTTATTCGTTCCGCTGTGAGATTCGTGTTTACTTTGATTATACTCAGTTGTGTTCTTCTTCTTCTATTCTATTAGTTCTATCTTTTCTATCTCACCCTCTAATTTCTTCTATTAATGATACGGTATTTTCGATGTCTGAACAGTCGACGTTGGGTTTTGTGTCGATTTTCGGAGTCGAAAAATCCCGTGGTCGTTACAGGTTTGATGGCAAAATTTCTGTTTCTTGCACCCTAATATGATTTAAGTTAACAATTATTAAGTGTTAGCACAAAGAAAATGACTTTGAGATGACAATATAGCAATTAGGGCTCTATCTATGTAAGTTAACCAAAATGTGAAATGATAAATACATGTTATCTCATGCTCAGCCAGTCTAATCTAACATAGGTTATTTTATGCAAGTAAAATAAAAAATAATTTACTTTTTAAAGAAAGGCCCTTTGCAGCACAATTTTGGCAAATCCATGTCAGCTCCTTAATTACCTAACGTTAATTACCTAACATACCCAGAAATGATCACAGCATAGACGCTGTTTAACAAATGGACCTTCGATAAAGGTGATGAAACGAAATCTGCCGTTGAGGGATTCAAGTACCAAATCAAACGTAACAAAAGAAAAAACACTGAGATTTAGCACAGTAGAAGAGCAATACTTGCATGTTAACCAAAAGTTAAAAAATATATGGGATTAATCGAACAACAAACAAAATTATTCGAGGGTAGACTGTAGAGAAAAGGTAAATAAACGAATCAAACAGGGTAATCTGATCTAATCGAATAACAAAAGAGCGTACACTTACGGAGAAGAGAGAAGGACTGGAGGACTTGGATTCGCCTGAAGTAGTGAAGGGTTTGGAATCGGATTTGCAAATTTTTGCTATCTAATTTGATTTGGAGCGGCCGGTGGATGGAAAAGCGTTGGGAGGTAGGAAATAGGGTTAAGAACGCGCATTTACGTTTTTGTCCCCAAGAAATTCAAGTTAACGGATGTTGTCAACCCAAATATGCGTTGGCATAATAGGATATGTATATTTGTATTTACGGTAACACTTTTTTTACTTAACAACGCTTATTTGGGCCACTAAGCGGCAACGTGAATAAGTGTTGGCATGTAGAAAAAATAAGTGTTGCCAAATGGCTGTTTTGGTGTAGTGAGTATTTGATATGAGAAGTACATTCTATTTTGAAATATGAATTGTTTGAATTATCGGGAATGGAATCTAAACCAAATTAAGATTTGGTAATTTTTGGAAACTTATGAAAATGATAACGAATAAAGGAATTATGTTTTGAAATATAAGATTTGAAAATGAATATTGAATTTCACGAAAGGGGTTAAAGCGATGACGGGGTTTACGAAAACTGGAATAAATCCAACCATGATTATATCTGAATCAATAACAATTTGGAAGGAGATTTAAATGGGAAATCCGAAATGATCCATAACTATTATATTAAAAATGCGCTTATTACTTAGGAAGACCGGGATCGAATATATGTTCGAAAAACCATTCCAAGTAATAATACGATGTTATAAAGAAATTGAAAACTTGGAAGGCGATAAGTAAAGACCGAGAATCTTCGAATTATTTGGATTGATTGCTGATGTCTCGTTTGAGCCGATCACCCGATACGAGGTTATAAGTGGCATGAGATCCGAATATATTTAGAGATTTTCGAATTTGTTGTTCCGTTCAGACCCAGAACGGACTTGTACGGATTGTGTGTTTGACATTGAAATTGACTGCGTAACAATTATCTCTGTTAATATATATCGAATTTGTTGCAATAAATTATTCTCGTCTCTAAGACATATGAACTTAGAGGTTATGTATTGATAGAAATCAGTGACACGTCGTGAATTGACAATGTGACATAATCGAGTTATGAAATGAACTAGTGATGATCAAAGTTTGGCTTATTGAAGCGCAGTTTTGTGTATATTGTGACCTCGACGAACCTCACACCCCGGATTGATGGTAAACTGGCGATTAGGTTGTATACATACAAATCTCTATTGAAACCCGAAAGCTTCGGCGGTAAATCTACTTGCGAAACCTGGGTAATATAAAATATATACGGTGTCCGATGTTTCGATGAAAACTAGGATGCATACTTCGCGCTTTGTATTCGGTGTCCATGTTTGGATGTTAACCGGGAGATACTTAGTTTTGTGTCGTCGATTGATCTTTCGTGTCAGGAACCATCATATTGGAAAACCCAACAAACAATACGAGCCTTTCGTTTTGTTTGTAAATTATGTATGTGGGCATGACCACTATGCTTGCTAAGATTAATATATTTATTTGCGAAATGGTTTTCAACACTATGCACTAATATTAGTATTAAAAGTAGATTTTCTCGTATGAAAGCATTTTTGGTCATCATAAGACAAAACTTGCCCATTTGGTGTGCGTTTGCATTATGTGATATGGGACGAGCTTATGATAGCTTCATTTTTAGAAAATCATTTGCGAATTTTATGTATGAGAATTCACTTGGAGTAAACCCGTTCTGCGTTAGCGGCGTGGTCCGGTGAATTCCAATAACATTTCTTTAGATTACTGCGCCTATAACACTCGTGTTATTTCGTATTTTAATTTTATTAATATGAGAATGATTTAGTTCTGATCCGAGTATTTGTTGTGTTTCTTTTTATAAAATACGCCCAGATCAGCAAAAGTTGTAGCTAGCGAAGATTACCTTACCTTGGAGAACGAAGACGAAGATTTGGTATACATCTGTTATATATATATATATATATATATATATATGATTTTTCCACTGCATTTTGTTTCCACTGCCTTGTTGTATATATCTGTGTATGTGTAACTCTGATAATCATTGATATTATAGTCAAATGTATATATTTCAACTGCTTTTGAATTGTTAATTGGGTTATTATATTTATCCGTCCGTTATGAGATTCTGTGATTGTCCCTTCTTCTTCTTTTATTTTATTTTTCTCCCATAACTGACTGCATTTGCGATCTGTTTGGATCGACATGTGTTGATCATTGTCGATTTGAACGGTCAAAAATCTAGGTCGTTACATTATATATACTAAGTAATCAACAGTATTTGAGATTCACAGTCAATTTGAGTGTATATTCTATGATTCACAGTTAATTGTTAACACATTGCATATTCTATGTATAAATGACAGTCCTCGAAGCATCGAGTGTATAACCCTAATAAGGTGGTAACGGTTAGATACTTGAAAACTGGATGAGAATACCAATTCAAATGAGTAGATAGCAAAGCCTATGTAACGTCCCGTATTTTTTGATAGTCGAATATTTGATTTAATTTATTATTTTAAATATTGTTTTTGAATTATAAATGTATTTATAATATACATTTCATTTGTATAACAAAGTTTGAACGTATAATTTATATAATTATAATTCGAACTCGTAAACTTCGCGGTATTTCGTAATTTACGATTTGAAATTCATATATATCAGTACGAATATAAAACGCTCAAAGACAATTGATGATAAAATTAAATAATCATACGAAATAGAACGGTCAAATCAGTACGTTGCTTGCCTTATGATAAGGCACGTGCTTCGCACACAAGAAATTGATCGATCTATTTATAAGCCTTAAGAAATGATTTATTTTTTCAAACGACCTCCATTTTCGACGAAAACGAATTTCATTAGGGCCGATATTTTGAGACGTAGTAGCGTGTTCGTTTTTGTTGTGGTTAGAGTTCGGATGTGACGATACAGATATTTAACGGTCAGCGTTAAATAACGATTTAACCATATAAAATAGCAGTATATGAATTGTTTCCATCTAAAGCAAAATATAAGAGACGAGGTCCTATACATATTAATTTGCACATGGTGAAGTACAGACGTAGCCTATATAATTAAATCAAGCACATCAATACATAGTCTGTTCTCTAAATTCTACACACCTACCTATTTCTTCCTTCTTAAGCATACTACAACGTACACAAACCTGATCGAAAATTTACCCTATCCTAACTCCCCAGTGTACCTATTGCTTACCCCTAAAGTATACTCTGCCATCCCTTTTCACTTCAACAAATGCACTGCTGTCCTACCTTTTTCAACAACCCATGCCCAACATTTGTCATTGAAATACACGCCTACTCTAAAAGATTGAAAATTGAAAAGAAAACTCATATTGACAGCTGTGTTCAGATCATTCATGCTACCCCTTTTGTTTCCAAACGGCTAACGCATGTCTGGCTCGTACACGCATCATGCAGTCCTATTATACACACAGCTACTCTGTTCTTTATCTCATCCTACAAGCTATATTACTTCATGCTTATAAGCAAATAAAAAACAACTACACGCACAGCTATACAATCAAACTAATAAAAACAACTACACGCACAGCTAATAAAAACAACTTCATGCTTATAAGCACATACCGCTCATATCTAAGAGCTAGCAGGAAAAGAAAGTACCCTATACTTGAATTGTAAACTCAAGAGAGAGGAGGCTACCAATATGAGACTTACACAGTCATATATGACAACTCATTTTAGTCAGGTATGTTCAATCAAAAACGTGTCTACGAAAAAGTGTATGCAGGCCTGTACCTAACAAAGCTTGGATGCCAAGGTTCGCTACTTATAAATTACGCACTGCTTAGCCATTTGTCTTGGTCCTGAAAACTTTGCCGTGCTTCCATGGCGAGGAAACTCAAAAATAATAATAAACTCTCCTCCACCGTATGAAATAACGCAAGCCAAAACTTCTCGGCCATAAGATAAACACGCACGTAAGTTTGCATGGGAAATAAACTTGGAGTTCTCTTTTTGGTATAAAAGTGGAGAGGTGGACGGTTGTTGCAGGTGTAAATGGAGGGGCTGTATGAGCAGTTTGTGGAGGAGTGTTGGCGAGGAGATCTGTGTTGAACGAATGGAAAGCAGTTCATCTTTTGGGTTGGGGTAGCCACGGTTTGGGTGTGCTGATGTGGCAAAGGACAGCAGGAAGCACCTAAGCAGTTGGAGTCTGTTAAAAAATTATGTGGAGGAAGAGGAACAAATTAGAAAAAAATAGAATATTTTATGGAAGGAGAGAAAAAAATACTTTTTTTATTTCTTGATTCTTTCTTCATACATCTTATTGATACCCTCAAATGAGTGATTACATCCTTAATTTATACAAGAGACAATCTCCAGACACTTCTTTTTCTAGACTTTTCTTTTACATATTCTTTAGTCTAGATTCTTCTCATTTTAATATGTTTATAATTTATTTTCATTTATCTTGCCCTTTCCTAATACAATAATTAATTATGTCACTAATTAATATTTCCTATTAAAAACCAAGTTTATTTTTCAACATCCCCCCTTAAACTTGGTTTTATTATTCCAAGCAGATTTATTTGTATCTCACGTGTTTTGGCAGAAATAAAGAAATTATCAAAATTTTCTTCTTTCGCTTCTTCCTCTTCTTTTTCACCATGAAGATCTTTAACATGATTTCTTGAATCCTTGTTGCAAAGCTCCGTTCATCTCGTCCTCCTTCATTGCCATAAAATACTCCAAAAAGTAAGCTCATTAAATTCCATCTTGGCCCCGCATCATAAATTTTGAATGAATCATACATAATATCTCTCCATTCAATTTCTTTGTATGTTTCCAAAGTTTGACAATCATAAGAGATTCCAAAATATTTTGATTGAAAAATAAAATTATTGCAAAAAGGTTTGATATAATCATTGCACACCATTTTGTTCTCACCTTCTAGCTTTGCAATGGTTGCATCAAAATCTTGAAGGGCACCGTATTTGAGATCGGCATCTTGAGCTAAATCTATTCTTCTCTCTGCTTCTAGCAAAGTGAACATCAAATCCTCACGCCACTGCTTTAGTTTTCATACCTCATCAATTCTTTCTTTTTCCATTCTGTATTTCATTCTTAATGGGTTTAGCTTATCCCTTATTGCCTTATCAGGCAAACGCCGCCCAGTGATGTAGCAGACAGAATGTTGAGCAGCGACAAGAAGCACTCTGTCTTGAATACGAACATGAACACCAGTTTCTACAAAATGAGACTGTAAGTTAGACGCACCATGATTTGTATCTTCGTAGATATCCATCATTGAAAAGTCATTATCTGTCTCTTCTTTTTCCACAACCGAAGCATTGCAATCAAATTTTCCAGCTACTCGCATCTTGGAATTATCAAGCTCATTTTCCAACATCAGCGGTTGTACTTCTACAGCTGAATCTGGCCCATTAACAGTAGTTTTAGCAATTTGATCTTCCTCGATAGTGTGACCAATATCCATTGACTTTTCACCAAACTTTGAATCCGCGGCAAGTGTTTCATCCTCTTTTTCTTCACTCCCAATAGCTTGATTTTTAACTCCTTTGTTTTCGTCCTCTTCTTCGACCTCCTCTTCATTTTCTTCTTCTACTTTTGTGTTATCTATTGCATACAATTCTTTCAATATTTTCCATGAATCTTTTGCAGTTCTTTGTCCATAAATACGACGATATGCTTCTTCATCGACATTCTCACTCATCACAGCACGAGCTTGAAGATCTTTCCGTCTCCAGCTTACAAATGATTTTCTCTCTTTCTCCGTCATATTTCTATCTTTTGGCCATTCGTAGTCACTTTCAATGATTTCCCATAACACTTTGGAAATCAGCTCTTCTTTATTCTTATTACTCCATTCTTCAAAATTTTCTTTTGTGAGATCAGTGAGAAGAAACGATGGAAAAAGTAGATGCGGATGCGTCATACTTTCAACTAGGCTCCGATACCACTTTGTTAGCAATTTTAATTGCTCTGATACTACTTTGTTAAAAAATTATGTGGAGGAAGAGGAACAAATTAGAAGAAAATAGAATATTTTATGGGAGGAGAAAAAAATACTTTTTATTTCTTGATTCTTCCTTCATACATGCATACAAATGAGACACTCTTATTTATAACATACAATAGAACCTTCTAGATTTGTAACATTAAAACCTCTTATTAATGAATAATTATCCTTTTCTAATTAATGAATAATTATCCTTTCAACATTAAAACCTTTCTAAAAATCTTCAATCTTTAATGGCTTGCCAAAAACCATTTCAAATTACATTTCAAATAGCTAACAGAGTCTAACGTGGTTTGAGGTGCTGTTTGTAAGGAAGAGATTCACAATCTGGAAGAAGTGTCCATGCAAGGTCACGTGCTGACGTGCAGACAATGGTAGCAGGTGGAAACAATTTTACAGAAGCAAGAGCTAGAAGTATTCGGTATGTGGTTCAAAGCATGGCGAGGGGGGTACTGGCGAGAGAACATATATATTTGGCGAAATGTGTGATGCTGGGTACGTTCTGTGCGAGTGATATAGCGTGGGGAGGGGTTTAAGGCATGGTGAATGTGTCTGGCGTGTACGTAGCAGTAGGGAAGGGGAGTAGCAAATGTTTGGTGGAGGAATCAGTAAAGGCGGACGGAAGTAACAGAGAACCAAGTGAAGGCGAGCAGTGTACGTAATTTTTCCTAAATGCATGCCGAATATATGTATATGTTTAATGATCGTTTAAATGGCCTAACCTAGGATTATATTAACATAAGTAACTAGAAATGCGTAAAGAATGGGGAGGTGAAGACAGTTTGAGCCTTTGAGGCATGGATGGTTTCCAATGCAGAAAGAAGTTACTGTGAGTTTCGAAGGTGAATAGGGAAAAAGGAACTGTATCAAGGCCGATATGTGATGTTGGATGCACAGACGTCGGCACTTGGTTGGGCTCTCTATACTGTATGGAGCTGGTTATTTAAAGTAACTAGAAACACTTCATTCTGGAGCAGTTTTGGGATGCGCTGAATGCAGCTGTGACTTTCAGTTGAATTAAAGACGTTTTTAATTTAACTGAAAACAGCCGTTTTCTCGGCAAATGGAAATACAAGATTAGTTCAACTCACTCTGTTTTATCCCACTTATATTTTATATAAGTTGGGTTTAAATATTTGTGTGCTATGATTGTTAATTGGTTGATGGATGATTGGATAACTGTTATTATCTGATGGTTGAATATTATATCCGTTATTGAAATAAAATGATATTGTTGAAATAACGTATTTGGATGCAGGGAAAAACATGTTGGAGAGATCCAACTAGGTTCCTCACATTTATTGTTTATTTTCATATTAGATTATATGTACTGTTTATCTGATATAATTAGATGATTGATTTGTAAGTGATTGTTGGATTCCAAATTCAACGTTTGTTTTGTTTTAACCAATAAACAGTATTGGTTGGGTAATTGGCAGCAGTTGGCCTAAAAATAATGATGTTACAAATATTGATTTATCGTCGGTTGAGTCGACGGTAATAAAGTTGTGAAATTTATTTCATAATCGAAGATAGATTTTTAAATCTATATATTTAAATAATAAATCTATATATTTATATAAAGGTTCAATAAAGGAAATTAAGGTTTATTATTTATTTTATAAGTTTTAAGCAGTATTAATAGTTTACAAATCATAGTCTTACATTATTGATATTTATAAGGAGATGAGCAAGAACTAAGGAAATAGTTAAATTAATTGTTTCAAGAAACGATTAAAGGGAATTTATTTAAATTAATTGGTTATTAATTAGTTTAAAGGAATGAATAATTTGAATTGGATAACGAGATGATCATGTTTTAGAATTAATTAATTTAGTTTGATATTAATTAATCTAATGAAATAGATTAACGAATATTTGTTTTACTTTAATAAGATTTTAATAAAAAGTTTACTATTTGTTTTAGCTAAATAAAAAGTAACTATTTTTACATAGTTAAAGATAATGCAAAATTATTATTTTAATAATTTAAGCGATCAATTAGTAATGAGATACATTAAGGTAAGTAATCCAAGTGGATATTGAAATATAATCGGATTTTTGAAAAGAGTTGATGAACAGTTTTATACTAAAACCAAGTTTTATAACTAAGTTATAAGAGGGATTTCAAGCCGAGGTGATAGCATAAAATAAGTGTTTGAATTAGGAAAGGAAAGCAGATTAAAAAGGGTGCATATTAAGCTAGAGTTTTATAAACAATGTTTATAAAAGGGAGCGTGAGGCTAAAACGTTAAGTTTAAATTTACGTTACCAATCAATGGAATTTGAAGTGAATTTTTCAAGGTGAAAGTGGTTAAATGAATTAGAAGTGGAATATAATGGATTGATGACAAGTTAGGAGAAGAATTGGAACCTAACTGGAAATTGGTTGAGCCGAGTAATGTCCTGAGCGTCAAATCTGATGTTGATTTCAGTCTTCGGGATTGATACTTTGGAAGTTATTCGCTCACCAATTTACGGTTATGGACTAATGATTGTTGGGGTATAGATATGCATGAATAATATTGTAACTAATGTTTTGAGATAATAATTGGATTTAACTATAAGATGTTTTCTTTTAAGTATTGAAATGAAATGTTTTTGAGAATACTAGTATACGGAAAGAAGAAGTAAATATCGTATTTTAAATTATTAAAAGATTTAGAAGTTGAATTAATCATTTGATAATTATTTATAATTTAGAGGGCCAAATGTTACTTAATACTAAATCAATTAATTCATTCTATTTTCATGATTGAATGGTTGTTTATTTGATAGTTAAATAACCGACTATCAAATTTGGTCAATGCGATTGTTGGTACGGAAAGATCGGGATCGAAATTATATTCGAAAACCATTTCGTACTAGTGAATACGAAATCGTCGAAGATACTGATTGAAGATGGAGCAATTGAAGACCGTGGATATTCATGAGCGAAAGAATTATTTGTCAAATTTCTTTGGTTTAGCGGCCAGAGGCATTTCGATAATAGTTCTGCCGTGATTGGAATCTTTTGGGTTGCAAGGACTACTCACTACTGATCCATATGGTAATTCAAGGGTGAAGTAGGAGAGTGCCTTCAGTTTGTCCAGACCCAGGACAACTTGTATGGACGGATGTCTGACAGAGTATTTCCAAAGGGGTTACGTACGTTGATTTCCTCAAACGTATTTCTGTGGCGGTGGAGAAGACACCTTCTCTTAACTTAACAACCCAATTATTTTTGTGAAAATCAATTAGTGATTTCTGGAGGATCTGACGATGTGGCATTCAAAGTGAATGGTGGACAGATGTTCCAAAAGATACGTTATGACCTCAAGCTTCACAACCAGGAAATGACAAAAATCGGGCAGGCAGCATGGTTATGTTGGTCGCTCCCATTAGAGTGTATAATCACCTATCTAGAGAAATTCCTTTTTCCTTCTTTAATCTATCGATGCTGTCCCTTTTCGGGAAACGGTTGCTGATCCCAACCGTTGCTGTTATACATTCGATACACTCAAACGAAATGGATGGTCGGTCATGTGTAGATCGGGTTGCAAGGCGTTCTTGTTGAACCCAGTGTATTCGCCTCTAGAGATACACTATCGGCAGGTGGTTCCATACCTTGTCATAGTCGGAATCCAATCTCCAATAAGCGCCCGCGGTTTTGCTTGTATACTATATATGTGGAGCGTGAGATGCAAGCGTTCCACTAGATTGTTATTTATTTGTATTTAGACACTATTATAATATCAGATTATATATGTGACTTCAAAATGATTTAGCTTATCGTAAGGTAAAACTCGTCCGTATTTATGTGTGGATTTGGTCTTACGATTATCCTTCCTTTTGAAAAGATTTCAAACTTTAAAATCAAGTTGGATGATTCCCTTAAACTGTGCGAGTTGTTCTCACTCTGGTTCGCCAGACTGACCCGGTATTTGTAATGCTCGGGTTAGACCGGGTTGTACAGGTCCAGGTTATCGGATGCTGCGAAGTACAGAGACGAGTTGGATGGATTCAAACATATGATATCATAATATTTTTCCGCTGTGTGAGGACAGATTATTATAACTGTCCAGATGTATTAGTTGTAAGTTGTACTCTGATGTTTGCAAGTATTTTCAAGCTCTCAATAAAGATTTATTTCTATATTATATTTTGTTCTGCTGCGATGTGAGACTCTGTGTGGTGTTTCTTCTTCTTCTTCTTCTATTCTAATATTTCTTTCTCTCTTATCTCACCCTCTAACTTCTTTCTAATAACTTTCTGGATGTTCGGTACTCGAGTTTAGGACACTAAATGTAACTGTGTCGAAAATTCGAGCATCGAATTTTCTGGTTCGTTACAGCCTAGAACCACAAGATGGATCAGTTAAAAAGGCTAGGCAGTCACTTTATCATTAGGTTTGCTTGAAATTCAATATAAAAAATCTTCAGTCGGCCTGCTCATAATTATTTGGTCGGTCCAAGTATTTCCACACGCCATACAAGAGTTTTAAACCAATTTAACTTGACAAATCATTTTCAATTTTAGGCATAAAACCTTTTACCATCGATTACTCCCTCTAGCATTATTCAAGATATTTCCTTGAACACTTAAAAAGAACTCAAGAAACTAACCTCCTAATCCTTTGAATGAATGTCAAAAGGAGCAAATTAAAATTAAATTCATCTGGGAACATGAGATATATAGATACAACGAAAATGAAACCATTATACATATTCTCATTTTAGATAATTCGTAGGGTATATACAAATCAACTATAGTTACATCACAAGATCATTTAAATTTACAACTGTATATAGCACCTAAGATATGAATAACTACAAATTTGTTTTAATTTATAGTTATGTTAGTTTCAGTGTTTCACAGGTTCAACTCTCAGCGTAATATTTAAGAAAATAATTTTATACCTGAAATCGACGAAGACGTATGGAAATTGTATAAATTTCTTATGAAAATTGTGTAAGTATAATTTCTTATGAAATCAATAAAGACGAGATAAATGAAATTTATAGCCGAATAGACAAAGCACAAAATGAATAAAATTTATACCTGAAATCGAAATTACAAACAATAGCGAATCAATCGAACAAAGATCCTCAACACTGAGTGTGAGTTGTTCCCTGAAGCCAACTCGATTCTCCGATGTCGAAATTAAATGCGCCCCCAAAATCTGATTCTTTGATGTCCGATTAGAGAGGAGTGGATTCGAAATTTTTAATCTTCGATTTTGGGATTCGTAAGGTTTTTTTTTTTTGAAATCATGGAATGTGTATTTCTGATTTAGCCGGTCATCTTGTGTAAAAGCGTTGGGCAAAGGACGAGAAATGAGAAATTGGGTTATGGACGTTAGTTTATATTTTTGACCTCAGAAACCAGCCTTACCAACACAAATAAGCATTGGCAATTGGTAAAAAAGGGTTACCAAATGGCCCTTATGGTATAGTGTATAATAGTGTATTGTGTCATATGTATTAGTTTCACGGATCCTTAAAGGATGAAATCTTAAACATCCTTCGAGTTATTTGCATTTAGTTAAACATTTTAATTGAGTTGATTCACTTTTATCAGAGTATTAGACCTAATTCGAGTGTTTTATTTTTGCATTATGCTCGAGTCAGCCTGAGTATTTCAGCTTTGGAAGATTTGTCTGTTGGAGCTTGATACTTGAGATTAGCTAGAGCTTACTCTTATGTCTAGCATTTCATATTCCATTTGCTTCCTATTTTGTCATTTATTCATGTATTAGTAAGATTCAGTATTTCATCCTCCGCTTTATCAGTATTTATTTCTACATTCTGATATCATTGTATAAATTATAGGTTTTTGTATCATTTGTAAAATATTTGTTCTACTACGAGATATTTTGCATATTATGTGTCTGTGATTCTATGATGATTTGTTTTTAATTTCATAGCAATTAACAATATGTTGTTTCAAACGATCTGAGTTGGTTTAATTATCGACTCGAAATGGTCGAAAAGACGGGTAGTTACGACGAAGATAAAATCGTGTACGAAGGAGAGTCAAAGGTGCTCAGGGAATTTCAAATTGGAAGAGGGAGCAAAGCAAACCTAGCTCAACGTCACTGGATCAGAAGCAAACAACAAGATCCGTAGACAGAAATAAAGGGATTCTAATAAAGGCGCAAAAAAAGAAACCCTATTAGCAATGAGAAAAACTAGGTCAGGGAAAGAAGAGAACGAAGATTAAGGAAAAGAGCAGTCGAAAGAGAGAAAACAAATTAGTGTGGAAGCGAATGAGAGTTAAACCTAGTCCCCATTGATGATATTATTTTTCAATATGTGCTTTCGAAATAACTACAACCAAACTGATTTGAATTTTTATATTTTGTCACAACTTTTGAGTTTCCTTGTATTTATACAGTCGATCAATTAAAAAAAATTATGAAGAAAGTTTATTTGTTAGATTTTATTTCAAGTGTTAAGATTTATAATATTTAAGATTAGTGTTTCTAATTTGTAAGATTGTTCTATTGTTAGATCATATTTTTAAGTTATTAATATTTACGTTAGTTTTTTGAAACGCAAGTATTATTAATTTTCATAGGAAATAATTACAACGATTTACAAGAATATCCAACAAGATATCTAAGCTATACAATCACACAAGACACCTTATTCAGCAGTATTGAGAAAAAATTATGAACATATACAGAAAGCACAAAAAAACTCAACACTACTGAAAAGCTAACCTATACAAGACACTTACCATGCTCTATTTCCTTGTAAACCAAATAGCAATTAACAAAATCTCCATTAGTCAATCACTTCAAATAAACTGCAGTATCCACATTGCATAGTTAGACCAAAACTATTATGCAAAACGCACCAAGAAAGCAGCTTTCATAACTCACCTAAACTGCGGAATTTCTTAGTGTGTTTCTTGTTTGATTTAGAATAACTACCAGAAGGGATTACATCCTCAAGATCATATTCTATTCCCTCATCTAAATCATCAATATCCGCATTAGACTTCTTAGCCTTCTTTTTCTTACCTCTATCCTTACTCTTCAAAGAATTGTTAACTGGAGGCTCATTATCTTCAGTATCTTACCAAAACTTACCAGTAAGCTTAGATGTAGAAGCCAAACCACTCTGAGATGAAGAGCAAGGCGGAGGAGGCGGAGGCAGAACAACATGAGCAGGAAGACGTAAGTGAGAATATGGAGAAGCAGAATTTATATCAGGAAATGTTAAACCTGCACCGGAAACATTCTTCAACTTAGAAGAATGCAAAGCATTCATGGATGACATGGCAGGTAAACTGGAACCGATAGAAGACGAACATGACATAGTTGAAGAAGTGCTAGCATACAAGGTGCTAGCAGACATTGTTCTACTAGCAGACAAGGTGCTACTAGCAGACAAGGTGCTAGCCGAAAAGGATGTACCAGCATTAAGAAAAGAAGCTTTCCCAGATGAAGATGATACCATGAAAGAATAAGAATTAGTTATAGCCGGAATTGATGAACTAAAATTAGAAGAACATGAAGCAATAGCATCAGTTGTAGTAAAATTGGAGGTACAATTCATGAAAGAAGGACCTGATGAAACCACACTGACAGAAGATGCAAAGTTTGGAGATGAACTTTATCACCATCAACATTTTCCGCGGATATATTGCCAGAATCCACAGCATTTGCAATCATAGATGACTGAACAACAGCTGAATCACTCCCACTACCTTCATCAAATAACTTTTCAAAAAGATTCTCTTCTCCCAAACCTTGCTCAGCACAAGAAACTGAACCAACTCCTATTCCACCATTACAAACCATTCCATCAGCTGATAAAACTTCAGCTTGATTAACATTCACATTTATATTAATACCCCTATTCATATCAACAGAATTTGAAAAATCTTTATCTCCAGAATCTATGTCATTAGCATCCATTACAACTTCAGAACCCAAAACATCATAACGATTTGCATTCTCCTTGCCAGTTCCAGCAGTATTATTATTATGAGGATTATTATTTGGACCTTTCATTCTCCATTCCTTCTTGTATCTAGGCTGTACATAATTCCATTGATTATTCCTAGTAGTAGTATATAAATTGTTTTGATTCCTCTTCATATTTACAAACTCGGATCCTTTAATCCCCTCATCATAACTCTGAATATTTTCAAACTTACCTTGATTAGCAACACTTTCACAATAACTAGTATCATGGCCAAAAACTTTACATGAAGAGCAAATCCTAGGTCTCCAGTCATAAGCAATTTTTACTGGTGGACATTTATCCCCTAGATCATCGATTACAATGTTGTCAGGGAGATCATAGTCTGGAGAAATTTCCACTAGAGCTTTAGCGTAACTAAACCTAATTAACCTCTCTGTACTAATGTCAAAACAAATTAATCTTCCAATATGATTCACAAGCCAATTAATACCCATCAAAGTCCACAGAATCGTCGGAATCCTGTATAGTTGAACCCAAATAGGCACTTTCCTGATTTGACTTTGTGAGCATCCAATAGATGGATCCCAAGTAGTTATGATAAACATTCTCCCACGAATGAAAAGAGGATCAGCATGTAAAACTTTATCTCGATCAGAATCATTGGAAAACTTAAAGTAAAATTTAAAACCATCAGATTTAATGTCCACTGAATCAAGAAGTCTCCATTTACTTTTTAAGAAATTCGAGACAACAGTGAATGAGAGAGTACCATCAAGAAAAAACCTACCAAGAAGCCACTCCAATATTTCAATCCCTCATATTTTACCTGATCTGGAATATGATTCTTCGATCCGTCCCTATGAATCTCAAATTGAAGAGGCTGATAAGAACCAGCATTATGAGGCTTTGAATTGAACAGCGACGCACAGTCTAATTTCACAAACGATGGAAAAGAGGCGCTCGAAGAATTCCCCAAATTAACATCAGGAGCTGATGGATCTTGCTGAGAAGATGGATTAGCACAAAAAAGGGGGTGGATCTGGTGGTTTAAGAGGAGAAGATCGAGATGGAAGAGGGGGAAATGAGGAGGCAGAGAAGGTGGAAGAAGAAAAGGAGAAAGTCGCTTCCGCCATTTTGTAATTATTTCGTTGCTTCAACTAAGCTAATATTTACGTTAGTTTTGATAGGGTAAAGTAAATACATTGGTTATATACAGAGTCGGCCCAGTAATTTTTCGGCCCAAGCCAGTAGGGTTGATTTTCTGGCGGAAATTTAAAACAAAAACAATTAAACAATGCTACCAGATTTGAACTCAACTCACTTAGTCTCCTTAACCCCCACTTATTACCGAGCTACTTTATAAACTATGCATTCATTTGGTCTAAAACTTTGTAATAAACATTTTCAACATAAATTTTATATTTTATTGCCCCAGCCCATTGGACTTCCCTAACCCAAGAGCTTGTTGGGCTTTAAAAAGGCATTTACATCCAGTGAGTGTTACGCATCATAGTTTACAACTATAAATAATAAAATATTATTCAATCAGAAAACGAACCTGTAGTTATCATTTTCTATCTTCACGTACACACCATCCTACATTTAAAAAAGAAAAAGAAAAAAATATTCAGTTTCGGCATTATGCGCGCAGCTGATCATTCAACCTGATGAGTTTTTTCTTCTCCCCCTCTCCCCCTTTTTTTTTTTTTTTTTTTTTTTTTTTTTTTTTTTTTTGGGAAATGCTTTTTTTTTTTCTTTTTTTTTTTTTTGGGAAATGAAAGTTTCCAAAGACTTGCTGCAAGTAGCAAACTAGTTACTTAAATAGCATTCGCATTGTAGATTTGCTATCAAGGAAAAATGGTCAAGTAAAATGAAGAAATAAACCTTATTAACATAACCCAAGAGCCAATAGTTATTGACCAAACCAGTAAAGTGTTTACAGGCATTACTTCCATGATAGAGCTAATAAAACACAACAAATGAAAAGAATATATGCAATCATATATAGCTTATTAATATTATTGCAGTATAAGACATGAAGGTTGATGACAAAGAAACCAAACGCAACCTATGTACATAAATAACTAATAAGGCTTTTCAGACAAATAATTCCCAGGAGGATTATAGTTGCAAGTAACAAAAATCGACCCAGTATCACATGCCACTTTAGCACAACCAATATTAGTTGAATCACTCCAAACAATCTGCGTATAATGGAGGCATGTCTGCCCTTCGGAGCAGCTGTTACTATCATAATCGTAGTACTGTTTTTCAGTCATCCACTCATTCAGCACGTCAGTAGCCCCAAAGCCCATTCCCCAACCCTGGAATATGTTCTCTCCGTAGGGTCCTTCCGAATGGATCATCTCGCAGTCCGCCTTTCTCTTGTTCGCGTAGCTCTGTGCATACGCAGCGACGCTTTCGTTCCATGTCACAGGCCCGACGCCCACTTCCGCACGTGCTGCATTGTGGGCGTTTACGTAGTCTTGGGGGGTGTCTTCAGCGGAGCAAAACTTGAATAATGCGAGGAGTAGGAAGATGAAAGGAAGTGGTCGCTTGTTCATTTTTTGTATGTGATGTGAAATTGTAAGCTGATATTGTTTATAAGCTTTTGTGCACATGTGTATCTAACTACTGTTTGGCTAAATACAGATTATGGGTTTGCTATTTGAAGGCTATTTGTAGACAAGGTAGAAAAGAGCCTCATAATTGTAACTAATTCCTATAAAATATACAGACTGGACGTGATGATCTTCTTCGGAATTCGATGCAACTTTTATTGAATTTTAAGAATGAAACAGTTTGCAAAAACTGATACCAGTTTTGCTGTTACTGCAACTTCAATTTACAGATTGATGTTGGCCAATAGCCTTTTTTTGGCACCAATTTGCCTGAAAACGGTTCTTTTTCTAAAAAAAATAATTGTGAAAAAAATTATAGTTCAGATAAGCTAAAAATTCCAAAAAAAAAATTACTCTTCTACTAACGGAAAATGAATCTCTCAAGCAACGAATTATCCGTTTTGAATAGAAAATGTGATAGTTTTTGTTGCACACCTAACAAAAGGTAAAAATGTTGTGAAGGACTATCTTGGTATGTTGTATCTTACATGTTACAGAAAGATAATATATCAGATAAAAATAACGGCATCTGATGTAGACAATCGTGGTGATAATTCCAAAACACTATGAATTAAAAAGAACCACCACACAAAATTCCGCTCAACCAATCTCTATAATAATCCAAAGAAAACATTTGTTTACACTTAATTTTCCAAATAAAGATAAACAAAACAATTAAAATGAATTTAAACCCTAAATGAAATCCTAATCTTGGCCTAAATGGCAATCATTTCCTAGGTTGTGTTAATTTTTATTTCCTTTTCGACATAGCCGACCGGTGTTTATACTGTTTCCGTGACATTTTTTTTTATTATGACTTAATAATAAAATTACAATATAGTACAGGTGCTTGTAGTTAGCAGTCAGCTAATTCAGTTTTTAATAAGGTGAATCGTTCACCGCTTGCAGAGTTTATACTATGTTCCGTCCACTCTACCTAGACAGAAATAAAATACTGGAGCTAGCCAATATACTAGACTACAATATTACATATTCATATGACATATCTATCCATGCAGGGAGAGATCAAATTACAAACATCTAAAAAGTGAAATGCATTGCATACAAATAATACAGCAAAGCTGTTGTAGATAAAAGCAAATGTATCCAGATGTTGACAAGACAGGGCAAGAGTGAATAGAAGCTGAAGAGTGCGAGCTTCAGAAAAACAACTATTGCCTGTCCACTTAGAGCACATACCCAGCAGCAAGCCGATTCCAACGTGTGGAGGAGAAGAATATAGCGTGACCACGCCCCACTCTTCCAGCCGCTGATTGGGGGCTTCGTCACTTTTTTTTAAATCAAAGCTAAACGGCAAACAGTGTGCCGTTTAGCGTTTTTTTTTTTTTTTTTTTTTTTTTTGCTGCCGTAAATAGCAAACTAATTATCGTTTTATCCTTAAACGGCTATCAGTTTGCCATTTAACGATCGCCACCAAAAAAAAATGGAAAGAATCATCATTTTAAAGCTGAACTCATGTTCTTCACCACACTGCTGCAGCGCGAGTTCGCGTTATAGTGGGAATTGCCTTCACTTCGATGAGCATTCCCACTGCTGGAAATGCTCTTTAACTTGAGCTCCACACCTAAGAAAAAGTGCAGTACCACGCACAATCCATATGGTTGGTGTACTGGACATCCCAAGAAAGCATAACCACGCAAGAAGATTCCACCACTGAGTCTCACCAGAAAAACCGACAAGACAAAATTGAGTGTGGCATTGCCTCAGGCACGACATCTCCAAGTTCATTGCATGTGAAAATTCCATGAAAATATAACATGACTCCAAAGCGCAGAGGTGAGATATGAAACCAAGGTCAACCAAGAAGAGGCATAAGCAATCGAGAGCACTGGTGCTTCACCTATTTGCTATGCAATGATGACCAGTTCCAAATCGAAACCAACAGGCTTGGAAAGTGACATAAAACCAAAGTACCACAAAAAGGCTCACCCAACAAACAAAATCCTAACATCACCACATACCATCAAAACCACTCAGCAAGTCGAATACAACAAACAAAGCAAGAACTTAAACCAAAAAGAAGTAACCAACACAACCGACACCACGTTTCACGATGGCAGGCCGAAACGAAAACTCACTGAGCTAGATACATTACAACTCTATACCCACGCTTTGCTGAGATCTCAGTCACGTATGTGGGCACATAGATGAACTCAGTACATAAACTTAGCATACCAGAACCGTAGAAGAAGATGAGTCGCGATACCTGCTTAAAGGTGAAGTCTTGCTGCATACGAAGAAACACCGCGTCGAGCAAGACAGTCCAAGGCCTAGCAAGCCGAAACCACACCTAGCCAAAGAGAGGATGACAGTTGCGAAATCAAGGAGTTATTGCTGAGGAGAAGATAAAGAGGTGGAGAAAGGTGTTTTGAGACCAAGTGGTTTAGATTTGGAATTGATATTAGGATTAGTGAGGTCTCACGCTGTAACAACTTATCTTTGATAACATGGAAAAATGAGTGGATAAGAGAGAAAGTGTGCATTGGAAATCAAAGGGGAGAAGCTCTCAGGCAGAGTTCGTCAGAGGTAGGACAGGGGTCATCGGAGAAGTTGCTGGAAGATGCCATGGAACTGTCAGAGTCCTTGGTCGATGAGGGCAACACTAGGAGGAAGAACGAGGAGTGTATTGTTATGAAATATTGAGCATATGCGGGAGCGCAATAAATAAGATCTAGATTTGTCAATTGTACATCAATCTAATATGTTATCAATTGTTCTATTACATCAAGCAAATAGTAAATAATTATAACAGAGAAACAAAGAGACACAATATTTATACTGGTTCCACTATCCTCGAGATAGTGTACGTCCAGTCCAACAGAGAGAGATTTTTTTCCACATGAGAGAATTACAAGAGATTACAAAATAAGAGTTTACATATCCAAACCTTAATCAGGTTTAACAAGAAGAGACACCATTGGGGATCACTGGCTCCACGCCAGGATGGATTTACACTAAAGTCTACCCCTCAATATATAGCCAGTGCAAATCTATGTGACTCATCAATTAAATTACCAACATATGGTAATAATATAATGAAGGCAAATTACCATAACAACAAATGTGCAAACATAGAAAGTAAATCAATCCGTTTCTTTAGCATAGATGGAAGAAATTAATCCCTTAATTTATTTCTCTACCACCTCATCAATTGCAATCAATGCATTCTCATTATAAAAATATTTACTTTCCATTCTTTGCAAATTTGTTCCAATCAATTTATGATTTTGTATCACCAAATTTAACAGTGTATCAGCGTGCAGGCTTGTGCACATGCACACTGGTACATGGTGTTTCTACAGTTATTTCTTGGTGAATCAAAGGCTGCCAATGTTGTAATGTGAAATGAGTTAGTGGGCCTTATTATCAATTGATATTATGTTATTTGAGATTAATATTGGCCTGTTAAGGTTGGAGGAATATGTGTATAAATGTGCAAGGTTATTGTCTGAAAATGATGATGAGAAGTGATCAAGTTTGGAGCCAATTCTTTCATTTTTGTTATCAGTTTCTTGCCATACTTCACC
The DNA here is from genome assembly GCA_030737875.1 of Allium sativum. Taxonomy (NCBI): domain Eukaryota; kingdom Viridiplantae; phylum Streptophyta; class Magnoliopsida; order Asparagales; family Amaryllidaceae; genus Allium; species Allium sativum. The sequence goes on along the minus strand of CM060919.1, from coordinate 842,509,386 downwards.
TTTAATTTCCATTACCATTTCCATTCAAATTTACATTTCCCGTACCTTTAATTTCCAGTACTCTATTATTTCCTTTATGATTCCTACCTTGTTATCTGTTCTTGTTGGTCAATGAAAGAGGGGTGGCAATTTGAATTGATGAAGAGTTGCTGTAATGCTTGGATCACAATTTGCAGTGATAAAATGTGTTCATTGTTGGTGCAATGTTCAATTTGTGCATGATTATTACATGCATTGAATCACCAGTATCTGGAATTTGGCATTTCATTTCTTGAACAAGGGTTTATTGGCATTTCATCGAATACCTTTCTAAACCGTTCTTTGTAAGCACACAGCCGTCAAATCCCATAAAATCCACATCATTCTTGAATTTTCCATCATTAAACACCCATTTAAACCATACCCATAATTCCTCTGCCTACTATGATAATTTTCACAAGTGTTCGACCTTATTCCCCTGTTCACCGAACCCTAAACCACCATGGAAAATGATCAGAATCAAGGAGGACCTGCCAAATTGGTATTAGAGCGTCATTCTGAGATCGGATCTACTGAAGGAGTCCATGATGAGGGGGATCCCGACAACCGCTCTCAGAATGTCGATCCTGACACTGAAATGTGGCAAAGGAAGGAGGAAATCAATCGGAATCTGGAGCAAGGCATGGAGACGATGAACAAGAAGTGGGAGGATGTCGATTAGAGGTTAGATCGAATTTCTAATTTGATTGAAACCCTAACCTTAAATCAAGCAAGAAACCCTACCTCACTGAATGTTCCTCCACCTCCACCACTATTCAAAACCAGACCCCACCGAATATACCTCCACCACCCCATCCATACAATATCAGCCACCACCAAATGTACTTCCTCCACCGCCAAGGCAGAATGCACCACCACCAATGCAGAATTTACCACCATTACCACCACCTCCAATACAACCCCCAAGAAATGCTCTACCTCCACCTCCACCTAGAAATGCAGTAGTACCAAGAAATCCACCACCTCTTATCCAAGAACCATTCCACCAACAACCATTCCCTTATCCCTATCAATATCCACAATTTCCCCCTAACCCGTACCCTCACCATACCATAAAAATTGATTTTCCTACATTTTCTGGAGAAGAAGACGTTGCCAATTGGTTGAGACAGGTGGAACAGTATTATAGGTTCCACATAACTGATGAAGCGTTGTAGGTAGAGATCTGTGCATTCACCTTAAGGGGAGAGGCTTTGCAATGGTATTATTGGTGTATTGGGACAGTGGAGCATGTAGTTGCATGGGAAGTGTTTAAAGAAGAAGTGTTAGTTCGTTTCAATCCTGAGGAGATGGAGAGACCTTATGAAACTCTTGCCAAACTCAAGCAGATGACCACGCTGAGAGCTCATCTAAATAAATTTGAGTAATTAAAGGGTGTACTTGAAACATTACCAGCAAAATTCCTGTTGGACCGATTTATTGAGGGCTGAAAGAAGAAATTAGATATGATGTTATGACCTCTCGACCACATGATTTCAAGGAAGCTGTAGCATTGGCTAAAATGTTTGAAATCAAGCATTTACTCTCCAAGAAATATGCAAAAAATTCCTTACATCACAACCCCACTTCCAAAAACCTTAACCCTCCACAAACAAATAAACTAAATGCATTTGAAACCACCCCTCTAGAACCCAAACAAACTGCTTCTGAAACCCAGGCAAAAGAAGGGGATTGACTACAAGTCAACTTAGTGAATTGAGAAGACAAGGCCTATGTTTTAGCTGTAAAGAGATGTGGACTCGTGATCATAAGTGTAAAAATCCTCAAGTTTATGTGTTAGAAGGATTTATGCCCTTAACCAAGGAGGAAAATGAGGATAATGTGCAAGAGATTGATGTAGCAGACCCACAACCACAAGAAGCTTTAGCCATTACCCTCCAAGTTCTATGCGGTATACCTGCTTTAACCACTATTTAGGTTAAGGGGCACATTCAAGGCAAGCCAGTGCATGTCCTTATGGATTCAAGCTCCACTCATAGTTTCATTAATGAAGGGCTAGCCAGAAGGTTAGGATTGAAGATAGATGACACTAAAGTTTTTGAAGTCACTATGGCAAATGGAGAAAAGCTGAAGAACTCTGGAATTTGTAAAGAAGTGGTTCTCAAATGTCATGGATGCACAATGCATGTGGATTTGCTATTATTCCCTCTTGAAGGATGCCAAGTCGTGTTGGGTGGACAATGGATGAAGGGCTTGGGAGAAGTCACATTAAATCTTGATAAACTGCAGGTCAAATTTCAGTATGAAGGTAAGGAGTATGTGTGGAAAGGAATTAAGCAAGATGAATTCAAAATTGTAGATAAAAAGAGGTTAGGCAAAGAGAGTAATAGTGGCCAACTAACCATGATAGTTTGTTTGCAAGCTATTTCTGTTAACAACCAAACCGTGAATGATATTTCCCCCATTCCACTTGAAATAACTGAAACCCTAAAAACATTTCCTTCCATTACTGATCCCAATACATCCCTTCCACCACCAAGACTCCATGACCATAAAATACCTTTATTACCCCACTCTAAACCTGTATGTTTGAAGCCCTATGGAAACTCATACCATATCAAAAATGAGTTAGAGAAAATTGTTAAGGAAATGCTGGAAGCTAATATAATAAGACCCAGTAACAGTCCTTATTCTTCTCCTGTGGTGATGGTAAGAAAGAGAGATGGTACATGGCGCATATGTATTGATTATAGAAGCCTAAATTCTCAAACCATTAAGGATAATTCCCAATTCCTTTAATAGAAGATTTATTTGATGAGCTGCATGGTTCTAAGTATTTCTCTAAACTTGATTTGAGGTCAGGGTACCATTAGATACATATGCATGAAGATGATATTTACAAGACTGCATTTAAGATCCATGAAGGACATTATGAGTTCAGAGTAATGCCCTTTGGGTTGGTTAATGCCCCCTCAACCTTCCAGTCCCTTATGAATGAAATATTTAAGCCATACTTGAGGCAGTTTGTGCTAGTGTTCTTTGATGACATTTTAGTATATAGCAAAAAATGGGATGATCACCTCAAGCACCTCAAATTATCCTTCCAAACCCTAGATCAGAACTCCTTGAAAATCAAACCATCTAAATGCCACTTTGCCAAACCATCCATTCAATACTTGGGACACATTATTTCAGGTGAAGGAATAGCTGCAGATCCATGTAAGATTGAGGCAGTGCAAAACTGGCCTACTCTTAAGAATTTGAAGGCTTTAAGAGGATTTTTGGGGTTGACTGGGTATTACAGAAGATTTATTAAGGGCTATGGAGTTATTGCTAGACCACTCACAAATCTGTTAAAGAAAGATGCATTTAAACGGAGCGAGGCAGCTACACTAGCACTTAATCAATTGAAGCAATGTCTAACAAACCCTCCTATATTAACCCTCCCTGATTTTACCCTACCTTTTACGTTGGAATGTGATGCTTGTGGAAATGGAGTTGGAGCTGTTTTAACTCAGAACGGCAAGCCTATTGCTTACTTAAGTAAGGCACTGCATGGTAGAAATCTGGGGTTGTCTACCTATGAAAAAGAATTATTGGCTATCATAATTGCAACAAAAAGATGGGGACAGTATCGTATGGGTAGGAGATTCATTATAAAAAACGACCATTAGAGCCTTAAGCACCTATTAACTCAGATATTGACCACAGGACTTCAACATAAATGGGTGGCAAAGCTTCATGGATTTGATTACAATATAGAATATAAAAGTGGAAAGGAGAATATAGTGGAAGATTCATTATCCATAAGGAATGATGAAAGTTTGGAAAAAGAACAGCTATATGATATCACCATGGTTAGAACACCTTGGCTAGATGAATTGAAGAGGGCATTGAGTGATTCAAACTGGTATAAGGAGCAGCTGCAGAAAGTAAAGAAGAATGAATTATCATAAAAATATAAGGCAGTAGAAGATATGCTATATTATAAAGGCAAGCTTCTTGTTGACCACAAGCTCTTCCCATTAATTCAAACCTTAATTAGTGAGCACCATTCCACCCCATTAGGAGGACATGCTGGTGTAAGAGCTACTGTGAAGAAGTCGAGACAAGTATTTTATTGGAAAAAAATGAAACTGCATGTAGAACAATATGTCAAGGCTTGTGAGGAGTGCCAAAGAAACAAACATGAAAATGTTTTGTACCCTGGTTTGCTTCAGCCTTTACCCATTCCTGAAAGAATTTGGACAGATTTATCAATGGATTTTATTACTTGTTTACCTAAAAGCCAAAAGTTTACTGTCGTCTATGTTATTGTTGATCGGCTAAGCAAGTATGCCCACTTTTTTCCCCTTTCCCACCCCTATACAACAAAGGATGTGGCATTAATATTCTTCCAAGGTGTGTTTAAACTTCATGGCTTACCAAAAACTATTTTTAGTGATCGGATTCCATATTTCTGAGTAGATTCTAGCAAGAACTTTTCAAGTTGCAAGGCAGTACATTGATGTTCAGCACAGCCTACCATCCACAGAGTGATGGTCAAACCAAAGTGGTGAATAAGGTACTAGAATGCTACTTGAGGTGTTTCACTTGCCACAAGCCTCATGAATGGTCTAACTGGTTGGCCATTGCTGAATATTGGTACAACACCACCTGGAAAGTATCTACAAACACCACCCCATATAAAGCAGTGTACGGTATTGACCCTCCAACCATACTCTCCTACATACCCAATACTACAAAGGTAGAGCAAGTAGAGGAGCATTTGTATTCCAAAGACATTATTTTACAATTCCTGAAGGACAGTGTGAAGACTGCGCAAGAAAGGATGAGCAAATTTACAAATTGGAGGAGAACAGAAAGGGTATTTGATGTAAGGGATTGGGTGTTTCTGAAGTTCCAGCCATACAAGCAAATAACTGTAAGAAACCAGAAGACTCACAAGCTATCTCCAAAGTTCTATGGTCCTTATAAAGTGATAGAGAAAGTAGGTGAAGTTGCCTACAAGTTACAATTACCCAGCCATGCTAAAATCCATCCTGTTTTCCATGTATCATAGTCAGAGGAAAAAAGTAGGAGAGAGGATATTTGTGCAGCAAGATGCTCCTAGTTTTGTGGAAGAAGTAGTGGAGCAACCTGAAAGAATTATCGATAGAAGAATTGTTCCCCGTAACAATGATGCAATGGTACAAGTGCTAGAGAAATGGAAAGATAAACCAGAAGAGGAGGCTACTTGGGAGGACTACCGGCCGTTGATGAGAAGGTTTCCCACCCTGGACTTGGGGACAAGATCCATTCTTAAAGGGGAGAGGAATTGTAACAACTTATCTTTGATAACAAGGACAAATGAGTGGATTAGAGAGAAAGTGTGCACTGGAAATCAAAGGGGAGAAGCTCTCAGGGAAAGTTCGTCAGAGGTAGGACAGGGGTCATTGGAGAAGTTGCTGGAAGATGCCATGGAACTATCAGAGTCCTTGGTTGATGAGGGAAACACTTGAGGAGGAAGAACTAGGAGTGTATCAGCGTGCAGGCTTGTGCACGTGCACACTGGTACATGGTGTTTCTACAGTTATTTCTGGGTGAATCAAAGGGTGCGCTATGTTGTAATGTGAAATGAATTAATGGGCCTTATTATCAATTGATATTATGTTAATTGAGATTAATATTAGCCTGTTAAGGTTGGAGGAATATGTGTATAAATGTGCAAGGTTATTGTCTGAAAATGATGACGAGAAGTGATCAAGTTTGGAACCAATTCTTTCATTTTTGTTATTAGTTTCTTGCCATACTTCACCATTAATTTCCATTACCATTTCCATTTCCCATACCTTTAATTTCCAGTACTCTGTTATTTCCTTTATAATTCCTACCTTGTTATGTGTTCTTGTTAGTCAATGAAAGAGGGGTGGCAATTGAATTGATGAATTGATGAAGAGTTGCAGTAACGCTTGGATCACAATTTGCAGTGATAAAATGTGTTCAATGTTGGTGCAATGTTCAATTTGTGCATGATTATTACATGCATTGAATCACCAGTATCTGGAATTTGGCATTTCATTTCTTGAACAAGGGTTTATTGGCATTTCATCGAATACCTTTCTAAACTATTCTTTGCAAGCACACAGCCGTCAGATCCCATAAAATCCACATCATTCTTGATTTTTCCATCATTAAAAACCCATTTAAATCATACCCATAATTCCTCTGCCTATTCTGATAATTTTCACAAGTGTTTGACCTTATTCCTCTGTTCACCAAACCCTAAACCACCATAGCAAATTATCAGAATCAAGGAGGACCTGCCACACGCACAACGAAAACAAGGGAAGAAGGAGATTAAGTGATCTAGAGAGGCATTGTTGTGAAGAGACAGAAGGAGAGTAGTGAAAGAAAGTGAAGAAATTGAGTGCGATTCCTTGTCTCCATTAACGAGACCTCACCAACCGAAGCCGCTTTCATGTTTTTACAACTATGAATTTATTTTGAGCAACAAACTTTTTTTTTTGAAATAAAACCAAGATCTTTTCATGCAAAATAATTTAGAAAAGATTTCTTGGTTATTTTTGAATTTTATATGTTTACTGTTCTAAATGGTGAATACAAATTCACAAACAAGTGATTATTCAACATTTAATAATAGGTTTCAAAGTTCAATAGTCAGAACTCAAAATTAAACACCTTAATTAAATAGGACCTTTGCTGAAAGTTTTAATTTTTTGCATGATTATCTAACATCCGACTTAGTCCAAGACGGTAAAATGTCTGATCGATATCCATATAATTTTCTTCCATACATAATTTAGATTAGAATAAAAAATTATTTATGAAAAAATGTCCATCTGATTAACATAGAAATGTGTTTATTTTATGCTCTTATATTTTATCTTTTGTAAATAAACAAATATTACTTTTGGTATTTTTGGTATATTTTCACAGGTTATCAATACATGCCTCATTTATTCCAATTAAAGGCCAATTTCAAAGAAAAAGCTACTTCACTATATCAATCACATTTAATTGCCATGTAAAGAGAAAGGGAAGGCTTTGATTACAAATCTCCAATTAAGCATATGCTTATCTTCCCGCTGACTGTGCCATATATCAAAAGGAATGCATTGATTACAAATTTTCAAATCAAGCACAATGAAAGGAATATTCCTTTATCTTTGGAAAGAATTTATATCATTCTTGGCCTAATTATTTCTCATAGAAAGGGGACTACAATCCTATAAATACACCTTGTATCCATTATAAAGATATCGATTATTCTATACTTCTTTTCTCCATTAATAAAAGTTCTTTTTTCATTTTTTTGTATTTTTTTATTTTCATGGCAATTTGTGTTGTCTAGTCAATTAGATTTGCTAGAACACAATTGTCATTGCAACTATTCTCATTAGTGATTGACCGTTTGATTAGATTCAATGGTAATCCTAATTTAACATTTTTGTTAGTTTATTTCCGTTCTGCAAATTTATTTCCAGCACTCTGTTTTATTTTTAATAATTGAATTGATTATAGATTCGATTATATTCAAATCTATAGTTAATTCAATTTCAGCGTTACTTGTTTTTATTGAAAATTACAATTTTAGTTATCGGTTCAATTAGATTTGTTCTGAACTAAATTGTAATTTCAATTTTATCCCATCTCCAAGATTTGTCTAATTCGCCCACGAAATTATATAAATAATTTGATTTAATTTACCTCCCTGTGTTCGACCTGCATACTACATGATCTGTGCGCTTGCAGTTATTTTAAAATTCGCGCTTTTCTATTTACTTAGAAAGCGACGATCATGTTTTTGGCGCCGTTGCCGGGGAGGTAACAATTAAATTTTATTATTTATTTAATTTTTGATTCGTGTTAGTTTTTATTTTATTTTTTTCATTTGCTTTCCTGTATATATATTAAAAAAAATCTTGAGTGGTGTTATTTGGTATTATATATTGATACTGTAATCTCCATAACAAGAGAAAAAAACGCTTCTTAAAGATTCCTTGATTTTATTTCCTTTTCTTTTCATTTAATTCTTTCCCCTTTTTAAATTTTTTCATTTTTTTCTCTCTCTTCTAATTTTACAACAATTAAAAAAAATCTTTTTTTTTGTCTTCTCTTATATTTCTTTCCTTATTTCAATCTCCTTTCTACATTTGCTCTCTTTTCCTTTCTCTTAAAAAAAACGAAACAAAACAAAAAACTGCTAATTTTCTTCAATTTCTTTCCTTACATTTTCTTTCTAATCCATTACATACTTTCTTCTTTTCCAAGTCTTGTAAAAAAAACCAATATTGCTTTTTTTTTGTTTCCTTTACTTTCCTCTTTTGTGTACTCTGCCTTAAATCCTCATTCTCCATGCACACAAAAAAAAATCTTGCCATTTTGTTATTTCTTTTCCTTTTTGTTTCTTATTTTCCCATTGATTCCCTTCCTTCTTTATGCAATTCCTTTCCTCTTTTGCAATAAAAAAATACAAAAATTCCCTTTTTCTAAACCTTCTTCCTGTATTGCTGCCGCAAATTCTCTTTTTATCACCAACCTTTCAACCCACTGTTGTCTGCCATGTTTCACGTTCATCTACATCCTCACAACAATCAAATTCAGCAACCTTCTACTGCCTGAATCATATTCACGCAACGTCCACCTCCATCTTGGAATACCGCAACTTTCCACCACAGTCCTCCCCCAGTAATTCAGCGCAGCCTCTTCTCCATTGCAGTCCGCAACCGTACTACCTCAACAGAACCACACAGAAAAATCATCACCATCACCGTTCAACAACCATCACCGTCCATCACAGTCCAATACCCAAACAACGCTCACGCATTCATCCTCTTTCACCACAACTTCAAAACCCAGACCATCTTCACGTCTTCTTCCTATTCTATCCGCAAACCACATTCATACCCCAAAGCTCTACAACCACAGTTCAAGCTATTCAATTTCTATGGACGGACTGCCATACCTCCACTGTAAAATTTTCTGAACTCTACAGGTGCTGCAGTTGCTAAAAAAATATAGAAATTGCTTGTAAAAATCTTCTGCAGGGGCAGCGGCTTGCTTGTACAATTTTTTTTTAATTCTGCAGTTATTATTCTGTGATTGTTCTGTGACTGAAAATTTTGATTAATTTGGTGAGGAATGGATTTTCGTAACCGAAATCTTCACTCTCATTGTTTTCAACAATAAAAATAGACGTTGCAAAATAATATAATTGAAAAGTGGTGCTTTGTGTTGTTGACTGTCTCGTATAATTGGATCGCGGATATATAGTAGTTCAATTTATTGAACTATTAGCAAAAGAGGTTGCATACTACCCGTAAAACATTGGTCGTATCCATTAGTATTTATACTATACGTGAACGGCCATAAGACCCTCTTCCCCCTTCCAATTGAGTCAGTTAGTTAATAGAGCACAACTCATTCTTTTATATTGTTCTGAACTAAGAACAATTTCTGTCTTCTGTTGACTTCTTTAAAATGTCTGATTCAAAAAAATCATTGAGAGAAATGTGGGATAATAATCGGAGTAGACGTCATCTTGAAGAGCATGACTATGAATTACAACTCATGAAGCAAAATTTTCCAAAATTTCGTGAATCCAATGTCAACAATTTTCAAAAAATTTCAACTGACCAACATTTTCAAAATCATATAAATGATCGAAATTGCGACTCCAATTCAAATTTCAATAATTTCGATTATGAGCCACATCCAAATCAAAATAGCTTTGAATCCCAATATAGCTTTGATTCACATCAATATGGAGTTGTGAACCAAAATTTTCAAAGTTATAGCCCATATCAACATCTTAAAAATAACCAAAATTGCAATTTTCCCTCGAATTTTAACAGTTTTGGTTACAAACATAATTTTTATAATCAAAATGATTTCCAATATCATTGTCATTTTTCTAAAAATTCAAATAACCACCACATTGGAAATAATATTGATTGTGAAATTGATGTGGACCATAATTTTGAGAATCAAGAAATCCAAAACGAGAGCTCTCAAATCAAAGATTTTGAAAAATATCATTTTAAAATTCTTAGAGAGAGGGTAGAAAGGCAAGATAGACAACTTGATGAAAAAGATAGACAACTTGATGAACTTCTTTCTTTAATGACATCTTTTAAAGAACAACTCGAGCAACAAAATCAAATTCAAACATGCGATGATTCATAAAATAATCCACTCTTTATTGATAGTGAAAATTTTCAGATTACAACTTTGGAAACTGAAAATAACGATTTAAATGAAGTTGTTCAAAATTCAACGAATGATTTGGATGTTGATTCTTTTCAGGAAAAAGATTTAAGCTTAAATTTTGATCTTTCTCTTTCAAACTGCAAGAAACTTGAAATTTTGAAATTGAACAAAATGAAAATGTTGAATTTTTCAAAAACTCAGAAGTGGAAATGGATTTTAATGAACATGTATTTTTTTGGATAGTATGAGGATGAGTTGCCAAATGAGGATGAAAGAGAATCAAGCCACCAATCCAAATTTGAAAATTTAGATTTTCAGGTTTTAGACGAACTTGAAATTGTTAGTGTTGAAAATACGTTGTCAGTTAATAAAATTGAGAAATGTGATCACATAGTCTTGAACAACACTCAAAATTCGAATTTTACGATTGCTACTGAATTTATATCCGATCACAAATTTTTGAACAATTACACTGATAAGTTTGTTGAACACATGAATCATTTTTGGAATGTTAGCTTGATTGAAAAACTTCATGTTAGGATGGCAATGGACATTTATCTACTGACTATAAATCTAGGTATAAAGATGAGATGGTTTTCAAAAATCTTTGCTTATTAGAAAACGTGCCTAGACATAGTGGAAATGAGATTCATCGGGCTAGAACCAAGTGTGGGGGAAATAGTTGGTGGCATTCTTTGCATCGCAAACAAATATATCATTGTAAATATGATTCATTCTTACATATAGTTAGACCGCATTTCATTCTACAAATAATTTTGCATCTCATCCATCTTTGGGTGCTATCTTTCATATTTAGAAAACGTGTTTACAGTGTGGACACTGTTTAGTTCTAGTGTGGGGGGAGTCTGCATTGCATTCATTTTTATTCTTCTTTAATTTTTCCTTTTCATTTTTCATACATTTAGATATGACCATCATGCATTCTAGATCGTACGAACATACCATAACTTTTTTTTTTTGGAAATTATGACTCATTTTCGATTGATACAACAAAAAAGTTTACAATTTTTAGTCAGTTAACAGTATTTTTCTCTCTCAACTAAGATCAAATAAGAAATATGATGAAAAGTTGAATTTTGAGGGATAATAGTGTAACCGGTACATAGGGAGATTTTTAGGTGATGGCCATGAAATCTATTCTATATTGATGTCTTTGTTTAAATAGGTGGAGGACTTAAAATACTTATATTGGCTTTTCGAATCTTTAAAACTAAGTTGTGTTAAGTTGAATTCACGTAACTCTCTTTTGTGCTTATATTTTCAATAATAATAATAGTAATCCAAGGGTATCCAACATTGCTTGTATATCTAGCGTTGGTGTGCAAACCCGCCAAGCTCTATCCGACATGTTGTTGACAAAGTCATCGTCGGAATATCTTGGTCTCATTTTATGAGATTGGACACCTAAGGATTACCGACATGTTGTTGACAAAGTCAGCGTCGGTCTGCACAATCTGCCAAGCTCTGTCCCAACTCTCCGTCAGTCCGCAAGGCAGTGTATGTGTGGTATACCTTGGTCTTTTAAGTTAGGTGTATGTAATTAATCATAAATTTTAACTTTTATAGAGATAGAGAATAAGCGATGATGCCCAAACATTTCTTGACCTTATTGATTTGACTGGCCATACATAAGGAAATTAGAATACCACTTAACAAACTGGGACAAGCAAACTAAGAATTTATTTCATGGCTGCACTATGTTATCAACCGAACCAACTGGCCAAACTGGAATTTAACATTTGAAAACTAGATTTATGTTGAAAATTTGTGACATGTTGAGGTATCTAAAGTACAATCAACTGATTAGAACTTGTTAACTTAATTTGTTGTACCACTTTCCAGAAACAAGTCGTGTTTTCATTTTTATTTTCATTTGCATATGTCTGTTTCATTCATGTAGCTGCATTACAACCATAACATGCTGCATTTGGATTTTGTGGCTAGCATCCGCTGAAAACTCTCACGAGACACCACTCGTCCTACTAGGGACACCTAGAGGATTAACGGCTTGTTGCATACGCTCAATGCAATCGTGTTTCCTGCGAAAGTGTGACCTATCTAGTTTAGTTTTTCATTTTTGTTTACTCGAGGACGAGTAAAAGATAAGTGTGGGCGTATTTGATTAACATAGAAATGTGTTTATTTTATGCTCTTATATTTTATCTTTTGTAAATAAATAAATATTACTTTTGGTATTTTTGGTATATTTTCACAGGTTATCAATACATGCCTCATTTATTCCAATTAAAGGCCAATTTCAAAGAAAAAGCTACTTCACTATATCAATCACATTTAATTGCCATGCAAAGAGAAAGGGAAGGCTTTGATTACAAATCTCCAATTAAGCATATGCTTATCTTCCCGCTGACTGTGCCATACATCAAAAGGAATGCATTGATTACAAATTTTCAAATCAAGCACAATGAAAGGAATATTCCTTTATCTTTGGAAAGAATTTTTATCATTCTTGGCCTAATTATTCTCATAGAAAGGGGACTACAATCCTATAAATACACCTTGTATTCATTATAAAGATATCGATTATTCTATACTTCTTTTCTCCATTAATAAAAGTTCTTTTTTCATTTTTCTGTATTCTTTTATTTTCATGGCAATTTGTGTTGTCTAGTCAATTAGATTTGCTAGAACACAATTGTCATTGCAACTATTCTCATTAGTGATTGACCGTTTGATTAGATTCAATGGTAATCCTAATTTAACATTTCTGTTAGTTTATTTCTGTTCTGCAAATTTATTTCCAGCACTCTGTTTTATTTTTAATAATTGAATTGATTATAGATTCGATTATATTCAAATCTATAGTTAATTCAATTGCAGTGTTACTTGTTTTTATTGAAAATTATAATTTTAGTTATCGGTTCAATTAGATTTGTTCTGAACTAAATTGTAATTTCAATTTTATCCCATCTCCAAGATTTGTCTAACTCGCCCACGAAATTATATAAATAATTTGATTTAATTTCTCCCTGTGTTCGACCCGCATACTACACGATCTGTGCGCTTGCAGTTATTTTAAAATTCGCTCTTTTCTATTTACTTAGAAAGCGACGATCATGACAATAACTAATGTTTTTATGTTATTCAAACACTGTATGTCTATTACGTGACTAATCCAAACAACATCATAACTTAAAATATGCCTAGTCTATGGTAGTCTAAATCCCTTGTTGGTTAGGACTAAGACACCTACGTCATTTTGCCCTGGTCTGAACACCACTATTTTTGGAAAACAACAAATAGTTTTCCAATGTCTCCTTTATCCAACATTTAATACAATCAATCACCTAATGCTTATGGAAATATGTATATTTTAAAACATAAATTGATTATCAAATTAGAAAGACAAATAAACATATCCTTCATGTGTACCGATTTGTTATAAAAATTCAAATTAACTCTTTTTATCATTTGTATATTTGTTTAATGTCCAAATGTGATTTTGTATCATTTAAATTTAACTAAAAGAAATTGACCTACAGACTTATGGTTTGCATGGGCTCAAATCAGAGTTGGGAAAAAAAATTGAAAACTAATTCATCTAAGATTAAGGGACAAAATATTAGCAACGAAAGCTATTCAAATGAAGATCATCAACAAGTTTTTTCTTTTCTTTTTTTTAATGTTGACAAATTTGCTGAAAATTATAGATTATACTTATTAGTAAAAAGCACGTACATTCTAGTATTCAAAAGTCATGTACATAAGTCCATAAAAAAGATTTGTTTTTATCTTCTTTCGATTCAAGGAAAAGTAAGAAGTTATTAGTAAATTTCGGTAGATAAATGAAAATATTTAGCAAGAAAAGTACAAAGTACCTATGATTTTGGTCAATGCTAGAAACTAATCCACATATTACATTTCAAAAAATTCGGTAACATATATATTAAGTAGTAGGAGATGTTCAATGCATCTTAGAATTATTTAGGATTCTAGTTATCTGATTATTACAAATAGCTAGTTAGTCAATCTTGCATTTATTAAGATGAGACTATGGTTTCTCTATATATCTCCCAGTATTGCTACACATATCAACCAGCTACAGCAAAAAATAAAATGGGATCATCGTTTTATTTGATTCTACCACTAGTTCTCTTCAAACTTACAGTTCTACTTCATACAGCCAATGCTAGAAACTACAACATTGAAGACTATGTCATTGCTCACAATGATATACGTGCAGAGGTCGGTGTAGGGCCACTGCATTGGAACACAACACTTGCACAATACGCAGAAAATTATACTAAAACTTTGATTTCAGACTGTAAACTTGTCCATTCACAAGGAGGGGCTTATGGTTATGGAGAAAACCTGTTCTGGGGTTGGCCCACTAATAATACAGAAGTCGATGTTGTAAAGTACTGGGCTAGTGAAAAGCAGAACTACCACCATGAAAGCAACTCGTGCGATCCGAACCAAGAGTGTGGCCATTACATGCAAGTAGTGTGTGCTAAGTCGGTTAATCTTGGATGTGCACGTTTCAAATGCAAAACAGGCCCAACGATCATTAGTTGCAACTATTACCCTACAGGAAAATTAGGAGAGCCTCCATACTAATGATGGATTCAAATAATAAGTGTTGTGTTTGTATGCAATGCAATGTACCATGATTTGTTTCCTGCTAAAATAAAGTTTTCATATTTTGCATTTTATACTAGTGTTTCTAATGGCCGTTTGGCAGATAAAAAGAAAATAATACATTTAGTGTAAAATTAAAATGGCTATTTTGCCAAGAACGATAAAAAACCTTGAAAGAAATTTTGTAATAATATACGTTTAATTTATAAGTAAGTAAATTCAGTGAATCAAACAACAATAAACATTTATGATCATATAATTTGGGTAAACAAAGCTGAAAATGCATTGAGTCGAATTTCTGTTTCTTATTTCGTATTTGAGTAGGCCTGATCTTGGCCGATTGGTCCTAAACTTTTGAAATGAAAATTTACTTAGAAGCAGAAAGAATCAATGAGAATAAGCAAACTGAACACGAAGTTATGCTTCAATAATAGGCATGGAAATATGAATCTTGTGTTTACTGGGGTCACAGTAAAAGCCAGTTCTCATATGCCTAAACATTATTATGTTCATTAGATTTGTCATGAGGTTTAAGTGGATTTAGAACAAACATTTCAGTTTGTACTTGAGGATGTTTGTGAACCTGTAAATGATGACATAAAAATTACACGCCTAGCTTTAAATTTATATACGAATAAACGATTTACTTTATTAAGCAAATCGCTTGTTTTGATGTCTCTGCGTTCTAAATTCGTAACCTCTTAAATGTCACTCTGTAATGTCCTCTGATTACGCTTGTTGTGCTGACAGTCCCTGACGAAACAATAGTTAATCATTATCAATTTGGCTGAAAATTAGTTTGGTTCTATAAAATAAATAAATAAATAAAACAAATTCTTGAAATCACTTGTAAGTTTGAAGAACATGGAATAATTTGTAGTGGACTATAGGATGATTTATATCTAAATGAACAAGAGAATCGACACTTTTAGATTTGATCGTGTCACTGTTGTAAAAATAACATTAATAAGTATTAACAAACGATGTAGAGCAAAAGACTAAGAAGTGGGATGGAGGTGGGACTTGATCCCTGGTTACCAACAAAGCATGCACATGCACCGACCAAGCTATATATGCTTTAATTATAAAATGGGATCACATAATTTGAGGACTTTGCGTCGGACGTGTCCGATGCAAGTGGATCAATTTCTCACGTTTGATTTTGATGTTGGTGAGCGTGGTGAACCCTGGTCGGACCTTCAAACCAGCGGTCCAATCTTCAATTTTACAGGGTTAAAGTACTATTTTTTGTTTTTTCCTACTTTTATTGTGTAATTCTACCTGATCGTTTCATCTTTTATATTGTTTTGAAAATAGCAACCAAAATATTTCAAAAAATCATAACTGTTCCAACATCTAAACCGGAAACTTTACCACTTCATTCTAAAAAACTTTTGTGTTTATTTGTGTCCTTACTATTTAATTACATCATGTAATCTATTAATGTTAGTGAACAAATAGATGACCTTCAAATTTTATTATTCATTTGTTTGAGTACACATAAAACTTGATTATTCATATTTTCACTATTAATAAGCATGTGCGGTTCTTAATGGTCCGATCGGTCATACATTCAAAAACTTGGACCCTGAGTCCTCGCGGTTTGACTCACGGTCCGATTATGAAAACATTGATCTTAGTATGTTGTGTCACCCATGTTACAGAAAGATAATATATCAGATAAAAATAATGGCATCTAAACTTCTAAAGGAGATAGTCATGGTGATAATTCCAAAATACTATGAATTAAAAAGAACCATCACACATATTTCCACTCAACCAGTCTATACAATATTCCAAAGAAAACATTTGTCTACACTTAATTTTCCAAATAATAATAAACAAGGCAAATAAAATGAATCTAAACCCTAATTCATAATCCAATCTTGGTCTGCATAGCAATGGTTTCCTAGGGATATGTTTGTTTTTAATCTGAAGT
This sequence comes from Allium sativum, assembly GCA_030737875.1. NCBI lineage: Eukaryota > Viridiplantae > Streptophyta > Magnoliopsida > Asparagales > Amaryllidaceae > Allium > Allium sativum. The sequence goes on along the minus strand of CM060919.1, from coordinate 842,492,639 downwards.
TTGAATTCAACTTCTGATTCATAAAACAAGAGCTCTTATGTTTGTTTTCGTTGTTGTTTTGAATGAAAACCATCTATTCAGAAAAAATAATTTGGAGAAGATTTCTTGGCTTTTTTTTGTATGTTTATTTTTCTAAATGATGAATACAAATTAACAAACAAGTGGTTATTTAGAATTTAATTATTAGCATTTAGGTTTCAAGGTTTAGTAGTCAAAACTCACAATTCAGCATTTTAATCAAATAGGAGCTCTGCTTAGAGTTGTGAACTTTGCATGATTATCTAACGTACGACCCGTCCAAAACGGTAAAACGTGTGATACATATCAATATAATTTTCAATCAAGACACAAGTTAGAAAAAGAACACGAAAAAATGTCCATCTGATAATAATTAATGTTTTATGTTGTTCAAAGATTGGATGTCTATTATCTGACTCATTGAAACAGTGTCTGAACTTAAAATTTGTCTAGTCTATGGTCTTCCAAATCCCTTATAGTTAGGGACTTAAACACACGTCCGTCCAGTTTGGTCTGGTCTAAACACCCCTATGTCGGAAAATAACAATAAAGATGGAAGAAGAGAGAAACAACAAATAGTTTTCCAGTCTCACCTTTATCCAATATTTAAAACAACCAATCACTTAATGCTTATGGAAATATGTTTGTTCTAGAGAGGCGTTGTTGTGAAGAGACAGAAGAAGATTAGTGAAAGAAAGTGAAGAAATTGAGTGCGATTCCTTGTCGCCGTTAACGAGACCTCACCAGCCGAAGCCGCTTTCATTTTTTTTACAACCATGAATTTATTTTGAGAAATAAGCATTTTTTTTGAAATAAATCCTGATCTTTTCATACAAAATAATTTAGAAAAGATTTTTTGGTTATTTTTTAATTTTATATGTTTATTGTTCAAAATGGTGAATACAAATTCACAAACAAGTGATTATTCAACATTTAATAATAGGTTTCAAAGTTCAATAATCTGAACTCAAAATTTAAAATCTTAATCAAATAGGACCTTTGCTTAAAGTTTTATTTTTTGCATGATTATCTAACATCCGACTTAGTCCAAGTCGGTAAAATGTCTGATCGATATCCATATAATTTTCTTCCATACATAATTCAGATTAGAATAAAAAATAATTTATGAAAAATGTCCATATGACAATAATTAATGTTTTTATGATATTGTATGTCTATTACCTGACTAATTCAAACAACATCAGAACTTAAAATATGCATTGTCTATGGTAGTCTAAATCCCTTGTTGGTTAGGACTAAGACACCTACGTCCTTTTTTGCCTGGTCTGAACACCACTATTTTTGGAAAACAACAATAAACAACAAATAGTTTTCCAATCTCTCCTTTGTCCAACATTTAATACAATCAATCACATAATGCTTATGGAAATATGTATATTTTAAAACATAAATTGATTATCAAATTAGAAAGAATAATAAACATATCCTTTATGTGTACCGATTTGTTATAAAAATTCAAATTTACTCTTTTTATATTTTGTATATTTGTTTAATGTCCAAATGTGATTTTGTATCATTTAAATTTAACTAAAAGAAATTGACCTACAGACTTATAGTTTGCATGGGCTCAAATCAGAGTTGGAGAAAAAATTGAAAACTAATTCATCTAAGATTAAGGGACAAAATATTAGCAATGAAAGCTATTCAAATGAAGATCATCAACAAGTTTTTTTTTTTAATGTAGACAAATTTGCTAAAAATTATAGATTATACTTATCAGTAAAAAGCACGTACATTCTACTATTCAAAAGTCACGTACATAAGTCTATAAAAAAGATTTGTTTTTATCTTCTTTTGATTCAAGGAAAAGTAAGAAGTTATTAGTAAATTTCGGTAGATAGATTAATATATTTAGCAAAGAAAAGTACAAAGTACCTATGATTTTGGTCAATGCTAGAAACTAATCCACATATTACATTTCAAAAAAACCGGTAACATATATATTAAGTAGTAGGAGATGTTCAACGCATCTTAGGATTATTTCGGATTTTAGTTATCTAATTATTACAAATAGCTAGTTAGTCAATCTTGTATTTATTAAGATGAGACTATGGTTTCTCTATATATCTCAAAGTATTGCTACACATATCAACCAGCTACAGCAAAAAATAAAATGGGATCATCGTTTTATTTCATTCTACCACTAGTTCTCTTCAAACTTACAGTTTTACTTCATACAGCCAATGCTAGAAACTACAACATTGAAGACTATGTCATTGCTCACAATGATATACGTGCAGAGGTCGGTGTAGGGCCACTGCATTGGAACACAACACTTGCACAATACGCAGAAAATTATACTAAAACTTTGATTTCGGACTGTAAACTTGTCCATTCACAAGGAGGGGCTTATGGTTATGGAGAAAACCTGTTCTGGGGCTGGCCCACTAATAATACAGAAGTCGATGTTGTAAAGTACTGGGCTAGTGAAAAGCAGAACTACCACCATGAAAGCAACTCGTGCGATCCGAACCAAGAGTGTGGCCATTACATGCAAGTAGTGTGTGCTAAGTCGGTTAATCTTGGATGTGCACGTTTCAAATGCAAAACAGGCCCAACGATCATTAGTTGCAACTATTACCCTACAGGAAAATTAGGAGAGCCTCCATACTAATGATGGATTCAAATAATAAGTGTTGTGTTTGTATGCAATGCAATGTACCATGATTTGTTTCCTGCTAAAATAAAGTTTTCATATTTTGCATTTTATACTAGTGTTTCTTGTAACACCCCACACCCGCTACGGTCACTCACTAAGGGAATGTCATAACATCGGTGGAGTATTTTAAGTGAATATAGAACAGAAAAATTACAACAAGACAGATATAAGTAATACTTGAGAATTTAAAATATCATTTCATTCCAGCGGAAAGTAAAACATGTTTGGTTACACCAAAACCTTAAATAAGAGTCAAGTACATAATATCCATCCTGATAAGAACAAAAGTACATAATCCCACTACATAACCTAATAGCCATAATAGAAAAGATAAACTGAGCTTTACATCCACGGTCCAAGCTCCAAAGGATAGATAAAGCAGTCTGATCAAAGCCCACTAGTGCTAGGCCCACTCTGATAACCTGAGGGTTGGAAAAAAAATAAAGAAACAACGGGGTCAGACATAAGTCTGAGTGAGTCCTATAACCCTAACAATACAATCATCAAAGTAATTAGGGTATGATATAAACAAGGTACGGTACCTCTGGGGATAATGACTACACTAAGTAGCCAACTAAACACAGGATGTACTAAGATAATCGAAAAAGACGCCTTTATCCACCCAAGGATAATTACTAGATTGCACCACCCCAGATCTACCCACCCAAGGGTAATTCCTACACTGCAACACACCAGTCATTCCTACTTAAAGGTTGATCCCACTAAGTGTACTTAGTAATTTAGTAGTTTCGTGTACCCCTATCTGACTACATAGGTGTACCCACTACTCCCCAAGCGATCGGCTCCCTTACGTAGATACCCGTGCTGGTCCCACAATGGGGTGTATCATCCCCCAAAGTGGCAACCTGATAATATCAACGGTGCATGGCTTATACCTACACGATGCAACAACGTCTTACCAACCAGCCCGGGTCCACACACGCACATGAAACCCGTCGGTCCTGCGTTGCCACCGCTAACCCGTTTTGGCCTCTTATAGTCAAGCCCAATATGCGTGTCCCGTCCTCGACTTGAGTCGAGCCCACTAAGATACATTTGGGATATTGGTTGAGATGGGCCCCCACAAGCTACTACTTAGGCTTGCCATTTTATTTAGTGCATCCCACTTAACCCCTTTTATAATCATGCCCACTTACATGTTAAGGTTTGGTTAAGTCATCTAATCATATTTCAATTGCCACTTAAGGCCCCCACAAGCTACTACTTAAGCTTGTTATTTAATTATATTTCAATTGCCACTTAAGGCCCCCACAAGCTACTACTTAAGCTTGTCCTTTAATTATATTTCAATTGCCACTTAAGGCCCCCACAAGCTACTACTTAAGCTTGTCATTTCTAGTGAATCCCACTTAACCCTTTAACCATGTCCACTTACATGTTATAAATTTTGGCTAAGTCATTTAATCATACTCTAATTGTCATACAAGGTACCCACTAGATTTCCACATGCCACCCATGGCACTTACTTAACCCTTTAATCATGTTTAATTACATGTTCCACTTTGGTTAAGTATTCTAATCGTATTTTCTATTGCCACCCAGGGCAACCACTACATTTCCACATGCCACCCAAGGCACCCACTTAACCCCTCATGTCCCTCTACATGCTAATTTGGTTAAGTGTTTCTTAATTAATTAAGATCGTAACCTTTGTAAAGACCTCTCATATTAGACTGTCTTTTATGGCAGCTGGATATGCCGGTTGGTTCCGGGCAGCCTTACACCATAACAGAGTCTAACCTCGTGTCTTTACACTTGTCACGTATTTAGTTTATGACTAAGACCTCTCACATTGGGCCAATCATTTGTAGCCGCTGGATTTGCCGGTCGGTTCCGGGCAGTCTTATGCTACAAAAGGGTCCAACCTCGTGTCTTAGTAGATTAATTACACCTAATTAATCACCCCCATAATTTTGTATTAATTATCCATAATTAATTACACATTTTTAAGAATATGGGTAGACCTAACTCAATAGGTAAATTCCCAATTCCATAGTATGGGTAGACCTAACTTAATAGGTAAATTCCCAACTCCATAATATGGGTAGACCTAACTTAATAGGTAAATTCCCAATTATGTCCATTTATTTTATGTTATGCTTAAACATACCAACTTTACACATTTCTATTAACATGCATATTAACCCCATCGTTTCCCACGTAATTCGTTCTCATGACATGTCATATAAATGGGGAGTTTCATTATAAATGTAATGGGTTCAATCTTAGCACAACGTTGGCATTTACATAGGTTTAAAAGGTGTCAACTTGCATCATAACATTAAACCCAACTAGCATAATTCATTAACCCAAACTTGCATATGAACTTGCATATAAACTTGCATATGAACTTGCATATAGACTTACATATAAACTTGCATATGAACTTGCATATGAACTTGCATCATAACTTGCATATGAACTTGCATCATAACTTGCATATGAACTTGCATCATAGCTTGCATATGAACTTGTATCATAACTTGCATATGAACTTGCATCATAACTTGCATAAAACCAAACACTTAGCATGCATAAAACCAAATACTTAGCATGCATAAAACCAAATACTTAGCATGCATAAAACCAAATACTTTGCATGCACAAAACCAAATACTTAGCATGCATAAAACCAAATACACAACTTGCATAACATGTTACATATAACTTGCATATAATCTCACATATAGTTTGCATAACATGTTACATATGCATCAATGTTCAACATAGTGTTTTGCATAGTGGGCATCATAAAACATAGCATTAAACTTGCATATAGCATAAAACTTGCAAAGCACACAACATACACTATACTAAACTTGCATAAGCACATTTATCCACAAACATAGCCATATCTTATCATATCCTATCATAATCAATTTAACAATTGATTATTAAGGCTATAGAAACTCACCACTAAACTCCCATAAGCAAACCCTTGCCAAAAATCACCCAAAAACTCTAGCCTTGAACATAAAGCTTGCAACTTGATGATGAATGCAAGCTAATGATCACTCATACAACTCAAAGATGCTTGTATGAACATGAAAGTCTTCATAGAATTAGTTTAGAAATAGGATGGAGGCTAGGGTTTTGAGTGGAGGCCATGATCATAGAAAATTTTGGCATAGTTTAGTTAGGAGATAGGATTATGATCATTTAGGGCTAGCTTAGGGTCTTATTTATAGGATTAGGCAAGTGTTTTAGGCCATTAGATTAACCCTAAATTAGATTAGGGCCATCAGATCTCGGAAGCTTCCAGAAACCAGCCCCAAAACACAGCCCAAACACTAAAATGGTGCACCAGGCCAAACTGGCCGGGCACCCCCTGTCGACACCCAAGTCGACAGGGCTGTCGACTTGGTCCTAGCCAAGTCGACTGCCCAGTCGACAGGGCTGTCGACTTGGGTAGCTAGGCGGGAATTTTCCCCGCCTGCGCCCAATGGCCCCAATTTTGAAATTTGAACCTGAATTTTTAAATCTGTTTTGAACTTTGAATTTTCTGTAAACTTCATTGGGCCATAACCGGGCCGTACGGACTCCGATTCTCGAAAACTCGGACTCTATTTCGCGTAGTTTTCCGAGACGAACGCAATGACGCAGCCCGTTTCCCCCAATTCTCACATCTGAGATTATTTATTCTGTAATTAGTGAATTTTAGCATTAACCGAAATTCGGGGTGTTACATTCTCCCCTTCTTAAAGGATTTCGTCCCCGAAATCTCTAAGCTAAGGAGAACACATATCCTACCATCCAAACAATCATCTACTCAATCCATCAAACACGGGCATCCATTGTCCTTAAAATAATTTCTAATGATGTATGAGCATATGCAAAAAGTGTGTGTATATGTTCCCTATCTAATGTATGAACATATGCAAACCATGATAGTGCCATGCATCCATTATGTATGCGAGAGAACCCTATCGACACATACAATATCTACATGAGTGCACAATCATTCACCAAAATGCATCATCCATATGATAACACAATCATTATACATCCATAAATATAGCTACCTACACACAATTATATGCAATATGCAATATGAAGTGATTGAGCCTATCTAGTGCCTAGAGTGTGTATATATGCATCCACGAGCAACCACTAGCAACCACTTGCATCCACATGCATCCATCAAACATAACATGTCTCAAACACATGTTTCAACCATAGGTTTACCCTATCTAAAGGTCAAAGGTACTAATGAGAGGACATACTAAAGATAAGATAAGCACTAGACAAACGATAAAGGAGACGTTTAAAGGACATACCCTCAAAAAGGAATGGGTATAACGAACGCATCTTCGCTTCTGTCTCCCAAGTAGCATTGCTCTCACCTTCTCCCCTTTTCACTTGACTAGTCGAACCTCTCTGTTTCTCAACTTCCTAATCTCTGACCCAAGGATGCGGGTAGGAGCTCGTCGAATAATCACATCACGCTCTACCTTTACTTCTTTAAGCAAGCTCGGCTCTACCGCCTCTGCGGTCTCATGTAGGCACTTCCTCAAATGTGACACATGGAATATGTCATGTACACCACTAAGTCTGTCGGGCAACTCCACCAATGGAAGACGCTCTTCTCATGTACCTCCAAAATCTAAGATACATAGCCTCAAGAGGTCTTTTAAAATACGATTCACCCTCTCGGTCTGGCCGTCCGCCTGAGGATGATATGCGGTACTCAAACACAACTGAGTCCCTACCGCCTCTTGCAAACTCTTCCAAAACTCTCTAGTGAAGATAGGATCTCGATCGCTCACTATACTGGAAGGTACACCATGCAATCTAATAATCTCTCGAATGAAAACTGAAGCTAGCCATGGAGCAGTTCTCTTACTCTCTACGGGTATAAAATGGGCGCTCTTAGTAAGTCTGTCTACCACAACCCAAATTCCCGTATTACCCTTCCTCGATCTCGGTAATCCATCGAGACACTATCCCACTTCCATAGCGGAACCTCCAATGGGTGAAGCAACCCACCGGGTTTCTTCTGCTCCGTTTTCACTTGCTAGCACACCAAGCATCTAGCGACATACTCGGCCACATCTTTCTTCATACCGGCCCAAAAGAAAACTCGCTTCATGTCTTGGTACATCTTGTCCCTATCGGGATGAATTGTCATCTTCGAACGATGTGCATCATCGAGAACAGCCTTCCTCAAACCCTCGTCTTGCGGTACACAAAGTCTACCGTCTCTACGCAACCACCCCTTATCATCTAGGGTGTATCTACTCAGTTGGCTGGACGACTCCCCCCTTATGAGCTTCTCCACTAACTCAACCAACTGTGGGTCGTCCCGCTGTGCCTCACCAATCCGTCCCAAAAGAGTAGGTCTGACCTCTAAGGATGCTAACAAACCAGGTACAAAGTCAACAGAAGGTCTAAAGTCAAACATCGAGATGAACTTCAAGCTTCGTCGTTCAACGAACAACGGACTCGAGGACAACCTTTTTCTGCTTAAGGCGTCCGCTACTACGTTACCCTTGCCAGGGGTATACGCTATCTCAAAATCATAGGATGCTAAGAATTCCATCCACCTTTGCTGTCTTAAGTTCAAATCCTTCTGAGAAAACAAGTACTTCAACGATTTGTGGTCAGTGAACAATTCGAACCTCTCGCCAAGAAGATAATGGCGCCAAGACTTAAGCGCAAAAACAATGGCGGCCAACTCTAGATCATGTACAGGGTAATTTTTCTCATGCACTCTCAACTGCCTTCCACCATAGGCTATTACCCTTCCCTCTTGCATTAAGACTGCGCCCAGTCCTGTCCGACAAGCATCGGTATAAACAACAAACGGCTTACTCCCATCTGGCAATACTAAGACAGGAGCTGTGGTTAAAGCTCTCTTTAACCGTTGGAATGCATCTTCACAATCTACGTCCCATGTGAAGACCAGATTCTTCTTCGTCAAACGGGTTAATGGAGCTGATATCTTCGCGAAGTCTTTGATAAACTTCCTATAGTAGCCCGCCAACCCCAAGAAACTTCTTACTTCGGTAGCATTCTTCGGAACCTTCCAATCTTGAATTGATACTACCTTCGCGGGATCCATAGCTATCCCTTCCTTGGAGACCACGTGCCCCAAGAACCGCACTTCCTTCCTCCAAAAGTGACATTTAGAGAATTTAGCCTTAAGGCTATGTGCTCGAAGAGTCTCCAACACTTCCCTAAGATGTAGGGCATGCTCTTCTTCACTCTTAGAAAATACTAAGATATCATCCACAAAGACCACCACGAACTTATTAAGGAACTCCCTGAACACCCTACTCATCAAATCAACAAAGTATGCAGGGGCGTTCGTCAACCCAAATGGCATCACCAGCCACTCATAGAAACCATCCGGAGTCCTAAAGGCAGTCTTGTCTAAGCTATCCTCAGCCACCCTCAACTGATGAAACCCCGTGGCTAAGTCCAACTGAGAAAATACTGAAGCGCCAACCAACTGATCAAAGAGATCATCAATCCTCGGCAAAGGGTGTCTATTCTTCTTTGTAAGCTTGTTGAGTTCTCTATTGTCTACACAAAGTCTGAGAGACCCATCTGCCTTCGTAGCAAAAACTACCGGAGCACCCCACTCCGATATACTTCGTCTTATGAACCCCTTCTCAAGCAACTCCCCTACTTGCTTATTGAGTTCCCTCCTCTCACGAGGAGCCATGTGGCGCACTGGCAAAGATACTGGTTTAGCATTGTCTACCAGATATATCCGGAAGTCGATCTCCCGCTTCGGAGGTAAGCCCTTCACCTCCTCAAACACATCCGAGTATTCCCGGACCACTCTAACAGATTGCAAACTCTCGACCGAAGCGTCAAGCGATTCAAGATAACTTAGCATAACAGAATCCATGGGATTACAAGAGATCTCGAGAGTGTTACCCAAGCGGGTCAGAAGCCTAACAATTCTCCTTTCACAATCAAGAACGGCACCCCTACTGGATAACCAGTCCATGCCCAAAACTAACCCATAGCCCGTGAAGCCCAAAAAGCATCACATCTAAACTCAACGCTAAGTATAGAAACTTTCAAACCCAAACACATCATGGAGCCCCAATTGGGTTTGAAACAACTAAGGGATCATCTACTAAACTGGTGTCTAAGTGCAGTGACTCAACTAACAATGATGAGATAAACGAACTCGATGCGTCAGAATCAAATAAAGTTCGAATCGGATAATAAAGAAATCCAAATTCCAACCTAGACGGTCCTATCCCTATCTGGTACCCTAGCCGTGAGGGAATACAACCACCCTCGCCCTTGCCTCTTTGGACAATCCTAATAAGGTGTCCTATTCCTCCAAAAGGATAACTACTCGCCTTCTTCTTCCCATTCTCCACTCGCAACCTCCCACCAATGAGGTTTCATCCTTCATTAACCAAACAACTATTTGAGCCTTCCTCCCATCGTCCATTCAATAGGTACCTACAAGTCCTCCTCTTTCTTGAACCAACTTCTAATCCGACTAATGTCTAAGTCCCTTGAAGTGGTTTTCCATTCTTATCTATCTTAGAAAGATCATCTACACACGGAGGGGAAACTCAAAACGAGAGAGGAAGAGATTCAAAACGGAGAATTCGAAAGATAAAGATATGACTATCGGGGATTATGCTTTTCTTTCAAAAACTTTTCTCTTAAAAGACATGTTTTTTGAAAATACTCCTTTCAAAAATATTCTTAGAAAATAGTTTTTCTAAAAATTTTATCTGTTCTGGTAACCTTAAGCTCTGATACCACGTGTAACACCCCACACCCGCTACGGTCACTCACTAAGGGAATGCCATAACATCGGTGGAGTATTTTAAGTGAATATAGAACAGAAAAATTACAACAAGACAGATATAAGTAATACTTGAGAATTTAAAATATCATTTCATTCCAGCGGAAAGTAAAACATGTTTGGTTACACCAAAACCTTAAATAAGAGTCAAGTACATAATATCCATCCTGATAAAAACAAAAGTACATAATCCCACTACATAACCTAATAGCCATAATAGAAAAGATAAACTGAGCTTTATATCCACGGTCCAAGCTCCAAAGGATAGATAAAGCAGTCTGATCAAAGCCCACTAGTGCTAGGCCCACTCTGATAACCTGAGGGTTGGGAAAAAAATAAAGAAACAACGGGGTCAGACATAAGTCTGAGTGAGTCCTATAACCCTAACAATACAATCATCAAAGTAATTAGGGTATGATATAAACAAGGTACGGTACCTCTGGGGATAATGACTACACTAAGTAGCCAACTAAACACAGGATGTACTAAGATAATCGAAAAAGACACCTTTATCCACCCAAGGATAATTACTAGATTGCACCACCCCAGATCTACCCACCCAAGGGTAATTCCTACACTGCAACACACCAGTCATTCCTACTTAAAGGTTGATCCCACTAAGTGTACTTAGTAATTTAGTAGTTTCGTGTACCCCTATCTGACTACATAGGTGTACCCACTACTCCCCAAGCGATCGGCTCCCTTACGTAGATACCCGTGCTGGTCCCACAATGGGGTGTATCATCCCCCAAAGTGGCAACCTGATAATATCAACGGTGCACGGCTTATACCTACACGATGCAACAACGTCTTACCAACCAGCCCGGGTCCACACACGCATATGAAACCCGTTGGTCCTGCGTTGCCACCGCTAACCCGTTTTGGCCTCTTATAGTCAAGCCCAATATGCGTGTCCCGTCCTCGACTTGAGTCGAGCCCACTAAGATACGTTTGGGATATTGGTTGAGATGGGCCCCCACAAGCTACTACTTAAGCTTGCCATTTTATTTAGTGCATCCCACTTAACCCCTTTTATAATCATGCCCACTTACATGTTAAGGTTTGGTTAAGTCATCTAATCATATTTCAACTGCCACTTAAGGCCCCCACGAGCTACTACTTAAGCTTGTTATTTAATTATATTTCAATTGCCACTTAAGGCCCCCACAAGCTACTACTTAAGCTTGTCCTTTAATTATATTTCAATTGCCACTTAAGGCCCCCACAAGCTACTACTTAAGCTTGTCATTTCTAGTGAATCCCACTTAACCCTTTAACCATGTCCGCTTACATGTTATAAATTTTGGCTAAGTCATTTAATCATATTCTAATTGTCATACAAGGTACCCACTAGATTTCCACATGCCACCCATGGCACTTACTTAACCCTTTAATCATGTTTAATTACATGTTCCACTTTGGTTAAGTATTCTAATCGTATTTTCTATTGCCACCCAGGGCAACCACTACATTTCCACATGCCACCCAAGGCACCCACTTAACCCCTAATGTCCCTCTACATGCTAATTTGGTTAAGTGTTTCTTAATTAATTAAGATCGTAACCTTTGTAAAGACCTCTCACATTAGACTGTCTTTTATGGCAGCTGGATATGCCGGTTGGTTCCGGGCAGCCTTACACCATAACAGAGTCTAACCTCGTGTCTTTACACTTGTCACGTATTTAGTTTATGACTAAGACCTCTCACATTGGGCCAATCATTTGTAGCCGCTGGATTTGCCGGTCGGTTCCGGGCAGTCTTATGCTACCAAAGGGTCCAACCTCGTGTCTTAGTAGATTAATTACACCTAATTAATCACCCCCATAATTTTGTATTAATTATCCCTAATTAATTACACATTTTTAAGAATATGGGTAGACCTAACTCAATAGGTAAATTCCCAATTCCATAGTATGGGTAGACCTAACTTAATAGGTAAATTCCCAACTCCATAATATGGGTAGACCTAACTTAATAGGTAAATTCCCAATTATGTCCATTCATTTTATGTTATGCTTAAACATACCAACTTTACACATTTCTATTAACTTGCATATTAACCCCATCATTTCCCACGTAATTCGTTCTCATGACATGTCATATAAATGGGGAGTTTCATTATAAATGTAATGGGTTCAATCTTAGCACAACGTTGGCATTTACATGGGTTTAAAAGGTGTCAACTTGCATCATAACATTAAACCCAACTAGCATAATTCATTAACCCAAACTTGCATATGAACTTGCATATAAACTTGCATATGAACTTGCATATAGACTTACATATAAACTTGCATATGAACTTGCATATGAACTTGCATCATAACTTGCATATGAACTTGCATCATAGCTTGCATATGAACTTGTATCATAACTTGCATATGAACTTGCATCATAACTTGCATAAAACCAAACACTTAGCATGCATAAAACCAAATACTTAGCATGCATAAAACCAAATACTTAGCATGCATAAAACCAAATACTTAGCATGCACAAAACCAAATACTTAGCATGCATAAAACCAAATACACAACTTGCATAACATGTTACATATAACTTGCATATAATCTCACATATAGTTTGCATAACATGTTACATATGCATCAATGTTCAACATAGTGTTTTGCATAGTGAGCAACATAAAACATAGCATTAAACTTGCATATAGCATAAAACTTGCAAAACACACAACATACACTATACTAAACTTGCATAAGCACATTTATCCACAAAAATAGCCATATCTTATCATATCCTATCATAATCAATTTAACAATTGATTATTAAGGCTATAGAAACTCACCACTAAACTCCCATAAGCAAACCCTTGCCAAAAATCACCCAAAAACTCTAGCTTTGAACATAAAGCTTGCAACTTGATGATGAATGCAAGCTAATGATCACTCATACAACTCAAAGATGCTTGTATGAACACGAAAGTCTTCATAGAATTAGTTTAGAAATAGGATGGAGGCTAGGGTTTTGAGTGGAGGCCATGATCATAGAAAATTTTGGCATAGTTTAGTTAGGAGATAGGATTATGATCATTTAGGGCTAGCTTAGGGTCTTATTTATAGGATTAGGCAAGTGTTTTAGGCCATTAGATTAACCCTAAATTAGATTAGGGCCACCAGATCTCGGAAGCTTCCAGAAACCAGCCCCAAAACATAGCCCAAACACTAAAATGGTGTACCAGATCAAACTGGCCGGGCACCCCCTGTCGACACCCAAGTCGACAGGGCTATCGACTTGGTCCTAGCCAAGTCGACTGCCCAGTCGACAGGGTTGTCGACTTGGGTAGCTAGGGGGGAATTTTCCCCGCCTGCGCCCAATGGCACCAATTTTGAAATTTGAACCTGAATTTTTAAATCTGTTTTGAACTTTGAATTTTCTGTAAACTTCATTGGGCCATAACCGGGCCGTACGGACTCCGATTCTCGAAAACTCGGACTCTATTTCACATATTTTTCCGAGACGAACGCAATGACGCAGCCCGTTTCCCCCAATTCTCACATCTGAGATTATTTATTCTGTAATTAGTGAATTTTAGCATTAACCGAAATTCGGGGTGTTACATTTCTAATGGCCGTTTGGCAGATAAAAAGAAAATAATACATTTAGTGTAAAATTAAAATGGCTATTTTGCCAAGAACGATAAAAAACCATGAAAGAAATTTTGTAATAATATACGTTTAATTTATAAGTAAGTAAATTCAGTGAATCAAACAACATTAAACATTTATGATCATATAATTTGGGTAAACAAAGCTGAAAACGCATTGAGTCGAATTTCTGTTTCTTATTTCGTACTTGAGTAGGCCTGATCTTCGCCGATTGTTCCTAAACTTTTGAAATGAAAATTTACTTAGAAGCAGAAAGAATCAATGAGAATAAGCAAACTGAACACGAAGTTATGCTTCAATAATAGGCATGGAAATATGAATCTTGTGTTTACTGGGGTCACAATAAAAGCCAGTTCTCATATGCCTAAACATTATTATGTTCATTAGATTTGTTATGAGGTTTAAGTGGATTTCAGTCTGTACTTGAGGATGTTTGTGAACCTGAAAATGACGACATAAAAATAACACGCCTAGCTTTAAATTTATATATGAATAAACGATTTACTTTATTAAGCAAATCACTTATTTTGATTTCTCTGCGTTCTAAATTCGTAACCTCTTAAATGTCACTCTGTAATGTCCTCTGATTACGCTTGTTGAGCTGACAGTCACTGACGGAAACAATAGTTAATCATTATCAATTTGACTGAAAATTAGTTTGGTTCTATAAAATAAATAAATAAATGAAACAAATTCTTGAAATCACTTGTAAGTTTGAAGAACGTGGAATAATTTGTAGTGGACTATAGATGATTTATATCTAAATGAACAGGAGAATCAACACTTTTAGAATTGAGCGTGTCACTGTTGTAAAAATAACATTAATAAGCATTAACAAACAATGTAGAGCAAAAGACTAAGAAGTGGGATGGAGGTGGGACTTGATCCCTGGTTACCAACAAAGCATGCACATGCACCGTCCAAGCTATATATGCTTTAAATATAAAATTGGATCACATAATTTGAGGACTTTGCGTTGGAATTGTCCGACGCAAGTGGATCAATTTCTCACGTTTGATTTTGATGTTGGTGAGCGTGGTGAACCCTGGTCGGACCTTCAAACCAGCGGTCCAATCTTCAATTTTACAGGGTTAAAGTACTATTTTTTGTTTTTTCCTAGTTTTATTGTGTAATTTTACCTGATCTTTTCATCTTTTATATTGTTTTGAAAATAGCAACCAAAATATTTCAAAAAATCATAACTGTTCCAACATCTAACCGGAAACTTTACCACTTCGTTCTAAAAAACTTGTGTGTTTATTTGTGACCTTACTATCTAATTACATCATGTAATCTATTAATGTTAGTGAACAAATAGATGACCTTCAAACTTTATTATTCATTTGTTTGAGTACACATAAAACTTGATTATTCATATTTTCACTATTAATAAGCATGTGCGGTTCTTAATGGTCCGACCGGTCATACATTCAAAAACTTGGACCCTGAGTCATTGCGGTTTGACTCACGGTCCGGTTATGAAAACATTGATCTTAGTATGTTGTATCACCCATGTTACAGAAAGATAATATATCATATAAAAATAACGACATCTAAACTTCTAAAGGAGATAGTCGTGGTGATAATTCCAAAATACTATGAATTAAAAAGAACCAACACACATATTTCCACTCAACCGGTCTATACAATATTCCAAAGAAAACATTTGTCTACACTTAATTTTCCAAATAATAATTAACAAGGCAAATAAAATGAATCTAAACCCTAATTCATAATCCAATCTTGGTCTGCATAGCAATGGTTTCCTAGGGTTGTGTTTGTTTTTAATCTGAACTTTGAATTCAACTTCTGATTCATAAAACAAGAGCTCTTATGTTTGATTTCGTTGTTGTTTTGAATGAAAACCATCTATTCAGACAAAATAATTTGGAGAAGATTTCTTGGCTTTTTTTTGTATGTTTATTGTTCTAAATGATGAATACAAATTAACAAACAAGTGGTTATTTGGAATTTAATTATTAGCATTTAGGTTTCAAGGTTTAGTAGTCAAAACTCACAATTCAGCATTTTAATCAAATAGGAGCTCTGCTTAGAGTTGTGAACTTTGCATGATTATCTAACGTACGACCCGTCCAAAATGGTAAAACGTGTGATACATATCAATATAATTTTCAATCAAGACACAAGTTAGAAAAAGAAAACGAAAAAATGTCCATTTGATAATAATTAATGATTTATGTTGTTCAAAGATTGGATGTCTATTATCTGACTCATTGAAACAGTGTCTGAACTTAAAATTTGTCTAGTCTATGGTCTTCCAAATCCCTTATAGTTAGGGACTTAAACACACTTCCATCCAGTTTGGTCTGGTCTGAACACCCCTATGTCGGAAAATAACAATAAAGATGGAAGAAGAGAGAAACAACAAATAGTTTTCCAGTCTCACCTTTATCCAATATTTAAAACAACCAATCAATTAATGCTTATGGAAATATGTTTGTTCTAGAGAGGCGTTGTCGTGAAGAGACAGAAGGAGATTAGTGAAAGAAAGTGAAGAAATTGAGTGCGATTCCTTGTCGCCATTAACGAGCGCTTTCATTTTTTTACAACCATGAATTTATTTTGAGAAATAAGCATTTTTTTTTGAAATAAATCCATGATCTTTTCATACAAAACAATTTAGAAAAGATTTTTTGGTTATTTTTTAATTTTATATGTTTATTGTTCAAAATGGTGAATACAAATTCACACACAAGTGATTATTCAACATTTAATAATAGGTTTCAAAGTTCAATAATCAGAACTCAAAATTAAACATCTTAATCAAATAGGACCTTTGCTTAAAGTTTTATTTTTTGCATGATTATCTAACATCCGACTTAGTCCAAGTCGGTAAAATGTCTGATCGATTTCCATATAATTTTCTTCCATACATAATTCAGATTAGAATAAAAAATAATTTATGAAAAATGTCCATATGACAATAATTAATGTTTTTATGACATTGTATGTCCATTACCTGACTAATTCAAACATCATCAGAACTTCAAAAATGCCTTGTCTATGGTAGTCTAAATCCCTTGTTGGTTAGGACTAAGACACCTACGTCCTTTTTGGCCTGGTCTGAACACCACTATTTTTGGAAAACAACAATAAACAACAAATAGTTTTCCAATCTCTCCTTTATCCAACATTTAATACAATCAATCACCTAATGCTTATGGAAATATGTATATTTTAAAACATAAATTGATTATCAAATTGGAAAGAACAATAAACATATCCTTCATGTGTACCGATTTGTTATAAAAATTCAAATTTACTCTTTTTATCTTTTGTATATTTGTTTAATGTCCAAATGTGATTTTGTATCATTTAAATTTGACTAAAAAAAAATTGACCTACAGACTTATAGTTTGCATGGGCTCAAATCAGAGCTGGAAAAGAAATTGAAAACTAATTCATCTAAGATTAATGGACAAAATATTAGCAACGAAAGCTATTCAAATGAAGATCATCAACAAGTTTTTTTTTTATTGTTGACAAATTTGCTAAAAATTATAGATTATACTTATCAGTAAAAAGCACATACATTCTACTATTCAAAAGTCATGTACCCAAGTCTATAAAAAAAGATTTGTTTTTATCTTCTTTTGATTCAAGGAAAAGTAAGAAGTTATTAGTAAATTTCGGTAGATAAATGAAAATATTTAGCAAGAAAAGTACAAAGTACCTATGATTTTGGTCAATGCTAGAAACTAATCCACATATTACATTTCAAAAAAACCGGTAACATATATATTAAGTAGTAGGAGCTGTTCAATGCATCTTAGGATTATTTAGGTTTCTAGTTATCTGATTATTACAAATATCAAGTTAGTCAATCTTGCATTTATTAAGATGAGACTATGGTTTCTCTATATATCTCCCAGTATTGCTACACATATCAACCAGCTACAATAAAAAATAAAATGGGATCATCGTTTTATTTCATTCTACCACTAGTTCTCTTCAAACTTACAGTTCTACTTCATACAGCCAATGCTAGAAACTACAACATTGAAGACTATGTCATTGCTCACAATGATATACGTGCAGAGGTCGGTGTAGGGCCACTGCATTGGAACACAACACTTGCACAATACGCAGAAAATTATACTAAAACTTTGATTTCGGACTGTAAACTTGTCCATTCACAAGGAGGGGCTTATGGTTATGGAGAAAACCTGTTCTGGGGCTGGCCCACTAATAATACAGAAGTCGATGTTGTAAAGTACTGGGCTAGTGAAAAGCAGAACTACCACCATGAAAGCAACTCGTGTGATCCGAACCAAGAGTGTGGCCATTACATGCAAGTAGTGTGTGCTAAGTCTGTTAATCTTGGATGTGCACGTTTCAAATGCAAAACAGGCCCAACGATCATTAGTTGCAACTATTACCCTACAGGAAAATTAGGAGAGCCTCCATACTAATGATGGATTCAAATAATAAGTGTTGTGTTTGTTTGCAATGCAATGTACCATGATTTGTTTCCTGCTAAAATAAAATTTTCATATTTTGCATTTTATAATAGTGTTTCTAATGGCCGTTTGGCAGATAAAAAGAAAATAATACATTTAGTGTAAAATTAAAATGGCTATTTTGCCAAGAACGATAAAAAACCATGAAAGAAATTTTGTAATAATATACGTTTAATTTATAAGTAAGTAAATTCAGTGAATCAAACAACATTAAACATTTATGATCATATAATTTGGGTAAACAAAGCTAAAAACGCATTGAGTCGAATTTCTATTTCTTATTTCGTATTTGAGTAGGCCTGATCTTGGCCGATTGATCCTAAACTTTTGAAATGAAAATTTACTTAGAGGCAGAAAGAATCAATGAGAATAAGCAAACTGAACACGAAGTTATGCTTCAATAATAGGCATGGAAATCCGAATCTTGTGTTTACTGGGGTCACAGTAAAAGCCAGTTCTCATATGCCTAAACATTATTATGTTCATTAGATCTGTTATGAGGTTAAGTGGATTTCAGTTTGTACTTGAGGATGTTTGTGAACCTGTAAATGACGACATAAAAATAACACGACTAGCTTTAAATTTATATATGAATAAACGATTTACTTTATTAATCAAATTGCTTATTTTGATGTCTCTGCGTTCTAAATTCGTAACCTCTTAAATTTCACTCTGTAATGTCCTCTGATTACGCTTGTTGAGCTGACAGTCACTGACGGAAACAATAGTTAATCATTATCAATTTGACTGAAAATTAGTTTGGTTCTATAAAATAAATATATAAATGAAACAAATTCTTGAAATCACTTGTAAGTTTGAAGAACGTGGAATAATTTGTAGTGGACTATAGATGATTTATATCTAAATGAACGGGAGAATCGACACTTTTAGATTTGAGCGTGTCACTGTTGTAAAAATAACATTAATAAGCATTAACACACAATGTAGAGCAAAAGACTAAGAAGTGGGATGGAGTTGGGACTTGATCCCTGGTTACCAACAAAGCATGCACATGCACCGACCAAGCTATATATGCTTTAATTATAAAATGGGATCACATAATTTGAGGACTTTTCGTCGGACGTGTCCGACGCAAGTGGATCAATTTCTCACGTTTGATTTTGATGTTGGTGAGCGTGGTGAACCCTGGTCGGACCTTCAAACCAGCGGTCCAATCTTCAATTTTACAGGGTTAAAGTACTATTTTTTGTTTTTTCCTATTTTTATTGTGTAATTCTACCTGATCGTTTCATCTTTTATATTGTTTTGAAAAATAGCAAACTGTTCCAACATCTAAACCGGAAACTTTACCACTTCGTTCTAAAAAACATGCGTGTTTGTTTGTGTCCTTACTATTTAATTACATCATGTAATCTATTAATGTTAGCGAACAAATAGATGACCTTCAAACTTTATTATTCATTTGTTTGAGTACACATAAAACTTGATTATTCATATTTTCACTATTAATAAGCATGTGCGGTTCTTAATGGTCCGACCGGTCATACATTCAAAAACTTGGACCCTGAGTCATTGCGGTTTGACTCACGGTCCGGTTATGAAAACATTGATCTTAGTATGTTGTATCACCCATGTTACAGAAAGATAATATATCAGATAAAAATAATGGCATCTAAACTTCTAAAGGAGATAGTCGTGGTGATAATTCCAAAATACTATGAATTAAAAAGAAACATCACACATATTTCCACTCAACCAGTCTATACAATATTCAAAAGAAAACATTTGTCTACACTTAATTTTCCAAATAATAACAAACAGGGAAAATAAAATGAATCTAAACCCTAATTCATAATCCAATCTTGGTCTGCATAGCAATGGTTTCCAAGGGTTGTGTTTGTTTTTAATCTGAAGTTTGAACTCAACTTCTGATTCATAAAACAAGAGCTCTTATGTTTGTTTTCGTTGTTATTTTGAATGAAAACCATCTATTCAGACAAAATAATTTGGAGAAGATTTCTTGGCTTTTTTTTTGTATGTTTATTGTTCTAAATGATGAATACATAGTAACAAACAAGTGGTTATTTGTAATTTAATTATTAGCATTTAGGTTTCAAGGTTTAGTAGTCAAAACTCACAATTCAGCATTTTAATCAAATAGGAGCTCTGCTTAGAGTTGTGAACTTTGCATGATTATCTAACGTACGACCCGTCCAAAACGGTAAAACGTGTGATACATATAAATATAATTTTCAATCAAGACACAAGTTAGAAAAAGAAAACGAAAAAATGTCCATCTGATAATAATTAATGTTTTATGTTGTTTAAAGATTGGATGTCTATTATCTGACTCATTGAAACAGTGTCTGAACTTAAAATTTGTCTAGTCTATGGTCTTCCAAATCCCTTATAGTTAGGGACTTAAACACACTTCCGTCCAGTTTGGTCTGGTCTGAACACCCCTATGTCGGAAAATAACAATAAAGATGGAAGAAGAGAGAAACAACAAATAGTTTTCCAGTCTCACCTTTATCCAATATTTAAAACAACCAATCAATTAATGCTTATGGAAATATGTTTGTTCTAGAGAGGCGTTGTCGTGAAGAGACAGAAGGAGATTAGTGAAAGAAAGTGAAGAAATTGAGTGCGATTCCTTGTCGCCATTAACGAGCGCTTTCATTTTTTTACAACCATGAATTTATTTTGAGAAATAAGCATTTTTTTTTTGAAATAAATCCATGATCTTTTCATACAAAACAATTTAGAAAAGATTTTTTGGTTATTTTTTAATTTTATATGTTTATTGTTCAAAATGGTGAATACAAATTCACAAACAAGTGATTATTCAACATTTAATAATAGGTTTCAAAGTTCAATAATCAGAACTCAAAATTAAACATCTTAATCAAATAGGACCTTTGCTTAAAGTTTTATTTTTTGCATGATTATCTAACATCCGACTTAGTCCAAGTCGGTAAAATGTCTGATCGATTTCCATATAATTTTCTTCCATACATAATTCAGATTAGAATAAAAATTAATTTATGAAAAATGTCCATATGACAATAATTAATGTTTTTATGACATTGTATGTCCATTACCTGACTAATTCAAACATCATCAGAACTTCAAAAATGCCTTGTCTATGGTAGTCTAAATCCCTTGTTGGTTAGGACTAAGACACCTACGTCCTTTTTGGCCTGGTCTGAACACCACTATTTTTGGAAAACAACAATAAACAACAAATAGTTTTCCAATCTCTCCTTTATCCAACATTTAATACAATCAATCATCTAATGCTTATGGAAATATGTATATTTTAAAACATAAATTGATTATCAAATTAGAAAAGAACAATAAACATATCCTTCATGTGTACCGATTTGTTATAAAAATTCAAATTTACTCTTTTTATCTTTTGTATATTTGTTTAATGTCCAAATGTGATTTTGTATCATTTAAATTTGACTAAAAAAAATTGACCTACAGACTTATAGTTTGCATGGGCTGAAATCAGAGTTGGAAAAGAAATTGAAAACTAATTCATCTAAGATTAAGGGACAAAATATTAGCAACGAAAGCTATTCAAATGAAGATCATCAACAAGTTTTTTTTTTTAGTGTTGACAAATTTGCTAAAAATTATAGATTATACTTATTAGTAAAAAGCACATACATTCTACTATTCAAAAGCCATGTACACAAGTCTATAAAAAAAGATTTGTTTTTATCTTCTTTTGATTCAAGGAAAAGTAAGAAGTTATTAGTAAATTTCGGTAGATAAATGAAAATATTTAGCAAGAAAAGTACAAAGTACCTATGATTTTGGTCAATGCTAGAAACTAATCCACATATTACATTTCAAAAAAACCGGTAACATATATATTAAGTAGTAGGAGCTGTTCAATGCATCTTAAGATTATTTAGGATTCTAGTTATCTGATTATTACAAATATCAAGTTAGTCAATCTTGCATTTATTAAGATGAGACTATGGTTTCTCTATATTTCTCCCAATATTGCTACACATATCAACCAGCTACAACAAAAAGTAAAATGGGATCATCGTTTTATTTCATTCTACCACTAGTTCTCTTCAAACTTACAGTTCTACTTCATACAGCCAATGCTAGAAACTACAACATTGAAGACTATGTCATTGCTCACAATGATATACGTGCAGAGGTCGGTGTAGGGCCACTGCATTGGAACACAACACTTGCACAATACGCAGAAAATTATACTAAAACTTTGATTTCGGACTGTAAACTTGTCCATTCACAAGGAGGGGCTTATGGTTATGGAGAAAACCTGTTCTGGGGCTGGCCCACTAATAATACAGAAGTCGATGTTGTAAAGTACTGGGCTAGTGAAAAGCAGAACTACCACCATGAAAGCAACTCGTGCGATCCGAACCAAGAGTGTGGCCATTACATGCAAGTAGTGTGTGCTAAGTCGGTTAATCTTGGATGTGCACGTTTCAAATGCAAAACAGGCCCAACGATCATTAGTTGCAACTATTACCCTACAGGAAAATTAGGAGAGCCTCCATACTAATGATGGATTCAAATAATAAGTGTTGTGTTTGTATGCAATGCAATGTACCATGATTTGTTTCCTGCTAAAATAAAGTTTTCATATTTTGCATTTTATACTAGTGTTTCTAATGGCCGTTTGGTAGATAAAAAGAAAATAATACATTTAGTGTAAAATTAAAATGGCTATTTTGCCAAGAACGATAAAAAACCATGAAAGAAATTTTGTAATAATATACGTTTAATTTATAAGTAAGTAAATTCAGTGAATCAAACAACATTAAACATTTATGATCATATAATTTGGGTAAACAAAGCTAAAAACGCATTGAGTCGAATTTCTATTTCTTATTTCGTATTTGAGTAGGCCTGATCTTGGCCGATTGATCCTAAACTTTTGAAATGAAAAGTTACTTAGAGGCAGAAAGAATCAATGAGAATAAGCAAACTGAACACGAAGTTATGCTTCAATAATAGGCATGGAAATCGGAATCTTGTGTTTACTGGGGTCACAGTAAAAGCCAGTTCTCATATGCCTAAACATTATTATGTTCATTAGATTTGTTATGAGGTTAAGTGGATTTCAGTTTGTACTTGAGGATGTTTGTGAACCTGTAAATGACGACATAAAAATAACACGACTAGCTTTAAATTTATATATGAATAAACGATTTACTTTATTAATCAAATTGCTTATTTTGATGTCTCTGCGTTCTAAATTCGTAACCTCTTAAATTTCACTCTGTAATGTCCTCTGATTACGCTTGTTGAGCTGACAGTCACTGACGGAAACAATAGTTAATCATTATCAATTTGACTGAAAATTAGTTTGGTTCTATAAAATAAATAAATAAATGAAACAAATTCTTGAAATCACTTGTAAGTTTGAAGAACGTGGAATAATTTGTAGTGGACTATAGATGATTTATATCTAAATGAACGGGAGAATCGACACTTTTAGATTTGAGCGTGTCACTGTTGTAAAAATAACATTAATAAGCATTAACACACAATGTAGAGCAAAAGACTAAGAAGTGGGATGGAGTTGGGACTTGATCCCTGGTTACCAACAAAGCATGCACATGCACCGACCAAGCTATATATGCTTTAATTATAAAATAGGATCACATAATTTGAGGACTTTGCGTCGGACGTGTCCGACGCAAGTGGATCAATTTCTCACGTTTGATTTTGATGTTGGTGAGCGTGGTGAACCCTGGTCGGACCTTCAAACCAGCGGTCCAATCTTCAATTTTACAGGGTTAAAGTACTATTTTTTGTTTTTTTCCTATTTTTATTGTGTAATTCTACCTGATCGTTTCATCTTTTATATTGTTTTGAAAAATAGCAAACTGTTCCAACATCTAAACCGGAAACTTTACCACTTCGTTCTAAAAAACATGCGTGTTTGTTTGTGTCCTTACTATTTAATTGCATCATGTAATCTATTAATGTTAGTGAACAAATAGATGACCTTCAAACTTTATTATTCATTTGTTTGAGTACACATAAAACTTGATTATTCATATTTTCACTATTAATAAGCATGTGCGGTTCTTAATGGTCCGACCGGTCATACATTCAAAAACTTGGACCCTGAGTCATTGCGGTTTGACTCACGGTCCGGTTATGAAAACATTGATCTTAGTATGTTGTATCACCCATGTTACAGAAAGATAATATATCAGATAAAAATAATGGCATCTAAACTTCTAAAGGAGACAGTCGTGGTGATAATTCCAAAATACTATGAATTAAAAAGAAACATCACACATATTTCCACTCAACCAGTCTATACAATATTCCAAAGAAAACATTTGTCTACACTTAATTTTCCAAATAATAACAAACAGGGAAAATAAAATGAATCTAAACCCTAATTCATAATCCAATCTTGGTCTGCATAGCAATGGTTTCCAAGGGTTGTGTTTGTTTTTAATCTGAAGTTTGAATTCAACTTCTGATTCATAAAACAAGAGCTCTTATGTTTGTTTTCGTTGTTATTTTGAATGAAAACCATCTATTCAGACAAAATAATTTGGAGAAGATTTCTTGGCTTTTTTTTGTATGCTTATTGTTCTAAATGATGAATACATAGTAACAAACAAGTGGTTATTTGTAATTTAATTATTAGCATTTAGGTTTCAAGGTTTAGTAGTCAAAACTCACAATTCAGCATTTTAATCAAATAGGAGCTCTGCTTAGAGTTGTGAACTTTGCATGATTATCTAACGTACGACCCGTCCAAAACGGTAAAACGTGTGATACATATCAATATAATTTTCAATCAAGACACAAGTTAGAAAAAGAAAACGAAAAAATGTCCATCTGATAATAATTAATGTTTTATGTTGTTCAAAGATTGGATGTCTATTATCTGACTCATTGAAACAGTGTCTGAACTTAAAATTTGTCTAGTCTATGGTCTTCCAAATCCCTTATAGTTAGGGACTTAAACACACTTCCGTCCAGTTTGGTCTGGTCTGAACACCCCTATGTCGGAAAATAACAATAAAGATGGAAGAAGAGAGAAACAACAAATAGTTTTCCAGTCTCACCTTTATCCAATATTTAAAACAACCAATCAATTAATGCTTATGGAAATATGTTTGTTCTAGAGAGGCGTTGTCGTGAAGAGGCAGAAGGAGATTAGTGAAAGAAAGTGAAGAAATTGAGTGCGATTCCTTGTCGCCATTAACGAGACCTCACCAGCCGAAGCCGCTTCCATTTTTTTACAACCAGGAATTTATTTTGAGAAATAAGCATTTTTTTTGAAATAAATCCACGATCTTTTCATACAAAATAATTTAGAAAAGATTTTTTGGTTATTTTTTAATTTTATATGTTTATTGTTCAAAATGGTGAATACAAATTCACAAACAAGTGATTATTCAACATTTAATATTAGGTTTCAAAGTTCAATAATCAAAACTCAAAATTGAACATCTTAATCAAATAGGACCTTTGCTTAAAGTTTTAATTTTTGCATGATTATCTAACATCCAACTTAGTCCAAGTCGGTAAAATGTCTGATCGATATCCATATAATTTTCTTCCATACATAATTCAGATTAGAATAAAAAATAATTTATGAAAAATGTCAATATGACAATAATTAATGTTTTAATGACATTGTATGTCTATTACCTGACTAATTCAAACAACATCAGAACTTAAAGTATGCCTAGTCTATGGTAGTCCAAATCCCTTGGTTAGGACTAAAACACCTATGTCCTGTTTGGCCCAGTCTGAACACCACTATTTTTGGAAAACAACAATAAACAACAAATAGTTTTCCAATCTCTCCTTTATCCAACATTTAATACAATCAATCACCTAATGCTTATGGAAATATGTATATTCTAAAACATAAATTGATTTTCAAATTAGAAAGAACAATAAACATATCCTCCATGTGTACCAATTTGTTATAAAAATTCAAATTTACTCCTTTTATCTTTTGTATATTTGTTTAATGTCTAAATGTGATTTTGTATCATTTAAATTTAACTAAAAGAATTTGACACACAGACTTATAGTTTGCATGGGCTCAAATCAGAGTTGGAAAAAAATGAAAACTAATTCTTCTAAGATTAAGGGCCAAAATATTAGCAACGAAAGCTATCCAAATGAAGATCATCAACAAGTTTATTCTTTTCTTTTTTTTAATGTTGACAAATTTGCTGAAAATTATAGATTATACTTATCAGTAAAAAGCACGTACATTCTACTATTCAAAAATCATGTACATAAGTCTATAAAAAAGATTTGTTTTTATCTTCTTTTGATTCAAGGAAAAGTAAGAAGTTATTAGTAAATTTCGGTAGATAAATGAAAATATTTAGCAAGAAAAGTACAAAGTACCTATGATTTTTGTCAATGCTAGAAACTAATCCACATATTACATTTCAAAAAAATCGGTAACATATACATTAAGTAGTAGGAGATGTTCAATGCATCTTAGGATTGTTTATGATTCTAGTTATCTGATTATTACAAATAGCTAGTTAGTCAATCTTGCATTTATTAAGATGAGACTATGGTTTCTCTATGTATCTCCTAGTATTGCTACACATTTCAACCAGCTACAACAAAAAATAAAATGGGATCATCGTTTTATTTCATTCTACCACTAGTTCTCTTCAAACTTACAGTTCTACTTCACACAGCCAATGCTAGAAACTACAACATTGAAGACTATGTTATTGCTCACAATGATATATGTGCAAAGGTCGGTGTAGGGCCACTGCATTGGAACACAACACTTGCACAATACGCATAAAATTATACTAAAACTTTGATTTCAGACTGTAAACTTGTCCATTCACAAGGAGGGGCTTATGGTTAGGAAGAAAACCTGTTCTTGGGCTGGCCCACTAATAATACAGAAGTTGATGTTGTGAAGTACTGGGCTAGTGAAAAGCAGTATTACTACCATGAAAGCAACTCGTGCGATCCGAACCAGGAGTGTGGCTATTACATGCAAGTAGTGAGTGCTAAGTCGGTTAATCTTGGATGTGCACGTTTCAAATGCAAAACCGGCCCAACGATCATTAGTTGCAACTATTACCCTACGGGAAAATTAGGAGAGCCTCCCTACTAATGATGGATTCAAATAATAAGTGTTGTGTTTGTATGCAATGCAATGTACCATGATTTGCTTCCTGCTAAAATAAAGTTTTCATATTTTGCATTTTATACTAGTGTTTCTAATGGTCGTTTGGCAGATTAAATGAAAATAATACATTTATTGTGAAATTAAAATGGCTATTTTGCCAAGAATGATAAAAAACCATGAAAGAAATTTTGTAATAATATACGTTTAATTTATAAGTAAGTAAATTCAGTGAATCAAACAACACTAAACATTTATGATCATGTAATTTGGATAAACAAAGCTGAAAATGCATTGAGTCGAATTTATGTTTCTTATTTCGTATTTGAGTTGGCATGATCTTAGCCGATTGGTCCTAAACTTTTGAAATGAAATTTTACTTAAAAGCAGAAAGAATCAATGAGAATAAGCATACTGAACACGAAGTCGTGCTTCAATAATTGACATGAAAATATGAATATTGTGTTTACTAGGGTCACATTAAATGTCAGTTCTCATATTCCTGAACTTTATTATGTTCTTTAAATTTGTTATGAGTTTTAAGTGGATTTAGAGCAAACATTTCAGTTTGTACTTGAGGATGTCTGAGAACATGTAAATGACGATATAAAAATAACACGCCTAGCTTTAAATTTATATAATAACAAACGTTTTACTTTATTAAGCAAATCGCTCATTTTGATGTCTCTGCAATCTAAATTCGTAACCTCTTAAAAGTCACTCTGTAATGTCCTATGATTACGCTTGTTAAGCTGACTGTCACTAACAGAAACAATAGTTAATCATTATCAATTTAACTAAAAACTGGTTTGGTTCTATAAAATAAATAAATAAATGAAAAAAATTCTTAAAATCACTTGTAAGTTAGAAGAACGTGGAATAATTTGTAGCGGACTATAGATGCTTTATATCTAAATGAACAGGAGAATCGACACTTTTAGATATGAGCGTGTTACTGTTGTAAAAATAACGTTAATAAGGATTAACAAACAATGTAGAGCAAAAGACTAAGAAGTGGGATGGAGGTGGGACTTGATCTCGGGTTACCAACAAAGCATGCACATGCACCAATCAAGCTATATATGCTTTAATTATAAAATGGGATCACATAATCTAGTTCGGGTTCTCACACCAGTCAATTGGAAATATATAGATATCCCACTTTCGAAACTCGAACATAAATACTGATGATGGCGCGCCATCATCAGAATCATGCCCGGGCGACTAGAGTGTGATTCTATATCTATCTAGTATATTAAAACTTCGAATACACGTTTGCAAGGCGTATATGCAAAATATTTATATACTTGATTGTCCAAATCAATTTAAAATAAATATTCAAATATGTATAATAAGGTTTAAATTTTCAAAACAAAAGTGCTTTTCATTTTTTAAAAAAATAACACTCTTTAGACTCATTCTAGGAAACTACTGATCCTATCTCTAACGAGTCGTTCTCATTGGATATTACTATTCCAATCTCTGATGAATTCTTTCATTTGGTTCGAATGTGTCTTGTTCTCGAGCTCTGTAAACCAAAGCTTTAATGCCAAAATATAACGACCCAAACTTCCCCATGAAGGAAAGCCTGGATTGAATTGAGGACACGACAAATCAGAACACAAACAGAAGAACATTTCATTGCTTATTACAACAATTTACATCAGACTACAAGAATATTACAGAGTATGAATAAATATTATATATCAGAAGAATATCAGAGATTTAAATTACATTTAAATACATAGTAGTGGAAAAATAATACAAAACACAACTGAAAGAAATACACGGATATAGACCTTTCCGAATATCCCTTCAGCAATAAACCAGGATCCTGTGGATATAATATCTGCAAAACCAAAACTCCTAGCTGCCCGTGTGGAAAATAGGGGCACCCAGAGTTTAGGTTAAAACAATAAACTCCAGGTTAGTCATGTGACTGATGTGAGAACTAAAATAGTTTTTAATCTTTATTCTAAAGTTAGGTAAATCAAGGGACCACGCCATATAACACGGAATGGGTCATCTCCCAAGAATACCAGTACATAAAACAAACAGCGAAATGCTAAATAAAGAACAATGAAGCTATTGTAAGACTCTGGTCCCATCACACAATGCAAGCCGGAGGATAGAGTTTTTACCTTATAATAGCCAAAAATGCTTGGTACATGAAATTTCATATTTTATTATTACTTTAAGTGTATAGTGTCAAAACAATTTCAAATATAAATGTATCAATCATAAACGACATAAGTGCCCCATACCACTATGTCGCCATACTAGGCTCTACAATTAAAACCGCAAAGTCACGTATTGGAAGTTGGATTTCCATCTGTGAACCGAGGCAAGGGATCGTCCTCACCACTTTGAGACAATCTAGCCTACCATGTCTTAGGACACAACCGCAACTGTACCCTAGGATCGTTAGGGCCGGTCCACACGGAATGGATTAAAATGCCTGAACAATGCGTTAACCCGCATTATGGGGCGTAAACTGGTCATATACCGACCAAACCATCCACCGGCACCGTAGTGACTGATATAACCGAGGCGCCTCGCTTTCCATCATCCATATAAGTAAAATATCAGGGCTTGCCAACACCGACACCACTCCTAGATAGAAAGAAATGCATGTCCTCCTTGAGGTCCTCTCCCGTTTTTGGTTCACACCGGGGTGTGAGGCTCGCGAATTAACGCTATACGCAAAGCAACGCTAAATTAAAGTTGTGCTTTGAACATCAACCACAAGACTTTGCTTTTGAACAAAAGCCTTGATCATTTCCATCTTAGCATGCCACACAAGCAATTCAAACCTTGCAACTGATGTCTATTAATCACACAGGATGAAATCCAATGTCAGACACACATCAATTTACAAGTTCGTTCTGGGTATGAACGAAACCGGAGGCACCTTATTCTTCGTCCCATATGTCCAATACAGGAGAGAGGCCCTCACATATCCGTCGATCTCCAAGTACGTCTGGACGATCACCACTTATTACCTCGCCTTGGGTGTACAACCCAATCAAGACATCAGTAATCATCCAAACGATGTGAAGACCTCCGGTCTTCAACCACCGTCTTCATCATCGACTTATCGTCGAATCAGTTATTCATAATGGGTATAAACCCGGCCTTTCCGAATAACTCGCGTATATTATAAACAAGTGCTACACAAACACAACATACGCCTCATTCCAATCTAGAACATTCGTTTATTCAAATATTCACATTCTTAGGGAAAGGTTCCCATTAATTTTATCAAAGATAAATTCTTTAAAATTTATTCTTTAATCTTCCTTTGGGTATCATTTCAAACCATATTAAGGTTTTCCAAACTAGTCGGGATTAGTGAACCACAACGAAGTAATCATTTATTTTATTTCCCTATCCCAACCTATTCATCCCATGGAGCAAAACTGGTAATACTCCATATCTAACACCTCGGTGTTATCGGTAAACATTAACTACCATTTCACGTTCAAATCTGATTAAAGATTTAGCTATCGCCTGGAGTAAAACTGGTGGCACTCCATTTTCGATCATTTTCTTGAATTGATAATTTTAATTATCACATTCACTTTTCAATCTAATCAAAGATTCATTAAAACTACATTTAGTTTTAATCTTCCCAAAAATCAATATTAATGATTATTCAAAGTTAAGGAAGTAATCTTATCTTTTACTGGGTTAAAGAACCAATGTCATTTAAAACACGGTTCATGATAAACCCAAAATCACATTCCTTCAGTCTCTAACCGTAAATTAGTAAGAGAACAATTCCCTAAGTATTAATCCCGGAGGTCGAAACCAACATCAGATCAATACCCAGGAAACCATTCAACTTAGCTAATCTCCAGTTAGTTTCTAATTTTCTTAACTCCATTGGGTTTAAGAACAGTATTATTAAAGATACCATTCTCGACAGACCCAAAAATTCAGTTCAGTTGTTAATCGGGTTAAAGAACAAGTATTATTTAAAACACCGTTTACGGTAAACCCAAAAATCCAATTTAAATTCAATTCCAATTAAACATTAATTATCTGGAAAATTTCACTAAATCTTAATTAAAAGATTTATTCTTTTCTCAACTGGGTTTAAGAACAGTGTTATTTAAGACACCATTTACGACAAACCCAAAATCCCATTTGATATTAAATACAAGGCTCTGAATAGAAAATATATCGGCTTATATTCTATATCAAATTCTGAAACCAACAAATATAGTATTTGAAATAACGATATTAATATATCTTTCAAATTTCTATAATAATATTTGTTTAATCACGAAATCCAACATCGAAATATTCCGAAGATGAGTTCGATTCAAATCCATTCCAATTCATATATTGGAAATTTCTGCTTATATTAAAACCATTTCAAATCTAATTTATTTGTTTAAAAATATTGGATTATAATTCTAGTTCATAACTAGTTCATTTCGATAAAAATATCTTCTTATCTTTACAAACGTGGAATTTCTCATCCCAATTCTTTCCAAATCATTTATTATGATTTTACACAAATTGTTAATATTTTTAATAATTTTATCAAGGCCCGTACAGTCGATTTCCATAAACGGTCATCGAACTGCACTTACAGCGACCTTTTCCAAATTTGATT
This sequence comes from Allium sativum, assembly GCA_030737875.1. Classification (NCBI taxonomy): domain Eukaryota; kingdom Viridiplantae; phylum Streptophyta; class Magnoliopsida; order Asparagales; family Amaryllidaceae; genus Allium; species Allium sativum. The sequence goes on along the minus strand of CM060919.1, from coordinate 842,460,297 downwards.
TGGAAATAATTCCAAATCCAACCATTAGATTTCAAATCTCTTATATTCATTAGAAAGATCTTTTCGATACGAACCCTACGTTCCTGGTTTCAGGAGAATCCGACGGTCGAATCTCCCGTAACGTCAATTCGAAGTCAATGGTCGAAATTCGCGAACGGTCGCGGCGCGGCATGTTCTATTCAGGCCATTAAATTATTTCGTCGATTTCCACTCAAAACGTATTTTATAAATCATTTTAAATTAGTTTTAAAAACGATTTCAGCTTCATATTCAATTTTGAATCAAAATTGAATATTCCATATCATTAATATATAAATGATAATATTTTCAAAACGTTATATTTTGAAATCATTTCCTTTTCGATATTCATTATAGAAATGAATAAAATTGATATAAATACCGTTCCCATACAAACGGCGTAAATCTAATCAACACGGCTTTATATATTTAAATATATTTTCGTGTCCATCCAAAATCGGACATCAAAATCAGATTTTGACTCTTTTCTAAATATTATTTTAAAATATTCATTATTTTAAAACAACTGTTATTTAAAATATTCCTTCTTTCTGAACTGGAATCAGACACAGTCAATTACCATATAATGTGATTTATATGGATTTCATACAACACATGTACATAACAGCAAGGATAAATCATAACCATCATCCAGAGTGCATTCTACACTGCATAAGCATTAAATATTAATATTTAACGCTTACCACAACCTGTCAACCAAACGATCGACATACCACTAAACAATTGGGATTAGTGTACGTCAAATATCATACCAACACCCGTGTGGGGTTTCAATCAACAAACACTGAATATTATTTGTGCAGTTGGGCGATGTGTAAAATTTATCGTCCTAATCCATATTAGTCAAATGGGTGTACATAAACAAATCGTCTGATTTGTAAATGAATATTTATTTTATTCATATACACATTACAATTTATATTTTTAACGATAAAATATTTTATTTCAACACGTGAATATTTTATGCAGTCCATTTCACATTACAACAATTTTCACAACACAATCAAATCAAACAAGTCATCCATGGTCTGTGGACGATGGTGTCGGGTACTGCTAAGCACCGTCTGCATCCTAGTATATATTTTAACTAGAAAACAAAATTAAAGTGAGAAGTTCTCACCCTTGGGTTCCACTCCGCCGTTTCATTTCTGAATTTCTGAATGGCTTGGATTTTCCCGAAATTCCAATGCGATCCTTTCCCGCTGTTCATAATAAAAATTGCATTTTTAATATGATGTTTATTTTTGAAATCACATTTTTATATTTTCAAAAATCACTTCTTTATATTTTCAAAAATCAAATCTTTTCTAGTTCAAAAATAAAATCTTTTCTAGTTCAAAAATCAAATCTTTTCTACTATTCAAAAATCTAATCTTTTCTACTATTCAAAAATCTAATCATTTTATATTTAAAAAACTATATTTTTACAATGTCATTTCAATTTAAAAATCTTATTTTTATCGCGATAAAAATCACAACTTTTCTTATCTAAAAATCGTATCTTGTCTAAATAAAAAATCACAACTTTCACGTATGAAAAATCGTAGCTTTTAAATAACTAAAAATCAAAACTTTTAAATAACTAAAAATCAAATTTTTATCACCTTAAAAATCAAATCTTTATTTTATAAAAATCAAATTCTTTTCATGTTAAAGATCAAATCTTTTTACCTATAAAAATCTTATCTTTATCCACAGATCATTACATAAAAGAATTGAAATAAAATAAATAATAATAAATAAAAACTTATTGTGTTATCGGAGGAAGGGGGTTTCCTGCGCTGCGTCAGAGTGGAGGGGAAGCAGTCGGAGGCCGGAGTGGGCGGAGGGGTGGGGCTGCCCTCAAACGGTGGTGCGAAGTTTGGGGTGGAAGGGGGTTAACAGTGTTCAGAAGAGGAGAGGGAGAATGGAGCGGGAGGGGGTCGAGGGTGGAGGGTGCCTGAGGCGGCGGCCGGTGGCGTCGGCTTCACCTGAACCGGGAGGGGGGAGGGCAACGAGAAGGAACAGGGGGGATCAGGGTTTTGAAAAAAAGGGCTTGATCTCGTTCTGAAGGGATTAGGGCTGGGGGAATAATAATAATAATAGTAATAATAATAATATATATCCTTTTATTAATTATTAATTCTAAAAGTTGACTTTTCTATCGAACTCCAAATTGAACCCAACGACTGTCGTCCTTAGCCAATTACCCCCATTTCGAACACAGTGGGATATGTCCGGTAAGCCAATTCAACCGTTACGATCAGTTTTCATTTAAATTAAAATATAAATCAATATATACTAAATTTGAACACACATCTTAATTTACTGGGGCCACATACTTATTCTGAAAATTCCAAAAAAATTATTTCTTGCTTCGTATTGACAATATAGTCCTAACAAAACAAATTTCGTCGAATTTGAAGACCGTCTGAAAAATGGTCATTTTCTGGTCGATCCAAATTGACTGAAACTGACAAAACACATTTTCTTTTTCCATGCTCACATATTGATCCCAAAAATTATGAAAATTGGAATTTAGCAATAACTTGACATCCCAGACCAAAAAAAGTGGTTTCGTCGAAAACGGAGGTCGTTTGCAAAATGGCTATTTTTAAGGCCTTTATATGTATTAAAATATATGTAAATTCCATTGCGACTTTTCTGAATTATAAACTGGACGCAACCTACTATTTATAAAACGAAAGCTCAGTTTCTTACATCCATTAGAAAGATATTGTTCATTAGATTCAAATATTTCTTGTTTCGTCCGGTTCTGAGATATATTGAATTCTTTATATTCATTTGAAATTTGAAATCGAATTTTCGAACTGCCGTGCCATTTCAGGCTCATTTTATAATTAAAATAAAATTATTCATTTTAACTTCGTCAAAATTAAATTTTTCATCGTTATTATTTAAAATAAATCATTTTAAATATTCAAATTCTGTTAAAATCGCCAAAATAAATTTTTTAAATTCGTTCTGATTTTCCTGGTTGTTACAATCTCCCCCACTTAAAATCTTTTCGTCCTAAAAAGGAACGGGGCTAAAAGTTGTTTAACCAAACAACTCAACTTTCATCCTTCAACTTTTCAGTTTCTAAGAATTTCTAATTTTTCAAAAATTTGGCTAATACCCTAAGTTGTTGAAAAATTTCGCCATAACCTCCTTTGTACCGGGAGTATCGGGAAAATCCCCAAACCGCCATACAGGCTCTCTCATCTCAAAAACGAAAAGAAAAAGACAATTGGCTCATAAAATCATCCAAACCCAATAAATTAGTAAACAAGTACCTATTTGTCGGGCACACAATTTTATTCCTCTGCTCTAGCCTCCTTGCTATGACCTGTTCACACATATATATATGTACATGCATGCAATTCCAATCAAATTTCAACTGGGTTCAACATTATGATTCGATTTGGCTAACGGTTCAAAATTTTAATAAATCAAACCAACAATCAATTAGTTGGTTAATTTTTCAATCATATAACTTTGATATAAACATTCAAAATCCTGTTTTTGATGCCAAATCACAACAATAAGCCCTATCTAGTTTTGGTTCTCACACCAGTCAATTGGAAATATATAGATATCCCACTTTCGAAACTCGAACATAAATACTGATGATGGCGCGCCATCATCAGAATCATGCCCGGGCGACTAGAGTGTGATTCTTTTTCTATCCAGTATATTAAAACTTCGAATACGCGTTTGCAAGGCGTATATGCAAAATCTTTATATACTTGATTGTCCAAATCAATTTAAAATAAATATTCAAATATGTGTAATAAGGTTTAAATTTTCAAAAAAAAGTGGTTTTCATTTTTATTTTAAAAATAACATTCTTCAGACTCATTATAGGATACTACTGATCCTACCTCTAACAAGTCATTCTCATTGGATATTACTAATCCAATCTCTGATGAATTCTTTCGTTTGGTTCTAATGTGTCTTGTTCTCGAGCTCTGTAAACCAAAGCTTTGATACCAAAATATAACGACCCGAACTTCCCCGTAAAGGAAAGCCTGGATTGAATTGAGGACATGACAAATCAGAACACAAACAAAAGAACATTTCATTGCCTATTACAACAATTTACATCAGACTACAAGAATATTACAGAGTATGAATAAATATTATACATCAGAAGAATATCAGAGATTTAAATTACATTTAAATACATAGCAGCGGAAAAATAATACAAAACGCAACTGAAAGAAATACACGGATACAGAGCTTTCCGAATATCCCTTCAGCTATAATCCAGGATCCTATGGATATAATAGCTGCAAAACCAAAACTCCTAGCTGCCCGTGTGGAAAATAGGGGCACCCAGAGTTTAGGTTTAAACAATAAACTCCAGGTCAGTCATGTGACTGGTGTGAGAACTAAAACAGTTTTTAATCTTTATTTTAAAGTTAGGTAAATCAAGGGACCACACCATATAACACGGAACGGGTTTCCTCCCAAGAATACCAGTGCACAAAACAAACAAAGCAATGCTAAATAAAGAACAATGAAGCTATTATAAGACTCAGGTCCCATCACACAATGCAACGCAAGCCGGAGGATAGAGTTTTTACCTTATAATAGCCAAAAATGCTTGGTACGTGAAATTTCATATTTTATTATTACTACAAGTGTATAGTGTCAAAACAATTTCAAATATAAATGTATCAATCATAGACGGTATAGGTGCCCCATACCACTATGTCGCCATACTAGGCTCTACAATTAAAACCGCAAAGTCACGTACTGGAAGTTGGATTTCCATCTGTGAACCGAGGCAAGGGATCGTCCTCACCGCTTCGAGACAATCTAGCTTACCATGTCTCAGGACACAGCCGCAACTATACCCTAGGATAGTAAGGGCCTATCCACACAGAGTGGATTAAAATGCCTGAACAATGCGTTTCCCCGCCCTATAGGTCGTAAACTGGTCATATACCGACCAAACCATCCATCAGCGCCGTAGTGACCGATATAATCGAGGCGCCTCGCTTTCCATCATCCACATAAGTAAAATGTCAGGGCTTGCCAACACGATACCACTCCTAGCTAAAAAGAAACGCATGTCCTCCCTGAGGTCCTCTCCCGTTTCTGTTCACACCGGGGTGTGAGGCTCGTGAATTAACGCTATACACAAAGCGACGCTATATTAAAGCTATGCTTCGATCATCAACCACAAGGCTTTGCTTTTCAACAAAATCCTTGATCATTTGCATCACAGCATGCCACATAGGCAAATCACACCTTGCAACTGATGTCTATCAATCACACATGATGAAATCCAATGTAAGACACACAACCATTTACAAGTTCTTTCTGGGTCTGAACGAAACCGGAGGCACCTTATTCCTCGTCCCATATGTCCAATACAGGAGAGAGGCCCTCACATATCCGTCTATCTCCAAGTACGTTTGGATGATCACCACTTATTACCTCATCTTGGGTGTACAGCCCAATCAAGACATCAGTAATCATCCAAACGATGTGAAGACCTCTGGTCTTCAACCACCGTCTTCATCATCGACTTATCGTTGAATCAGTTATTCAGAATGGGTATATACCCGACCTTTCCAAATAACTCGCGTATATTATAAACAAGTGCTACACAAACACAACATACGCCTCATTCCAATCCAGAATATTCATTTATTCAAATATTAACATTCTTTGGGAAAGGTTCCCATTAATTTTATCAAAGATAAATTCTTTAAAATTTATTCTTTAATCTTCCTTTGGATATCATTTCAAACAATATTAAGGTTTTCCAAACTAGTCGGGATTAGTGAACCACACCGAAGTAATCATTTATTTTATTTCCCAATCCCAACCTACTCATCCCATGGAGCAAAACTGGTAATACTCCATATCTAACACCACGGTGTTATCGGTAAATATTAATTACCATTTCACATTCAAATCTGATTAAAGATTTAGCTATCGCCAGGAGTAAAAATGGTGGCACTCCATTTTCGATCATTTTCTTGAATTGAAATTTTAATTATCACATTCACTTTTCAATCTAATCAAAGATTCATTAAAACTCCATTTAGTTTTAATCTTCCCAAAAATCAATATTAATTATTATTCAAAGCTAAGAAATTAATCTTATCTTGAACTGGGTTAAAGAACCAATGTCATTTAAAACACGGTTCATGATAAACCCAAAATCACATTCCATCAGTCTCTAACCATAAATTAGTAAGAGAACAATTCCCTAATTATTAATCCCGAAGGCCGAAACCAACATCAAATCAAAACCCAAGAAACCATTCAACTTAGCTAATCTCCAGTTAGTTTTTAATTTTCTTAACTCCATTGGGTTTAAGAACAGTATTATTAAAGATACCATTCTCGACAGACCCAAAAATTCAGTTCAGTTGTTAATCGGGTTAAAGAACAAGTGTTATTTAAAACACCGTTCACGGTAAACCCAAAAATCCAATTTAAATTCAATTCCAATTAAATATTAATTATCTGGAAAATTTCACTAAATCTTAATTAAAAGATTTATTCTTTTCTCAACTGGGTTTAAGAAAAGTGTTATTTAAGACACCATTTACGACAAACCCAAAATCCCATTTAATATTAAATACAAGGCTGAATAGAAAATATATCGGCTTATACTCAATATCAAATTCTGGAACCAACAAATATCGTATTGGAAATAATGATATAAATATATCTTTCAAATTTCTATAACAATATCTATTTAATCACAAAATCCAGCATCGAAATATTCCGAAGATGATTTCGATTCAAATCCATTCCAATTCATATATTGGAAATTTCTGGTTATATTAAAACCATTTCAAATCCAATTTATTTGTTTAAAAATATTGGATTATAATTCTAGTTCATAACTAGTTCATTTCGATAAAAATATCTTATTATCTTTACAAACGTGGAATTTCTCATCCCAATTCTTTCTAAATCATTTATTATGATTTTACACAAATTATTAATATTTTTAATAATTTTACCAACGCCCGTACAGTTGATTTCCGTAAACGGTCATCGAACTGCACTTACAGCGACCTTTTCCAAATTTGATTTGGACATAATTCCAAATCCAACCGTTAGATTTCAAATCTCTTATATTCGTTGGAAAGATCTTTTCGATACGAACCCAATGGTCCCGGTTTTAGGAGAATCCGATAATCGGATCTCCCGTAACATCAATTCGAAGTCAATGGTCGAAATTCGCGAATGGTCGCGGCGCGTCACGTTCTATTCAGGTCATTAAATATATATATTTCGTCGATTTCCACTCAAAACGTATTTTATAAATCGTTTTATATTCGTTTTAAAAACGATTTCAACTTCATATTCTATTTTAAATCAAAATTGAATATTCCATATCATTAATATATAAATGACAATATTTTCAAAACGTTATATTTTGAAATCATTTCCTTTTCGATATTCATTATAGAAATGAATAAAATCGATATAAATACCGTTCGCATCAAAATGGCGTTAATCTAATCAACACGGCTTTATATATTTAAATATATTTTCGTGTCCATCCAATATCGGACATCAAAATCAGATTTCGACTCTTTTCTGAATATTATTTTAAAATATTCATTATTTTAAAATAATCATTATTTAAAATATTCCTTCTTTCTGAACTGGAATCAGACACAGTCAATTACCATATAATGAGATTTATATGGATTTCATACAATACATGTACATAACAGCAAGGATAAATAATCAACCATCATCCAGAGTGCATTCTACACAACATAAGCATTAAATATAAATATTTAACGCTTACCAGGGCCTGTCAACCAAACGATCGACATATCGCTAAATAATTGGGATTAGTGTATGTAACAGCCCGCACCTCCGTTCATGCAAGATATTGTCCCCAACTTAGCCACCGTATAGGTGTTGGTTTTTGTTCCTCAAAAGGCCTCGGCGTTAGTAAGAGATGGGCTCTACTATATAAGCACCCACTTCACATAAGCTTCCACGATGTGGGACTTAGGGGTGTTACATTCTCCCCTCCTACAGAGCCCAACGTCCCCGTTGGCTCACAAACACCTCACCCAGGCGCTGTGGTTCACACAGGAGCCACAATTCTGGCTGGGTATTGGCTCTGATACCAATGTAACAGCCCGCGCCTCCGTTCACGCAATATATTAACCCCAACTTAGCTACCGTATAGGTGTGGGTTTTTGTTCCTCAAAAGGCCTCGGCGTCAGTAAGAGATGGGCTCTACTATATAAGTACCCACTTCACACAAGCTTCCACGATGTATGACTTAGGAGTGTTACATTGTACGTCAAATATCATCCCAACACCCGTGTGGGGTTTCAATCAACAAATACTGAATATTATTTGTGCAGTTGGGCGATGTGTGAAATTTATCGTCCCAATCCATATCCGTCAAATGGGTGTACATAAATAAATCGTCTGATTTGTAAATGAATATTTATTTTATTCATATACACATTAAAAATTATATTTTTAATGATAAAATATTTTATTTCAACACGTGAATATTTTATACAGTCCATTTCATATTACAAACAATTTTCACAACACAATCAAATCAAATAAGTCGTCCATGGTATGTGGATGACGGTGTCAGGTATTGCTAAGCATCGTATGCATCCTAGTTTATATTTTAACTAGAAAATAAAAATAAAGTGAGAAGTTCTCACCCTTCGGTTCCACTCCGCCGTTGTAACGACCCGGGGAAACATTCGACGCTCGAATTTTCGACAATTACCATTACCATATTTCAGCCTGTTACTAATATATTTATCATCTTCCTTATCATTTCATTTCAATTGAATTCCCTTTTACTTAATTTAGTAAATAAGTAAAATCTTATTTAAATCTTCACATTCGCTTATACATCTCATTTACAAATCTTGTTGAAACTTTGGATTATAAATCTCCTTATAACTCTTATTGCTCCTTCTTATCACTACTCAAACATTTCTTAATCGAGGTCTAATTAAAGTCATCACTTTAATTAATATTAATCAAAATAATAATAATTAACTTTATTATTAACTATATTAAAGATAGTTAACTTTCTACTATCCAAAATAGTATCATTATCATTTTAAAAGATTACCCAATAATAATTAACTTTATTAATTCTAACCAAATTCGATAATTGCTTTGGATTTTAGTTAATCGAAGATTAACTAATATTTAACACTAAACAATTTAAAATTTTCCTTAATTTATAGTTAATCGAGGATTAACTAATAATTAACATTATTTGTTGAATTAACGAATATTCGGAATATTTAAATCAAATTCATTCCATTTGTCCTTTTACCTGAAAACGGTTAATTTTGACAACCGTACACATCAGTTAACTGATTTTCATTTGTCATTTCCCCTTTTTAAATTAATTAAATAACTTAATTAATTTAAAATCACCTTTTTAATTGTTTGAAACAATTATTCCATTTTACCAGCCCGTAGGTAAAATCTGTGGTTTTCTCTGCTTTTAAAACTGGTATAAACCATTTAAATAATTTCTTTATAAACTCGACTAATATATGTATTTATAAATTTCTAATTTAATTATCTATATAAAATAACTAAAGACTCCAGTTCAGTTATAAAATAATTTATAACTTAAAATCTATGTCAATCCGCCTGACAGCAGAACAACGTTTAAAAACAGTACATTTTAGGCCATTCACTGCCAATTACCCAATCAACACCGTCGATCGATTTTAAACACAACACAGGTGAATATTTATTCAACCATCATATTCAAACAGGTTTCACTACCAATTTATACTTTTAAACAGCTAATAGCAACCAATCAACCAATTTATACTTTTAAAGGTAAATTATATTTTAATATGAATTTACCACATCACAGGATTCCAGAAGGTGTGAGAATTAACTCACCAGTTCAATACGGTTGACGCGTTTGTTTCTTTTGATTTTGAAACGAACATTCAAAATTAGCTGAAATTTCAACTGCTTTAGATTAGTGCCTAGTCAGTGCCATCGTCTAGGTCTCGTCCCTGCGATCCCAATGGATCCAGTTTCGTCAGATTTCGTTAACGTACGTAAAAGTTATGGTCAATACAAGTTTATATAATTTATATGATTATTAACTTAATTAATAATTAATTATTAAAAACAAAATTATCATTACCTTAATTACCTTAATTAACGGTTTCTCCACGTCAGCTCCGATTACTGTTCCAACACGTTTTCTCATTCACAATCTGTTCAACCCCGATCCTCCTTCTTAAAAAAAAACCGAACGCCAGTCCACGTTTTCAAACCGCCACTGATCCTTCTCCAGACCACCGGAGACCGCCTCGAGCCCCTACTTCGACTCGTCGTTGCCCCTTCCTCCATCGTCAGCATCGACGGAGCCCAAAACCACTCCAACATCCCCAAAATCGAAGACAACCGAACCAGCTTTTCCCCCCAAATCCGACCGCCTCCGACCACCTGAAGAGGCGAGACTATCTCCGACGTTCCCGTCATTCATCCCTCGACCCTTCCCCTTCAGATCCTCAGCCCAACACCCCGTCCTCTGCCGTGTAAATCGGCCAAAGTCAAAGTCAGCAACCATCATTTAACCCAAAATACTGACCCACGTTCATCTCCCTATTCCGGCAACCACAGGAGTCGAAACACGACTGGACCACCGCCATCTGAAAGCCTTGCTTCTCTACTTTGAGTTCCCCCAGGTCCTGACATCTATAGATCATCCAATCTCCCATAATCAAACCAAAAACAAAACTAATATTTCTCGGTTATTGGCAATTTCCGGCCATGTCAGACCTCCGTTGGCCTCCTAATTTTTGCAGCACGTAGATCTCGACCAGATCTACGACTTCGCTTCAGATTCCATTGGCAAATTCCTGACGGAGTGGGAGAAATAATTTATTTTGTGTTTAGGGGCTTTTCTGAAAATTTGCACGTTGGAAATTTGCTGTGGATGGTTTGATCAGAAATTTGGCCTGTAGGGATGTATATAAAGATGAAAATAATATATTTTATGTTGATTTGACGAACGATGTTGACTAACGATTTTTATTTCGTGTCTATCACAATTTTGAACGTCGTTTATTCGCTTCTACACTCACATACAAACCCCGTTCGTGATGCAAATGGACATCATGGTATAATTTGACGATACGGTCCTAATGAAACTTGTTTCGTCGAATTCCGAGTCTATTTGCTCAAACGACGCTCGTTCACGTTCAAATGGTTGTTTTATTTGCATTTTATTTTGCCACGCTGACAGAATAACCCCGATTGACGCGCAACTTGAAATCTAGCAATAATTTGCTGTTGCGGTCCCAATAAAATTTTTTTCGTCGAAAACGAAGGTCGTTTGAATAAAGTCCCTTTTCAAAGGTCCAATTTACAAAAACATAAACCAATTTTAAAGTACCTCAATATAAAAATATTAAAAATTATAATTGGCCATACACGACCAGAATTTCATACATTGCCCAGATAAAATATCCCAGGTTGAATTCCAAGCCAAATCGTTATTATAATTATTTAAAAACCCCTTTATTTAATATAAATAACGATAAAATTTATAAAGGAATTCCACAACGACTATTTTAAAATTTGATTTGGACATAAAACAAAATCTACAACACGAAAACTCGGTTTTTCTCTTCCATTAGAAAAATATTATCCAACAGATTCGGATGTTTCTTATTTCGAGAAAATCCGACTCATATTGGGCCCTGTACACCCGTTTAAAGTTCAAAACGCCAAATTACGAACTGTCGCGCAGCTGCAGCTCGTTTTATAATATAATTATAAATTAAGCGTTCTGACATCGTTTTAATAACGAAATCGCTTCTATAATCTCAATACGAACGATATTAAACCATTTAAAATTGCCCGTTCACGTTATACAACAAATTTAGCATTTTCCAAATATTTTGAAATTAAAATATTGTTATTTTATTAATATAAATAAATATTCAAAATAAAATGGTTAAATTCGATTATTAAAACTCAAGTCAATATTTTAAATAAATAAAATATTTTAAATAAATAAAATATTTCAAATAAATGGTCAGAAAATACGGGACATTACATTCCTTCTCCCATAAAATAATTTCATCCTCGAAATTGCTAAGGTAGAAAGAACGTTACAACCCATTATCTTTATAAAAATAATAAATTTAAAACTCGGTTTTATTTCCAAACTAATCTAATTGGTTTTAAAACCAAATTAATTCCAATAAAAGAATTTTCCCAAAAATCTTCAAAAATTTTCTAACACCTTAAATTTTGGAAATTTTTTGGCAGAGTCTTCCCTGTACGGAGGACATCTGTAATATCACAGGTTCAAGAAATATATATACATCGACCAACATGGTCGGAAAAACTCAAAACCCAAATAAAACCAAAAATTTCATATTTGCGTAGGCATACCTTTTTGCGAGCGCTATTATGCGATAAGAGATATATTATATGCGAGCTTGCTTAATTATAATACAGCTCTACTCAAACTGGATTCAATTAACTCTAGAATTTCTCTTGGATGGAATTTTAAAGCTAAATTGGTACTTCTGCACCTGTTCTCTGTTGGATCTAGATTAACCCTAGAGGGGGGGTGAATAGGGTTTATCACAGTTTTAAACTGAATTGAAAAATTGACAGGATATTAAAATAAAAAACAGATCACAGAATGCAGCAGAAATAAAAGTGCAGAAAATAAATCACACACAGATATACCCAGCTTCGGCAAAACCCTGCCTACTGCTGCATTCCTAAGGTTTCTACTAGATGATAGAACAGATCCCGCATACAAGACCTTGTACACTCGCGACTCTCGCTCCTATTCTAACTCTACGCTCAAAACCCTAGACTGATTCAAACCCCTGAATCAGAATTTCCCCTAGTTTTACACAGACTAGTCAACTGCCAGTTAAACCCCTAACTGGTTCCCCCTAGATTTTACAGAATCTATAAACTGTTCGGTTTACAAAGAAATTAAAACTGAAAACAATACAAAATAAAAGAAACAAATATAAAAACCCTAGGCTTAATAAACTTAGCCCTTAAAAAAAAATGGCCGGCCCATTCTTATTTCATTTGCATCTGATCCTCTTTATTCTCTGGAAAATCAAAAATGGCGGCTGCCCTAGGGTTTTCAATATTGATTCCCCAAATCGATCGTTTGCTTGATGAATTGGCTGTCTCTTTGATGCTCGAAACTGTTTGGCTCTATGATGCTTCGATTTTGGGGTTGCTCCTTTTCTCGATCGAAACCTATGTGAGTATTTTTGAGTTTGATTTGTGCTCTTTGAAATTGCGAGTTTTTTTTGGTTTTCGATTTTCTCTCTATCACTTTGCCTATGATGAGTTGGTGTTACATATAGGGTTAAGAACGAAACCCTAACCCTCTGATTTCAATATGATGGCTCGATTTGAATGCGTGCTGTTTTCCTCTTTTACTTGCCCTCGATTTTTTTTGAGCCCTTGCGTGATTGAAGAGATATATCTGAACTTGATTCCTTGATAAATTCGACTTGATTGATTATGGAAAAAACAGAAGAAAAAAAATTACTGTCCCTTGAAATTTGATTTTCTGTCACTTTACAAAATGAGAAAACATTGAATATATTTGTGTGAGATTCTCTGATTAATTTCATGCTGAATGAAATATTGCTGGTCCCTTTTTGATTGCTCTTGATTAGAGCCGTGAATTTGTGATTGAATTGTGATAAACACTTGCCGAATATAGATTGGAAAATCCATTTGCAATTCAAAGCTGATTCTTGCCATTTTTGGTTCCTGGAATTTTTTGTTGTGCTTGCCAAGTATAATTGTCCACACTCGAATTTGCATTTTAAACCATTTCCAAACACTTATATGCTGAATTGATGATTTTCCATTTCTGACAACATTGAAGACTTGCCACTTATGTTCTGCCGTGAGTGTTATAGGAAAACATTTATTCCTTGTCCCTTATGAAATCACCTTGAACATTTCTGGGAACAATTTAAATGCCGAATCCCATAAAACTTGATTTGTAATTTTCTGCAAATAAATACACTTTCTGTGTATGATTGAAATCTTTCCAAAGATTACTTTTGCCTGAAATTTCTTGATTGTTGCCTTGGTTTTAAGATGCTCGAATTGTTGCAGTGTATAATTAGGCTGAAACCAAAAACACATTGTGGTCCATTGCCTTGAATAAAAAAAATTCTGAAAGCATACTATCAAAACAAAACTGGAAGATAAATAGTTTCTTTCCCAACCAGTGAATACTGATTCTTCTTGCCAAAATAATTGTGAAGAAATACTTGCACTTTTAAAACTTGTTTATTCTCTGATGTTGCACCATGCTCTCAATTAAGCATTCTGCCTGTTCTTGCACACCTGAAATAATTTATTTTGGCTTGCTGTTCTGATGTTTTGCACCATGTATATTTGGCTCGACGCAGCTCACTTTCTTGACCCATCCATGCTTGATTATTGCTGTTCTTGTAGTCGAGAAGTTGTACAGCTGCAATATTGCTTAACTGATTACCTCCATACATGCTACCATATGCTTGCATTGCTTGACTCATATTGGCTGTTACATGCTACACCATTCTTGTATATGTTGAACCATTTTGACTTGAAGTAGTTGAGTTGATTCATTGTACATGCCATGCACACCTAGTGTTTGACCCATACTTGAGTTTGGTTGTGCCACTTCTTGGCTAGCCTGTCCATTTGTTCTAATCTGCTTTTGGTTCCATTTGAATATTTGCTGGAGCTTTTGAGCAGAAACATGTATTCTGCCGTGCGCTGTTGGAATGTTACATTTGTCATGCTCATTTATGACTTCTGGCTTGAACACTAAACCATGTTGCACTTGAACTACAAACTGCCTTAACCACTTTGCTTGTGTCTGCTATGATTTTGAAACTTTCTATTGACTTGAGATTTGTTGACTTTGTTGCCTTGTAAATTTTGCTCCATTTCACTTTGTTTTCACATTTGCTGCTTTGAACCTTTGAGCTGCCATTTTCACTTTATTTTGTCCTCGGCCATGTTTATTATGCACTGGGTTGAGCAGGTCCACGTGGCTACTCCTCAGTTGCACACTGAATTGGCGTGGCAGTGCACACGTGTATATTCATGCACGTGTGTACATGCAGCCATTCAGACTGATTTTCCTGTCCCTGCACAAATATACGTGTATATACATACACATGTGTGTGTGTATACATGTATGTGCACGTGCTATATTCACAAATCAGATCGAGTCATGAAAAATGATGAGAAACACACCAGAAATCTGAGGCGAATAAAATTTTAAAAATAAAATTTATATTTGCATATATTCAGTTTCATTTCTATTGCAGTGTACTGTGCGTGTGTTTCATATGTGACAGGTGATGATGACAGGACTGACTTGAAGACTGTGAAGATTGGATTAACAGTGAAGACTGAAGACAAGAAGGCAGAAGACAGTGTCAGTGTATCAATGTGTCAATGAATGTATGAGTGATGAAATGTAGTACAAAATTGTATATCAGTGAATATATACAAATAGTGGAGTTTATAAATTTGTACTGTTTTGATAGTGAAATAAAATATTATATTTAAATAAAATACTGTGTGAATATTTATATTTCTGTACAGTCGTATTTTATTTAAATATAAATATTATATTCCAGTCTGTGATGTATAATACCAGTACAATATCAAACACATTAAAATAATATATATTTGGTTGTTATCATCAAACAAAAATCATATAATTGTGTATACAACACCGTTATATACAACAATCTCCCCCTTTTGATGATGACAAACAAATAAAAGATTTTGTATATAATAGATGTGTTTGACAGTGAATATTGAACCCCCTCTATTTATAGCTCCCCCTACAACAGACAACTCCCCCTATAACTGTGCATGAGTGAAACGTATGAATAATAATTAATTTTCAAAATTAAAAATATTTATAAAAGATTCACTCATAAATCAAAATCTAATCCATTCTCCCCCTTTTGTTATCATCAAAAGGATACAGATTTTAAAATACAGATGAATAATGACTAAAAATATAATTTTCAGCTTAAGAGAAAGAACGTTCATCATAATTTTCAATCAGTCAAACAAAAATCATAATATTCTAAGAACAGGTGGCATATTTCACATTTTAGA
The DNA here is from genome assembly GCA_030737875.1 of Allium sativum. Lineage (NCBI taxonomy): Eukaryota > Viridiplantae > Streptophyta > Magnoliopsida > Asparagales > Amaryllidaceae > Allium > Allium sativum. The sequence continues at coordinate 842,444,121 of CM060919.1, read as the reverse complement.
GAATGATGGGTATATGATGAATTTTATATCAAATGGAGAGAGTTTTAAAACAATTCATTTCCAATTATTTTCAAAGGATTTTTATAAAAATAATGCACAAAAAACAGTGATGGATTTGGACTATAATTAATAATTCAATTTAAGTGACAAGATCAAATAATCTCAAATCCCAATATCTATCAATCAACAAATCATAATACGTCATAATATTTCAACACATTTCACAGATTAGAAAGATGGATTGATAGGCTGGTTTTTATACACTGAGGAGAATTTCAGATTAATTTCAATTTATAGCATACTATTCCTTTTTCTTTTATTTTTATTTAAGAGCACACTGACCACGCATAACCAGAGCTTGGATTTTTAAATGAGGTCAGTCGCAGCTTAAATTATAAGTTGTCTCTTAACCATGCATGACCAGAGCTTGGATTTTTAAATGAGGTTAGAGACACACTTATGTATTAATACTATATTTTAACATTTTCAGCTTTAACTAGAAGAACTCCTCGGTATATACAATCAATATGAATGACAGAAATGTGGTAAGTACAGAGATGGACTATGAAATAAATTTCTAAATTAATTATATTATGAAATATGATCAACTGTACCAAGATAATTGAAAATTCTCAATTTCACTAATTCTGAATATAACATAACCACAATTCCATCACAAATATTTTCATTATTTATACAAAAAGATTTTAAAAATATTAAACTCTCCACATTAATATAAAAAACATGATGGATGGCTGACAGGTGATGGATAAAGGAGATGGTCGAGAAATAATTGCCAGTTCAAAGATATTATAATAAATATTCAACCGTCATGAAAATCCAAATAAAATCTCCTCTTATTGTGAAATATACTGCAGTCACAATTCATCACAATTTCAAAAACTGATAATAATTTTGATGAATTATAAATACAGTTCAATTGGATATTGATTTCAATTTCTAAATGAACAATCAACAAATAATTTTAAAGTTGAAAATCAATTACAAGAGGAAATGTGAGAAAGCTATACAGGATAAGAGGGGAAAAAAAATCAGCACTTCTGATACCAATTGTTCTCTCTTCTCGAGGATTAAAAATTGATACTTGAGACGAACAAGAATATCAAAGACTTTCAAACACAGAGCCCACGCAGACAAGATTTACAAATTTGGCAAGCAACAGACAAATCAAAATAGGCAGTTATTTGAAAACAGTATCAGAGCAACACAGAACATAAAATCACGTCAGATTTGTCAGCGGATGGTCACATAAGATCATTCATGATCCAAGATTAGAAATAACGTTTATTTGAAATCATTTGAGGAATATGAAAATATCAGGATTTAATAAATCAATCACACCAATTTATAAATTTTTGAATTGAGATATGTGTGAGATTTAATAAATCAACAATTTCAAATGATATTCAACAAACAAATATTTAAATCATATAACCATGAAATAACAGAGAAATTCAAGACCGGATTTTCAAAGAATTTTCACAAGAATTTTCTGACAAGTCCTCAAGAAATTTCAGATCATCTACATCAATTTTGTGAGATATTCATGATCCAAAGAAAATAATTTATTTGAAATCATTTGAACCAATGTCAAATTTTGAGATATAATGAATCAGTCACACAAGGTTAATAATTTCCGATTTAAGTGGTGTGTGAGATTCAAAATATCAGGAATTTCAGATGATTTCAAACTAAACTAATTTCAATCATAATAATCATGAATAAGGATGAAATTCAAGATGTATCACTGATTCAACCCAAATATTTTTCAAGTTAGAAATAATCAAGCCAATCTGAAAAATTAATGAGATTATCACAATTGAGAAGTAACAGTGCTGTAATGAGTATAATACTTTAAGCGTTTCCAAAATGAATTGGAAGGAACTCAAAACAGCATAAGTGTGTGAAATTTCATTAATTATTCAGATCTTCAAAATTTTAGAATTCTAGTTAACAGTGTTCAAGATATGATATGAATACATCAACACTGTTATGAATTCAACAATCAGAAAATAAACTTCAAAACAATTGCAGATATATACAAGTTCAAATTCAGGATATGGAAATGATTAACACATGATGATTTTATACAAGTAAGGCAAATTTCCAGAAAATCATTAATTCTGCAACTGGAAGTTTAAGAAGTACAGACAGAGAAGAATATGGCAGTGTCAAATTAAAAAAAGAAAAAAAGAAGGAGATAGAGGAAGGAATAAAAACAGAAAAAAAATAAAAAAACAAATAAAGAGAATATACAAAGGTGAGTTTAGAGATCATACCAGAATCCAATGTAAAGCAGAATCTCTAACTCAACAAATGTGGCTAAGGAACTGTGAATGATTCTGTGATATGAAGCAGTTTGAATCCGTTTCTCTTTTCAGCACAGTTGTTCCTCAGCCTCCTTTGGTACCTAATGATTGAGATGATCAAGTGGTCGAACAAAATTAGTAAAACCACTCACAGTTGTATTCATTTGTTTTGGTACCCAAACCTGTTTATATAACAAACCATCAGAATAAACCTTTGTACCCTTAGGAACCCAAATCTGTTTGAATTTCACGAAGTTTGGTTTATTTCTTTTTGGGATCCAGGATTGTTTAGAAGGATTATTATAAAACAATTTCTTATTTTGATTTTGACTCAAAAAACCTTTGAAATTATAGGAGTTCAAATTTTCAAATTGATTCTTTTCAAGATTGTTTGAAGAATTTTTCAAATCATTCGAAATTCGTCTTTCAAAAACATTATTTTTCTCAAACCCAAGTCCACGTTTATTTTGAACAAAGAATTGGTTTTTCAACAACATATTCAAAGATTTTTCACCGTTTGAAAAATTAGACAAGATTGTTTCAAGTTGTTGAATTTCAGTTTTAAGATCACCATTTTCTTTCAATAAATCTGAACAACAATTTTTAGTGATCTCACATCTTTCAAAATCAGATTTCAAAACCAAATTTTCATCATTGAGTAACTTTATTTTGGTTTGGGACTCAGCAATCTCAGACTCTAAATGTTTTCGACTTTCAGACTCAAATTTCTTGAAATTTTCAATCTCGTTTTCAAGTTCTTTCAAAATCGAATTCGATTTCAACAAATTTTCCTTTTCTGCAATTTCAAGTTTGGAATGAATATTAGTTTTAAAAATTTCAAATTCCTTTTGTAGATGATTGTTCAAATTTGATAACTCAATCTTGTTTGCTTTTAAGATCAAAATTTCATCTTCAAACTTTTGAATACTTTTATTGAGATGAACAAGATTGGTTTTCAATTTCAAACAATTTTTACAATCTGAATCTGAAAGGTTTTTAAAATATTCAAGCTGTGATTCCAAATCATCAATTTTGTTGGTCAACTCAGAATTCCTAAATTTTAGAGTTTTGTTTTTAGATTTGAGTTTATCAACAGATTTAGTTAAATCAACACACATATAGACCAAATCTTCGTATGAGAAATTTTCAACTTCAGCATCCGTTGATTCTCCATCATCTGATCCTTCTGAATTCTCATTTGTAAATCCTGTTAAACAGAATTCTAAATCTGAATTGACAATCTGGGGTTTTGAACTGGAGTTGTCACTTTGACCATACTTCATATTTAGAGCTGTCCAAATTTCCTGCGCAGTTAAGCAATGGGAAATCAGACTGTATTGATTATCATCAAGATGAGAATAAAGAATATGTGTAGCATGAGAATTAAAAACTTTATCTACCATGTCGTACCCATTGATAACTACATCCCAACAATTAATATTAACAGATTTTAAATATAATTTCATTTTGGATTTCCAGTTTAAAAAATCTGTTCCAGTGAAAATTGTTGGAGATGAACTGGACTGACTCTCTATCGGTTGACAACTAGGGAACACCATCTCTAGAGTTAATGAAATAACCTGCTCTGATACCAGATGTTGGATCTAGATTAACCCTAGAGGGGGGGTGAATAGGGTTTATCACAGTTTTAAACTGAATTGAAAAATTGACAGGATATTAAAATAAAAAACAGATCACAGAATGCAGCAGAAATAAAAGTGCAGAAAATAAATCACACACAGATATACCCAGCTTCGGCAAAACCCTGCCTACTGCTGCATTCCTAAGGTTTCTACTAGATGATAGAACAGATCCCGCATACAAGACCTTGTACACTCGCGACTCTCGCTCCTATTCTAACTCTACGCTCAAAACCCTAGACTGATTCAAACCCCTGAATCAGAATTTCCCCTAGTTTTACACAGACTAGTCAACTGCCAGTTAAACCCCTAACTGGTTCCCCCTAGATTTTACAGAATCTATAAACTGTTCGGTTTACAAAGAAATTAAAACTGAAAACAATACAAAATAAAAGAAACAAATATAAAAACCCTAGGCTTAATAAACTTAGCCCTTAAAAAAAATGGCCGGCCCATTCTTATTTCATTTGCATCTGATCCTCTTTATTCTCTGGAAAATCAAAAATGGCGGCTGCCCTAGGGTTTTCAATATTGATTCCCCAAATCGATCGTTTGCTTGATGAATTGGCTGTCTCTTTGATGCTCGAAACTGTTTGGCTCTATGATGCTTCGATTTTGGGGTTGCTCCTTTTCTCGATCGAAACCTATGTGAGTATTTTTGAGTTTGATTTGTGCTCTTTGAAATTGCGAGTTTTTTTTGGTTTTCGATTTTCTCTCTATCACTTTGCCTATGATGAGTTGGTGTTACATATAGGGTTAAGAACGAAACCCTAACCCTCTGATTTCAATATGATGGCTCGATTTGAATGCGTGCTGTTTTCCTCTTTTACTTGCCCTCGATTTTTTTTGAGCCCTTGCGTGATTGAAGAGATATATCTGAACTTGATTCCTTGATAAATTCGACTTGATTGATTATGGAAAAAACAGAAGAAAAAAAATTACTGTCCCTTGAAATTTGATTTTCTGTCACTTTACAAAATGAGAAAACATTGAATATATTTGTGTGAGATTCTCTGATTAATTTCATGCTGAATGAAATATTGCTGGTCCCTTTTTGATTGCTCTTGATTAGAGCCGTGAATTTGTGATTGAATTGTGATAAACACTTGCCGAATATAGATTGGAAAATCCATTTGCAATTCAAAGCTGATTCTTGCCATTTTTGGTTCCTGGAATTTTTTGTTGTGCTTGCCAAGTATAATTGTCCACACTCGAATTTGCATTTTAAACCATTTCCAAACACTTATATGCTGAATTGATGATTTTCCATTTCTGACAACATTGAAGACTTGCCACTTATGTTCTGCCGTGAGTGTTATAGGAAAACATTTATTCCTTGTCCCTTATGAAATCACCTTGAACATTTCTGGGAACAATTTAAATGCCGAATCCCATAAAACTTGATTTGTAATTTTCTGCAAATAAATACACTTTCTGTGTATGATTGAAATCTTTCCAAAGATTACTTTTGCCTGAAATTTCTTGATTGTTGCCTTGGTTTTAAGATGCTCGAATTGTTGCAGTGTATAATTAGGCTGAAACCAAAAACACATTGTGGTCCATTGCCTTGAATAAAAAAAATTCTGAAAGCATACTATCAAAACAAAACTGGAAGATAAATAGTTTCTTTCCCAACCAGTGAATACTGATTCTTCTTGCCAAAATAATTGTGAAGAAATACTTGCACTTTTAAAACTTGTTTATTCTCTGATGTTGCACCATGCTCTCAATTAAGCATTCTGCCTGTTCTTGCACACCTGAAATAATTTATTTTGGCTTGCTGTTCTGATGTTTTGCACCATGTATATTTGGCTCGACGCAGCTCACTTTCTTGACCCATCCATGCTTGATTATTGCTGTTCTTGTAGTCGAGAAGTTGTACAGCTGCAATATTGCTTAACTGATTACCTCCATACATGCTACCATATGCTTGCATTGCTTGACTCATATTGGCTGTTACATGCTACACCATTCTTGTATATGTTGAACCATTTTGACTTGAAGTAGTTGAGTTGATTCATTGTACATGCCATGCACACCTAGTGTTTGACCCATACTTGAGTTTGGTTGTGCCACTTCTTGGCTAGCCTGTCCATTTGTTCTAATCTGCTTTTGGTTCCATTTGAATATTTGCTGGAGCTTTTGAGCAGAAACATGTATTCTGCCGTGCGCTGTTGGAATGTTACATTTGTCATGCTCATTTATGACTTCTGGCTTGAACACTAAACCATGTTGCACTTGAACTACAAACTGCCTTAACCACTTTGCTTGTGTCTGCTATGATTTTGAAACTTTCTATTGACTTGAGATTTGTTGACTTTGTTGCCTTGTAAATTTTGCTCCATTTCACTTTGTTTTCACATTTGCTGCTTTGAACCTTTGAGCTGCCATTTTCACTTTATTTTGTCCTCGGCCATGTTTATTATGCACTGGGTTGAGCAGGTCCACGTGGCTACTCCTCAGTTGCACACTGAATTGGCGTGGCAGTGCACACGTGTATATTCATGCACGTGTGTACATGCAGCCATTCAGACTGATTTTCCTGTCCCTGCACAAATATACGTGTATATACATACACATGTGTGTGTGTATACATGTATGTGCACGTGCTATATTCACAAATCAGATCGAGTCATGAAAAATGATGAGAAACACACCAGAAATCTGAGGCGAATAAAATTTTAAAAATAAAATTTATATTTGCATATATTCAGTTTCATTTCTATTGCAGTGTACTGTGCGTGTGTTTCATATGTGACAGGTGATGATGACAGGACTGACTTGAAGACTGTGAAGATTGGATTAACAGTGAAGACTGAAGACAAGAAGGCAGAAGACAGTGTCAGTGTATCAATGTGTCAATGAATGTATGAGTGATGAAATGTAGTACAAAATTGTATATCAGTGAATATATACAAATAGTGGAGTTTATAAATTTGTACTGTTTTGATAGTGAAATAAAATATTATATTTAAATAAAATACTGTGTAAATATTTATATTTCTGTACAGTCGTATTTTATTTAAATATAAATATTATATTCCAGTCTGTGATGTATAATACCAGTACAATATCAAACACATTAAAATAATATATATTTGGTTGTTATCATCAAACAAAAATCATATAATTGTGTATACAACACCGTTATATACAACATTCTCAACTCAAATGGATTTCATTAGTCATCAAAACAAATGCCAGTTATGTTCAAAACATCCATATCAACCCATCACACATAATTTAATCCACACGGGATTATAACCAAGTCTTAACAATCCATTTATCTCTATAATTATCCATTCGAATTTATTAGATTTGGATAAATTTATCCAACTTATTTATTTCAGATTGGTTTTAACTAAGTCGATTCAAGTTCAGGTTTATATCCATGAGATCGAGCACACCATCCAAACATATCATACAATCAGCATTAACAAATCAATCAATTGCCCATACTATAATAACCTTTACTTTTATTTTATTATAAGATAAATTGGAAAAAATAAATTTATATCAAATTACAAATATGTGCTCTCATAAATATAATCAAACTCAATCTATGGTATTACTAACCCCATCTCTATCGAGTCACGCCACAAAGCCAAGGTTAACACTAATCCAATAGCTCTGATACCACTGTAACGACCCGGGGAAAATTTCGAAGCTCAGATTTTCGACAACAATACATAAACCCGTATTACTTGCCAAAAACCCAAGTATCGAACCCCATATTGCCAATAGAAAGAAATTAGAGGATGAGGAAAGAGAGAAAGAATATTAGAATAGAAGAAAGAAGAAGAACACCACATCATAATCTCATAGCATAACAGATAAAATATAACATAACAAATCCTTTTATACAAAAGAACAGTATATACATACCAACCATCAGAGTACAACATATATCTGACACAGCGGAATAATAACTAGCGGTGAAGCCGTCTGCTTCCAGCTCCTGAAACTCCAAGCGAAACCTAACCTAGAACATACTCGGTCTGAACCGAGCACATTTGAAGCAAAGCAAAATTCACCAGGTCAGTCTGGAATACTTTCAGTGATAAATTCACAGCACAAACAATTTGTTTAACTTTGGGAAAATCCCTTATGAAATCAAAGGATAATAGTAAGACCAACCCAAACATAAACACAGAAGGTTTTTACCTTACTTTAATCGAAAACTTTTTTGAAATCATAACTTATTCTGATATTATCATAATGTCTAAATACAAATAAATAACAATCTAGCGGAACGCTTGCATCTCACGGTCCACATATATATTATACAATCGAAAACCACGGGCGCTTATTGGATATTGGATTCCAACCATGACAAGGTATGAGACCACCTGCCGATAGTGTATCTCTAGAGGCGAATACACTGGGTTCAACAAGAATGTCTTGCAACCCAGCCCACATATTACCGACCACTCATTTCGCTTGAGTGTAACGAATGTATATCGTCGACGGTTGGGATCAACAACCGTCTCCCGAAAAAGGATAGCATTGAATATAGATTAAAGAAGCAAATGGAATTTCTCTAGATAGGTGATTATATACCCTAATGGGAGCGACCTACATAGCCATGCTGCCTGCCCGATTTTTGTCATTTCCCGGTTGATGAGGCTTGAGGTCAGAATTCCTTTTCGAACATATGGTCATCATTCACTTTGAATGCCACATCGTCAGATCCTCTGGATATCACTAATTGACGTCCACAAAAATACTATAGTTGGGAGCTAACCAACTATAATACGTTTGAAGAAATCAACGTACGTGATCCTTTAGGAATACTTTGTCAGACATTCGTCCATACAAGTCATCCAGGAACAGGATGAACCGAAGGCACCCTCCTACTGCATCCTTAAATAGGAATCACCCCAAGAATCAGTAGCAAGTAATCCTTGCAGTCCGTAAAATCTTAACCACGACCGAATTACGTCAGAATACCTCTGTGTTGCAACACAGGAATATTCGTTAAGTAATCCTTCCGCTTATGAAGATCCACGGTCTTCAATTGCTCCATCTTCAATCAGCATCTTCACGTATTTGTTGGTCGGAATGGTATTCGAATATAAATTCGATCCCGGTCTTTCCGTACCAACAATCGTATTGGTCAAGTTTGATAGTCGGTGATTTAACTATCAAAGAACAAATGTGTGAATAAATTGAGTTTGTTGATTCACTACTTGGCACTACTTGGCCTATTCAATGATAAATAAATAAATGGTTAATCAAACTTTAATTCTTCCAATAGAATTAAAGCATTATATTTAATCTAATTTTATTTTAAGCAAAACTATTTTCTATGGTTTAGAACATGTATATATATATATCGAACTTTCTATTTCCATTTCCATTGGAAATAGCATTTTATTCCACAAAACCTTTTTCCCACATTTCTTTAAATGATGGCATCACGATGTATATTTATATATGTAAAAGTTAATGGTATAAACTAAATTACCAATTCTGATCTGACAAATCAAATGTCAAATTTATATAATTTAAAATCAAATATTCTTATTTACCTTGTAACTAACATTGCAATATCATTTATATTCCAAAATCTCGCATTAGTGTTCAATATTCCTTATATAGGATAAAACCAATTCCAACACCTTACCTCATTCCAAACTAATACCATTCCTCGATAATGGTGAAGCCGTTCAAGTTGGGGTATTTTATTTACCTCTCAGACCTTGATCGACAACATTCTTACCTCAGAATAAATACCGGTTTGCCACTTAATCAATGATAGTAGAATATTCTCTATCACTTTGATTTCAAAAATCTGGTTTTATAAACCTTTTCTTACATTTGAAATCTTCTTCCAATATAACCTCTTTACTTAATTTGTTTGATTAAGTAAATGTCCACAAAACCCCACTTTTAACTTAAATCATTACTTCACTCATAACACTTTGATTTATAATAAAAATCACTCGTCGAATAATCTATTTCCGTTTATACGAGCATTCTAATCATAAACTTCATCTTGGATTAAAAAGCCGCTTTTCCACTTTCTTTAAATAGACTCGTTACTTGGATTTTATTTCAAAAACCCATTACCAATGTTTAACACAACCCAATTATATGTATTTCTTTACATTTGTAATTCTTATTTCTTTTACAATGTTTCGCTCAATTGAATACTTTGACCCTTAAGGTCGACATTTTGGTTTAAAGAATCCCTCTTAAACCTTGTTTGGATTCCTTCCAAATCACTTATAAAAATCTGATAAACTTCTTGAACAACTTCTTATATTTTATTTAAAAACAATTACCATTACCATATTTCAGCCTGTTACTAATATATTTATCATCTTCCTTATCATTTCATTTCAATTGAATTCCATTTTACTTAATTTAGTAATTAAGTAAAATCTTATTTAAATCTTCACATTCACTTATACATCTCATTTACAAATCTTGTTGAAACTTTGGATTATAAATCTCCTTATAACTCTTATTGCTGCTTCTTATCACTACTCAAACATTTTTTAATCGTGGTCTAATTAAATTCATCGCTTTAATTAATACTAATTAAAATAATAATAATTAACTTTATTATTAACTATATTAAAGATAGTTAACTTGCTACTAACCAAAATAGTATCATTATCATTTTAAAAGCTTACCCAATAATAATTAACTTTATTAATTCAAACCAAATTCGATAATTGCTTTGGATTTTAGTTAATCGAAGATTAACTAATATTTAACACTAAACAATTTAAAATTTTCCTTAATTTATAGTTAATCGAGGATTAACTAATAATTAACACTATTCGTTGAACTTAACGAATATCGGAATATTTAAACCAAATTCATTCCATTTGTCCATTTTACCTGAAAACGGTTGATTTTGCCAACCGTACACATCAGTTAGCAGTTAACTGATTTTCATTTTTCACTTCCCCTTTTTAAATTAATTAAATAACTTAATTAATTTAAAATCACCTTTTTAATTGTTTAAAACAATTATTCCATTTTACCAGCCCGTAGGTCAAATCTGTGGTTTTCTCTGCTTTTAAAACTGGTATAAACCATTTAAATAATTTCTTTATAAACTCGACAAATATATGTATTTATAAATTTCTAATTTAATTATCTATATAAAATAACTAAAGACTCCAGTTCAGTTATAAAATAATTTATAACTTAAAATCTACGTCAATCCGCCGGACGACAGAACAACGTTTAAAAACAGTACATTTTAGGCCATTCACTACCAATTACCCAATCAACACTGTCAATTGATTTTAAAAACAACACAGGTGAATATTTATTCAACGATCATGTTCAAACAGGTTTCACTATCGTATGGGGTTCAATCAGTTCAAATATAAATAATATAAAACAAACAACAATTATAATATTTGAGGAATCCGGTCGGATCCCTCCAACCTGTTCTTCCCTGCACCACAGCTCGTTATACATTTGATAATAATATGTGAAATAAATTTCAATAATATATAAATTTAAAATGATGTAATATAAATAACACCAACCAATCAAACAATAAACAACTAATAGCAACCAATCAACCAATTTATATTTTTAAAGGTAAATTATATTTTAATATGAATTTACCACATCACAAGATTCCAGAAGGTGTGAGAATTAACTCACCAGTTCAATACGTGTTAGATCCAAAATTGGCTCCAACACCCAAGTTGTTCAATTATGCAGAGATTAATATCAGAAAAAATGCAAGAAAAAACAAGAAAGACACGAGATTTATAGTGGTTCGGCGTTAGCGAGCCTACGTCCACTTTATATCTATGACTATATTTAAAATTCAAGTACAATCAATGATTTATCCCTCAACCTCACTTTTACAATGTTGATTCACTCAATAAATTTGAGACAACTCTGAACAATAATAGGGATATAATAATGGCGGAGTTAGAGCTCAGAATTGCCAAAAATATCCTCTAAAATGGCAAGTTTGGGGCTATTTATAGCCGATATTTGCAGACGAATCGCGGTCATACGTGGCACAAATCTCGAGAATCTAGGGCTGGTTCGTAGCTTGAGGAAGAAATGGTCAATATGACAGTTACGGACAGGTGTCGCGAGATCCTGCATTCTCGGATCCTGGTGGAATCGGTCATAACCTTCACCACGTCTTCTGGGCTTGGATCGGGTCACGTATGAAAAGACGGGTCGGATCGCGTAGGGAAGGACGGTTCGGATCGAGGTGACGGGGGCGATCGCGATTGTGGTAAGGTAGGGCGATCCGATCGGGTCTCCGAAGGCTAAATGTGTGAAGTTTCATATTTTCCTCGTGAGTACGGACCTTGGTGGCTTAGTCAAAAAACTAGCCAACATTTTGCCCCCTCGAAGTATGTTTTATCAAAGATGGAACATGCTTCGAAATTACTAAGATATCTTTTCATGAAGTGATGCAAATCAAAGGTCGTATCTGTTTGAAACGTCGTACGGTTCCAGGGAGTTGTGTCTCTCGATTTGCACAAATATCCAGTTAGATTTTTTATCATTTCTTTGTTCACTGGTTAGTTCTCATTTTTTGGAGTTTTTGGAGATTTCATCGTCAAATTGTCAGGTAAACTTTCAAATCTTCGTAAGCATCTCTGTGTTTTTACTTCCGACAACTTTATATTGAGCTGGATGCCGAAACACCGACAGTCCGTGGGATGAGGCATTGGTTTCAGTTCAGGGATCGTTCGGGCTTTCCCGCGAAGCATAATGGGCTTCCCTACTTCAATCACGAGCCATTTGTGAAAACGGCCCTTCTTTTTCTGCAATGGGCTTCGCTTTGTGGCCCATCAGTCTCCACGGTCCGAATAAGACAAAAAAAGAGAATACAAAGGGTCGCGGGTTTATCTATATAAACCGGGCCCCCTCCTTCCTTTCCCTTCCTTCTTCTTTCCGCCGCCGCCATTCCTTTTTAGTTAAACCCTAACTTTGAGTTTTAAAACCCCACTCGTCTCCTAACTTTTAGAAAGGAAATTATGTTAAAAATGCTTTCCTACAATTTCACCTTCGTTTTTCTTGAGTTTTTACTGAATTGAGAGGAGGAACGGGCGGAGTTTTGTGGAGTTTAAGGCTTTGAAGGCGAAGATAATTAACGGGTTCAACTGCTCGAGTTCGTGAATGGAGAGGGGGAGAGAAGAGGAAGGAGTTGGCCAGTTCGGATCGTGGATGTGGATGGCGTCAATCAGATCGGGTCGTGGAATTAAGGTGGATCGTTGGAATAGAAAGATCAGGGGAGGACTCGTGGTGTGAAGTCAGGCAGTGGATCGGATCGCGGCAATGGAGAAGGGTCGGATCGTGGCGTCTGGTGTTAAAATGGACCATAGTGGTTCCACGATCCGCTTATATACTCCGATCTGTGCTACACCACGGCACAACAACGATCTGTTGGCAATACTAAGGGGTGGTCCGTTCCCTTCGATCCGACACGCATCCTACAATATGATCCCTGCATCTCTTACGAACCAGGCTAACCACTATACCATACATACTTTGACTTAAACAACGCATCATGATCACAATATACTGAACAGCTAGGCTAGAGCCTTCGAGACGAACTTCTTAGACTAATCACCGACAAGACTTAACAGCATATTCATTGCACTTATCCAATTTGCTTCATGACTTTATTTTTCCGTATCATACACACAAGCAGTTGCACATACACGGGGTCCGAGGGTAATTATTTTCTAATCTCTCTTTACTCGCCAAAACAGTAATGTCAGATAAACAAGTGACTGAGACAGGAACTGAAAGTACTGAATCAGAGACATTAATACACCATAACCCTGATGTGCTTTCCTCTGATTCAAATGAGGAAAGATTTGATCCTGATTACGAGACAGGCACCGATATAGAGTCAACAACTTCTGAGAGCACATCCCTTGAAGATGAGGATGATCGAGCTCCTGACAAAATTCTGGGTGTTAAGGAAATAGAGAAGTTCACTTACTCTTTACCCTCCAAGTTAGACGATATAAAACTCAAGAGGATATGTTTAAGACATGGAATTCCCTGGGACGACGTGAAAATTCCAGAAAACGAAGATAGACCCCATTCTGCCCCGGAGGGGTATATGACCGTTAGTCGACTCATGTGCTGGGTTGGGGCTATTCCTCATTTTCCTCCACTCGTTGTTGATTTCTTGAGATAGTTACACATTTCCCCCATGCAACTCCACTCGAATGCCTATGCGGCTTTGTATACTCTGTACGTTGCTTATATGGAGATTCTGCAGACCGAACTTACCCTTAAAGATCTGAAGTTCTATTACCACTTCAAACATCGTTACGCTGGGGCTACCAATTTCTCTTTCTTCGAATCGGTCGCCAATAGAAAAGTTGTGACAGATGGTTATAGTAATATAGGGGATGTCAAATCTGACTGGTTCTATATAAAACACCAAGCCGGATGTGCGAGGAGGTGGCTACAAGCGAGTACGTTTCCAAATTTTCCGCGTTTAATTCGAATGCATAACTTCAGTGCTAACGAATCATTTTGTTCCATACAGATCACAACTTTAAGAGAACAGAAGGATCGATATACGAAGATCGAATGTCCCGCCTCCTTAAGAGTAACTCAGATTTCTTAAGGATCAAGAAAGGTATCACTGACGAGAACCTTCATAAACACCGTCTCTTAGACATAAGGTTCGGACTTGGAGCGGGCGGTAAACCTTACAAGTATATACCCCCGACTGAAGGAGAAGGAACTTCTCAAGCTGTAAAGTCGACTACTCTTCGCAAGAGTCCTTCGCCGATGATTAATCAGGAAGATGAAGATTTAAATGTGTATAAAGGAGATGAGGGACGAGCTGATGAGTCCAAGGAGGTCCAACCTCCGAGGGGAAGTCTCCCTTAAGAACTTCATCACCAGTTGAGTCTGTCGCCCAAGACGAATTAACGGAGGAACGGATTCTCGGGGAATTAAATAAAATTCCTTTGCCAGATGATATTTATACTCAAGAAGATTTCGGAGGGGAACCAATTTTTCCCATCTCCGAAGAGACGGGTGCCCCAGTTGGAGTAAAAGAAATCACCCAAAAGAGCCTAACTTCGGGCCTTGGTCCGTTTAAAAAAGGGGATTTCACGGGATGCACAAAACACATGCACCATTTATCATAACACTCTTTTGCTACTGTGGTTCATAGTTCTAATACGCACTGGTTTCTTTGCAGGAAAAATGTCTCGCAAACGGTCTTATTCTTACCGTTCCCTTCGCGAGGGCACACCAAGCCTCCTTCCAGATCCCGAGCACACTCGTAGCGATAGTCGGGGAAGGGATAGTCATCGGCCCCGGGATTCTCATCAATCTTATTCTACACGACCTCGATCTCCACCGAAGCAAGGTTTTGGAAAGCCACATAGTCGTCCATTGCCACCAGCTGGGGAAAGCAACTTCCTAGAGATTTAACCCCTCCAAAAAGCACTCCTTCTCACGCCCAATCTTCTAAAAAACACCCCGAGCTAGAGGACAAAAACAAAGATGAGGGCAGGATTATAGAGAAGGGAAAGACAGTTCCTACTTCCTCTAGTGAGCGTGGCTTGGATACTACTGCTGCAAGGGATGTTGCCCCCAATTCTGAGATTATGGCCAGGTTAGAGCGCTTACGTAAATAGTTTCCTGATATTTACTTTGAGAGGATGGTGTTTGTCCCAGATCTTGAACCGGTCCCTGAGGACTGGGACACAGAGGTGATAGGGTACGTATGCCATACGGCCAAATAATATGGAGTAATGAAGAAGCATGCTGCTACACTTTCTACTATCATCCAACAGATGGAGACGGATGCGACCAGGGCCAGAGTAAAGATTGATAATGATGCTAGGGCTAGGTGCAAAATGGAAAAAGAACTAGAGGATGCACAGGCCCAACTGGCTTTAGCTCGGTGAGACGCAGAGAATTACAGGTCCGAGTTGGAGAGTGCTAGGGAGCGTTTTCGCAACGAGCTTGACTTAAATAGCCAGGAGCGGGTGGCCCTAAGGAAGGAAGTATAAGATCTCAGGGCGGTTAACACTGAACTGAAAACAGTACAGGATCGCTTTTCTGTTGAGAAAGAGGCTTGGGAAAAAGAGAGGGCGAGCTTAAAAGATGACCTTGCCCTCGGCAAGAAGGAGAAAGAGGTTTTAAATGATCGACTTGCTCAAGCTGAGGAGCGTGCAGCTCTCGCCGAAAGCAACGCCAATAGCGCTCTTCAGTCAGCAGCTGCTGCGGCCGATAAGCTTGCCGAAAGAGTGAAAGACATAGATAGTTTTGAGGAACTGTTGTTCGATTTCTTTGGTCAAGTTATCAAGAATCGAGACATCTCTTAGATTCCAGACTACCATGTTACCTTGGCCAATGTATGGGACGCAATTGTCGAGGGCGAGAAGCGGCGACTGGGGGTCGAGGAGATAGACGAAAGCCAGCTAATGCAGACCTTTCTCAGAGGTGAAGAACCTGAGGCTCTGGAGGAAGGTAGACGCCTGATCTGTGAGGAAATGGAGAGGGAAAAGAGCAGGCTCAAGGGCAAGGATAAGGTTGGCGAGAGCTCGAGCTCGGTGGTAGAGCCCAAAACCTCTGATGTTGAGGGATATAACCCCGATGATCCGTTGATCCCCTTGGGACCTACTCCTCCGATTGTCGGGACCACCAGTACAAATCTGGGAGATGAGTCGGCTGAAGGTATCTCCACATTCTCTCCACAGTTCATTAAAGCAATCGTAACTTGTCGTCATCTCATGGGATAGACAACTGTCATGGCCACATCTCCTCCCGATTCACTAACCTTTGCTTCTAATGGTGTAGGTACCAAATTGGTCGAAAAGGGTACAGAAGAGAAGGCAGTGGCTGAGAAGATTGATGTTCCCCTGGGTTCTGGTATTGAAGCTTCCGGGGTCTCAAAGCAAGCTGAGGGCTCAACAAGTGATAGAGTTGCGGTAGCACCCATGGAGTCTGGCACTAGCGCTCCTGCAGATGTCGAGATCATTGCTTCTTTGCATGACACAGATGGCGGTCATGGAGATGAGGAAGAGGAGGTAGAAATCATTGACAAGGCCAAGGGTGATGATAGCGAAACCTTGGCCGACATACAGGCTATGAAGGAGAAGCAGTTGGCTTTTAAGAGGGAGGAACAGAATCTTGTGTTTGTGACCCCTATTTCTGAAATTGACCCCAAGACTGGTTTGGTTATAAGATTCTCTTCTAAATCAATAACTTCACAGCTTACCTCCGAACCTTCCAGTTCTCCTCCGGAGCCTCTTATCGATAAGAGGAAGAGGAAGAAAAGTGACCGCTTAGGTACCGATAAAGAGGAGTTAGAGAAACAAAAGAAGGATAAGAAATCAAAGCCATCTCCCAAGCACAAATAGAATGCAGTTATTGGCTCATGTTTTAGTTTTAGGATTTCCTTTGGCCAAAAGATGTAGTCGTGAGATTGGCCCTCATTTTTGTTTAGCTTCTCGTTCTTTGTAAATCCACTTTTAGTAAATAAAGATCTACTTCTTGTGCACCATTGTGTTCCTGCAAATTCATCACGTTAGCAGAGTTTAAATAATCATAACTGAAACATTCATAGTTAAATATTAAAGTTATAAGTAACAATCATTAATCATAACAAAAACAATCATTGGGAAATACACATGTTGAGTAAATGTGTAGTGATGCACGTATATACTCCTAATTAATCATCATTATAGTGCCTGGCCAGGGCTTATTGGTGATCGATTAGGACTATATTCGTACTATCCCGATCTTTCAATGGGGTAATGATTCTTGCGGCGCTAAATCTCTAGCGATTTTATACTCTCCCGATCCTTCAGCAGGTTAGAGTTCATGTGGCACTAAGTCTCTAGCACCTTTATACTCTCCTGATCCTTCAGCGGGTTAGAGTTCGAGCTCGATCTTTAGTCTCCTCACTGATCCTTCAGCGGGGCAGAAGTTCTGGGGGCGCTAAGTCTCTAGCGCCTTTATACTCTCCCGATCCTTCAGCGGGTTAGAGTGTTGTCAAGGTGGCTTTATCATGGTGCACCTTCACGCCTTGGGGACATTATCTTTACGTCCTTTATACTCTCTCCCTGATCTCGGGAGTGCAAGTCGTAGCGCGATTTACCTCGTTGCACCTTTTGGAGCTTTAATTACCATGAGCCTTCCGGTCTGCTGGACGACATTTTGAATTAGTTGTTTTGAGATTACTGCATAAATTTAAAACAAAGCTCGAAGCGATAACAATATATATTGATTAAAATAAAAGAGTAGATAAGAAATGGTGCAGTAAAGGTAAATGACACACAGTGTTTTTATAGTAGTTCGGTTGAATCATGACCTACGTCCACTTTATAATCTTTTGTTCAAATAACCAGACTGTTCTAGGTAAGTCGAGCCTTTTTACATGGTTCTAAAAACAAAAGAGTAAAGCTGACACTTTTATGTTAGGTAAAGCTGCAAATGCTGGGCATTCCACACTCTGGGGATTTCATCTCCATCTACGGTCGCTAGCTTGAAGGTTCCATTATCAAACCTTCGTAAAATGGAGTACGGTCCTTCCCATTTCGGGCCCATATGTACCGGGGGCGGAAAGACATGCTTCAGAACCAAGTCTCCGGGTTCGAATGTCCGAGATCGGACTCTTCTGTTGTAGTATCGAGCTATTTGTTGTTTGTGCCTCAAGGCACGTAAGTCGGCTTCGTCCCTTTTTACCTAACCATGTCTAGGGATTCAAGGAGCAACTCATTGTTGGTCATCGGGTCGTAATAACTGGTTCGATGAGATGGTACTTCTAACTCGACCGGAATAACTGCATCAGCTCCGAAAGCAAGGGAAAACGGGGTGTGACCTATCGCCGACTTGTACGTTGTTCTATAGGCCCATAGTGCCAAGGGCAATTCATCGACCCACATAGCTTTGGCCCTCTTTAATCCTTTCTTTAGAATGGATTTGATCACCTTGTTTGCCGCTTCAACCTGTCCGTTCGATTGCAGATGTGCCACAGAGGTGTATCTTTTCTCGATGTGATACTTCCAACAGAAATCTGGAAACTCCGTGCTGTCGAATTGGGTCCCATTATCTGTTATGATGACTTTTGGAATCCCAAATCGATAGATAATGTTCTTAACAACAAAGGTGATCACTTGCTTGGTTGTGATCGTGGTCAAAGGCTCTGCTACTACCCATTTAGTAAAATAATCCACGGCCACGATAGCGAACTTTGCTCCGCCTTTTGCTATGGGAAGGCTCCCGATAATGTCAATTCCCCACATGGCGAAAGGCCACGGGCTTGTCATTGTCTTCAACTGTCTAGGTGGCGCCCTAGGAATCTTGGAAAATTTCTGGCAAGCGTCGCAACGTCGTGCATACTTGGCGGCATCCTTGTTTATGGTGGGCCAAAAATAGCCGTATCGCAATATCTTCTTTGCCGGTGTTTGCCCTCCAGTGTGGTCGCCACACTCACCTTCATGGACTTCCTTCAGTACACGCTTGATGTCGTCATGGGCAATGCACCGGAGGAGAGGCATCGAGAAACCTTTTCTATACAAGACTTCGCCTTGCAACACATATCGGGAAGCCTTCCGTATAACTGCACGCCTATCACTTTTCTTAGTTGGGAGCGTTCCATTCATCAAGAAATTCCTTAGGGAGGTCATCCATGACTCCCTTTCACGTTCAATCTCCAGTACCGAATCAACTTCCATCTGATCCACGCTGGGGAACTGTAATACTTCAATCGGGACTAGTTCCGTGTGTTCTGGATTATCGGAACTAGCCATCTTTGCTAACTTGTCTGCTCTTTGATTCTCCGCTCGAGGAATGTGAGATATACTGTGGTGATCAAAACCATCCAACAACGTCCTTACTTTTTCCAGATATGATATCAACCTTGGACTCTTAGCCTGAAACTTATCCTTGACTTGGTTCACGATTAAATTGGAGTCACAAAAGATGTCTAGCCTTGTTATCCCTAGTTCCTTTGCAAGCTTCAACCCGACAATTAGAGCTTCATACTCAGAATCATTATTAGTCGCGTGGAACTCCAATCTAAGAGCGTAATATATTAACCGTTTCTCTGGAGTCTCAAGAACCACTCCGACACCTGATCGTCTGTCATTTTTAGCTCCATCAGTGTATAGTTTCCAGGCATTAGGGTCAAGGAGTAGCTTTGGCGGATCGTCTTCTTCGGTTACCGGATCATCTTCTGGAATGGTAAATTCTGCTATAAAGTCTGCAAGTGCCTGCCCTCTTATCGACCTCCGGGGTTGGAAGTTCAGGTCGAACTAACTCAGCTCAATGTTCCAATTGAGCAATCTTCCCGATGCTTCTGGCTTTTGTAGGACTTGTTTAAGCGGGTGATCAGTATAAACAGTGATGGGATGATTCTGTAAGTAGTGACGAAGCTTCCTAGATGCGATCAGCAAACTGTACGCAAGTTTTTCTATCTTTGGGTAATTTCGTTCTGCAGCTGCCAATTTCTTGCTCACATAGTACACCGGTCTTTGCACCTTATCCTCTTCTCTTACCAAAGCCGAACTGATTGCGTGGGATGACACTGCTAAGTACACAAATAAATCCTCATGATCCACAGGCTTAGACAGTATCAGGGGTCTCTCCAGATGATTCAACAAATTTTGGAAAGCTTCCATACAATCAGGGGTCCATTTAAAGTTGCGCTTGCCTCGCTTTATTAGCTCGAAAACGGGATGCATTTATCTGTAGCTTTTGAGATAAATCTGCTGAGCGCTACCACTTTTCCAGCAAGGCTTTGCACATCTCTAATCTGCTTTGGTTATTGGATATTTCGGATTACTGTAATTTGGTCTGGATTAATCTCAATTCCGCGTGAGCTTACAATGAACCCTAGGAATTTTCCAGAT
Organism: Allium sativum; assembly: GCA_030737875.1. NCBI lineage: Eukaryota > Viridiplantae > Streptophyta > Magnoliopsida > Asparagales > Amaryllidaceae > Allium > Allium sativum. The sequence continues at coordinate 842,423,304 of CM060919.1, read as the reverse complement.
GCTACCCCAAATGAGCAGTTCAAAGGATTCAGTTTCATCCCATATTTTCGGAGAATTTGAAACATCTCTGCCAAATCGTTGGTATGATTGGACGACTTTCTAGACTTTACCAACATATCGTCGATGTATACCTCCATCGTTTTCCCAATTTGGTTGTAGAACATCCTATTCACCAACCGCTGATATGTAACGCCGACATTTTTCAGACCGAAAGGCATCACCACATAGCAGTATAATCCCAAATCTATAATGAAGCTGGTATGCTCTTGGTCGAGAACATGCATGGGGATCTGATTATACCCCGAATAGGCATCCATAAAAGAAAGGAGTTCATGACCGGCAGTTGAATCTACTAATTGATCGATTCTAGGCAATGGGAAGCTATCCTTCGAGCAAGCTTTGTTTAGATAAGAGAAATCGATGCACGTACGCCACTTTCCATTGGCCTTTTTTTTATACCAAAACTGGGTTTGAAATCCATTCAGGGTACGTCAAATCTTTAATAAATCCATTACTCTTCAGTTTTTTGACTTCTTCTTTCAAAGCAGTAGACCTTTCTGGACCCAGCATTCGCCTTTTCTGCTTGACAGGAGGATGTTTCGGGTTAACGCTTAACGAATGACTTATAATCGAGGGAGATATCCCTCACATGTCCACAAGGGTCCAGGCAAATACATCCAAGTTAGCTTTCAGAAAATTTGTTAATTCCTTGGCTCGAATAGGATCCAATTGGGATCCAATCTTCAGGACCTTCCCTGGGTCACTATCATCGATTGGTACATCCACAGTTGCTTCATTGGAAGTTGCCATTCTGCCCCCAGGCTCTTCATCCTCTCTGGGATCTATGTCCTCGGGCAACTCTCTGGGCGACCCTCCCAAAGGCACTTCCTTTAGTTGATATGACGATTCCTCCCTTGGAGGGGAGTAACCACCTTTCGCTTCTATATCTCTTCCTTTGCAGAGCAATTTTAACTCTACAATGTAGCATGCTCATGGAACAACTTGATCTCATCTCACAATACCCACACCGGAATCCATTGGGAATTTCAACAATAAGCACCAAGGTGCAATGCAGGCCCTGAATTTGGCCAGGGCCGGTCGACCTAAGAAGGCATTGTATGGCGATTCAATATCCAGGACCACGAAGGGGAGGATCCTCACTCTCTGGCGTTCTCCTTCCCCAAGGGTTAATGATAATTCCATGTATCCTATTGGAGCGGTCGAGGCCCAATTAAATCCACCTATCCAACCTTCACATAGCTTCAAATCCTTCGGCTCGAGTTTCATTTGGTTGAATGTTTTCTTGAACAAAATGTTGACTGAACTTCCGTTATCTATCAATACTTTATGAATTATGGCTGGGCCGATGGTGATGGTGATCACCAACGGATCTTCAGTTGGGGAGTGTACTCCAATACTCTCTCGCTCGCGAAATATGACGTCATCGGACATCGTCTTTTGTTGCTTAATCGGAGCATTGTCCTCAGGGTTACTACATTCCCCCACTTCAAATTGTTGTTTAGCTGCATTTATGTATTGATCCATAGCTCTGAAACTATGCCATGCCAGGTGAAGCCCACCAATTATGATATTGATAACGATATTTTCCCCTTTTTGTTGAGCCGTCGGTTTGGCAGTAGGTTGGCTTTGGTTCGGGGCTTGTACGGCTTGCCCCATGTCCCTAGGAGTCACCTTATACTCATCGAGCTTCCCTTCTCGGAGCAGCCTTTCAACCACGTCTCTCAAGTGATGACATTTGTTTGTGGAATGACCATGGATCTGATGGAAAAGACAGAATTTTCCAGTTTCACGCTCTTTCTCTGTAGAATCTCTCGGAGGAGGCCTTTTGTACTGGAGGACATTATATGTATCCAGGAAGATGTTCTCCAACGTGTCATTTAACGGTGTGAAGTTCTCAAACGGTCTGGGCCGGGATATCCTCTGAGAGTCATTTCCTCGAATTCTTTTCCGATTATTGTTATTATTATTCCCTGATTGGCGACCGCTGCCTTGATTCTTGTTCCCAACGTTAACTTCAACCTTTCCTGAGTTGTCTCCTGTTTGCTTGATGGACAAGTTGCTTTGGATATCTTTCTTATCAGTAGCCTTTCTTTTTCGATTAGCGTATATCTCCTCCCGATGCAGGCGAACATTAGCTTTTTCATAAAATATTTCTTTGGTCGGGGGTGGTTTGCTGGCCAGATATCTTCCAAATTCGGTATCTTTATCGACGCCATCGATCAAGGCCATCAACACAGTTTGCTCATGCGGATCTTTGACTTCTGTGACAGCCAAGTTAAAACAATCCAAATACGACCTCAGGCTTTCGTCCGGCCGTTGTTCAATAAGGGATAGCTCGAGCAAATTCTTAGACCTCTGGGCATGAAGACGGAATTGGTTCACGAATTTCTCACTCAATTCCCTGAAGCTGGATCTTGACCGTGCTGGAAGACGGGTAAACCACAATAACGCCACATCTTCCAAGAATATAGGGAACGCTTTACATTTTACCGCGTGTGTAGCTACAACGGCATTCATTGACCAGGAGTATCGCATTAAATGCTGGATGGGGTCAGTCCTGCCCGTATAGCGATTCATGGTTGGCATATTGAAACACCTCAGGAATGTAACATCCAATATGTCGTCAGTAAAGGGCGTATGACTGCGATCTATGCCCCAATCTTCATTCCTCTGTCCATGGCTATCCACCATGACTTGCCTAATCATTGGTTCAACATCTGCATGGGTCAGGGTAGATTCGGGGTCAGCACTTCTTTCCCGACGACCTCCTCCAGCATTTCTTTGACGTGCTGCTACAAAATCTGGGCCCTGAGAAGAACACCCCTGCCCCTATTGCCGCGGTCGATCATGCGACGAGTGGGAGACACGCCGTTTCTTGATGGTAGAGCGGGCTCATTTAAGTTACGGTTATTAGTTCCCTGGTTAAGTGCCTCTTCTTCATGAGATGGAAGTGACCCAAACCGAAGCTGCTCTATGTTCTTGGGCCTTTCTAATGGGGGCCATCGTCGGTTCCTTCGGGGCTCTTCAGACAACGACATATGTTCCGGAGAGAAAGGATGGGCTGGAGGTGGTGAAACCTGCCTTTGAATATCGTCAATTCTTCTGCCGAGGGCAGTAATATTTTGACGCAGCAACGAGCTCCCCTGCCTTTGAACGGCCAGTTCATCGGTTTGCCTGTCCAATGCTTCAAGTATTCGAGTCAGATGTCCTTCCGTAACTGGGGCAGAAGGGTCGAACTGGTTATCATCATCTTCTCTGATACACAAGGAACTTGAACCGGGTTGAGCACAAGTTCCAGCACGAGTGGAATGAGCATGATTTCCTTCCCACGTCGAGTAGTAGTCTGATTATCAGTCCGGATCGTGGTCCTCCTAGGCTGGTGGCTCGTGGTACCCTCCTGGCGTCGGTTCGTAGTAGTTCCCTGGGATCGGATCGCGGAAGGGTTAGTAGGGGATGATGACGTTATCTTGGGATCGGATCGTGACACCCTCAGCTGGTTGGATCGCCTTACCTTCATTGGTTCGGATCGCCCCCCTGCTCACCATGATCCGGGGACAGAACTTCGATCTGCTCCTGAACGCTCTCTTCAACCGCTTCAGTCGCTTGGGAAGCTCGTACTTCCTTGGACTTCTTTCCAGCCATTATATCTGAGCTTTACTAAAATCTTCGAAAATCGAAACAGTGGAGTTTTAGACTGTTTTCTTCGAACTTGATCGTCCGAATAATAGAACTACAATCCAATATGCTGAGACTTTGTTCTCAGTGAGCACCAAAATGTTAGATCCAAAATTGGCTCCAACACCCAAGTTGTTCAATTATGCAGAGATTAATATCAGAAAAAATGCAAGAAAAAACAAGAAAGACACGAGATTTATAGTGGTTCGGCGTTAACGAGCCTACGTCCACTTTATATCTATGACTATACTTAAAATTCAAGTACTATCGATGATTTATCCCTCAACCTCACTTTTACAATGTTGATTCACTCAATAAATTCGAGACAACTCTGAACAATAATGGGGATATAATAATGGCGGAGTTAGAGCTCAGAATTGCCAAAAAGATCCTGCAAAATGCCAAGTCTAGGGCTATTTATAGCCGATATTTGTAGACGGATCGCGGTCATACGTGGCACAAATCTCGAGAATATAGGACTGGTTCGTAGCTTGAGGAAGAAATGGTCAATATGACAGTTACGGACAGGTGTCGCGAGATCCTACATTCTCGGATCGTGGTGGAATCGGTCATAACCTTCACCACGTTTTCCGGGCTTGGATCAAGTCACGTATGAAAAGACGGGCCGGATCGTGTAGGGAAGGACGGGTCGGATCGAGGTGACGGGGGCGATTGCGATCGTGGTAAGGTAGGGCGATCCGATTGGGTCTCCGAAGGCTAAAGGTGTGAAGTTTCATATTTTTCTCGTGAGTACGGACCTGGGTGGCTTGGTCAAAAAGCTAGCCAACAATACAGTTGACGCGTTTGTTCCTTTTAATTTTGAAATGAACGTTCAAAATTAATTGAAATTTCAGCTGCGTCAGATCAGTGCCTAGTCAGTGCCATCGTCTAGTTCTCGTCCCTGCGATCCCAACGGATCCAGTTTCGTAAGATTTCGTTAACGTACGTAAAAGTTATGGTCAATACAAGTTTATATAATTATATGATTATAAACTTAATTAATAATTAAAAACAAAATTATCATTACCTTAATTAGCTTAATTAACGGTTTCTCCACGTTAGCTCCGGTTACTGTTCCAACGCATTTTCTCATTCACGATCTGTTCAACCTCGATCCTCCTTCTTCTTGAAAAAACCGAACGCCAGTCCACGTTTTCAAACCGCCACCGATCCTTCTCCATACCACCGGAGACCGCCTAAACCCCCTACTTCGACTCGCCGTGGCCCCTTCCTCCATCACCAGCATCGACAGAGCCCAAAACCACTCCAACATCCCCAAAATCGAAGACAACCGAATCAGCTTTTCCACCCAAATCCGACCGCCTCTGACCACCTGAAGAGGCGAGACTACCTCCGACGTTCCCGTCATTCATCCCTCGACACTTCCCCTTCAGCCAACACCCCGTCCTCTGCCGTGTAAATCGGCCAAAGTCAAAGTCAGCAACCACCATTTAACCCAAAATACTGACCCACGTTCATCTCCCTACTCCGGCAACCACAGGCGTCGAAACACGACCAGACCACCGCCATCTGAAAGCCTTGCTTCTCTACTTCGAGTTCCCCCAGGTCCTGACATCTATAGATCGTCCAATCTCCCACAATCAGGCCAAAAACGAAACTGATATTTCTCGGTTATTAGCAATTTCCGGCCACATCAGACCTCCGTTGGCCTCCTAATTTTTGCAGCATGTAGATCTCGACCAGATCTACGACTTCGCTTCAGATTCCATTGCCAAATTCCTGAATGATTGGGAGAAATAATTTATTTTGCGTTTAGGGGCTTTTCTGAAAATTTGCGCGCTGGAAATTTTCTGTGGATGGTTTGATCCGAAATTTGGCCTGTAGGGATGTATATAAAGATGAAAATAATATATTTTATGTTGATTTGACGAACGATGTTGACTAACGATTTTTATTTCGTGTCTATCGCAATTTCGAACGTCGTTTATTCGCTTCTGCGCTCACATACAAACCCCGTTCGTGATGCGAATGGACGTCATGGTATAATTTGACGATACGATCCTAATGAAACTTGTTTTGTCGAATTCCGAGTCTGTTTGCTCAAACGGCGCTCGTTCACGTCCAAATGGTCGTTTTATTTGCATTTTATTTTGCCACGCTCACAGAATAACCTCGATTGACGTGCAACTTGAAATCTAGCAATAATTTACTGTTGCGGTCCCAATAAAATTTGTTTCGTCGAAAACGAAAGTCGTTTGAATAAAGTCCCTTTTCAAAGGTCCAATTTACATAAAAATAAACCAATTTTAAAGTACCTCAATATTAAAATATTATAATTGGCCATACACGACCAGAATTTCATATATTACCCAGATAAAATATCCTGGGTTGAATTCCAATCCAAATCGATAATATAATTATTTAAAAACCCCTTTATTTAATATAAATAATGATAAAATTTATAAAGGAATTCTACAACGACTATTTTAAAATTTGATTTGGACATAAAACAAAATCTACAACATGAAAACTCGATTTTTCTCTTCCATTAGAAAAATATTATCCAACAGATTCGGACGTTTCTTGTTTCGAGAAAATCCGACTCATATTGGGCCCTGTACAGCCGTTTAAAGTTCAAAACGCCAAATTACGAACTGCCGTGCCGCTGCAGCTCGTTTTATAATATAATTATAAATTAAACGTTCTGACGTCGTTTTAATAACGAAATCGCTTCTATAATTTCAATACGAACGATATTAAACCATTTAAAATTGCCCGTTCACGTTATACAACAAATTCAGCATTTTCCAAATATTTTTAAATTAAAATATTATTAATATAAATAAATATTCAAAATAAAATGGTTAAATTCGATTATTTAAACTCAAGACATTATTTTAAATAAATAAAATATTTCAAATAAATGGTCATAAAATACAGGACATTACATCCGTTTCATTTCTGAATGGCTTGGATTTGCCCGAAATTCCAATGCGATCCTTTCCCGCTGTTCATAGTAAAAATCGTATTTTTAATATGATGTTTATTTTAAAAATCACATTTTTATATTTTCAAAAATCACTTCTTTATATTTTCAAAAATGAAATATTTTCTAGTTCAAAAATCAAATCTTTTCTAGTTCAAAAATCAATCTTTTCTACTATTCAAAAATCTAATCTTTTCTACTATTCAAAAATCTAATCTTTTCTACTATTCAAAAAATCTAATCTTTTTATATTTAAAAAACCATATTTTTACAATGTCATTTCATTTTAAAAATCGTATTATTCTCACGATAAAAATCACAACTTTTCTTAGCTAAAAATCATATCTTGTCCAAATAAAAAATCACAACTTTCACGTATGAAAAATCGTAGCTTTTAAATAACTAAAAATCGAAGCTTTTAAATAACTAAAAATCAAATTTTTATCGCCTTAAAAATCAAATCTTTATCGTATAAAAATCAAATTCTTTTCATGTTAAAGATCAAATCTTTTTACTTTTAAAAATCTTATCTTTATCCACAGATCATTACATAAAAGAATTGAAATAAAATAAATAATAATAAATAAAAACTTACTGTGTTATCGGAGGAAGGGGGTTTCTTGCACTGCGTCAGAGCGGAGGAGGGGGAGTAGTCGGAGGCCGGAGTGGGCGGAGGGGTGGCGACGACCCTCAGACGGTGGTGCGGTGTTTGAGGGTGGAAGGGGTTAACGGTGTTCAGAAGAGGAGAGGGAGAATGGAGCGAGATGGGGTCGAGGGTGGAGGGCACCTGAGGCGGCAGCGCCTCCAGCGGCGGCCGGTGGCGTGGGCGTCACCTAAACGGGGGGGGGGGGGGGACGATAAGGAACAAGGGGATCGGGGTTTTGAAAAAAAAGGGGCTCGATCTCGTTCTGAAGGGATTAGGGCTGGGGGAATAATAATAATATATTTCCTTTTATTTTTAATTTTAAATTCTAAAAGTTGACTTTTCTATCGAACCCAATGACTGTCGTCCCTAGCCAATTACCCCCATTCCGAACACAATGGGATATGTCCGGTAAGCCAACTCGACCGTTACGATCTGTTTTCATTTAAATTGATATATAAATCAATATATATTGAATTTGAACGCACATTTTAATTTACTGGGGCCACATACTTACTCTGAAAATTCCAAAAAAATTATTTCTAGCTTCGTATTGATGATACAGTCCTAACAAAACTAATTTCGTCGAATTTGAAGACCGTTTGAAAAATGGTCATTTTCTGGTCGATCCAAATTGACTGAAACTGACAAAATACGTTTTCTTTTGCCACGCTCACATATTGATCCCAAAAATTATGAAAATTGGAATCTAGCAATAACATGACATCCTGGATCCAACAAAGGTGGTTTCGTCGAAAACAGATGTCGTTTGCAAAATGGCTATTTTTAAGGCCTTTATATATATATATATATATATATATATATTAAAATATACATATATATATATATATATATATTAAAAAATATATAAATTCCACAACGACTTTTCTGAATTTTAAACTGGACGTAACTTACAATTTATAAAACGAAATCTCAGTTTCTTACATCCGTTAGAAAGATATTGTTCATCAGATTCAAAAATTTCTTGTTTCATCCAATTCTGGCTTATATTAAATTCTGTATATTTATTTGAAATTTGAAATCGAATTTTCGAACTACCGTGCCATTTTAGGCTCGTTTTATAATTAAAAAAAATTATTCGTTTTAACTTCGTCGAAATTAAATTTTTTTCGTTATTATTTAAAATAAATCATTTTAAATATTCAAATTACATTAAAATCGCCAAAATAAAAATTTTAAATTGGTTCTGATTTTCTGGTTTGTTACACGTAAACTTTACCACTTCGTTCTAAAAAACTTGTGTGTTTATTTGTGTCCTAACTATTTAATTACATCATTTAATCTATTAATGTTAGTGAACAAATAGATGACCTTCAATCTTTATTATTCTTTGATTGAGTACACATAAAAATCCAAAAAATGAAACGATAAGAAAATTAACTACGCAGAAACGAAATCTACGTCCACTCTTCATTGACATGGCTAAATTTTCCAATCGATCAAGGAATTTATCTTTTTCAACGCTAATTTGGATCTTCCCAATATATCAATTCTCTAGTTTGGATTGCTTCAGGTATTAAATGATTTACTAATTCTCTTGTTTGTGATTCTCTCATTTGTAATTCCCTTGTTTCTAATTCCCTAAATCTTCGAAGAACCATTGTGAATCAAGCCTGAACACTGAATTCTTGAGCAGTGACAAAACATTATCAAACTATTGGCAAGTTAATGGATGAATTAGCTAGTGTAAGGCTTTAAGTCGAACTGGGCTTAAAAAGGTGATATAAGCTTCAGATGTTATTTTGGAGGTTCTTGAAGCACATGATCCTATTGGCACTCATTGCGTTGACATGGAAAAGATGATATTTAATTCTAATCCTAATAAAAAAGTTGTACTTCTTCTGAACAAGATAGGTAATGTAAATATGCTTGCACGCAATATTTCTTTCTAACTCTTAATGATTTGAGTACTATATATGCTCAATTTATGTTGCAAATTAATTAAAATTAGATATTTTGCAGATTGCACTTCTATCCTTGTCAAGTCCCAAGTTTACATCATTCACTTTTGTTATATAAATTTTACGTTAAAAATAACTTTTAAGCTGGTTTTTATTTTAGTGGTGTCAGCAGCAAATAACATATATTCCCTTAACAGTGACCACAAATTTGGTGGTAAAACTGTAGATTGTGTATGTTGAGGACTTGCAATTGAATTGCCTTAACATTTAAGTTATTTTGTGTTACAACTGTGGCATATATTCCATTACAATCAACCAAAATTTCTCTTAACCGAGACTTGTTTTGTCTCTGAATGTTACTAATATAAATAAGTAATTCTAGCATGCAATTTTATGATTATAGATTTGGTACCTAGAGAAGCAGTTGAAAAATGGCTTAAATATTTTTAGGGAGAGTTTCCTGCGGTTGTATTTAAATGCAGCACACAACAGCAAAGGCCTAATTTAGGTTGGAAATCTTTTCAAAGATGTCAAAAACAAGCAATATGCAAATAAGTGATTGTCCTGGAGCTGACACTCTTTTGAAGCTGCTAGAAAACTATCCAAGAAGCACTGAGGTAGTATCTTTATTGTAACAACCCGTAAAATCTGGGCCAGTTTAAAATTTTTATTTTGGCCATTTTAGCGAATTTTGAATATTTAAAATAGATTATTTTAAATAATATTGACGAGAAATTTATTTTGAATATAATTCGAACGTATATATTTATACGCGTCGTCGTTAGAATATAAATAATTATATATAATTATTAATAGAATTGAAAATGGCGCGGTAGTTCGATAATTCGATTTCAAACTTCAATTGAATGTACCGGGTGCAAAACAATCCGGATTTTAGTGAAACCAAAAATAATGGAATCTAATAGTGAATATCTTTCCAACGAATCCGAAAAATCAAAAGTTCGTAGCGGGAATCAAAAGATATGTCCAGTTGAAAATTCTGAATAGTCGCTATGGAATTCAGGCCCTTAAAAATGGACATTTTGCAAGCAACCTCGGATTTCAAGAAACCAGTTTTGTTGGATCCGCAGTGTCAAATTATTGCTAGGTTTCAAATTTCATAATTTTTCGAATCAATATGTGAGCGTGGCATAGGAAAACGTGTTTGACCAGTTTCAGTTGATTTTAATCGACTGGAAATTGGCCATTTTCTAACGGTCTCAGAATTCGATGAAATTAGTTTTGTTAGGACCGTATCGTCAATACGAAGCTAGAAAATATTTTTCTGGAATTTTTCTAGTTAGTATGTGATCCCGATAATTTGAAATGTACGTTTAAAATTCAGTATAGTGATTTAAATGTAAATTCAACGGAAACTGATCAAAACGTCCGAATCAGCCTACGATACATATCCCATTGTGTTCAGAATGGGGGTAAAACGCTAGGGACGACAGTCGGTGGGTTCGATTTTGATATCGAAATATAAGGTTACCTTTTTGAAGTTAAAAATCATAAAAATAATATAAATTTAAATAAACCCCCCCCTCTCCTCAGTTTCTCTCTCCCCGTCATTTTATAAAAAAAAAAAAGGAAGAATACCTAAATCGCCGCCGCCATCGATCGCCGTGGCGACCCCCTCCCTCAGCTCGCCGCCCTTCCCTTCTTCTCCTCCTCCGCCACCTCGAAGCGCACAACCCCCCCGATAGGTCGCGTCGCCCTCAGGCACCCCCCTCTTCAATCGACGGATAGCCCCCCCTCCGATCTTCCCCACCTCCACCTTCTTCTTCCTCCTCCCTGCTGACTCGCGCTCCCCCCCTACCATCCTCCTCCGACGCAGGAATAAACCCCCCCCTCGGCTGTAAGTATTTGTTTTTTTTATTATTATTAATATTTTATTTTTGTTTTATATTTACAGATTAAAAAACTGATTTTTGTTATATTTAAAAACTGATTTAATTAGTGTATAAAAAAAACTGATTTTTTTTATTATTAAGACTAAGAACTGAAAATAATGATTTTTCTTTAGAGAAAATATAGATTTTTCTTTAGAGAAAATAATGATTTTTCTTTAGAGAAAATATAGATTTTTCTTTAGAGAAAATATAGATTTTTCATTAGGAAAATATATGATCTTCATTGTATACAGACATGATTTTTATTTAGAAACAAATATAATTTTTATAACGAAGAGAAATAAAAATATAATTTTTATAACGAAGAGAAATAAAAATATGATTTTTATATATTGAACTTCGAAATAAAAATATGATTTTTATATATTGAACTTCGAAATAAAAATATGATTTTTATATATTGAACTTCGAAATAAAAATATGATTTTTATATATTGAACTTCGAAATAAAAATATGATTTTTATATATTGAACTTCGAAATAAAAATATGATTTTTATATATGGAATAGCGAAGTAAAAATTCTATTTTTACATAGGTGGTGAAAGCGGACAACGAAGATGACGAAGATGCGATAGCGATGAAGATTTCTATCAATGAAGTGCCGTGGAGCTAGGATAGCTATATGTGAGAATTTCTCACCTTTCAATTTATTTTCTAGTTATATATATATACTAGGATGCAGACGGTGCTTAGTAGCACCCGACACAATCGTCCACAGACCATGGACTTGTTTGTTTGGTTGCATAAATTAGTTTGATGATTTGATTTGGATTTGATTGTTTGGTGAATTTGATTGATATGTGAATGGCGTGGGCCTTCACTAGACCGGGGATAAGGCTAGGCCTTGTCCCGTTTCTAGTATCGTGCCATTATGCCGCCGAAATTTTCTAAAATATGTTAGAAAAATAAAAATATCATTTTATTTAAAGAATGAACTGAATAGAAATTCATATGTTGGAATAAAATGTTTTATCGTTAAAAATATAATTTTTAACGCGAATGTGAATAAATAAATATTCATTTACAAACCAGACGGTTTGTTTATGTACACCTATTTGAAGGACATTGATTGGGTCGATAAATTTTACACATCGCCCAACAGCACAAATAAAATATGTGTTTGATTGTTTGAAACCCCACACGGGTGTTAGGATGAAATATGCAGTTCACTCATCCTGATTGATTAAAAATGTCGATCGATTGATTGACAGTCTGTTATAAGCGTTAGATATTTATATTTGATGCTTATACAGTGTAGTGCACTTTGGTTGATGGTTGATTATTTTTCAATGCTATTATATACATGTGTTGTATGAAAATCCATATAATTAACTTTATATGGTAATTGATTGGGCCTCATTCCAATTTGAAAAATAAAGAATATTGTAAAATAAAAGTTCATGTGTTGACAGTACTCATTCATTGAGATTGGTCATGTGTTGAACAAAATATTTTAGTAATAAAATTTACATCTTTGTAATATAAAATAAAAGTTCATGTGTTGACAGTACTCATTCATTGAGATTGGTCATGTGTTGAACGAGATATTTTGATAATAACAACTATTTTGAAAAAGAAATATTTGAAATAGAATATTTGAAAATAGAAATTTATGAAGCCGTGTTGATTAGATTGACGCCATTTTGACGTGAACGATATTTATATCGATTTTATACGATTTCGAAATGAATTGAATATATAACGATTTCGAAATGAATTGAATATATAACGATTTCGAAATGAATTGAATATATAACGTTTTCGAAATGAATTGAATATATAACGATTTCGAAATGAATTGAATTGAAAACGATTTCGAAATGAATTGAATTGAAAACGATTTCGAAATGAATTGAATTGAAAACGATTTCGAAATGAATTGAATTGAAAACGAATTCAAATTGAATTGAAAGCAAATTGAAACGAATTCAAATTGAATTGAAATTTGAATTGAATAGAAATGGATTTTAAAACGAATTTATAAAGAAGAATTCAATTTTGATTTGAATTGAAATGGAAGTTGAAAATGTTTTTGAAACGAATTCAAAACTATTTATATAATTCGTTTTAAATAGTAATCGATGATATATATATTATATATATTATATATATAATATAATGGCCTGAATAGAACGCGCCGCGCCGCGGCAGTTCGCGAATTTCGACCATTTATTTCAAACGGGCATTACGGGAGATCCGACCGTCGGATTCTCCTAAAACCGGAACCGTTGGGTTCGTATCGAAAAGAGCTTTCTAACGGATATTAGAAATTAGAAATCTAACGGTTGGATTTGGAATTATGTCCAAATCAAATTTGAAAAAGGTCGCTATAAGTGCAGTTCGATGGCCATTGATGGAAATCGACTGTACGGGCCTTGATAAAATTATTAAAAATAGTAATAATTTGTGTAAAATCATAAGAAATGATTTAGAAAGAATTGGGATGAAAAACTCCATATTTGAAAAGATAAAAATAGATTTTTATCGAAATGAACTAGTTTTGAACTAGAATTATAATTCTATTTATTTTTAAATAAATAAATTGAATTTGAAAAGGGTTTTGAAAATAACCAAAATTTCCAATGATTGCATTGGAGTGGATTTGAATCGAAATTGTCTTCGGAATATTTCGATGTTGGAATTCGTGATTATACAGATGTTGTTATGGAAATTTGAAAGATATATATTTATATCGTTATTTCCAATATGACATTTGTTAGTCGTAGAATTTGATATTGAATATAAGCCGATATATTTTCTATTCAGAGCCTTGTATTGAATATCAAATGTGATTTGGGTTTGTCGTGAATGGTGTCTTCACTAACACTGTTCTTGAACCCAGTTGAGAAAAGATTAAATCTTTTTATTTAGATTTAATGAAGTGTACCAATTAAATAATATTTAATTGGAATTGAATGGATATTGATTTTTTTGGGTTTATCGTGGACAGTGTTTTTAAAAAACAACACTCGTTCTTTAACCCGATAATTAATGGAATGTGATTTTGGGTTTATCGTGAACTGTGTTTTAAATGACACTGATTCTTTAACCCAGTTAACGATTAAAACTAAGTGGAGTTTTAATGAATCTTTAATTAGATTGAAAAGATCGAAAATGGAGTATCACCAGTTTTGCTCCAGGCGATAGTTAAATCTTTAATTAGATTTGAACGTGAAATGGTAATTGAATTTACCGATAACACTGTGGTGTTAGATATGAAGTATTACCAGTTTTACTTCATGGGATGAATAGGTTGGGATTGGGAAATTAAAACAAATGATTACTTCGGTAAGGTTCGCTAATCCCGACTAGTTTGAATTGATATTCAAAAATGGATTAAAGAATAAATTCAAGGAATTTATCTTTGATAAAATTAATGGGAATCTTTCCCTATGAATGTGAAATTTAGAAACTAACTGTCGGTTAGCCAAGCAGAATGGTTTTCTGGATATTGATCTGATGTTGGTTTCGGCCTTCGGGGTTAATATTTGGGAAATTATTCTCTTGATTAATTTACGGTTAGTGACTAATGAATTGGAATGAGGCGTATGTTGTGTTTGTGTAACACTTATTTAAAATATACGCGAGTTATTCGGAAAGACCGGGTTTATCCCATTCTGAATAACTGATACGACGATAAGTCGAAGATGAAGACGATGGTCGAAGACCGGAAGTCTTCACGTCGTTTGGGTGATAACTGATGATCTTGATTGGGCTGTACACCCAAGAAGATGGAAACAGTTGGTGATCGTCCAGACGTACTTGGAGATCGATGGATATGCGGGGTACTAGGTGCTCCCGGCTTCGTTCAGACCCAGAACGGACTTGTAAATGGACTGTGTGTCTGACATCGGATTTCATTCTGTGTGACTGATATCGGTTGCATAGGATGGTTTGCCTGTGTGGCATGCTAAGATGCAAATGATCAAGGCTTCTGTTGAAAAGCAAAGTCTTGTGGTTGGTGATCAAAGCACGGCCTTTGTGGCGTAGCTTTGTGTAACGTTTACTTCGCGAGTTTCACACCCGGTATGAACCAAAAACGGGAGACGGACCTCAGGGAGGGCCTACGTTTCCTCCTAGCTAAAAGTGGCGTCAGTGGTTTTACACGCCCTGACGAGTTTGACTTATGTGGTTGTTGCTGTTGCGAGGCGCCTCGGATTGATCGGTCGTTCTCGAACCGATGGAGTCATTTAGTTGGCTCGCTTACGCCCCAAAGGGCGGCGAAACGTAGTGCTCAGGCATTTTTAATCCACTCCGTGTGGACCGGCCCTGTCGCTCCAAGGGTCGATGCGTTCTGATCCTGAGACTCGGGCTAGGCAGTCTCGAATCGGTTGAGGACTATCTTTTGCCTCGGTTCATAGACGGAAATCCAATTTCCAAATACGTGACATTTGCGGTTTTATTTGTAAACCTATATATGGCGACATGATATATGGTACCCATGCCGCCTATGATTGATACTTATGATTTGAAGTTGTTTTATACACTATGCACTTATATAGTATCAAATGATTTGTTTTAAACGTATCAAGCATTCTTTGGCTGTTATAAGGGAAAACCCTATCCCCCGGCTTGCGTTGCATTGTGTGATAGGACCTGGGTCTTATAACAGCTTCATTTTTCTTTATTTAGCATTGCGCTGTTTGTTTTATGCACTGGTATTCTTGGGAGGAAACCCGTTCCGTGTTATACGGCGTGGTCCCTTGATTTACCTAGCTTTAAAAATAAAGATTAACTGTTTTAGTTCTCACACCAGTCACATGACTGACCTGGAGTTTATTGTTTTAACCTAAACTCTGGGTGCCCCCATTTTGACACGGGCAGCTAGTAGTTTTGGTTTTGCAGATTTATATTCACAGGATCCTGGTTTACAGCTGGAATGATATCCGGAAAGCTTTGTATCCGTATATCTCTTCTAGTTGTGTATTGTATTATTTTCCGCTGCTATGTATTTAAATGTAATTTAAATCTCTGATATTTCTGTGTAATATTTATTCATACTCTGTATATTCTTGTAATCTGATGCATTGTTGTAACATGCAATGAAATGTTCTTCTATATGTGTTCTGTTGTGGCTTGTTCTCGAACTATCCGTCGCTTTCCTTTAAGGGGAAGTTACGGGTTTTTACAGTTGGTATCAGAGCTTTGGTTTACAGAGCTTGAGAACAAGACACATTAGAACCATATGAAAGAATTCATCAGATATTGGGTTAGTAATATCCAATTAGAATGACTCGTTAGAGATAGGATCAGTAGTATCCTAGAACGAGTGTGAAGAGTATATTTTTCAAGTGAAAACAAATTTTTGTTTTGAAAATTTAAATCAATTATTCGTATTTGATTATCTATTTATATTGAGTTGGACAATCCAGTATATATAGATTTTGCGTATACGTCTGATCCGCGTGTATTCGAAGTTTTAATATATTGGATAGATATAGCGTCACACTCTAGTCGCCCGAAGATGGTACTGATGATTGTCATGACATCATCAGTATTTATGTTCGTGTTTCGAAGGTGTGATTTTCTATATATTTCCTATTGACCGGTGTGAGAACCAAAATTAGATAGGGCTTATTGTTGTGATTTGGCATCAAAAATGTGATTTTTGAATATGTATCAAAATTACGAATTTGAAACTCTAATTCACTAATTGATTGATGTTTGTGTTGTTTGTTTATTTGTTTGCTAATTTTTAACCATTTAGCCTAATAGAACCAAATATTGAATTATATTGAAAATTGGTCGCATTTGCTTGCATATACATATATATCATTGAACAGGTCATAGCAAGGAGGCTAGAGCCGAAGAATAAAATTTGTTTGCCCGACAAATAGGTACATGTTTACTACATAATTTCCTGTTTTGTTTGGGTGATGATGATTTTGTGAAAATTTTGAAAATTCTCAGAAACTGAAAAGTTGGAGAATGGAAGCCAAATTGGAAGTAGAGCTGAATAATCAAACCACTTTCGACTTTGTTCCTTTTCGGGGACGAAAAGTTTTAAGTGGGGGAGATTGTAACAACCCGTAAAATCTGGGCCAGTTTAAAATTTTTATTTTGGCCATTTTAGCGAATTTTGAATATTTAAAATAGATTATTTTAAATAATATTGACGAGAAATTTATTTTGAATATAATTCGAACGTATATATTTATACGCGTCGTCGTTAGAATATAAATAATTATATATAATTATTAATAGAATTGAAAATGGCGCGGTAGTTCGATAATTCGATTTCAAACATCAATTGAATGTACCGGGTGCAAAACAATCCAGATTTTAGTGAAACCAAAAATAATGGAATCTAATAGTGAATATCTTTCCAACGAATCCGAAAAATCAAAAGTTCGTAGCGGGAATCAAAAGATATGTCCAGTTGAAAATTCTGAATAGTCGCTATGGAATTCAGGCCCTTAAAAATGGACATTTTGCAAGCGACCTCGGATTTCGACGAAACCAGTTTTGTTGGATCCGCAGTGTCAAATTATTGCTAGGTTTCAAATTTCATAATTTTTCGAATCAATATGTGAGCGTGGCATAGGAAAACGTGTTTGACCAGTTTTAGTTGATTTTAATCGACTGGAAATTGGCCATTTTTCTAACGGTCTCAGAATTCGATGAAATTAGTTTTGTTAGGACCGTATCGTCAATACGAAGCTAGAAAATATTTTTCTGGAATTTTTCTAGTTAGTATGTGATCCCGGTAATTTGAAATGTACGTTTAAAATTCAGTATAGTGATTTAAATGTAAATTCAACGGAAACTGATCAAAACGTCCGAATCAGCCTACGATACATATCCCACTGTGTTCAGAATGGGGGTAAAACGCTAGGGACGACAGTCGGTGGGTTCGATTTTGATATCGAAATATAAGGTTACCTTTTTGAAGTTAAAAATCATAAAAATAATATAAATTTAAATAAACCCCCCCTCTCCTCAGTTTCTCTCTCCCGTCATTTTATAAAAAAAAAAAGGAAGAATACCTAAATCGCCGCCGCCATCGATCGCCGTGGCGACCCCCTCCCTCAGCTCGCCGCCCTTCCCTTCTTCTCCTCCTCCGCCACCTCAAAGCGCACCCCCCCGATAGGTCGCGTCGCCCTCAGGCACCCCCCTCTTCAATCGACGGATAGCCCCCCCCTCCGATCTTCCCCACCTCCACCTTCTTCTTCCTCCTCCCTGCTGACTCGCGCTCCCCCCTACCATCCTCCTCCGACGCAGGAATAAACCCCCCCCCTCGGCTGTAAGTATTTGTTTTTTTTTATTATTAATATTTTATTTTTGTTTTATATTTACAGATTAAAAAACTGATTTTTGTTATATTTAAAAACTGATTTTATTAGTGTATAAAAAAAACTGATTTTTTTTATTATTAAGACTAAGAACTGAAAATAATGATTTTTCTTTAGAGAAAATATAGATTTTTCTTTAGAGAAAATAATGATTTTTCTTTAGAGAAAATATAGATTTTTCTTTAGAGAAAATATAGATTTTTCTTTAGAGAAAATATAGATTTTTCTTTAGAGAAAATAAAGATTTTTCATTAGGAAAATATATGATCTTTCATTGTATACAGACATGATTTTTATTTAGAAACAAATATAATTTTTATAACGAAGAGAAATAAAAATATAATTTTTATAACGAAGAGAAATAAAAATATGATTTTTATATATTGAACTTCGAAATAAAAATATGATTTTTATATATTGAACTTCGAAATAAAAATATGATTTTTATATATTGAACTTCGAAATAAAAATATGATTTTTATATATTGAACTTCGAAATAAAAATATGATTTTTATATATGGAATAGCGAAGTAAAAATTCTATTTTTACATAGGTGGTGAAAGCGGACAACGAAGATGACGAAGATGCGATAGCGATGAAGATTTCTGTCAATGAAGTGCCGTGGAGCTAGGATAGCTATATGTGAGAATTTCTCACCTTTCAATTTATTTTCTAGTTATATATATATACTAGGATGCAGACGGTGCTTAGTAGCACCCGACACAATCGTCCACAGACCATGGACTTGTTTGTTTGGTTGCATAAATTAGTTTGATGATTTGATTTGGATTTGATTGTTTGGTGAATTTGATTGATATGTGAATGGCGTGGGCCTTCACTAGACCGGGGATAAGGCTAGGCCTTGTCCCGTTTCTAGTATCGTGCCGTTATGCCGCCGAAATTTTCTAAAATATGTTAGAAAAATAAAAATATCATTTTATTTAAAGAATGAACTGAATAGAAATTCATATGTTGGAATAAAATGTTTTATCGTTAAAAATATAATTTTTAACGCGAATGTGAATAAATAAATATTCATTTACAAACCAGACGGTTTGTTTATGTACACCTATTTGAAGGACATTGATTGGGTCGATAAATTTTACACATCGCCCAACAGCACAAATAAAATATGTGTTTGATTGTTTGAAACCCCACACGGGTGTTAGGATGAAATATGCAGTTCACTCATCCTGATTGATTAAAAATGTCGATCGATTGATTGACAGGCTGTTATAAGCGTTAGATATTTATATTTGATGCTTATACAGTGTAGTGCACTTTGGTTGATGGTTGATTATTTTTCAATGCTATTATATACATGTGTTGTATGAAAATCCATATAATTAACTTTATATGGTAATTGATTGGGCCTCATTCCAATTTGAAAAATAAAGAATATTGTAAAATAAAAGTTCATGTGTTGACAGTACTCATTCATTGAGATTAGTCATGTGTTGAACAAAATATTTTAGTAATAAAATTTACATCTTTGTAATATAAAATAAAAGTTCATGTGTTGACAGTACTCATTCATTGAGATTGGTCATGTGTTGAACGAGATATTTTGATAATAACAACTATTTTGAAAAAGAAATATTTGAAATAGAATATTTGAAAATAGAAATTTATGAAGCCGTGTTGATTAGATTGACGCCATTTTGACGTGAACGATATTTATATCGATTTTATACGATTTCGAAATGAATTGAATATATAACGATTTCGAAATGAATTGAATATATAACGATTTCGAAATGAATTGAATATATAACGATTTCGAAATGAATTGAATATATAACGATTTCGAAATGAATTGAATTGAAAACGATTTCGAAATGAATTGAATTGAAAACGATTTCGAAATGAATTGAATTGAAAACGATTTCGAAATGAATTGAATTGAAAACGATTTCGAAATGAATTGAATTGAAAACGATTTCGAAATGAATTGAATTGAAAACGAATTCAAATTGAATTGAAAGCAAATTGAAACGAATTCAAATTGAATTGAAATTTGAATTGAATAGAAATGGATTTTAAAACGAATTTATAAAGAAGAATTCAATTTTGATTTGAATTGAAATGGAAGTTGAAAATGTTTTTGAAATGAATTCAAAACTATTTATATAATTCATTTTAAATAGTAATCGACGATATATATATTATATATATTATATATATAATATAATGGCCTGAATAGAACGCGCCGCGCCGCGGCAGTTCGCGAATTTCGACCATTTATTTCAAACGGCCATTACGGGAGATCCGACCGTCGGATTCTCCTAAAACCGGAACCGTTGGGTTCGTATCGAAAAGAGCTTTCTAACGGATATTAGAAATTAGAAATCTAACGGTTGGATTTGGAATTATGTCCAAATCAAATTTGAAAAAGGTCGCTATAAGTGCAGTTCGATGGCCATTGATGGAAATCGACTGTACGGGCCTTGATAAAATTATTAAAAATAGTAATAATTTGTGTAAAATCATAAGAAATGATTTAGAAAGAATTGGGATGAAAAACTCCATATTTGAAAAGATAAAAATAGATTTTTATCGAAATGAACTAGTTTTGAACTAGAATTATAATTCTATTTATTTTTAAATAAATAAATTGAATTTGAAAAGGGTTTTGAAAATAACCAAAATTTCCAATGATTGCATTGGAGTGGATTTGAATCGAAATTGTCTTCGGAATATTTCGATGTTGGAATTCGTGATTATACAGATGTTGTTATGGAAATTTGAAAGATATATATTTATATCGTTATTTCCAATACGACATTTGTTAGTCGTAGAATTTGATATTGAATATAAGCCGATATATTTTCTATTCAGAGCCTTGTATTGAATATCAAATGTGATTTGGGTTTGTCGTGAATGGTGTCTTCACTAACACTGTTCTTGAACCCAGTTGAGAAAAGATTAAATCTTTTTATTTAGATTTAATGAAGTGTACCAATTAAATAATATTTAATTGGAATTGAATGGATATTGATTTTTTTGGGTTTATCGTGGACAGTGTTTTTAAAAAACAACACTCGTTCTTTAACCCGATAATTAACGGAATGTGATTTTGGGTTTATCGTGAACTGTGTTTTAAATGACACTGATTCTTTAACCCAGTTAACGATTAAAACTAAGTGGAGTTTTAATGAATCTTTAATTAGATTGAAAAGATCGAAAATGGAGTATCACCAGTTTTGCTCCAGGCGATAGTTAAATCTTTAATTAGATTTGAACGTGAAATGGTAATTGAATTTACCGATAACACTGTGGTGTTAGATATGAAGTATTACCAGTTTTACTTCATGGGATGAATAGGTTGGGATTGGGAAATTAAAACAAATGATTACTTCGGTAAGGTTCGCTAATCCCGACTAGTTTGAATTGATATTCAAAAATGGATTAAAGAATAAATTCAAGGAATTTATCTTTGATAAAATTAATGGGAATCTTTCCCTATGAATGTGAAATTTAGAAACTAACTGTCGGTTAGCCAAGCAGAATGGTTTTCTGGATATTGATCTGATGTTGGTTTCGGCCTTCGGGGTTAATATTTGGGAAATTATTCTCTTGATTAATTTACGGTTAGTGACTAATGAATTGGAATGAGGCGTATGTTGTGTTTGTGTAACACTTATTTAAAATATACGTGAGTTATTCGGAAAGACCGGGTTTATCCCATTCTGAATAACTGATACGACGATAAGTCGAAGATGAAGACGATGGTCGAAGACCGGAAGTCTTCACGTCGTTTGGGTGATAACTGATGATCTTGATTGGGCTGTACACCCAAGAAGATGGAAACAGTTGGTGATCGTCCAGACGTACTTGGAGATCGATGGATATGCGGGGTACTAGGTGCTCCCGGCTTCGTTCAGACCCAGAACGGACTTGTAAATGGACTGTGTGTCTGACATCGGATTTCATTCTGTGTGACTGATATCGGTTGCATAGGATGGTTCGCCTGTGTGGCATGCTAAGATGCAAATGATCAAGGCTTCTGTTGAAAAGCAAAGTCTTGTGGTTGGTGATCAAAGCACGGCCTTTGTGGCGTAGCTTTGTGTAACGTTTACTTCGCGAGTTTCACACCCGGTATGAACCAAAAACGGGAGACGGACCTCAGGGAGGGCCTACGTTTCCTCCTAGCTAAAAGTGGCGTCAGTGGTTTTACACGCCCTGACGAGTTTGATTTATGTGGTTGTTGCTGTTGCGAGGCGCCTCGGATTGATCGGTCGTTCTCGAACCGATGGAGTCATTTAGTTGGCTCGCTTACGCCCCAAAGGGCGGCGAAACGTAGTGCTCAGGCATTTTTAATCCACTCCGTGTGGACCGGCCCTGTCGCTCCAAGGGTCGATGCGTTCTGATCCTGAGACTCGGGCTAGGCAGTCTCGAATCGGTTGAGGACTATCTTTTGCCTCGGTTCATAGACGGAAATCCAATTTCCAAATACGTGACATTTGCGGTTTTATTTGTAAACCTATATATGGCGACATGATATATGGTACCCATGCCGCCTATGATTGATACTTATGATTTGAAGTTGTTTTATACACTATGCACTTATATAGTATCAAATGATTTGTTTTAAACGTATGAAGCATTCTTTGGCTGTTATAAGGGAAAACCCTATCCCCCGGCTTGCGTTGCATTGTGTGATAGGACCTGGGTCTTATAACAACTTCATTTTTCTTTATTTAGCATTGCGCTGTTTGTTTTATGCACTGGTATTCTTGGGAGGAAACCCGTTCCGTGTTATACGGCGTGGTCCCTTGATTTACCTAGCTTTAAAAATAAAGATTAACTGTTTTAGTTCTCACACCAGTCACATGACTGACCTGGAGTTTATTGTTTTAACCTAAACTCTGGGTGCCCCCATTTTGACACGGGCAGCTAGTAGTTTTAGTTTTGCAGATTTATATTCACAGGATCCTGGTTTACAGCTGGAATGATATCCGGAAAGCTTTGTATCCGTATATCTCTTCTAGTTGTGTATTGTATTATTTTCCGCTGCTATGTATTTAAATGTAATTTAAATCTCTGATATTTCTGTGTAATATTTATTCATACTCTGTATATTCTTGTAATCTGATGCATTGTTGTAACATGCAATGAAATGTTCTTCTATATGTGTTCTGTTGTGGCTTGTTCTCGAACTATCCGTCGCTTTCCTTTAAGGGGAAGTTACGGGTTTTTACATTTATTTAGCATCCTTAGAGATAAAAATTACGGGCGTCGACAATATGAAGTTGTATGGTGTACTGTTCAATTTCATTTCATTAATATAACATTTAAATGCTAGTCTCAGTATTTGAAGAGATGCAAAAGCAATGCTAATATGCAAAACTTCACATGAATCATCCTAACTTAGGCATGAGATAGCTTGCATGCTTTCTTACCGCAATAGCAACTGCTTAGTTTAGGTATCAATCTCCTTGATTTATTTATGGAGTTATGATGGCAGTTTCTTACTCATGAGTTTTGAATGGTAGTTCAGCTCTATGGTCAAATCTCCCGATTTTCCTTGGCATCTTAATATTTGCCATTCTTTTTTCCTACATCTTTCCCAAATTCATGTTTTACTTTATAGTAGTTAGCCTTATTACCTGCCTCAGATGCCATATCATAATATATCTTATAATTTTGTCAACTACAGCATCATCGGTATTTCAATCATCATACGTTATAGGCTGGCATGCTACTTTTATTATATAGTTTGGTCTAAAAAGAAAACAACAAATATATGTTGTAGAATCCCGAATGAGTAAGATACAGTTTACTCTTAACATATTAAAGTGTCGATCACTATTGGTATAATCGGGCTTCCTAACGCTGGTAAAAGTAGTCTCATCAACAGTTTGAAAATATGACATGTAGTCAATGTTGGAGCAACCTTGGTTTGACGAGATCAATGCAAGAAATCTATTTCGTTGATGGATATTACACTTCGGAAAAGTTAAGTGCCATAGGGAACATCAGGCATTCCAAGTTGATGAACATGTTGATTGAAAAATGCTATTATTTTCATTTATGTTTGCAGTAGTTAGCAATAAAAATGGTTTTGATCAGTAATGTATCTTCAGCATTTTTTCTTTAAAAAATTTCAATATAAATTTGTAATTTAAAACCTTTGGAAACATATATCTCATAAACGCATATGCAATGCACATTTTTTACACTTACATGGTAAATGGTTTAGGCGATATATTATAGTTTTTACTTTAGATCCTTTAACGTTGTAGCGAAAATGCTACCTTTTTTGTGAGCTGTTTTTCTAACCATTGCCATATTAGTATTGCCTCTTTTCAAGCATTAAACTGTTATAAATTGTACTAACAAATTGTATTAATTATGTGGAAGTGCCGATGCATTGCAATTTTTTTAAGAAGAATGAATATCGTAAAGGGCGTTACTGATCTTATTCAGATATCATTTGGTGGGACTAGTGAAGCTGGCACTTGGGCCATGCTGATAAGCTATCTGCTCCTTCCATAAAAATCCATTTCAGGTAGCTTGTTTTATATCTACTTTTAGAAAATATATTCAACATTATAAAGGAAATTCAAAAAACTATCTTATTTTTGAATCTACCACTCTGCAGTTTCATGGTATTCCTATTATATGCTATTCTTTTACCTGTTCTTTTGTGATAACCCATTTGCAACATTCTTTTTCTTAATCTTCTTTTTCTTCATGAACTCTTCGCGAACACCAATCACATCACCAATGTCAGATATCTAATAACTTGTAGAACTATCAGTGCACTGCACATGGAACTTTGGTCTCTGCATTCATTTGCCTAATATTTAATTTTTCAGATTCAGTTGTCCAATCAAGTAGTCTTTTCTTCTTTCTTTACTTTTCATGTGACATAGATACCTCTTAAGCTAATTTTATGATTTTTATCAGTGACAATGGTGAAGAGAAAGTACTAAACATACTTTGGCAAAAATATCAACATACCATCGATAAGGTAATTCCTTTTTCTGTTGTGCTCATATTTATGATGGTGTTTACAACTCCTTTTAAGTCTTAAGATGCGTATCTTCCTTATCCTTGCATCCTGGTGATCTTGAACATTGCAACTTGCCTTTTTTTGGGTTTGGGGGGGGGGGGAGGGGGTGTTACAATTCGAACTTAGTGCTAGCCCACTCATCTCTTCCTTGGACATCACTAGTCTGCCTTTATACAATGTTCATCCTTGCAACATGCTATGGCTGTTTTGTGTTCAAGGTGTTATAAGCTATCAATTCACAAGCAGTTCATCACATTGTGAATTTGTTGACAATATTGCTTGGTCCTTCATTGGTTTTGGCTTGTTTGCCAAGTTGATATGAGCCTTTTGTTTGCACCTATAGTATTTCTGCCATTTGTTTCTAAAATCATTATAGGGATATATTTACAAAGTTTATGTTACCTTTTAAATTGCCTAGATCGTATGCTTGCTTTCAGCCCATTAGATTTGACATTAATTTGTAGGCTGTCACTACTATCAGTTCAAGTTAACTTATACCAGCTTACTATTTATATTCATTTTCAGATAGAAAAGAGGAAGTATCTAAATGCATTTTTCTTACATTTTATACAAATATTAAATAATTGGGTGCCTGTGGCTGTTGAGCAGTTATTAGTGGAGCAGGCATCACCTGAACATGTGATGTGATGCTCTTTTGGACATCCTTCTGATGTTATACTTATTCTGGTCCAGGAGATTGCTAGGATAATTTCTGTTATTACTGGGTGTAAGTGTTTAGTTGTTTTCAAAGATTCAATAGAAATGCAAATAGAAAATCCACGATATTGATTTTTCATGCAAATTATCAGCTATACTTACCATACCACACTTATTGCATTCATTAGTTTACCATTGTTAGTTTCAAACAGATGATGTGCGTTTCCTTTTTTTTTTAGCTAAATTCTTTTTTTTGAACTTAGTGATTGATATGGAAAAATGTTTATTTATTTTGGGGAAAGTTTTTGTGCTTTATTGTTTTATCTTGTCTTGTAATGAAGCGTTGATCCTGTATGAACAAGCAATATTGATGTAAGAACTAAATTTTTACACTTATGGTTGTGTTATAGTTGGAAAATATAGGGAAGATTAGGAAAAATTGATCAAAATACACTAATTATCTACTAAAAGAAAATTATAAAACAGAGCACAAAATGGAATACAATATAAACATACCAAAATAAAAGAAAACATGATAAGTTGTACCAAAATAACACCGACATAGAACAAAATACAATTTAGACCATATCCATGAGCTTGTAATTGAAAATTTAAATTGCTAAACAATAATTATAACTTCCAAATTGATTTTTTTTAACAAATGGCTAAGCATTCAATTAGATAAAATACAATTGAGTGACTGTATGAGCATTTTACTTTCAAAACAATAATAAGAATACATATGTTTGTGTTTTTTATAATACATCATTTAGTAAATGAAGTGTTACTCATATTTCATATATAAGTTTATTAGCACTTATCCTCTTATAAATTGTTACAAATGAATAATAATGAAAATATTCGCTTTCTATAACAAGGTTCACAATTCGTGCTTGGTTCGTAAAGGAAATTAAACGGACATAGGTTTGAGACTTATTAGTTTCTAGTTTCAGAGTAATATTTTCTATTAGTTTGGTTCTTGGCTTTTGGATTAAGTTGTATTTAAAATTATATGCTTGGTGTCATGGTATGTTTGATGAGATTTCTTTTCCAAGATAAAAAGTAAAAAATTGCTATGTATTTTTTAGTAAAACAAATATAGGTTATATTAGTTTTTTTTCCCTTGAACTAATTATGATATATAATATATGCTTTTCTAATACTGGTGCAATTATTTAAAAAAAGCATGCAGTTTGACATGCCATGTTCTAAAATCTCTGCATGGTTTGCAATTAGAATACCAGTTTTAAATCATAAGTTTTATTGTATCATTCATGAAATTCACATTTTTATCCACCAAATGGTTGTACCACTATTGTTATCTATTTGTTTTCTAGACTTTACCGCCTTTTAATTTATATGCTAAATTGTGCTTGACTGTAATACATTTCATCTAATAGAGTGACATATCACACTTTGTTGTTGTACCACAGAAATAATATTTTATTTTATTAATTAAAATCAGAAGCTAGATGTTCATACATGTTGTTCTTTCATATATTAATTCTTACAATAATCAGAGTGTCATCACAATCCATCTTGCCCCCCCCCCTCTCTCGCACGCAAGCATGCGCGGATAAATGCTAATTGTTACGTAGAGGATTCAAACCAAAATTTAAAAAAACTTTAAAACCACAGTCTAGATTATATCCTTAATAATAATCCATGGCAACTTGGTCTTTATTTTAGCACTTGTATTCCTATTATAATCTCTGAGTTGTTTATTGTATTTTCCTTTCATGTTTCTAGCAAACAACAATGCTGCACAAGTAAAGCCCGACCTTCCCGAAACAACTTCAAGCTTTGATTTCAGCAGCGAAGCACTGGATGTTTTGAAATGCATGACAATCATTACACGCTCGATGCGCAATCGCAAAGTTTTCAGCTATTATGGTGGAGTGCTGAAGGTCACTTCCCTCCTGGAAGGTAATCTTTTATTTGTTTATCTGGGTTTATTTTTGAGCCTCGTCAGTTCTTTTTATCTTTTTCGGCGTTTTTGCTGCAAAACATTCAATAAGACATTTGAAAATGCTTAAACACTGAAAAACTGAGTTTGCACGCAAACTCTCACTCAGTTTGCAATCTGGGTTTGCACTGCAAACTCACTTAGTTTGCAAATTGAGTGAGTTTGCAGTGCAAACTGAGTGAGTTTGCAGTGTCAACTGAGTGAGTTTGCAGTGCAAACTCAGTTGCAAACTGAGTGTGCACGTAAACTCACTCAGTTGCAAATTGAGTTTGCACGCAAACTCACTCAGTTGCAAACTGAGTTTGCACTGCAACTCAGTTGCAACCGAGTTGCATTGCAAACTTAGTAAACCATGTGATGACTGATTAGTTGCTAGCACTTTATATTGTTATGTGCATCATGCCTGATCAACTACTGATGATAATATGACAAATAAATTAAATGGTGAAAAGTAAATAGAATTCCATGTAAACATGCAAAATAAGTCATTACAGGCTTTTTTTTTCGTTTTTCTTTCAAGGAAAAAAAAAACAATCAGACAATCTTTTAACAAGAAAAGCAAGAATCAACTGATGTAACATCACTGTTCATTGGAGATGGCCCTAACTCTTCACTATTAGCAAAATTGCATGGGTCCAGACAAGCAAATTATTACAAACACAGTATAGAATTTTGATGAGTATGAAAGATAGGAAACAATGTTGAAATAAGTACTCAGATATTTTGATATACCAAGCGATGTAATATTTTAATTATCAAACGTATTAATGTGCTTCTTTTTTGTAGGGAACTTTATTAGGAATACTTCGATGTTTCTCTTATTACTATTCGACTTGTGTGACCTGCTAATTCTACGTGTGTGATCTTGTCAAAGTTGCTCTTCTGGATTTGATGAGATAAATTGTTCAACTTATTAACTTCATCAATTGTTTAATGTTTTTGATATAATAGTTAAAGATATTATATCAATAATGTTGACTTAATATAATGTTCCATATCATGGAAAAACGTAAACACTAGCTACTGAATAAAATGAGACCTGATCAACTAGTGAGAGTTGTAAGCCTGTAAGTCAAAAAAAAAATTTCTAGTCTTTTTCCTATTTATGGATTCCGTTTGCATACTATAAACAAGGCCACTTAGCATTCTGAATACCAGCAGCACTCAATATGAAACAAAGCTTCAACCAAGATGACTTCATTTAGTTCTCAAAAACAAGTGTGATTATAATAAAGATAGTTACCGACATAAGATAGGTACCGATATAATATGCATGCGACAGTTGAATATTTAATTTTGTCTAAAGTGATTTTTTTAGAGTGGCATTAAACTGGTGCTAAAAGTTTGTCTGATGTGTTTTTTTAAGACTGGCATTAAACTGGTACTAAAAGTTTGTTTTGCTTTGCTTTCTAGGTACTACAGAGAGCAGCATGTTTGAAGAAACCAATGAGAAACAACGTTCCCCTTGGAGAGCTGTATTTTGTAAAAACCGCACTTCATCGTAAAACTGTGATTTTATAATTTATAAGTTGTAGTTCTAAGTTTGTACTTGTGTTAAGACCAGATTATTAACGGTATTACTAAATAATTTTGTTTTATGTTATGTTGTTGCTCTTATGTGTATGAATTATAATACTATCAATGAAATTGCTACATTCAATTGTCCAATTTATATTGTTATATATTCTGATTATATAATTGCAAAAGATAATTATTTGTAATATATGTCAATTGCTTGTTTGAGAATTATATTGCTTTGAAAGGGGCATATTTTATTGTTAAATGTAGTTTTTTGCTTCTGATGTCAGCACAACAAAAGCAACAAATAAGGTCCCATTACCCCTTTTTGCTACGATAGCTGGGAACGGAAGCAAAAAATGACATTTTTGTTGCTTCCGTTGTGTATTAGAAGCAACAAATTTGGATCTATTTGCGTCTTATTCATTTGCTTCTGATGTTGAATAGAAGCAATGGGGGTAAGAAACCGAAGCATAAAATTTATTTTTTGCTCCTGTTCCCAAGCCGAAGCAACAACTTTTGGTTTATTGCATCGACTGTAGTTGCTTCTGTTGTTGAACAGAAGCAACATGGGTTAGACAACAGAAGCAAAATGCCAGTTTTGTAGTAGTGCAGCATGTGCGGTTCTTAACGTTCCGATCGATCAAACATTCAAAACCTTGGACCCTGAGTCCTCGGGTTTGACTCACGGTCCGGTTATGAAAACATTGATCTTAGTATGCTGTATCACCCATGTTATAGAAAGATAATATACCAGATAAAAATAATGGCATCTAAACTTCTAAAGGTATATAGTCGTAGTGATAATTCCAAAACACTATGAATTAAAAAGAACCATCACACATATTTCCGCTCAACCAGTTTGTACAATATTCCAAAGAAAACATTTGTCTACACTTAATTTTCCAAATAATGATAAACAAGGCAAATAAAATGAGTCTAAACCCTAATTGAGAATCCAATCTTGGTCTGCATAGCAATGGTTTCCGAGGGTTGTGTTTGTTTTTAATCTGAAGTTCTGAATTCAACTTATGATTCATAAAACAAGAGCTCTTATGTTTGTTTTCCGCCGTTGTTTTGAATGAAAACCATCTATTCAGACAAAATAATTTGGAGAAGATTTCTTGGCTTTTTTTTTATGTTTATTGTTCTAAATGATGAATACAAAGTAACAAACAAGTGGTTATTTGGAAAACAATTATTAGCATTTAGGTTTCAAAGTTCAGTAGTCAAAACTCATAATTCGGCATTTTAATCAAATATGAGCTCTGCTTAGAGTTGTGAATTTTGCATGATTATCTAACGTATGACCCATCCAAAATGGTAAAATGTGTGATACATATGAGTATAATTTTCAATCAAGACACAAGTTAGAAAAAGAACACGAAAAAATGTCCATCTTATAATAATTAATGTTTTATGTTGTTTAAAGATTGGATGTCTGTTATCTGACTCATTGAAACAGTGTTTAAACTTAAAATTTGTCTAGTCTATGGTCTTCCAAATCCCTTATAGTTCGGGACTTAAACACACTTCCGTCCAGTTTGGTCTGGTCTGAACGCCCATGTCGGAAAATAACAATAAATACGGAAGATGAGAGAAACAACAAATAGTTTTGCATTCTCACCTTTATCCAATATTTAAATCAACCAATCACTTAATGCTTATGGAAATATGTATGTTCTAGAGAGGCGTTGTCGTGAAGAGACAGAAGGAGATTAGTGAAAGAAAGTGAAGAAATTGAGTGCGATTCCTTGTCGCCATTAACGAGACCTCACCAGCCGAAGCCGCTTTCAATTTTTTACAACCATGAATTTATTTTGAGAAATAAGCATTTTTTTTGAAATAAAACCATGATCTTTTCATATAAAATAATTTAGAAAAGATTTCTTGGTTATTTTTTAATTTTATATGTTTATTGTTCTAAATGGTGAATACAAATTCACAAACAAGTGATTATTCAAATTTAATAATAGGTTTCAAAGTTCAATAATCAGAACTCAAAATTAAACATCTTAATCAAATAGGACCTCTACTTAAAGTTTTAATTTTTGCATGATTATCTATCATCCGACTTAGTCGAAGACAGTAAAATGTCTGATCGATATCCATATAATTTTCTTCCATACATAATTCAGATTAGAATGAAAAATAATTTATGAAAAAAATGTCCATATGACAATAATTAATGTTTTTATGACATTGTATTGCTTTTACCTGACTAATCCAAACAACGTCAGAACTTAAAGTATGCCTAGTCTATGGTAGTCCAAATCCCTTGTTGGTTAGGACTAAGACACCTACGTCCTGTTTGGCCTGGTCTGAACACCACTATTTTTGGAAAACAACAATAAACAACAAATAGTTTTCCAATCTCTCCTTTATCCAACATTTAATACAATCAATCACCTAATGCTTATGGAAACATGTATATTTTTAAACATATCCTCCATGTGTACCAATTTGTTATAAAAATTCAAATTTACTCCTTTTATCTTTTGTATATTTGTTTAATGTCTAAATGTGATTTTGTATCATTTAAATTTAACTAAAAGAAATTGACCTACAGACTTATAGTTTGCAAGGTCTCAAATCAGAGTTGGAAAAAAAATTGCAAACTAATTCATCTAAGATTAAGGGCCAAGATATTAGCAACGAAAGCTATTCAAATGAAGATCATCAACAAGTTTTTTTGTTTTCTTTTTTTTTAATGTTGACAAATTTGCTGAAAATTATAGATTATACTTATCAGTCAAAAGCACGTACATTCTACTATTCAAAAGTCATGTACATAAGTCTATAAAAAAGATTTGTTTTTATCTTCTTTTGATTCAAGTAAAAGTAAGAAGTTAATAGTAAATTTTGGTAGATAAATGGAAATATTTAGCAAGAAAAGTACAAAGTACCTATGATTTTGGTCAATGCCAGAAACTAATCCACATATTACATTTCAAAAAAACCGGTAACATATATATTAAGTAGTAGGAGATATTCAATGCATCTTAGGATTATTTAGGATTCTAGTTATCTGATTATTACAAATAGCTAGTTAGTCAACCTTGCATTTATTAAGATGAGACTATGGTTTTTCTATATATCTCCCAGTGTTGCTACACATATCAACCAGCTACAACAAAAAATAAAACGGGATCATTGTTTTATTTCATTCTACCACTAGTTCTCTTCAAACTTACAGTTCTACTTCACACATCCAATGCTAGAAACTACAACATTGAAGACTATGTCATTGCTCACAATGATATACGTGTAGAGGTCGGTGTAGGGGCACTGCATTGGAACACAACACTTGCACAATACGCTGAAAATTATACTAAAACTTTGATTTCAGACTGTAAACTTGTCCATTCACAAGGAGGGGGTTATGGTTATGGAGAAAACCTATTCTGGGGCTTGCCCACTAATAATACAGAAGTCGATGTTGTGAAGTACAGGGCTAGTGAAAAGCAGTACTACCACCATGAAAGCAACTCATGCGATCCGAACCAAGAGTGTGGCCATTACTTGCAAGTAGTGTGTGATAAGTCGGATAATCTTGGATGTGCACGTTTCAAATGCAAAACAGGCCCAACGATCATTAGTTGCAACTATTACCCTACAGGAAAATTAGGAGAGCCTCCATACTAATGATGGATTCAAATAATAAGTGTTGTATTTGTATGCAATGCAATGTACCATGATTTGTTTCCTGCTAAAATAAAGTTTTTATATTTTGCATTTTATACTAGTGTTTCTAATGGTCGTTTGGCAGATAAAAAGAAAATAATACATTTAGTGTAAAATTAAAATGGCTATTTTGCCAAGAATGATAAAAAACCATGAAAGAAATTTTGTAATAATATACGTTTAATTTATAAGTAAGCAAATTCAGTGAATCAAACAACATTAAACATTTATGATCATATAATTTGGATAAACAAAGCTGAAAACGCATTGAGTTGAATTTCTGTTTCTTATTTTGTATTTGAGTTGGTCTGATCTTAGCCGATTGGTCCTAAACTTTTGAAATGAAATTTTACTTAGAAGAAGAAAGAATCAATGAGAATAAGCATACTGAACACGAAGTTATACTTCAATAATTGACATGAAAATATGAATCTTGCGTTTACTAGGGTCACAGTAACTGCCAGTTCTCATATTCCTAAACTTTATTATGTTCTTTAGATTTGTTATGAGGTTTAAGTGGATTTAGAGCAAACATTTCAGTTTGTACTTGAGGATGTCTGAGAACATGTAAATTACGACACAAAAATAACACGCCTAGCTTTATATTTATATAAGAACAAACGATTTACTTTATTAAGCAAATCGCTCATTTTGATGTCTCTGCATTCTAAATTCGTAACCTCTTTAACGTCACTCTGTAATGTCCTCTGATTACGCTTGTTGAGCTGACTGTCATTGACAAAAACAATAGTTATTCATTATCAATTTAACTGAAAATTGGTTTGGTTCTATAAAATAAATAAATAAATGAAAAAATTTCTTGAAATCACTTATAAGTTAGAAGAACGTGGAATAATTTGTAGCTGACTATAGATGCTTTATATCTAAATGAATGGGAGAATCGACACTTTTAGATTTGAGCGTGTTATTGTTGTAAAAATAACATTAATAAGCATTAACAAATAATGTAGAGCAAAAGACTAAGAAGTTGGATGGATGCGGGACTTGATCCCTGGTTACTACCAAAGCATGCACATGCCCCAACCAAGCTATATATGCTTTAATTATAAAATGGGATCACATAATTTGATGACTTTGCGTCGGACGCGTTCGACGCAAGTGGATCAATTTCTCACGTTTGATTTTGATGTTGGTGAGCGTGGTGAACCGTGTTGGCTAGGGGCAGAGCCATATTATGGATGGTGAGGTCACTTGACCTCACCAGAAGAAAAAAGAGCTAAGTGATAAACTTGGGATGCGTATTAAAATAATCAAAAGCCAAGCAGAACACTTAGTAATAGAGTGTTTCCTTCTTCTCCAATCTATCATTTTCACACCTCAAATCCAGTCATGCTTCTAATCAAATTGTCATGCCTCTTTCACATCATCTTCCTCCATTCATCCCTTCCGACAGACATGGGTAATATACTTACTCTGTTTTTATTCCTGGTGAGGCAGTGATTTGAATGTAATTATTTAGCATTTTACTTTAATTTATTACTGCATCGGATGGAGCTACTATTTTGAACATAGCTGGTATTTTTAGCTGATATGAATGAATTAAGTTTGTCAAATTATCGTCGAAATGAATTTTTTGTCAAAGCAGATTTCCTAAATGGTATTGAATCGGTTGAAAGGATATGAGCTTCCTTTTATAATTGCTATAGTAATAGACAAAAAGTAATTAACAATTTTCTTTTTTGGGGTTGCTGCTTCCGAATATCATGCATTTCAAGTTGTGACCTCACCAACCGTGTTTTCTGGCTATGCCACTGGTAACGACGTGTTTTTTGGCCGTGAACGGGCCTTATTGTGTTACTCACGCCACAACAGAAGCAGTTTTCACGTGACAAAGAAAGCAAAATGACGATCCTGCCCATTTTTCTTTTTAGCGTCAATCGTTAAATGGTCTTTGAAAACCATTTAACCCCTAAGTGGATTTCTAAACCGCATTCAGATGTAACTTTTTTGTCAAGTACTCTAAACTGTGTTTTAAAAATCATTTTGCAAAATAAAAAAACTAAACGGTGTTTTAGAAACCATTTAGTGAAATTAAAAAACTAAATGGCTTTTAGAACACCGTTTAGTATTAACTATTTTTTTAAGATCACCCTCTATTGCTGGAACAATATGAATTCTTCTCATTTTGCTTTTTTTCTCCACCTTACGAATTCTCCTTCTTCGTTGGAGATGCTCTTAACATATTCCAATATGGTTCACTCGTGTGACCTAATATTTAAAAGTCGGAATAATGATTGACCTTTTATTTAGCTTAGAAATAAATTAAAAACGATATTAATATTTAAAGGGGAGAGGACATTTTGGGAAAAAAGGAAGGGATTTGAACGATTCTCATTATTTGGGTGCACTCGTGTATCTTAATACTATTCTAAAATTTATAAAAATAAACATATTTTTTTTAAACATAAAAGGGCACCAATTGTAATGACCCGGGTTTTCGGTCAACTAATTTTAAATATTTAATATGGATTTAAATATTGAGTAGATAATATAAATCAATTTTTATATTAAATTATCAAAATAAGGAATCAGCGAATAACTGAATTCGAAGTTAAAACTAAATCAAAGTCAGTCCAAATAATCAATATGAAATTCTTCTGGAATTAGAATAATAATATTAATTTATTTTCGAAAAATAAATTGATTTAAAATTTAATTTATATTAGTTTAAATTAATATCTTTCACAGATGATCGAATTGGACTTCGTGACCTATCCCAGTGGGTTCAGAATAGTGGTATAACCCTAAAAATGTCATTTGTTGGGTTCAGAAAGGAGTTCGAAATCACAGGGTAATTTAAATTAAATAAATCCGGTTCAAAACAAACCCATACCTTCCTTATCACCACAAAACCAAATAAACCGTGCCTCCTTTAGTACCACAAATCAAAACCCACCGTGTCCTCTTTTAAATCCACAAATTACTTTATAAAAGCCATAACTAATTCAAACAAAATCGAAAATCACGATTGGGTATTTCGAGTCCACAGAAGCTCAAATTCATGCCAGAAGGCGCTCGCGATTTATGGAGTTGGGTTGCCGACGGTTGTGAGGGTTCAGGTGTCGATCGATGGGGGAAAGCTTCGCAACCTTCACCATGAGTCTCAGGTCGCGATTCAAGTAGGGAGGGGCACGTTGTTCGAAGTCTTCGTCGTCTTGGATATCATGATGCTCCTGTGACGATGGCAGGAGGAATTCATACGAGCTTCGAGGGATTGCAATACAACTCGAGAGATCCGATGTCGAGTGAGCTGAAGGTGGTTTGATATCGCTCGAGTTTAGGGCGGAGGTTGACTAGCGGTACAGTGGAATTGGAGTTCGTATTTATGGAGGAGATGAAGCAGGTCAGGTCTTGTACTGTGAGCAGAAGGAAGAAGAGGAGTTCGGTGATGATGTTCAAGCTGAAAGGGGGTCACGGCAGTTGTTTACAATGAGAGGTTGAGGCGCTCAGTCAAAGTAAGATGGTCGTGAGGTTAGTAAATGGTGAAGGTTATGAAGAAAAATGGAAAAGGTAATTAATTAAATTATTTAGTTAATATTTAATTTATTTAGTATAATAGTTAATTTAATTGAATAATCGTTTAATCGACATATAAAATTAAATAACCGTAGGTAATAGATTCATTTGAGATGGTTCAAGATAAAGGATTTAGTTGGATTCATGTAACGAACCGGGATTTTCGACTCCGAAAATCAACACCAAACTACCGTGTTGACCATTCAGACATCGAACATTCCAGATCATTAATAGGAAGAAGTTAGAGGGTGAGATAAGAAAGAAAGAAATATTAGAATAGAAGAAGAAGAAGAAACACCACACAGAGTCTCACATCGCAGCGGAACAAAATATAATACAGAAATAAATCTTTATTGAAAGCTTTAAAATACTTACAATATCAGAGTACACATCTGGACAGTGATAATCTGTCCTCATACAACACACAGCGGAATACTAGTAATATCATACGTCCGAACAACTCCAGCTTGTCTCTTCATAGCAGTCAATAACCTGAACTTGTACAACCCGGTCTAACCCGAGCATTTACAAAACACCGGGTCAGTCTGGTGAACCAGAGTGAGATAAACTCGCACAGTATTTAGGGTGAGCATCCAACTTGATTTTAAAGTTCAAAATCTTTCCAAAGAAAGGATAATCGTAAGACCAAATCCCCACATAAACACGGACGGTTTTTACCTTACGATAACCCAAAACAGTTTTGAAACCAATATCTTGTCTGATATTATAATAATGTCTAAATACAAGTAAATAACAATCTAGTGGAACGCTTGCATCTCACGCTCCACATATATAGTATACAATCAAAACCCGCAGGCGCTTATTGGGAATTGGATTCCGACTTGACAAGGTATGGGTCCACCTTCCGCACGTGTATCTCTAGAGACGAATACACTGGGTTCAACAAGAACTTCTTGCAACCCGGCCCTCACATGACCGACCACTCATTTCGCTTGAGTGTATCGAATGTATATCACCGACGGTTGGGATCAGCAACCGTCTCCCGATAAGGGACAGCATCGAAACATAGATTTAAGAAGCAAATAGGATTTCCTCTAGATAGGTGATTATACACCCTAATGGGAGCGACCCACATAGCCATGCTGCCTGCCCGATTTTTGTCATTTCCCGGTTGATGAGGCTTGAGGCCAGAATTAACTTCTGATCATCTGGTCACCATTCACTTTGAATGCCACATCGTCAAATCCATCAGATATCACTAATTGACATCCACAAAAATACTCTAGCAGTTAAGCTAAGAGAACGGCGAATCTCCGCCAACAACTATCGTACGCTTGAAGAAATGAACGTACGTGATCCTTTGGAAATACTCTGTCAGACATCCGTCCATATAATTCACCCAGGAACAGGATGAACCGAAGGTACTCTCCTACTGCATCCATCTAGGAATCACCCCATGGATCAGTAGCGAGAAGTCCTTGCAACGCGTTGATTCCAACCACGACAGAATCACAGCTTTCCTCTGCTTGCCAGGCAGAGAATATTAATGGTTCTTCCGTTTATGAAGATCCACGGTCTTCAATGCTCCATCTCGATCATCTTCTGAGATCTTCACGTATTTGTTGGACGGAATGGTTTTCGAATATAAATTCGATCCCGGTCTTTCCGTACCAACACTCGTATTGGTCAGATTTGATAGTCGGTGTTTTAACTATCAAAATACTCAGTGTTTTCAAACATGACACTCTAATGAGTTCACTGGTTCAGTATTCAGCATCATTTGGCCTTTAATAAACTGATTTGCTTTTGTCAAATTAAAACTTCTAACTCCTTTAAATATTCAAAATTACGATATTTGAATAACTCTAATTGATTAATTAACATTCGTCTTAACTCCATTCGCTTGACTCTAGATCACAGCGATCACAATGGTTACGCCTGATTCCCTCAGGAAACATCCGACCGCCGTAGGCTATCTGCAGCCCTGCGAATTACGCTAGCAGTCGTACGAAATGGCAACTTAGCCGAATAATTATGTTTGGCTAATTCTATCTTGAATAACTATATTCAAATTTCTACTTTGAAATCTCATGTAAAATTCTCTTTTTTTTTCTTGATCTCGTTTTCAAGTAACGTTAATGTAAAGTTAACGCTTTTCACTTTAAATCTCACTTAAAGACTCTGGTTTATAATAAACCCTTTTTATCGTAATCTCCTTTCACTTAATTCATATAATTGAGTACGTTTATTTCCTTTTACCATTCAATTGACTTGCATCTCACATTCGGTAACTTTTTAAATGAATTCCCATTTAAAAATATATTCCTAAATTTATCATTAATTAAAATAATAACTTATTTCAAACATTAACTACTTTAGTAGTTAATCCCTTTTATCCTTATTTAAATTCAAACAATATTCATTTAACTACTTTAGTCAAAACACATTACTTGGTAAACAATTCTAATTCCGAATGGTTGATTTAATTAACTCAAAAACTTGATTACCTCATTAACCGATTTCAACAATCCTCGCTTTAAATTAATTAAAAATATAATTAATTTAAATAAATTCTAATTATTTGTTTTCTTTACAAAACAAATTTTCAAGGTTTAACCATTTAATTCATTTCTTATTCTTCAACTGGTAAATCTGATCAACATCTTTGCAAAATAACTTCATAACAAATCAAAGTCTTAAATAAAAATATTTATTTATTTCTCTTAAATAACTTTTATTCAAATAATATAATTCAAATCTAACTTTGGTTATAAAATAAATTTTATAATCTCAACTATATCGATTCACCTGATGGTGAATCACTGTCTATAACTCGATTGGTTTTAAAGGCCATACTCTGCCAAACCCTTAACCAATATCACCTATTGGTTCAAACCACACAGATGTTGAATATCCAGTCAATAATCAATCATCAAATCAATCACACAAACAGATCATATATGATCATATGAAAATAAATAATACATTTGAGGAATCCGGTTGGATCCCTCCAACCTGTTCGTCCCTGTATTCAAATGGTTTTCTCAAATCAGACTGTTCAGTTTTGTTTAACTGATAAATTAAATAACGACCATTTAGCATCAACCATAAGCAATTCAAACAGTTCAACCATTTAAACATGTTTATAAATAAACATGACCAACCAAGGTGAGTCACCTTTATTGGAACCAATCGTTAAAAATAACGATTTGGTATTTCACTGAAATTAAACACAGTTTAATTTCATCGGTTAAATCAACAGTTAAATAGATAACTAGCAAAGCAGTCAACCATTTGCAAGCAGAGCACACAAAATAAAAACACCCAATTTATATAAAATATAAAAAGGGTAACTGAGTGAGGTTAACTCACCTTGATTCCGTTGTCGCTAAGCGATTCAATTTCCCGTTAAATTAAACCAGCGTTTAATTTAACAAATGGATTTCAGCAATTCTCATTTCTGTCCGAGTCAATTTTAACAAGTAGCGTTCACCAATATGGTCCGATGCCTTTCGTTTGGTCAAATACTGATAATATGCATAGGTCACAGATATAAATTATTTACGGTTTTAATCTGAGATAAGAATTCTCTAATTAAGATTTGGATTAGTTAATTACTTGTCATTAGCAGTTAATCGGTTGAACTGGACCATGAACAGGACCGTTGGTTTCCTCTTCTGCTGTGTATACTCCTTTTTCGCGTTGCTTCATTAACCCGAGTCCCTTTGTTTCGCAAGCCTCTTCACTGTCCAGGACTCACGCTTGAACATCACGTTGAATTCAGCACCACATGTTTTGGTTTCGGTCTTGGACTACTCGTCCGTGTTCTGCTCCAGTACGCACACTCCTTCAAACCCGTTCAGCACTGTTAACACTTCGTTTCTATCTCCTTTCATTTCGCAAGCACCCTTGGTTTCCACTGCCTGCTTCAATACATTCCGTCCCATTACTGAATGCAACTACCTCACTTCGATGTTCTTGCTTCTAAACACCCCACGCCACTCCTTCTGTTGCCGTTAGAACCAACATCCCAGGCTGCCCTTTCACCTTTTCTTTATTTCTTCCCAATCCCATTCGAAAGCTTAAGGATATCTTTTTTTTTTCATTTTTGCTGTATACAAAAGAATCTTCCCACTCAAACCTTTCAACAGCACCCCCCCAACCCTTCCACGTCTGTACTCCAAAAACACACCCGTGACCAAAGTCTTCCTTTCATGCCTTGATGCTCCAGCTCGCGCACGCCAATGGTTTGTAAATATGAGAGAAAGTGGTTATTGCGAATGGATAAAATACGGGAGTTTATAATTTGAAGGAGGGGGTCTCATTCTTTTATAGTCCGAAGGGAAGACGTGATATGTTTTCACATTTACACGAAGAAAGAAAAATGAAAGAGAAAGGGATGGAGCAGCAGTTCTTTTATAGGGGAGACTACGTGCGTGCCAAGTTTTAGTGTTTATAGGTTTACAGTGAATTATAGGCTAGCTGTCGATGGACAAGATGGGACACAACACTTTGTCGGCAAGATTAAAAAGATTGGCGACCAAGGGATAAGCAAATTAGTACGAAAGGGACCGAAATATGTTGGCGCATGTTTTCATTTGTTTGTCAGACAAGGAAAAGCCATGTTGGTGAAATGAAAGGATGGTGGGTTGCTATTATAATATTATAATGAGACTTCGCAATGAGGTAACATGCCAAAATCACTTCAAACAATTTCTGTCTACTGATAAAAAAACTGTTCTTGATGTAAAATGATATTCCGGATCCAATGGGACAAGTTTCGTCGAAATCCGAGGTCGTTTGAAGAAAATTCCCTTATAAAACCAGAAATGAACACACGTTTAATTTTTCTACGGTCACCAGATAAATCAAATTAACTTGAAAATACGAAGTCTGACAATAACTTTTCGATACGAACCCAACGGCACTAATTTCGTCGCATTCTGAGACTGTTGCCCCAGTAGGCTATTTTTACCCCGAACCGCCCTACCCTTTTTAACGCCAAATTTCTCGATCTCTAAAAACAACAAACTATATATCTATCCTGACTCTAATCGGCGATACGAACTCAACGGAACTGGTTTCGTGGCCTAATTCGATCGTCTGCTCAAGTTACACTCCAATATCCATTTACTTATTTAAATACACGCTATAGAATTTGAACGAGCGTTTATAGCTACTGTGGTCACATACGATATCGGTTTTCCACGCAATTCACCACCGTATAAAAATTTAGCGATACGGTTCTAATGAAACTGGTTTCGTCGAAAACTGAGTCCGTTTGCAAAACGGCCATTTTAAAGGCCTATAATTTAATAACGATTTTCCATAGCGACTATTTCAAAATTTGATTTGGCCATAAATATCAAACTATAGCACAAAATCTGGATTTTTCTCTTTCATATGAAAATTATCGTCAATACGCTCCCAACGTGTCTTGTTTCACAGAAATCCGACTTATATCGAATCCTGTATTCTCAGTTGAAGTTCAAAACTTCATTTCACGAACTGCACGCCATTTCCAAGCTCGATTTATATTATATATATAAATTATAACGTTCAACTTCGTTCTAAATAGCGAATTCAATATTAAATTTCATTAATATTCCCAATATAATATTTAAAACTAATTTAAATATTCATATTCAAATGGTCGAAAAACACGGGTCGTTACATTCCTCCCCCCTTAAAATAATTTCGTCCTCGAAATTGCTAAGGTAAGAAAGAACGTTATAAACTCATTAATTTCAAATCAAATTTTATATTAAATTTGAAACCAATTCAATACCGTGAATAAATATTTTCAAAAATATCGAAAATTTTCTAACACTTTAAAATTTCGAAAAATTTCGCCAGCACCTCCTCTGTACGGCTTAATCGATACAACTCCAACTCGCCTCTCTGGGCCTTCTCCACTTCAAAAGAAAATGAAACAGCCAAGCGGCTTGCCAAATAGGCTCATAAATCATATAAAAATAAACGTGTACCTCTTTGTCGGGCATATCATCATATCTTTTCCATCTGCTGCCGTGTCAGCATATATAAATGCATTCCCAAACAAAATTCCAATTTTATCCTCCAAGCCAAATCCTTCACGCGTCCAAGCCAAATCTCATTCTTAACTCAATTTCCATCCATCACCAATTTCAACTCTTAACTTACCAGTCCAACACCATTTCATATTCCTGTCTCCCAATTCAAAATCTAATTCAACTTGATATATTATATCCTGATTCAATTTCCTGTTAATTGGTTTCAATTCAATTCATATTTGCTTTTCCAATTTCTATTTAAATTTTGTTTTGGTTCAACAATTCCCCTGGGAGTTTTCAAACAGTTCAGCTCTTTCAAAAATCAAATATTCCTTTTCAGGATTCAAAACAACTTGTTTTTCTCAAAGCAATCCAAAACAAAATTTTGGCAGTAATCCGTCACTTAGAACTCGGAAATGAACACTGATGATGTGGCCAGCATCTTCAGAGTTATTTCCCAGCTATCAAAGTGAGTTCAATACTATAACACTTGTCAAAACTGTATTTAAACACTTTTCATTTGGAAATCTATTTCAAAATAAAATTGATAATGCTTGCAAAACAATTTAAAATCTCCCAGGATTTTAAAATTCTCATGTATTCAATACAAATTCATTTGAAGTCACCTTTCCCACTTTTGGGGTTTTTAATTCCAATTCTGATTTAGATTTCAGATTTAATAAATCTGCTTTCATATTATACGAATCCTAATTGGTTATTTATATAACCTTTTCAATTATAACCAAGCAACACATCCAATATACTATAATACTTCAAATATATATATTTCCTTTATATTAAAATATAATTTGGGCAAAATTATTTCATTTACCCTCTTTCCAAAACATACTGTGTCGAATTATTCTGTTCAAGAGTTTAGAAACACTTATCGACACAGTTTGCATTACTGTATCGACCAGAATTCATAAACTACTCGACAAACCAACCAACACAATATAAGACAGTTTTTATATCAATTTACAAATACGCGCTCATATATATACACTCAAACTCAATCTAGGGTATTACTAACCCCATCTCTACTGAGTCACGCCACAGAGCCAAGGTGATTACTTAACCTTCAGCTCTGATACCACTGTAACGAACCAGGATTTTCGACTCCGAAAATCAACACCAAACTACCGTGTTGACCATTCAGACATCGAACATTCCAGATCATTAATAGGAAGAAGTTAGAGGGTGAGATAAGAAAGAAAGAAATATTAGAATAGAAGAAGAAGAAGAAACACCACACAGAGTCTCACATCGCAGCGGAACAAAATATAATACAGAAATAAATCTTTATTGAAAGCTTTAAAATACTTACAATATCAGAGTACACATCTGGACAGTGATAATCTGTCCTCATACAACACACAGCG
Organism: Allium sativum; assembly: GCA_030737875.1. Taxonomy (NCBI): domain Eukaryota; kingdom Viridiplantae; phylum Streptophyta; class Magnoliopsida; order Asparagales; family Amaryllidaceae; genus Allium; species Allium sativum. The sequence continues at coordinate 842,379,133 of CM060919.1, read as the reverse complement.
GAATACTAGTAATATCATACGTCCGAACAACTCCAGCTTGTCTCTTCATAGCAGTCAATAACCTGAACCTGTACAACCCGGTCTAACCCGAGCATTTACAAAACACCGGGTCAGTCTGGTGAACCAGAGTGAGATAAACTCGCACAGTATTTAGGGTGAGCATCCAACTTGATTTTAAAGTTCAAAATCTTTCCAAAGAAAGGATAATCGTAAGACCAAATCCCCACATAAACACGGACGGTTTTTACCTTACGATAACCCAAAACAGTTTTGAAACCAATATCTTGTCTGATATTATAATAATGTCTAAATACAAGTAAATAACAATCTAGTGGAACGCTTGCATCTCACGCTCCACATATATAGTATACAATCAAAACCCGCAGGCGCTTATTGGGAATTGGATTCCGACTTGACAAGGTATGGGTCCACCTTCCGCACGTGTATCTCTAGAGACGAATACACTGGGTTCAACAAGAACTTCTTGCAACCCGGCCCTCACATGACCGACCACTCATTTCGCTTGAGTGTATCGAATGTATATCACCGACGGTTGGGATCAGCAACCGTCTCCCGATAAGGGACAGCATCGAAACATAGATTTAAGAAGCAAATAGGATTTCCTCTAGATAGGTGATTATACACCCTAATGGGAGCGACCCACATAGCCATGCTGCCTGCCCGATTTTTGTCATTTCCCGGTTGATGAGGCTTGAGGCCAGAATTAACTTCTGATCATCTGGTCACCATTCACTTTGAATGCCACATCGTCAAATCCATCAGATATCACTAATTGACATCCACAAAAATACTCTAGCAGTTAAGCTAAGAGAACGGCGAATCTCCGCCAACAACTATCGTACGCTTGAAGAAATGAACGTACGTGATCCTTTGGAAATACTCTGTCAGACATCCGTCCATATAATTCACCCAGGAACAGGATGAACCGAAGGTACTCTCCTACTGCATCCATCTAGGAATCACCCCATGGATCAGTAGCGAGAAGTCCTTGCAACCCGTTGATTCCAACCACGACAGAATCACAGCTTTCCTCTGCTTGCCAGGCAGAGAATATTAATGGTTCTTCCGTTTATGAAGATCCACGGTCTTCAATGCTCCATCTCGATCATCTTCTGAGATCTTCACGTATTTGTTGGACGGAATGGTTTTCGAATATAAATTCGATCCCGGTCTTTCCGTACCAACACTCGTATTGGTCAGATTTGATAGTCGGTGTTTTAACTATCAAAATACTCAGTGTTTTCAAACATGACACTCTAATGAGTTCACTGGTTCAGTATTCAGCATCATTTGGCCTTTAATAAACTGATTTGCTTTTGTCAAATTAAAACTTCTAACTCCTTTAAATATTCAAAATTACGATATTTGAATAACTCTAATTGATTAATTAACATTCGTCTTAACTCCATTCGCTTGACTCTAGATCACAGCGATCACAATGGTTACACCTGATTCCCTCAGGAAACATCCGACCGCCGTAGGCTATCTGCAGCCCTGCGAATTACGCTAGCAGTCGTACGAAATGGCAACTTAGCCGAATAATTATGTTTGGCTAATTCTATCTTGAATAACTATATTCAAATTTCTACTTTGAAATCTCATGTAAAATTCTCTTTTTTTTTCTTGATCTCGTTTTCAAGTAACGTTAATGTAAAGTTAACGCTTTTCACTTTAAATCTCACTTAAAGACTCTGGTTTATAATAAACCCTTTTTATCGTAATCTCCTTTCACTTAATTCATATAATTGAGTACGTTTATTTCCTTTTACCATTCAATTGACTTGCATCTCACATTCGGTAACTTTTTAAATGAATTCCCATTTAAAAATATATTCCTAAATTTATCATTAATTAAAATAATAACTTATTTCAAACATTAACTACTTTAGTAGTTAATCCCTTTTATCCTTATTTAAATTCAAACAATATTCATTTAACTACTTTAGTCAAAACACATTACTTGGTAAACAATTCTAATTCCGAATGGTTGATTTAATTAACTCAAAAACTTGATTACCTCATTAACCGATTTCAACAATCCTCGCTTTAAATTAATTAAAAATATAATTAATTTAAATAAATTCTAATTATTTGTTTTCTTTACAAAACAAATTTTCAAGGTTTAACCATTTAATTCATTTCTTATTCTTCAACTGGTAAATCTGATCAACATCTTTGCAAAATAACTTCATAACAAATCAAAGTCTTAAATAAAAATATTTATTTATTTCTCTTAAATAACTTTTATTCAAATAATATAATTCAAATCTAACTCTGGTTATAAAATAAATTTTATAATCTCAACTATATCGATTCACCTGATGGTGAATCACTGTCTATAACTCGATTGGTTTTAAAGGCCATACTCTGCCAAACCCTTAACCAATATCACCTATTGGTTCAAACCACACAGATGTTGAATATCCAGTCAATAATCAATCATCAAATCAATCACACAAACAGATCATATATGATCATATGAAAATAAATAATACATTTGAGGAATCCGGTTGGATCCCTCCAACCTGTTCGTCCCTGTATTCAAATGGTTTTCTCAAATCAGACTGTTCAGTTTTGTTTAACTGATAAATTAAATAACGACCATTTAGCATCAACCATAAGCAATTCAAACAGTTCAACCATTTAAACATGTTTATAAATAAACATGACCAACCAAGGTGAGTCACCTTTATTGGAACCAATCGTTAAAAATAACGATTTGGTATTTCACTGAAATTAAACACAGTTTAATTTCATCGGTTAAATCAACAGTTAAATAGATAACTAGCAAAGCAGTCAACCATTTGCAAGCAGAGCACACAAAATAAAAACACCCAATTTATATAAAATATAAAAAGGGTAACTGAGTGAGGTTAACTCACCTTGATTCCGTTGTCGCTAAGCGATTCAATTTCCCGTTAAATTAAACCAGCGTTTAATTTAACAAATGGATTTCAGCAATTCTCATTTCTGTCCGAGTCAATTTCAACAAGTAGCGTTCACCAATATGGTCCGATGCCTTTCGTTTGGTCAAATACTGATAATATGCATAGGTCACAGATATAAATTATTTACGGTTTTAATCTGAGATAAGAATTCTCTAATTAAGATTTGGATTAGTTAATTACTTGTCATTAGCAGTTAATCGGTTGAACTGGACCATGAACAGGACCGTTGGTTTCCTCTTCTGCTGTGTATACTCCTTTTTCGCGTTGCTTCATTAACCCGAGTCCCATTGTTTCGCAAGCCTCTTCACTGTCCAGGACTCACGCTTGAACATCACGTTGAATTCAGCACCACATGTTTTGGTTTCGGTCTTGGACTACTCGTCCGTGTTCTGCTCCAGTACGCACACTCCTTCAAACCCGTTCAGCACTGTTAACACTTCGTTTCTATCTCCTTTCATTTCGCAAGCACCCTTGGTTTCCACTGCCTGCTTCAATACATTCCGTCCCATTACTGAATGCAACTACCTCACTTCGATGTTCTTGCTTCTAAACACCCCACGCCACTCCTTCTGTTGCCGTTAGAACCAACATCCCAGGCTGCCCTTTCACCTTTTCTTTATTTCTTCCCAATCCCATTCGAAAGCTTAAGGATATCTTTTTTTTTTCATTTTTGCTGTATACAAAAGAATCTTCCCACTCAAACCTTTCAACAGCACCCCCCCAACCCTTCCACGTCTGTACTCCAAAAACACACCCGTGACCAAAGTCTTCCCCTCATGCCTTGATGCTCCAGCTCGCGCACGCCAATGGTTTGTAAATATGAGAGAAAGTGGTTATTGCGAATGGATAAAATACGGGAGTTTATAATTTGAAGGAGGGGGTCTCATTCTTTTATAGTCCGAAGGGAAGACGTGATATGTTTTCACATTTACACGAAGAAAGAAAAATGAAAGAGAAAGGGATGGAGCAGCAGTTCTTTTATAGGGGAGACTACGTGCGTGCCAAGTTTTAGTGTTTATAGGTTTACAGTGAATTATAGGCTAGCTGTCGATGGACAAGATGGGACACAACACTTTGTCGGCAAGGTTAAAAAGATTGGCGACCAAGGGATAAGCAAATTAGTACGAAAGGGACCGAAATATGTTGGCGCATGTTTTCATTTGTTTGTCAGACAAGGAAAAGCCATGTTGGTGAAATGAAAGGATGGTAGGTTGCTATTATAATATTATAATGAGACTTCGCAATGAGGTAACATGCCAAAATCACTTCAAACAATTTCTGTCTACTAATAAAAAAACTGTTCTTGATGTAAAATGATATTCCGGATCCAATGGGACAAGTTTCGTCGAAATCCGAGGTCGTTTGAAGAAAATTCCCTTATAAAACCAGAAATGAACACACGTTTAATTTTTCTACGGTCACCAGATAAATCAAATTAACTTGAAACTACGAAGTCTGACAATAACTTTTCGATACGAACCCAACGGCACTAATTTCGTCGCATTCTGAGACTGTTGCCCCAGTAGGCTATTTTTACCCCGAACCGCCCTACCCTTTTTAACGCCAAATTTCTCGATCTCTAAAAACAACAAACTATATATCTATCCTGACTCTAATCGGCGATACGAACTCAACGGAACTGGTTTCGTGGCCTAATTCGATCGTCTGCTCAAGTTACACTCCAATATCCATTTACTTATTTAAATACACGCTATAGAATTTGAACGAGCGTTTATAGCTACCGTGGTCACATACGATATCGGTTTTCCACGCAATTCACCACCGTACAAAAATTTAGCGATACGGTTCTAATGAAACTGGTTTCGTCGAAAACTGAGTCCGTTTGCAAAACGGCCATTTTAAAGGCCTATAATTTAATAACGATTTTCCATAGCGACTATTTCAAAATTTGATTTGGCCATAAATATCAAACTATAGCACGAAATCTGGATTTTTCTCTTTCATATGAAAATTATCGTCAATACGCTCCCAACGTGTCTTGTTTCACAGAAATCCGACTTATATCGAATCCTGTATTCTCAGTTGAAGTTCAAAACTTCATTTCACGAACTGCACGCCATTTCCAAGCTCGATTTATATTATATATATAAATTATAACGTTCAACTTCGTTCTAAATAGCGAATTCAATATTAAATTTCATTAATATTCCCAATATAATATTTAAAACTAATTTAAATATTCATATTCAAATGGTCGAAAAACACGGGTCGTTACAATTCAAAGCCGAGATGATTTGGGATTGGAATGAATATTCGACAAATTAATTACCGGTGAGTAAATCTCACTCACCTTCATTTAGAATTATTTTTATCAGTTAAAAATAATTGTTGTTGCTTGTTTGAATGCTTTGTGGTTGATTTAATTATAATAGTTATTTAGGGTTGACAATTATATATATATATATTTGGTTGATGATTGGATTGTTTCCGCAATTTCATTAGCGGATGCCCGCAGTTTCATAGCGGATGATTTCCCTATGCGCCCAACAAATATATATTAGTGGATGATCTTCACACCGTGATGTCCTGCCTCGAAGCAGGATGGGTAGTACTATGTTGACTAACATCTGTGGATGCAGGAAAACAGGTTGGAGGAATCCGACTGGATTCATCAAAAATATATTATCTGTTTGTCTATTTGTTTGCATATATACTGTCGTATAGGATGTGTTAGAAACCTGAAATAAATAATTGGTTGTTTGAATATCACTGGGCCTAAGTGCTAATTTATAAAAATATCCTGAAAGCGATATTTGAGATTTAAAAGGGAAATTCTATCTTTTTCTAAAATAGAATTTGAAATTTTAAATAGATTTGAAATATAAACTTGTTTTGAAAAATAAAACAAGTAGTTCTTTGTAAACGAAGTTTATAAGTAGTTCCTTTATAACCGAAGTTTATAAAGGAAATGAAAAGAATTATCATTTGGATAATTCGGGAAAATATAAACACAGATGTGAATTTAGAAAAGGGGAAATTTATTTTTCCAAAAATAGAATTTAATTTCAAAAATGAATTTGAAACCAAGACTTGTTTAAAAATATAAACAAGTAAATTAAATGATGTTATAAAGAAAGCTGGAAACTTACCATTGATAATTTAAATGTTTAAATTCAAATATGAATTTAAAAATGAGAATTTGAATAAGAGAATTCAAATATAGAATTTGAATATAGAATTTCAAAATAGAATTGAATATAAAATTTGAATATAGAATTTCAAAACAGAATTGAATATAGAATTTCAAAACAGAATTGAATATAGAATTTGAATATAGAATTTCAAAATAGAATTGAATAAAGAATTTGAATATAGAATTTCAAAATAGAATTGGATATAGAATTTAAATAAAGAAAATTCAAATGGAATTTGAATATAGAAATTCAAATGGAATTTGAGTTTGGAATTTGAATATAGAAATTCAAATATAGAATTTGAATATAGAAATTCAAATGGAATTTGAGTATAGAAATTGAATATAGAAATTCAAATGGGAATTTGAATATACAATTCAAATAGAGTTGAAATGGGAATTTGAATATACAATTCAAATAGAGTTGAAACGGGAATTTGAATATACAGCTCAAATAGAGTTGAAATGGGAATTTGAATATACAATTCAAATAGAGTTGAAATGGGAATTTGAATATACAATTCAAATAGAGTTGAATTGGGAATTTGAATATAAAATTCAAATAGAGTTGAAACGGAATTTGAATATACAATTCAAATAGAGTTGAAATGGGAATTTGAATATATAAAATTCAAATAGAGTTGAAACGGAATTTGAATATATAAAATTCAAATAGAATTGAAATGGAATTTGAATATAGGAAATTCAAATAGAATTGAAATGAAATTTGAATATAGAAGATCGAAGTATAAATAAATTTATTTCCGAGTTAGGAAAAATCTACAATTTTAGAAGATTGGAAATATTATGTTGAATTGGAAAATTGGATTTGGTATATATTAAAAATATATCAAAATGGAGTTGAATTTATTATAAACGAAGTTAAAATGTTTATATTTATAAATATAACTAAACGAACTCGCCGTAGCGCGACAGTTCGTAACTTGGCGATTCGAACTTCAATTGAGTATACAAAACTCAATTGAAGTCGGAATTCTTTGAAACTAGAACCGTCGGGACCGATTGAATAATAGTTTTCTAATGGAAGAGGAAAATCTAGATTTCGCCTTAAAGATTTGAGTTATGTAAAAATCAAATTTCTAGAAAAGCAGCGCCATAATCGTTTAAAAACCATAACGGTTTATTTATATAAATAAAGGGATTTTAAGTAAATAAAATCTGAATGACCATTCGAAAAATCTAGACTTGAGTTATAAAATATATATGAACTCAAGTGAAGTAAAAGAAATGATTTCTGAAACAATAATCATATTTTTGATTATTGAATAGAATCAATTAAGTAGAAGAGAAACTAGTTAATCAAGGTTTGAATCGAAATAAGACTTTGAAAAGTGAATTGGATTTGTAATGTATATTCGAAATCGAATATGAGACTTGAATTGAAATTAGAATTCAATTAGTTTACAAACAAGTTAAAATATATTTGAACATGTTATGTTCAAATATAAAAGTTAAATAGGCAACAGAGTTAATTAGCAAACGGATTTATAAATTAAGTTAAAACGACTGAACTGAATTGACATGGAATAAGGGAATGAGAAATTGTGATTTCGTATTCGAAATCGAATATGAAACTGGAGTTGAACGTAGAATTAAATTAGTTATAAGCAAGTCAAGGATTTTTTGAACATGCTATGTTCAAGTATAAAGTGAAATAGACAAAAGTGCTAAGTAACGAATTAAATAACAGATTAAATTAAAAACTATCGGAATGAGTGGAATAAAATTGAGAATGGGTAGATATATGTTAAAAAGGTTTGGAAGGAAGTATAGAAGTGAAATAGATAGAGTGCTTGACAAAAAGGTATGTATTTAATTCGTATATGAGATTTTTTACGCCGTATCGGCTAGCCACTTGGCTTTTTCTTTTTCTTTTTGAATGGAGAGGCCTATGTGGCGGTTTGGGGATTTTCCCGATGCTCTTGGTGCAAAGGAGGTTATGGCGAATTTTTCCGGAAATTTAAGGAGTTATAATATTTTTAAGAAAATTTGATAGTTAGAAATCTATATATCGATATATATAGAATTCGATAAGGAAACGAACTTGAAAATAGAGTATTATAAACGAAAAGGAAATCGATAATCTAGAAATAGAAAAGGGAATTGTATATATGTTAATTATAAAAATAGAGAATTGGTTTTTATATGATGATAATTATTCGAGGTAAGTGGTCTTGTCCGTTTTGAAGTTAAGGATGTTTTCAGTCAAGGTCTGAGAGGTAGTTATACCCCAACTTGATTGATTTCGTTTTTAACCGAAAAATAGCAAGATCCAGTCTCGAAGAGGAATGTGTGAATAAGAGTTAGTTGAATGCAGTGTTTTGGGTTGTCGTAGCGAGGTTTTACACAACATTCGTTTTAACCTGAAGAAGTGAAAGTTTGGAAATATGATTATAAATATTTCCTAAGTCTAAAAATGAATGGTCGGGAAAGAGATAAGTAATTGGAATATTTTCCAATTATAAATAGAATATATTTTCTACGTATTGAAAATAAAAGGAGGCGATATATGGAAATGTTTTCCAAATAGCGAAAAGGGCCATGATGATAAAACAAATATTGACAAGGAAATGGAGAAGAGATAAAATTAATGAAATATTAATTAAAAAACCCAGTGATTTGTTTGACATGTTGAATGAAGACTTGTTTTTATTCGATAGTTAAATCACAGAATATCGAAATTTTGACCATCGTTGTCAATATGGAGAGACTGGTTGGATTCTTATCCAAAGAACCACTCCGTATTGGCATAAGCGTTGGGAATCATATATGCCAAAGAAAATTTGAGACAGAGTAAAGTGCAAGGGCTGTTGTGTAAGTCCTAGGTAGAGATTTCCTAGGATGGATGTACGGAATAGTGCCTTCAGTTTCGTTCAGTTCTAGTACGAACGTATTTGGACGAGTGTCTGACAGAGTATTTCCAATGATCAAATGAGTTGGTCTATATAAATATATATGGTTGCAACGAATTTATTCCCTTAGCATAATATCCAGAATATTTGTGCAAATCAATTAATGATTAACGGATCTGATAATGCGGCATTCAAAGTGATTGTGTTATCAATGAATGGAAAGTAATCGTAGCCTCTGGTCTCAACAACCGGGAAATGACAAAAATCGGGCAGGAAGCATGGCTATGTGGGTAGCTTCCATTAGGGTGTATCATCACCTATCTAGAGATTCATTTAATTCCTTATTCTATTCGATGCTGTCCCATTCGGGAAACGGTTGCTGATCCCAACCGTTGGTGATATACATTCGATACACTCAAGCGAAATGATGGTCGGTCATGTGTGGCTGAGTTTTAAGATGTTCTTGTTGAACTCGGTGTATTCTCCTCTAGAGATATACCAGCGGAAGGTGGTTCCATACCTTGTCATATTTGGAAATCCATTGCCCAATAAGTGCTTGCAGTTTTAATTGTATATATATGTGGAACGTGAGATGCAAACATTCCACTAGATTGTTATTTATTTGATTTTGACACTATCATAATATCAAAAGAGTTTTGATATAAAGATTATCGTTCCTTTCAGAAGGATTTTGAAAGTTAAATCAAGTGTTTGGATTCTCATAAGGGAAAAACCAGTTCCATGTTATACGGCGTGGTCTTATAGGATATCATATAGTTTTCTGAAACTGTTTTAAAGTTTTTACTCATACCAGTCCCATGACTGACCCGGAGTTTATTTGTTTTGTTCTACCTAAACTCTTGGGTGCCCAAATTTGTATGGACAGTCAAGTAGTTCAGGATTTTACAGATATATCTAAAAGAGCTTGGAGCAGGAGTCTTCAGCGTTATCTAGTTATAGTGTTGTTCCGTTGTGTTGTAAGTGTTGTACTCTGATAAGTGAACGTTATAGTTGAAATTTTGTATTTCAAAAAGTTATGATATATTATATTTTATTCCGCTGCGATGTGAGATTCTGTGTTGTTATTTCTGTTCTTCTTCTATCTTTTTCTTCTAAAAAAAATGACTTTTGGGTGATACGTAGGTTTGGCCTCATGGTGGTAGCTGGTGGAGGACGAGTTCGCGATAGCCAAATTAGGTTCGTGTGGTTTCTGGTGGCCTCGTTTTTGTCAGTAATGGCTTGGAGATGATGACTGCGATGAGAGCAAGGAGGAAAGGGAATCAAGGGAGTGCCGCTGTTTCTTTGAGCCATGCCTTTCAGGTGATAGAGGGGCGGGTTCGAACTGTTAAAGCTGGAAATGGCGTGGGGGTTTTCTGGAGCGAGAAGAGGGCTACTTACTGATTTTGGGGAAAATGTTTGAGTAGGAGATTAAGGTTCAAAAACCTTGAAAACAAGACCAACTGGTCGATGGCTGCGAGCTATTCGAGCTAGAAGTCGTTTAGAATTTGATGGAGTTAGCGAGAAATTTAATTTAATCGAACGTGGTTCGAGTTCTTCGGAAGGGATTGCAATAAAATACATGGTGAGTAAATCTCACTCATTGCTTTATTTAGAATTATTTTTATTCGTTAGAAATAATTGTCTATTGCTTTTTTGGATGCTTTCTGATTGTTTTAAATATATTTGTTATTTAGGGTTGACTATATATATATATATATATGTATGTATGTATATAGGGTGATTTAAAGTGTTAATAGAATTGTTTTACTCTTATCAGTTACTTATGAGATATCATATAGTTTTCTGAAACTGTTTTAAAGTGTTTACTCATACCAGTCCCATGACTGACCCGGAGTTTAGTGCATATGCGCATGATAGGGGGTTCTCGCTTTTTGTTAGGTGGTGAACGGGAGACTCTTACCTCTACATGTCCCGAAAATGAGGGTTGGTTGGGAAGTCGAAAGGCTGGCCGTAAAATATGGACTGGGATACCAATGTAAGCCACAGTGGGGTATTACCTTGCTGCTTTGGGGATTGGAGAGGATGGTTGCAAAGCCTACTCACTAAAAACCGGGTCACTACAATTGGTATTAGAGCTTAGGTTGAGCGAATACCTAGGCTATGTGGAATTGTTCTCATTAGAGATAGGGTCAGTAGTACCCTAGAATGAGTTGAGTGTACATATATATACACACACACACACACGAGAGAGCGTATTTGTTATTTGATATAAAAACTGTTATATATTGTGTTGACTAGTCTGTTGAGTGAATTATGAATTCTGATCGAATCGTGGAACGCCACGATGTCGATAGGAGTTTATAAACACTTGAACAGAAGATTGGACACGATATTGTTTTAAATAGTTGAGTTGATTGTTAGGATTATAATCAAATGAGATTATAAAATAGAAATGGTTATATATAACCGAATAGAACTTGTATATGAATGAAGTATATATACAAATGAGTTGAATTAAAATTTAATCCAACCCAGAATGTGGAATTTAAAATCCTGGGTGTTTGGAAATTATTTTTTGAAAGTAATTAAGCACTGAACTCGCTTCAGTGGCTGGAAAATAATTTTGATAATGATTGCAACATCTTCAGTGTTCATTTTCGAGTTTCTAAGTGAAGGATTGCTGCCTTAGAAAAGTTTTTGATGGAAATTTGTTTGAAAGAAAACAAGTTGTTTTGGAAAATTCAAATGTTTTGAATTTGAGATGAAAATAAATATATGTATATATTTATATTATTTCAAAGAAGATTTAAAATAAGAACCCAGGAATTTGAATGATTGAAATTAAATTTAACTTAAGTAAGTTAAATGGACCGAAGTGAATAAATTGATCAGAATCAATTTAAATAAAATTGGATTGCATATGAATGGAATATGAATTGAATGCGAGTAACTTGATTAGAAATCATTCAGATAAAATGAATGTAAGTAGATATAGTGTGCAATAGGAATGAAAGACCAAAGTGTTAGAAAAACTAAAGTTGTATAAATATATAATGCTGAGTATCAACATAAGTTGTTTTTGAAAGGTTAATAGGTTAGTAACATTTTCCTACCTTACTAATTTCGGGGACAAAATTATTTTAAGGGGGAAAGATTGTAATGACCTGGGTTTTCGGTCAACTAATTTTAAATATTTAATATGGATTTAAATATTAAGTAGATAATATAAATCGAATTTTATATTAAATTATCGAAATAAGGAATCAGCGAATAACTGAATTCGAAGTTAAAACTAAATCAAAGTCAGTTCAAATAATCAATACGAAATTCTGTTGGAATCAGAATAATAATATTAATTTATTTTCGAAAAATAAATTGGTTTGAAATTTAATTTATATCAGTTTAAATTAATATGTTTCACAGATGATCGAATTGTACTTCGTGACATATCCCAATGGGTTCAGAATAGTGGTATAACCCTAAAAATGTCATTTGTTTGGTTCAGAAAGGAGTTCGAAATCATAGGGTAATTTAAATTAAATAAAATCGGTTCAAAACAAACCCGTACCTTCCTTATCACCACAAAACCAAATAAACCGTGCCTCCTTTAGTACCACAAATCAAAACCCACCGTGTCCTCTTTTAAATCCACAAATTACTTTATAAAAGCCATAACTAATTCAAACGAAATCGAAAATCACAATTGGGTATTTTGAGTCCTCAGAAGCTCAAATTCAAGCCAGAAGGCGCTCGCAATTTGTGGAGTTGGGTTGCCGATATTTGTAAGGGTTCAGGTGTCGATCGATTGGAGAAAGCTTCGCAACCTTCATCGTGAGTCTCAGGTCGCGATTCAAGTAGGGAGGGGCACGCTGTTCGAAGTCTTCGTCGTCTGTTTGATATCGCGATGCTCCTGTGACGATCGCAGGAGGAATTCAGACGAGCTCCGAGGGATTGCAATACAACTCGAGAGATCCGATATCGAGTGAGCTGAAGGTGGTTCGATGTCGCTCGAGTTTAGGGCGGAGGTTGACTAGCGGTACGGAGGAATTGGAGTTCGTATTTATTGAGGAGATGAAGCAGGTCAGGTGTAACAACCCGGAAAATCCGAACCAATTTTTTTTTGGCTATTTCAGTAAATTTTGAATAGTTAAAATAATGTCTTTTAGATAATAACGATTAAAATTTAATTTTAATCGAGGATAGAACAATGTATTCATTTTGACTTCTAAAGAAATCAAGAATAGTACGGTAGGTTGAAAAATCAAACCTGTAATTTGACCGAATGTACCGGATTCAAAATTTAATGGATTTTAGCGAAACCAAAAATATCTAAATCTGTTTGAATTTATCTTTTCAACGAATCCGAAAAATCGGAATTTTATAGCGGGAATCAAAAGATATGGCCAATTGAATATTCGGGATGGTCGCTATAGTATAATTTATAGCCGTATAAAAGGCCATTTTTCAAACGACCTCCGTTTTCGACGAAACCACTTTTGTTGGATTCAGAATGTTAAATTATTGTTAGGTTTCAATTTTCATAATTTTTCTAATTAATATGTTAGCGTGGCAAACGAAAATGTGTTTTGTTAATTTCAGTCAGATCTGATCGACTCAAAAATAGCCATTTTTCGAACAATCTCAGAATTCGACGAAATTAATTTTGTTAGGACCGTATCGCCAAAACAAAGCCAGAAATAATTTTTCTGTGTTTGTATGTGGCACCAGTAGAATTACAAAGACGATCAAATTTATTATTTAAATGATTTAAATAATAGATTAAATATTTCAGTCCACAGACAACTGTTTGGGCTGACAAGACCTAGCCCGTTGGACCCGGAATAGGGGCTATTGGCTAGGGTCACCTTGGTTGGACTAAAATCGGATTAGTTTTCGATGTAGGGATTTAATTGCAAAAATTACATTTAATAATATAAAAAGGAGGAAAATTAGAACCCTAATACTATTGTTCACCATCTTCTCTCAGCCGCCACCCTCTTCATTATGCTCCAACCTTCCTCCACAAATTCCCGTAAATCCTTACAATAAAATCCGTCCCTCTAGTTCAAGTTTTTGATGAGCTTCTTCTCCTCTTCATTTCTATACCCGAATCAATCCCCCTCATGCCTCCTATCTCGAGATTCGCGACCCCGAACACCCGCCGCTCGGAGCTCCGCTGAGCCCACCAGGCAGTGCCGCACCCCCCCCCCCCCCCCACTTCCAGGCGAATGTGCGCCCCTCCAAGTCGCACCACCTCCAACAACCCGCGCCTCCAATCGATCACCCAATCGTCTGCAAATTCGAAGCAAAGTTTTGAACAAAAATTAAAGCATACGGTATGAAATAAACAAAGGAATTGTGACACTATTTTCCATCGCAAAATGTTAATTAATTTATAAGACTGATAATTTATTCATACGAGAACCGAGTTTGAAAATTTCAGATCCGGTTGGACCCTAACGTCGAATAGAACTTGCTGAAACTGATTGGAATAATTTCTGAACTCGTTTGGATTTTTAAATCTGCTTAAAGCAAGGTGAGATTTCTTTGTTTAAAATAATTAATTAATTAAATTAATTTGTTTGCTATGTAATGATCACATGGTTTACGATTTAGATCTATTTTGTTCTGACATGGTTGATGATGGTTGATCCGTGTTTGTGATGGATAGTTATAGATCCATATGTACTAGTCAAGTAGTATGTTATCACTTTTATTTTATATGAATTGATTAAGTTTATCAATTCATTATGAAATATGGTTTGTCACTTTTTATTTGAATTGATCTAGTTTATCAATTCATTAAGAAATATGATTTGTCACTTTTTATTTGAATTGATCTAGTTTATCAATTCATTATGAAATATGGTTTGTCACTTTTTATTTGAATTGATCTAGTTTATCAATTCATTATGAAATATGATTTTTCACTTTTTATTTGAATTGATCTAATTTATCAATACATTATGAAAATGTGATTTGTCCCTTTTTATGTCATTTTATTAGAATTGATTTAGGTTATCAATTCAACATCAAAAATAAAATTTGCCATTTTATAATTGATTTGGTTTATCAATTCAACATCAAAAATAAATTGTTCTTTTATCTGCATTCCTATATGCAAATATATGCATTGAAAATATAAAGGTTCTTTTATTTGCATTTCTTTCATGCAAATATATTTGGAAAAATAAATTGTTCTTTTATTTGCATTCCTATATGCAAATATATGCATTGAAAATAAAAAGGTTTTTTTTATTTGCATTTCTTTCATGCAAATATATTTGGAAAAATAAATTGTTCTTTTATTTGCATTCCTATATGCAAATATATGCATTGAAAATAAAAAGGTTCTTTTATTTACATTTCTTTCATGCAAATATATTTCGAAAATAAATTGATCTTGTATTTGCATTCCTATAGGCAAAGATATACATTGAGGATGAAATATGTTTAAAGAAAATTAAATGTACTCTTATTTACATTCATTTATGTAAATGTATTTAGAGAAAATAAAATGTTCTTTTATTTCCATCCTTTTATGCAAATAAACATTAAAGTTAAAATCATGTTTTGTTTGCTATTTTAGATGCAAACAAAACATTAAAGTTAAAATCATATTTTTGTTTGCAATTTTAGATGCAAACAAAACATTAAAGTTAAAATCATATTTTTGTTTGCAATTTTAGATTCAAACAAAAATTAAAGTTAAAATCATATTTTTGTTTGCAATTTTAGATGCAAACAAAACATTAAAGTTAAAATCATATTTTTGTTTGTAATTTTAGATGCAAACAAAACATTAAAGTTAAAATCATATTTTTGTTTGTAATTTTAGATGCAAACAAAACATTAAAGTTAAAATCATATTTTTGTTTGCAATTTTAGATGCAAACAAAACATTAAAGTTAAAATCATATTTTTGTTTGTAATTTTAGATGTAAACAAAACATTAAAGTTAAAATCATATTTTTATTTGCAATTTTAGATGCAAACAAAATATTAAAGTTAAAATCATATTTTTGTTTGCAATTTTAGATGCAAACAAAACTTTAAAGTTAAAATCATATTTTTGTTTGCAATTTTAGATGCAAACAAAAACCATTAGAACTATAATCACATTTTTTTGCATGTTAAGATGCAAATAAATAACATAGTAAAGATTTCTTTTTTATTTGCGTGTTAAGATGCAAATAAATAACATAGTAAAGATTTTCATTTTTATTTGCATGTTAAGATGCAAATAAATAACATAGAAAAGATTTCATTTTATTTGCATAGATAAAGACACAAATAAACAACATTTAAAAAGATTTCATTTTTTATTTGCATATTTAGATGCAAATAAATATTTAGAAAAAGTGCATTTTTATTTGCATACCTAGGCGCAAATAAAACATTTAGAAAAGATGCAAATAAAACAATGTAGAAAGATTTCACTTTCATATGCATATTTTGATGCAAATCAACACCGTAGGAGGAAGTTGTATTTTTGTTTACAAACTTGGTTGTAATCAAAACGTGATAGTAAAAGGATGGATTTAAGTGTTGAAATGTTCATTGTTACTTTAATTGTAAATGGAAATAGAAAATCTCCAAATGATTTACATTTATATTTATCTATATAAATATATAAATTAAAATTTAACGAATCGTGCGCGGTAGTTCACGTTTCGACAATTGTAACTTTAAACGGTTATACCGTAAATCCAACCGTCGGATTTTCCCAAAACTGGAACCGTTAGGACCGTTTTGGAAAGATCTTTCCGATGATATAAATTTTATCAAAATCCAACGGTTAGATTTCATTATATGTGTACATCAAATTCTGAAAAAAACAGCGCCATGGCCGCCCATCGGCCCGAAGCGTCGTTTAATTATATTGAGCTATTTTTATAATAATTAAAAATGGTGACAAATCGTTATAAATTAATATTAACAATATCAAATGGTTTAAATGATAATATTTCGAAAATTATTTGAAAAGACCGAGTTCAACTCATTTCAAATAATTTTACGACGATTTAAAATCGAAGATATAGAAGACGACGATTGAAGACCGGCGATCTTCACGTCGAAAGGATAGCTACTGATGCCGGGCATTGGCTAGCTACCAATAAAGGGTTAAAGTGGTAGTTGTCCGGATGCACTTGTTGATCGTCCGGATATGAGAGCACTTAGGTGACTCCGGTTTCGTTCAGACCCAGAACGGACTTGTAAATGGATGCATGCCCGACATTGAATTTCGTGCCATGTAATTTAATTGATATCTATTAATATATTTCTGAGGTGGCGGAGGATTTATCCTTTTGCTAAACACCCTTATTTGAGACGCACGAGCTCGAAGGTTATATATTGGTAGTTATCGATCGCATGGTATGGACTGTCAATGTGTCATGCCAAGATGCAATTGATCGGGACTTTTGTTGAAAAGCAGAGCCCTGTGGATGATGATCATAACATAGCCTGTTTGGGCATAGCTTTGTGTATTTCGTTACTTTGCGAGCCTCACACCCCGGTAGAGTCAAAAACGCAGCAAGGGAATGCAGGGTGGGCACACGTTTCTTTCTAGCTAGAAGTGGTGTTTGGGTTTAACACGACCCGACATTTTACTTATGTGGTTGATGGAATGAGGCGCCTCGGATTTTTATTGGCCGCAATGGCCAATTTATAGTTCCAATAGGATCGGGAAGCGTGTGTTCAGGAATTGCCAATCCACTAAAGTATTTGTGGACCGGCCCTGCTGTATCCAAGGGTTCGCCAGCGTCTGAATCCTAAGACATTGTTAGAATGTCTCGAATCAGTCAGGAGATCGTTCCTAGCCTTGACTCATGATGGAAACCAACATCCAATACGACATTACGGTCTTGATTGTAAACCTATATATGGCGACATAGTATATGGTAGCTATGCCGTCTAGGATTGATACATTAACTTTGAAGTATTTTTGAAACTTATTAGGCACTAATAATAATAGTAAAAATATTATTTTCCACATATCAAGCATTTTTTATCATTATAAGGTAAAACTTTGTCCTCTGTTTGCGTTGCATTGTGTGATGGGACTTGAGTCTTATAATGATTTCATTTTCTAAAAAGCATTGCATTGATTTTGACTTAAAAATTTATAAAACTTATGCACTGGCAATCCAATGAAATTAAACCCGTCCCGCGATAGCGTAGTGGTCCAGTGATTAGCCATATTATTAGTTTAGTTAGATTTCTCATACCAGTCCCATGACAGACTCATAGTTTGTTTCACTTTGCAAACTCGGGTGCCCTCTTTCCACATGGGCAGCCAATTGACAGGTTTCAGGTAAAGGCTGATTTCAGGACTCAAGCTTATTGCTGAAGATGTTGGAAGATCTTTTCTTTTTGTCTTTATTTTCTTGAGATTTGAGACAGTATTGGATATTAATGTATTTTGGAAGATTTTGACCTTATTTCTTTCCCTGCTTTAGACATCGGTTTTTGCTAAGTGTATCATGTACTGCGTACTCTGATGATGTTTGTGATGACATTTCATTTCCGCTGAAATGATTATTATGTTCTGCTATGTAACTGTGATCTATTATTGTTTTAATTATGTTATACTCCTATGATTATCCTTACTTTCGTCCTACGGAAGTTTGGGTCATCACATTTGTTATCAGAGTTGAAGGTTTACCTTAGCATCTGGAGTATAACATTTTTAGAATAATTCGTCTAAATAGAATTAGCAGTATTCTAAGACGTATAGCTCATTAGAGATAGGATTAGTAATATCCTAGAATGAGCACGACAGAATAACGCATATTAATAAGTCATTACATCATTATCATTTCGTCATATGTCTCTATTTTAAAATCTTTCCTTTGAAATTTATAATTTCTCTTGGTTTGACTCTTACCTTGATGTTACAGACTAATTGAGAGATTAGTACTAGAGCCTGTACTAGAGCGCGAGGCAGAGGTGGGGCAAGAGGACCCGCCCGAGATGAGACTTCTGCAGTCCAAGAATAGAGACAGGACTCCCCAGAAATTGAGACACCACCACCACCCCCACGTGCTTTCGATCTTGACAAAGTGGCTAAAAAAATAAAGAATCTAGAAGGTGTGCATTATACTGGCCCAGAAACGGTGACGGAGTCGCAAGAATGGCTTAAGATGATGGAAAAGAATTTGGATGGTTTAGAGCTCGAGGACCACAGAAAACGATTCATGGCAACTTGGTTTCTGAAAGGCCAGGCCCAAATTTGGTGGGAAATAGCTATGGTTAGGGGTAACGAGGCTGATGTGACTTAGGGAAAATTCAAGGAGCTATTCAATGAGAAATTCATTCCACCCCACGAAGTTGAGCACCTTCACGATGAGTTCGCCCACCTCCAGCAAGGGAGCATGACTATTCCAGAGTATATTAAGAAATTTGATGAGCTTTCCAGATACGCCCCAGAATTAATCCAAGACCCGCTGCAGAAAAATAAGAGGTTTATCAATGGTCTGGCAAGGAGGTACCACAACAGGGTGACTGCACACATCGAGCGCCCATTTGCTAAGGTAATCGAGATGGCATGCAGATTTGAAGAGATTGATCAGAAGGGTTCACAGCAAGAGAAAGAAAAGAACCAGGCCAACAACAAGAAGAAGGAGTCGGACAAGAAGACAGAGGCGGGCAACTCTTCCACCACCAAGCCCCAAGAGAAAAAGAAGAGAGATAGATCCAAAGTCAAGTGCTTCAATTGCCAGAGGATAGGACATTTTGACTATGAGTGCCGAGCTCCGAAGAGGCCCAAAAGGAACGATTCTGGACCGAGTTAGAGCAGTGGACAGAATCCTCGTGGCCCAAGGGAATGTTTCAACTGCCACAAACCTGGACACCTCATCAAGGATTTCCCTTTGCTCAAGAAATCTCATGTGGCCCATGTCTACGAAGGAGCGACTGCGCTGACCTCTTCAGAAGCAGGTACGCCTGATATTTTAGGAGGTATCCTTAACATTAAAAACATCCCTATTTCTGTTTTGTTTGACACGGGTGCATCTAGAAGTTTCATATCTGTTGATACGATTAAAAAGCTTAAATTGAAACCCAGAAAATTCAAAGAACCAATTAGAGCCCATAGTCCGATAGGCGGCTCACTTATTCTCGAACAATATTGTCGAGTGTCGGTTTCTTACTATCACTTCCAGTTTCCTTTTGACTTAATCATTATGAGTTTTTCTGGATACGATATCATACTTGGAATAGACTGGCTAATGAAGTATGAGGCGGAGTTAATATGTGCTAAAAGAGTGGTCAGAATTAAAACCAAATTCGGAAATACAATGACTATACCATGCCACGGCGCAGCCACAGATAGGAAAGGATTCTGGTCTTCTCTAGAAGTCACTCCTGCTTCTATTGAGGATATTCCTATTGTAAGAGACTATGCAGATGTGTTCAAAGAAGTAGACAGCTTACCTCCGCGTAGAGAAATCGATTTCAGAATTGACTTAGTCCCTAATGCAAGGCCCGTCGTGCATCCCATTCGAAGAATGTCACCAAAAGAAAGAGAGGAGCTGAGCAATCAGACCAAGCAGCTTTTGTGGAAGGGTTTGGTCAGACCTAGTTTCTCAAGCTGGGGTGCAGTAGTGGTTTTCGTCCCAAAGTCAGACGGTACCCTCGGCTATGTGTGGACTACCGGGACCTAAATAAGCAGACTCTGAAAAATAAATACCCACTGCCCCGCATTGATGATCTGCTAGACCGCTTGAATGGAGCTCGAGTATTCTCTAGGATGGACCTAGCTACAGGTTTCCACCAATTACGCATTGCCGAAGAATGTGTGCCATTGACAGCATTAAGAGGACCAAATATATTTTATGAATGGCTAGTAATGCCCTTCGGTCTATGCAATGCTCCAGCATACTTCATAGATCTGATGAATAGAGTCTTCAGAGATGTTCTAAATAAATTTGTGTTGGTGTTCATCGACGATATTCTCAACTTCTCTAAGTCCACCGCTGAACATGAAAAACATCTGAAGGAAGTCTTGGAGATTTTGCGCAGAAATGTGCTGAAGGCCAAATTCTCCAAATGCATATTCTGGTAAGAAGAGGTGAAATTCCTCGGCCATGTTGTATCTAAGGAAGGCATATCTGTAGATCCAGGAAAGATCTCGGCCATCAAAGATTGGAAGCAGCCTACTACGCCCACCGAAGTCAGAAGCTTCTTAGGTCTGGCGGGTTATTATCGGAAATTCGTTAAGGATTTCTCGAGAGTATCTTGTCCATTGACGAAGCTGACTAAGAAACATACCAAATTCAAATGGACACCTAAATGTGAGGCAACTTTTCAAGAGCTGAAGTAGAAATTGATCACTGCTCCTGTGTTGACCATCATTGATGGCAATCAGGATTTGAAAGTCTGGACTGACGCTTCCCGAGAAGGTTATCCTTTTCATCTATATAAACATGTCGGGAATGACATTTTTCTAATGCCAAATCTTATTTTAACATGTTATTCTTTTCTCTATTTAAGGTATTGGTGCAGTGCTAATGCAAAGAGGCAAGGTTGTCGCGTATGCTAGCCGCCAATTAAAACCACATGAGAAGAATTATGTCACTCATGACCTTGAGCTAATGGCCATAGTATTTGCTTTAAAAATATGGAGGCACTATCTCTTGGGCAAGAAATTCGAGCTATATCCTTGAAGCATCTATTTACCCAAAGAGATTTGAACCTGAGGCAACAACATTGGGTTGAATTCCTTGCACCCTATGACCTGGACATCTTATATACTCCAGGGAAAGCAAATGTTGTAGCATATGCTCTCAGCAGGAAAAATACGGCCAACACCAAACTTATCCTTGCCAATCTTATTATCACCCCTACCTTGATCGATAATATCTCGGTCCTTCAAAAGAATGATGAATTTATTCAGAGAATCCTCAAAAGGATCAGGGAAGGCGAATCCATAAGTTTTCAGATTGATGAAAAAGGAGTTTTGAGGCTATCGGGCCGAATTTGTGTTCCAAATCTTCCTGAGCTCAGAAAGGAAGTGATGGACGAATGCCACAAGTCTAAGCTTTGCATCCATCCTGGGGTAAGCAAGATGTACCATGACCTCAAGCGTACTTTTTGGTGGAGATCTATGAAAAGAGACATCTCTATATATGTTTCTAGATGTCCCACCTGCCAGCAAGTCAAGAGCGATCAGCAAAAGATAGCAGGTCTATTGCAACCGCTAGGCGTTCCAAGTTGGAAGTGGGACGAAATTTCTATGGACTTCATTGATGGCTTACCCCGGACTAGGAAGGGCAATGACAGCATATGGCTGATTCTAGATCGCCCCACAAAGATTACCCATTTCATTCCTGTTAAATCCAATAGAACAGCTCGAAGTTTGGCACAGCTTTATTTCAGGGACATTGTCCGACTGCATGGAGTTCCCAGCAGCATTATCAGTGACCACGACCCGATATTTGCTAGTAAGTTCTGGGAAGCTTTCCAAGAAGAGCTAGGGACTAAGCTCAATATGAGCACTGCTTATCACCCTCAGACGGATGGCCAGACTGAGAGGGTGAACCACATATTGGAAGACTTGTTGAGGGCATGCATC
The DNA here is from genome assembly GCA_030737875.1 of Allium sativum. NCBI lineage: Eukaryota > Viridiplantae > Streptophyta > Magnoliopsida > Asparagales > Amaryllidaceae > Allium > Allium sativum. Next base: position 842,356,600 of record CM060919.1, on the reverse strand, counting down.
TTAGATTTTGGAGGGTTGTGGGAAGATTATTTTCCCTTGGTCGAGTTCTCTTATAATAACAGCTACCAAGCCAGCCTGCCAATGTCGCCATTTGAAGCCTTATATGGCAGGCCAAGCTGATCTCCCGCATGTTGGGTAGAACCCAGTAATCGATTGGTATTGGGTCCCGACATGATTCGCGAAGCCTCGGACAGGGTTGGCTTTATTAAAAAGCGATTACTTGCCGCCCAAAGCCGACAGAAGAGCTATGCAGATAGTCGAAGAAGGGATTTAGAATTCTCTATCGGTGATCCTGTATACTTGAAGGTTTCCCCACTGAGAGGCGTAGTCCGATTTGGGAAGACTGGGAAATTGGTGCTGAGATTTATTGGTCTATTTCCTATTCTCGAAAGGATTGGAACTCTCGCCTATAGAGCATAGCTACCTGACTGGTTGCCAGGGCTCCACGATGTATTTCATGTGTCCCAACTCCGGAAGCATGTTCATGATCCAGATTTAGTTGTGGAGGAAGTGGCACAACGAGATTTGGAGATTACCCCGACCCTAGCAGTGAGAAAGAAGCCCGTGAAGATTGTCGGCAAAGAAACCCGAGTGCTGAGGAATAAAAGGATCCACCTAGTCAAAGTGCAGTGGAGCGGGGATCCTAGAGACTGAGGACAACATCAAACATGCCTATCCCGAGTGCAGAGTGGATATCTCCAAGTAGTCTTTTGTGTTGAGGTACATTTACAATACCATGTATTTTCCATTTGTTTTCGTACTTTACCTTTATTTCCTTTTCGAGGACGAAAAGATTTTTAAGTGGGGGAGATTGTAACAACCCAGAAAATCCAAACCAATTTAATTTTTTTTTTTGGCTATTTCAGTAAATTTTGAATAGTTAAAATAATGTATTTTAGATAATAACAATTAAAATTTTATTTTAATTGAGGATAGAACAAATGTGTTCATTTTGACTTCTAAAGAAATCAAGAATAGTACGGTAGGTTGAAAAGTCAAACCTGTACTTTGACCGAATGTACCGGATTCCAAATTTAACGGATTTTAGCGAAACCAAAAATATCTAAATCTGTTTGAATTTATCTTTTCAACGAATCCGAAAGGCCATTTTTCAAACAACCTCCGTTTTCGACGAAACCACTTTTGTTGGATTCATAATGTCAAATTATTGTTAGCTTTCAATTTTCATAATTTTTCGAATTAATATGTGAGCGTGGCAAACGAAAATATGTTTTGTAAATTTCAGTCAAATCTGATCGACTCGAAAATAGCCACTTTTCGAACAATCTCATAATTCAACGAAATTAGTTTGGTTAGGACCGTATCGCCAAAACAAAGCCAGAAATTATTTTTCTGGATTTTTCTGAGTTTGTATGTGGCCTCGGTAGATTTATAAAGACTATCAAATTTATTATTTAAATGATTTAAATAATAGATTAAATATTTCAGGCCACAGACAGCCATTTGGGCTGACAAGACCTAGCCCGTTGGATCTGGAATAGGGGCTATTGGCTAGGGTCACCTTGGGTTGGACTAAAATCGGAATAGTTTCCGATGTAGGGATTTAATTGCAAAAATTACATTTAATAATATAAAAAGGAGGAAAATTAGAACCCTAATACTACTGTTCACCGTCTTCTCTCAGCCGCCACCCTCTTCATTATGCTACAACCTTCCTCCACAAATTCCCGCAAATCCTTACAATAAAATCTATCCCTCTAGTTCAAGTTTTTGAAGAGCTTCTTCTCCTCTTCATTTCTGTACCCGAATCAATCCCCCTCGTGCCTCCTATCTCGAGATTCGTGACCCCGAACACCCGCCGCTCGGAGCTCCGCCGAGCCCACCAGGCAGCGCCGCACCCCCTTGCTTCCAGGCGCACGTGCGCCCCTCCAAGCCGCTCCACCTCCAACAACCCGCGCCTCCAATCGATCACCCAATCGTCTGCAAATTCGAAGCAAAGTTTTGAAAAAAAACTAAAGCATACGGTATGAAATAAACAAAGGAATTGTGACACTATTTTCCATCGCAAAATGTTAATTAATTTATAAGGTTGATAATTTATTCATACGAGAACCGAATATGAAAATTTCAGATCCGGTTGGACCCTAACGTTGAATAGAACTTGCTGAAACTGATTGGAATAATTTCTGAACTCGTTTGGATTTTTAAATATGCTTAAAGCAAGGTGAGATTTCTTTGTTTAAAATAATTAATTAGTTAAATTAATTTGTTTGCTATGTAATGATCATATGGTTTATGATTCAAATCTATTTTGTTCTGACATGGTTGATGATGGTTGATCCGTGTTTGTGATTGATAGTTATAGATCCATATGTACAAGTCAAGTAGTATGTTATCACTTTTATTTTATATGAATTAATCTAGTTATCATTTCATTATGAAATATGCTTTGTCACTTTTTATTTGAATTGATCTAGTTTATCATTTCATTATGAAATATGATTTGTCACATTTTATTTGAATTGATCTAGTTTATCAATTCATTATGAAATATGATTTGTCACTTTTTATTTGAATTGATCTAGTTTTTCAATACATTATGAAAATGTGATTTGTCCCTTTTTATGTCATTTTATTTGAATTGATTTAGGTTATCAATTCAACATCAAAAATAAAATTTGCCATTTTATGTGAATTGATTTAGTTTATCAATTTAACATCCAAAATAAATTGTTCTTTTATTTGCATTCCTATATGCAAATATATGCATTGAAAATGAAAAGGTTCTTTTATTTGCATTTCTTTCATGCAAATATATTTGGAAAAATAAATTGTTCTTTAATTTGCATTACTATATGCAAATATATTCATTGAAAATAAAAAGGTTCTTTTATTTGCATTTCTTTCATGCAAATATATTTGCAAAATAAATTGTTCTTTTATTTGCATTCCTATATGCAAATATATGCATTGAAAATGAAAAGGTTCTTTTATTTGCATTTCTTTCATGCAAATATATTTGGAAAAATAAATTGTTCTTTTATTTGCATTACTATATGCAAATATATGCATTGAAAATAAAAAGGTTCTTTTATTTGCATTTCTTTCATGCAAATATATTTGGAAAAATAAATTGTTCTTTTATTTGCATTCCTATATGCAAATATATGCATTGAAAATAAAAAGGTTTTTTATTTACATTTCTTTCATGCAAATATATTTGGAAAATAATTTTTTTCTTGTACTTGCATTCCTATAGGCAAAGATATACATTGAGGATGAAATATATTTAAAGAAAATTAAATGTACTCTTATTTACATTCATTTATGTAAATTTATTTAGAGAAAATAAAATGTTCTTTTATTTGCATCCTTTTATGCAAATAAACATTAAAGTTAAAATCATATTATGTTTGCAATTTTAGATGCAAACAAAACATTAAAGTTAAAATCATATTTTTGTTTTGCAATTTTAGATGCGAACAAAACATTAAAGTTAAAATCATATTTTTGTTTGCAATTTTAGATGCAAACAAAACATTAAAGTTAAAATCATATTTTTGTTTGCAATTTTAGATGCAAACCAAACATTTAAAGTTGAAATCATATTTTTGTTTGCAATTTTAGATGGAAACAAAACATTAAAGTTGAAATCATATTTTGTTTGCAATTTTAGATGGAAACAAAACATTAAATTTGAAATCATATTTTGTTTGCAATTTTAGATGCAAACAAAACATTAAAGTTAAAATCATATTTTTGTTTGCAATTTTAGATGCAAACAAAAACCATTAGAACTATAATCACATTTTTATTTGCATGTTAAGATGCAAATAAATAACATAGTAAAGATTTCATTTTTATTTGCATGTTAAGATGCAAATAAATAACATAGTGAAGATTTCATTTTTTTTGCATTTAAGATGCAAATAAATAACATAGAAAAGATTTCATTTTATTTGCATAGATATAGACACAAATAAACAACATTTAAAAAGATTTCATTTTTTATTTGCATATTTAGATGCAAATAAATATTTATAAAAAGTGCATTTTTATTTGCATACTTAGGCGCAAATAAAACATTTAGAAAAGATGCAAATAAAACAACGTAGAAAGATTTCACTTTCATATGCATATTTTGATGCAAATCAACACCGTAGGAGGAAGTTGTATTTTTGTTTACAAACTTGGTTGTAATCAAAAAATGATAGTAAAAGGATGGATTTGAGTGTTGAAATGTTCATTGTTACTTTAATTGTAAATGGAAATAGAAAATCGCCAAATGATTTACATTTATATTTATCTATATAAATATATAAATTAAAATTTAACGAATCATGCGCGGTAGTTCACGTTTCGACAATCGTAACTTTAAACGGTTATACCATAAAATCCAACCGTCGGATTTTCCTAAAAATGGAACTGTTAGGACCGTTTTGGAAAGATCTTTCCGATGATATAAATTTTATCAAAATCCAACGGTTATATATCATGATATGTGTAAATCAAATTCTGGAAAAAAACAGCGCCATGGCCGCCCATTGGCCCAAAGGGTCGTTTAATTATATTGAGCTATTTTTATAATAATTAAAAATGGTGACAAATCGTTATAAATTAATATTAACAATATCAAATGGTTTAAATGATAATATTTCGAAAATTATTTGAAAAGACCGTGTTCAACTCATTTCAAATAATTTTACGACGATTTAAAATCGAAGATATAGAAGACGGCGATTGAAGACCGGTGATCTTCACGTCGAAAGGATAGCTACTGATGCCTGGCGTTGGCTAGCTACCAATAAAGGGTTAAAGTGGTAGTTGTCCGGACGCACTTGTTGATCGTCCGGATACACGAGCACTTAGGTGACTCCGGTATCGTTCAGACCCAGAACGGACTTGTAAATGGATGCATGCCCGACATTGAATTTCATGCCATGTAATTTAATTGATATTTATTAATATATTTCTGAGGTGGCGGAGGATTTATCCTTTTGCTAAATACCCTTCTTTGAGACGCACAAGCTCGAAGGTTATATATTGGTAGTTATCGATTGCATGGTATGGACTGTCAATGTGTCATGCCAAGATGCAATTTATCAGGGCTTTTGTTGAAAAGCAGAGCCCTATGGATGATGATAAGAGCATAGCCTGTTTGGGCATAGCTTTGTGTATTTCGTTACTTCGCGAGCCTCACACCCCGGTAGAGTCAAAAACGGAACAAGGGAACGCAGGGAGGGCACACGTTTCTTTCTAGCTAGAAGTGGTGTTTGGGTTTAACATGGCCCAACATTTTACTTATGTGGTTGATGGAATGAGGCGCCTCAGATTTTTATTGGCCGCAATGGCCAATTTATAGGTCCAATATTATCGGGAAGCTTGTGTTCAGGAATTGCCAATCCACTAAAGTATTTGTGGACCGGCCCTGCTGTATCCAAGGGTTCGCCAGCGTCTGAATCCTGAGACATTGCTAGAATGTCTCGAATCGGTCAGGAGATCGTTCCTAGCCTTGACTCATGATGGAAACCAACATCCAATACGACATTACAGTCTTGATTGTAAACCTATATATGGCGACATAGTATATGGTAGCTATGCCATCTATGATTGATGCATTTACTTTGAAGTATTTTTGAAACTTATTAGGCACTAATAATAATAGTAAAAATATTATTTTCCACGTATCAATCATTTTTGATCATTATAAGGTAAAACTCTTTCCTCCGTTTGCGTTGCATTGTGTGATGGGACTTGAGTCTTATAATGATTTCATTTTCTAAAAAGCATTGCGTTGATTTTGACTTAAAAATTTATAAAACTTATGCATTGGCAATCCAATGGAAATAAACTCGTCCCGCGATAGCGATGTGGTCCAGTGATTAGCCATATTATTAGTTTAGTTAGATTTCTCATACCAGTCCCATGATTGACTCGTTGTTTGTTTCACTTTGCAAACTCGGGTGCCCTCTTTCCACACGGGCAGCCAATTGACAGGTTTCAGGTAAAGGCTGATTTCAGGACTCAAGCTTATTGCTGAAGATGTTGGAAGATCTTTTCTTTTTGTCTTTATTTTCTTGAGATTTGAGACAGTGTTGGATATTGATGTATTTTGGAAGATTTAGACCTTATTTCTTTCCCTGCTTTAGACATCGGTTTTTGCTAAGTGTATCCTGTACTGCGTACTCTGATGTTCTGTGACGATGTTTGTGATGACATTTCATTTCCACTGAAATGATTATTATGTTCTGCTATGTAACTGTGATCTGTTATTGTTTTAATCATGTTATACTCCTATGATTATACTTACTTTCGTCCTACGGAAGTTTGGGTCGTCACATCAGGTCTTGTACTGTGAGCAGAAGGAAGAAGAGGAGTTTTGGCGATGATTTTCAAGCTGAAAGGGGGTCACGACAGCTGTTTACAGTGAGAGGTTGAGGCGCTCAGTCAAAGTAAGATGGTCGAGAGGTCAGTAAATGGTGAAGGTTAAGAAGAAAAATGGAAAAGGTAGTTAATTAAATTATTTAGTAAATATTTAATTTATTTAGTATAATAGTTAATTTAATTGAATAATCATTTAATCAACATATAAAATTAAATAACCGTAGGTAATAGATTCATTTGAGATGGTTCAAGATAAAGGATTTAGTTGGATTCAAAGCCGAGATGATTTGGGATCGGAATGAATATTCGACAAATAAATTCCCGATGAGTAAATCTCACTCACTTTCATTTAGAATTATTTTTATCAGTTAAAAATAATTGTTGTTGCTTGTTTGAATGCTTTGTGGTTGATTTAAATATATTAGTTATTTAGGGTTGACTATTATATATATATTGGGTTGATGATTGGATTGTTCCCACAGTCTCATTAGTGGATGCCCGCAGTTTCATAGCGGATGATTTCCCTATGCGCCCCGCAAATATATATTACTGGATGACCTTCATACCGCGATGTCATGCCTCGAAGCAGGATGGGTATTACTATGTTGACTAACATCCGTGGATGCAGGAAAACAGGTTGGAGGAATCCGACTGGATTCCTCAAAAATATATTATCTGTTTGTCTATTTGTTTGCATATATACTGTCGTATAGGATGTGTTAGAAACCTGAAATAATAATTGGTTGTTTGAATATCACTGGGCCTAAGTGCTAATTTATAAAAATATCCTGAAAGCGATATTTGAGATTTAAAAGGGAAATTCTACCTTTTTCTAAAATAGAATTTGAATTTTTAAATAGATTTGAAATATAAACTTGTTTTGAAAAATAAAACAAGTAGTTCCTTATAAACGAAGTTTATAAGTAGTTCCTTTATAACCGAAGTTTATAAAGGAAATGAAAAGAATTATCATTTGGATAATTCGGGAAAATATAAACACAGATGTGAATTTAGAAAAGGGGAAATTTATTTTTCCAAAAATAAAATTTAATTTCAAAAATGAATTTGAAACCATGACTTGTTTAAAAATATAAACAAGTAAATTAAATGATGTTATAAAGAAAGGTGGAAACTTATCATTGATAATTTAAATGTTTAAATTCAAATATGAATTTAAAAATGAGAATTTGAATAAGAGAATTCAAATATAGAATTTGAATATAGAATTTCAAAATAGGATTGAATATAGAATTTGAATATAGAATTTCAAAATAGAATTGAATATAGAATTTGAATATAGAATTTCAAAATAGAATTGAATATAGAATTTGAATATAGAATTTCAAAATAGAATTGAATATAGAATTTGAATATAGAATTTCAAAATAGAATTAGATATAGAATTTTAATAAAGAAAATTCAAATGGAATTTGAATATAGAAATTCAAATGGAATTTGAGTATGGAATTTGAATATAAAAATTCAAATGGAATTCAAATATAGAATTTGAATATAGAAATTCAAATGGAATTTGAGTATAGAAATTCAAATGGGAATTTGAATATACAATTCAAATAGGGTTGAAATGGGAATTTGAATATACAATTCAAATAGAGTTGAAATGGGAATTCGAATATACAATTCAAATAGAGTTGAAATGGGAATTTGAATATAAAATTCAAATAGAGTTGAAACGGAATTTGAATATACAATTCAAATAGAGTTGAAATGGGAATTTGAATATATAAAATTCAAATAGGGTTGAAACGGAATTTTAATATATAAAATTCAAATAGAATTGAAATGGAATTTGAATATAGGAAATTCAAATAGAATTGAAATGAAATTTGAATATAGAAGATCGAAGTATAAATAAATTTATTTCCGAGTTAGGGAAAATCTACAATTTTAGAAGATCGGAAATATTATGCTGAATTGGAAAATTGGATTTGATATATATTAAAAATATATCAGAATGGAATTGAATTTATTATAAACGAAGTTAAAACGTTTATATTTATAAATATAATTAAAACGAACTCGCTGTAGCACAGCAGTTCGTAAATTGGCAATTCGAACTTCAACTGAGTATACAGAACTCAATTGAAGTCTGAATTCTTTGAAACAAGAACTGTCGGGACCGATTGAATAATAGTTTTCTAATGGAAGAGAAAAATTTAGATTTCGTCTTAAAGATTTTGAGTTATGTAAAAATCAAATTTCTAGAAAAGCAGCACTATAATCGTTTAAAAACCATAACGGTTTATTTATATAAATAAAGGGATTTTAAGTAAATAAAATCTGAATGACCAATAGAAAAATCTAGACTTGAGTTATAAAATATATATGAACTCAAGTGAAGTAAATGAAATGATTTCTGAAACAATAATCATATTTTTGATTATTGAATAGAATCAACTAAGTAGAAGAGAAATTTGTTAATCAAGGTTTGAATCGAAATAAGACTTTGAAAAGTGAATTTGATTTGTAATGTATATTCGAAATGGAATATGAGACTTGAATTGAAATTAGAGTTCAATTAGTTTACAAACAAGTTAAAATATATTTGAACATGTTATGTTCAAATATAAAAGTGAAATAGGCAACAGAGTTAATTAGCAAACCGATTTATAAATTAAGTTAAAACGATTGGATTGAGTTGACTTGGAATAAGGGAATGAGAAATTGTGATTTCATATTCGAAATCGAATATGAAACTGGAGTTGAACTTAGAATTAAATTAGTTATAAGCAAGTCAAGAATATATTGAACATGCCATGTTCAAATATAAAGTGAAATAGACAAAAGTGCTAAGTAACTAATTAAATAATGGATTAAATTAAAAACTATCGGAATGAGTGGAATAAAATTGGGAATGGGTAGATATATGTTAAACAGGTTTGGAAGGAAGTATAGAAGTGAAATAGATAGAGTGCTCGACAAAAAGGTATGTATTTAATTCGTATATGAGATTTTATGCGCCGTATCGGCTAGCCACTTGGCTTTTTCATTTTCTTTTTGAATCGAGAGGCCTGTGTGGCGGTTTGGGGATTTTCCCGATGCTCTCGGTACAAAGGAGGTTATGGCGAATTTTTCCGGAAATTTAAGGAGTTAGAATATTTTTAAGAAAATTTGATAGTTAGAAATCTATATATCGATATATATAGAATTCGATAAGGAAACGAACTTGAAAATAGAATATTATAAACGAAAAGGAAATCGATAATCTAGAAATAGAATAGGGAATTGTATATACGTTTTAAAAATAGAGAATTGGTATTTATATGATGATAATTATTCGAGGTAAGAGGTCTTGTCCGTTTTGAAGTTAAGGATGTTTTCAGTCAAGGTCTGAGAGGTAGTTATACCCCAACTTGATTGATTTCGTTTTTAACTGATAAATAGCAAGATCCAGTCTCGAAGAGGAATGTGTGAATAAGAGTTAGTTGAATGCAGTGTTTTTGGTTGTCGTAGCGAGGTTTTACACAACATTCGTTTTAACCTGAAGAAGTGAAAGTTTGGAAATATGATTATAAATATTTCCTAAGTCTTAAAATGAATGGTCAGGAAAGAGATAAGTAATTGGAATATTTTCCAATTATAAATAGAATATATTTTCTATGTATTGAAAATAAAAGGAGGCGATATATGGAAATGTTTTCCAAATAGCGAAAAGGGCCAAGATGATGATTGAAAATATTTGTTTAACAAATATTAACAAGGAAATGGAGAAGAGATTTAATTAATGAAATATTAATTAAAAAGCCCAGTGATTTGTTTGATATGTTGAATGAACACTTGTTTTTATTCGATAGTTAAATCACAGACTATCGAAGTTTTGACCATCGTTGTCAATATGGAGAGACCGGTTGGATTCTTATCCAAAGAACCACTCCGTATTGGCATAAGCGTTGCGAATCATATATGCCAAAGAAAATTTGAGACGGAGTAAAGTGCAAGGGCTGTTGTATAAGTCCTAGGTAGAGATTGCCTAGGATGGATGTACGGAATAGTGCCTTCGGTTTCGTTCGGTCCCAGAACGAACGTATATGGACGAGTGTCTGACAGAGTATTTCCAATGATCGAATGGGATGGTCTGTATAAATATATATGGTTGCAACAGATTTAATCCCTTAGCATAATATCCAGAATATTTGTGCAAATCAATTAATGATTAATGGATCTGATAATATGGCATTCAAAGTGATCGTGTTATCAATGAATGGAAAGTAATCGTAGCCTCTGGCCTCAACAACCGGGAAATGACAAAAATCGGGCAGGCAGCATGGCTATGTTGGTAGCTTCCATTAGGGTGTATCATCACATATCTAGAGATTCATTTAATTCCTTATTCTATTCGATGCTGTCCCATTCGGGAAACGGTTGCTGATCCCAACCGTTGGTGATATACATTCGATACACTCAAGCGAAATGAGGGGTCGGTCATGTGTGGCTGAGTTGCAAGATGTTCTTGTTGAACTCGGTGTATTCTCCTCTAGAGATATACCAGCGGCAGGTGGTTCCATTCCTTATCATATTTGGAAATCCATTACCCAATATGTGCTTGCGGTTTTGATTGTATATATATATATTTGGAATGTGAGATACAAACATTCCACTAGATTGTTATTTATTTGATTTAGACACTATCATAATATCAAAAGAGTTTTGATATAAAGATTATCGTTCATTTCAGAAGAATTCTGAAAGTTAAATCAAGTGTTTGGATTCTCATAAGGGAAAAACCCATTCCGTGTTATACGGCGTGGTCTTATGAGATATCATATAGTTTTCTGAAACTGTTTTAAAGTGTTTACTCATACCAGTCCCATGACTGACCCGTAGTTTATTTGTTTTGTTTTACCTAAACTCTTGGGTGCCCAAATTTGTATGGGAAGTCAAGTAGTTCAGGATTTTACAGATATATCTAAAGGAGCTTGGAGCAGGAGGCTTCAGCGTTATCTAGTTATAGTGTTATTCCGTTGTGTTGTAAGTGTTGTACTTTGATAAGTGAACATTACAGTTGAAATTTTGTATTTCAAAAAGTTATGATATATTATATTTTATTCCGCTGCGATGTGAGATTCTGTGTTGTTATTTCTGTTCTTCTTCTATCTTTATCTTTTGGAAAAAAAATTATTCGTATTTTCATGATATTTGGGTTGAATGTATGATGTATATAGTCAACTCTGATATTATGGATTTGCGGGTCACTACACCAATAGCTAAATATAAAAAGGGTAGAAGCCCAGCCCAATGACATAAAAGCCAACAAATAACCTAAACTTAGCCGCCCGCAAATAAAATACTCTCCATAAGCTTGAGCCAAATAATGGCGAGAGAAAAAAATCATAAAAAAAGTCTGATCTTCTTCTCATTCAAAAATATGCCTTCAAGGCAGTAATAAAATCTTTACATGAATTGGTATTTTAGGGAGGCTAATCTAGGCTATTATCTCGAGTTCTCGTTGGATTAAACTTGGGATCCTTCGGGACATGGGTTTGGTAAACTAAAAGTACGGCTTTGATTAACTTTGGATTTGGCCATCAATGATCGTAATAAGCCACCGCTAAAAGTCTTCGCTATATAATCTAATGCTAAGGAAAAAAGCAACACATCTAGTGTCCGCTCCGTAACCATACTAGCTACGGTTGGCGACGACAAATTGGAACATATGGAAAATTGTGGTCTCTTTGATTGGTGTCACTATTCGCCGCCAACCGTAGGAAGCTTGCTTGAATACGCCGTTTCCAACCGTAGCAAACCTGGAACAATAGGCTGTAGTCAACCGTCGCTATCCGTGACACTACGTGACCAGAATGGTGTCACTAGCCGTCACTAAACTAAAAACTTTTTTTTTGTTTTCCAGCCACTATTCTTCCTTCCGACGACAAAAACTCATGTTCATTTGTTCCACAACTCATATACGATTAATTGCTCAACATATTTTCATATCCAATAATGCAACATATTATATATACACACACACACACACTCTCAAAGTCATAACACAAACCAACGTATATACCCCAAAACCAACTCAAATACCACAAACTAACGAATAAATGACAAACACCAATACCACACATTCCATAACAAAGCATCATGTCCACAACAACTTGTACATATTTTAAAAAACAATCCACATATCAATATTCCAAGAACACATGTTTATATTTACAAAAGAATGACAATAAAAAAAAGAGAAGTATTTACTATTTCCATCATCATCCTCATCCTCATACTCTGACCCATCATCATCCTCAGGCATCCTCTCATACTCGGAAAAATATGCGGCGATCTACTCATCAAGCAAGACCAACGGTCCACTATTCTGCCAATCCTTAAGCTCAACCATCTGTTAATAGATCATGGTGATGTCCTCCTCCTGTTGAGATGTCCTGTAAGAGGCCTAGGTCATTTGTAACACCCTGTAAAATATACCCTAAATAGACATAGATGATTAAATTCACTATAAGAGGAACAATGGTTTCCAATGAATAGGGGTCGTTAGCGGCCGTTGGAAAGCCGTTGGTATACGAATCAACGGTCTTCAATGAATTCCAACACCATCAACGATAAATTTCCAATTGCTTCTAACTGTGAAACTTGATCATGTGTATTTCATGTCTGGCCAGTTAGACGTTGGAAACTATTGAGGACCTATGAAAACGCGCCGTTGCTAACCGTTGGAAGCCGTTGAAATACATGGACCTGTAAGCCGTTGCTGACCTGTAAGCCTATGTCCACTTTTATAATTTTTCTTATATTTGATAATCTATTGTAGTCGAATAGTTACAATGGTGATATAATCAGAAAAATGCCAAAAGTCCTTTCTTCTAAGTCCAGAAAGTGTATTTATAGGCGATTCGGTGCTTGAGTTGGCGGAGATACGTGCAATTCGATCCCAATTAATCAAAGAGCATGAAGAGGCATTCTAGTCCTAGAAAATCGACATGATTTGAACAGGTATCGACAGGTGGTAGTTGACCCAATCTATTCGGATGGTTTGAAATGGTAAACGCTGAGTGTGAGCTATTCTTTAGGCAGATATTCTGTTCCGGATCGGGCTTGACCCGACTCGGCCGGTTTGATCATTGCGGGTTCCAGGCAAGGTTTATTTGATTCAAGTCCATGACTCCGCTGAACCTTGATGGCCTTGCCAAAAGGCCCATCAACACTTTGCCTCCAAAGTATGTTGCATTGGAAACGGGGCATGCTTTGTAGTTGTCTACTCTGAATTACCTTTCCAAAAAATCATCTATAGGCTGGTTTGAGCTATCTCGTCATGAGTCTCATAAGCCGGAGTAGACCCGTCGAGTACCTTAGAAATTTACATTGGCTTAGGTAACAATGAGGCTTTGCTGCCAAACGCCTATTCGATTAAACTTGGCATGTTGCTGGATTGAACCATCAGCTGAGTCTGGACCAGGGGTCATGTCATTTACATACGAAGGGTCTCCCCATTGTATTATAAAAGGATGGCCTACTTTAATTCTTTCACTTTTACTCTTTACCACAGCTTAATTTATTGTTCTTTTAGGAAAAAAATTAGAAATTCTCTTCGCCTGTAATCAAGATCACTTCTTTCGTTGCTTCTACATGTATTAATCAATTTCTCCTTCTTATATTTTCAATGCATCTTGATGTAACTTTCATACACGAATCCTATTTTCTCCACCTTTTTGTCATAATTTATGCTCCAAGTAGTTCATGGCCGCAATCACGAACGCCGTGTCGTCGGAGTCGCCGGCGATGCGGTCGTTGGTGGTGATTCCGACGCCATTGTGGCAAACTCTGAAGGTATTGGAACTATCATCTTGGAATGTTACAAAGAAGAAGATGCGTCCTGCCTTTTCAAAACGTCTTGTGTTTCAAGGTATTGTAAAACCCTTAGATACGTGGCCATGTTTGAAAGGATGGGTATGAGGGTATGTGTAGGTAATGATGGCGATTTCTATACAGCCTAACATATAAGGACAAAAATGATTTTGTGATTGTAGTCTGTCAAAATAACACTATAAGGTAGAATTAATTGCTTCTGAAGCAATTGCTGATCCTAGTTCGATAGGATTTCTGGTTGATTTTATTTATCCCTTCAGAAGTTAATTAACATCACTTTCTTGCATGTCTTTGGCTGGCGGTTTTCTCGTGAATAGGCCGCTTACAATGGTTAAGACACAAGGTGTTCGCAAACATGGACCTGGTAAGGGCAAAGAATTATCCGTCCCAATTACAGTAGATAGCACTCCTGAGTCTTCGTCCAGTTCTAAATCTGATTTGGATGCCAACACCGAAGGTAGATCGACACATTCATCCCCTCTTCCTAGGGTAATAGTTGAGTCGAGCGAAACAGTAGCTATTCCAGCAGCGCCCGACACACTTCCAAGTGCGCTGATTCTGTGAAGTCCCCCGGATGCTGAGGAAAGCGCAATGAACCTTAAACAATTGCAGAACATAACCGTTAAGCACAACATCCCTTAGGGAGAGGTCCGTCTTCCTAGAGAACAAGATCGTCCTCAAAGTCCCCCTGAAGGTTACATGGCGTTGCCTCGTCCTATGTGTACTGTTGCAGCTATCCCCCTTTCCTTTATTTATTATCAACTTCCTACAATGAATGAACTTAACTCCGATGCAATTTCATCCGATCGTTTATGGAAACCTACTATCGTTACATTATTTGTACATGAAGTATCTAGGTCACCCTCCGACCTTTGATGATGTAGTCTTCTTTATCAGTTTCAAGCACAACGGGAAGAACTCCCCCTCCAATCTTTATTTCGAGGCTGTCCGTGACTGGAAAATTACTGAGAAAATCTCAAGCAAAGTGGGGAAAAAAAAGTATAATTGGTTTTACATTAAACAACAGCAGGGATGTGCTCGTTATTGGCTCCAATGCAGTAAGCTTTCCACCTTGTTTGACATGTCTGTAAAGAAATTTCTTATATCGACCTTCTCTTTTGCAGGAGAAAAGCCAATAAACCTGAGGGGAGAGTATTTTAAGAATGCTACAATAAACTGTTCAAGTTGACGCTTAAGAAACGAAAGTTTTGGAGATGTCTGACCGACACTCACTTACATCGATACGACCTTCTTGATAAGAACAAAACACTGGGAACTTGGAAGGAGGGATCTTCTTCAACAATACCTATCCAGAAGGGGACATCCGATGATAGATAGGTAGTGCCCCTAGCCAGGGGATCCTCTATCCATCCCTCATCCGAAGGTAAAAAGACATCTCGCCCACCGGGGAAAAGCTCTGCCCCAAGAGGACTGTTTCGAGAGGCCGACCGTCTGAAGAGACAAAAGAGTCGTACTGTGAAAATTATAGAGGAGGTTCAAGAGGAGTTAGTTGAGGGAGACCATGGTGAACGTCATTCGAAAGGATCTGAGGCTAGGAAAGATCCTTCTCTTATTCATGGCCCGCGGGAGGAGGGGGTGACATCCCCTTTTCATGGCTTAAAGGATTTGAAGATGCCCGACACCATCATTTCATCACAAAATTTGGATCTTGATAACTTCTTCGCCTTCAAGTCTAGGGAAGTTTCTGCACCGACCAAGCATACAGACGCTCGAGGTATGAGTCAAACTTCATTACAAGGTCGCCTAAGCAAATTTTCACACAACATCGGCACTGCATGTCACAACACCATTTTCTCTTGTGTAAATTGAGTATTGACTGCATTTATTTTTATTATATTTTATAGGAGTAATGAACACCGCATTTTATCATGACCTTTTCATCTCCCTATCTGCAGACGATAGACTTGTCAAATCGGCCGTGCCACAAGTCAGGCAAGGTGACAAGGAGGGAGACGAAAATTGCAAAATGAAAAAGAAAGAAGAGAAAGAAAAAGAGTAAAAGAGGGAGAGAGAACAACAAAGGAAGGGATACCAGGGAAAGTAAAAGCGGATACACGAGGAGGAAGAGAGAGATGGGCGCAAGTCCAAAAGAAGAAATGAGCACGAGTCTCATGAGCGTCAATCTTCTTCTTGCGCCCAGGTAAAATTCCTGGGGGAAATAACAAAGCCGAACATTCTCGGGCTATCCTAAGTTGTTCCAAGCTCTCGGTCGATCCTAAAAAGAGTCCTCAAGAGTCGTCTCCTCAGGATCAAAAAAGGGTATTCGCCGATCGAATTAGAGAGTTAGAAGAAGCTTTTCCTAACCTTGTTTTCACTGAAATTGAGCTTGCCCCCCCCCCCCCAGCTGCAATTGTTCCTACCAAGCTTCCGCCATCGGATCCAAACTAACGTTAACTATGCCTTATCCTAATAAGATGCAATGTATCCATATGACAATCAAGTATGCGGGGTAGTAAAGAGCAAATCGATAGAGAATGCTGGTCTAAAGAGGGAACTTGAATGTGACAATAGGACTTTCAGGTGGCTCGAGAAAAGAGTAGGAGAGTGTGAATCGCAAGTAGCGACTATTAAGGAGAAATGTAGAAATCCCTATGAGGATCTAAAGTCTCATCTTCCCTCAAAGATCCAAGAATGTGATTCTTAGAAGGTTGAGGTTGAAAAATTGAAGAGTGAGAAAGGTCGACATGACCTGGAAGTGCAGAACCTCAGGGCCCACCTTGACTCGTCTGAGTTGGACAAAAATCGGGCCGAAGAAAATTTCGTTGCTACAATCGAGTCAACCAACAACCTTCGGCTTCAGCATGACATTGATGTTCAATCAATCAATTCCGAACATGCCTTGTAGACGACCAATACAAAGAGAAGGATTGGGGGCCAAGTTCTTATATTCTTTGCGAGGGTCCTTCGTCATAGGAACCCGGCTTGGATAAGAGATTATCAGAAGGTGATGACTGATATGTGGAAAGTTTTTGTGAAGGAAGAGAAGGACAAGACAATGGGGAAGCCAGTAAATGAAGTGGCTTTAATGACCTAGTTTTTGCGCAAGGACGAACGAGTAGTTTTGGCTAAGGGGAAAAAAGGAGAAAGAAATAGCAGATGCTGAGCAATACATGGCAAAGGGGAAGTCGGTCCCCGAAGGATATGTCGGTGCTAGTCGGACTAAGACATCCATTCCTTCTTCTATTGCAAACATGGAGGCTAGTTCAACTTCTATCTTCCCCCCATACCCATCTAGGGATGTGGAGGAATACCCGACCAAGTCCGATATCGGAGGTAAACTTGTTCCTTTCTCCTTAATTTCAGGTTCACCTCCTCGACCATAACTTATATTTTTCCTATCACAAGCACTTCATTAGCAAACGAGAATATCGAGGTAGAAACCGTAGTGTTGGAGAAAGACTGCGCTGGGGGGACGGTAGGTGTCCCAAAGGAGAAAGTAGATGACAAAGAGCCACCAGAGGACGATGATGTTGAATTTGTAGGTGAAGTCAAGGGAGGCGATCATCCTTCAATTGCTGACATGAAGGCCAGAGATGAGAAAGATATCTTATCTCTGAAGACCGAGACGTCTGATGAACCCCTGAATATTCCTCCCCTCAAGGCTTTTCCTCAGAGCATTATTTCACCAGTCAACATTCCTCTCTTTGTAGATTCAACTAGTCTGAGCACAAGGAAACAAAACGCAGCATCAGTTCCTGGTCGTTCCAGTTCTTTTAGCAACAGCTTAAGGGATCGAAGTCTGGGTTGACCACCGAGGAAGCACTAGAGATGGTTAGGCAGAAGGAGTTGGAAGATATGATCAAGCGCGAGGATATACCACCTCCATCTTTGAATCCTTTCATTGTAATTTTACTTTAGGCCCTTTATGTAACACTGCACACATACTTTAGTTATCACCAACACGAGGGGCATAGGTCACTTTACTACGATGTCTAACACTGGTGTGTTAAAGTATAGCTAGCGATGCAGACAAGATCAAAGATCGGAAAGACCCTGTAAGTCGAGGCTTCCTCCCCATCGTCACATACATATGATTCTACCGATAGTGATAGCTAGAATGGCAGTGAGCTTGAGACTACTGAAGGATCCGTTCCTTCTCAAATGGCAAGTTCCCCTAAAGTGTCCGAACAAGGAAAACAAACAGAGGTGCAACATTCTTTGGTTATTCATGAGGAGGTTGAGACCATGGATATTATGAGTAGGGATGCAACAAGGAATCCGGTGTCCTGACATGCTGTCTGACGTGGTTATCTTAGAGAATCCAGCAGACTTGTTACCGTCCTACATGGATGCTACAACAGTTAGGAAGATGGCGCAGCGGTTCAACATACCAGATGGTGATGCTCATTCGCCGGGGGAGAGAGAGGCAGGGCTCATGTGCTGCCCGAGGGTCTTACTGCTTGGAATAGACGAGCTTGTTTTTCCGGGTGCGTGCCCCTGGCCAATGATTTTATTCGGGACATTTTATGCTATTTCCACCTCACATAGTCGCAACTGCACCCCAATGCTTATGGTTCCCTCTTAGGCACTTATGTTCTCTATCGCGAGTACTTACAGTTGGAACTCACCAGAGAGGATATTCGGTATTTTTTCAATCTAAGGATAATGATTGGCACCTTACCCTCCCAGTGGTTCCTGGAAGCATCATCTGCCACCAAAATTTTCGTCGAGAAGTGGCCCAGGCCGTCAAGTTTAAGTACGAGTGGTTCTTTGTGCGTTGCCTCCTGGATTTGCGAGAAGATGGATAGAAGGGAGTGAGTACTCTGGAACTTCGTTTCTTGTGCTTTTTTGTGTTTCTCGTCTCTCTCCTGACCCTATTTTGATTTTGGCAGGGAATCCTATGGCGCCCACTAGTGATGAGTATCGGCGACGTCTTGATGCCTTGCGAGCTACCCCTGAGGAATTTCGCAGAATTGAGACCACAACAAGCTAGCAGAGCGTTCACCAGGCGGGGTTTCTCCCTAATGATCGAGTTGTAATTAGGCATGTGGTATGCCAAATGAGAGAGTGGCGAAGGGCCCAACTGCCCTTGGCCGGAAAAGGGAAATGCCCACCGTTCGGGAAAAACCGTAAAAGATTGCCAAATCCCAAGGAGATGTACGCAAAGACGAGGCTCTCGGTCAGGAGGAGGTCGCTAGAGTTGAGGGGTTGTCGAGCACTCCCGTCCCGCCTCCGGTAGGAGAGGGGGAAGGAGCATCGGGCAAATAGCGGTCTCCAGCGACCCATTCAGGGTCCGTCGCCTCGCTCGAGGATGTGGGCTTTTTCGATGACCTTAATATACTTGATCTGGATTTGACTCCATGGCTGAGTACTGCGAGCATGGAATAACCGATACTTGCTACGGAGGGGTGAACTACTTCGAGCGGACCACAATCTGGTTTGTTGAGAGAACACTTAGGCATACACTCATAAACACTGTATAGCATAGCGGTTCACCAAAGTATATAATTCGACTAACTTTGGCTCGTTTCTTTGGCAGGTATTACGGCTAGAGGGCGTGGAGGGCGAGGTTATGGACATGAAGACCGCCGACGCCCTAGGAACACTTTCTTCGAGAGCTTTAGAAGAAGGACCAGTTTGTATGATACCCCACCCCCACCAGAACAGGGTAGTGAACTTCGAGATAGGGATCGGTCTCAGCGATCTCCTCCTCCTCCCATTCGCATGTCTAAGGGAGATTCTCGACTTAACTTAGGTAGCTCCTGGCACTTGCCTTCGACAGCTCCCCCGCATACTACACCGTTGGCTCCCGTTCAGCCCGCCAAGGGGAGGGAGCTGTCGCTTGGCCAATCAATATCGGATAAGGAGACTGCTATGGGGATACAATACCTGATGGAGCCTCAAATTCGTGAGCTTTCTATAGAGGAGCGGAAGGCATTTTTGAAACAGCATTTCCCCCGACACTATTTTGATGAGCTGCTATTTCTTCCCGATTTCTGTTTAGCTCCTGCTAGGGAATCTAGGGAGGTATGGATGCATGTAAAGGTCATGTATCATCAAGTCAACGAGCTTACCAAGTACTCCTTCCATCTTTCGGAGTTGATCAGGGGAGAAATTTGGAGCTTATTAATCGGCAACCGACTATTGACTGCGAGAAGACCACCGTTGGTAACTTGGAAACAAAGATAGGTAGGTCTATCCATTGCGATGCGGTCATTTAACCGTTAGCCTTTATATTTCCGAATTTTAAATTTTAATCGCATTGCTGCAGCGGAACTGAAGCATGCATATGAGATTCTGAAGGAGGTTGAGCATGACTGCTCAACTTCCAAAGATACCGTAGCTAACTTGACTCTAAGTGTACAGGCCTTAAGCGAGACAAGGCCGAGCTGGTGCAAATGTGTGTCGACCTGGAAAGGGACATTGCGAGAGTCACCCAACTCTAGAATGATAATAATTCCTTGAGGGCGGAGAATGGAAGGTTACATGCCGAAAATGCAATGGTTGTTGAGCTGAGGAAGCAACTTGAGGCTATGAGGAAAGCAAAGGAGGATGCCGAGGCCAGTAATAGGGATGTGTTGAGGACGGTCAATAGGCTGAAGGTCGAACACCTAAGGGAGGTAGAACAACTGAGGGAGCAGCTGGAAGATATGGAATTCCGCGTGGAATCATCCTTTGAGGAAAGTATCCATGATATGTATGTCAAGGTCCTGAAATTTCGAGGACTCTCATGGGTCGAAGATTACTCCCGTGAACTAGCTCGAACCTGGGAGAGGTTGGTCCCGTATGAGGCCTATTTGCGCCAAGTAGATGCGAGCACTTTGGATGAATACCAGGTTATAACTGTCCTCCTGAATGATTAGGAGCGTGAGAAGCTGGAAGAGGGGAGGAAACTGCTGCTAGAGGATGCTGAGAAAGAGAGGTTGGCGAGGCTCGCTGCGGAGAAGGGGAAGTCTGCAATTATTGAGAGCGTAGTTATGGCGGAGGCATTTGAAGAGGGAAGCTCTTATCGGCTATCGACCCCTGAATCTGCTACAGTGAGCGATCTCACAGCCTTGGCTCAGGCCTCTACTGAGTACAACCCCAAATATCCGGCTCTAGGAGACACCGGATTCATATTACCTACCGCGACGAGCACCTTTCCCATCCTTTCTACACCATCCCTGACCGGAGGTAAATTCCCTTTACAATGTATCCCCGAGGATGAAGTGATTAACGAATTTTCGGACTAAAAGGTTGTGTTTTTACTGTGAAACCCCTCTTGAATCTATCATGACACCAGGCTTTGCCTCATGGTTGCGCAAGTGACCGAATCTAGGCCAAGTTTTGCGGGAGTACAATTTGGAGATGGCGGCGATCAGTTCGAAACCTACTCGGATATAAGGATAACGCCCAGTATTTATGAGGATCTTTCCGATGAAGGAGAGGTGGTTAATGGACAAAGTACTCATGCCGGAGGTCCAATGGAAGCCGATGTACCTTCGATGGCGGATGGGGTTGAGGCCTAAAAGGCCAAAATGGTGGCCAAGTGTGAAAAGTTGGAGGAGAAGCATAGGCAGGATGAGGATACCAGACAGGGGGTCCTAATGAAGACCAGATAGGATATTGAGAGGAGCGCCACCAAGACGGTTGAGAAGAGAAGGGCCGATGAGGAGGCGGAGAAGAAGAGGGATGCTGACGAAGCTTAGAAGAGGAAGGAGGGTGACGAAGCCCAGCTGAGGGTCATCGAAACCTCTGAGAAATCCAAGGTCGACGATGTTATGGTGCATAAATCCCAGAAGTTGGCTGAACGTCGGGCTGCCAAGAAGGCAAGGGAGAAAGCAGAGCTGGAAGCTACGAAGGCCCCGCGGAGGAGCAGTATTGTGGTAGCCCTTCCCGCCGAGGATGCCCCCAGGCCTAAGTCGCATACCATTCTGACTTATATCACTGAGATTTCGAGCAGCGATGGTGTAGATGAGAGACACCTTTCGGTTTCCCACGAGTCAACTACTCCTCAAAAAGGCCGAGGAAGCAGGAGTGGATCAGGAAAGAAGAGGCCTGGGGATGAATCATCGAGTCTCGAATCTACAAAGAAAGAGCGCAAACACAAGAAGAAAAGACTCGATTAGTATTAGCAACTTGAGTAGAAGTTACCATTATTTTGGTAGTGTAAGATGATTTTTTACGCGAGTACGACCCTCGCTTTTGGTTTTTCAAGACATGGTGCGGTTTTCATGTACACCTGTCGTTAGAAACAAAGATGTTAGACATGTAGTTCTTTTAATGTGTGATGTCGAGTGTTCGGATGTTCTTTTTATGTTTTCTAGTATCATGTACTTGCTTAAGCATACTTATCATTACACTTAACACAAAAGCGATCGGGGACCGCGCTCTAGGTAGATTATTCCAGAGGGGTGAGATAGAGCGCTGGTTTCAGTAAAAATTCCTCAGCTCAGGAAACCCATAGTTTGCGAAACCAGGCTGAGCACCTGCTGTTTTAGGTTGCCCAGGGTTAATCCCAAGTATAGCGAAGGCGTTAGACATTGAGATTTGCGGTCCGTCCGGTGGATGGCTCTCCCGTGGTCCATCGGGTTGAGGCGAGCAAAAGGAGTCATTTATTCGCCGAGAAGAGAAGCTAGAATCATCAGGTTGTAAGGTCCGATCGTGGTCGTGGGCTACCCCTTAGCCTTGAGAGCTTCGAGGAAGAAACGATTTAAGGTCGGTCTTGGTGCTGTGCCAATTCGATCGGCACCCTTAGCAAGTGGAGAGATTTGCATCACTTTTAGTAAGTTGTTGGGCGGCGGCCCCAAGTCGCTTTGGACATGAGTGCGAAACGATTTATCCTCGGTCTCGGCGCAGGGCCGAGGTTCAAGTTAGTGGTTATTTATACTCGGTCGCGTTCAGGCCGGCGATTCGAGTAGCGTTGCCGGCTCCCGCGCTCGGGGTGCCGGTCATAGCCAAGCGTGGGTTGTCCTCGATGTTGGCTCGAGGCTTGGATGGCGGCACTGGCTCCTGTGCTCTAGGTGCCGATACGGCGATCACATGTTTGATACGAGCTGGTCGTCAGGATTTATCAAATAAGAGTAAACAGAAAGATGTAGGAAATTGAACATCATTTCTACTGATAAATTTGGCAGTAATAGCCTTTACAATGTCTTGAATTTCTAAAAAGCAAAACATCATTGGAAAGCATAAACAACTGTGTACTAAGTTATGTAAAGTAGCAGCGGAGATGTTCGTTGTTCCATGCCCTTGGGAGTTCGGCTCCATCCACGGTTGCAAGCTTGAAAGTCCTGTCGCTGAGCTTTCGTTGTATGGAGTATGGGCCTTCCTAGCGAGGAGCAAGGCCTACTGGTGGAGGAAAAACCCATTTTAAGACTAGGTCGCCGATGTCGAGATCCTTGTGGCGGACCCTGGAATTGAAGTATCGGGCGACTCGTTGCCGTTGGGCGACGGTTCGAAGATCAGCTTTGTTCCGTTTTTCCTCTAGCAATTCGGGTGACCCCAAAAGTAAGTCTTGGTTTGTTTTCGGATCGAAATAAGTAACTCGATGAGATTGGAGCTTGAGCTCAATGGGAATGACGACCTCAGATCCGTAGGCAAGGGCGAAAGGAGTGTGTCCGGTTGCAGTCTTATGGGTGGTTCGGTATGCCCATAGGGCTAGAGGAAGCTCGTCCGACCACTTGCCCCAATCCTTTTCCAGGCACTTCTTGATGATGGATTTAATGACCTTGTTGACCGCTTCGAGTTGCCCGTTGGCTTAGGGGTGAGCCACCGCCGAGAATCTTTTTTCGATGCTACGCCGCTGAAAGAAAGCTTCGAATTCTGTGCTCTCGAACAGAGTGTCGTTGTCGGAAATAATAGCTTGAAGGACCCTATATTGGGTAATAATGTTGCGAACAATGAAGTTGATCATCTTCTTGGTCGTGATTGTGGCGAGAGCTTCGGCCTCTACCCATTTGGTAAAATAATCAACTGCGACGACAGCATACCGTACCCCACCTCTGGCCATTGGAAGAGTTCCAATAATGTCGATTCCCCATATGGCGAATCACCATGGACTGATCATTTGCGTCAGTTCTGTAGGCGGGGCTGTCGGGATCTTTGAGAAGCGCTGGCACTTATAGCACTTGCAAGCTTAATCGATGGCGTCTTGGTCGAGCGTAGGCCAGTAATAAACGTGTCTAAGTATTTTTCTTGTCAGGGTTTGTCCTCCAGTATAGTCGCCGCACTCCCCTTTATGTACACCTGGTCAGTACTCTAATGGCGTCGTGATGGGCTACACATATGAGCAATGGGACAGAGAAACCTCTGCGGTAGAGTATTCCATCCATAAGGAGATAGTGAGTTGATTGGCGAGTGAGTGCTTGACTTTCTTTCCCATGTTGGAGATAGTTCCTGATTTGCGTCATCCAAGATTCTAGTTCAGGCTCGGTGTTCATGACCACCTCGGTTTGTGCTTGCTTGATGCTTGGGGAATTAAGCACCTCGACTAGGGTGAACCCAGTAAGTTGCGGGTCCTCGGAGCTTGACTTGGCTAAGGAATCTGCCCTCTCATTTTGCTCTTGAGAGATTCGTGTGATGATGTAGTGATCGAAGCTAGTGAGTAATCCCTGAACCTGGGCCAGAAAGGGGGCGAGCCGCTTCCCCTTGGTTTGATATTCTCAATGTACCTGGCGCACAACGAGTTGTGAATCGGGGAAGATTTGGATGGCCTTTAGTTTGAGCTCGACCGCGATTCTGAGTCCAGCTATCAAGGCCTCATACTCCGAATCGTTGTTGGTAGCAGGGAAATTTAGCTTTAACACATAGTATATCGGGTGTTCCTCAGGGGTGATAAGCACGACTCCAGCCTCGGAGCATTTAATGCTGGAGGACCCGTCCACGAACAATTTCCATTGAGCGTCGAGAGCCTCACTGTTCTCTGTATGCGACTCCTCAAGGGCAGTGATTTCTACAATGAAATCAGCGAGTGCTTGTCCGAGGATGGATCGACGGGGGACAAATGTTATCTTAAATTGACTCAGCTCCATCTCCATTTCAATAGCCGTCTAGATGCCTCGAGTCGCTGTAGGAACGGTCGCAGCGGCTGGTCGGTGTAAACCTTTATGGGATGAGACTGGAAGTATGGTCGAAGCTTCCGAGAATAGATCAATAAGAAGAATGCCAGCTTTTCCAGCTTCAGATAATTCTTTTCTGCCCTCGTTAGTCGCTTGTTGATTTAGTAGACGGGTTGTTAGACACGATTCTCGATGCGTACCAGTGCCGAGCTGATAGCCTGCACAGAAACAGCCAAATACACGTATAAGTCATCGTGGTCCACAGGCTTAGATAAGATAGGTGGTCGCTCAAAGTGTTTCAGGAGGTACTTGAACACAGAAATGCATTCTGGGGTCCACTCGAAGTTGCGTTTCCCCTTTCGAAATAAATCGAAGAAAGGAATGCACTTGTCGGTGACCTTAGAGATGAACCGACTTAAAGCGGCGACCTTCTCGTTTAAACTTTGGACATCTTTGATGTTCTCGGGGATTTGGATATCCCGAATAGCATGGATTTTTTCTAGATTCGCTTCGATGCCTCGGGAGTTGACGATGAAACCCAAGAATCTTCCTGAAGCGACGCCGAATGAGCACTTCAAGGGATTGAGTTTCATGTCGTACCGGCGGAAGACATCGAACATTTCGAAGAGGTCGTGGATGTGTTTGCTTGATACTTTAGATTTTACTAGCATGTCATCCACGTACATTTCCATGGATTTCCCGATTTGGTTTTTAAAGAGGCGATTGACCATTCGCTGATAAGTGGCGCCGGCGTTCTTGAGACCAAAGGGCATGACGTGATAGCAAAAGAGTCCAAGGTCAGTTATGAAGGAGGTATGATCCTGGTCGCGAAGGTTCAAGAGAATCTGATTGTAGCCTGAATAGGCATCCATGAAAGATAATAGTTGGTATCCTGCGGTTGAGTCGACTAGTCGATCGATCTTCGGGAGTGGGAAGATATCCTTGGGACATGCCTTGTTTAAATCGGAGAAGTCGACGCATGTTCTCCATTTACCGTTGGCTTTTTTGACCAGGACTTGATTGGAGACCCATTCGGGGTAGTCGGTTTGGCGAATAAAGTTGTTGTTGAGTTGACAATCTACATCTTCCTCGAGTGCTTTGGACCTTTCGAGTCCCAGGAAGTAGTGCTTCTGCTTGATTGGAGGAATTGTGGGATCAATACTTAGACAATGGCAAATGACCGCGGGGTTGATGCCTTTCATATCAGAGTGAGTCCATGTGAACACGTCCAAATTAGCCTTCAAGAAAATTACAAGATCTTCTTTGATTGTGGGATGGAGTTGCCATCCTATCTTTAACACCCTTGATGGATCGTCAGGATTAATTCGAATATCCACTGTAGGTTCGACCAGAGTATCCCTTTCGTATTCGGACTCTTCGTCCTTCCGTGGGTTGAGGTCATCGAAAAGACGGCAGTGCACCTAAGCCAAGGCTCAGACGCCACTGATTGCTATGCGGAAACACTCTTGGCGCAAGAAGGTGTGGGCACGATTTTGCCCTTGTCCTTATTGCGCGCATTCTTCCATTCTATTGCATAACATTCTCTGGCATTTGCTTGGTCGCCTCTAACTGTTTCATTCCCATTTTCTGTCGGGAATTTCATTTGGAGAGACCATGGTGACATGCAGACCTGAAACTCTGTGAGGAAAGGGCGTCCAAGGAAAGCGTTGTAAGGGGAATCGATGTCTATAACAATGGAAGTGAGGATTCGGACCCGGCTCTGATCCCTCTCGCCTAGCTCCACAGTCAAATCGCTCATTCCCACTGGGCAACTAGAAGCCCCATTGAAGTCGTGGATTGTGGCGCGACATGGCTTTAGATCCTTCATTTCCAATTTCATCTGGTCGTAAGCAGCTTTGAAAATGATGTTGACCAAGCTTCCCGAGTCAGTTAATACCTTTCAGACATAAGCGACACTGATCTGAGCCGTGATAACTAGTGGATCAGTGGTCGGGATTTCAACCCATATAGAATCTCTTTCGTGGAAAACAATATCGTCCCGCATGGTTTTTTGGAGCTTGGCTGGGATAGATTCATCAGGAGCGGAGCAAGCCTCATAAGTAGCATGCTTTATGGAACTCACACACTCTTCCATTTTCCAAAAGCTATTGTGTGTAGGAAAAGGTCCGCCACATATAGTGTTAATCACAATTCCTCGCCTTGGGTTAGATGGTGCCGGAGCCGCCTTGGCGAGCACTGTAGGTGCTGGCGCTCGAGGTTTTGAACTAGTTTCGAGTGGAAAAGGTTCTTGGACCTACTGTTCGAGTCGCTTTTCACGGATAAGTTTCTCGATCGCATCCTTAAGCTGGCGGCATTCAATGGTATTATGTCCGTATATGTCATGGTAATGATAGTACCTACCGGTATTTTTCTCGAAATTAGTGGATTCTCTGGTACGTTGTTTCTTGTATGGTAGTGTGTTACACGTCTCCAGGTAAATTGTTTCTAAGTCTTCATTCAACAGGGTGTAGGTCTCAAAGGCGCGGTGAGGACCGGGTTTTCTTGGCTCAATCGGGGCTTGAGCGTTGTTTCGGCCACCCTGCCTACCATTAGCCGGTCTCTGCCTGAAGGGACCTGCCTCCTTGTTCTGATCGAAGAGCTCTCCGACTCTCTTTCCTCTAATGCTATCATTTGCGACATTAATTTGCGGGTTGTTAGGGTGACTTATCTCGGAGAGCCGATTTCGTCTCGCTTCATCTTGGCATAAGTACTGCCCTGCCTTTTCGTAGAAAGCGTCTATGCTTTTAGGTTGCTTCCGGTCGATCCACGCCCCCGAAATCGGAAGTAGGGAGGACACATTTTTCTAGTTGAAAGAGAACGGTGTGAGGATCTGGGTCTTTGACCTCGGTGAGGGCGATATTGAACCGGGATAGGTAGCTTTTGAGCAACTCAGCAGGCCCTTGATATAGGTTGGACAGAATAAGGGCGTTCTTTGGAGTCGGGATATGCACCCTAAATTTCTTGATTAGTTCTGTTGCTAGCTGGCCGAACTTGTTGATGGAATCAAGTGGGAGGCGAGAGAACCAAAGTAAAGCGGTCCCGGATAGGAAGACTGGGAATGTAACGACCCGTCTTTTTGTCCAGTTTTCACCGGTAATTAGACCAACTTAAACTGTTCATAAAGGCGGATTGTAATAGGTACTAACATATATCGAACAAAATAACAGAAATTTTCATTACATCATACAAATGTTACATCATAGTTACATGGAATATCAGAGTTACAACATATAGCACCGGAAAACATAAATATACACTCAGCGAAAGAAGCGATATGATATAGTGAAAACTCCAACTTCAACTCGAAGCTCCAACTCCGAAGGTGCTCCAATCTTCCTTCAAAGATCCATAACTGAAAAACTAAACCACTAGCTACCTGTGCGGAAATTAGTGGGCACCCAGAGTTTAGGAAGGAACAATAAACTCCAGTCAGCCATGGGACTGGTGTGAGAACATAAAACAGTTATTTGCCTTACGGTTTATTTTAAAGTTGGGAAATTCACCAGTCCACACCGCTAATGCAGAACGGGTTTACTCCGTGTGAATACCCGTGCATATAAAAGCGCTATGGCTTTTGGAAAATAAAGCTATCATAAGCTCGTCCCACATCACACAATGCAAGCGCACACTAGATGGACGAGTTTTATCTTATGATAACCAAAATTCCTTCATACTTGAAAATCCTCTTTAATATTATCATTAGTGCATAGTGTAGAAAAAAATTTCAAAAATAAATGTATTAATCTTAGACGGCATAGTAACCCATCCTACTATGTCGCCATATATATACAAACAAGACCGTAGGGCGCATACTGGAGATTGGGTTTCCAACTTGATGATTCCTTACACGAAAGATCAATCGGAATACAAACGAAGTGTAACACGACTTTTTTGTCCAAACACAGACACCAACTACAAATCTTGAGGTAGATCAACGGTTTTCGTCCAGTCACAGACCACCAAACATACCCTATTCCCAAATTCTCAAGGGGTACCTCCGTCGCAGCTATCAATCGCAAAATCATGTATATGTCAACAACCTAACCGCCAATTTCTCATCATCCACGGTGTGAGGCTTGTAGATGTCAGGATATACACAAAGCTACGCTTTGATAAGCCATGCTTTGATCATCCTTAGCTCATTCCATAACATGAGTATGCCACATTGTCAATTCACAACATATCACTGACTTCAATCCATACATAAACTCTAAGCATGTAAAACTTAGAGTCGGGAATAATTAGTTGCCACAATCCAATATATATCAACAGAAATTAGTGCTATGTGGTCAATCACAATGTTAGACACACCATCCATACAAGTTCATTTTGGGTCTGAACGGAACAAAATCCGAAAATACTCAAATATATTCAGACCTCATGCCACTTATAACCTCGTACCAGGTGATCAGCCCGATTCGAGACATCAGCAATCCGTCCAAATAATCCAAAGATTCTGGGCCTTCATTTGTCATTTCCGAATCTTCAATTTTGCTTCATAGCGTCGTATTATTACTTGGAATTGTTTTCGGAAGTAAATCCGATCCCGGTCTTTCCAAATAATTAGCGTGCATTAAAACACGACTATGGACTATATCGGTTCCAATTCAAATCTCCTTCAAGTGGTTTTCAAGTCATTTATAATGAGATTGAATTCATTACAATTTCTTTAAATTCCATTACCATCACATTTTCTCCTTTTCAAATCCCATATTCATATTTCCCATTTATTGTTGTCATCTATGCCAAATCTAAATTTGGATTTTGAATTTTATTCATGCATATTTATTACTTTGAAACCTCCCAAAATATTTAAGAAGCCTCTTTGGAAAGATAATTCTTGTCTCATACATTTGCAAACTCAAATTATTTCAAGGAAGTATTACATTGCTACTTATGTACTATAAAATAGTCACTTAACCAATTAGGTTCAAAAACCATTCAAAATTTCCAAAACAACGCTTATTAAATTTCAAGATTGTTTAAACTTTAAATTAAATTCCAAATTCATTCTCAATTCAAAGAATTTTAATTAAATTTCAAACTAGATTTGAAATAACCATCCTGTCCGTCGGATCGGTTAGGGATAGCCAGGGAGAGCAGGAAACTGTATTTTCCAAACTCAAGCTTTAGACTCTATCCTCTCTATCATCCTAGAACGGTTTGGTGTATATATATATGTGTGTTACTGGAAGGGATGTTGTTAATATATACATATATATTTTTGATAACGGTTCAAAACCTAAATTTGTCCAATCCTTTTTAAACATAATTAAAGTTTTATAATCTTAAATAAAACCGAAATTTAAATTTGCGTTGGAAAAATAAATATAGTATTACCAAACTTGTCTAATTCTTTTAAAACTTACAATGGTCTTTTAAAAATGAAACAAATGCATTTATTAAAACTAATATTTCATTAAATATTCAAACCAAGATTTTTCTTTTATAGATAAATTTCAAAGCTTATGGATGGTTATGAAGTTAAACATTTACATAGACAAATATAACTCAAAATCAAATTTTAATTTAGATTCCAAACATATTTCAATTTCTAAGAGTCCAAAGCAATTTTTTTTAATATATTTCCAAAATCATTTTTTTGTTATAAAAATCGTTTACATATTCATAACTTAGATTTCAAATTATTCCGATATCTAAATTGAAAATTTTACTTTTAAATTTTATTTATTAAACTAAATAATCGTCATTCATATGAGAAGGAGATTTAAATTGACTACCCATATATCTCCATAACCATGATGTGTGATACAACAAAATCAACACATATGACCACAACATTGCAAAATTTAAAACAACCATCAAAGTTGTGCGCAAGCGTCACGGTAAATAACGCTTAGTGTTTTAGTGTTCCTAACTTACACAAACATCCATTTAAATCATCACAACAATAGCAACCATGCATAGAGAAACAATGTTCATTACTAATTATAATTTACGGTTCCTATTCATTTTCTTTAAAATAAATAAATTTAAATAAATGTTCTCACCGGTCACTGCTTTCCAAATTTCCAACGTCAATCCTGCTTCCGTATCAACTGCCAAAAGTTTGCCAAATGAACACGTGCGACGCACACTACTTCTTCCTAACACATGTATTTCTACCATATATCTTCGCATGTACTCACTTAACACCAACGTCGCTTCCTTCTTTCTGCATGCAGACATCGCCGAACAGTAAACACCTTACGCATGCAACATGCTTTTCCGACAGCGAAACCTTTCTGTCATCGTTTCCTCCTTATAAATAAATATATATACTTTAAAGCAAGAGGGCCGAGTTTAGGTTCATAGTCAGACCGAGGAGGAAAGAAGAGTTACTGGTCCCTATGTAGGCTCTGGCCTTGCCGGTGTATATTAGAAGAGGAGTGAGGAAAGATGATGAAGGCTCATGTGTGGCATGCGGGTTTGAGGAGCCAAATGTTCCTAATGGTTCAAGGCAACGGGTGCTATGGAATGGAAGTGAGCTATTCGGAGTTCATCGGGTTGGTGCAGCGTTGTCAAGGCGGTTCCACGGTGGTAGTGGAAGTTGCAAAAGGGAGAGTATTACTGTGAATGATTAAGAGGATAGGGAAGTTTCTTTGAGAAGAGAGGGTGGTGTAGTGGGTCTGCGACTAGGGTGGTGTGCAAGAGCTGGGTAGTCTTTATGAAGAGGAGAGGGAGAAGGGCACTAGCCGATAGGGCAGCTGGGTTGCACTGGTGGTGTACTGGGGGTGGTGCTAGCGACTGGAAGTCATACGGGGTGCCAAGACTTGCAAGAAGGCCATAACTAATTGGAAGGGAAATAACATCTGTTTCCTCGAATGGAGAGGCGGGTGATAGAGTCAGTGAGGTGCTGCTGTGATCTGGATGGGGTTTACAGTCGCCGGAGGTGGTTGAAGTTTGGTGGAAAGGTACAGTTGTGGGTAGTGGAGAGACGGACAAGTTGGTGGATGAAGAAATGTGGTGGAGCTGAAAAGGAAAGTGAAGTGGGAGGTTGCAGAAGGAACTGTCGGTCTGGTGGGTATCGGATGGCACAGCTAGGCGGTGGGGTATTGTGGTGCGGTGCTTGAGAGAAGAGAAAGCAGATTTTTCTTGTAAGAAGGAATAGGTTTTGATTTTTTTTGTATTCAGGAAAGAGACGAGTTGTTCTAGGGGAAAGCTACGATTTTTGGGCAGAGGAAAGGGAAAAGGTCAGAGCGATCGTCAGGCGAGCAGGTGGAGGTTTATGGGCTTGTTGTAGTGGTGATTGTCACGGCGGCGCCTGGAAGGGAGAGACCATGGGTTTGGAGAGGAAATACGTTGGTAAGGACGCGAGCTTTCACTTATAGTTCCAGGTAACAAAACTTTGAATTTTTTTCTGAGTACTGTAAAATTTGGCAATGAGGAAAAATGAAATGGACTGAGGAATTACTTGCATGAAGAAGAAATGAGACAAGGAAAGAAGTGTGGTAAGCGGTGAAGATGAAGAGCTACTTTTATTTCTGCCGCTCATAGTATTTTATTTGAGAAAAGCGTTGGTTCTCTGCGCACGCAGATCTCAAATCCTGGTGTACTATTTCAAAGATCTTGGTATTGATATGGCAATATTTTAGTCTGCTGCCATATCCTAAACCAGATTTTCTCAAATATGGTTGTCCGCCATATCTTTAAAAAAAGAAGGAAAATTTTGATTTATTTTCTATGGATGGTTTGTTAGGCTAAATAGTGTTGTTTACGTTATTTCTACGTTATAAATTCAACCGTTACAAACCTACGCAAAATATATGAATTTTATTTTGCTATTTATTTCATAACTTTATTTCTAATTAATTTCTTTCATGTTGAACGCCTTTCAGCAGTTGAATTCTGAAGTTGATTTAACATCGTGTTTTGCCATTTACATTCAACGGTCTTGACTAAATCTCAACAATATATTTTTCTTTTCTTCCTCCACGCAACTAATTTCTTTGTTTAAAATCAATAAATTGTTTCTAAATTAAATTTTCAGAATTTATTGCAATACAAATTTTATTTTTACCATCATGTTCCAAAATATATACTATCATTAATTCGGGCAGAGATTTTTAAACTTTTATTTACCAATGCCATTTATTCTAAGAGTAAATACTTCATTCAAAACAAATGCCCAGTAATAAATTGAATTTCATATATTTTCCTCTCAAAGAAAATTATCCAAATAATTCATTTCTTAATTACAACATTTATTTTCTAAGTTGATTTTATATTTATTGTAATACCGTAAATTTAGGAGAAATGTTTAACTAAGCTTATATTTACAAACGCCATTTTATTTAAAGGTGAATACTTCGTTCAAAAATAAATAGATGTACAATTTATAATTGGAATCTCACATATAAGCATATATATTTTCTTTTATAAACCAAATTACGAGATCAAAATTATTAATTAATTAATAACGGTGATAAGTTTTGTTTCTATAACCAAACGCTAAATATTCAAACCGGTTATTAAAGTAAGTCTCATCTAAAAGTTTATAAATTTACAAAAGGGTTCACACATTGTTCAAAAATAGACAAATTCGAAATATAAATATTTATCTTACGTAAAATTTAAATTTGAATTATATTTTTATATGTCAAAATTTCTAGGTCGTTACATTCTCCCTCACTTAATGCTTTTCGTCCTCGAAAAGGAGAGTTGTAAAATTTTGCTTAAGTAAAATAAATCTTATTTATAAAATTTATTAAGGCCAACTGATGTATAAGACTTTATTAAATAAAAATACTTTACAACTTCTTATAAGCTCGAAAATTGATCCAAAGGTTCTTAATAGATTGAACACAAAATTCATCATACACTAAATTGGTAAACTTCTTATAAGTAAAACTTAAATCATCGTATAAAAGCTACATAAGGGAGCTATGCTCAAGGTATAGGTAAAATCTAAGTAAAAGTAGTTTTAAAATGGCAAAGTTATTATTAAAAATAGGTTTAATAAATTCAAGGGTTTAATATAAGATAGCCTTAAAAGTTATAGTAAAATGGTTAAATATTGGAAATTTAACAACTTGGTAGAAAATAGGTAATATAATAAAATAGTAACTATTACATGCAAAAGAACTTGAAGTAAAAATGAAAAATATAGTAGTTTAGCGGGATAATAGATAAATGAATAATTAGAGAGCTTAAATTAAAGTGTTATTTAAATTACTATATTTCAAAACTTTTGAAACCTCTAAATGATTTCTTCGACTTAGAATCCTGTTTTATTTCAAACCATTGAAATACTACATATTTTCTTTCATATAGAAAATCATACTTCACTTCGGGGTTTCAAAACCAAAATTTCAAACATTCTACAATGAATTCAAATCAACTATTTATTAATATTAGTTCGAGAAGTTTTCCCACATGATGGGCTACTAAGTATCACCCCTTACACACAATCTAATCTCACCATAGTTTTGTCACGGGTCACTCGAACAGACCAAATCATTTCATATCCCGAAATTGTAAATCATTTCGTAATCCATAATACTTTAAACAAAATATAGTTTCCAAATATTTCAAAGTATCAAGATTCAAGTTGTCGTAATTTTCTTGGTTTATAAACTACTTATGTTTCATATTTCGAAATAAATGGAATTTTCTAGTCCAATGATTTTAAGAATCATATTCAGCTTCAATTTATTTCGAAACACCCCACTATTATTCATATAACCATACAAATTTCTTTTGGAACTCAAATTAAATCAATAAAATTAATTTTCCAGAATTTAATTTACTAAAATTCAGGCCTTCTACAATTTAAAATTTCAGAAATCCTTTTTCACTCCATATAACAATTTAATCCCAAATTGTTTCAAACATTTTAAGATTTCCAAATAGATTTCATATAAAAATTTCCAAAAGCTTCAATCAACGTTTTAGACATTATGTAACGACCCGCGTTCTACGCATCATAGGATCGTAGGATATTTATTTCTTTCACATACGAAGTCGTATGGTCATGTAACTTTGGGAGACGACTATTGGGGTCATTTCCCATGTTCATGATTTTTCTCGATTTTTAAATGACCATTTTACCCCTAGTTGGCACTGTTTTGGCCATAACTTTTGACTGGAAAGGAATTTTGACCTGAAACCACTTCCATTGGCTTCGGATGATGGTTTCTCTTTCCGTAGAGTGGTCACATTAGCCAAACGGACTTACCGTTTGGGAGATATGGCTGAAACAAGTTTCAGATGGAGAAAAACAGCTTAATTGGGCTTAACCGGGTGATTAGCAGCTAGGCCCAAGGGGAATTTCGGGTTTAGAGGTATAGGAGGACTGATTAGGGTTAGGTTACCACTTTCATTTCAGTTTTGAGCCGCCACAAACCTTCTTGAGAACTTAGTAATGGCCTCCATCCTCTAAAACCACTCCAAAACACATTTTTAGTGAAGATTAAGCCTAAACTACATCAAAACAAGGCCAAATAGCAACAAAGCAAGGTTGGAGCTGCTGCTATACATAGGAATTCGACCCAAACAGATGATAATTCAGATTTGGTGTTTCATTTGTGGCCAAGGTGAGTGATAGCATCATTTTGACACTAATTACAGTTAATTAAGGGTGATTAGTGAAGATTAGCGAATTTATACGTAAATAAATTCTGGAAAAATTCTTAAAATTCTAAAATACTGTTTTAAGGCTCTGTTAGAAATTTGGGTTAATTTCGATGTGTTTTGCTAATCGTATGCTTAAGCATGATTAAGAGGGATTATAGGAAAATGTGAGGTTTTGGGCACATTTGATCCATTTTGACATATGAATTCATTGTTTTGGTGTTTGTGGTTAGTTTGCTATGTTGTTATGACTATTTGACATGAATTGTGATTGATTAGAGTAGTTAGATTGGTCAAAAACGTCGTCGAACGGCGTAAACAAGTTGTTGGAAAAGTTGCAGAAGTGTGCAGGTCACGAACCGGTTCGGATCGGAGAAAAGGGGTCGGATCGGACTAGGGAACTGACCAAGGGAATCCGAACTGGATGAGGACTTGCCACTGGAAGAAGTTTGGCAGGAAGGAAGGCCATTGCTTAGAGTTGGAGTGGGACAGAAGATCGGATCGGAGCGATGGAGCAGACCGGATCGGAGGAAGAGAACAGGACGGATCGGAGCAGGCACACTAGTCAAACAGGAAGAATCAGATCGGATGAACTACCTCCGAACCGAACTCAAGCAGAGGCACCCGAACCGAACCGATATCTGGAGGGGGAGAATCACTGAACCGACCCGACCCGGAGGGAGACGCCGACCCGACCCGAAGTGGACTACCGACCCGACCCGATGATGGTGATGACTACCGAACCGAACAGAATTCTAGGACTGTTAATGCGCGACAACTTTTCTGAAGACCCACTCCAATTCGACCAAACCCGAGATGCAAAGGAAGTCCAAATGAGAAGTTGGAGTTTAAGATTCAGATGGGAATCAACGAGTTCACTTCATGATTGGGCTTTGCTGCGGGACGCGTGCCAAGGAGTTATCGACGTCTATAGCTTTGGACCACTATGGTAGGAGGTACGAAGGCGGATTCAGGGCCATTATGGCATTGGTAGAACCAAGGGCTATGACCAATGAAGTGGGTCATTGAAATGTTTGGTCATGACTCCAAGTGTTTGGCTTGGTCACAGCAGGGTTTCTACAAGTCGGGATTCGTCGTTACCTCAGTTTGTCTAGTGTTCCAAAGTGGTAGATGTCGTACGC
This sequence comes from Allium sativum, assembly GCA_030737875.1. NCBI lineage: Eukaryota > Viridiplantae > Streptophyta > Magnoliopsida > Asparagales > Amaryllidaceae > Allium > Allium sativum. The sequence goes on along the minus strand of CM060919.1, from coordinate 842,319,699 downwards.
TTTACTCACTGAGTGAGAGATGTGAGGATGGTTGCTATGGATGATTTGTTTGCTATCATTGTGACATGCACACCCCACCCCCGTATTCTTACACTATTTATTTTGGCACCTTGGAGTATTGTACGGTATGTGGTACTAACTCTTTGGTTGCAGGTCCAGGTTCAGGTATGGCTTAGTATACCTGTTATTATTCTGTTTAGATGCTTATCGCTCATACCAGGCTTTATGTCTGACCCAGAGTTTTATGTCTCTTCTTATTACTCTGGGTGCTCACACGAGCAGACTAGAGACAGGTTAGCTGGTGATGTACGGGTAGATGATCCGGAGACGAGCAGGAGGCTTGCACGTACTATATACATAATATTCTCCCTGTGTTGTTGAAGATCACTGCTTGGGCATTGTTGGTGTATCTTCTATTTTAGCTTTCTTTTGTTTAGAGACAGTAAATTTGGAAAGTTGTAATAAGCTGTATTTGGATTTCCGCTGCTTTGATGTTGACATTGATTATTAGTTATCAGCTTATGCACTGTCTCGCCTGTTTTATGTCAAGTATGTTATTATTATATTTTATCCCATGCGCTGTGAGACATTCTACAGGTTCTTTGATTAGTTCATTCCCTCATTTCCTTTCTTCTGACGACCGTCTTGTGCTAGTCGGGCACGTGTACAGCGCACTCTTGGAGGAAATGTAGGCTGGTGCGAGACGGGCCGTCACACTTGGTATCAGAGCTCTAGGTTGCGTAGTTAACCTAGGGAAGTCATCAGGGAGAGATATTATACGTATACGAGAGAGCGTATTTGTGATTACTTTGGTTTTTAGAAGCTATATATATATACTATTACTAGTATAAGGATGAAGTCGTACTGCACTAGCACCACTATGGAGTCGTTAATCGTTTCCTTTTTCAGATTGACGATGAGCCGAGACACTAGAGGTGCTGGTAGGGGAGCCAATAATGGGAATGCTGCTGACATGAGGACGATGTTTACTGACCTCATGAGAGAGATGCTTAGAGATGTACAGAGGGCAGCTCCCAATGGTGGAAATGGTGGTGGTCCAATAGTGCAGGCGCCAAGAGTCGACTTCGCCAAGCTGAATAAGGACTATACTAGTCTTGGTGGGAAGCCGTTCCACGGAACGGAGTCGGCTACGGATGTTCAAGATTGGTTGGATAGTTGCGAACGTATTTTCGAGGATTTGGGTATCGAGGATGCAATGAAAAGAAAGCTAGCGTCCCGTCAGCTGCAAGGGCGGGCAATGAATTGGTGGAATGCTATAAAGGCAGCTACTCCCGAAGATCAGATTACTTGGGAGCAGTTTAAGGCTCGCTTTAGTGAGAAGTTCATCCCAGCTGCTCAGAAGTCAATGTTGTTTAAGAAATTCTTGGAGCTCAAGCAGAATGGCAGAGCTGTCTCGGAGTATATTGCTGAATTTGACACTTTGTCGAAGTACGGGTTATCTCTTATTGATACTGCCGAGAAGAAGAATGAGAAATTCATAACTGGTTTGGATCAGTACTTGGGGGAAAAACTTATTAACCACATCGATGAGACGTTTGAATCGATTGTGGGGAAAGCGTTAAGGTCGGAAAGTCTCTACCCTAAGTCGAAAATTGAGGTTGCATCCGCAGATGAGCCAAAACCACAAGCTAGTGGTGGAGGCAAAGGTGGTTCCCAGAATAAGAGAAAGCAGAATCAGGCTAAGGATGGCCAGAAGAAAAAGAATAAGCAAGATGTGGAGTGCTTCAGCTGTGGTAAGAAGGGCCATTATGCTAGTAATTGTCGGGCCAAGCCAGCGGATAGGAAGTGCTTCAATTGTGGCCAATTGGGACATCACAAGGACAAGTGTCCACAGCCCCCTAAGGAAAAGCAAATGGTGAAAGCCTACGCTCTTAATGCTATTCCTTCTTCGTCGAATGCCCCAACTGCGGCGGAGAAGGGAAAGAATGTCGTCATTCAAGGTATGCTTTCTGTATATGATGTTCCTGTTAGAGTTTTGTTTGATACCGGAGCTTCCAGTTCTTTCATATCTAGTGACCTGGTAGATAGGTTGGGATTGGAGCCCGAGATTGTCGATAGACCTTTAGTAGTGACGAACCCGATTGGCGGTTCGACTAGCCTTAGCATGATTTGTCGTAATGTGGTCTTATCGAGTCATGGATGCATGTTTGTTTGTGATTGCTTTGTTTTGGGCTTTACTGGGTTTGGCATTATTTTGGGAGTAGATTGGCTCCAAAAATACGGGGTGGTGGTAGACTGTGAGGGCTTTTTGGTGACAGCTAGAGCGGATGATGGGCGGAGGATAGTGTTTGGTGGTCTACCCAGTAAGGGGTTATTGGCTAGTTTTCTAAACTCCCTTGACATTCCGCATAGTGAGTTGTCAGGTTTGCCCGTGGTTGGCCAGTATCCGGATGTTTTCGAAGAAGTGACCGGACTTCCACCACACCGAGAGATTGAGTTTCGTATTGATTTGGTAAAGGATGCCAGACCTATAGTGATGCCACTTCGTCGTATGGCACCAAGGGAGCAGCGAGAGCTCGAGGTGCAAGTCAGCGATCTTTTGAAGAAGGGATTTATCAGAAGGAGTGTTTCTGAATGGGGAGCACCAGTTGTGTTTGCTACCAAGGCGGATGGTTCCCTTCGTTTGTGTGTAGACTACCGCGAGTTGAATAAAGTGACGAGGAAGAACAAGTATCCTCTACCGCGGATAGATGATTTGTTTGATCAGTTGAGTGGCGCGAGAGTATTTTCTCAGTTGGATCTCGCGACAGGTTTTCATCAGCTTAGAGTGGAAGCTGAGAGTATAGCTAAAACGGCATTTCGAACGCCGTCTGGGTTTTATGAATGGTTGGTTATGCCATTTGGGCTGACCAATGCCCCAGCATATTTTGTGGATCTTATGAATAGGGTATTCAGGGATCAGTTGAATAAGTTTGTTCTTGTGTTCGTTGATGATATTTTGGTCTATTCAAGGACAGAGGAAGAACACAAAGAACATTTAAGAGTAGCGATGGAGGTGTTAAGAAAACACCAATTGAAAGCAAAGTTTTCTAAGTGTCACTTCTGGAAGAGGGAAGTGAGGTTCTTGGGCCATGTTGTATCAGAAAACGGTATTGCCGTGGACCCAGCAAAGGTGGCTACGGTACAGGATTGGCCTACGCCCAAGAATGCAACAGATGTAAGGAGTTTCTTGGGGTTAGCGGGATATTATCGTAAGTTTATTCAAAGTTTCTCCAAGATAGCAGCACCATTGACCCAGTTGACCAAGAAGAATCAAGCTTTTGTCTGGGATGAAAGGTGCGAGAATGCATTCAGAAGTCTAAAGGACAAGTTGACAAGCGCACCAGTGTTAGTCATTCCTAAGGGGGATGAAGAGATGACGGTATACACGGATGCCTGTGGTACCGGACTGGGTGCTGTATTGATGCAAGCCGGTAGGGTTATAGCTTACGCAAGTCGGCAATTGAAACCGCACGAGAGAAGGTACCCTACCCATGATTTAGAATTGGCAGCGATCGTGTTCGCGTTAAAGATGTGGAGACACTATCTCTTGGGAGAAAGGTTTGAGCTGTTTACAGATCATAAGTCGTTAAAATATCTCTTCTCCCAGAAGGATTTAAATCTCCGTCAGCAGAGGTGGTTAGAATTCTTAGCTTCCTATGATTTTGACATCGCATACACACCAGGAAAGGGCAATGCGGTGGCTGATGCATTGAGTAGAAGACATGCCAGCTTAGGGGCTATGTTTCTTGAATGGAAGCAACTGGAGTTTATCGCGGGGTTTGATTTCAGACCAAAGTGCGAATTGGATCCAGAAATGTTAGCAAGTTTGACGATCAGACCCACTTTGATTGAGCGGATCGGCTCTAGTCAGAAGGACGATCCTAACCTATTGGAAATCATCTCCAAGTTAGAGATGGGTATCGATGAGGAGATGAACAAGTATGGGCTTGATCGAGATAGATGGCTTAGAAAGAATGGAAAGCTTGTTGTACCCAATGTCAATGGATTGAGAGATGAAGTGCTTAGAGAATGTCATCACTCAAAGCTGACTATACACCCCGGTGGTAATAAGATGTATCGAGATATGAAGCAGACTTACTACTGGGAAGGGATGAAAAGAGACGTTGGGAAGTTTATATCCAAGTGCATGAATTGCCAGCTAGTTAAAGCCGAGCAAAAGAAGCCAAGTGGTTTGTTACAGCCCTTAGAAATTCCCGAATGGAAATGGGAGCAAGTCTCGATGGATTTCATCGATGGTTTACCAAGGACTAGATCGGGATATGATAGCATTTGGGTGATTGTAGACCGACTGACTAAAAGTGCAAGGTTTATACCAGTCAAATCGACAAGAACGGCAGCTAAGTTGGCAGAATTGTATATGAAGTGGGTAGTGAGATTTCATGGAGTACCTAAAAGCATTGTGAGCGACCGAGACCCGTTGTTCACTAGTGGGTTTTGGAAGAGCTTACAAGAGGCTCTAGGGTCAGAGCTACATCTCAGTACCGCATATCATCCTCAGACCGACGGTCAGACAGAAAGGGTGAATCGTATTTTGGAAGACCTCTTGAGAGCATGTATATTGGATTTTGGTGGATCATGGGACAACCATTTGCATCTAGTAGAGTTTGCATATAATAATAGTTACCAATCCAGTATCGGTATGGCTCCATTTGAAGCTTTGTATGGAAGACCGTGCAACTCACCATCATGTTGGATAGAGACTGGCGAGAAGTTTATGCTTGGACCAGATGTGGTGAGGGAAACTTCAGATAAAATCAAGACCATTCAACAACGAATGAAGGTTGCCCAAGATAGGCAGAAGAGTTATGCTGATAAGAGGCGAAGGGACTTAAAATTCTCCGTTGGCGACTTGGTGTTTGTCAAGATTTCTCCGTTGAAGAGCGTAATACGATTTGGCAGGAGAGGCAAGTTGGCACCAAGGTTTGTTGGCCCATTCCCCGTTCTTGAACTAGTCGGGAATTTGGCATATAGGATTGACTTACCAGAGAAAATGGCGGGAGTTCACAACGTATTTCATGTTTCCCAACTAAGGAAGTTCGTTCACGACTCAGATATGACTATTTCACCTGATCAGTTGGAGGACTTCGAAGTAGAACCCGAGGCGGTTGGGAACCGCAAGCCGGCCCGTATTGTTGAGTACGACATGAAGCAACTTCGAAGGAAGGCGGTGAAGCTAGTCAAGGTACAGTGGAGCGAGGACGAGAGTGATTGTACTTGGGAAACAGAGGAGGACATAAGGAAGAAGTATCCAGAACTCTTTGTCTGGTAAGATTTTGACTTCGATTTAGTTTTCCCGCATGCTAGGATAGGCTTGTTTGCTTGTTTTGCATATTTGATTGTTGTATATGGTTGTTAGGCATGCGGGATCCCTTATATGTTTTGGGTTAAGGAATTTCGGGGGCGAAATTTCTTAAGGGGGGGAGAGTGTAACGACCCGCGTTCTACGCATCATAGGATCGTAGGATATTTATTTCTTTCACATACGAAGTCGTATGGTCATGTAACTTTGGGAGACGACTATTGGGGTCATTTCCCATGTTCATGATTTTTCTCGATTTTTAAATGACCATTTTACCCCTAGTTGGCACTGTTTTGGCCATAACTTTTGACTGGAAAGGAATTTTGACCTGAAACCACTTCCATTGGCTTCGGATGATGGTTTCTCTTTCCGTAGAGTGGTCACATTAGCCAAACGGACTTACCGTTTGGGAGATATGGCTGAAACAAGTTTCAGATGGAGAAAAACAGCTTAATTGGGCTTAACCGGGTGATTAGCAGCTAGGCCCAAGGGGAATTTCGGGTTTAGAGGTATAGGAGGACTGATTAGGGTTAGGTTACCACTTTCATTTCAGTTTTGAGCCGCCACAAACCTTCTTGAGAACTTAGTAATGGCCTCCATCCTCTAAAACCACTCCAAAACACATTTTTAGTGAAGATTAAGCCTAAACTACATCAAAACAAGGCCAAATAGCAACAAAGCAAGGTTGGAGCTGCTGCTATACATAGGAATTCGACCCAAACAGAGGATAATTCAGATTTGGTGTTTCATTTGTGGCCAAGGTGAGTGATAGCATCATTTTGACACTAATTACAGTTAATTAAGGGTGATTAGTGAAGATTAGCGAATTTATACGTAAATAAATTCTGGAAAAATTCTTAAAATTCTAAAATACTGTTTTAAGGCTCTGTTAGAAATTTGGGTTAATTTCGATGTGTTTTGCTAATCGTATGCTTAAGCATGATTAAGAGGGATTATAGGAAAATGTGAGGTTTTGGGCACATTTGATCCATTTTGACATATGAATTCATTGTTTTGGTGTTTGTGGTTAGTTTGCTATGTTGTTATGACTATTTGACATGAATTGTGATTGATTAGAGTAGTTAGATTGGTCAAAAACGTCGTCGAACGGCGTAAACAAGTTGCTGGAAAAGTTGCAGAAGTGTGCAGGTCACGAACCGGTTCAGATCGGAGAAAAGGGGTCGGATCGGACTAGGGAACTGACCAAGGGAATCCGAACTGGATGAGGACTTGCCACTGGAAGAAGTTTGGCAGGAAGGAAGGCCATTGCTTAGAGTTGGAGTGGGACAGAAGATCGGATCGGAGCGATGGAGCAGACCGGATCGGAGGAAGAGAACAGGACGGATCGGAGCAGGCACACAAGTCAAACAGGAAGAATCAGATCGGATGAACTACCTCCGAACCGAACTCAAGCAGAGGCACCCGAACCGAACCGATATCTGGAGGGGGAGAATCACTGAACCGACCCGACCCGGAGGGAGACGCCGACCCGACCCGAAGTGGACTACCGACCCGACCTGATGATGGTGATGACTACCGAACCGAACAGAATTCTAGGACTGTTAATGCGCGACAACTTTTCTGAAGACCCACTCCAATTCGACCAAACCCGAGATGCAAAGGAAGTCCAAATGAGAAGTTGGAGTTTAAGATTCAGATGGGAATCAACGAGTTCACTTCATGATTGGGCTTTGCTGCGGGACGCGTGCCAAGGAGTTATCGACGTCTATAGCTTTGGACCACTATGGTAGGAGGTACGAAGGCGGATTCAGGGCCATTATGGCATTGGTAGAACCAAGGGCTATGACCAATGAAGTGGGTCATTGAAATGTTTGGTCATGACTCCAAGTGTTTGGCTTGGTCACAGCAGGGTTTCTACAAGTCGGGATTCGTCGTTACCTCAGTTTGTCTAGTGTTCCAAAGTGGTAGATGTCGTACGCTTTACGCACTGAGTGAGAGATGTGAGGATGGTTGCTATGGATGATTTGTTTGCTATCATTGTGACATGCACACCCCACCCCCGTATTCTTACACTATTTATTTTGGCACCTTGGAGTATTGTACGGTATGTGGTACTAACTCTTTGGTTGCAGGTCCAGGTTCAGGTATGGCTTAGTATACCTGTTATTATTCTGTTTAGATGCTTATCGCTCATACCAGGCTTTATGTCTGACCCAGAGTTTTATGTCTCTTCTTATTACTCTGGGTGCTCACACGAGCAGACTAGAGACAGGTTAGCTGGTGATGTACGGGTAGATGATCCGGAGACGAGCAGGAGGCTTGCACGTACTATATACATAATATTCTCCCTGTGTTGTTGAAGATCACTGCTTGGGCATTGTTGGTGTATCTTCTATTTTAGCTTTCTTTTGTTTAGAGACAGTAAATTTGGAAAGTTGTAATAAGCTGTATTTGGATTTCCGCTGCTTTGATGTTGACATTGATTATTAGTTATCAGCTTATGCACTGTCTCGCCTGTTTTATGTCAAGTATGTTATTATTATATTTTATCCCATGCGCTGTGAGACATTCTACAGGTTCTTTGATTAGTTCATTCCCTCATTTCCTTTCTTCTGACGACCGTCTTGTGCTAGTCGGGCACGTGTACAGCGCACTCTTGGAGGAAATGTAGGCTGGTGCGAGACGGGCCGTCACACTTGGTATCAGAGCTCTAGGTTGCGTAGTTAACCTAGGGAAGTCATCAGGGAGAGATATTATACGTATACGAGAGAGCGTATTTGTGATTACTTTGGTTTTTAGAAGCTATATATATATACTATTACTAGTATAAGGATGAAGTCGTACTGCACTAGCACCACTATGGAGTCGTTAATCGTTTCCTTTTTCAGATTGACGATGAGCCGAGACACTAGAGGTGCTGGTAGGGGAGCCAATAATGGGAATGCTGCTGACATGAGGACGATGTTTACTGACCTCATGAGAGAGATGCTTAGAGATGTACAGAGGGCAGCTCCCAATGGTGGAAATGGTGGTGGTCCAATAGTGCAGGCGCCAAGAGTCGACTTCGCCAAGCTGAATAAGGACTATACTAGTCTTGGTGGGAAGCCGTTCCACGGAACGGAGTCGGCTACGGATGTTCAAGATTGGTTGGATAGTTGCGAACGTATTTTCGAGGATTTGGGTATCGAGGATGCAATGAAAAGAAAGCTAGCGTCCCGTCAGCTGCAAGGGCGGGCAATGAATTGGTGGAATGCTATAAAGGCAGCTACTCCCGAAGATCAGATTACTTGGGAGCAGTTTAAGGCTCGCTTTAGTGAGAAGTTCATCCCAGCTGCTCAGAAGTCAATGTTGTTTAAGAAATTCTTGGAGCTCAAGCAGAATGGCAGAGCTGTCTCGGAGTATATTGCTGAATTTGACACTTTGTCGAAGTACGGGTTATCTCTTATTGATACTGCCGAGAAGAAGAATGAGAAATTCATAACTGGTTTGGATCAGTACTTGGGGGAAAAACTTATTAACCACATCGATGAGACGTTTGAATCGATTGTGGGGAAAGCGTTAAGGTCGGAAAGTCTCTACCCTAAGTCGAAAATTGAGGTTGCATCCGCAGATGAGCCAAAACCACAAGCTAGTGGTGGAGGCAAAGGTGGTTCCCAGAATAAGAGAAAGCAGAATCAGGCTAAGGATGGCCAGAAGAAAAAGAATAAGCAAGATGTGGAGTGCTTCAGCTGTGGTAAGAAGGGCCATTATGCTAGTAATTGTCGGGCCAAGCCAGCGGATAGGAAGTGCTTCAATTGTGGCCAATTGGGACATCACAAGGACAAGTGTCCACAGCCCCCTAAGGAAAAGCAAATGGTGAAAGCCTACGCTCTTAATGCTATTCCTTCTTCGTCGAATGCCCCAACTGCGGCGGAGAAGGGAAAGAATGTCGTCATTCAAGGTATGCTTTCTGTATATGATGTTCCTGTTAGAGTTTTGTTTGATACCGGAGCTTCCAGTTCTTTCATATCTAGTGACCTGGTAGATAGGTTGGGATTGGAGCCCGAGATTGTCGATAGACCTTTAGTAGTGACGAACCCGATTGGCGGTTCGACTAGCCTTAGCATGATTTGTCGTAATGTGGTCTTATCGAGTCATGGATGCATGTTTGTTTGTGATTGCTTTGTTTTGGGCTTTACTGGGTTTGGCATTATTTTGGGAGTAGATTGGCTCCAAAAATACGGGGTGGTGGTAGACTGTGAGGGCTTTTTGGTGACAGCTAGAGCGGATGATGGGCGGAGGATAGTGTTTGGTGGTCTACCCAGTAAGGGGTTATTGGCTAGTTTTCTAAACTCCCTTGACATTCCGCATAGTGAGTTGTCAGGTTTGCCCGTGGTTGGCCAGTATCCGGATGTTTTCGAAGAAGTGACCGGACTTCCACCACACCGAGAGATTGAGTTTCGTATTGATTTGGTAAAGGATGCCAGACCTATAGTGATGCCACTTCGTCGTATGGCACCAAGGGAGCAGCGAGAGCTCGAGGTGCAAGTCAGCGATCTTTTGAAGAAGGGATTTATCAGAAGGAGTGTTTCTGAATGGGGAGCACCAGTTGTGTTTGCTACCAAGGCGGATGGTTCCCTTCGTTTGTGTGTAGACTACCGCGAGTTGAATAAAGTGACGAGGAAGAACAAGTATCCTCTACCGCGGATAGATGATTTGTTTGATCAGTTGAGTGGCGCGAGAGTATTTTCTCAGTTGGATCTCGCGACAGGTTTTCATCAGCTTAGAGTGGAAGCTGAGAGTATAGCTAAAACGGCATTTCGAACGCCGTCTGGGTTTTATGAATGGTTGGTTATGCCATTTGGGCTGACCAATGCCCCAGCATATTTTGTGGATCTTATGAATAGGGTATTCAGGGATCAGTTGAATAAGTTTGTTCTTGTGTTCGTTGATGATATTTTGGTCTATTCAAGGACAGAGGAAGAACACAAAGAACATTTAAGAGTAGCGATGGAGGTGTTAAGAAAACACCAATTGAAAGCAAAGTTTTCTAAGTGTCACTTCTGGAAGAGGGAAGTGAGGTTCTTGGGCCATGTTGTATCAGAAAACGGTATTGCCGTGGACCCAGCAAAGGTGGCTACGGTACAGGATTGGCCTACGCCCAAGAATGCAACAGATGTAAGGAGTTTCTTGGGGTTAGCGGGATATTATCGTAAGTTTATTCAAAGTTTCTCCAAGATAGCAGCACCATTGACCCAGTTGACCAAGAAGAATCAAGCTTTTGTCTGGGATGAAAGGTGCGAGAATGCATTCAGAAGTCTAAAGGACAAGTTGACAAGCGCACCAGTGTTAGTCATTCCTAAGGGGGATGAAGAGATGACGGTATACACGGATGCCTGTGGTACCGGACTGGGTGCTGTATTGATGCAAGCCGGTAGGGTTATAGCTTACGCAAGTCGGCAATTGAAACCGCACGAGAGAAGGTACCCTACCCATGATTTAGAATTGGCAGCGATCGTGTTCGCGTTAAAGATGTGGAGACACTATCTCTTGGGAGAAAGGTTTGAGCTGTTTACAGATCATAAGTCGTTAAAATATCTCTTCTCCCAGAAGGATTTAAATCTCCGTCAGCAGAGGTGGTTAGAATTCTTAGCTTCCTATGATTTTGACATCGCATACACACCAGGAAAGGGCAATGCGGTGGCTGATGCATTGAGTAGAAGACATGCCAGCTTAGGGGCTATGTTTCTTGAATGGAAGCAACTGGAGTTTATCGCGGGGTTTGATTTCAGACCAAAGTGCGAATTGGATCCAGAAATGTTAGCAAGTTTGACGATCAGACCCACTTTGATTGAGCGGATCGGCTCTAGTCAGAAGGACGATCCTAACCTATTGGAAATCATCTCCAAGTTAGAGATGGGTATCGATGAGGAGATGAACAAGTATGGGCTTGATCGAGATAGATGGCTTAGAAAGAATGGAAAGCTTGTTGTACCCAATGTCAATGGATTGAGAGATGAAGTGCTTAGAGAATGTCATCACTCAAAGCTGACTATACACCCCGGTGGTAATAAGATGTATCGAGATATGAAGCAGACTTACTACTGGGAAGGGATGAAAAGAGACGTTGGGAAGTTTATATCCAAGTGCATGAATTGCCAGCTAGTTAAAGCCGAGCAAAAGAAGCCAAGTGGTTTGTTACAGCCCTTAGAAATTCCCGAATGGAAATGGGAGCAAGTCTCGATGGATTTCATCGATGGTTTACCAAGGACTAGATCGGGATATGATAGCATTTGGGTGATTGTAGACCGACTGACTAAAAGTGCAAGGTTTATACCAGTCAAATCGACAAGAACGGCAGCTAAGTTGGCAGAATTGTATATGAAGTGGGTAGTGAGATTTCATGGAGTACCTAAAAGCATTGTGAGCGACCGAGACCCGTTGTTCACTAGTGGGTTTTGGAAGAGCTTACAAGAGGCTCTAGGGTCAGAGCTACATCTCAGTACCGCATATCATCCTCAGACCGACGGTCAGACAGAAAGGGTGAATCGTATTTTGGAAGACCTCTTGAGAGCATGTATATTGGATTTTGGTGGATCATGGGACAACCATTTGCATCTAGTAGAGTTTGCATATAATAATAGTTACCAATCCAGTATCGGTATGGCTCCATTTGAAGCTTTGTATGGAAGACCGTGCAACTCACCATCATGTTGGATAGAGACTGGCGAGAAGTTTATGCTTGGACCAGATGTGGTGAGGGAAACTTCAGATAAAATCAAGACCATTCAACAACGAATGAAGGTTGCCCAAGATAGGCAGAAGAGTTATGCTGATAAGAGGCGAAGGGACTTAAAATTCTCCGTTGGCGACTTGGTGTTTGTCAAGATTTCTCCGTTGAAGAGCGTAATACGATTTGGCAGGAGAGGCAAGTTGGCACCAAGGTTTGTTGGCCCATTCCCCGTTCTTGAACTAGTCGGGAATTTGGCATATAGGATTGACTTACCAGAGAAAATGGCGGGAGTTCACAACGTATTTCATGTTTCCCAACTAAGGAAGTTCGTTCACGACTCAGATATGACTATTTCACCTGATCAGTTGGAGGACTTCGAAGTAGAACCCGAGGCGGTTGGGAACCGCAAGCCGGCCCGTATTGTTGAGTACGACATGAAGCAACTTCGAAGGAAGGCGGTGAAGCTAGTCAAGGTACAGTGGAGCGAGGACGAGAGTGATTGTACTTGGGAAACAGAGGAGGACATAAGGAAGAAGTATCCAGAACTCTTTGTCTGGTAAGATTTTGACTTCGATTTAGTTTTCCCGCATGCTAGGATAGGCTTGTTTGCTTGTTTTGCATATTTGATTGTTGCATATGGTTGTTAGGCATGCGGGATCCCTTATATGTTTTGGGTTAAGGAATTTCGGGGGCGAAATTTCTTAAGGGGGGGAGAGTGTAACGACCCGCGTTCTACGCATCATAGGATCGTAGGATATTTATTTCTTTCACATACGAAGTCGTATGGTCATGTAACTTTGGGAGACGACTATTGGGGTCATTTCCCATGTTCATGATTTTTCTCGATTTTTAAATGACCATTTTACCCCTAGTTGGCACTGTTTTGGCCATAACTTTTGACTGGAAAGGAATTTTGACCTGAAACCACTTCCATTGGCTTCGGATGATGGTTTCTCTTTCCGTAGAGTGGTCACATTAGCCAAACGGACTTACCGTTTGGGAGATATGGCTGAAACAAGTTTCAGATGGAGAAAAACAGCTTAATTGGGCTTAACCGGGTGATTAGCAGCTAGGCCCAAGGGGAATTTCGGGTTTAGAGGTATAGGAGGACTGATTAGGGTTAGGTTACCACTTTCATTTCAGTTTTGAGCCGCCACAAACCTTCTTGAGAACTTAGTAATGGCCTCCATCCTCTAAAACCACTCCAAAACACATTTTTAGTGAAGATTAAGCCTAAACTACATCAAAACAAGGCCAAATAGCAACAAAGCAAGGTTGGAGCTGCTGCTATACATAGGAATTCGACCCAAACAGAGGATAATTCAGATTTGGTGTTTCATTTGTGGCCAAGGTGAGTGATAGCATCATTTTGACACTAATTACAGTTAATTAAGGGTGATTAGTGAAGATTAGCGAATTTATACGTAAATAAATTCTGGAAAAATTCTTAAAATTCTAAAATACTGTTTTAAGGCTCTGTTAGAAATTTGGGTTAATTTCGATGTGTTTTGCTAATCGTATGCTTAAGCATGATTAAGAGGGATTATAGGAAAATGTGAGGTTTTGGGCACATTTGATCCATTTTGACATATGAATTCATTGTTTTGGTGTTTGTGGTTAGTTTGCTATGTTGTTATGACTATTTGACATGAATTGTGATTGATTAGAGTAGTTAGATTGGTCAAAAACGTCGTCGAACGGCGTAAACAAGTTGCTGGAAAAGTTGCAGAAGTGTGCAGGTCACGAACCGGTTCAGATCGGAGAAAAGGGGTCGGATCGGACTAGGGAACTGACCAAGGGAATCCGAACTGGATGAGGACTTGCCACTGGAAGAAGTTTGGCAGGAAGGAAGGCCATTGCTTAGAGTTGGAGTGGGACAGAAGATCGGATCGGAGCGATGGAGCAGACCGGATCGGAGGAAGAGAACAGGACGGATCGGAGCAGGCACACAAGTCAAACAGGAAGAATCAGATCGGATGAACTACCTCCGAACCGAACTCAAGCAGAGGCACCCGAACCGAACCGATATCTGGAGGGGGAGAATCACTGAACCGACCCGACCCGGAGGGAGACGCCGACCCGACCCGAAGTGGACTACCGACCCGACCTGATGATGGTGATGACTACCGAACCGAACAGAATTCTAGGACTGTTAATGCGCGACAACTTTTCTGAAGACCCACTCCAATTCGACCAAACCCGAGATGCAAAGGAAGTCCAAATGAGAAGTTGGAGTTTAAGATTCAGATGGGAATCAACGAGTTCACTTCATGATTGGGCTTTGCTGCGGGACGCGTGCCAAGGAGTTATCGACGTCTATAGCTTTGGACCACTATGGTAGGAGGTACGAAGGCGGATTCAGGGCCATTATGGCATTGGTAGAACCAAGGGCTATGACCAATGAAGTGGGTCATTGAAATGTTTGGTCATGACTCCAAGTGTTTGGCTTGGTCACAGCAGGGTTTCTACAAGTCGGGATTCGTCGTTACCTCAGTTTGTCTAGTGTTCCAAAGTGGTAGATGTCGTACGCTTTACGCACTGAGTGAGAGATGTGAGGATGGTTGCTATGGATGATTTGTTTGCTATCATTGTGACATGCACACCCCACCCCCGTATTCTTACACTATTTATTTTGGCACCTTGGAGTATTGTACGGTATGTGGTACTAACTCTTTGGTTGCAGGTCCAGGTTCAGGTATGGCTTAGTATACCTGTTATTATTCTGTTTAGATGCTTATCGCTCATACCAGGCTTTATGTCTGACCCAGAGTTTTATGTCTCTTCTTATTACTCTGGGTGCTCACACGAGCAGACTAGAGACAGGTTAGCTGGTGATGTACGGGTAGATGATCCGGAGACGAGCAGGAGGCTTGCACGTACTATATACATAATATTCTCCCTGTGTTGTTGAAGATCACTGCTTGGGCATTGTTGGTGTATCTTCTATTTTAGCTTTCTTTTGTTTAGAGACAGTAAATTTGGAAAGTTGTAATAAGCTGTATTTGGATTTCCGCTGCTTTGATGTTGACATTGATTATTAGTTATCAGCTTATGCACTGTCTCGCCTGTTTTATGTCAAGTATGTTATTATTATATTTTATCCCATGCGCTGTGAGACATTCTACAGGTTCTTTGATTAGTTCATTCCCTCATTTCCTTTCTTCTGACGACCGTCTTGTGCTAGTCGGGCACGTGTACAGCGCACTCTTGGAGGAAATGTAGGCTGGTGCGAGACGGGCCGTCACACATTATCTATAGTTCATATGGTCGAATACTTTTCCTTTTCCAAACAATATTTTCAAAATAGTTCAAGACATATCTTATTTAAATTTTTTACCTAATCATTACAGGACTTCATATTCATCCTTATTTCAAATATCAAATCTCATTTGGAAAATTATTCAACTGGTCGGAAAAGCCACTCAAAACATCTTTATTCAAAAATACCATCACACTTCCACTACGCTACTCCGATTCGTCGTATTCATATTTTAAACAATTTTCTCTAAAATGTTAATTTTAAGATATCAAAGATTCATTTAAAATTTTGGAGCCAAAACTTCAAGGTTAATGCTTCAAAACCCAAATTTTCCTTACCTAAGTTAAATTTCTGTATTCATACCATTTTTAGTGCAAGGCTTTATTTGGTGAAGTTCTGTTAACGTAAGGTTTTACACAAATCAATATTACCTACTTCGAATCAGATCTCGGTTTCGTGGAGCAAAGAGTTATATACACATGGAGCAAGTCAAATCCCATGTGTTCGAGCCAAGTGGGGATGCATAAATAAAAGTTACATATCCAACGAGCACCAAAAGTATGATGGTTCGAATACAAATACTCAGCCAAGTCCATAAGACAAATGGCTATGAAAGGTTCGAGTTTTAAACGATGGAACCAACTAGGCCAAGATAAGAAAATCGAGTGTACCTAAATATGCGATTATAGGTAGTTAAATTGGGGGTACTTCAAATCTTACTTCAATATTTCATTTTCCTTTTGCATTATAATCAATAACTTGTTAAATAATTTCCATCTAACTAATAGGGTAGAAGAAGTTTCTTACCTGCTTGGATGTTGGTTATACATGATTAAATACCTTTTGTCAAAACTGAAGTATGGTGGTATTCTCAACATATCCTAAATATGTTGTAAAATTATCTCACTTACGTGTACTTCCAAAATTTACTTTCCAATTCTTTTAGGTGAGGTTTACTTCAAAATATATCTTTCATCCCTTTACAAATAGCTTGATTTGCGCTTATCGATTCCCGTTCATATTAATTTATCAAAACAGTTTTTAAAACATTTATAAATGCTTATATGAATGGTTTCAAGTATCTCTCGAAAAATCTTATTAAAAGTTGTATTATGTTTTTCAAAAATGTTTTAAAATAATTTATTTTCCAACTTACATTCGTTTAACAAAATATTCCAAAATCTCATTCTAGTGCATTCCAACCCTACCTCTAATGAGATATTATAACTCTAACGAGTTCTACCCTTTGTTCAACATATGTCATACCCTATAGCTTTGTATAACCAAAGCTCTGATACCACTTCTGTAATGACCCGTCTTTTTACCTATTTTTTTCCAGTAACTAGACCAACTTAAACCGTTCATAAAGGCGGATTGTTATGGGTACTAACATAGATTGAAAAAAATAACAGAAATTTTCATTGCATCATAAAAATTTTACATCAGAGTTACATGGAATATCAGAGTTAAAACATATACAGCGGAAAACATAAATATACTATCAGCGGAAGAAGCGATAGCAGAAACTCCAACTTCAGCTCGAAGCTCCAACTCCGAAGGTGCTCCAATCTTGCTTCAAAGATCTATAACTGAAAAACTAAACCACTAGCTGCCCGTGTGGAAATTAGTGGGCACCCAGAGTTTAGGAAGGAACAATAAACTCCAGGTCAGTCATAGGACTGGTGTGAGAACATAAAACAGTTATTTGCCTTAGGGTTTATTTTAAAGTTGGGAAATTCACCGGTCCACGCTGCTAATGCGGAACGGTTTTACTCCATATGAATACCCATCCATATAATTCACAATGGCTTTTGGAAAATGAAGCTATCATAAGCTCGTCCCACATCACACAATGCAAGCGCACACAATATTGGCGAGTTTTACCTTATGATAACAGAAATGCCTTCATACGTGAAATCCACTCTTACATTATCATTAGTGCTAGTGTAGAAAACAATTTCAAAAATAAATGTATTAATCTTAGACGACATAGTACCCCATCCTACTATGTCGCCATATATATATCTACAAACAAAATTGTAGGGCGCGTATTGGAGATTGGGTTTCCAACTTGATGATTCATGACATGGAATATCAATCGGAATACAAGCGAAGTGTAACACGGCTTTTTCATCCAGACACGGACACCAACTACAGATCGCGAGGTAGATCAACGGTTTTCGTCCAAACACGGACCTCCGAACATACCGTATTCCCAAATTCTCAAGAGGTACCTCCGCCGCAGCTATCAATCACAAAATCATGTATATGTCAACAACCAAACCACCAGTTTCTCATCATCCGGGGTGTGAGGCTTGTCGATGTCATGGTATACACAAAGCTACGCTTCAATAAGCCATGCTTTGATCATCCTTAGCTCATTCCATAACTTGAGTATGCCACATTGTCAATTCACAACATATCACTGACTTCAATCCATACATAACCTCTAAGCACGTAAAATTTAGAGTCGGGAATAATTAGTTGCCACAATCTGATATAAATCAACAGAAATCAGTGCTATGTGGTCAATCACAATGTCAGACACACCATCCATACAAGTCCGTTCTGGATCTGAACGGAACAAAATCCGAAAATCCTAAAATATACTCAGACCTCATGCCACTTATAACCTCGTACTAAGTGATCAGCTCGATTCGAGACATCAGCAATCCGTCCAACTAATCCAAAGATTCTCGGTCTTCAGTTGTCATTTCCGAATCTTCAATTTTACTTCGTAGCGTCGTATTATTACTTGGAATGGTTTTAAGACATAAATTCGATCCTGGTCTTTCCAAATAATAAGTGTACTTTAAAATAAGGCTATGGACTATATCGGTTCCAATTCAAATCTCCTTCGAGTGGTTATGAAGTCATTTATAATGAGGTTAAATTCATTATAATTTCTTTAAATTCCATTACCTTCTCATTTCCTCCTTTTCAAATCCCATATTCATATTTCCCATTTATTGTTATCATTTACGCCAAATCTAAATTTGGATTTATAGTTTTATTCATGCATATTTATCACTTTGAAACCTCCCAAAATATTTAAGCAGCCTCTTTGGAAAGATAGTTCTTTTTACATACATTTTTCAAACCCGAATTATTTCAAGGAAGTGTTACATCGTTACTTAAGTGCGATAAAATAGTCACTTAACCAATTAGGTTCAAAAACCATTCAAAATTTCCAAAATAACGCTTATTAAATTTCAAGATTGTTTAAACTTTAAATTAAATTCCAAATTCATTCTCAATTCAAAGTATTTTAATTAAATTTCAAATTAGATTTGAAATAACCATCCCGTCCGTCGGATCAGTTAGGGATAGCCCCGAAAAGCAGGAAATTGTATTTTCCAAACCCAAGCCTTAGACAATCACCATCACCGCAAGCCCATTAACCTCCACCTGCTCGCCTAACGATCACTCTGACCTTTCCCGTTTCCACTCCCCAAAAACCGTAGCTTTCCCCTAGAACAACTCGTCTCTATCCTGAATACAAAAAAAAAAAAATTCAAAACCCATTCCTTCTTACCAGAACAATCCGCTTTCTCTTCTCTCAAGCACCGTACCACCATACCCCACCACCTAGCTGCGCCATCCGACACCCACCAGACTGACAGTTCCTTCTGCAACCTCCCACCGCACTTTCCTTTTCAGATCCACCACATTTCTCCATCCACCAACTTGTCCATCTCTCCAACACCCACAACTGTACCTTGCCACTGAACTTCAACCACCTCCAGCGATTGTAAACGCTGTCCAGATGACAGTAGCACCTCACCGACTCCATCACCCGCCTCTCCATTCGAGGAAACTGCTATTATTTCCCTTCCAAATAGCTGTGGCCTTCTTGCAAGTCCTGGCAACCAATATCACTTCGAGTCGCTATCACCACCCCCAGTACACCATCAGTACACCCCAGCTACCCGTCGTCCAATGCCCTTCTCCCTCTCCTCTTCATAAAGACTACCCGGCTCTTCCGCATCATCCTAGCCACAGACCCACTACACCACCCTTTCTTCTCAAAAAAAAACTTCCCTCTCCTCTTAATCATTCACAGCAACCCTCTTCCTTTTCCAACTTCCACTACCACCGTAGAACCACCTTGACGATGTCGTACCAACCCGACGAACTCCGAACAACTCACTTCCATTCCATAGCACCTGCTGCCTTGAACCATTAGGAACAGTTGGCTCCTCAATCCTGCATGCCACGCACGAGCCTTCATCATCTTTCCTTGCCCCTCTTCTAATATACACCAGCAAGGCCAGAGCCTACCCAGGGACCAGTAACAGCACAACCAACAATGACTTGTTTAGTTACTAAACAAGCCACGGAGCAATCAGGTGCGGCTTGTTTACTTCCCCGTGGCTAGTTTGGAACCCGTTCATGTCCAGTTGAGTGAACAGAGGCTAGTGGTTATAACGGCGAAGTGTTTGCCGTTATAAGTTTATAACGGCAAAGTCTTTGCCGTTATAAGTTTATAACGGCAAACACTTTGCCGTTATAAACTTTTAATAATAAAAAAACAAGCAAACGGTGTTTGGTGCGGTGAAAAGAGATATATTGGATGAAAGGGGTGTTTGGTGTTTTGTACTGTTTGTATTATATAATATATTTTTTAAGTGATTTGTGGCTGGTTGTGGCTAGTTTTGTATTGCTGGTTGCTTGGTGGCTTGTTTGGATGAAAGAGAAAAAGTGAACAGAACGGATGGTTGGTTATGGTCTAACTCTTCTGTCCTCGGTCTGACCACGAACCCAAACTCGACCCTCTTGCTTTAAAGAATATATATTTACTTATAAGGAGGAAACGATGATGGAAAGGTTTCGCTGTTGGAAAATCATGTTGCATGCGTAGGGGGTTTGCTGTTCGGTGATGTTTGCATGCAGAAAGAAGGAAGCGACGTTGGTATTAAGCGAGTACATGCGAAGATATATGGTAGAAATACATGTGTTAGGAAGAAGTAGTGCACGTCGCACGTGTTCATTCGGCAAACTTTTGGCAGTTGACACGAAAGCAGGATTGACTATGAAAATTTGGAAAGCAGTGATCGATGAGAACAGTTATTTGAATTTATATATTTTAAAGAAAATGAATAGGAACCATAAATTATAATTAGTAATGAACATTGTTTGTCTATGTAAATGTTTAACTTCATAACCATCCTCAAGCATTGAAACTTATTTATAAAAGAAAAATCTTGGTTTGAATATTTAACCAAATATTAATTTTGATAAATTCATTTGGTTCATTAATAAAGAAGATCATTGTAAGTTTTAAAACAATTAGACAAGTTTGGTAATACTATATTTATTTTTCCAATGCAAATTTAAATTTCTGTTTTATTTAAGATTATAAAACTTTAATTATGTTTATAAAGGATTGGACAAATTTAGGTTTAGAACCGTTATCAAAAATATATATGTATATATTAATAACATCCCTTCCAATAACACACATATATATATATATACACCAAACCGTTCTAGGATGACAGAGAGGATAGTGTCTAAGGCTTGGGTTTGGAAAATACAGTTTCCTGCTCTCCCTAGCTATCCCTAACTGATCCGACGGATGGGATTGTTATTTCAAATCTAATTTGAAATTTAATTAAAATCCTTTGAATTGAGAATGAATTTGGAATTTTAATTAAAGTTTAAACAATCGTGAAATTTAATAAGCATTATTTTGGAAATTTTGAATGGTTTTTGAACCTAATTGGTTAAGTGACTATTTTATCGCACTTAAGTAACGATGTAGTACTTCCTTGAAATAATTTGGGTTTGCAAAATGTATGAAACAAGAACTATCTTTCCAAAGAGGCTTCTTAAATATTTTTGGGAGGTTTCAAAGTGATAAATATGCGTGAATAAAACTCTAAATCCAAATTTAGATTTGGCATAAATGATAATAATAAACGGGAAATATGAATATGGGATTTAAAAGGAGAAAATGAGATGGTAATGGAATTTAAAGAAATTGTAATGAATCCAATTTCATTATAAATGACTTGATAACCACTCGAAGGAGATTTGAATTGGAACCGATATAGTCCATAGCCTTGTTTTAAAGTACGCTTATTATTTGGTAAGACCGCGATCAGATTTACATCCGAAAACCATTAAGTAATAATATGACGCTATGAAGCAAAATTGAAGATTCGAAAATGACAAATGAATATCGAGAATTTTTGAATTATTTGGAAGGATTGCTGATGTCTCAAATCGGGCTGATCACCTGGTACGAGGTTATAAGTGGCTTGAGGTTTGAATATATTTGAGGATTTTCGGATTTTGTTCCGTTCAGACCCAGAATGGACCTGCATGGATGGTGTGTCTGGCATTGTGATTGACCACATAGCACTGATTTCTGTTGATATATATCAGATTGTGGCAACTAATTATTCCCGACTCTAAGTTTTACGTGCTTAGAGATTATGTATAGATTGAAGCCAGTGATATGTTGTGAATTGACAATGTGGCATACTCAAGTTATGGAATGAGCTAAGGATGATCAAAGCATGGCTTATTGAAACGTACCTTTGTGTAACCGTGACATCGACAAGCCTCACACCCGGATGATGAGAAACTAGCGGTTAGGTTGTTGACATATACATGATTTTGTGATTGATAGCTGCGACTGAGGTACTTCTTGAGAATTTGGGAAGAGGGTATGTTCGAGGGTCCGTGTCTGGAGGAAAACCGTTGATCTACCTTGCGATTTGTAGTTAGTGTCCGTGTCTAGTTGAAAAAGTCGTGTTACACTTCGCTTGTATTCCGATTGATCTTTCGTGTCAGGAATCATCAAGTTGGAAACCCAATCTCCAATACGCGTCCTACGATTTTGTTTGTATATATATATATATATATATATATATATATATATATATGGCGACATAGTAGGATGGGGTACTATGCCGTCTAAGATTAATACATTTATTTTTGAAATTGTTTTCTACACTATGCACTAATGATAATATAAAAGAGGATTTTCATGTATGAAGGCATTTTGGTTATCATAAGGTAAAACTCGCCCATCTGGTGTGCACTTGCATTGTGTGATGTGGGACGAGCTTATGATAGCTTCATTTTCCAAAAGCCATTACGATTTTGTATGCACGGGTATTCACATGGAGTAAACCCGTTTCACATTAGCGGCGTGGACCGGTGAATTTCCCAACTTTAAAATAAACCCTAAGGCAAATAACTGTTTTATGTTCTCACACCTGTCCCATGAAAGACTTGGAGTTTACTGTTCCTTCCTAAACTCTGGGTGCCCACTAATTTCCATACGGGCAGCTAGTGTTTTAGTTTTACAGTTATAGATCTTTGAAGCAAGATTGGAGCACCTTCGGAGTTGGAGCTTCGAGCTGAAGTTGGATTTTCCGCTATATCATATCGCGTCTTCCGTTGAGAGTATATTTATGTTTTCTGTTGCTATATGTTGTAACTCTGATATTCCATGTAACTCTGTTGTAACATTTGTATGATGTAATGAAAAGTTCTATTATTTTGTTCAATATATGTTAGTACCCATAGCAATCCTCCTTTGTGAACGGTTTAAGTTAGTCTAATTAATGGTGAAAACTGGGCAAAAAGACGGGTCGTTACAGGGAAGCACTTGCATTTGACATGATCATTTCCCCGGCTTGAATCCATTTTCCATTCATACTGGTTCAAAAAAGCACAAGTACCGATGGAGTCATCATAGAGCGGCATCTGGGGCATGCTGAAACGTCGCGGCACTCGGCCTCATTTACTCTTCTTATGAAGGGATTACACCTAATGTGGGCCTCTCATGAGTCATGTAAGTTCCCTCACATTTCCCTCATGATCCTCCGGACCATGTCGGGGAGATAAGCTGGATGGGGATCCGCTATCGGGATCCAGGGATTTTGGCGAGGCCCCGGAGTTCTGTTGCTAGGGTTTCTTCTATGATGAACGTTCGGGTCATCTTCTTCTATGTCGTCGACATCTATAATTGGGTTTTGGTACGGATGTTGAGACGGAGCGAGCTGATGTGGATCCTGCTCTAGATGAGCACGAGTCGCTGGGATAGTAGGCCCATTGCTCGGATTAGTGTCCGTCGGCTCTTGTCGAGGAAGGGGCTGGTCGGTCGGGCCCAGTCCGTTATTGATGATCAAGCGAGAACAATCTCGGTATTGTGCCCCCTCGCTATATGTGACTGTAGTTCGCTCGCCGTAACTGTTTCCATTGCTATTGGCATAGCCATTGTCGTTGTTGTTGCCGTGGTCGAGGGCATTAGTGCGGACAGTGACATTGTTGATGAGACTAAACCTCCTTCTTTGATGCAAGCTCCTCAACTTGGAGGAGGAAGTTTCCGAGATAGTTGGTCGATGTCGAGCGTTGTTCCGAGTTAGCTGAAATCGAGCGACGATGCACTGACTTTCCTGAAGTTGTCACATAAGGTTGATGTTATGACTTAATGCTTGATTGAGTTCGACGACTGTGTTCTCATATTTCTCACTAAGCGCGCAGAGCTGTGCCTGCGTCGCGGGCGCTTCGGGATCCGGAAGAGGAGGGATGTTTTCAGTAGTGGTCGGGACATTTACCAGTGGAACCTGTTGGGATGTTCCGGCTTCGGCTGCTGCTGAAGAGCCGATCATTGCGTTCTTTGGTCGCTTCACCATCGTAAGCGGACTCGGCGGTAGGTTTAGCAAAGGAACCTAAAGCTCGTCGAAGTCAAGATGACAATGTGCGACAAAGGCGCAAATCCGAGTGTTCTTAGTGAAAGCACAAATGTTGATGGCAAAAAATGTCGTAAACACCAAAGATTCCTATAACTAGGAATTATAGTTTCGGTCGTGTAACTAAGTATAAGAAAGCGGTAAATAACACAAGGAATTTATAGTGGTTCGGCCTCAAGAGAGGCCTACGTCCACTTTGAAGAGGTGTTGGAATATTATTTATCACTTAAGGATTACAAAGTAGTGGCACACTCATGATGTCTCATTACATTCACTTTCATAATCATCATATGCTAAGTATTTGGGAAAAAGACAGTTTAATCCTTCTTCTTCCTCAAAGAGGAGATGCCATTCAAGAGGCTCTTAAAGCTCTCTAGAGGTCCCAAGTGATAGAAATCCAACCACTTTGAAGTGTGAGGTCATGAGGTATTTATAGGAGGGGGATTAGGTAGGAGTACATAGGAGCAGGTAGGAATGGGGGGCCACACCCAGAATATCGCAACTGATACCCGCGCCCATGCATATTTCGCATCCAGCCTTGTCGTGCGAATTTCTCACCCCGTGGGGTGCGAAATTCGTACCCCATTGGGGTGCAAAATTTGTACCCTATAGGATACGAATTTCGCACCCCGTCGGGCGCGAAACTCGTACCCTTCGAGGGTGCGAAATTCGTACCCCGAGGGGTTCAAATTTCGTACCCTGAAGGGTACGATTTTCGTACCTCCTGGGGTGTAAAATTCGCACCCCGAGGGGTACGAAGTTCACGTTATGAGAGGCGCGAAGGCCATGGGCATGGGTGTTTGGGGCCTCGAAGTTCGAGATCACGACTCTTAGGGATTTGGAGCCTTGGTTCAGAAATGTGTTTGGGGTGTTGCGAGGCCCTTGGCGGTGTGGTTCCTCTTCAACCCTGTCTCCTTCGCTCCTAAGCATCCCTCTCGGCCTTTTCTCTATGCACTGCGTTGGTTCGAGCCTGTCGCATGTACTTTAGGGAATTAGACCAAAAGCCGGTTAACACTTGGCAGTATGGGGATTTCTTCCTCTAGTTTACGTAGACGATAAATTTTTAATGAACAAATATCTTTATAAAACAGACTAAGTTCTGTTATTATAGGCTAAACTTTTACGAGCAATGGTTCTTTGAAAGTGACGAGCAACAAATTTTCCAT
Organism: Allium sativum; assembly: GCA_030737875.1. NCBI lineage: Eukaryota > Viridiplantae > Streptophyta > Magnoliopsida > Asparagales > Amaryllidaceae > Allium > Allium sativum. The sequence goes on along the minus strand of CM060919.1, from coordinate 842,294,567 downwards.
CATAACATGACAATCATGACTTTTCATCCCACTAAGTTTATTATTTTTATAGTCGACACATCTACGAGATTAGAAGATATACGATCCAAGAATCTTAATCCTTCCACCCATTTTAAAAGTATTTTAACTTGATTATTGTCCAGTTCATAGCATGCTTTTGGTTTTTTGGTGTCATTTTGCTTTATATGAAGCTCAGGATAATTACATATTACTTCGATATCATGTCTTGATTTCAAATCGTCTTTCGTCTTCCCATTGACATTCAAAATTATATTGAACACATTGTCAAACACATTTTTCTTATTACATCACATCAATATTATGACGAATGAGTAGATTTTCCAATAAGGCAACTCCCAAAATATGTTTTGTTCGCACCAATTATGAATCGATGATTTACCTTGAATTTCAGTATGTTCTCCGGTTTCATGTATCTTTGGATAATCCTTTCCAAGTTCATAAATATCTTCACTTGACCATACCGTAGGTGGTCTCAAAGTTTCATGCCTATTAGTTGTAAAAAAATTCTTATCTCTTCTCAAAGGTTGATTAATGTGAAAAAAACATCGATGATAGTCAAATGATGAAATTTTCTTTCCATGAGGTAAAGAAAATCCTCTTGTTTCTTCCATGCAGTAAGGATAAGCTAGACGACCAATCTTACTTCAACCTGAAAACATTGCGTAAGTAGGAAAATCGCTGATTTTTCATAATAGAGAAGCATACATACGAAAGTTATTTTTTACGAAATATCATATGTTTCTACTCCTTCGTACCACCAGCTTTTTAAATTCTTCAATAATGGTTGTAAATAAACACCGATTCCTTATGTTAGATTATTGGGACCAAAGATGACAATTGTGAGAAACATATAAGGAATTTTCACACACATCCACGAAGGTAAATTATAAGGTGTGACAATTATAAGTCAGGAAGAATATTTAGCACCAAATTGAGAAAAGGTGAAAATCCATCCATACATAAACGAAGTCTGACAATATGACTCTCGGATGCAAATCCAGGACACTTCTAGTCAAAATGCTTCCATGCTTCCCCATCAGCTAGGTGTGTTAACGTACCTTCCTCCTGTGTTCTCACACCGTGTCATCTCATATGTTGCGCAGTTATAGAAGATGCATATAACCTTTGAAGTCTAGGAGTAATAGGTAAATAATGCATGCATTTATATAGGATTTCCTTTCCCTTTGTCTTTCTTGGTTTATATCTTTTTGGATTACATATTTTACAATTCTTATGGTTGATATCTTACTTCCAAAATAGCATGCAACCCTTTAGACATATATCTAATTTTCCATACAGTAAACCAAGAGCCGACATCATTTTTTTACTTCAAATTGATTTTCGCACATTAAATTATTGGGAGGCATATGCCGCTTCGCAGTTTGTACAATAGCTGTAAATCCATCTTCTGTGAGGTTGTATTTATATTTAATTGCAATGTATTTAACAGTTACAGATAATTGGGTTCCGCTTTTACAGCCTTCCCAAAAGGGTTTCTTCGCGGCATCTAATAAATCATATATATTTTTGGCTCCAGTATTTGGTTCTTCTTCATCATTACCATCGTCATCAGTAAATTACTGAACGGGAACATTGAACGTGCAGCGTCTTCAACCATATGTTCTACTAGTTTTGTCGTACCAATTGTATTATTCACTACCTCCTCAACTTGTACAGAAGTAGATGCTAACGATTCTCCAAGACGACCCCAAACCGAATAGTTCGACACAAAACCGTATTGATGCAAATGAACTCTAACCATTTGTGGTATCAAATGCTTCAGTATATTGCATTTACTACATGGACAACAGATTTCGATGTTGTTTCCATTGTTACTTAAAGCGAAATCAATAAACACGCCAACACCATTAATAAATTGTTCACTTATTGTGCCATCAACTTCTCTTCATTTGTACATCCAGGTTTGATCAGTAAAATAATTGCCATTTTTCCTAAGTAGATATATAACTAAAAAGTATGATAAAATTTGCATTGACATTTTATTAAAACTATTTTATTGATGAATGTTACATTAATTGATCATTTACACTTTGCTGGTGTGTCATCCTACCTCCCATTACAAATACAATAACATAATTAAATCGCGTAAATCTTTTTAATTTAAACGATTCAACAAAATTTCGGAAGCACTTCGCTTTAGTTTCCTTAGCAGAACACAATTGCTTGTACACAGGGAACATAAAGGAAGCGCTTTCGAAATTTTGAGAACCGTTTAAAATGAAATGATTTACGAGATTTAATTTCGTTATCGTGTTCGTAACTTGTCCAATACAAGGAAAATCCAACAAATATTGTATATGATGAATATAAATGTTCATTCTGTTAACAAAACAAACATTTACATAACGTTCGTATACAACACTTATCAAACGGGGCCGAAAACACTCTAAGGCTTAATTTCAATCTCTAATTGTATGTATACGGATTTTATCACAATTACGTATATTTTTAACATGCAATCAAACTAACCATACGTAATAAAATTAAATATCATTTTCGATAAATTTTTATAATACATAAACTTATTTATTTCCACTTCCACTAAACATCCCTCAACAAGTATGAAATCTCTTATATATGTATACATGCACATAATTCTATTGTGATACAAACAACATAAACTTGCAATACATAAATTAACAACAAGATTTAGGCCTCAATTAATTCAACATATACATAGACTAATTAACAACACTATACATACAACACTATATATGCACACACACACACACAATATTAACTAATTAACTCTATATTAGAAACATAATTAATTCAACCTATATATGCATATATTAACAACACTACACATACAAACATATAATATAACAAACAAATTAATCTTAAATAAGAAAATCTAGGGTATTAAATAAAATTAGGGCTTTATACCTTGAAAATTGGGGATGAATTGGAGCCTCGAGAGGAGGAGAGAGAGCCTTGAACACGCTGGAGAGAGTAGTGGCGGCTACGGTGGTGGTAGTGGCCGATTTCAGGAATGGGGAGGAAGGAAATGAGGAAATTGAAAAATTTTGGGGAGAAAATGAAATTAAGGAGGAAGAAAGCAGATCGGTCAATTTCTGCTCGACTAAGCGGCAGCTATAAACCAACGATTTCCAACGACTTACTATAGTTTTTTTTGTATTATGTAAAGATAAATCCATAATTTAGCTTCCGTTGGAAACCGTTGCGAGGTGTTGTTGGAGGTCGTTGCCCACTCCTTTGCCATATATTGTGCTTCTTATAGTGATTAAATATAAACAATAATAAATTAATAAAATATTAGTGGGCTAGAAATAGGAATTTTGGAAAAGTGGGGGTTGGCAACGAAAGTATTACTATTACATTTGTGACGAGATTCTGATCTGTTTGCATATTTTATTTACTAAAAAAAAATTTGTATGAAGAAGTTATCAATAAAACAAGTTGTGCGTAAATTGTTTACATACAAGATTTGAAATTCAAACTGAATGATTAAATATATGGAATATATATATATATATTAATTTGCCTAAAAGAATATTCCATGAAAATTTGAATTATTTGTATATATATACATATAGAAGGGGACAAAAATAATCAACTTCAGGAAGGTAATCAACTAATTAAATAAATAATTGATAAATTGGGCATACGACGAAGAAATAAATTACTTGGGTAAAATCGACTCGGACCGGTCGACCGCTTCCCTTAAAGAGTGTCGACCGGCCTTCTAAGACGGTATCGACCGTCCTTGAGTAAAATTGGTAGGGAAGACAAGTTTTTGTAGGAGATTTTATCTAATTTGCAAACATGGATTGTCTGTATTTAATCTAATAGATCCTACGTTCTTTATTAACATTTAAAACTATATAAGCAAACCCCATATCCTCTACCATACCCTATTCCTCATTTCATTCCTAAGCCTCCACTTTTCTTCTCCATTTCTTAATTCCAGACCTTGGGTTAGATTCTTCTTCTAAATCGTATCATTCTAGATCTAAATTCCTACATGTAATTTCTGGAATTAAATTATATATATATATATGAGATTTTGAACTTTGATTCTCCTATATATATACATATACATATATATATATACATATACATATATATATACATATATATATATATATATTAGGAGAAGTTGGAGTTTGTTTCATCGAAGGCAGATAATCCAAAATTTTGAGAAATTCTGTACCAGTTTTCCACTAATCTTTTCTACAAATCTATGTAAGTGGAAATGACATCAATTTGCTATTTCCTCCGTTTTGTAGTATGAATCTGGATCTATATGCCTAAGGGAATTTGGATCAGAATGAAAATATAATGTTAAACGTCTTACAAGTTCACTATATTTTAATTGTTATGAAGAAATGGTCATTCTGTTGCATATGTGGGTTTGGATTATTGAAATAATAGAAGGGAAGCAGGTTGGTGTTGTATAGTTATTGGTCAAATTTATCTTATTTTATTTTTTGTAAATTCATATGTGTGGTTTTGTTGCATAAGGTTAAGATTTGGAGAAATAGTAAATTTGAATAGATATAAATCTCTATTTTTGTAAATCGAGTATTTAAATGTATTATTTACAAAATGTCCAAGTATTAAGGTTTTGCATATAAACTTACATAAAAAGTGAATCTGTACTAGAATATATATATACATATATATATATATATGTATATATATATATTGGACACATGGCACTTTGTTTATCTTTTATTATTGAGGTAATCAAATTAAACCTAGGTTACAAGTCTTATGTCAATATTTTTGTTTTTTCATTTTGATTGTTACATGTTAATATGTACATTTATGCCAAGATTGAAGGGAATATGGGAAATAACTTTTATACCTTTAATTTAAATAGGGATTGACATTTCAAAATGAAGTTAGGAAGTTATCTTGTTTGCATAACTCACAGCTAATTATATATATGTGTGGATATATATATATTTACATGTAGCGTAATCAACGTAATAGTAATACATATTAAGTGCGTAATAAATATGTTTAATTTAGGAAATAGAACTTGAATGTCCCATAGGAATTTGTATGTATGCGTGTGAGTTAATGGCTTAAATTATATTAAATGTCACAGACACGAGGATAATCAGTACTTGTAGTAGAAGCCTACCCGGAACCAACTGGCATGTCCATCATCAACAAGTAAGAATTGTTAATGTGAAAGGTCTAAGTGTCATGGGCCATTATAATTATTACACTAAGATTCGAGGTTAGGCCCAGCTTGTAGTAGAAGCCTGCCCGGAACCGCTCGACAAATCCAGCATCTACAAGTAGTCGGCCTATTGTGAGATGTTTAGTATATACATACATAGATACATACATATATATATATATTAGTGTATAGTAGGCATGCCATGAGAAGGTATTAAGTGGTTAATTTACTTTGATTTGGGTATTAAGTAGTTAGGACTAGGTCCGCTCCTAATGTTCACTCCTTATTTATGACCCAAGTCCTCAGACTCTCCCTTATAAAGGACTTAAGTAATCGTTCGGAAAACCTTTCTCATATATGGTATTAAATGGTTTAAAATGGATGATAGCATGAGTAGGGTAGTTCTCCAAGTAATGTTTGCTTCTTATCTAGGGGATAGTGAGAGATGACCTAGGGACAAATTGTATATATGGCCTAAAGGAACTACCGTCTAAGGGAAGTATAAGTAACAAGAAGTTCACCCATAGGGACAACTAGATGATAACAGGAGGGTCCACCAGGAGGTTTTTCTAAAATGAAGATGTGTTCGTAACCCAAACCTAGAAGAAAGTGGCTATTACTATTTAAGCAATTACAAGGATAGTATATGTTTTAGGATGCTGACATTAGCGACGAGGTCTTAAGTGGCTAGGGATTCGCCATAGTGTATTAAGTGACAGTAGGGATGTCCACCCTTAATAAATTAAGAAATGGCCTTAAGTGACTACGAATAGCCCGCCTCGTGGGGGGTATTAAGTGACTATAAGGATGTTCATGCTTAAAATACATTATAGGGCATTAAGTGACTGTAAGTTTGCCTGCCCTTATGCGAACAAATTAAACAATTGAAAACAACTATTTGATTCGTTCGTCTTTCCTAAAGAACAAGGGTTGCTGTAAAGGGTGTTGAACTCTGGGACCAAAATTATTTTACTAATAAATCCAATTAAGTTATTCCAAAGGTTTGATTAGTTAAAAACACAGAAAATATATGAAAAAAAAGAGAGAGTTTTATATAATAAATGAAAGCAATTAGGGAGCAATGACATAACTAGATTAATATGAATTAATAACCAAACAGATTAATACAGATCTAATTCATGTTTCTGTCACAAACATGAATCAACGATAATTAAATTTCTAGAAACAAATAGGTGAATAAAGACAAGTATAGCCTATGTAGGAGCTAAGCTCTTAAATAACCACAGGCTATCAGGAAAGATTCACTATTTTATTTCTAAAACCCTAAAAGTTAGATCTAAATCTGATAAGCGTTAGATTGAACTCGAATGTACCTTGTGAAGGAGCATAGCTCTTAAACGACACAGAGTATGAAGGTTCAGATCTAACCCTTGGTTCATATCTAGATCTATATAAATGAAGTCCTAATCTTTTTGGCTATGTGATTCATATTGAATCTAATCTAAGCGTCATCACCCTCTAATAGAAGGGGATTAGCTAGACATAGCTAAATGAGAAATAGGAAAAAAGAAAAGAAACAACATACACATAAATAAAATAAAATAACAACTAAGAAGAGAAGGAGAAGAATTTTATTCCAAGAGAAGTTATACAGAATAAAACCCAATGTAAGTACAAATGAAGGAGATACAGTGTATTTATAGTTGCCATAGCCAAGACTAAGTGGCCAAATTACACAATGTGGGTCAAAAGACTTAGTCCAAGTAACAACTAGACCAATTTGAACGCAAGTGGATGGCATGTGAATGGAAAAATAGCTTGCGGGCATCAAACGGCATCAACTTCAATCGTTTTGAGCATGAATAAGAATTCCATATCATCCGAGACAAGCTATCTTTATGAAAAGAATTGAATCTTGACTTTAAAATATGCAGTAGAAGCTGATTGAGCAACAACATTTCTCTAGGTCTTCAAGCTTCAATCCAGCTCTAAAATTCAACACTCTTCTTGCATCAATTCTTCAAGCTTTTCAACAATTAAGTGCATCAATTCATTCATCATAAATAATCTAGAAACACAACTATAAATACACAATATCAATTATTTTAAAGATAAAACAAGATAAATAAGAAGATAAAATATACATATTTACATGTATATCAAGTACCCCCACACTTATCTTTTTATTCGTCCTTGAATAAACTAAACTAAGATATGTCACATTTTCGTAGGAAACACAATTGCATTTAGCGTATGCAACAAGCCGTTAAACCCCTAGGTGTCCATAGTAGGACGAGTGTTGTCTCATGAGGGTTTTCAGCGGATACTACCCACAAAATCCAAAGCGTCTTATGTACGCGGATTAATCAAACAATATATTTAAGGTCTTTCAAATTCCAAGGACTTTACCTAACTTCAATAATAACGGTTTAGTCCTAAATTGTGCATCCCATTATTGGTGCAAAAATGAATAAAAAAATTCAAGCTAAATTGTAATTCCTTGATAATACTGTAATTGTCATGAAGGTTAAGAGTGTGGTGTCAACCAAAGTTCTACACATCGACAATGTGCACCCAATCATTTATTCATTTTTTTTGAATAATTTTGCACCAGTGTAACTGTAATGTTTTGGATGTGAGATATTCATAGATGAAGGAAAATTTCATAAGTTCTAAAAATGTTATAGATAAGAGGGTAGGTGTATTAGTTGAACTTCATGCTACAAAACATTAAGTAATACTAATGCGCATATGGACGTTTTGTTTCCTTCCATCTCCTCTACTACAATCCTCACTTCTAAGTACGGTATGATGGATGTGGATGGAATGGAACTAAATGCTTTATAGTCAATAATGATGAATGACTATTTTATTCTTGGAGATTTTCTGTTTATTGCATTTTTTTTCCTTTTTTTTGCATGATGAATGATGAGTGGAGATGGAGTGGAATGTTACCCTATATTATTTCTATTGATTCCTCCTCTACTAAGCAAGCCATAATCAACACTTCATGAACGGAAAATTTTGTGCCCTAGTTACTCTACTTTTATAACCCTAATTCAACACACAAGTCTAGATTGATGTTATATAAAAAGCTGAAAGGAAAGATAAGCAAAGTTTCATAAGATAGATAACCCATATAAAATATGATTTGGTATATGGTTATCCTACCTTAAAACAAAGTACAGAGTGGGAAGTGTAATATAGGTATAAGAAGTGACATTTTTTAACCTTTAACAATAAATCAGTAAAAAGGTTCTTGAGTATACCAATATAAGAAAACTTGTCGAAACATGGATGTAAATCGACTAAAACTTGGGATTGAATAATGTGGGGTATCGAAGAAGAATGCTACAATGAGTCATTTCTCCTTAAGTGGGCCAAGTGGAATTTAGAACTTATGATTTTACTAATTTGAGTGGAAAAAATATTATGCATGCAAACGAACTCAAAAAATCCAACAAATGTAAGTGCAAAAACATTTTTATTTGAATTTTTTTTATTTGCACATTCTAACATGCATAACAAGGATTGACACGCTTACTCCAGAACACAATTGACGTCTGCACAGTCTCAAGCTAGCATCTTAAAAAGACACATTACGACTCAATGAATAAATAATGTTCATTCCCATCACCTAACAATTCAACTTATCAAACAAGAACCAAGGTGTTATTTATGAATTTTAAGTTGGTCCTTGTTCAACGAATGACCTAGTTCATAAAATTTGATTGCTGACGTAATGTAAATCCCCCCCCCCCCCACACTTGAGTGTGACTGTGTCCCCACAGTCGTTAATCAGGCATATCTTACTGAATGGAAATTAAAATAAGTGGGTAAGCATGGCTTACCGGATGCGTGTGCAGAAAATACATAGCGATCGAATAGATGAACCGGTCCACAATGGACCAATGGATCAATCTCATTACGATTATGAGACACACCTGAAGCACAGAAAAACAACTCATAAAGGATTTTATATTATGTGTTAGATTTGGAAAAACAAATTTTGGTTTTTCAAATGTTTGAGTTGCTAATTTTAAAATTTTGAGCTTACAATTGATCCTGAAATCAAATTGAATTTATGTAGCAACTAAAGAGAGGTCATTGAACCAGGGTATAGTAAAAATTTCAAAAACAAAGCTTGATTTGTTCAGATTATGTATTAATTGAGAGACGTGTGCATCATTCTCACCCCAAACTTATTTTGAGAAATCAAACAAATGAATTTCCAGTAAAATTCGAAATCGTCTTTTCTCAAAAACAGTGTTATTCCAAAAAGAGTTTATATACTGCAGAAATTTATCATTGAAAAACAAGTGATCACTGTGAGGTTCAGTTGAAATGATCAAGTCGCAAGGAGTTTCAACCGTTTCAAAAAAATTGTCATTGTGTTTGAGATCAGATTCAGTAGTCTCGTTGTTTTCAACCTCAAGAATTTCAAAGTTTTAAAATGTTTCATTTTCAATTTCAGACCCAACAACATTATCGTCAGTCAGTTCAAGAAGTTTTCGATCATCAAAATCGTCCTCACCTAAACAATTGTTACCAACTTCGTCATTTCTTTCAAGTTGACAATCTAAAGTTGCTAAATTTTCAAAATTTTTAGAATTTGAGAGAGGATGTTCAAATTGAAGATCGACGTCTTCATTTTTAAGAGAATTTGAATTCAAATCAATTACAGAGATTTCAATAACTTCATTAATATTTTCATGAAATCCTCAAATTCATCAACGTCATGAATTTCCTCCAATAATTGCTTTTTTAGATTTTGCCAAAGTTCAATAGTGTATCGAGCCTGTTGTTAAATGAAATTCATGTTTTCGATATCTTTATTTTCTTGGTATTGTTTTTCATCTAAAGTTCGCGCCCATTCCTTGATTTCCTCGCGACAAATCCAAATTTCATGCATTAATTGGTCAATTTGACTCAGGCTTTCTTCAAGAAAATTGGTGGACAAATCAGATTTCAAGATGTTGTTTTTTAGATTTGTCGTTTCTATTTGTTCCTCATTGGTTGACCTTAAAAATTCATCCACCTTATCTCTAAAAAGTTGTCCACTCTTTATTTTCCACAACCAACATCGCCAGAAATTTAGCTTGTTCGCAACACATTTTTCATATTCGATAACCAAACTTATATCTCCACTCGAATTACGAAAATCATTTTGGTTTTGATCGTTGAAAACCATGTTGAAATTGTTTTGATTTTCAGCCCTTTGCTTAGTCATTTGGGCTAACAGTCGACTCACCTTAGATAAATTTTCCTCAATCGAATTTTTTTTAGCTTGAAATTCATTCTGATTTGAATTCTAAAAAAATCATTTAAATTTTGAAAATAATTGCAATTTTGGTTGTACATGGGGCAACCGCAAATGTACTAGAAGAAGAGAGTTTTTCGTCGAAAAATCAGCTGCAAAAGCTGTGGCTCTAAAGAAGCTCTTAAAAAATATGTTAAAATTAACAACTTCGGATTATGAATACAAGTTTGGGCCAGGTTCAGACAGGGATTATCAGTGTGCCACGAATCACCATTGAAACACGACTGAAGGTTTAATAACCTGTTTGAGTTCTAGACTCTACCGTTCCTTAGACACCTCAGAGAGTATCAATCCTAATTTTCAATTTAACGAATATTTTGTCCTATGAGCTTTGGGGAATCCTCGATTTGATTTCAAAAATAATTTATTCCGCGTTTGTTTTAAAATTTCCATCCACACATCAATAGGAAAAACAATCAATCACAGAACAATCACATAATAATAAATTGCAGAAATAAAATTTTACAAGCTAGCCGCGGCACCTGTAGGAAATTTTTACAAGCAATTTTTATATTTTTTAAGCAACAACAGACCCTGTAGAGTTTAGAAAATTCTCACTTAGCTCGGCAGTCTGTCCAATGCAACTGAGTAGCGCTAGCGCGTTCACACCCCACTTGGTGTGAAATCGCTCCTCTGAATTTCTTATTCGTTTGCTTGAATCTGTTCTTTCACTATGGCTTTTCGCTGATTGAACCCCTTATATATATTTGATGAAAGCAGAAAAAAAACTAAATAAGAGTTTGAAAAGAAAAACTAAACTAAAAAAAAAGAACACTAAAAAAAACTAAGCTAGAAATGAAAATTTAAAAGAACTAAGCTCAAACAAATTTAAAAAAAAAAACTAAGCTCGACCGAACTAGCCAGACTCAGCCCAAAAGGGAAGCAACACGCAAAAACAAACCACGCTCTCAAGAAGAAATAAAAAAAACACATTCAATACTCAGAAAAGCCCATTCTTTTTCAAAGAGAAACCCACGTTGAAACCCTAAAACAAACTCAAGTCTTTTTTCTTTTAGGAAACAAACGCATCCGAAGTCAAAACAAACTATCCCAAAACCTAAAATAGTCAATAAATCCCTTTCACGCAAACAAATCATAAAATCTGGCCCGACTTTGTTTCTGGAAATGGTTTAACCATTAGAGGCTGATCAACATAGAATTTGAGCACCGCACCAACTGTATAAACATGGTTAGAATCCCCAAACACCACAAAACCTATTTACTTGTCTCGAACCAAATGATGGGCCAACGATGCCCTTTATTTCAAAACAATTGCGAAACACCTATTTTTCTTTTCTTGTTCTTCTGTTTTTTCAGAAACCAACTTGGGTACTCAGGCTAAAAGAGTTTGAATTGAATTTGGTTTTCGAATTGGGTAAGGGTTGTTCTGTTCTTTGAATCGGGTTCTGGTCTTGTGGGATTGAAGAAAATAAAATCGTTGTTCCAAGATTCGATCGGGTTCCTAGGGTTTTCAGACGGGTTTTCGATTTAGGTTTCGAACCCAGACTTTGGTCTGTTGTGATTTGATGCAATTCGACTTGACGAGGGTGTTCTTCGAATCGGGTTTGGCTTCGATTGATTGAGGGCTTGGGTTTTGTGATTTGTGAGTTTCGAATTAATGGAGATGGGTTTCTGTTCAGCGTGAGGACTGTGGTGCAATGTGGACAGAGGAGTGCAGAGATGATGTTGATAAGGAGATGGTCAGGTGTTGTTGGAGATGAAGTTGGGGTATGGTGGGCAGAAGAGCAGTGGTGTAGATGATGTAAATGATGGGTTTGTAGTGGAATTTGGTTGTAGATGGCAATTTCGAAGGCAGGAAGAAGAGGGTTGATTAGAAGCAGGTGAATGTATATGTGTTGGAGGTGGCAGGTGTTTAGAGAGAAGGCTGGATAATCAGTTGATAGATTTAGAATATTGCAGTTAATTGAAAGTTAAGAAGAAGATTGTATTTTTGTAAAAAAAAATCAGAAAAGTGGAAAGAAATCAAATTGTGAAACAATTGCAAGGAGGAAGAGAAATAGATGAGATGGAAAGAAAATCACAAAAAGATTTTTTTTTTAAAAAAATTGTAAAAAAGAGATAACTGAAATTGTAAAGAAATTTAAAAAGAAGAAGAAATAAATGAAAGGAAGGGAAATAAAAATCAATGAAATTGAGAAAATTATTTTTTCTCTTGATTTATAAGATTAACGTATCAATGTTTTAATACCCAATCTACCAATCTAGAATTTTTTTCTATATATGAAAGAAAATACACAGAAAATAAAACTAATACGAATCGGTAAATAAAATATTTTTGTGTTTTTTTTATAAGGAAAAATAAGAAAATAAAAATAACACCCGGAGGATCTACAAATAAAAATTATTTTGGTCCCCGGCAACGGCTCCAAAATTTGTTTGCGAACAAATTAAACAATTGAAAACAAATATTTAATTCGTTCGGCTTTCTTAAACAATAAGGGTTGTTGTAAAGGGTGTTGAACTCTAGGACCAAAATTATTTTACTAATAAATCAAATCAAGTTATTCCAAAGGTTTAATTGGTTAAAAACACAAAAAATATATGAAAAAAAGAGAGAGTTTTATATAATAAATGAAAGCAATTAGGGAGCAATGACATAAACTAGATTAATATGAATTAACAACCAAACAAATTAATATAGATCTAATTCATGTTTCTGTCACAAACATGAATCAACGATAATTAGGTTTCTAGAAACAAATAGGTGAATAACGACAAGTATAGCCTATGCAGGAGCTAAGCTCTTAAACAACCATAGGCTATCAGGATATATTCACTATTTTATTTCTAAAACCCTAAAAGTTAGATCTAAATCCGATAAGCGTTAGATTGAACTCGAATATACCCTGTGAAGGTGCATAGCTCTTAAACGACATAGAGTATGAAGATTCAGATTTAACCCTTGGTTCAGATCTCGATCTATATAAATGAAGTACTAATCTTTTTAGCTATGTGATTAATATTGAATCTAATCTAAGCATCATCACCCCCTAATTATAGGGGATTAACTAGACACAGCTAAACGAGAAATAGGAAAAAAGAAAAGAAATGACATAAACATAAATAAAATAAAATAACAACTAAGAAGAGAAGGATAAGAATTTTATTCCAAGAGAAGTTATACAAAATATAACCTAATGTAATTACAATGAAGCTGATACAATGTATTTATAGTTGCCATAACCAAGACTAAGTGGCCAATTACACGATGTGTGACATAAGACTTAGCCTAAATAACAACTGGACCAATGTGAACGCAAGTGAATGGCATGTGAATGAAAAAATAGCTTGCGGGCATCAAACGACATCAACTTCAATCGTTTTGAGCATGAATAAGAATTCCACATCATCTGAGACAAGCGATCTTTATGAAAAGAATTGAATCTTGACTTTAAAATATGCAGCAGAAGGTGATTGAGCAATGACATTTCTTTAGGTCTTCAAGCTTCAATCCAGCTCTAAAACTCAACACTCTTCTTGCATTAATTCTTCAAGCTTTTCAACAATTAAGTGCATCAATCCATTCATCATAAATAATCTGGAAACACAACTATAAATACACAATATCAGTTATTTTAAAGATAAAACAAGATAAATAAGTAGATAAAATATACACATTTACGTGTATATCACCTTAGAATAGTTCATGGGGGTATTAAGTGACTGTAAGTATGTGTGCCTTTAGAATAGTTCATATGGCATTAAGTGACCATATAACAACCCGGAAAATCAGAACCAATTTAAAATTTTTATTTTAGCAATTTTAACGGATTTTGAATATTTAAATGAATTATTTTAAACAATAACGACGGAAAATTTATTTTAAACGAAGTTAGAACGAATAAATTTATTTTAATTATATAACGAGCCTGAAATGGCGCGGTAGTTCAAAAATTCGATTTCTAATTTAAATTGAATATGCAGAATTCAATATAAGTCAGAATTGGACGAAACAAGAAATATTTGAATCTGATGAACAATATCTTTCTAACGAATGTAAGAAACTGATATTTCATTTTATAAATTGTAAGTTACGTCCAGTTTATAATTCAAAAACGTCGCTGTGGAATTTATATACATTTTAATATATATAAAGCCCTTAAAATAGCCATTTTGCAAACGACCTCCATTTTCGATGAAACCACTTTTGTTGGATCCGGAATGTCAAATTATTACTAGATTCCAATTTTCATAATTTTTGGAATTGATATATGAGCATGGTGGATTTAAATGTGTTTGGTACTTTTAATTTGAATTTAATCGACTAGAAAAGGACCGTTTTTCAAACGGTCTCCAAATTCGACGAAATTAGTTTTGTTAGGACTGTATCGTCAAAACATAGCCAGAATTATTTTTTGTGGAATTTTTAGAGTCCGTATGTGGCCCTGGTAAATTAAAATGTGCGTTTAAATTAAATAAAAATTGATTTATATTTTAAATTAAAGAAATACTAATCGTAATTGCCGTACTGGATTATGAAACATATCCCATTATGTTCGGAATAGGGGTAATTAGCTAGGGGCGACAGTCGTTGGGTCTCGTTTGGAGTTCAAATGGAAAGTCAACTTTTTGGGAGAATTAAATTAAATTGAAATAAATATTATATATAATTCCCTCTCTCTCTAACTATTTTCATTTAGATCAAAAAACAAAAAAAAAAAGAGAAAAGAAAACGCGACGCGGGGGAGTGGGTGGGGTGAATCATCGCCATCGTGGCCACTTGGGCTGCCGCGCCTCCGACGCCGCCCCTCCCCAAGGCCGCCACCTCGTCGTGTACCCCCTATTCCTCGTCTCCTTCCTCCTTCCTCTCCATTCCAAACAAATCGATCCCAAAATCCCCCAACCCCCAAATCGATTCAGAAACCGCGCCGTCACTCATCGGAGCACCACCAGACGACCGCCAAAACCCGCACCCCCCTTCGCGATTGCCAAAGGACCCCCCCCCCCCCACCTCGACGATGACGCGCCTCCTCCTTCAAATGAAAACCGTGAGTTTTTATTTATATTTTTTTACTTTAAATATTCTTTTGTTTTTAGTTATAATTTTAAATTATAAAAAGTTTGATTTTTATTTGTTTAAAATTTTGATTTTTAGAACATGAAAAGATTTGATTTTTAAAACATGAAAAGAATTGATTTTTAAAACATGAAAAGATTTGGTTTTTAAAACATGAAAAGATTTGATTTTTCAAACATGAAAAGTTGTGATTTTAAAAATATAAAGTTGTGATTTTTAAAAATGTAAAGTTGTGATTTTTAAAAATATAAAGTTATGATTTTTAATTATACGAAGATATGATTTTTAATTATATAAAAATATGATTTTTATATGTACAGAAGTATTAAAAAATATGATTTTTATATTAGTAAAGTGTTACAAAAATATGGTTTTTATCATATGAATAACAATATAAAAATGCGATTTTTATATATGTTGTAGCGAAATAAAAATTCGATTTTTATATATGAAATATCGATATAAAAATATAATTTTTTTAGCATTGTAAAAATTTGATTTTTATAATGTAGATTCGAAATAAAAATATGATTTTTAATATATAAACATCATATTAAAAATGTGATTTTTATTATGAACAGCGTGGAAAGGACTGCGTTGGAATTTCGGACAAATCCAAACGGTTCAGAAATTCAGAAATAAAACTGGAGGAGTGGATCCCAAGGGTGAGAAGTCCTCACTAAAAATTTCTTTTTCACTTATTTGTTTTATAACTGGATATATGAATTTCTCCCCGTCGTCCACATACCATGGACGACTTGTTTGATTTGATTGTGTTGGGTAAATTGATTGTGATTGTTATGTGAAATGGAAAATAAAATATTCACGAGTTGAAAATAAATATTTTATCGTTAAAAATATAATATTTAACGAGTATATGAATGAAAATAAATATTCATTTACAAATCGGATGATTTGTTTATGTACACACATTTGACTGATATTGATTGGGACGATATATTTTACACATCGCCCAACTGCACAAATAATAATCAGTGTTTGTTGTTTGAAAACCCCACACGGGTATTGGGATGATATTTGACATACACTAATCCCAGTTGTTTAGTTGTATGTCAATCGATTGGTTGACAGACTATTGTAAGTGTTAATTATTTATATTTAATGCTTATGCAGTTGTGTAATGCACTTTGGATGATGGTTGACTGTGTTTGATTATTGTTGTGTACATGTGTGTATGAAATCCATATAAAAAAAATTATATGGTAATTGACTGTGTCTGATTCCAATTTAGAAAGAACGAATATTTTAAATTAACGAATACTTTGAAATAACTAATATTTTAAAATAATATTCAGTAACGGATAAAAATATGATTTTGATGTCCTATTTGGGATGGACACAAAAATATTTAAATATATAAAGCCGTGTTGATTAAATTAACACCATTTTGACATGAACGATATTTATATCGATTTTATTCATTTTTACAATGAATATCGAAAAGGAAGTGATTTCAAAATCTAATGCTTTGAAAATATTATCATTTATATATTAATGATATAGAATATTCAATTTTGATTTAAAACTGAATATGAAGTTGAAATCGTTTTTAAAACGAATTTAAAACGATTTATAAAATACGTTTTAAATGGAAATCGATGAAATATACATAATATATATATTATATATATTAAATGGCCTGAATAGAACGCGCCGCGCCGCGACTGTTCGTGAATTTCGGCCACTGACTTCGCATGGACATTAAGGGAGATCTAACCGTCGGATTCTCCTAAAACTAGAACCTTTGGGTTCGTATCGAAAAGAGCTTTCCAACGAATATAAGAGATTTGAAATCTAATGGTTGGATTTGGAATTATATCCAAATCAAATTTGGAAAAGGTCGTTGTAAGTGCAGTTCGATGACTGTTTATGGAAATCGATTGTACGGGCCTTGATAAAATCATTAAAAATATTAATAATTTATGTAAACTCATAATAAATGATTTGGAAAGAAATTAGATGAAAAATTCCACGTTTGGGAAGATAAAGATATATTTTTATCAAAATGAACTAGTCATAAACTAGATTTGAAATCCAATAATTTTTAAATAAAATAAATTGGATTTTGTGAATGGTTTTAATATAACCAAAAATTTCCAATGAATAAATTGGAATGGTTTGGAATGGAAATAATTTTTGGAATATTTCGGTATTGGATTCTGTGATTATACGGATATTGTTATGGGAATTTGGAAGATACAGATATCGTTATTCCAAATACGATATCCGTTAGTTTCAGAATTTGGTATTGAATATAGGCCGATATAACTTCTATTTAGAGCCTTATATTTAATATTGAATTGGATCTTGGGTTTGTCGTGAATGGTGTCTTAAATAACACCGTTCTTAAACCCAGTTGAGAAAAGATTAATTCTTCTAATCAAGAGTTAGTAAAATTTTCCAATTAATTAAGATTTAATTGGAATTGAATAAAAGGATTGGATTTTGGGTTTTTCGTGAATGGTGTCTTAAATAACACTATTCTTAAACCCCGTGTAAAAAAGAATAAATCTTTTAATTAAGATTATTAGTGTTTCCAGTTAATTAACATTTAATTGGAATAAAATGGAATGTGAATTGGGTTTATTGTGAACTGTGTTTTAATGACATTCGACCTTTAACCCGATTTGCAGTGAAATGTGATTTGGATTATATAAATCTTTTATTAAGATTTAATGGGATTTCCAAACTAAAGTTTACCAATTATTTAATATTTAATTGGAATGAAATGGAATTCTATTTGGTAATAATTGAAATAAGCTTCTGTGGAGGAAGACTGTTAATATATATGGAATTTAAAAGGCTTTGTCGTTATTCCATTTATATTCTTAGTCGAATACAGAAATTGATATCGATTATATATTGATTTGTTTTCCGTGAAGATTCCATAAATAATGGAATGTGATTTTGGGTTTATCGTAAACGGTGTTTTACATGACATTCGTTCTTTAACCCAGTTAAAGACAGGAATTATTTCCTAGATTTGGATAATCATTAATATTGATTTTGGGTAGATTAAAACTAAGTGAAGTTTTAATGAATCTTTAATTAGATTGAAATGTGAATGTGATAATTTAAATTATCAAATTCAAGAAATGATCGAGAATGGAGTATCGCCAGTTTTGCTCCAAATGATAGTTAAATCTTTAATTAGATTTTAATGGCAAATGGTAATTAAATTTACCGATAACACCGTGGTGTTAGATATGGAGTATTACCAGTTTTGTTCCATGGGATGAATAGGTTGGGATTGGGAAATTAAACAAATGATTACTTCGGTAAGGTTTGCTAATCCCGACTAGTTTGGATAAACCTTAATTTGGTTTGAATTAATATAAAAAGGAAGATTAAAGAATAAATTTAAAGAATTTATCTTTGATAAAATTAACAGGAACCTTTCCCAAAGTATAAGAATATTTGAATAAAAGAATATTCTGGATTGGAATGAGGCGTATGTTGTGTTTTTATAGCACTTGTTTATTATATACGCGAGTTATTCGGAAAGGTCGGGCTTTTAACCATTCTGAATAACTGATTCGACGATAAGTCGACGATGAAGACGGTGGTTGAAGACTGGAGGTCTTCACATCGTTTGGATGATTACTGATGTCTTGATTGAGCTGTACACCCAAGACAAGGTAATAAGTGGTGATCGTCCAGACGTACTTGGAGACCGACCGGATATGCGAGGACCTCTCTCCTGTATAGGACATATAGGACGAGGAATAATGTGCCTCCGGTTTCGTTCAGACCCAGAACGAACTAGTAAATGGATGTGTGTCTGACATTGGATTTTATTCTGTGTTGATTGATTTCTATTAAATATATATCTGTTTGGCGGCAGAGAATTTATTCTCTTGCTTAACGCCCTTCTCTGAGACCTACGAGCTCAGAGGTTTTATATCAATAGACATCAGTCGCATGGCGTGAATTGCCTGTGTGGCATGCTGAGATGCAAATGATCAAGGCTTCTGTTGAAAAGCAGAATCTTGTGGTTGATGATCAATGCACGGCCTTAAAGGGCATAGCTTCGTGTATAGCGTTAATTCGCGAGCCTTACACCTCGGTATGAGTCAAAAACGGGATTGTGACTGCAGGGAGTGCACAACGTTTCTTTCTAGTTATGGGTGGTGTCAGGGTTTTGCAAGCCCTGACATTTTTATATTTTTTACCTATGTGGTTGTTGGATTGCGAGGCGCCTCGGATATATTGGTCTCTACGGAGTCGATGGATAGGTCCGATAGGACTGGAAAACGTGTGTTCAGGAATACTAATCCTCAAACGTAAAAGAAGACCGGCCCTAAAGATCCAAGGGTTGCCGAGTGTGTGTAATCCTAAGACATTTGCTAGAGTGTCTCGAAGCGGTGAGGAGTCATCCGTGGCCTCGACTCATGACGGAAATCCAATTTCCAACACGTGACATTTCAGTTTTAATTGTAGAACTAGCATGGCGACATGATAGATGGTACCCATGCCGCCTAGAATTGATACATTTATATTTGAAGTTGATTTCTTCACTTATAGTAATAATAAAATATGAAATTTCACGTATCAAGCATTATTTGGCTATTATAAGGTAAAACCCTATCCTCCGGCTTGCGTTGCATTGTGTGATGGGACCTGAGTCTTATAATAGCTTCATTTTCTTTACTTATCATTGCGCTTTTTGTTTTATTCACTAGTATTCTTGGGAGGAAACCCGTTCCGTATTATACGACGTGGTCCTTTGATTTACCTTACTTTAAAATCAAATTAATAACTGTTTTAGTTCTCACACCAGTCACATGACTGACCTGGAGTTTATTGTTTTAACCTAAACTCTGGGTGCCCCTATTTTCCACACGGGCAGCTAGTAGTTGGGTTTTTGTAGATTTATATTCACAAGCTCCTGGATTTACAGCAGGAGTTATATTCGGAACGCTCTGTATCCGTGTATTTCTTTAAGTTGTATTATGTATTATTTTTCCACTTCTACGTATTTAAATCTCTGATATTTATCAAATGTTTAATATTTATTCATACTCTGTTATATTCTTGTACTCTAATGTAATTATTGTAATAAGAAATGAAATGTTCTTCTGTTTATGTTCTGATTTGTCGTGTTCTCCACTCAATCTGGGCTTTCCCGTAAGGGTGAGTTTGGGGCGTTTCATTTTGGTATCAGAGCTTTGGTTTATAGAGCTCGAGAACAAGACACATTAGAACCAAACGAAAGAATTCATCATAGATTGGATAAGTAATATCCAATGAGAATGACTTGTTAGAGATGGGATTAGTAGTGTCCTAGAACGAGTGTAAAGGGTGTTATTTTTAAAAATGAAAATGAAAACCAACTTTGTTTTGAAAATTTAAACCTTATTATACGTATTTGAATATTTTATTTGTATTGAATTTGGACAATCCAATATATAGAGATTTTGCATATACGCCTTGCAAACGTGTATACAAAACCTCAAATATACTGGATAGATATAGAATCACACTCTAGTCGTCCGGAGATGATCCTGGTGATCAATCGATTGTCATCAGTATTTGTGTTCGAGTTTCAAAAGTGCGATATCTATATATTTCCAATTGACTAGTGTGAGAACCAAAACTAGATAGGATTTATTGATTGTGAAATGGCATCAAAAATACGATTTTTTTATATATATAAAGTTATGTGTTTGAAACGATAATCAACTAATTGATTGCTGATTGTGTTGTTTGATTAATTAAAATTTTGAACCATTAGGCCAAATTGAATCAAATATTGAACTGACTTGAAAATTGATTGCAATTGCATGCATATACATGTATATACATTGAACAGGTCATAGCAAGGAGGCTAAAGAAGAGGAATAAAATTGTATGCCCGACAAATAGGTACATATTTACTAATTTCTTGGGTTTGGATGATTTTATGAGCCGGCTGGCTAGCCGGTTGGCTTTTTCTTTTTCGATGATGAGGGCCCTGCTTGGCTAGTTGCGGTTTTAAAGGTCTCCCCATACAAAGGAGGTTATGGCGAAATCTTTCGAAAATTTAGGGTGTTAGCCAAATTTTTGAAAAAATAGAAAATTCTTAGAAACCTAAAAGTTGAAGAATGAATGCCAAAAAGGAAGTTGAGTTGGTTAGTTAAACAACTTTCAGCTCCGTCCCTTTTCGAGGACGAAAAGATTTTGAGTGGGGGAGATTGTAACAACCCGGAAAATCAGAACCAATTTAAAAATTTTATTTTAGCAATTTTAATGGATTTTAATATTTAAAATGAATTATTTTAAATAATAACGACGAAAAATTTATTTTAAACGAAGTTATAATGAATAAATTTATTTTAATTATATAACGAGCCTGAAATGGCGCGGCAGTTCAAAAATTCGATTTCTAATTTCAATTGAATATACAGAATTCAATATAAGTCAGAATTGGACGAAACAAGAAATATTTGAATCTGATGAACAATATCTTTCTAACGAATGTAAGAAACTAAGATTTTGTTTTATAAATTGTAAGTTACGTCCAGTTTAAAATTTAGAAAAGTCATTGTGGAATTTATATATATTTTAATATATAAAAAGCCCTTAAAAATAGCCATTTTGCAAATGACCTCCGTTTTCGACGAAACCGCTTTTGTTGGATCTGGAATATCAAATTATTGCGAGATCCCAATTTTCATAATTTTTGGAATTGTTATGTGAGCATGGTGGGTTTAAACGTGTTTGGTACTTTTAGTTTGAATTTAATCGACTGGAAAATGACCATTTTTCAAACGGTCTCCAAATTCGGCGAAATTAGTTTTGTTGGGACCATATCGTCAAAACATAGCCAGATTTATTTTTATGGAATTTTGGGAGTCCGTATGTGGCCCCTGTAAATTAAAATGTGCATTTTAATTAAATATAAATTGATTTATATTTTAAATTAAAGAAATACTAATCATAATAGATGAACTGGCTTACGAATCATAACCCATTGTGCTTGGAATGAGGGTAATTAGCTAGAGGCGACAGTCGTTGGGCCGCGTTTGGAGTTCGAATGGAAAGTCAACTTTTTGGGAGAATTAAATTAAATTGAAATAATTATTATATATAATTCCCTCTCTCTCTCTCGCTCTTCTATTTTCATTCAGATCGAAAAACAAAAAAAAAAGAGAAAAGAAAACGCGACGCGGAGGGGGAGGGGGGGAATCATCGCCGACGCTGCCACCTGGGCTGTCGCGCCTCCGGCGCCGCCCCTCCCCAAAGCCGCCACCTCGTCGTACACCACCTTCCTCGTCTCCTTCCTCTCCATTCCAAAGAAAATGATCCCAAAATCCCCCAACCCCCAAATCGATTCGGAAACCGCGCCGCCACTCATCGGAGCACCACCAAACGACCGCCAAAACCCGCACCCCCCTTCGCGATTGCCAGAGGACCCCCCTCCCGACGATGACGCGCCTCCTCCTTCAAACGAAAACTGTGAGTTTTTATTTATATTATTTTTTTTACTTTAAACATTGATTTATTTTCAGTTATAATTTTTAATTATAAAAAGTTTGATCTTTATTTGTTTAAAAATTGATTTTTTAAACATGAAAAGATTTGATTTTTAAAACATGAAAAGATTTGATTTTTAAAGCATGAAAAGATTTGGTTTTCTAAACATGAAAAGATTTGATTTTCAAACATGAAAAGTTGTGATTTTTAAAAATATAAAGTTGTGATTTTTAAAAAATGTAAAGTTGTGATTTTTAAAAATATAAAGTTATGATTTTTAATTATACAAAGATATGATTTTTGATTATATAAAAATATGATTTTTATATATATAGAAGTATTATAAAATATGATTTTAATATAAGTAAAGCGTTATAAAAATATGGTTTTAGTCATATGAATAACAATATAAAAATGCGATTTTTATATATGTTGTAGCGAAATAAAAATTCGATTTTTATATATGAAATAGCGATATAAAAATATAATTTTTATATAGAAAGTAGCGTTGTAAAAATATGATTTTATAATGAAGATTCGAAATAAAAATATGATTTTTAATATATAAACATCATATTAAAAATGTGATTTTTATTATGAACAGCGTGGAAAGGACTGCGTTGGAATTTCGGACAAATCCAAACGGTTCATAAATTTAGAAAAGAACTGAAGGAGTGGATCCCAAAGGTGAGAACTCCTCACTAAAAATTTCTTTTACAGTTATTTATTTTATAACTGCATATATGAATTGCTCCCCGTCGTCCACAGACCATGGACGACTTATTTGATTTGATTATGTTATGGAAATTTATTTTGATTGTTATGTGAAATGGAAAATAAAATATTCATGAGTTGAAAATAAATATTTTATCGTTAAAAATATAATTTTTAACGAGTATATGAATGAAAATAAATATTCATTTACAAATCGGACGATTTGTTTATGTACACACATTTGGCTGATATTGATTGGGACAATATATTTTACACATCGCCCAACTGCACAAATAATAATCAGTGTTTGTTGTTTGAAAACCCCACATGGGTATTGGGATGATATTTGACATACACTAATCCCAATTGTATAGTTGTATGTCAATCGATTGGTTGACAGACTGTTGTAAGCGTTAATTATTTAAATTTAATGCTTATGCAGTTGTGTAATGCACTCTGGATGATGGTTGACTGTGTTTGATTATTGTTGTGTACATGTGTGTATGAAATCCATATAAATAAAATTATATGGTAATTTACTGTGTCTGATTCCAATTCGGAAAGAACGAATATTTTAAATTGACGAATATTTTGAAATAACTAATATTTTAAAATAATATTCAGTAATGGATCAAAATATGATTTTGATGTCCGATTTGGGATAGACACGAAAATATTTAAATATATAAAGCCGTATTGATTAAATTAACGTAATTTTGACGTGAACGATATTTATATTGATTTTATTCATTTTTATAATTAATATCGAAAAGGAAGTGATTTCAAAATCTAATGTTTTGAATATATTATCATTTATATATTAATGATACGAAATATTCAATTTTGATTTAAAATTGAATATGAAGTTGTAATCGTTTTTAAAATGAATTTAAAACGATTTATAAAATACGTTTTAAATGGAAATCGATGAAATATATATAATATATATATTATATATATTAAATGTCCTGAATAGAACGCACCGCGCCGCAACCGTTCGCGAATTTCAGCCATTGATTTCGCATGGACATTACGGGAGATCCGACCGTTGGATTTTCCTAAAACCGGAACCATTGGGTTCGTATTGAAAAGAACTTTCCAACGAATATAAGAGATTTGAAATATAACGGTTGGATTTGGAATTATGTCCAAATCGAATTTGGAAAAGGTTGCTGTCAGTGCAGTTCGATGACCATTTTTGGAAATCGACTGTAGGGCCTTGATAAAATCATTAAAAATACTTATAATTTGTGTAAACTCATAATAAATGATTGGAAAGAAATTGGATGAAAAATTCCACGTTTGGGAAGATAAAAAAATATTTTTATCAAAATGAACTAGGCATAAACTACATTTGAATTCCAATAATTTTTAAATAAAATAAATTGGATTTTGTGAATGGTTTTAATATAACCAAAAATTTCCAATGAATAAATTGGAATGGTTTGGAATGGAAATAATCTTCGAAATTTTTCGGTATTGGATTCCGTGATTATACGGATATTGTTATGGGAATTTGGAAGACACAAATATCGTTATTCCAAATACGATATCCGTTGGTTTCAGAATTTGGTATTAAATATAGGCCGATATAACTTCTATTTAAAGCCTTATATTTAATATTGAATTGAATCTTGGGTTTGTCGTGAATGGTGTCTTAAATAACACCGTTCTTAAATCCAGTTGAGAAAAGATTAAATCTTTTAATTAAGATTTAGTAAAATTTTCCAATTAATTAAGATTTAATTGGAATTAAATAAAAGGATTGGATTTTGGGTTTGTCGTGAATGGTGTCTTAAATAACACTGTTCTTAAACCCCGTGTGAAAAGAATAAATCTTTTAATTACGATTATTAGTGTTTCCAGTTAATTAACATTTAATTGGAATAAAACGGAATGTGAATTGGGTTTATTGTGAACTGTGCTTTAACGACATTCGTTCATAAACCCGATTTGCAGTGAAATGTGATTTGGATTATATAAATCTTTTATTAATATTTAATGGGATTTTCCAAAGTAAAGTTTACCAATTAATTAATATTTAATTGGAATGGAATGGAATTCGATTTTGTAATAATTGAAATAAGCTTCTATGGAGGAAGACTGTTAATATATATGGAATTTAAAAGACTTTGTCGTTATTCCATTTATATTCTTAGTCGGATACGGAAATTGATATCGATTATATATTGATTTATTTTCCGTGAAGATTCCATAATTAATGAAATGTGATTTTGGGTTTATCCTGAACGGTGTTTTACATGACATTCGTTCTTTAACCCAGTTAAAGACAGGATTTATTTCCAAGATTTGGATAATCATTAATATTGATTTTTAGGTAGATTAAAACTAAGTGAAGTTTTAATGAATCTTTAATTAGATTGAAATGTGAATGTGATAATTTAAATTATCAAATTCAAGAAATGATCGAGAATGGAGTATCACCAGTTTTGCTCCAAGCGATAGTTAAATCTTTAATTAGATTTGAACGGCAAATGGTAATTAAATTTACCGATAACACCGTGGTGTTAGATATGGAGTATTACCAGTTTTGCTCCATAGGATGAATAGGTTGGGATTGGGAAATTTAACAAGTGATTACTTTGGTAAGGTTCGCTAATCCCGATTAGTTTGGATAAACCTTAATTTGGTTTGAATTGATATAAAAAGGAAGATTAAAGAATAAATTTAAAGAATTTATCTTTGATAAAATTAACGGGAACCTTTCCCAAAGTATAAGAATATTTGAATAAAAGAATATTCTGGATTGGAATGAGGCGTATGTTGTGTTTTTATAGGACTTGTTTATTATATACGCGAGTTATTCGGAAAGGTCGGGTTTATACCTATTTTGAATAACTGATTCGACGATAAATCGACGATGAAGACGGTGGTTGAAGACCGAAGATCTTCACATCGTTTGGATGATTACTGATGCCTTGATTGGGATGTACACCCAAGACAAGGTAATAAGCGGTGATCATCCAGACGTACTTGGAGATCGACCAGATATGTGAGGACCTCTCTCCTGTCTTGGACATATGGGACGAGGAATAAGGTGCCTCCGATTTCGTTCAGACCTAGAACGAACTAGTAAATGGATGTGTGTCTGAGATTGGATTTTATTCTATGTTGATTGATTTCTATTAAATATATATCTGTTTAGCGACGGAGAATTTATTCTCTTGCTTAATGCCCTTCTCTGAGGCGCACGAGCTCAGAGGTTATATATCAATAAACATCAGTCGCATGGCGTGAATTTCCTATGTAGCATGCTGAGATGCAAATGATCAAGGCTTCTGTTGAAAAGCAATGTCTTGTGATTGATGATCAAAGCACGACCTTAAAGGGCATAGCTTTGTGTATAGCGTTAATTCGCAAGCATCACACCTCGGTATGAGTCAAAAACGGGATCGTGGCTATAGGAAGTGCACGATGTTTCTTTTTTGCTATGGGTGGTGCTAGGGTTTTGCAAGCCCTGACATTTTAATATTTTTACCTATGTGGTTGTTGGATTGCGAGGCGCTTTGGATATATCGATCTTTACGGAGCCGATGGATAGGTCCGATAGGACAGGGAAACGTGTGTTCAGGAATACGAATCCTTAAACGTAAGAGAGGATCGGCCCTGAAGATCCAAGGGTTGCCCAGAGTGTGTAATCCTGAGACAATTGCTAGAGTGTCTCAAAGCGGTGAGGAGCCATCCCTGGCCTCGACTCATGACGGAAATCCAATTTCCAATATGTGACATTTCGATTTTAATTATATAACTAGTATGGCGACATGATAGATGGTACCCATGCCGCCTAGAATTGATACATTTATATTTGAAGTTAATTTCTTCACTTATAGTAATAATAAAATATGAAATTTCACGTATCAAGCATTATTTGGCTATTACTCCGGCTTGCGTTGCATTGTGTGATGGGACCTGGGTCTTATAATAGCTTCATTTTCTTTAATTAGCATTGCGCTGTTTGTTTTATGCACTGGTATTCTTGGGAGGAAACCCATTCCGTGTTATACGGCGTGGTCCTTTGATTTACCTAACTTTAAAATCAAATTAATAACTGTTTTAGTTCTCACACCAGTCACATGACTGACCTGGAGTTTATTGTTTTAACCTAAACTCTGGGTGCCCCTATTTTCCACATGGGCGGCTAGTAGTTGGGTTTTTGCAGATTTATATTCACAAGATCCTGGATTTACAACGGGAGTTATATTCAGAATGCTCTGTATCCGTATATTTCTTTAAGCTGTGTTATGTATTATTTTTCCGCTGCTATGTATTTAAATCTCTGATATTTATCAAATGTGTAATATTTATTCATACTCTGTTATATTCTTGTACTCTGATGTAATTGTTGTAATAAGCAATGAAATGTTCTTCTGTTTGTGTTCTGATTTGTCATGTTCTCAACTCAATCCGGGCTTTCCCGTAAGGGTGAGTTTGGGTCGTTTCAGAGGTCCACCATTAGATTTATATATTGGCCTTAAGTGACTGTTAGGGATGTCTACCTCATATGTTTTATTTTGTGTGTTTGATTGCATAAACATATCATGAAGAATTTATACTTCCAAATATAGGAGATAGTTATTCCTTAAAACTTATGTGATTTTAATTCACCGGTACTTTATGTTATGACATCCCTTATCTTAACTTACAAATATGATAGTAGGTGGGAACGCTTGGATCAGTGATACCTTGGAGATAGAGCCTAACAGTGCAAAATCCATGGCAACTAGTCATCGTTTATGGTAGTATTATTATATTAGGATAATTATTTTTGATGTACCTATTATTGCATGAGACTCATTGAATTGACATTTATGATGGTTTTAATTAAAGGTACATCGACTTTAAGTTATTATGTTTTAACCCTTCCGTTATATGAGATTTTGATTCCATTTTATTTATTTTTGAAGCCAAAGGTAGTGAATCAACTGATTCACGCCTTCATATATAGCATCATACAGTCTAGTACATCATACATCGTATATTTACAACATATATACATGCATATCCAGCACAAAAATAACAGCAAAGCCTGATTACATCAACCCCCAAAATGATAAAGGCTTAACATATACAGCCGTACAACATAACATAAATAAATACATAACAGCTATATAAAACATTCAGCCCATGGTTATCATGTCTAGATAGTCGCCAGTACGTCTTCTGCATGCACGGTCGTGGACTCTAGCGGCAATGGTGTCAACAAATTTCACTTCCTTGTTGTCTCATGTCCACAAGAAAACGTATTTGAGGATGATGAATATAGTTTTATTAGACGACCTCATTTTGCACTTAAACTTTCTAGAGTTACGCTCGTGCCACAAAATCCATGTAAAAGCAAAATTCAACAAAGCAAAAAGGTGTCGGGAGGGTGTGTTTTCAAGTGCAGGAAAAGTATTTTGCCAAAATTTCAACTGATCCATGATGAGATCTCTCCACTTCAGATCTAACGCCAAAAAAACCAAACATTTCGTCCATACATAAAATGCAAAGTCGCATCTGCAAAACAAAAATGCACATAATCTTCTTCCATCTCATCACAGAAAACACAACCATCAGTGACTACTAGACCTTTGCAACGTAAACTGCTCACTGTATTTAATCTCCCATGCATAAGAATCCACATATGTAATTTGACTTTTAGCGGTACCTTCTTAAAACTCCACATAAGTTCGAAACCCAACCAAACGTCTACCAGCATAGTTGATCATTTTATACACCCCTCTGACTCGAAAATTGTTCCTTTCACCTTCTAATTTCCATACAAATTCGTCATTTCCTACACCCAAATGAACATTCTCCAAAAATTTGAACAGCTGGCATAATTGGAGGAGAGCATTACCAGTGACAAATCTATAGAATGAAAGTCTCCATCTGAAGTCAGGGGCATCCGCAATGTACATGTCTCCAACTGAAGCAAGTTTATTTCTTGAAATTTCAAAAAGTTCAGCATATTCATCTTTAAGAGGAATCAGTAGGATCCAACAATCGTACCAAAATGACACTCTGAGACCGTTTTTCACCTCCACCGTTGAGCCAAGTTTGATCCAATGAGCATATTTCATGACTCCTTGCCAGAATGTCGAGCAATGTGAAGCATTTGAATTCCAATCAAACCTAACATTGTAGCAAGTGTTAATTATCCATTCTTTCTAGAGCACGTGTTTATCGCTCATCATTACCCAAAGCCATTTGCATAAAAGAGCAGCATTCATTTCCTTCAAATTTAAAACACCAAGACCACCTTGTTCTTTTTATTTACACACTTGTTCCCAAGAAACTAGACAACTCAGTTTCTTTGTTTCCTTATCACCAGTCCAGAAAAAATTCCTTTGTATGGCATCTATTTTATCAATCACCCATCCTGGACATCGAAAATATGAGAGCCAGCAGAGAGGCAGAGATGATAACACAGAATTCACAAAGATTAGACGTCCAGCTCTAGAAAGAGTTTGGCCTTTCCATCTAGCCAACCTTACTTCCACCTTTTCAGTAAGATGTCGCCAATCTTTCTTCATCAACCTCTTTGGTCTGATGCACATGCCTAGATAATTCAATGGGAAATTATCTGCCTTACAATTGAGAATCTCTGCACATTTACTTGTCGATTCAGCGTTGCACCCTAAGGTGTACACACTGCTTTTATGGAAGTTAATTTTTAAACCTGATAAGCTTTCAAATGCATACAACAAAAAATTAATAGTTGCAATAAATTTACAATCAGGTTTACTAAAAATGATAGTATCATCAGCATAGTGTAAAGAGTTAATACCGCCCACCACGTGTTCGCTACCAAAGCTTTCAATGATGCCACTCTCACAACTAAACTTCAGAGTTTGGGAGAAAACATCAGCGGCCAAGTCAAACAAGAGAGGGGACAATGGGTCTCCTTGTCTCAATCCTCTCTTTGAATGAATAGTGCTGCCAGCAATTCCATTGACACAAATGTTGGATTTTCTAGACGATAGGATCATGGCAATCCAATTTATCCATCTGCATCGAAATCCTCTTGCCTTTAAAACTTCAAGCATAAATATCCAATCCACTGTGTCGAAAGCCTTAGCAAAGTCCAACTTGATAATCGCACATGGGACCTCAAAGCGATCACAGTAGGAAATGATCTCTGAAGCTAATACCGCTCCATCAAGGATGTACCTGCCTTGGATAAATGCAGATTGAGATTTGTCGATCAAAGCATCCATCTTCCCCTTCAATGCTAACACCTTAGTGATCAGTTTGAAAGTGATGTTCAGGAGACTAATAGGTCGAAAATCCGCAGCAGACGCATTTCCCTCTTTTTTAGGAATTAGAACTACATTGGCGTAACTCAACTTATCAAGCCTCAGCGAGCCATCATAAAATTCTTTGAATAATTTCAGTACATCATCCTTAACCACACTCCAGTATTTTTTAAGAAAAAATTTAGGAAAGCCATCAGGACTAGGAGCCTTGTCTCCAGGCATTTCATTCAATGCACTCATAATTTCATCTTCAGTGAAAGCACTCTCCATATCATCCAGATTCAGGTGTGTGGGGTAGAGCTTTTTCCAATCAACTGCACTTCGATGCTCTATACATTCTCCAAAAATATTTTTATAGTAGTCAGTAAAAGTATCACTTAACTTTTGCTGATATGTTATCTCTTCGCCATCTTTCCAAATACTGCTTACCATATTTGTCCTCCTTCTACCATTAGCCACCTTATGAAAATAGCTTGTATTACTGTCACCCACTTTCAACCATTGAGTTCTGGACCTTTGTCTCCAGTACACTTCCTCCTGATCCATAACTTTAAGAAGTTCCTTTTCCTTTGTCGCCAATGCTTCTTGCTCTTCCTCATTTAGTCTTCTTCTTTCCTCCAGTATATTAAGCTCAAAGATTTCTTTTTCAAGTGTTGCCTTCTTGATTTTTATGTTACCAAACACTTCTATATTCCATTTTGTCAGAAATTTACGCAACAACTTCAACTTACGACAAATGTTGCTAGCTGCATCTCCTTTATGACCAAAACCCAACCACTTACTCTTAATCAAATCATCAAAATTTTCCTCGAGACACCACATCTTCTCAAATCTGAAAAAGCTTTTAGTTTTAATCATCTCTCCTATGTCAAGAACAATAGGACAATGATCTGAGATTATTGAAGACATTCCCTTCAAATAGGTAACAGGATGTATATCTTCGAAGCTGGAGTTGATAAAAAAACGATCAAGCTTAACAAGAGTGGGGGGAGGGGTTCTGCCATCGCTCCAAGTGTATTTTCTATTATTTAAAGGGAGGTCAATTAAATCACACTCCTGCACAAACTCGCTAAAATCATCCTTGTCTCCCTCATAGTTACTTCTTCTATTACTTCTCTCAAAGTCAAATCTGGTTACATTAAAGTCCCCTCAAATGACCCAAGGTCCATACATCAAGTTATGAAAGTCAACTCCTTCCCTCCATAAAACCTTCCTTTCAATTCTCGTATTCGGCCCATAAATATTAGAAAAGAAATATAGCACTTTGGTCTTCCGGCATTCCAGAGCAACATGAAGGCAAAAACTTTGTTTGATTTCCTATTTTAAAGTCCAACAAGTGTTATTCCATCTAGTAAAAATTCCTCCCGCACTCGATTTTGATTCCATTTTAGTATGCTCTGTTATATCTGTTGTACCATATCCTCATAGGAACCAACAATAAATTTAGAATGACTCTAAGTTTCAATTGGCCTTCTAGGACCGAAATTTAGGCCCATTCTGGATGGGGTTGTTACATCCTTGCTACCTGTTATTAATTATATTTTGAGTTTTTATTTATATTATTCTATGTATCATCAAGGTTGATATAATTAGCTAATCTAGTTCGTGAACATTTTGGAAAGTAAATATAATTCAGAATCTTACAACACATAATATATGAGTTTAGATCTCCCAAAAAATTTTCTTAAATTAAAATAAATTTGAGCAAAAAACGAGGATAATTAGCTATATTCCCCTTTTTACTTTTCTTTTTACCTTATGATATGCTATCGGTAAGGACATGATTTTTTTATCAACCAAGTCTTCCTTACTTTCAGCTAAGAAATTTGTATCATGTCGTGTATCTTATGTTTTCTATTATCGCTGTTATTCCCACTGAAGTGATCATTTTTCCAATTTGGTAAAATTTCATGTTCATCGCAAAGTGGATAAGGGGAGGTCTTTATAACAATAATTAGCATTCTATTGGTGGTTATCTAAATTATGTACTTGATAATTTATCTCAAATTATATATGGAGATATCCAACCTAACCTAATTTTCAATCACAAAATATAGAAGAACATATGAGTGCGCTGCTTGAATAAAAATATGTTCAAAAATGTTGTTTAATTGGTAGGAAGATGAAGGAAAAAGCCAAGATATTGACTCCATAATAGATATTGACTCTTGTTGGTGATAAACTAACAAATGATGTTTTATTTAATTAAATCCATTATGATTATTAAATAATTATAAATAAATATAAAACCTTATACAAACGAACCATGTAAAAAGAAGTGAAGTGGTTATTATAAGGTGATTCTAAAAATAAATTCTTTATGCAAAGATTATTCCGAGGAAGCACAAAAATAGAATTCATGCAATTATCGACCCAGGTTGGGTGCTTGCTTGAAACAACCAGAGAATAACAAATGAGGTATTGATTTTTACTAAAACATGTTCAATTCCGATGAAGATATCAATTATGTTTTTACTCATGTTAATTTTTAATGAAATGTAACTTATTTTTAGTTAATAAGGACTTGAATTAGTTAATTTATTCAGATGAAGATATTAATCAGGACTAGAATTAGTTAATAAAATGTAATTTTTTGATTATGAGTTTTAATTTAGAATTTAGGATTGATTATTATTTATAACTTAGTCAATAAAACAATTTATCTCTATGTTTCTGAAACCATACTACCTACTCAGGATAGGCGGGCCAATGATTGCATCAAAAATGAGATTCCACTCCCCTAGGGTCGACTCACAATCTGGGGGTTGCGTCACTCGTGCGATCTCAACCTGGTATATCTCCTGCGATAGCGAACAGTCAATTCACACATAACATATTCGATTTCAAATGAATAATGTGAAACAAAAAATATTGCAAATGCTTACAATCATGCACTCGGAGTTAGAATACACATTATTATAGGAAGTGTTACCCTTTTCATCAGTCTGCTCGACCACGTGAGTCTGAGTAAAAACCTCACCAAGTGTAGGTTCCCACACTCGAGTCGACATCTGAAATAGTACAAATGCACAATGTTACCAATATGATTAAACAATCTCACAACTATTTATAAATGCAATTTATCGTATGTACCTATTCCCGCCAAAGTTAGGAGAAGCAATTAGAGCCACCGCTATGCAAAAAAAGTCCTGTTTGATCAGTTTGCTCTGAAAACTCCTATAAATTTAATTGTACAATTAATTTAATTGATATATGAAACATTATAGAAAACAGAAATTAAAAATGAGTTTAAATAACATATCCTCACCATGGGAATATCCCACAATCGAAGAAAACCAGACCAAACCTCCTCGCTCATCCATAAAGGCTTCTTCCCTACTTTTTTCTTTCCTTGTGTATTGTGTTTTTGTAGTTATTTCTCATCTTCTTATTCCAGAGGTTATGGAAGACATCCGTATCTTCAGGCTAAACCCGAACAATAACCTACGTATTAAAAAACAAATTTCATTACATATTAAATATAAATTTTAAAATGAAACTGTAACAGCCCGTATGTGGAATAACTTGTTATAATATAAATCAGGGCAGAATTAAATTTTAAGATCTGAATCAGGGGAAACGGGCTATGCCATTGCGTTCGTCTCGGAAAAATACGCGAAATAGAGTCCGAGTTTTCGAAAATCGGAGTCCGTATGACCCAGTTAAGGCCCAACGAAGTTTTCAGAAAATTCAAATTTCGAAAACAGATTTCAAATGCAGAAATGGAGCTAGGCGGGAAAATTCCCGCCAGCCGCCCCAAGTCGACTGGGGAGTCGACTTGGGAGTCAACACAGCTAGACCCAAGTCGACTTCCCTGTCGACTTGGGAGTCGACACAGGTGGCCGGGCAGTTTTTCCTGGTGCACCATTTGAGTGAGATTGGTCAGGTTTGGGCTGTGTTTGGTGGCTTGTGACGAGATCTGATGGCTCTAAACTATCCTAGGGTTAATCCTATGGCCTAAAACACTTAACTAATCTATAAATACACCCTAAGACTACCCTAATCCATACTAAAAATAGATACAACGTCATCATGCCGTCAAAATGCAACTTGAAGGAGCCTCCATCAAATTAAAGAGGAAGATAGCTTCTCAAATCAACTTCTAATCAACTCTAGCAACTAAATCTTCTTCATAGGAGTGCTAATCAACAAGTTGTGAGTTTCTATGCCTTTAGCAAGCAATTGCTAAACTAATTATGATAGGATATAATGAGGTTATGGTTATGTATGTGGATCAATGCAAGTTATGTTATCATATGCTATGTGTTCATGATGCTAGTTATGCAAGTTTTATGCTATATGTGTTCATGATGCTAGTTATGCAAGTTTTATGCTATGTGTTCATGATGCTAGTTATGCAAATCACTATGATAAACATTGATCCATTATGACACCATGTTATGCAAGTTTGTTGTTTGATTATATGCAAGTTCATATATGACATGTTATGCAAGTTTGGTGTTTGATTATATGCAAGTAACATGTGCTAGTTTACACCTTTGTATGATATGCATACATATGCAAGTTAACCCCTTTGTATGTCATGCATATATATGCATGTTTACCCCTTTTTTATGATATGAGTAACATATGCAAGTTCATCCCTTTTTAGACCTATGACATGTATGCAAGTTTATCCCTTTATGATAGGTCTATGACATGAACATTTATGCAAGTTACCCTCTTTATGACATATGTGATTCATGCAAGTTTGGGTTGATTATTTATGCTAGTTGGGTTTGATGCTATGGTCATATATGCAAGTTGACACCTTTAAAACCCATGTTGATGCTAATGTTATGCTAAGTTGAACCCATTGTATTTGTGATGAATCTTCCCTTTTAAGTATGTCATGTTAGCGTATTACGTGGGGAACGATGGGGTTAATATTCATGTTAACAAAATTGTGGTGAAATGGGTATGATGTTGCATACCATAAGTGGATGGACATAATTGAGTCAATTATGTACATCATTAAATTGGAATTAATTAGGGAAAATTAATTCAAAATATGGGGGTGATTAATTAGGTGTAATTAATCGACTAAGACACGAGGTTGGACCCTTTTGTAGCATAAGACTTCCCGGACCCGACCGCCAAATCCAGCGGCTACAAATGATTGGCCCAATGTGAGAGGTCTTGGGCATAAACTAAATACGTGACAGGTGTAAAGACACGAGGTTAGACTCTGTTATGGCGTAAGGCTGCCCGGACCCGACCGGCAAATCCAGCTGCCATAAAAGACAATCTAATGTGAGAGGTCTTTACAAAGGTTACGTTCTTAATCAATTAAGAAACACTTAAACAGATAAGCATGTAGTGGGGCATGAGGGGTTAAGTGGGTGCCTTGGGTGGCATGTGGAAATCAAGTAAGTGCCTTGGGTGGCATGTGGAAATCTAGTGGGTTGCCTTGGGTGGCAATAGAAAATACGATTAGAATACTTAACCAAGTGGAAACATGTAATTAGACATGATTAAAGGGTTAAGTGGGATGCACTAGAAAAGGGACAAGCTTAGGTGGGTAGCTTGTGGGGGCCCATTTCAACCAGTAACCCAAAACGTATCTTTGTGGGCTCGACCCAAGTCGAGGACGGGACACGCATACTGGGCTTGACTATAAGAGGCCAAAACGGGTTAGCGGTGGCAACGCAAGTCCAACGGGTTTGATATGCGTGTGTGGACCCGGGCTGGTAGGTAAGACGTTGTTGCATCGTGTAGGTATAAGCCGTGCACCGTTGGTTGTATCAGGTTGCCACTTTGGGGAGTGATACACCCCACTGTGGGGCCAGCACGGGTATCTACGTTAGGGAGCCGATCACTTGGGGAGTAGTGGGTACACCTAGTGGAGATAGGGGCAGACGGCACCTATGTGGTCAGCTAGAGGTACACGAAACTACTAGTTATATTTTCTAAGTCCATGGGTGGGATCAACCTTTAAGTAGGAATGACTGGTGTGGTGCAGTGTAGTAATTACCCTTGGGTGGGTAGATGCGTCTTTACCGATATCTTAGTTCATCCTATGTCTAGTTGGCTTCTTAGTGTAGTCATTTATCCCCAGTCATTACCGTACCAAGTTTATATCATACCCTAATTACTTTAATGATTGTATTGTTAAAGTTGTAGGACTCGCTCAGACTTATGTCTGACCCCGTTGTTTTTATCTTTTTCCCAACCCTCAGGTTCTCAGAGTGGGCCTAGCACTAGTGGGCTTTGATCAGATTGCTTTATCTATCTTTTGGAGCTCGGACCATTGATGTAAACCTCAGCTTATCTTTTCTATTATGGCTATTAGTTATGTAGTGGGATTATGTACTTATGTTTTTATCAGGATGGATATTTAGTACTTGACTCTTGTTTTATGGTTTTGTAACCAAACATGTTTACCTTCTGCTGCAATGAAATGATGTTTTAGTTAACAAGTATTATTTATATCTGTCTTGTTGTAATTTTTCTGTTCTATATTCACTTAAAATACTCCACCGAAGTTAAGGCATTCCCTTAGTGAGTGACCTTAGCGGGTGTGGGGTGTTACACGTGGTATCAGAGCTGAAGGTTACCAGAACAGATAAAACTTTTAGAAAAACTATTTTTCTTAAAACATTTTTGGAAGGAGTATTTTCAAAAACATGTCTTTTAAGAGAAAAGTTTTTGAAAGAAAAGCATAATCCCCAATAGCCATATCTTTATCTTTCGAATTCTCCTTTTTGAATCTTTCCTTTTTCTTTTCAGCATGGCTGAAGATCTTAACTTTCCGGAGGGTGTAGCGATACCAGTATGGTATAGGAGATTGATGGAGGCTAGGGCCACCGCTGCGGGTCCAGCAAATGTTCCTCCACCACCAGTTGCACCCGATCTTCCTCCCCCTCCTCCTCCTCGCATGGATGCTTTTGCTAAGACTTGCAAGGAATTTAAGGCTATGGGAGGGAAACCTTTTCAAGGATCAGAAACTTTTGTGGAAGCTAGGGATTGGCTTAAGGAGGTGGAAGAGTTGATAGATATCTTTGAGATGGAAGAAGGAAAGAAAGTCAAGTTAGCTGCTTGGTTAATGAAGGGAGAGGCCTCGTTCTGGTGGGAGGTCACTAATGGAGAGCGCCCTGTTGACTCTTGGGCGGATTTCAGACAAAGGTTTGTGGCAAAATTTCTTTCAAGGGCGGAAGAAAATCTGTATATGGAAAGGTTCTTGACTCTAAGGCAAGGAAACCTATCAGTGAAGGAATATGTCAACAAGTTTAATCAGTTGGCAAGGTTTGGCATAGACATGGTGAATACACCAGAGAAGAAGGCTCTGAGGTTCGTTAAAGGCTTGAATGAACCGATGCATGGATTGGCTATGACTCACATCCCTATGGGGGCCACCTTTGAGAAGCTAGTAGACATGGCACTCATGCATGAGGAAGAGAAGGGTCCCAATGCTAATAAGGCACCCGAGAAGAAAGGAGATCAGAAGAGACCTCAACAGCAACAGCAAAACAAGGGTGGGAAAGGCAACGGTGGCAAGGAAAAGAAGAAGTGCTTCAATTGTGGGACACCAGGCCATCTAAGCAAAGATTGTCGGAAGAAGAAGAAGACTGGTTGCTTCCACTGTGGCGAAGCAGGGCATCTAGTGAAAGACTGCCCTAAGAAGGGGCAGAGGACGGGATCTACCTCAGGAGGACAGGTGCAAGCTCTTATGGCACCAGGTCAGGCAAGGGGGCAAGTTCAGGCTCTCGCGGTTTCACCGATTCAGGAAAGAGGTAGAACTATTTCCGTTGAAAGTCTGGTTTTTCTGTTTGATCATCCTGTCCGTACTTTATTCGACTCTGGCGCATCGCATTCGTTTATCTCATCATCATTAGTTGAGTCACTGCACTTAGACACCAGTCTAGTAGATGATCCCTTGGTTGTTTCAAACCCAATTGGGGGCTCCACTTATTTGTCCATGATATGTTTGGGTTTGAAGATTTCTATACTTAGCGTTGAGTTTAGATGTGATGCTTTTGTTTTGGGCTTCACGGGCTATGGGTTAATTTTGGGCATGGACTGGTTATCCAGTAATGGTGCCGTTCTTGATTGCGAAAGGAGAGTTGTTAGGCTCATGACCCACTTGGGGAACACTCTCGAGATCTCTTGTAATCCCATGAATTATGTTATGCTAAGTTATCTTGAATCGCTTGACGCTTCGGTCGAGAGTTTGCGATCTGTTAGAGTGGTCCGGGAATACTCGGATGTGTTTGAGGAGGTGAAGGGCTTACCTCCGAAGCGGGAGATAGACTTCCGAATATATCTGGTAGACAATGCTAAACCAGTATCTTTGCCAGTGCGCCACATGGTTCCTCGTGAAAGGAGGGAACTCCATAAGCAAGTAGGGGAGTTGCTTGAGAAGGGGTTCATAAGACGAAGTATATCGGAGTGGGGTGCTCCAGTGGTTTTTGCCACGAAGGCGGATGGGTCCCTCAGACTTTGTGTAGACTATAGAGAACTCAACAAGCTTACAAAGAAGAATAGACACCCATTGCCGAGGATTGATGATCTCTTTGATCAGTTGGTTGGCGCCTCAGTGTTTTCGTAGTTGGACTTAGCCACGGGGTTTCATCAGTTGAGAGTGGCTGAGGATAGCATAGACAAGACTGCCTTTAGGACTCCGGATGGTTTCTATGAGTAGCTGGTGATGCCATTTGGTTTGACGAACGCCCCCGCATACTTTGTTGATCTGATGAGTAGGGTGTTCAGGGAGTACCTTAATAAGTTCGTGGTGGTCTTTGTGGATGACATCTTAGTCTTTTCTAAGAGTGAAGAAGAGCATGCCCTACATCTTAGGGAAATGTTGGAGACTCTTCGAGCGCATAGCCTTAAGGCTATATTCTCTAAATGTCACTTTTGGAGGAAGGAAGTGCGGTTCTTAGGGCACGTGGTCTCTAAGGAAGGGATAGCTGTGGATCCCGCGAAGGTAGTGTCCATCCAAGATTGGAAGGTTCCGAAGAATGCTACCGAGGTGAGGATTTTCTTGGGCTTGGCTGGCTACTATAGGAAGTTTATCAAGGACTTCGCGAAGATACCAGCCCCATTAACTCGCTTGACAAAGAAGAATCTAGCCTTCACATGGGACGTAGATTGTGATGATGCGTTCCAACGGTTAAAGAGAGCTTTAACCACAGCTCCAGTCTTAGTGTTTCCAGATGGGAGTAAGCCATTTGTTGTTTATACCGATGCTTATGGGACAGGACTAGGCACAGTCTTAATGCAAGAGGGAAGGGTAATAGCCTATGGGGGAAGGCAGTTGAGAGCGCATGAGAAAAATTACCCTACACGTGATCTAGAGTTGGCCGCTATTGTTTTTGCGCCTAAGACTTGGCGCCATTATCTTCTTGGCGAGAGGTTCGAATTGTTCACTGACCACAAATCATTGAAGTACTTGTTTTCTCAGAAGGATTTGAACTTAAGACAGCAAAGGTGGATGGAGTTCTTAGCATCCTATGATTTCGAGATAGCGTATACCCCTGGCAAGGGTAACATGGTGGCAGACGCCTTGAGCAGAAAAAGGTTGTCCTTGAGTCCATTGTTCGTGGAACGACGAAGCTTGGAATTTATCTCGATGTTTGATTTCAGACCTTCCGTTGACTTTGTACCCGGTTTGCTAGCATCCTTAGAG
Source organism: Allium sativum (assembly GCA_030737875.1). NCBI lineage: Eukaryota > Viridiplantae > Streptophyta > Magnoliopsida > Asparagales > Amaryllidaceae > Allium > Allium sativum. The sequence goes on along the minus strand of CM060919.1, from coordinate 842,253,974 downwards.
GTCAGACCTACTCTTTTGGGACGGACTGGCGAGGCACAGCGGGACGACCCACAGTTGGTTGAGTTGGTAGAGAGGCTCATAAGGGGGGAGTCGTCCAGCCATTTGAGTAGGTACACCCTAGACGATAAGGGGTGCTTTCGTAGAGACGGTAGACTTCGTGTACCGCAAGACGAGGGTTTGAGGAAGGCTATTCTTGATGATGCGCATCGTTCAAAGATGACCATTCATCCCGGTGGGGACAAGATGTACCAAGACATGAAGCGAGTTTTCTTTTGGGCCGGTATGAGGAAGGATGTGGCCGAGTATGTCGCTAGATGTTTGGTGTGCCAACAAGTGAAAGCGGAGCAAAGGAAACCCGGTGGGTTGCTTCACCCATTGGAGGTTCCGCAATGGAAGTGGGATAGCGTCTCGATGGATTTTATTGATGGATTACCGAGATCGAGGAAGGGTAATACGGGAGTTTGGGTTGTGGTAGACAGACTTACTAAGAGCGCCCATTTCATACCCGTGAAGAGTAAGAGGACTGCTCCATGGCTAGCTTCAGTTTACCTTCGAGAGATAGTTCGGATGCATGGTGTACCTTCTAGCATAGTGAGTGATCGAGATCCCATCTTCACTAGCGAGTTTTGGAAGAGTTTGCAAGAGGCGGTAGGGACTCAGTTGTGTTTGAGCACCGCATATCATCCTCAGACGGACGGCCAGACCGAGAGGGTGAACCGCATTCTAGAAGACCTTTTAAGGCTATGTATCTTAGATTTTGGGGGTACATGGGAAGAGCATCTTCCATTGGTGGAGTTCGCGTATAATAACAGCTTTCAGTCTAGTATTGGCATGGCTCCTTTCGAAGCTCTTTATGGAAGGCCTTATCGATCACCTACATGTTGGTGGGAGTCTACGGATAAGATCTTGCTTGGGCCTGATATGGTTAGAGAGACTTCGGAAAAGATTGATTTGATTCGAAGAAGGATGAAAGCGGCGCAAGACAGACAGAAATCTTACGCGGATAAGAGGAGGACGGATCTTGAGTTTAATGTTGGGGACATGGTCTTTGTCAAAGTGTCTCCATTACGGAATGTTGTTCGCTTTGGGTCCGTTGGGAAGTTAGCACCAAGGTTTGTAGGACCGTTTCCTATTAAGGAAAGGATTGGACGGATGGCATATAGAGTGGATTTACCCGAGAGACTTAGTGGTGTACATGACGTATTCCATGTGTCACATTTGAGGAAGTGCCTACATGAGACCGCAGAGGTGGTAGAGCCGAGCTTGCTTAGAGAAGTGGAGGTAGAGCGTGATGCGACGATTCGACGAGCTCCTACTCGCATCCTTGGGTCAAAGATTAGGAAGTTGAGAAACAGAGAGGTTCAACTAGTCAAAGTGCAATGGGGAGATGATGAGAGCAACGCTACTTGGGAGACAGAAGCGAAAATGCGTTCACTGTACCCATTCCTTTTTGAGGGTATGTCTTTTAACTTCTCCTTTATCTTTTGTCTAGTACTTATCTTATCTTTAGTATGTTCTCTCATTAGTACCTTTGACCTTTAGATAGGGTAAACCTATGGTTGAAACATGTGTTTGAGACATGTTATGATTGATGGATGCATGTGGATGCAAGTGTTTGCTAGTGGTTGCTCGTGGATGCATATACACACACTTTAGACACTAGATCGGCTCAGTCACTTCATGTTGCATATTGCATATAACTGTGTGTAGGTAGCTATATTAATGGATGTATAATGGTTGCGTTATCATATGGATGATGCATTTTGGTGTATGGTTGTGCACACATGTAGAAATAGTATGTGTCGATAGGGTTCTTTCGCATACATATTGGATGCATGGCACTATCATGGTTTGCATTAAGGAGGTCAACTGAATCAGTAGACCGCCTGATTTTGCATTAGACATGGAACATATACACACACTTTTTGCATATGTTCATACATCATTAGAAATTTTAAGGACAATGGATGCCAGTGTTTGATGGTTTAGTAGATGGTTGTTTGGATGGTAGGATACATTCTTCTGGACTTAGAGATTTCGGGGACGAAATCCTTTAAGTAGGGGGGAATGTAACACCCCGTATGTGGAATAACTTTTTATAATATAAATCAGGGCAGAATTAAATTTTAAGATATGAATCAGGGGAAACGGGCTATGCCATTGCGTTCGACTGGGAAAAATACGCGAAATAGAATCCGAGTTTTCGAAAATCGGAGTCCGTATGACGCAGTTAAGGCCCAACGAAGTTTTCAGAAAATTCAAAATTCGAAAACAGATTTCAAATGCAGAAATGGAGCTAGGCGGGAAAATTCCCGCCAGCCGCACCAAGTCGACTGGGGAGTCGACACAGCTAGACCCAAGTCGACTGCCCTGTCGACTTGGGAGTCGACACAGCTAGACCCAAGTCGACTGCCCTGTCGACTTGGGAGTCGACACAGGTGGCCGGGCAGTTTTGCCTGGTGCACCATTTGAGTGAGATTGGTCAGGTTTGGGCTGTGTTTGGTGGCTTGTGACGAGATCTGATGGCTCTAAACTATCCTAGGGTTAATCCTATAGCCTAAAACACTTAACTAATCTATAAATACACCCTAAGACTACCCTAATCCATACTAAAAATAGATACAACGTCATCGTGCCGTCAAAATGCAACTTGAAGGAGCCTCCATCAAATTAAAGAGGAAGATAGCTTCTCAAATCAACTCTAGCAACTAAATCTTCTTCATAGGAGTGCTAATCAACAAGTTGTGAGTTTCTATGCCTTTAGCAAGCAATTGCTAAACTAATTATGATAGGATATAATGAGGTTATGGTTATGTATGTGGATCAATGCAAGTTATGTTATCATATGCTATGTGTTCATGATGCTAGTTATGCAAGTTTTATGCTATATGTGTTCATGATGCTAGTTATGCAAGTTTTATGCTATGTGTTCATGATGCTAGTTATGCAAATCACTATGATAAACATTGATCCATTATGACACCATGTTATGCAAGTTTGGTGTTTGATTATATGCAAGTTCATATATGACATGTTATGCAAGTTTGGTGTTTGATTATATGCAAGTAACATGTGCAAGTTTACACCTTTGTATGATATGCATACATATGCAAGTTAACCCCTTTGTATGTCATGCATATATATGCATGTTTACCCCTTTTTTATGATATGAGTAACATATGCAAGTTCATCCCTTTTTAGACCTATGACATGTATGCAAGTTTATCCCTTTATGATAGGTCTATGACATGAACATTTATGCAAGTTACCCTCTTTATGACATATGTGATTCATGCAAGTTTGGGTTGATTATTTATGCTAGTTGGGTTTGATGCTATGGTCATATATGCAAGTTGACACCTTCAAAACCCATGTTGATGCTAATGTTATGCTAAGTTGAACCCATTGTATTTGTGATGAATCTTCCCTTTTAAGTATGTCATGTTAGCGTATTACGTGGGGAACGATGGGGTTAATATTCATGTTAACAAAATTGTGGTGAAATGGGTATGATGTTGCATACCATAAGTGGATGGACATAATTGAGTCAATTATGTACATCATTAAATTGGAATTAATTAGGGAAAATTAATTCAAAATATGGGGGTGATTAATTAGGTGTAATTAATCGACTAAGACACGAGGTTGGACCCTTTTGTAGCATAAGACTGGCCAGACCCGACCGGCAAATCCAGCGGCTACAAATGATTGGCCCAATGTGAGAGGTCTTAGGCATAAACTAAATACGTGACAAGTGTAAAGACACGAGGTTAGACTCTGTTGTGGCGTAAGGCTGCCCAGACCCGACCGGCAAATCCAGCTGCCATAAAAGACAGTCTAATGTGAGAGGTCTTTACAAAGGTTACGTTCTTAATCAATTAAGAAACACTTAACCAGATAAGCATGTAGTGGGGCATGAGGGGTTAAGTGGGTGCCTTGGGTGGCATGTGGAAATCAAGTAAGTGCCTTGGGTGGCATGTGGAAATCTAGTGGGTTGCCTTGGGTGGCAATAGAAAATACGATTAGAATACTTAACCAAGTGGAAACATGTAATTAAACATGATTAAAGGGTTAAGTGGGATGCACTAGAAAAGGGACAAGCTTAGGTGGGTAGCTTGTGGGGGCCCATTTCAACCAGTAACCCAAAACGTATCTTTGTGGGCTCGACCCAAGTCGAGGACGGGACACGCATACTGGGCTTGACTATAAGAGGCCAAAACGGGTTAGCGGTGGCAACGCAAGTCCAACGGGTTTCATATGCGTGTGTGGACCCGGGCTGGTAGGTAAGACGTTGTTGCATCGTGTAGGTATAAGCCGTGCACCGTTGGTTGTATCAGGTTGCCACTTTGGGGAGTGATACACCCCACTGTGGGGTCAGCACGGGTATCTACGTTAGGGAGCCGATCGCTTGGGGAGTAGTGGGTACACCTAGTGGAGATAGGGGCAGACGGCACCTATGTGGTCAGCTAGAGGTACACGAAACTACTAGTTATATTTTCTAAGTCCATGGGTGGGATCAACCTTTAAGTAGGAATGACTGGTGTGGTGCAGTGTAGTAATTACCCTTGGGTGGGTAGATGTGTCTTTACCGATATCTTAGTTCATCCTAAGTCTAGTTGGCTGCTTAGTGTAGTCATTTATCCCCAGTCATTACCGTACCAAGTTTATATCATACCCTAATTACTTTAATGATTGTATTGTTAAAGTTGTAGGACTCGCTCAGACTTATGTCTGAGCCCGTTGTTTTTATCTTTTTCCCAACCTCAGGTTCTCAGAGTGGGCCTAGCACTAGTGGGCTTTGATCAGATTGCTTTATCTATCTTTTGGAACTTGGACCATTGATGTAAACCTCAGCTTATTTTTTCTATTATGGCTATTAGTTATGTAGTGGGATTATGTACTTATGTTTTTATCAGGATGGATATTTAGTACTTGACTCTTGTTTTATGGTTTTGTAACCAAACATGTTTACCTTCTGCTGCAATGAAATGATGTTTTAGTTAACAAGTATTATTTATATCTGTCTTGTTGTAATTTTTCTGTCTATATTCACTTAAAATACTCCACCGAAGTTAAGGCATTCCCTTAGTGAGTGACCTTAGCGGGTGTGGGGTGTTACAAAAACTATAAATTTATACGTACCAAAACCTCGATAAGGATGGCATTCCTGATTTGAGCAAGAATGTCATCCTAGTAGAGCCAACGACCTGTCAGCCTGCTGGTATATGACGATCTACAAATAGATAAAATAAAGTCTGAGGCTAGATCTCAAAGCCCCTACAGAAAAGACAATGTAAGCATTTAATAAAATTTAAATAATAAAAATTTAATAAATTACACTCTTGGTGTAACAACCCGGGATATTGGAGATTACTGAAATATTAAATCATGATGTAAATTATAAGTTAATATGGGGTACATGATGTTAAAGCCCTGCAATATTCCCACCATACCCCATAGCTCTCTTCAACCGCTAAGTTATATCAATTCAGAACTGATGAATTGTAGATCCTCTTTTAGCCCCGTTATTTTCCGTTGCACCTACTAAATCAAGTAATTTTAGCATCCGCTTTAGCAATATTAATATATAAAACTTGACTTGACGTGTAAAGGACTAAATTTAAGGCATAAGTGCCTAATATATGGTAACAATCAATTGCATTCATCAAGTTTAGCATGCATAACTATGATATTCCTTGATTTTGTTGTATAAGATTAAGTAATATTAGTGTCTTGTACACATATATTATGAGAAAGATGATGAATTAATTTCCAAATATTTTTGTTTTACGTCTAATGAACCTTTTTGCACCCCCGCTATATCCTCGTTGTAATGTCCCGTATTTTAAAGGTATAATAATTTATTTATTGAATTATTTAAAATATGATTTAGAGTTTTAAATGGTCGTTGAATTAAATAATAGTGAATATTTAATTAATATAATAATTAAATAATATATTTACTACTGAAATAGTCAGAAATAGTAGAATACACAATATTGTGTGAATTGGATTGTTTATAATATATAATTCAGTTTAGAGTTGAATTATAATAACAAATATATTTAATTAACGATGGTTGAATGTATAAATTATATTATAATTATAATCGAGCTTGAAATGGCGCTGCAGTTCGAAATTTGGCGACTCGAACTTTAAACGAATATACAGAATCCGTTTTAAGTCGGATCTTTGTGAAACAAGAAACGTTCGGAGCTGATGAAGTATATTTTTCTATTGGAAGAGAAAAATCTGGATTTCATTGTGTAGATTTTGATTTATGTCCAAATCAAATTTTAGAAAAGTCGCTATGGAATTCCTTTATAGTTTATAATGATTTATTTATATTTTAAAAAGGATTTAAATATAAATCGAATATCGATATAACTGGAAAATTGGAAATATCAAGTTATAAATCCAATTGGAGCAATATGATATTCTGTTGGGAATATATACGATAATATTTATTTATAAATATTTAATTTAATTATTTTTAAATATATTAATATTTAAAAGGGTCTACTTAGAGCTTTAAAAAATAGCCAGTTTTGCAAATTACCTCCGTTTCTGACGAAACTAATTTTTTTGGATTCGCAATATTAGATTATTGCTAGATTTCAATTTTCGTGATTTTTAGAGTCAGTATGTGGCTGTACGGATTTTTAATGTGAAAAATAGTCAATAATTTGAGTTTAAAAATACGCTGTGTGAGCAAACGGATTCGGAATTCGACGAAACAAGTTTCGTTGGGTCCGAAATGTCGAACTGTAGGTGTATGTCAATTTTCATGATTTTTGGATATAGTATATAATCATATGAATTTTTAGAAGACAAATACAATTAGCGATTGATTAAAATAAAATAAAATAATCAATAAAAAATATTAAAACTATCCTATATAATATCTTACCATCCTAAAACCTAACTCAGATATTTTCCTTTGGTCAAGTATTTTCCGCCGCTACTATTCTTCTTCTTTTTCCAGCAAACGGGAGTTTGTAAAATCAAAATAAAATCATGTGTAAATCTATAAATCGTGAAATAGGTTTAAATGAATTCGCGTTGAGTTGCTGTTCAACATCGTATGCATCTCAACCTGTTCGACATCGTTTCCGTTCGATGGAATCAACCCAGCGATTAGCTAGGGTTCAACATTCGGGGAGATTAAGGCATTTAATCAAAGAATGGTGATCGTAATTGTGTTTCTGGGATCGAATGGCACATTGTGTGCATTTTTCGTGGATTTTGGTGTGACAGAAGGTCGATGTTGGTACAGTACTCACGCGGGTTACTGTGAAAACACGATTGTAGAACTCGAGCTCGAGTTGTATATGAGTGGTATGGAATGAAAGAGAAGGCAAAGTGTTGAATAATGGCAGAGTTTTGATTCGATTCGGTTGTGAGATGGAGGAATGGGAGTGAGATTGATGTAGCGGTAATGGGTGTGTTGAAGAGGAGCTGGAGTTGGGTTTCAAGCTTTTGAGGGAGAAGAACGCGGGTCTGGGCTGTAAAAATGGTGGATGGGCCTGTTTGAATGGGTAAAGCCCATCTTAGAATTTCAATTTAATTTAAATTCAAATAAAAGAATGGATTAACTTTAATTTATCGTATCTTATTCATATGTTAACGGAATTCAGCGAAACTGGATCCGTTAGGATCGTATGGACGAGAGCTACCCAATGGAACTGACTTGGAGTGAATCGAAGCTCGTTACAATTTATAGCAAAATAAATAGTCTGTCTGAATCAAGTGATGGTTATCGTTATTAACGATGATCGTCCAATGTGAGTAAAACTCACCAACTCTGAACAGTTATATTTTTATAACGTATTTTAAGAACTGATAAATGTTGGTTGATTTCTGTGTGTTGACTGTTTGGTTGAACTGATAATTGATTGGTTGAAATTATAGATCTAGTGATATATATATATATCATTAATCAAATATGGATTCTGTTGATTAGAATATTTCATGTTGAAATGAAAGTGATGTTAATTATATTGTGTAACATCTGTGGATGCAGGGAAACAGGTCGGAGGAATCCAACTGCATTCCTCAACATTTATTTTACTGTTTTTCATATATTGTAATATATGATGTGATATATAATCTATTGTTGATTATGTGTGTTTGAATGATATCAATCATTATTATTTGGTATTTTAAATACCATATGAGATACTGGAATGTAAAAAGGGAAATTTTCAAAGTGAATATTGAAAATGAAATATTTATATAGAATAAATAGAATTTTATAAAAGGAAATATTTATAGAATAAATAGAAGTATAAAAGGAATATTGATTAAAGTAAATATTTTGCAAATAAAATATTATAAAGGAATTTGGGGTTTGAATTAGGAATTTAAATGGAATTACTGAAATTAGAACTGGCTGGAAATTAGTTGAATTGAATGATTTTCTGGGTATCGATCTAATGTTGGTTTCGGCCTTCGGGGTTAATACATAGGAGGTTGTTCTCTTACTAGTTTACAGTTAGTGACTGATAGAGGTGGGAAGATATTGATGCGTGAATCAGAAATGGAAACGTTTTCCAAAGTTAATAACATATATTTCTAAAATTAGAAAATAAGGATTTGATGAATATATGGAAACGAGAAATGGGGAAATGAATAAATGTTGATTGATGATTGATCGATAGAATTTCCATCTGGAAATAATATCATTGTTTGCACACATGTTTTCCTTTGATAGTTAAATCACCGACCTTCAAAGTTTTTGACCATTTCAGTTGTCAATGCGGAGAGACCGGGATCAAATATATTATCTGAAAACCACTTCGTATGGCATTAGCATTGCGAATCAAATATGATGGAGATAACTGAAGATGGAGTTATGCAAGGGCTGTCCTGTTTAGAGAATAGTGCCTTCGGATTGTCCAATCCCAGGACAACTTGAATGGACGAATGTCTGACATAGTACATCTAGTAGATCGCGTAAGTTGATCGTTTCAAATGTATTTACGTTGGTGGCGGAGGAATTCGTTTCTCTTAGCTTATACCCATGGTATTTTTGGGGAAATCAATTTGTGATTTGGCGGGTATGACGATGTGGCATTCAAAGTAAATAAGGAGTGATCTGTTAAAGATACGTTATGACCTCAAGCCTCATCAACTGGGAAATGATAGAAATCGGGCAGGCAGCATGGCTAAGTGGGTCGCACCCAAGTAGGGTATATTGTCAGCATCTAGAGAATATTCATATATGTTACTACTTTCAATTCTGTATCTCCCGGGAACGGTTATGTTGGTATACCAACCGTAAGGTGATAATATATTCGGAACATTCAAGCGAAATGAATGGCCGGTCATGTGTGGCCGAGTTGCAAGACGTTCTTGTTGAACTCAAGTATATCGCTTCTAGAGTACACTGATCGGAAGGTGGATCCATACCTTGTCATAGTTGGAATCCATTCCCCAATATGAGCCCACGGTTTTGATTGTATCTTATATATGTAGAACGTGAGATGAAAGCGTTTCTGCTAGATTTCTATTTACTTGATCTAGACATTATTATAATATCATACAAGTATCGTTTTAGAAAATATTTGGGTTATCATAAGGTAAAAACCATCTGTGTTTATATGTGGATCGGTCTTACGATTATCTTTTGGTTCAAAATGATTTTTGAAAGTTAAATCAAATGATTTGAGTTTACTCACACCAGTCACATGACTGACCAAGGGTTTATTTTGTTTTGTTATCCCTAAACTATTGGGTACCCAATTTTGTACGGGCAGTCAAGTAGTCGGGATTTTTCAGATACTTGAAGTGTTGGAGCAGGAGGCTTCAGGATTATATAGCTATTGTTATTTCCGCTGTGTTGTAAGTGTTATACTCTAAAAATGGTATTGTATACAGATACTGTTTTTTTTCCAAAGTTATGTTATGAAATATATTTATTCGTTCCGCTGTGAGATTCGTGTTTACTCTGATGTTGTGATGTTCTTCTTTTTTTATTCTAAGTTTCTACCTTATCTATTCTCACCCTCTAATTTCTTTCATGGACTATCCGGTATTTCCGATGCTTGAATAGTCGACATTGTGTTGTATGTCGATATCTAGGATCACAAATTCCCCGGGTCGCTACACTCGCTAACCGCTAAGCACTTTAATTACAACAGTATGGGATTAAAAATAAATAGGTGAATAAGATGTTAATATGGTTTATTTAAAATAAACAATGTATGTTAGTTAAGAATTTGGGTTTTGGTGTAACTAAATGAAAATAAAGTGTAAGATAAGGTGTGTATGGGTTATAGAGTTAAAATAAGTGACGAAAATAAATTATTGGGTTAAAATTGCAGCATGTCCTTTTGTAAACTATAATGATTTATTAAATATAATATAAGGATTTTAAGAAAAGTAAATCGCGTGGCGTATAAAATAAAAGTGGAATGGAATATAGATCGATTGAAATGAATAATTGAATGATGTAATCTCGAGATTTGCTTATAAATATACATGGATGGTATGTAAATATGGATTTTTTTTGCATATTTCGAGATTGAATGATGGAATCTCGAGATTTGCTTAAAAATTAAGAGCGTAATTTAAACCTCATGTTATGATACTCATGGGTTTAAATTGATAGGTACAGGTACATGGAGATGTGCGGCTCGGTTTTGCTTTAGTATATCGCATAAACATTAAGCGGGCTTGCTTAATAACGCTTGTATAAGGTACACCTAAGCAAAAATACAAAATAGGATATAATAACTATTGTATATTGTGTTTTCCAACCATGTGAATTGATGTATAGATATTTATCTCTAATGTTATATTGTCAAAGTCCCTCCGTACATGAAAGACTCTACCAAATTTTATTGAAAATTTAGGGGTTAGAAAAATTTACACAATTTTTGAAAGCTAAAAGGATGATTTTTAAATTGGTACAATTTAGAGGACTTTGAATTAGAAATGGGAATTAATTATTTGCATGAAAACTAAAAGTTTTGCATGAAACTAAATTCATCGAAATGTGAAGTACTGAGTTTCAACTTGTAAATTTAATAAGTTTAAAGCATTTTTTCCGCCTTAGTAATTTTAGGGATGAAATTCTTTTAAGGGGGGGGGGGTATGTAAAGACCCATATTTTTAGCCGTTTAATTTTGTACATTTTTTTAATTTTGAATTGGAAATATTAATTTATATGGAGTTTGTAGATTTAATAAGAGGAATATGATTTAATTTCTAATATATCGAATTATCGTAATACGAAAGGAATAGTTGAACCTTAAGTTAAAAATGAATCGAAAATATTTCTAACAAATAATATATATTCTAATTGAATATATATGATAATACTAATTTATTATCAATGGACTTGATTATTTTGTAATCAATTTAATTGAACACATGGAAATAGTCAATTTTCAGACGACCTCAGATACTTACGAAACTAATTTTATAAAATCTGTAACGGTTGATTGTTATAAGATTTCAAGTTTTGTGTCAATTTTGTTATTATGTAATCGTGCCCGATATAAACGTGTATCGACTTACGTTGTGAAATTAAAAAGGAGTTTTTCAAATAGTCTCAGAATTCGACAAAACCTGTTTTATCAGGCCGGAATAGTAAGTTATTGTAGGGTTTCAAATTTCGTTTCTATCGGACAATGTATGTGACCGTGCAGGCTTAAAACGCTCGATGTGAATATAATATTAAAATATCTCCGCTATATATACACCTTAAACCTTTTCTAACCTTATGCTGAAGTCAATAATGTAGCCTCCACCCCCTTTCCTTTACATTTAAGAAATCGAATTTAATCTTCAAAATTATGAAGAATTAGATGAAGTGCCCAACTGGAAATTTGTAGAGGGGAAGGAGGGCGACCAACTGGCCAAGCTTTGGCCCATTTGATGGCCAAAGTTGGAGATAATTGACGATCGAATCAGAGCGAGGTGGTTTCAGTTTTTTGGAGATTCCGGTCGATTCGGGGATTTTCAGGTGATGGGTTGTAAAGGAAAGTTGTAAGGCGGAGGGAGATCGATGTATTGGCTATTGTCTGGTGGTCTTCGACGTCCTATAGCCAGAGAATTTTTGGTCGATGCTAATTCCGTTCATCGTGGGTTTTCAAGCGGTGGAGGAGGATTTGGGAGGTGGCGCTTTAAGCGTTGGGATTTTTGGTCGCAGCGGTCACGGTGGGGTAGGCCGGAGTGGTTCCGGTGGTCAGTCGTGTGTTCGGCGCGGTGTCGAAGAGATCATGATGCACGATTTGAACTGGACGGAACGAATGGGTTAAAACCCATGATTTCTTAACCTAATGACGTGATTAAAGGGGTTAATAAGGTTATTAATTTTAAGCTAATGACAGTAGTTAAATTATAATTTAATTTAATTCAAGTTATCATAACGAGTATATCTTTCTCATCTTTGATCGGAATCAATTGAAATAAGAAGCTTTGAATTCATATTGATGATATCTACACGATGAAGCTGATTTGGATCAATTCAAAACTTATAGGATTTTTTTTTTATTTTAAACACTTGTTTAAAATTAGATAAATCGACCTAAAACAGTTGATCGAAAATGAAATGTGAGTTAACTCTCATGCTTCCTGAAATAATGTGATGTTGTAAAATTCATATATTATAATGTTTACTATTATTAGTATAAGCTAGAAATTTTGGATGTTTTTTGGATGCTTATTGTTTGTTTGATGGTTGGTGATATTTATATTTTCTTCATCTTAAATGCATTTGATTAAAATTTCTATTTCATATGCAATTATAAAATGATATATGAGTTGTAATGTAGGGAAAACAGGTACGAGGGATCAAACTGGATTCCTCAAATAATTTGTATGTTACTTGTTTTCATATTATACGTATATGAATTATTTAATCCATGTAACATTAAATATATTTGAATGTTGGTTGTTGAATTTAATTCAACGTTATTGTGTCGTTAATCTATAAACGTCATATATTAAGTGATTAGCAGCAAATGGCCTTAAATCCCTTATTTTGAAGATACTGATTCGCCATCAGGCGAATCGACTAGTTGAAGTTATAAAATTTTATTTTTATCACTGATGCAATTTTTTAAGTTATAGTTTATAAGTTCTATAAAATAGAAGTTTTACAAATAAATAAATATTTATAAATTTGTTTTTATTAAGTATTATGAATGATGTATATAGAGAATTCTTATCATTATTTTTTGGCAAAGCCGACTGGTTTTTATAGTGTTATGTAACACTTATGATTATAAAAAATAATAATTACATTAGTTACAGGAGTTGAATAGATTGCCATACTACTATATTGGTTTTTAAAGTGGACCGTCCACTACATACGACATTTAAAGTGGGTCGTCCACCATATCTAGATTATAGTACAGGAGCTAATATGTTAACTAGACTACTATGAATTACCTATTCCAAACACTCCACACAAGGAGGAGGGAATTACATTTCAAAATTCACATACACATGCTACAAGCAACATACATACAAAAAAGTGCTAATAAGTAGAAGTAACATGCTGAAAAGACAACTATCCAAAACACACCCTACTTGCGCAGCATTCACAGTACATGGCTCCAAAAATTTGAAAAGCTGGAAGTCACATGGTAGAAGACCCACTTTCAAAACAGAATCTGACATAATAACTTTGATAAGAACCATAACATTGTGGCAGTTCTTGCGTGCATTAACTTAGCCAACCAACCAAACATGACAGATCGAGAGCGAGGCTCTTCACATTTTTCCAAATCAAGGGATAGCCAAACATACCACACCCAAGACCGACTGCCAACAAATTTTACATAGTTGAAGCCCTGTAAGTCTAACATAAACAAGGATGGAAAGGAAGGAATAGTGGCCACATTTCAGCAACGATGTGAGCAAAAGCTTCCCATGTGTTGCTAAGAAGACCAAGTAATGAACTGGTACACCATTACCATCCCAGACATCTTACGACTCACGCAATAACATGAAGACAATTACATAACTACAAACAATAACCAATCAACCAAAGGAAAGTTCCAAAAACATAATCATCTTAACAAACAAACCACAACCGCCAAAAAAATGATTAGATAAGACGAAATCAACAAGGACAATGAATATCCAAAAACTCCATTGATTCCAACCAAGCCAAAACTACAGACCAGTACACATTCAACCAATATTTCTGCTCACCGTACTAGAGACTGAGAAGTGCTTCCCCATAGCATAACACAGTAGATAAGTCGAAAAGCATATCAAGATATAGATCTCCAAGTCACCTAACCACCAAGAGTCTTCAAAAGTCGCTGCACATGCCAATACTCTGCGAACGATCATACAAGCACATACTAGAAAAGTCGAAACCATAACAGCTCAAAACAAACTCTGCTGAACCGAAACTGGGAATCCATCACTCACCTGCCATCCCCATTCCAACTGGAAAGGCCAAACAAAAGTTGGACTAAAATTCACCAAGCAATGAATGAGCTTGAACTCGCTTGGTAACATAACGTTGCGCATTACATAAATTGTACAATGAGTGACGAAATCGCCACTGAGAAAGTTACAGTAAAGCTCGATTTAACCAGGAGGGCCGCCGCACCTAAGACGGTACAAATTACCAGTAGTGGAGTTAAATGAAGATGGTGTGTGGAACAGAGAGAATGGGAAGTTGGGATCAAGGTTTTTAAATTGGATTGATAAAAGCGGGATGTGTTAGCACTAGCGTAGGCGAAAACAAGAAAATGATTGTATAGGCGGAAGATAAAAAAAGAGAGGAGAAAGTCCGAGAAGAAGGAATCGATGAGGAAGGGCAAAGGCAATTTCTTGTCGCCATTAACTAACACTAACGAACCAAAAACCCTTTCTTGTTTTTTGAATGAATTATTACGTTTTTAATAAGTTTATTGGCAAGGAAGTTAGAAATTAACCCAAGGATTAATAATTTGGAGCAATTGTTTAATCCTTGGGTTAATTTCTAACTTCCTTGCTAATAAACTTATTAAAATCATAAGAATTCATTCAAACAACAATAATTCGGAGTAATTGTTTTTATGAAACAATTAAGCGATATTATTAAATTAATTATATTATTAATTAATTTAAGAGGAAGGAGTGGTGAAAACCAGTTAACAAACTGACTATTGTTTCTAAGTTGACTAATTCAACTGTTCTTAATTGAAATGGGTTATATAAATTAATTTGTTTTCCATTACATTAATAGAAGTTGTTTTAACAAATAGTTGTTTAAAACTTAATAAGGTTTGCTAAAAGTTAATTAATCTTCTAATTAACTATGCTAAAGGTAATTAATGAGTTATTTATTAGAGTCAATTCTTATTTTAATAACTTTTTAAAGGATATTAACTATCTTATTTTAGTTAATAATGATGTAAACACTTTTGCATCAGTTATTGTTGAAGTTAATTTAATTACTAATAATTAAAGTGATTGCATTTTGAATGAAATTTCATTTAAGAAGTAATCGAGTTTGTAATGAGTTTTAATTGAACATTGGAAAGGTTTTATAAGTGATTTTATAATAAAATCCAAGTTGTATAAACAAAGTTTGTATAAAGAAATTCAAAGCTCGATGTTTAGTTAATAAATGAATTAAGTAAACCAATTGGTATTGAAAGAAGAATTTAAATTGTAAAGGAAAAGCGTTTAAATGGTTTTTTGTAAAAGAAATAGGTAAATGGATTTTAGAAATAAAAATCCAAATTCAGTACTATAATAAGATGCTAAATGGTTTTTGATGTAAAGAATTTTAGGAGTGGATTTTCGTAATAAATCAAGGTTGTAAAAGAATTGTAATAAAGAGGTTTAAGCTAAAGATTTTGCTTTATAAGGGTTTACTTAATAAACGAATTAGTAAAAATAGTTATGTTTGAAAGGTGGTTTTTCAAATATGATTAATGGTTTATAAAATCCATATTTTAAATTGAATAGTAAATGAGATTTTTGTGATAATATTATTATTATAAGTTTTTGAGATTACAAACTTTTATCTATTTTAAGACAAGAATGTTGGCGAATCAAGGTCTGAAAGGTAAAACCTAACTTGAATGATTTCACTATTATCTAAAGGATGGTACTAGTTTGAAATGGTAAAGATGTTAGAAATAATTTATTATTTCTATAAGAGAAATAATATTACAACTTTATTTACAAGGTTTAAGAAAGATAATAAAACCATTAGATTTTGCCATAAACAATGTATTATTAGGCATTGTTTGACCCCGCTATAAAGTGTGAATATACGTATATCATTCGGTTAAGTGAATGGCACTATTTTCTAAGTATTGAAAATAGTAAGGTTTAGTGAAAATACTTATTTAAAGAAATAAGTAAATGGCTATGATTTCTATAAAGTGAAATAAGAGGTTATACTAGCTAGGAAACGGAAGTGGATATGGAAATTGAAATATTATTTCCATAAGTTTTAAAACTTTAATCGACAAAGTTTGAAGTTAAATAAAAATAGTTTAGTTTTATATAATATACAATGTGGCGTATAACACTGTTTTGTCCCATATAAAATTGATAATTAGACCTATACTGATTGAGTTAAGTATGTATATACCAATATTTCCAAAATAAAGGAAATAAAAATGAGTATTTCAAAAATATAGCGATATTTTTGAGGTAAAGGAAATAAAGAGGTAAGTTTTATGAATACGCTTATTATAAAAGAGATAAGCGCATGGTTATGTTTTCAAAGTAACAAAAAAAAAAAAGATTTCTGAATATGTTTATCTTGTTGAGATAAGTACATGGAATCGATTCTTAAGAATCAATGAAAAGATTTTAATGAATGGTTTAAATTAAAAGGGCTAGAGCTGCTGATGTAATTGACGTACTGTTTGAGTTAAAAGTTAAAGAAAGGACTATCAATAATATCCCTTTTGACTATTGACATGTTAGTTCGAGGAGACCGGCACTACGCCATAAGTTGGCATATTCGACGCTTTTCTCATGTGACTGTAGATCAAAATAGCGTTGCCTTAAGCAATTTTTTCAAATAGGAAACATCAGAGGGACGTGGTGTGGCGACCCGAACTTCCCCGTAAAGGAAAGCCCGGATTGCTTTGAGAACACGACAAATCAGAACACAAACAGAAGAACATTTCATTGCTTATTACAACGATTCCATCAGAATACACGAATATAACAGAGTATGAATAAATATTATACATCAGAAAAATATAAGAGATTTAAATTACATTTAAATACATAGCAGTGGAAAAATAACACAAAACACAACTGAAAGAAATACGCAGATACAGAGCTTTCCGAATGTCACTTCGGCTGTAAACCAGGATCCTGTGAATATAATATCTGCAAAACCCAACTACTAGCTGCCCGTGTGGAAAATAGGGGCACCCAGAGTTCAGGTTAAAACAATAAACTCCAGGTCAGTCATGTGACTGGTGTGAGAACTAAAACAGTTATTAATTTGCTTTTAAAGTTAGGTAATTCAAAGGACCACGCCGTATAACACGGACCGGGTTCCTCCCAAGAATACCATATATCATGTCGCCATACTAGTTTTATAATTAAAACCGCAAAATGTTGTATTGGAAAGATGGATTTCCATCATGGTGGCTCCTGATCCGAAAGATAGATCGCGTAGTGCAATCCACAATGACTTACGTCCTAGCGAGAGAAAACACCGTAATGCACATCCGCACTTTTGGGAAATCAAGTATTACTGCGGCTTACATCCCGGCGAGAGAAAACACCGCTTACTCTATCCTTCAGATAATCGAGGGGTGTGCCATATCCCTCCAGAGCGTGGGGCGACCACACTTAGCTCATCTCAGTCGACCGAATCCACGACACCACTAAGGTGTCCATCCTCATCTCAAAAGCATACTGATCTAAGCATCAGTTTACCACCATACCGGTGTGTGAGGCTCGCGAATTAACGCAACACAAAGCCTTGCTATAATAAAACTGTGCTTTGATCATCAACCACAAGACCCTGCTTTTCAACATAAGCCTTGATCATTTGCCACTTAGGCCTGCCACACAGGCAATTTATGTTAGAATTTTTTGGGGAGGAAGAGGAATAGATTAATGAGAAAAAGGAATATTTGGAAAAGAAAACTTTTAAATTGCTTTATTACTCTTTTCTTTTCTTAATTCTTCTTTCATACATACATACAAATGAGACAAACTCTTATTTATAACATACAATACATCTTTCTAGATTTGCAGCATTAAAACCTCTCATTAATGAATAATTATCTTTTCCTAATTAATGAATAATTATCCTTTCAACATTAAAACCTTTCTAAAAATCTTCAATCTTTAATGGCTTGCCAAAAAACCATTTCAATTTATATTCCAACACTCCCTCCTAATTTGAAATTTCCTTTCTTACTCCAAGCATAGCTCTCATTCTTCGAAAATCTTTGTATCTCACGTGTTTTGGCAGAAATAAAGAAATTATCCAAGCTTTCCTTTTTCTTCTCTTCTTTTTCACCATGAAGATCTTTAACATGATTTCTCGAATCCTTGTTGCAAAGCTCCGTTCTTTTTGTCCTCCTCCATTCGCACAAGATGTTCCAAAAAGTGTGTGCTCTAGCTTCCATTTAATTCTGGTGTCATTAACTTTGAATGTGTCATATAAGTCATCTTTCCATTCTTTCATAACTTCCAAATTTTTCTTGTACTTGAAATCTCTAACAGTATATTGAATTTCTTTGACTTCTTTATTTCCATCTCTTTTGTTATCACCTTTCTTAAAAGGATCACTGACTACATGACTCAAACCACGATCTTTTGACTTTTCCATGAACTCATCGTATATTTTTTCATGCATAAAAGTACGAGAACCAGCACAATAATATTGTCCCTGATTAAAGAACAATGCAACATGAGCAAGCTCGTTAACATCCATGTGACTAGCAAAGGCTGCACTAGTTGTGGTGCCAAAACCAGAGATCACATTAAGAACACCATCAGGACCTCCTTTACATTCTTCTGCCTTCTTCGCATTTTCCCAAGCATCCTTTTTTATTTAATCATCATCGACCTCAGCATCGTCAGGGTCACTCATCTTGATATCCTTATTTTTATTATCTCCTTTGTCTTTTGTTTCTGCAACTTCTTTTATTTCACTGTAACTTTCTTCAACGTCCTTTATCTCCATGCCATCCTTTACGTCCTCTTCTGCTTCGATTATCCATTCATCTATCATGTCTTTATTCTTTTCACCATTCTCAATTTTTAAATCCTCTTTGTGGTTTACATCAGCAACTTTATCACCATTTTCCTCCTCCGCATCAATAAATTTTTCATTCGCTTTATTCTGGTCACCAACTTCTTCTTTCTCTTCTTTTACGTCATCTTCTACTTCATATTCTTCCACGACTTCCTCCTCGATTTCTTCTTTAGCGGCTTTCTCTCTCATCAGCTCCTCTTCATCTTTTAACTTCTTCTCCGCCACTCGAACATCAGCAATTTTTTCTCCATAGCCTCTTGACTGATTCACATTCGCATTCACCCTTGTAAAGTAATCCGAAGTCGATTCGGATTCACTCATCTTCATTGCTTTGAAATCACTCCTTAGCGATTGAAGCTTAACTTTCTTTACTTTGTCAACTCCTTGGAAAGATTTTTCCAAAATTTCCCAGGCTTCTTTTGAAGTGGCTGCATCGATTACTATTTCAAACATTAAATCATCCAAACATTGATGGATGAGGCTAAGTGCATATTGATCTTTTCCCTTCATGTTTGCTAATGCTTCCTTCTCTGCTCGAGATAACGCAGTTTCATTTTCTGGCTTGTCGTAGCCTTTGTCTACGATTTCCCATACATCTTGTCCGCCAAGTATAGCTTTCATTCGAAGACACCATTTTTCATAATTTTCTTTTGTGAGACGAGGATATTGGAGGAAAAACATTCCACTGTTTGACATTTTATCACTCTTTCACTAACCTCGCTCTGATACCACTTTGTTAGAATTTTTTGGGGAGGAAGAGGAATAGATTAATGAGAAAAAGGGATATTTGGAAAAGAAAACTTTTAAATTTCTTTATTACTCTTTTCTTTTCTTAATTCTTCTTTCATACATACATACAAATGAGACAAACTCTTATTTATAACATACAATACATCTTTCTAGATTTGCAGCATTAAAACCTCTCATTAATGAATAATTATCTTTTCCTAATTAATGAATAATTATCCTTTCAACATTAAAACCTTTCTAAAAATCTTCAATCTTTAATGGCTTGCCAAAAAACCATTTCAAATTATATTCCAACAATTTACGCCATGCGACTGATGTCTATCGATATACAACCTCTGATCCCATACGTCTCAGAGAAGGGTGAAGTAAGGGAATAAATTCCCCTTCACCAGGCAGATGTATATTTAATAGAGATCAATCATCACAGAATAAAATCCAATGTCAGACACACCATCCATTTACAAGTCCATTCTAGGTCTGAACGAAACCGGAGACACCTTATTCCTCGTCCCGTATGTCCAATACAGGAGAGAGGCCCTCGCATATTCGTACAATCAACAAGTACCTCTGGACGGCTACCCCTGTAGCCCCTTCAAGGTAGCTACTCCAATCATGAGAAACAGTAGCAACCCATCCATTCGATCTGAAGATCGTCGGTCTTGCACCATCTTCAATCTCTTTGACTTTTCGTCGTATCAGTTATTCAGAATGGGTTAAACCCGACCTTTCCGAATAACTTGCGTATCTTATAATCAGTGCTATAACAACACATCATACGCCTCATTCCAATCCAGAATATTCTTTTATTCAAATATTATTTTCCTTTGGGAAAGGTTCCCATTAATTTTTATCAAAGATAAATTCTTTAAATTTATTCTTTAATCTTCCTTTTGATATCAAACCATATTAAGGTTTTCCAAACTAGTCGGGATTAGCGAAATGCACCGATGTAATCATTTATATTATTTCCCAATCCCAACCTATTCATCCCATGGAGCAAAACTGGTAATACTCCATATCTAACACTACGGTGTTATCGGTAAATATTAATTACCATTTCACTTTCAAATCTAATTAAAGATTTAGCTATCGCCTGGAGTAAAACTGGTGGTACTCCATTTACGATCATTTTCTTGAATTGATAATTTTATTTATCACATTCATTTTCAATCTAATCAAAGATTCATTA
Source organism: Allium sativum (assembly GCA_030737875.1). Classification (NCBI taxonomy): domain Eukaryota; kingdom Viridiplantae; phylum Streptophyta; class Magnoliopsida; order Asparagales; family Amaryllidaceae; genus Allium; species Allium sativum. Next base: position 842,232,828 of record CM060919.1, on the reverse strand, counting down.
AAACTCTATTTAGTTTTAGTCTTCCAAAAAATCAATATTAATGATTATTCAAAGCTAAGAAATTAATCTTACCTTTAACTGGGTTAAAGAACCAATGTCATTTAAAACACGGTTCACGATAAACCCACAATCACATTCCATTAATTATGGAATTTTCACGGAACGACAAATCAATACATAATCGATATCAATTTCCGTATCCGACTAATAATATAAATGGAATAACGACATAGCCTTTTAAATTCCATATGTACTAACAGTCTTCCTCCACAGAAGCTCACTTCGATTATTACCAAATCGAATTCCATCCAATTCCAATTTAATATATTAAATTGGAAATTTTTACTTTGGCAAATCCCGTAAATCTTAATTAAAAGATTATAAATTCCAAATCATATTCTTCACTGTTAATTGGGTTAAAGAACAAGTGTTATTTAAAACACCGTTCACGATAAACCCAAAAACCAATTCCCATTAATAATCGGGTTAAAGAACAAGTGTTATTTAAAACACCGTTCACGATAAACCGTATTATTAATTCCCATTAAATTCCAATTAAATGTCAATTAATTGGTAAACCTCATTGAATCTAAATAAAAAGATTTAATCTTTTCTCAACTGGATTTAAGGACAGTGTTAATGAAGACAACGTTCACGACAAACCCAAAATCCGATTCGATATCAAATACAAGACTCTGGATAGAAAATATATCGGCTTATATTCAATATCAAATTCTGAAATCAATAAATGTCGTGTTGGAATAACAATATATATATATCTTCCAAATTCGTCCACAATGTCTGTATAATCACGGAATCCAATATCGAAATATTCTGAAGATAATTTAGATTCAAATCCATTCCAATTCGTATATTGGAAATTCTGGTTATTTTTAAAACCATTTCAAATATAATTTATTTAATTATAAAAATAAATAAATTATTTTTCTAGTTAATAACTAGTTCATTTCGATAAAAATATATTTTTATCTTCTCAAATATGGAATTTTTCATCCAAAATCTTTCCAAATCATTTATTATGATTTTACATAATTTTTCCATATTTTTAATAATTTTATTATCGCCCGTACAGTCGGTTTTCAATAAGGGCCACCGAACTACATCCATAGCGACCTTTTCTGAAATTGATTTGGATATATCTCCCAATATAACCATTAGATTTCAAATCTCTTATATTCATTGGAAAGCTTTTTTCGATACGAACCCAACGGTTCTGGTTTTAAAAGAATCCGATGGTCGGATCTCCCGTAATGTCCATTTGAAGTTAATGGTCGAAATTTGCGAACTGCCGCTGCGCGGCGCATTCTATTCAGGCCATTATAATATATATATTATATATGTTTCATCGATTTCCATTTAAAACGAATTTTATAAATCGTTTTAAATTTGTTTCAAAAACGATTTCAACTCCCATTTCAAATTCTAATCAAAATCGAATTTTCCCTTATAAATTCGTTTTAAATTCATTTCTAATCGATTTCAATTTTATTTTCAAATTCAAATCCAATATGAATATTCCATATATATTCGTTTAAAATTCATTTCAAATCGATTTCAATTTTATTTTCAAATTCAAATCCAATTTGAATATTCCATATCTATTCGTTTAAAATTCATTTCAAATCGATTTCTATTTTATTTTCAAATTCAAATCCAATTTGAATATTCCATATATATTAGTTTAAAATTCATTTCAAATCGATTTCAATTTTATTTTCAAATTCAAATCCAATTTGAATATTCCATATCATTTTAATATTAAAATGATAATATTCTCAAAATATCAGATTTTGAAATCACTTTTTGATATTCATTATAAAATGAATAAAATCAACCAAATTCCCGTTCGTGTTAAAATGGCGTTTAACTACTTAACACGGCTTCACATTTCAATATTCACTGAATATTATTTTAAAATATTCTGTAATTCTGAACTGGAATCAGACTCAATCAATTACCATATAATATTATTATATGGATTTCAACATCATATATATACAACAATAATGATAAGCAATCATTAAAAATTCAAACAGCATCCAGAGTGCATTCTACAACTGTATAAGCACTAAGATAAATAAATGATGCTTATACAGGCTGTCAACCCATCGTTTGACATACCACTAATTATTGGTATCAGTGTATGTCAAATATTATCCCAATACACGTGTGGAGTTTTCAAACAACAAATACTATTTATTATTTGTGCAGTTGGGCGATGTGTAAAATTTATCGTTCCAATCAATATCAGATAAATAAGTGTACATAAACAAGCCGTCCGGTTTGTAAATGAATTTTTATTTCAACATAGGACTATTTTATACCGTTCATATATACAATAAAAATGATATTTTTATTGTTCAGATATTTTATTTCATACATGAATATTTTATATATATACAATAAAAATGATATTTTTATTATTCAAATATTTTATTCCGTACAATACAATCAACAATCACAATACAGTCCATTTCACATCACAATCAATTTTCACATAGAATACAATCAAACAAGTCGTCCATGGTCTGTGGACGACGGGGAGCAGTTCATATGTGCAGTTACAAAATAATTTAAATAACTATACAAAAATAATAGTGGGAAGTTCTCACTTTCGTTTTCCAGTCCGTCATTTTTAAGTTTTGAATTTCTGAACTGTTCGGGTTTGAATTTGCCCGAAATTCTGACGTGCTCCTTATTCGGCGCGGTCAATTTTGTTGTGAAGCTCTCGTCCCCACGATCGCAACGGATCATGTTTCATGCGATTTCGTCACCGTATGAGAGAGTTATTAGTGTTTATACGCTAATGACAATTTAAATTAATTAATATAATAATTAACTAAACAAAATTAACCTTCTTCCTCTACAAAGCTTCAGGCCGCGATTTTTTAGTTCAGGGTTCGAACTAGGGTTTGGAATTTGCACTAGATCCGAGACCTTTGACGATGATCCGATACTTCCACCCTCACCACCTACGAGGGAGCCACCAGCGCCTACCCACTCTGGTGAACTCGAACTACCCGGCGGCTCCAGAAACGAGGCGGAACACAGCGACTTTGGGGATAAAATTTGATCGAACTACGCAACCTGAGATGATCACTGCCGTACGAAATCAAAGCTCAGGCAATCCTCTCCAAAGTTCCCTAAAGAACTAGGCCCTAATTTCTCTTGGATTGATCGAGATTTTGGATTGAAATGGGAAGCTTTTTCCGCCTTTGGTTGAGGAGCGGCGGGCATTGACCACGAGAGGGAATTTCAAAGGGTTTTGACCGGCCAATGGGATTTTTATAATTTTATTTATTTTACTTAATTCGTTTTAAAAGATAAAATCATCACGATCTCCAAATCAAACCCAACGACTATCGCCCCTAGCTAAATACCCCCATTCCGAACACAATGGGATATGTTTCGTAAGCCCATTCGACAGTTTCAGTCATTTATCCTTCAAATTAAAATATAAAACATTCAATTTTAGATTTGAACGTACATTTTAATTTGTCGGGGACTCATACTGACTCTAAAAATTTCAGAAAAATAAATCTGGCTATGTTTTGATGATACGGTCCTAACAAAACTAATTTTGTCGAATTTGGAGACCGTTTGAAAAATGGTCATTTTCTGGTCGATTCAAATTGACTGAAACTGACAAAACACATTTTCTTTTGCCACGCTCACATATTGATTTCAAAAATTATGAAAATTGGAATCTAATAATAATTTGACATCCCGGATTCAACAAAAGTGGTTTCATCGAAAACGGAGGTCGTTTGCTAAATGACTATTTTTAAGGGCTATATTTTCCATAGCGACTATTCTGAAATTTCAACTGGACATAACTTTTTATTCTCGCTAAGAAATTTAAATTTTTCAGATTCGTTAGAAAGATATTTTCAAATAGATTCAAATATTTCTGGTTTCACTAAAATCCGGTTTATTTTGAATCCTGTATGTAATGTCCGGGATTTTCTGACCATTTATTGGTAATACTTTATTTATTTAAAATATTGATTTGAGTTTAAATAATGGGATTTGACCATTTTAATTTGAATATTTAAATTATATTAATAATAATAATATTTTATTTTTGGGATATTTGGGGAAAATGTTAATTTTGCTGTATAATGTGAATGAGCGATTTAAAATGGTTTAAATATGGTTTATATTAAATTATATTAATATGTTCGTTATTAAAACGACGTCAGAACGTTTAATTTATAATTATATTATAAAACGAGCTGCAGCGGCGCGGTAGTTCGTAATATGGCGTTTTGAACTTTAAACGACTGTACAGGATCCAATATTAGTCGGATTTTCTCAAAACAAGAAATGTCGAAATCTGTTGGATAATATTTTTCTAGTGGAAGAGAAAAATCCAGTTTTCATAGCGTAAATTTTGTTTTATGTCCAAATCAAATTTTAAAATAGTCGCTATGGAATTCCTTTATATATTATAGTGATTTATTTATATAAAATAAAGGGTTTTTAAATATTTATAATATCGATTTGGCTTGGAATTCAACCTGGGATATTTTATTGTGGTAGTATATGAAATTCTGGCTGTATATGGCCAATTTCAATATTTTAATATTATTATATTGAGGTATTTTAAAATTGGTTTATTTTAATGTAAAATGGACCTTCGAAAAGGGACTTTATTCAAACGACCTTCGTTTTCGACTAAACAAATTTTATTGAGACCGTAATAGCTAATTATTGCTAGGTTTCAAGTTGCGCGTCAATCGAGGTTAATTTGTGAGCGCAGCAAAATAAAATACAAAAAAAGCGACCATTTGGACGTGAACGAGCGCCGTTTGAGCAAACGGACTCTGAATTCGACGAAACAAGTTTCATTAGGACCATAACGTCAAATTATACTACGCTGTCCATTCGCATCACGAACATAGTTTGTATGTGAGCACAGGAGCCAATAAACAGTGTTCGGAATTGTGATAGACACGAAAAATAATATCGTTAGTCACATCAACACAAATAAATATTATTTTTCTTTATAAATACACTACTCTTTAGCCCATATTTCTAGTCAACACTGTCCAAACATTTTTCCAGAAAACATTTTTGCAGAAAACCCCCTAAACACAAATCTATTTATTTCTCCAAATCAGTAATGAATCGGTGAAGGGAACCCGAACAAAAGTTGTAGATCAAGTCCTTATCTACCTACTGTAAAAAATTGGAGGTGATCGGACACTGGTGGTGGCCGGAATTAGTGATAAACCGAGGAAAGTCACTTCCGTTCTTTGGCTGAGAGGAAGAGCTATGGTCGATTTTAGAAGCTAGGACCTGGGGGGGATTGAAGCAGGGAGATCAGGCTTTCCTTTGGCTCTGGTCTGGGGGTCTGACATCGTCGGTGGTGGCCGTGGGAGGTAGATGAACGGAGATTGTTATTTTGGGTGTAGTTTTTGAAGTGGCAATCAGAAATAGGATGATTCTGATGACTGAGGTGGTTATTGGCAGGGTTATCTGAAGGGCGATGGAAGGGGGAGGTCCGGTCGTCCGCTGGGTGGAGGTGCGGCGACTTGAAGTGGTCGGTGGCAGTGGCAATTTGGGAAGGAACGGAGTACGGTTTTGGTCGGATTCTGGGCGAACAAGACACTGTTGGGTCACGACACGGTTGGAGGTGGACCGCCGTGGACTGGCGCACATGGGAGGTTGAACGGTGGAGGCTCCAGATGATCATAGATGGCCGAAGGGAAGGAAGTTGAGATCGTGGTTTTTTGAAGGAGGCCAGATCGATAATAGAAGAAAGGGGGATCGGGTTTCAGGTAAGGCAAAAGGAGAAAACGCATTTGTTAACTGATGACAAAGATTTGGGGTAAATTAAGGTAATTAGTTTTAATAAATTTATAATTAATCTAGTTAATTAATCATTTAATATATATAAACTTGTATATGGTATAGCTTTTGCATACGTTAACGGATTTCCGCGAAATTGGGCTCGTTGGGATCGTAGCGACGGGCACTACGCTGTCGAGCTGGTCTAAACTGAAATCGAAGCAGTTGGAGATCCACGTAATTTTAAACACCAGTTTAAAATTATACGGTATAACGCGTCAACTGTCAAACGTATAAACTGGTGAGTTCATTCTACACCCTCTGGAATTCTGTAATGTGTTTAATCCATAGAAAAATATAAATTACCGTAACAGTATAAATTGGTTGATTAGATGCTATGGATGCAAATTGATTGTTTGTTGTTTGATTGGTTGCAGTTAATTATCTTTCGTCATTATGTTATTGAAATTGAATTCGTATATTTCTATCAATTATTATCTGTGATGCAGAGAAGTACAGGTTGGAGGGATCCGACCGGATTCCTCAAATAAACTGTATTTTTATTTGTGGTGCATTTTATTCATATATAAATTGATCACCCTGACCGACACCAAAACTTGTTTAAATATTAATGGTTGAATAGATATTCATCATTGTTCTAGTTGAAATCAATCAACAGTATTTATTGGGTAATTGGCAGTAAATGGCCTGAAATGGATTGATTTAAACGTCGTCTACCGTCAGGTGAATTGACGTAGTTTTAAAGTTATAAATTATTTTATAACTGAATTGAGTTTTTCAATTATCCTATATAAATAATGAAATTAGAAATTTAAATAAATATTTAAATTGAGTTATAAAAGAAATTATTTAATCGAGTTTATAAAAATATATATTAACCATGTGATTTATACAAGTTCTAAAAGTAGAGGAGGAAACCAAGGAATTCACCTACGGGTTGGTAAAATCGAATAATTGTTTTCAAAACAATTAAATAGTGTTTTTAAATTAATTAAGTTATTTAATTAATTTAAAAGGGAAACGACAAATGAAATTCAGTTAATAGTTAACTGACCTGTACGGTTGACAAAATCAACAGTGTTTAATTGAAAGTGATAATGGAATTAAAGTGATATTGGGATTAAATTGATAATGAAACTAATTGGGTTTTCTAAATATTCGTTAAATTTAACGAGTAGTGGAAAATATTAGTTAATCTCTGATTAACTATAAATTAAGAAAAGTATTGAGTTGTTTACGGTTGAATATTACTTAATCTTTGATTAACTATAATTTAAGGAATTACTGAAGTATTTAGTGTTAATGGAATTAATTATTATTTGATAAGCTTGTAAAGATAATAAACATTCTATTTTTAGTTAATAGCAAGGTTAACTATTTTTAATATAATTAATGTTAAAGCTAATTATTATTTTAATTAATAATGATTTAAAGTAATGATTTTTAATTGGAATCCAAGCAAGAAATAATTAGGTAGCGATAAGTTCGATTAAAGGGTGTTATAGAAGGAATTATAACCCAAGTGTTCAAACGAGATTGGAAAATGGATTTCGTAAGTAAATATAGAGATTTAAATAAGATTTTTTTCTTAATTGTTAATTAAGTAAATTCAATTGAATTGAAATAATTAAGAGAGATGATAAATATTAGTAATAGAATGAAATATGGTAAGGGTAATGGTTTTAAAATAGAATATAGGAAGTTGTTTAATTTTGCTTAAGGGATTATTATAAGTATGTAGGGAGGAATCAAAGCGAGGTTTAGAAAAGGATTTTTAAACCAAAACGATAACTCTGAAAAGTTAAAGAATTGTTTAAACGAAACCCTATAATTGAAATAAGGATTTCAAAGGCAAGGGGAAATACATATAGTGATTTTGGTTCAAAATTGGTAGATGGTTTTTGGAAGTGAAATCCAAAGTAACAAGGCCTTATCGTGAAGAAAGAGGATAAACCAATTTTAATTATATAATCCAAGATATAAAAGTATCATAAGAAATGCTCGAATAGATGGAAGCAGTTATTCGACATGTGGTTTTTATTTTAAGTCCAAAGGATTATAAGTGAAATTTTGGTTTAAGTTAAAAGTTGTGTTTTAGTGAAGACTTACTTAATTAAAGTAATTAGTAAAGGGATGATTGAAAGAGGATTTCAAATATAAGAAACGGTTTTATAAAAACCAGATTTTGAAATCAAAAGGGAACTGAGACTTTAATAGTAATGGATAAGTGACAAATTAATATTTATTCTGAGATGAGAACGTTGTCGATTAAGGTCTGAGAGGTAATAAAATACCCCAACTTGAACGGCTTCACTATTTTCGAGGAATGGTATTAGTTTGAAACGAGGAAAGGTGTTGTAATTGGTTAATTATTCCATACGAGGAATATTGGACATGAATACGAAGTTTTTAATATAATTGTTAGTTACAAGATAAATAAGAGTATTTGATTTTAAAGTTATATAAATTTGACATTTGATTTGTCATATCAAAATTGGTAAATTTGGTTTATATCATTAAGTGTTATATATATATAAGTATATATATCGTGATACCAGAATTTAAGAAAAAGGGAAAAGGTTTGAAGGAATATATCGATATTCCCAAAAGAATTGGAAAGCTGGGTGTACCTATATATATATATATGTATGTATATATGTATACGTATATATGTATATATGCTCTAAAGTATTTAAAATATTTTTTGTTATAAATAAGAATAAATATAATGTTTTCAATATATTGAAAGAATTAAAGGTTGATTTACCATTTATTTATTTTTTAATTTTAAAAAGGCCAAGTAATGCCAAATACTGAATCAGTAAAATCATTTTATTTACACGATTATTATTTGATAGTTAAATCACCGACTATCAAACCTGACCAATACGATTGTTGGTATGGAAAGACCAGGATCGAATTTATATTCGAAAACCATTCCGAACTAGCAAATACGAAATCAGGAAGAGTGAAGATGGAGCATTGAATACCGTGATCTTCATAAGCGGAAGGATTGCTTAAAATCTCTGTGTTGCAACGCAGAGATACACTGTGATTCTGTCGTGGTTGAAATCTACGGATTTGCAAGGACTACTCGCTACTGATCCATGGGGTGATTCCTATATTGGATGCAGTAGGAGGGTGCCTTCGGTTCATCCTGTTCCTGGATGACTTGTATGGACGGATGTCTGACAAAGTATTTCTTAAGAGTCACGTACGTTGATTTTTACAAACATATTTCTGTTAGTGGCGGAGACGAGCACCTCTCTTAGCTTAACGAGCAGAGTATTTTTGTGGACGTCAATTAGTGATTTGGCGGACATGACAATGTGTCATTCAAAGTGAATGATGACCATATGTTTTTAAAAGATACATTCTGACCTCAAGCCTCATCAACCGGAAAATGACAAAAATCGGGCAGGCAGCATGGCTATGTGGTTCGCTCCCATTAGGGTGTATAATCACCTATCTAGAGAAATTTCATTTGCTTCTTTAATCTATATTCGATGCTGTCCCTTTTCGGGAGACAGTTGTTGATCCCAACCATCGGTGACATACATTCGATACACTCAAGCGAAATGAGTGGTCGGTCATGTGTGGGTCGGGTTGCAAGACGTTCTTGTTGAACCCAATATATTCGCCTCTAGAGATACACTATCGGCGGGTGGTCCCATAACTTGTCATAGTTGGAATCCCATCTCCAATAAACGCCCGCGGTTTTAATTTGTATACTATATATGTGGAGCGTGAGATGCAAGCGTTCCGCTAGATTGTTAATTATTTGTATTTAGACATTATGATAATATCAGAACAAATTATGATTTCAAAACGTTTTCGGTTATAGTAAGGTAAAAACCGTCCGTGTTTATGTGTGGGCAGGTCTTTCTATTATCCTTTAATTTCATAAAGGATTTTCCAAAGTTAAACAAGTTGTATGTTTTCTGTGAATTTATCACTGAAAGTATTCCAGACTGACCCGGTGAATTTTGCTTTGCTTCAAATGTGCTTGGGTCAGACCGAGTATGTTCCAGGTTAGGTTTCGCTTGGAGTTTCAGGAGCTGGAAGCAGGAGGCTTCACCGCTAGTTATATAAAGTTATTTATCCGCTGTGTCTGATATATGTTGTACTCTGATGGTTGGTATGTATATACAGTTCTTTGTATAAAGAGATTTGATGTTATATTATATCTGTTCCGCTGTGAGATTCTGATGTGTGGTTCTTCTTCTTTCTTCTATTCTAATATTCTTTCTTTCTATTCTCACCCTCTAATTTCTTTCTATTAACAATCCGGGATTCGATACTTGGGTTTTTGGCAAGTAATATGGGTTGAGGTATTATTGTCGAAAATTCGAGCGTCGAATTTTTCCCTGAGTCATTACAGTGGTATCAGAGCTATTGGTTTAGTGATAACCTTGGCTCTGTGGCGTAACTCGATAGAGATGGGGTTAGTAATACCCTAGATTGAGTTTGATTATATATGAGAGGGCGCGTATTTGTAATTTGATATAAAATTATTTTTGAAATTTGTTTTGCCCAAATTATTTTATAAAATAATAAAAGTAAGGATTTTCTCAAATTATTATGATATGGGCAAAGATTTGTTAATGTTGATTTGGAATGATGTGTTTAGATTGTGTTGTTGATTGCTTGAATATTAATCTGAAAATGATAGACTTGGTTTAAAACCAATATGAAATAAATAAGTTGGATAAATCAATCCAAATTTAATAAATCCGAATTGATAATTATAGAGATAAATGGATCGCTAAGACTTGGTTAGAAGTAATTATAATTATAATCTCATGTGGATTGAATTGTGTGTTAAACTGGTTGGATTGTATGATATGGGTATTTTGAACCTAATTGACATCTGTATGAGGACTAATGAAATTCATTTGAGTTAAGAAACAGGTGCAGAAGTGCCAATTCAGCTTTAAATTCATTCAAGAGAATTTTGGGGTGAATTGAATCCGGTTTAGCATGATAATCGAGCAAGTTCGAATATAAAATATTGCTTATCACATAATAACGCTCGCAAAAAGATACGCCTACGCATGACATCAAAATTTTGTTTTTATTTGGGTTTTGAGTTTGGATTTTGGATTTTTCCGACCGTGTTGGTCGAGGTATATTTATTTTCTGAACCTGCGATATTGCAGATGCCCGCCGTACAGGGGAGACTCTACCAAAAATTTTCCAAAATTTAATGTGTTAGAATTTTTTTGAAGATTTTTGGGAAATTCTTTTATTTGAATTAATTTGGTTTTACGACCGATTAGATTTGTTTTGGGAATAAAATCGAGTTTTAAATTTATTATTTTTATAAAGATAATGGGTTGTAACGTTCTTTCTACCTTAGCAATTTCGAGGACGAAATTATTTTAAGGGGGAAGGAATGTAATATCCCGGATTTTCTGACCATTTATTGGAAATATTTTATTTATTTAAAATATTGATTTGAGTTTAAATAATGGGATTTGACCATTTTAATTTGAATATTTAAATTATATTAATAATATAATAAGATTTTATTTTCGGGATATTTGGGGAAAATGTTAATTTTGCTGTATAATGTGAATGAGCGATTTAAAATGGTTTAAATATGGTTTATATTAAATTATATTAATATATTCGTTATTAAAACGACGTCAGAACGTTTAATTTATAATTATATTATAAAACGAGCTGCAGCGGTGCGGTAGTTCGTAATATGGCGTTTTGAACTTTAAACGGCTGTACAGGATCCAATATTAGTCGGATTTTCTCGAAACAAGAAATGTCGGAATCTGTTGGATAATATTTTTCAAGTGGAAGAGAAAATCTAGTTTTCATAGCGTAGATTTTGTTTTATGTCCAAATCAAATTTTAAAATAGTTGCTATGGAATTCCTTTATATATTATAGCGATTTATTTATATAAAATAAAGGGTTTTTAAATATTTATAATATCGATTTGGCTTGGAATTCAACCCGGGATATTTTATTGTGGTAGTATATGAAATTCTAGTCGTATATGGCCAATTTCAATATTTTAACATTATTATATTGAGGTATTTTAAAATTGGTTTATTTTAATGTAAAATGGACATTTGAAAAGCGACTTTATTCAAACAACCTCCGTTTTCGACGAAACAAATTTTATTGAGACCGTAAAAGCTTATTATTGCTAGGTTTCAAGTTGCACGTCAATCGAGGTTAATTTGTGAGCGCAAGAAAATAAAATACAAATAAAGCGATCATTTGGACGGGAACGAGCGCCGTTTGAGCAAACGGACTCGGAATTCGACGAAACAAGTTTCATTAGAACCGTAACGTCAAATTATACTACACTGTCTATTCGCATCACGAACAGAGTTTGTATGTGAGCACATGAGCCAATAAACAGTATTCGGAATTGCGATAGACATGAAAAATAATATCGTTAGTCACATCAACACAAATAAATATTATTTTTCTTTATAAATACACTACTCTTCAGCCCATATTTCTGATCAACACCGTCCAAACATTTTTCCAGCAAACATTTTTGCAGAAAACCCCCTAAACACAAATCTATTTATTTCTCCAAATCAGTAATGAATCGGCGAAGGGAACCTGAACAAAAGTTGTAGATCATGTCCTTATCTACCTATTGTAAAAAATTGGGGGTGATCCGACAGTGGTGGTGGCCGGAATCAGTGATAAACCGAGGAAAGTCACTTCCGTTCTATGGCTGAGAGGAAGAGCTGTGGTCGATTTTAGAAGCTAGGACCTGGGGGGGATTGAAGCAGGGAGATCAGGCTTTCCTTTGGCTCTGGTCTAGGGGTCTGACATCGTCGGTGGTGGCCGTGTGAGGTAGATGAATGGAGATTGTTATTTTGGGTGTAGTTTTTGAAGTGGCAATCGTAAATAGGAAGATTCGGATGACTGAGGTGGTTACTGGCGGAGTTATATGAAGGGCGATGGAAGGGGGAGGTCCGGTCGTCAGCTGGGTGGTGGTGCGGCGGCTTGAAGTGGTCGGTGGCGGTGGCAATTTGGGAAGGAACGGAGTACGGTTTTGGTCAGATTCTGGGCGAACGAGACAATGTTGGGTCACGATGCAGTTGGAGGTGGACCGCCGTGGACTGGCGCACCTGAGAGGATGAACGGTGGAGGCTCCAGATGATCAGAGACGGCCGGAGGGAAGGAAGTTGAGATCGTGGTTTGTTGAAGGAGGCCAGATCGATAATAGAAGAAAGGGGGATCGGGTTTCAGGCAAGGCAAAAGGAGAAAACGCGTTTGTTAACTGATGACATGGATTTTGGGTAAATTAAGGTAATTAGTTTTAACAAATTTATAATTAATCTAGTTAATTAATCATTTAATATATATAAACTTGTATATGGTATAACTTTTGCATACGTTAACGGAATTCAGCGAAATTGGGCTCGTTGGGATCGTGGCGACGGGCACTACGCTGTCGAGCTGGTCTGAACTGAAATCGACGCAGTTGGAGATCCATGTAATTTTAAACACTAGTTTAAAATTATATGGTATAACGCGTCAACGATCAATCATATAAACTGGTGAGTAAATTTTCACACCCTCTGGAATTCTGTAGTGTGTTAAATCCATAGAAAAATATAAATTATCGTAATAGTATAAATTGGTTGATTAGATGCTATGGATGCAAATTGATTGTTTGTTGTTTGATTGGTTGCAGTTAATTATATTTCGTCATTATGTTATTGAAATTGAATTCATATATTTTTATCAACTGTTATCTGTGATGTAGAGAAGTACAGGTTGGAGGGATCCGACCGGATTCCTCAAATAAACTGTATTTTTATTTGTGGTGCATTTTATTCATATATAAATTGATCACCCTGACTGACACCAAAACTTGTTTAAATATTAATGGTTTAATAGATATTCATCATTATTCTAGTTGAAATCAATCGATAGTATTGATTGGGTAATTGGCAGTAAATGGCCTGAAATATATTGTTTTAAATGTCGTCTACCGTCAGGTGAATTGACGTAGTTTTAAAGTTATAAATTATTTTATAACTGAATTGAGTTTTTCAATTATCCTATATAAATAATGAAATTATAAATTTAAATAAATATTTAAATTGAGTTATAAAAGAAATTATTTAATCGAGTTTATAAAAATATATATTAACCATGTGATTTATACAAGTTCTAAAAGTAGAGGAGGAAACCAAGGAATTCACCTACGGGTTGGTAAAATCGAATAATTGTTTTCAAAACAATTAAATAGTGTTTTTGAATTAATTAAGTTATTTAATTAATTTAAAAGGGAAACGACAAATGAAATTCAGTTAATAGTTAACTGACCTGTACGGTTGACAAAATCAACCGTGTTTAATTGAGAGTGATAATGGAATTAAAGTGATAATGGAATTAAATTGATAATGAAACTAATTGGGTTTTCTAAATATTCGTTAAATTTAACGAATAGTGGAAAATATTAGTTAATCTCTGATTAACTATAAATTAAGAAAAGTATTGAGTTGTTTATGGTTGAATATTAGTTAATCTTTGATTAACTATAATTTAAGGAATTACTGAAGTATTTAGTTTTAATGGAATTAATTATTATTTGATAAGCTTGTAAAGATAATAAACATTCTATTTTTAGTTAATAGCAAGGTTATCTATTTTTAATATAATTAATGTTAAAGCTAATTATTATTTTAATTAATAATGATTTAGAGTAATGATTTTTAATTGGAATCGAAGTAAGAAATAATTAGGTAGCGATAAGTTCGATTAAAGGGTGTTATTGAAGGAATTATAACCCAAGTGTTCAAACGAGATTGGAAAATGGATTTTGTAAGTAAATATGGAGATTTAAATAAGATTTTTTTCTTAATTGTTAATTAAGTAAATTCAATTGAATTGAAATAATTAAGAGAGATGATAAATATTAGTAATAGAATGAAATATGGTAAGGGTAATGGTTTTAAAATAGAATATAGGAAGTTGTTTAATTTTGCTCAAGGGATTATTATAAGTATATAGGGAGGAATCAAAGCGAGGTTTAGAAAAGGATTTTTAAACCAAAACGATAACTCTGAAAAGTTAAAGAATTGTTTAAACGAAACCCTATAATTGAAATAAGGATTTCGAAGGCAAGGGGAAATACATATAGTGATTTTGGTTCAAAATTGGTAGATGGTTTCTAGAAGTGAAATCCAAAGTAACAAGGCCTTATCGTGAAGAAGGAGGATAAACCGATTTTAGTTATATAATCCAAGATATAAAAGTATCATAAGAAATGCTCGAATAGATGGAAGCTGATTATTCGACATGTGGTTTTTATTTTAAGTCCAACGGATTATAAGTAAAAAAATTGTTTAAGTTAAAAGTTGTGTTTTAGTGAAGACTTACTTAATTAAAGTAATTAGTAAAGGGATGATTGAACGAGGAATTCAAATATAAGAAATGGTTTTATAAAAACCAAATTTTGTAATCAAAAGGGAAATGAGATTTTAATAGTAATGGATAAGTGACAAACTAATATTTATTCTGAGACGAGAACGTTATCGATTAAGGTCTAAGAGGTAATAAAATACCCCAACTTGAACGGCTTCACTATTATCGAGGAATGGTATTAGTTTGAAATGAGGAAAGGTGTTGTAATTGGTTAATTATTCCATACGAGGAATATTGGACATGAATACGAAGTTTTTGAATATAATTGTTAGTTACAAAATAAATAAGAGTATTTGATTTTAAAGTTATATAAAATTGACATTTGATTTTACATATCAGAATTGGTAAATTTGGTTTATATCATTAAGTGTTATATATATATATATAAGTATATATATCGTGATACCAGAATTTAAGAAAAAGGGAATACGTTTGAAGGAATATATCGATATTCCCTAAAGAAATGGAAAGCTGGGTGTACCTATATATATATATATGTATATATGTATATGTATACGTATATATGTATATATGCTCTAAAGTATTTAAAATATTTTTTGTTATAAATAAGAATAAATATAATGTTTTCAATATATTGAAAGAATTAAAGGTTGATTTACCATTTATTTATTTTTTAATTTTAAAAAGGCCAAGTAATGCCAAATACTGAATCAGTAAAATCATTTTATTTACACGATTATTATTTGATAGTTAAATCACCGACTATCAGACCTGACCAATACGATTGTTGGTATGGAAAGACCAGGATCGAATTTATATTCGAAAACCATTCCGAACTAGCAAATACGAAATCAAGAAGAGTGAAGATGGAGCATTGAATACCGTGATCTTCATAAGCGGAAGGATTGCTTAAAATCTCTGTGTTGCAACGCAGAGATACACTGTGATTTTGTCGTGGTTGAAATCTACGGATTTGCAAGGACTACTCGCTACTGATCCATGGGGTGATTCCTATATTGGATGCAGTAGGAGGGTGCCTTCGGTTCATCCTGTTCCTGGATGACTTGTATGGACGGATGTCTGACAAAGTATTTCTTAAGAGTCACGTACGTTGATTTTTACAAACATATTTCTGTTAGTGGCGGAGACGAGCACCTCTCTTAGCTTAACGAGCAGAGTATTTTTGTGGACGTCAATTAGTGATTTGGCGGACATGACAATGTGTCATTCAAAGTGAATGATGACCATATGTTTTTAAAAGATACATTCTGACCTCAAGCCTCATCAACCGGAAAATGACAAAAATCGGGCAGGCAGCATGGCTATGTGGTTCGCTCCCATTAGGGTGTATAATCACCTATCTAGAGAAATTTCATTTGCTTCTTTAATCTATATTCGATGCTGTCCCTTTTCGGGAGACAGTTGTTGATCCCAACCATCGGTGACATACATTCGATACACTCAAGCGAAATGAGTGGTCGGTCATGTGTGGGTCGGGTTGCAAGACGTTCTTGTTGAACCCAGTATATTCGCCTCTAGAGATACACTATCGGTGGGTGGTCCCATACCTTGTCATAGTTGGAATCCCATCTCCAATAAACGCCCGCGGTTTTGATTTGTATACTATATATGTGGAGCGTGAGATGCAATTGTTCTGCTAGATTGTTAATTATTTGTATTTAGACATTATGATAATATAGAAACAAGTAATGATTTCAAAACGTTTTGGGTTATAGTAAGGTAAAAACCGTCCGTGTTTATGTGTGGGTTGGTCTTACTATTATCCTTTGATTTCATAAAGGATTTTCCAAAGTTAAACAAATTGTATGTTTTCTGTGAATTTATCACTGAAAGTATTCCAGACTGAACCGGTGAATTTTGCTTTGCTTCGAATGTGCTTGGGTCAGACCGAGTATGTTCCAGGTTAGGTTTCGCTTGGAGTTTCAGGAGTTGGAAGCAGGAGGCTTCACCGCTAGTTATATAAAGTTATTTATCCACTGTGTCTGATATATGTTGTACTCTGATGGTTGGTATGTATATATAGTTCTTTGTATAAAGAGATTTGATATTATATTTTATCTGTTCTGCTGTGAGATTCTGATGTGTGGTTCTTCTTCTTTCTTCTATTCTAATATTCTTTCTTTCTATTCTCACCCACTAATTTCTTTCTATTAACAATTTGGGATTCGATACTTGGGTTTTTGGCAAGTAATATCGGTTAAGCTATTATTGTCGAAAATTCGAGCGTCGAATTTTTCCCCGAGTCGTTACACTGTACATTCATTTGAAATTTGAAATCGTATTTTCAAACTACCGTGCCATTTTCAATTCCTTTTATAATTAAAAGTAGAATTATATGTTCTAATTCTATTCAAAATAAATTTCTAGTCGTTATTATTTAAAGTAAATCATTTTAAATATTCAAAATTCGTTAAAATTGCCAAAATAAAAATTTTAAATTGGTTCTGATTTTCCGGGTTGTTACACGTGGCATCCACGACCAATTGCTCTCTAAGGCAACACTTTTTGCCATCTACTACCATAGAGAGAAAGTATTGCATTATAACTGTATTACAACACTACTTGCAAGTATTGCAACAACATACTGCGTTGCCTTAAGCATAAGTTAGAGCTTAGCTTCTAGGTCATGATAGTGGGGCCCACATTAACTTCCCATGTAAGCTTCATACGTGTCACACGCCACGTTAGATCCCCACATTAGCTACCCATGTAGCACACACCACGTCAGTTGCCCATGTGTCACACACCACATCAGCTGTGGAACCCACATGCCATATCACGGTGGAATTAATATTTTATTTAATTCAACACCACTGTATTGTGTAATGCAATGCCATTATCTTAAAAATCAACATCAGAAAAAAGAAAATGCAACGGTAGAAGAAGGAAAATGCTACATTAGAAGAAAGCAAATACAACGCTTAAATTAAAAAAATTGCAATACCAGTTTTGTACATAGAAGAAACTTATTCAAAACATTCATAATCACATTCAAACCATCCAAAATATTCTACATATCATACCAATTTTTCAAACGAGCGTAACGGCACAAACGCTTCGCATGTGATAGGGGCACGCGCTTCGCGCGTGGATTGTTGTTCTTCTAATATTGTGTATTTTACGTATGCAAGGAAAAATGATTTGTACTAACGTTGCATGGTTAATAAATTATCACTCCAAGAAATAAAAAGTATACAATATCAATCATTAATAAATGCAATATCAATGATTAATAAATGCAAATGTAAATAAAAAAAGTCTAATTATAAAACATACATTATGATAGTGTTAAAAATATACAATTGTCATTCTAAAAAATGATAAAATTTATTTATTAATAAAATATTTCATCTTGATTATCTTTACTGTCACCATCCATTTTCTTCCATATGTTTTACCTGTAAAGGAAAAAAAACATGATTAGATAATATAGTTGAATAATGGATATTTTTTATTTTATAAATTATATATTTGTATGCAGCTTACCAACTTAGACATGAAACTTGCATCTCAATCGTACTCATCTACTAATGGGATCTTTTGATTGCTGCGTGGTTGCATGGTGATGTGTATCGCATGGGCATTTACAGTCTTATATAGGTTCGGTGCAAACTATTGAAAACCAAATACTAATGCAAACCAAGAAGATAAATCCGAAAAAACACAAATGAATATTGATGTAACAAAAGTAGATAAATGCATAGAATAATATAAAGTAGCTATCTTGAAATTAGAAGCTTTCCCACTGTAATCTAAAGTTGAAGATCATGAGAGTAGTAAACAGTTTAAATGATTGTAGAGGAAAAGAGAAGAATGAAGAGGGTAATTGATTTTGTGAGGCGGGAAGAAAGATACGATGTCATATTTATAACTGAGAAAGTGTACATATCAGCAAGATGAAGTGGATGGATCCTATTTTTTCTTAGTATTCACGCATGTTATGATCCGCATCAAATACACAATCCCATGTTAAGATAACTGACTATCTTTGTTACATCAGCACCATGTCAACACAATCTCCTAATCAAATGGAGACTGAATAACTCATTGCAGTATTACATAATTAAGTCGCCCCACAACTTACTGTATTGTATATTAGATATCAAATACTAATACAGTAGAGAACCAACTTTTTTCTTTTAACTGAGAAAGTACGCACCAAACATGCAACAGGTCCTTAAGGTGAATCACATGGTTTTTAGTTTTTACATGATCATTGCTATAAAACGAATAAGACACTCACACATACAAATAATTAAACAGTATATGAGCATACAAAAAAAAAACGCAAACACACACGGAAAGAGAAGGGAAATTTATAAACTACGATGTTATCTACAATATGACGCAAACACTCATAGAAAGAGAATGGATCATGCTCAGGAAAAAAAAACATTTTTTTGAAGGAAAAATTACCTGCACCAAATTAACTAAATCCTACTTTGAAGACCTCTGTATTTAGATGAATGGAAAAAGGAGAAGTTGCTTTTGAGATGAGAGAGCGATTTATTAAGCGAGAAAATTTGGCTGAAAAGAGAGAGGAGATTTTAGTGGTATGCGGTAGATTGTAACACATATTTTGATTCCATAATAAAAATATATAGTTGTATATTGTTCTTTTTCGCTAATTTAAAAATGTAACAATTTATAGTTCAAATCTGTAATATATTATTTCGACAGTGCATTTTAGGAGTGCGATAAAATATATGCACTATTTATCATCGAATTAAAGTAATAAAATCTACAGTTATGGAAATTGGATTATTTTATACATGATAATTTTAATGCTATACACTACAAATTAAATCAGCAATATATTTTTAATCTATATATTGGAAATGTAGTTATATGTTCAACTCAATTTTGGATGTAACATATATAGAATTAATGGATTTTGAATATTTAAATTTCAAATATAGTATGAAATACTGAAAAATGGATTTTGAATATTTGGAATTCAAATATAGTATGAAATACTAAAAATGAGAAAAAAACCTACAAATGAAGTATATCCGCTGATGGAACCTTTGGTATACATAAATTATAGAAATATTTTTTTTGTTGATTGATTAAATATGAACTTATGACCCAAAATCCTGATATTCCTACGTTGATATTTAGGATAAAATAAATGCATTATTTTTATCATATAAGGAATGCATCATCCCACCATAATTATATTAAATAATAACCAAAAATGTTTACTTCTGTGTTGATTGTAGGATAAAATAAATGCACTGTTTTTGCCATATAAGGAATGCATCATCCTACCATAATTCTATTAATTAATAACCAAAATGTTTAAAATTGAATGCATTTACATGCATGATTTATGATTTAATTGAAAATGATCAAGGCGCTAAAAAGGCATGACACGGTATTCATGCGGATTCTTACAGTAAGAACATTTTTGGTAGTTCACGTTTACACCAAAAAAGTGTGACACCAAACCTATTCCAATTATTAGTAAAGATATACCACAAGTGCCAACACATAGGATCTAGTACATGATTTAAAATTACAATTCAAATGTTCTACATACCACAAGTGCCAACACATACCATCCAAAATATTCATTCTTCAGTTGCAGGAGTACCGATGTCATCTTCGTCACTTATTGTAGTGACACAAAAGTCTCCAACATCTAAATTAAGATCTGGATTAGCTTCATCTAGATTTTTCAACATTCATGACACGTTCTCCTTCACTTTTCAGTTTACCTTTGCTTCCAAATCAACTTCAAGATCTTGTCTTATTTTCGTGGTCATCTCTTGCACATAACTGTCTGTAGGAGCAGGAGTTGGATTTTTTCAGACATTTTACATCGCCTTCCCATAAGCCAGTTCCGTCCATGAGTCTTCCCACCAGAGACAGTTGCATCTGCCTTGGCATAATTTAATGCACCTACCATTGCTTGGATTTTTGCCTATGAAATTTCTATTTCATTATCTAATGACAACTGAGAATACTTGTTACACCACAAAACTGAGAATACTTGCTATTCTCAGTTGTCACAGAACTGAGAACGACAACCGAGAATACTTGCTATTTCATTATCTACCATTGCTTGGATCTTCGCCTACAAAATTTCTATTTCATTATCTAATGTACTTACATGTTTGGATTTTAGTTCATCCCTATTTGTCTTGTAAGTTCTCCCTGGTTGTCGTCTATTGGTTTCCAAATAGACCAAGGCAGCAGATGGGTTGGCTTTTTTTGGGTCCTCCTTTCTCTGTCAAGTATTACGATTACCAAAAATTAAACATATTTTTTAACATTAAATCTTAAGAATTTACTAATTTGGTTGCTGCCTATCAACATTATGAAAATTATATAAAATATAATTCATTTACTAGTACTGTACTGTCCAAAACATTGTATACACATCTAAAGGAAGCAATTATAGTAATTATAACAAATTAAAATTATCATGTGGCCAATTCAACTCAATCACAATAAAGTTAACTTAAAGTTCAAAAAAAATACTATCTTTTCTTTAGCTAGTGCATGAGTTTTGGGACCCATGGTATGCGTCTCACTAAATTAATTATGATGCACTGAATTATTCTCAGCTAGGGCCTAAAAAAAAATAGCACTAAACAAGATAAAGTGAACTACTAATTAACTAAACACATCAATTTATTTTACATTAAATTATGTGAATATCATTATTTTATTTTATTTCTATTTTCGATCTATTGCATGATTATTAAATTAGAATTATACAATTAGTTTACTTTGTTGTCACATTTAAGCCGTACCTGAACTGATTCATCCCCAACATTTCAAGAGCATTCTAAAGTCCTCCAGCGGAATTGTATTGGGCCTATTCGCAAGCATTTTCTCATTAGTTGGATTTTTTTTTTTATAATACCTTGTTTTCGTACGAGACTTGTGCTGCCTCTAAGAGTCATCAAGTGTTTTCAAGACCCACTTGTGTCCTTCATCCGGAATGACATACCTAGCCTACAATATATCAAACACAAAATTCAAGAAAAAAACTAATTAATTAAAACCATTCATTTAGGAAGTAAGTTGAACTACGGTTTAAGGGGATAGATTTTACCAGAGTATATTTCAACATTTTCTGCTTTAATTGATCAGGAACAACATGCTAATTGATGTAAGTAAGAGACTGCATTATCTTTTGCTAGTATCCTAAGAAAATTACTTAACTCCGTAATATTATCAGAAACTGACTGACCATCTTCATTCAAAGTAATGACTACTTTATCATCGGGGCCTCTAGCATGCACCTTAATCATTTTTGACTTTCTTCTAGGTTTTTTTGAGCTCATACTTTATATACCTGGTTCAAAAAAATGAATAGAAAATTAATGTATGGCCTTACAGAAACATATAATACGCATGCAAAACTTATAATAGACACACACACTTGTGGATCAATAAAGAAACACCCAAATGCAAGAAAGAAACAAGTTTTAAAGCTTTGATGATACTAAATAATGTACTGCAGTGCACAGATAAAGAAACATTCTAACTGCTTCAACTTCCTCTTCAATCCCTTCCTTGTCTAATTCAGTAACATTTTCCATTGTTGGAGCCACAACATCCTGCTTTTGACATTCCCACATCGCTAAATAAGAAGTGACTGAACCAGCAGCTTCACAATTGCTTGATTGTTTGAACATTTTTCTACATGCACATTTTAAAACTGGTGGATGAGACGTTGTAGGTTTGAACAATTTCCTCATTATTCTTCAGCTTTTTCCTATTATTGGCTTTCTTTGGAGTGGGAGTGCATATCGTCACTTCCTTGTTAGAGTCAACTTTATTTGGAGAAGTTCAGATAAGTACGAAAGTTGCAATGGCGGATGTCGCTTCCTCCTCAATATCAAGGGATGCACTGGCTTGCGAACGAGTTCTGGGTCTAGGTAAAGATTCCTTTGACTTAACAACTTTGATTTTCTATAATTTAGTCAAAGTTCAAGATTATTAGTTTGAGATTTTTATGTGTACAAAGGAAAGACAATAAGTAGTAAACATGTAACTTTTCTATACCTCTGGTGAATCATCACTATCATTTTCACCATCATTTTCTGGGATATATTCATCACATCCCTCAATATCTTTACGTTTTCCTTTCCTATTTTGTACTGCAGCCTCTCTCATACTGGTAACCAATGAAGGCACCCGAAGTGATTAACCGACTACAACATTTACATGCATACGTGTGATTCTGTGTTGTTCATACTTCGTCAACACTGGTGATAGTGACAACTACAAGCAGATTAGCGTTATTATTCACCATCGATGATAAATTTAAGATAGTTCACCAAATAGAGTCGACGTATGAACATTTCTTTCATTTTCGATGGAATATGCATAGAATGTTGTAGCACTTGGAATACTAGTACAACATAGAATGTTGGCACAAAGAACCAATAGATACTTGAATTAGCAGCAGCCTTCATGGTCGGAATGCCCACAGATTATTCTACAATATGAAAATATCCTGACATTTTATACAAATTTTCAAATAGAAATGCATCCTTGAAAATCGACACAGTAATAGAAAACACTAAAACCAGTCGGATATTTATAATTTCATGCATCCTGTGCAAAATGAATACATTAGAACAAGGTACATTCATGTTAAAGCAGACAAAAAAACAACAATTAACATTTTAGACTAAAACAAATTTAGATGACAGTAAATAAAGATATTAAATCATAAAACATGCGAACAGTGTAAATTGCATTACGAAAAAAGAGTGCCAAATACGTTAATCAAGGATAATGATTTACAGCTAAAACAAAAAATTCCAAATATATCTTAAATTAGACAATAGATTACACCAAAAATAAAGCAATAACAAAAAGCAATTTTTTGTCCAAAGGAGACGGAACATGAACCTTTGTTTCTAGTTGTATTATGGGGACATCATCCCTAATCCAACCCCATCAACAACTTCTGTTTCTAGTTCACCACCTACGACAATATCATGTGAATGCGGATTGCTCATGTCTTCTTCCATTGCATTCAGTATCACACCAATCTCTCGGCAATTTTTTAATAAAGTAATGACTGTTCTTTTCAACTGCATCTTCTACATAAAATACTTGTTGCGCTTGCGAAGACAGGACATAAGGATCAGTTCTATGACACTTATTAAAATTTACTTGAGTAAGACTATACGAATCTTTTTCCTCTTGGTACCAGCAACATTTAAAAAGGACCACTATGAAAGCTCCCCAATAATCAAGTTCAAAATTTTCTTCAATTGATCCCTATTAATTGATGTCACCATCAACTGGGTTTTTTCTTTCAAACTTGCAAAGCTGGTGGTTTTGGCAGTAGAAAATACTCCAATATTTTGTGTAGTACATCGAGAATCTCTAAATTGTGGGGAATCTATATCCATTTATTATAAAATCGGTAAATGTAACGACCCCCATTCTACGTATCGAAGGATCGTAGAATGTTTATTTCTTTTTCATATGAGGTCATATGGTCGTGTATCTTTGGGGAACGACTATTAGGGTCATTTCCCATGTTCCCGATTTTTGCCGATTTTTAAATGACCATTTTTCCCCTAGCGAGTCTGGTTTCTCCTATAACTTTTGATTAGTAAGGAGTTTTGACCTGAAACCACTTCCATTAGATCCGAATGATGGTTTACCTTTCCGTAGAGTGGTCACACTTGTCAAACGGACTTACCGTTTCGGAGATATGGCTGAATTAAGGTTTAGAAGGTGAAAAACAGCTTAATTGGGCTTAACCGGGTGATTAGCAGCTAGGCCCATTGGGGAATTTCGGTATTAGAGCTATATGAGGGCTGATTAGGGTTACAAAAACCTTTTCTTTGTCATTTTCCAGCCACCGCTTACCTCTCTTCAACCCTAACAATGGCCTCCACTTTCTAAATTCATCCCAAATCACCGTTCAGTCGCGTATTAGCTTAATCTACACCAAATCAAGGAAGTCTAGTGGCAAATCAGAGTTGGGGCTGCTGCTATATATATTGGAATTCGACCTATAACAGTAGCAAAGTTTAGATCTAAGATTAATTTGTGGCCAAGGTGAGTGATTTGCATTGTTTTTCATTTATTACGGCTAATTAGGGGTGATTAGTGATAATTAGCGAAATTATGGCTCAGAAAAATCTGGAAATATTTGTAAAATTATAAAATATTATTTTAAGGATCTGATAAAAATTTGGGTTAATTTGGACATGTTTTGCAAAACGTATGGTTAAATCATGATTAAGGGGATTAAGGGAAAAACATGGGTTTTGGGTATGTTTGATCCACATTAACATGTTAAATTGTTGTTTTGGTGTTTGTGGTTGATTATACATGTTGCTATTACTGTTTGGAATGCTTTGTGACTGTATAGTCAAGTTAGAATGGTCAAAAACGCCATTGTATGGCGTAAATAGCTTGCTGGAAAAGTTGCAGAAATTGGTCAGATAGTCTCGTTCGTGAGGAGCATATCACGAGCCGACCCGATCGTGAACAACCCCTTCACGAGCCTCCATCATGAACTGATGCCCCGAGTTGAACCATGGCGAGCCAATCTTTGAAGCACTTCTCACCACGATCCGATCGCGAAGCATCACCTCCCCACGAGCCCATCACGAATCGAGCTGGATATCGGCCATGAACGGAAGTCACGACTCGAGCCCACTATCACGACCAGGACCCGCGAGTGGAGCTCACGACCACGACCCGGAAGTCATCTTGAGCCAGTCCAGGAAGGGAGGCCACAAACCTAAACAGGACCCACGAGTCAGGGATGGAGACCACGAGCCGAGCATGCTTCCGAACCGTGAGCTACTGCATATCGCGAACTGAGTGGAAACTGAAGTGCGAACGGGATAATGATCAAAACCCGAGATGCGAAGTTAGTCCAAATGGGAAGTAGAACTCAGGATCCAGATGGGAACCAACGAGTTAACTTCATGATTGGACTTTGCTGTGGGACGTGTGCAAAGGGGTTATCGACGTATATAGCTTTGACTCACCACTGAGAGACGGATATTGGCTATGGATCAGTTTAGTGAAGTTGTCATGACTTCATTGGGCAGAGTGATCGTAGCAAGGCTATGAGCCAGTGCAGTGGGGTTGTCATGACTCCATGGGGCAGAGTGGACATAACAAAGGATTAGTGGCTATGGATCTGTGCAGTGGAGTCGCTGTGACTCCATGGGGCAGAGTGATCATAGCAAAGCATTGGGTGATCAAAGTGGTAGATATTGTATGCTTTACGCACTGAGTGAGAGATGTGAGGATGATTGTTATGTTTGATGTTTTGCTATCCCTATGACATGCACACCCCCTTCCCGTTATTTTCACACCATGAGTTAGTGTCACCATAGAGTACTGTACATCTTGTGGTGCTAACTCTTTGCTTGCAAGTCTAGGTTCAGGTATGGTTATGTATACCTGTTATTGTTCTGTTTTGCTGCTTATCGCTCGTACCAGACTTTTGTCTGACCCAGAGTTTTATGTCTCTTCTTATTACTCTGGGTGCTCTTAAATGGGCAGACTAGAGACAGGTTAGGTGGTATGCACGAGTAACTGTACCGGAGACGAGCAGGAGGCTTCCACGTATGATACATATAGATATTCTCCCTGTGTCGCTGCTGGTCTCTACTTTGGGCATTAGTAGTGTACCTTTCTTATTTTTCTTTAGAGACAGTTTTAAAAGCTGTAATAATGATGACGTGGAACATAAGCTGTATTTTGGATTTTCCGCTGCTATGATGGTTTAGTTTTCAGCTTGTGCACTGTCTCACCTATTTTATGTCAAAGTTATGTTATTATTATATTTTACCTCATGCGCTGTGAGACATTCTACCGGTTCCTTGTTAGTTAAAAATTCCTTTCTTTGGCGACCGTCCCATGCTAGTTGGACATTGGCACAACGCAATTTCATTGGAAATGTCGGCTGGTACGGGGCGGGCCGTCACACTTGGTATCAGAGCTCTAGGTTGCATAGTTAACCTAGGGAAAACCACCAGGGAGAGATAGTACGTATATGAGAGCGCGTATTTGTGATATTTTGGTTTTCAAAAGCCATATATATATATACACACTATTAGTATATCTAGGGATGAAGTCGCACTGCACTGGCACCACTGAAGGGATGGTTAATCGTTTACTCCTTACAGATTGAACGATGAGCCGACTTATGAGGGATACTGGTAGAGGAGCTAATAATGGGAATGCTCCTGATATGAGGGCGATGCTTACTGACTTCATGAGAGAGATGCTTAGGGATGTTTAGAGGGCAGCTCCTAATGCTGCAAATGGTGGTGGTGCAGCGGTGCATGCGCCTAGGGCCGATTTCGCCAAGCTTTGTAAGGATTACACTAGTCTCAGTGGGAAGCCGTTCCACGGAACGGAATCGGCTACGGAAGTTCAGGATTGGCTTGATAGTTGTGAGCGTATCTTCGAGGATCTGGGAATCGAAGACGCGATGAAGAGGAAGCAAGCATCCCGTCAGCTACACGGACGGGCTATGAATTGGTGGAATGCTATTAAGGCACTACCCCTGAGGATCAAGTTACTTGGGATCAGTTTAAGGCCCGACTCAGTGATAAGTTTTTCCCAACTTCTCAGAAATTAGAATTGTTTTGGAAGTTCTTGGAACTTAAGAAGAATGGTAGGGCAGTCTCGGAGTATATTGCTGAGTTCAATACTTTATCGAAGTATGGATTATCCCTCATTGACACTCCCGAGAAGAAGAATGTGAAGTTCATAACAGGCTTAGATCAGTACTTGGGGGAAAGGCTTATAAACCATATTAATGAGACTTTTGAATCGATTGTTGGCAAAGCCCTGAGATCAGAGAGCCTTTATCCTAAGCCCAAGACTGAAGTCGATATTGCATCTACAGAGGGGCCAAAGCCGCAAGCAAGCGGTGGAGGTAAGAATAATTCTCAGAATAAGAGGAAGCAGAATCAAGTTAAGGATGGTCAGAAAAAGAGTACGAAAGATGTTGAGTGCTTTAGCTGTGGCAAGAAGGGCCAATATGCCAAAGAATGTCGAGCAAAGCCGGCGGACAGGAAGTGCTTTAACTGTGGCCAAGTGGGACATCACAAGGATAAGTGTCCGCAACCCCCTAAAGAGAAGCAGATTGTGAAAGCAAATGTTATTAATGTTGTTCCTTCTTCGTCGAATGCCCCAGCTGCGGCGGAGAAAGGAAAGAATTTCATCATCCAAGGTATACTTTCCGTTTATGATGTTCCAGCTAGAGTGTTGTTTGATACCGCGGCTTCCCATTCCTTCATATCTAGTGACCTGGTAGATAGGTTGGGATTGGAACCCGAGATAGTCGATAGACCTTTAATTGTGACGAACCCGATTGGTGGTTCGACTAGCCTTAGTATGATTTGTCTTAATGTGGTCTTATCGAGTCATGGATATATGTTTGCTTGTGATTGCTTTGTTTTGGGCTTTACTGGGTTTGGCATTATTTTGGGAGTCGATTGGCTCCAAAGATATGGGATGGTGGTAGACTATGAGGGATTTTCGGTGACTATTAGGGAGGATGATGGGCGGAGGATAGTGTTTGGTGTCCTACCTAGTGATGAGGTGATGGCTAGTTTTCTAAGTTCCGTCGACATCCCGCAGGACGAGTTAGCAGGAATTCCCGTTGTTGGCCAGTATCCGGACATCTTCGAGGAAGTGACCGGACTTCCACCACACCGAGAGATTGAGTTTCATAGATTTAGTGAAAGATGCCAGATCTATAGTGATGCCTCTTCGTCGTTTGGCGCCAGGGGAGCAGCAAGAGCTCGGGGTGCAAGTGAGCGATCTTTTGAAGAACGGATTTATTAGAAGAAGTGTTTCCGAGTGGGGAGCACTAGTTGTGTTTTCTACCAAGGCCAATGGTTCCCTTCGATTGTGTGTGGACTACCACGAGTTGAATAAGGTGACGAGGAAGAATAAGTATCCTCTTCCACGGATAGATGATTTGTTCGATCAGTTGAGTGGAGCAAGAGCGTTCTCCCAATAGGATCTCGCGACATATTTTCACCAGCTTAGAGTGGAAGCTGAGAGTATAGCTAAAACGGCATTTCGGACACCGTCTGGATTCTATGAGTGGTTAGTCATGCCATTTGGGTTGACCAATGCACCGGCATATTTTGTGGATCTTATGAATAGGGTATTCAGGGATCAATCGAATAAGTTTGTCCTTGTGTTCATGGAAGATATACTTGTTTATTCGAGGACAGAAGAAGAACACAAGGAACATTTGAGAGTGGTGATGGATGTGTTTAGAAAACACCAATTGAAAGCGAAGTTTTCTAAGTGTCACTTCTGGAGAAGGGAAGTGAGATTCTTGGGCCATGTTGTTTCAGAGAATGGTATTGCTGTGGACCTTGCGAAGGTGGCTACGGTACAAGATTGGTCTACGCCCAAGAATGCAACAGACGTAAGAAGTTTCTTGGGATTGGCTTGATATTATCGTAAGTTTATCAAATACTTCTCCAAGATAGCGGCACCGTTAACTCAGTTGACTAAGAAGAATCAAGCTTTCGTCTGGGACGAAAGGTGCGAGAATGCATTTAAGAGTCTATAGGAAAAATTGACGTGTGCACCAGTGTTAGTTATTCCCAAGGGGAACGAAGAGATGACGGTATACACGGACGCATGTGGTACCGGACTAGGTGCTGTATTGATGCAAGGAGGTAGGGTTGTAGCTTATGCAAGTCGGCAACTAAAATCGCATGAGAAAAGATATCCTACCCATGATTTGGAATTAGAAGCGATCGTGTTCACGTTGAAGATGTGGAGACATTATCTCTTGGGAGAAAGATTCGAGTTGTTTACTGATCATAAATCGTTAAAGTATCTCTTCTCTCAGAAGGATTTAAATCTCCGTCAGCAAAGATGGTTAGAATTCTTGGCTTCATATGATTTTGATATCGCATATACACCAGGAAAGGGTAATGCGGTAGCTGATGCATTGAGTAGGAGACATGCCAGTTTAGGGGCTATGTTTCTTGAGTGGAAGCAACTGGAGTATATCGCAGGGCATGATTTCAGACCAAAGTGTGAATTGGATTTAGAGATGTTAGCAAGTTTGATGGTCAGACCCACTTTGATTGAGTGGATTGGTCCCAGTCAGAAGGACGATCCTAGTCTATTAGAAATCATCTCCAAGTTAGAGATGGGTATCGACGAGGAGATGAACAAGTATGGGCTTGATCAAGATGGATGGCTTAGAAAGAATGGGAGACTGGTTGTACCGAATGTCAATGGATTGAGGGATGAAGTGCTTAGAGAATGTCATCACTCAAAACTGACTATACACCCGGTGGTAACAAAATGTATCGAGACATGAGGCAAACCTACTACTGGGAAGGGATGAAAAGAGATGTTGGGAAGTTTATATCCAAATGCATGAACTGCCAGTTAGTTAAAGCTGAGAAAAAGAAACCTAGTGGTTTATTGCAACCATTAGAAATTCCAGAATGGAAATGGGAACAAGTCTCAATGGATTTCATTGATGGGTTACCAAGGACTAGATCGGGCCATGATAGCATTTGGGTGATTGTGGACCGATTGACCAAGAGTGCAAGGTTTATACCCATCAAGTCGAATAGAACAACAACTAAATTAACAGAACTGTATATGAAGTGGGTAGTGAGATTTCATGGAGTACCCAAAGGCATTGTAAGTGACCGAGATCTGTTGTTCACTAGTGGATTTTGGAAGAGCTTACAAGAGGCTTTAGGATCAGAATTACATCTCAGTGTCGCGTACCATCCTCAAACCGACTGTCAGACAGAGAGGGTGAATCGAGTATTAGAAGATCTCTTGAGAGCTTGCATATTAGATTTTGGTGGATCATGGGATGACCATTTGCATCAAGTGGAGTTCACATATAACAATAGTTATCAGTCCAATATTGGTATGGCTCCATATGAAGCTTTGTACGGAAGACCGTGCAACTCACCATCATGTTGGCTGGAAACCGGTGAGAAATTTGTGCTTGGACTGGATGTGATAAGAGAAACCTCAGATAAGATCAAGGTTATACGACAGCGATTGAAGGTTGCCCAAGATAGACAGAAGAGTTATGCTGATAAGAGGAGAAGAGATTTAAAATTCTCCATTGGCGACCTTGTGTTTGTCAAGATTTCTCCGTTAAAGAGCGCGATTCGATTTGGAAGGAGAGGCAAGTTAGCACCAAGATTTGTTGGTCCATTCCCAATTCTCGAACAAATTGGAAATTTATCATATAAAGTTGAATTACCTGACAAAATGGCAGGAGTTCACAACGTATTTCATGTTTCCCAGTTAAGGAAGTTTGTACATGACACTAATGTGTCTATTTCACCAGATCAGTTGGATGATATCGAAGTAGAATCCAAAGCGGTTGGGAACCGCCGACCGATGCGTATTGTTGGGAACGATATGAAGCTGCTTCGAAGGAAGGTGGTGAAACTAGTCAAAGTTCAGTGGGGTGATGATGAAAAAGACTGTACTTGGGAAACAGAGGAGGACATAAGGAAGAAGTATCCAGAACTCTTTGCCTGGTAAGATTTTAATAGTGATAGTTTCTTCCCTTGTTAGTAGACCGCATGCTAGGGTAGGCTTGTTGTGCTTGTTGTGTATGTTTGATGGATTGTGAATGACCGATAGGCATGCAGAACACCTTTGTATGTTTTTTGTTAAGGAATTTCGAGGGCGAAATTTCTTAGTGGGGGGAGAGTGTAACGACCAACATTCTACGTATCAAAGGATCGTAGAGTATTTATTTCTTTTTCATATGAGGCCATATGGTCATGTAACTTTGGGGAATGACTTTTGGGGTCATTTCCCAAGTTCCCGATTTTTGCTGATTTTTAAATGACCATTTTGCCCCGAGCGAATGTGGTTTCGCCTATAACTTTTGATTGGTAAGGAGTTTTGACCTGAAACCACTTCCATTAGATCCGGATGATGGTTTACCTTTCCGTAGATTGGTCACACTTGTCAAACGGGCTTACCGTTTGGGAGATATGGCTGAATTTAAGGTTCAGAAGGTGAAAAACAGCTTAATTGGGCTTAACCGGGTGATTAGCAGCTAGACACATTGGGGGATTTCGGGATTAGAGCTATATGAGGGCTGATTAGGGTTACAGAAACCATTTGTTTGTCATTTTCCAGCCGCCACTTACCTCTCTTCAACCCTAACAATGGCCTCCACTTTCTAAATTCATCCCAAATTACCGTTCAGTCGCGAATTAGCTTAATCTACACCAAATCAAGGATGTTTAGTGGAAAATCAGAGTTGGGGCTGCTGCTATACATTGGAATTCGACCTATAATAGTAGCAAAGTTCAGATCTAAGATTAATTTGTGGCCAAGGTGAGTGATTTGCATTGTTTTTCATTTATTACGGCTAATTAGGGGTGATTAGTGATAATTAGCTAAATTATGGCTTAAAAAAATCTGGAAAAATTTGTAAAATTCTAAAATATTATTTTAAGGCTCTGATAAAAATTTGGGTTAATTTGGACATGTTTTGTAAATCGTATGGTTAAATCATGATTAAGGGGATTAAGGGAAAAACATGGGTTTAGGGTATGTTTGATCAATATTAACATGTTAAATTGTTGTTTTGGTGTTTGTGGTTGATTATGCATGTTGTTATTACTGTTTGGAATGCTTTGTGATTGTATAGTCAAGTTAGAATGGCCGAAAACGCCGTTGTATGGCGTAAATAACTTGCTGGTATAGTTGTAGAAATTGGTCAGATAGGCCCGTTCGTGAGGAGCAAATCACGAGCCGACGCGATCGTGAACACCTCCTTCATGAGCCTCGATCACGAACCGATGCCACGAATTGAACCATGGTGATCCAATCTGTGAAGCACTTCTCACCACGAGCCGATCGCGGAGCATCACCTCCCCACGAGCCCATCACGAATCGAGCAGGGTATTGGCCATGAACGGAGATCACGACTTGAGCCCACCATCATGACCAGGACCCGCGAGTGGAGCTCATGACAACGACCCGGAAGTCATCACGAGCCAGTCCAGGAAGGGAGGCCACGAACCGGAATAGGACCCATGAGTCGGGGATGGAGACCACGAGCCGAGCATGCTTCCGAACCATGAGCTACTGCATATCGAGAACTGAATGGAAACTGAAGTGCGAACGGGATAATGACAAAAACCCGAGATGCAAAGTTAGTCCAAATGGGAAGTAGAACTCAGGATCCAAATGGGAACCAACGAGTTGACTTCATGATTGGACTTTGCTGCGGGACGTGTGCAAAGGGGTTTTCGACGTCTATAGCTTTGACTCACCACTGAGAGACGGATATTGGCTATGGATCAGTGCAGTGAAGTTGTCATGACTTCATGGAGCAGAGTAATCGTAGCAAGGCTATGAGCCAGTGCAGTGGGGTTGTCATGACTCCATGGGGCAGAGTGGACATAGCAAAGGATTAGTGGCTATGGATTGGTGCAGTGGAGTCGCTGTGACTCCATGGGGCAGAGTGATCATAGCAAAGCCTTGGGTGATCAAAGTGGTAGATATCGTATGCTTTACGCACTGAGTGAGTGATGTGAGGATGATTGCTATGTTTGATGTTTTGCAATCACTATGACATGCACACCACTCCCCGTTATTTTCATACCATGAGTTAGTGTCACCTTAGAGTACTATACATATTGTTGTGCTAACTCTTTAGTTGCAGGTCCAGGTTCAGGTATGGTTATGTATACCTGTTATTGTTCTATTTTGCTGCTTATCGCTCATACCAGACTTTTGTCTGACCCAGAGTTTTATGTCTCTTCTTATTACTCTGGGTTCTCTTAAATGGGCAGACTAGAGACAGGTTAGGTGGTAGGCCCGAGTAGCTGTACCGGAGACGAGTAGGAGGCTTCCACGTATGATACATATAGATATTCTCCCTATGTCACCGCTGGTCACTACTTTGGGCATTAGTAGTGTACCTTTCTTATTTTGCTTTAGAGAAAGTTTTAAAAGTTGTAATAATGATTATGTGGAACATAAGCTGTATTTTGGATTTTCCGCTGCTATGATGGTTTAGTTTTCAGCTTATGCACTGTCTCACCTGTTTTATGTCAAAGCTATGTTATTATTATATTTTACCCCATTCGCTGTGAGACATTCTACAGGTTCCTAGTTAGTTCAAAATTCCTTTCTTTGGCGACCGTCCCGTGCTAGTTGGACATTGGCACAGCGCACTTTCATTGGAAATGTCGGCTGGTACGGGGCAGGCCGTCACAATAAATTCCTAGCTACTCGATTGTAACCGAATGCAAATAACTCTAAATCTCTTGAAATAATGTCCTTTTTCGGAACCCCTTATTTTAACTAATTCCAAAACTCTTCGATATGTGCTCATTCCCTCTCGTATCTTCTTTGATTTGCAAGACCATCCCCAAAAGCTCGATGCTCCCTAAAGAATAATTAAGGTCAAGAAACTAAGAAAAGCAGATATTAATTTATAGTTGAGAAAAATGAAATAGGAACTTAAGAACTTACTCAATCAAACTCCCAATTTCCTTATTATCAGAATTGAACAGAATATAGTGGTGTGTTGCCTTCCAATCTGCATCTTTCAAAGCGAATATCTTTCCATCTTTATTCTTCTTTGTTCCAATATGATATTCCAAATCTGTTGGACATCTTCCAAAATCAGTCAAAATATTTTCTATTCCTCCATCAATGCTTAAAAATTAAACTTAAACAAAAGATCACACACTCTTCTAGCAAGTAAACTTCTGCAATGGAACCTTCCGGTCTGCTCCTATTTCGAACATAAGATTTCAACTTTCCTAGATATCACTTAATTGGAAACATGCACCTAAGGTGTTATGGTCTGTTGTATTTGATTTCTCTGCATAAATGAACAGGCAAGTGTACCATTATATCGAAAAAAATCCTATGGAAAAATCATTTCAAATCGGTGAAGTATCTCAAAATTTTCTTTTTGTATCCTCTTGATAACATCCAATTTGATAACCTTGCTCCATAATCCTCTAAGGAATGCACTAAATATGATCATCGGTAACACAACCTCGGGTTTTGTCGTTTTCTTCACGGCAATTGTAATAAATAGTGGAGCATGAAATGAGCATCATGGCTCTTATATACCACAACCGTTCTCTCTTTTATGTGCATGTAATAACATTCGAGGCACAACTGTATGGAAATTTGGTGTTCTTCAATACAGAGCAAAAGAGTTCTTTTCCCTAATTGTTCATATGAAATATTGCAGCTCTAATTTCAACATGCTTTCCATCACCTCCTTCAACAAGATGAAGGGCCTTCCTTATGCCCAACTCCTGTAAATCTAAATGAGCGTTTAGGTGATCCTTCAACCGGTGACCTATATTAAGTAAAGTACCTAATATTTTGTCACATATGTTCTTCTCTATGTGCATGGCATCCAGGTTATGTGGAAGCGGATTATGACACCAATATGGTAAGTCAAAAAGTACTGACTTTTTTAAAAAGGGCCATCACTTTTACCCGATTTCTTGGTCTTATCCCCAAACTAATTTTTGTACCCCCACAATAACTCTTCAATATCTGTTCCTAATAATATTTCTGGACTGCTCCCCATTTCGTTTTCTCCATTAAATCTTCTTTTATCCAGCCTCCACTTATGTGTCAGATCAAGAAACTTTTTATTGTTCATATAACACTTTTTTTTCTATGCTTCATAAAAATTGAAGATGTTTTATAACGGCATACAGGACACGCTAGTTTCCCCATTGTGCTCCAAACTGACAACATCGCATATCTCGAAAAACCACTAATGGTCCATAAAATGCTTGCATGCAAATTAAAATTCTCATCAGTCAAGGAATCATAAGTTTCGACGCCAACGTTCTGTAACGCTTTCAATTCTGCAATTAAAGGCTGCATATATACGTCAATACTATTCTTGCAAGAATTGAACCAAATATTAATTGTGAAAGAATCAAATTCTCTTGTCTCATACATAACCAAGGCAGAAGATTGTAGTTTACAAACACATTTGGCCATGTACTATAACTTGAATTCATTGAACGATATGGATTAAATCCATTAGCTGCTACACCCAATCTAACATTTCGTTTTTCTGGTGAAAATTCAGGGTAGCAAACATCCATCGTCTTCCATGCTGCACCATCATCCGGAAGTCTTAGTTTTCCACCTTGATTTTCATTCCACTACATGCCATCTCATAAATTTGGAAAATACTTTGCACGTAAACATCCTTTGTTACCATGGTCTTAGTGGTAAGTACCTCAAAACATTTGCCGGCACTTAGGGAATCAACTTTGGTGGATCATTATTATCATCGATGTCTTTTTTTCCTTTTACAACCCACCTTGAAAAACCACAAGTGTCACAAACCTCTTTATCTTTATTCTCTGCCCAATATAACATGCAATTGTTTGGGCGGACATGTATTTTACGGTAATCCAGATATAAATCCCTAATGACACTCTTTTAAAAGTTGGAAGACAAAGGCGGGTTGGCATATAGAAAGGCTTCTTTTATCAGCTTTAGTAATTCCCCAAACGCAGACTTATTAATTCCATAAGCACACTTTATATGATAAAGAGTAATCAAGAAACTTAGTCGAGAAAATTTAGTGCAGCCAGGATATAATGGTTGTTTCCCTTCTTAAATATGTCGATAAAATTTCTCAGCATATGGATTTGGTTCTACTTCAAAGTCCACTGGAATTTGATAATTGTAAACCGCATATATGAATATCACATCTAAATCTTCTGCAAAACTCATCTTTGTTTCACAATCTATAAGGTCATTGACACCTATTAATTTTGTTTGTGAAACCAGTAACGACCCATATTTTTAGCCGTTAATTTTGGAACATTTAAATTTATTTTAAATGTTGTATTGGAAATATAAAATGATTTTTATAAGGAATTTATTTATTATAAATGACGTTTGAACGTATAATTCATAATTACATTTAAAACGAGCTCGTAACGTCGTGGTAGTTCGTAATATTACGTTTTGAACTTCAATTGAATATAAATAATCCAATATAAATTGGATTTTTTTTGAAACAAGAAACGTTGGGATCTATTTGATTTTAATTTTCTAATAAAATAGAAAACGAGAGATTTCGTCTTATAGATTGTGAGTTATGTCCAAATCAAAATTTTAGAAAGTAGTTATGGAATCGTTTATAAATTTTAACGATTTATTGTATAAATAAATGGATTTTAAATAATCCGAACGTCATTTTAATTTGATATCGAGTTATAAATCCAGATATGTTTATTTTGGAGCTATATGATGTTATGTCGGGGTATAAACGATAATATGGATTATTATTATTAAATTAAATTGTTTTAAAATTAATTAATATTTTAATCGATTTATTTAAGCCTTAAAAATAGCTTTTTTTGCAAAAGAGCTCCATTTTCGACTAAATCAGTTTCATCAGATTCATAATGTTAAATTATTGTATGAAAATAAATTTCGTGTCGATTCGATATCGTATGTGACCGCGGTAGCTATAAACCTGCAGCTAGTTTGCGTAACGTTTAATTTTATTTGATTTAAAAGGAATTTGTATATAACTTGAGAAAACAATCTTCAATTTCAACAAAACTAATTTTATAAAATACGTAGTAATTAATTATTGTAAGATTTCCATTTTGGAGTCGATTTGAGTTAGTTCGATTAGCGATATAAACGCATGTTGATTTACGTTGTGAATTAAAAAGAGAGTTTACCCAAACGATCTCGGAATTTAACGAAACCAGTTCCATTTTGTCTGGAATATTTAATTATTGTAAGATTTCGAGTTTCAAGCCAATCTGAGTTATTTTGTGAGCATATGAAAAATAAATGTGAGTCAATGGATGAATTTAATATTCAAAATTTCGTTGTTTTTTCAAACGGAGTCGGATTTCAACAAAACATGTTTCGTTGGGTCTAGAATGTAAAATTATAGCTAGAGGACAATTTTTATTGCAAACGGATATGGTATGTAATCATACAAAATTATAAACTGTAATTGAAGGTGGCAATAGATACAAAACAATAAAAATTAATAAAAATTCAAATTAAATAATTTGTCTTTCACGTATATATACACCTACTATGCTTCTCAATTCCTCATTCCCAAACCTCTTCTACCTTTCCCGTATTCTAGTTCTTCCAGTGAAAACCATGAAATATCCAAAGCAAAAATTAAATCAAAAATCAAATAATTACTAAAAATTTCGAAACATATATCGTTCGATTCGTCTGGAGACAAGCTTCAATATGGTACCTATCTTATGGGAAGTGGTCTCATTCTGCGTTTGCTGGAAAGACACAATGAACCAAGGGTTTTATTCATCTTGAAATTTATGGCGTGTTCAGCGATTTCGATGGTTGTTTTTGGTTTCGGAAGGGACGCCGCATCTTCGTGATAAGTTCGAATGAGTTTTGAATAAATTTAGGTTTTTTTGTACTGACGTCAAACTCGGAGGAAATGATGGAAAGGGTGGAAGCAAGGTTTCAAATGATGGTTTTTCTTTGTTATGCATGTCACGTTGTGCAACAATGGCCTCTATTTTGATGATCTTGCAAAACGAAGGTTATGTTTTTTTCCATCGCACTAAAAGCTTTCGCAGTAGGCTACGGGAGGGGATATGGTTGTGATTACGTAGACCAAAAGGGTTTTGACGATGTAGTTGGGTCTCTTTACTGGTAGCATTCGAAAATTATATTGGGAGAAGGGTGTGCGTGGACTGGTTCATTGTACAGGGAGTGAATTGCAATCAACTGGAAAAAAATATGATGAGGCTAAGGGAAGATGAATATGTAGTTAATGTTATGTTGGTGGTGGGTTCAATTGTTTTAATGGGAACGTGGGTTAGGGGATGTATGTCGCAGAATTTTCCTGGAACGATATTGAAGAGGACCTGGGAATAGTGGGTTCAAACAGACAGGAAGGAGAAGATTAGAACAATATCAACATAAGTAATATTATTAAATTAAAGGTTAAATATTATTATTAAATTAAGTTTGTTATCATTTATTTAAAATCGGCGTTTATATAGTAATGTGTATAAATTGGTGATATGTTAACATAATCTGACAAAGTTAGTCACGCTTAGATCGAAACGAAGAAAATCTACGTTATGGAACTGATGTCGCTGAGAAAGAGCTACTGAAATTTCATGAAAAATCTAACGCTTGTTTGATTTTAAATGGAATAAAGCAGAACCGTCAACTGCGAACCAAAGTGAGTAAACTCACTAACTCTGGCTCATTTATACTTTTTATAAACGAGTTTTAAATTTATATAGCAATTTTATATTGTGTGATGATTATTTGGATGAATGATTCATAAATTGGTTGAAATGATTGATTAGTTATATATATTTAATCGTTAATTAAATATTGATGTTATTTACCATAATATCTCATAAAATTGATGTTATTTATGTTGATTAACATCTGTGGATGCCGGGAAACAGGTCGGAGGGATCTAACTGGATTCCTCAACATTTATATTATTGTTAGTTATTTATTACCATGTACGTTGTAATATATATACTGTGATTGTTTATGTTCTGTTGAATTACACTAGCCCTAGAATTTTGTATTTAATACCATAAAATATTTTCAAATGTATAAAATGAAAATTTAATTCTAAAATAGAAATTGAACTTAGAATAAATTTGAAAATAGAAATTTGTTTTAAAATGGATAAAACGAGTATTTAAATTTATAAACGATATTTATGGATGAGAGAAATAATTAGCATTAGATAATTAATATTTGATTTCAAATTGATACTTTATAATCAAATGTAAAATCGTTATAAGTTTTAAAAGGATATTTTAAATAGAAATCTGTTTTTACAGATAAATTGATAAGATTAATTTATAAACGACACCAAATGAAATATTTATCATTGGATAAATTGAAATATAAAATTTATACAGAAAGTGAAAATCGGATTTGAAATCGATAAGTGTAATTGGATTTGAAGTTAGTAGTCACAAAGGAAATTATAAAGGGGATTATAAATGTTTGAAAGAAAATGGGATTTTGTACGAAAAAAATCTAAATAGAAGTTATAAATGGAATTTGGATTTGAGATGGGAAAATCAAATGGATTTGATCATATAAAAAGAAATATTATTCACAATTTGAAAGTGAATATTGATTTAAAAACAAACATTTAGCAAATGGAAATATTTATAAAGTGAAACATGAGATTTATTCCAAAGTTCGGCATATTAATTAAATATAGAATACTCAAAAAATAGTTATTTATTAAAATTTGATTTTATTAAATTCAGGAAAGTACTTTTTAATTTTCGTTTATAAAAAAAATTAATAATTTATTTATATATTAATTAAATTATTTATTTATTTAAGGTTATGGAATAAAAGTTATATTTTAAATTAAAATATTTCGAAAACAGGAATTATAACACTATAGTTATAATCAATGTTTCCGTAGGAGAAATGGATTATTAGATTGAATCTAAGAGTTGCTTAAGTAATGCTGTTAAGATTTAAATTGTGAACTTTGACTATGTCGAAGTCAAGAATGTTGTACTGTTATGGTCTAAGAGGTAATTATACCCCCAACTTGATTGACTGAGGGATGGTTATGGTTCGGTAGCTAGGACTGGTTAGTAATCAATGATTAATGTTTAGAGTCATAGTAACGGTGTTTTATATAACATAGGCTTAATGAAATAAAAAGAGTTTGGAAACGTTTTCCAAAGAAAACCAAAAATATTTTCTACGTATAGGAAAAGAAATGATTTAGTTAATGAGGAGTTAAGAAATGAGAATTTGGAATGTTTTCCAACTTTAGTAATGTATATGTCCTGGAATATGGAAAATAAAGAGTTATGATATTTTGGAAATGTTTTTCCCAAGAATTTGAGAGGCCAAATGAGTTGTATGAAATATCTGTGAATAGATAAGAAAATGGGAAATTGGAAAATGATAATTTAATGAGAAATTGATTTAAAAGGGGCCAATGTAGTTTGATGGTTGATCGGTAGAATTTCCATTTGGAAATATGATCGTTGGTGGTATGGATGTTACTTAGATAGTTAAATCGCCGACTATCAAAGTTTTGGTTTATTTTGTACTTCCATTGTCAATACGGAGAGACTAGGATCAGGTTTATTATCTAAAAACCACTCCGTTTAGGCATAAACGTTTACGAATCGAAATATGCCGAAGATTATTGAAGATGGAGTAAACTGCAAGGGCTATTCTGTTAATCCTAGGTAGAAATTTCCCAAGATGGATTTATAGAATGTTGCCTTCGGTTTCGTTTAGTCCCAGTGTACGGACGAACGTCTGACAGAGTATTTTCTAAAACTCACATAAGTTGGTTTTTACAAATATACCAAGTTTGGTGGCGGCGGTGTGACGACCCCAAACCCCCGTTCCACGGTGGAAAGGGTAATCTTTGGAATATAACACATAAACAAATAATAGCATAACATAAATATATAAATACACCAGATAATGTACATCAAATTACGCTGGAAATAATAATCATCAGAGTTACACAATATAACAGAATCATACTTGGTACAAATTACAGTTTCAGCTTTACATAAAATGTCGGCAGCGGAATCAAACGTAATATACATAACAGGAGCTGAACAGCATAAAAAGAAAGAAGTGGTAGAATCCATCTTCAGCTCCATAGCTATCAAGATAGAGCCTACTAAAACCTGAATACAAGGCTGTCTGTGTAGAAAATAGGGCACCCGAGTTTGCAAGTGAAACAAACTACGAGTCAGTCATAGGACTGGTATGAGAAATCTACTTAACTTATCTTACCATAAGGCCAATCACAGGACCACGCCGCTAACATGGAAAGGGTTTATTCCATTGAATTGCCAGTGTTTAAAATTAGTAAATCATTTAAACATCGCAAGGCTTTCTACAAAAATGAAGCCATTATAAGACTCAGTTCCCATCACACAATGCAACGCAAACCGGAGGATAGAGTTTTACCTTATAATGGCCAAAATATGCTTGATACGAATAAAACAAAAGCATTTGATATTATTACTAGTGATTATATGTTTCAAAAATAATTTCAATCATAAGTATCAATCATAGACGGCATGGGTACCATATATCATGTCGCCGTATATAGGTTTACAATCAAAACTGCACGATGTCCTATTTGGAAATTGGATTTCCGTCATGAACCAAGGCAAGGGATCGTCCTTAGTGCTTCAAAGACACTCTAGCCCGCCCCTCAGAACCCAGACTCAAGTGGGCCCTTGGATCGTCAAGGCCGGTCCATACGGTGCAGATTAAAATGCCTGAACACTGCGTTTCCCCGCCCTATGGGGCGTAAACTGGTCATATACCGACCAAACCATCGGCCCCGTAACGACCGATACAACCGAGGCGCCTCGATATCCATCATCCACATAAGTAAAATGTACGGGCTTGTAAAACCCAAAACACCACTCCTAGCTTGAAGGAAACGCATGTCCTCCCTGATGTCCTCTCCCATTTCTGGCTCATACTGGGGTATGAGGCCTGTGAATCAACGCTATACACAAAGCTATGCTAATTACAGCCGTGCTTTGATCATCAACCACAAGACTCTGCTTTTCAACAAAAGCCTTGATCACTGCATCTCTGCATGCCACATTGTCAATCTAGCTACAACGTCAGATACATATCCATTTACAAGTCCGTTCTGGGTCTGTATGAAAACCGGAGGCACCGTTTTCCTCGTCCCATATGTCCAATACAGGAGAGTGGTCCTCGCACATCCGAACGATCAACAAGTATGTCTGGACAACCACCACTATAACCCCTCCAGGGCAGCAACTCCCATCAAAGGCATCAGTAGCCATCCATTCGATGTGAAGATCATCGGTCATGCACCATCTTCATATCTTCGACTTCTAACCGTCGACCAATTATTTGAAATGAGATTTAACTCAGCCTTTTCAAATAATTCACGTATATTTTGAATTCAAATCAATTCATTTCCATGGTTAAATTATTTGACATCCATAATTCAGTTCATTAATATAATTTTCATGTCAAACACATTCAACCATCAAATATCCAATAAATCGAGTAAATTCGGTTTATTTCCTTTCCATTTCGTTTATAATATTTTATAACGATTTATCGCTATTTTTATTTATTTAAAAATAGTCCGTTTATTTAAACGACGCTTCAGGCCATAACGCGGCCACGGCGCTGTTTTTCTTCAGATTTGATTTACACATACCTGAAAATCTAACCGTTGGATCTTTACAAATTTAATATTGTTGGAAAGATATTTTCAAAACGGACCTAACGGTTCCAGTTTTGGGAAAATCCGATGGTTGGATCTCCCGTAATAATCGTTTAAAATCACGATTTCAAAACGAGAACTACAGCCTCGTTATTCGTTTTATTTTAATTATATTTATATATATATAAACTATTCTTCGATTTCCAAACCAATTTCATTTCATATATTTGATAAAAATAATATTTTTACCCAACACGTTTTTATTTCCACACACGACTATTTTTAACACTTCATATATATAATAAAAATGTGATTTTTATTGGTAAAACAATTTATTTCAAACATGAATATTTTTAGCGATTCATATATATAATAAAATTGTGATTTTTATTGTTAAAACAATTTATTTTGAACATGAATATTTTTAGCGATTCATATATATAATAAAAATGTGTTTTTTTTGGTTAAAACAATTTATTTCAAACATGAATATTTTATATACATGAATATATTTCAACACATGAATAAAATTCAAACACATGAATATTTCAGATAATTTCGGTAGCATAACGGCAGGGTAGTTAAAACCGGCACTGTCCCGAGTACGGCTCATCGCTCTACGTTAAAGCCTCGCAGCTTTTGACAAGGGGGATTTCAGTAGTCTAGTTCGTACGTAGACGTATTTTTCCACAAACTAATCCTATTTGGTTTCAGCCACAATCAATCATTATCAACCATTCGCATTTATCAACCAAATTTCACGTCAACTAAAATCCAAACAATCACAACCGATATATATCTTCCATGGTCTGTGGACAAGGGGAGTGTGTGTGTGTGTGTGTATATATATATATATATATATCTGTGTGTGTGTGTGTAAATA
This sequence comes from Allium sativum, assembly GCA_030737875.1. Classification (NCBI taxonomy): domain Eukaryota; kingdom Viridiplantae; phylum Streptophyta; class Magnoliopsida; order Asparagales; family Amaryllidaceae; genus Allium; species Allium sativum. The sequence goes on along the minus strand of CM060919.1, from coordinate 842,188,490 downwards.
TACTTCACTTTCATTTCAACTCCATTCAACGCACATATAATTTTTACAACGTATATATAACTTATACATCGCGCATATAATTTATACAAAGCTTATACATGAGGTGTACAGCGCTTATATAACTTATACATCGATTATATAATTTATACATCACCATTCCATATCGTTTTGAATTTAGAAATCTCACATTGGGTTCCATTCCTCCAAAAATTGTAGGGAGCTCCAAAAATTCTCCGGTCTCTTCTAGAATGTAGAAGACGTCCACACGAGTCCAATGTCTCATGTTTCATTGAATTTCATTACCATATGAAAAAGATGTGATTTTTATACTATAAATCAACTTTGTGATGGTTTTAAAGTGTTGAAACCGTTTAAAATAAACAAACCCGCACCTCTCAGTTAATCCTACAAAACTAGGTTTAGATTTTAATCCCAATCCGTAGCACTAGGTGGAAATCGAGTTGAACCACGCCGTAGGGGGTCGAAGGGCGCACGGATCGAGGGTGGTGCGATTCTGATCGATGGTGGATCCTGGACGTGGTGGCGCTCCAAACAGCAGGACTTCACGGTGCCAGAACTCCTCAAAAACTAAACGAAAAATCCCAATCCTTATATGGATTTAAAGCTCTTGAGAATCTCCACAAAATTCCGTGAAGGAGCACGGGATTTTGCTGAACGATTTGGAAGATAAAGAGGAGAGAAGGTGGGAGATTTTATCGCCGTCGAGATCTAGAGGTGTCGGGGAGAGAGAAATGAAGTGGACAATTATGATTGGCCAATAATATATATTTAATTATTTATTTCCAAAAATACCCCTTTCTCCTTACGAACTCCAATTGAAACCCAATGACTGTCGTCCCTAGCTATACCCCCATTTCGGTACACAATGGAATATGTTTCGTAGGCCTATTCGACTGTTTCAGTCAGTTATTCTTCAAATTAAAAATATAAAACATTCAAATATGGATTAGAACGTATATTTTAATTTGCCGGGGCCACATGCTGATTCCAAAAATTCCAGAAAAATAAATTTAGCTATGTTTGGACGATACGGTCCCAAAAAAACTGATTTCGTCGAATTTGGAGACCGTTTGAAAAATGGCCATTTTCTGGTCGATCCAAATTGACTGAAATTTACCAAACACATTTTCTTTTTCCACGCTCTCATATTAACTCCAAAAATTATGGAATTTGGAATCTAGCAATAATTTGACATTCCGGATCCAACAAAAGTGGTTTCGACGAAAAGGGAGGTCATTTGCAAAATGTCTATTTTCAAGGGCTATATTAACTCCAAAGCGACCTTTCTGAAAATTCATTTGGCCGTAACTTTTGATTCCCGCTATGAAATTTCGATTTTTCGGATTCGTTAGAAAGATACTCCTAAACAGATTTAAATATTTTTGGTTTCACTAAAATCTGATTTATTTTGAATCTTGTACAGTCAGTCAAAGTTCGAATTCAGGTTTTCAAACTACCGCACCATTTCAGGCCTTGTTTTATAATTAAATTAAATATATTCGCTATAACTTCGATCCAAATAGATTTTTGGTCGTTATTATTTAAAATAATTTATTTTCAATATTCAAATTCCACTAAAATGGCCAAATTAAAAAAAAAAATTGGTTCTGATTTTCTGGGTTGTTACAGTCTCCCCCACTTAAAATCTTTTCGTCCTCGAAAAGGAACGAAGCTGAAAGTTGTTCAACTAACCAACTCAACTTTTATTCTGGCTTCCACTCTTCAACTTTTCAATTTCTAATAATTTTCAAATTCTTCAAAAATTTGGCTAACACCCTAAATTTTCGAAAAATTTCGCCATAACCTCCTTTGTACGGGGAGGGGTTTGGAAATTTATTGGGCCGTGTAAGGTACCCAATAAATCCTAAAAAGCATACACATATTTATAGAGATATATTCCGGTGTCCACAGGGGAGTGTGTATAGATCATAACTCCTGAGAATAAATTCTCGTCACCCTATAAATGGTTTTTGTGCATTAATGACTAGAGAGACGTGTTTTATTGTCATCTCCAGACCCGTGTGGGGTTTTTATTAATCTGGCAATTTATCATTATATTTTATATAGTCCATATCAGTCCTCGGTTCAACTTGTAATATAGTCATCGCCATACATGCCTCTCGCTCGTATGGTAAATCTTCAACCTCGTCACATAAGCTCCGAATGCTTATGTGGTATATGATAGAGTATGCTATCTTCAAGAAGTATGCCATGTAGTGTAGTTCAAAATTAATTATTACTATCCTATGACGATGTTTATTATTTCACACGGAACAACCAGCACTCCGCATCCAATGACTTTCACAGGAGTTGATATAATAAATAAAATTGCGCATCCAACTCATTAAGGTTTACCTATTTGTCGGGCACGCAAATAAATTCTTTACTCAACAGCAAATCCATTTACCTGTTCAAACATATATAATGTACATGCATGTATTTCTATCTAATTTCAAATCAGTTCAATATTTGATTTATTTGCATAAATTTACCATTCATTTTCTTATTGATTAGAATAATTATCATTCCATTAATTTGATTAGTCAAATTCATAATCACCCAACACAAACAACAATCAATTTGTTGATTAACTTTTCAAAAATATACTAATTAATTCATACACTCTTTTAAAATCATCAGACTGTATAATTAAAATTTTCACATCCATGAAAAGGAAACAACAGCAAAGTAGAAAACAAAACGGAAATGCAAAATATGGTAAATGTACCTTGCAAGAGTTTATCAGAGATATCCACCCTGCAATTAGGATAGGCTTTCTTAATGCTCTCCTCAGTTTCCCAAGTACAGTCTCGCGGATCTCCACTCCATTGCACTTTGACTAAGTGAACCTTCTTGTTCCTCATCTCTTTAGTCTCTTTGCCAATAATCTTTATCGGCTCTCTCCTTACTGCCAATTCTGGAGTAATTTCCAATCTTGTTGTGTGGCTTCTTCCACGACCAAGTCTAGATCATGAACATGATTTCGAAGTTGAGATACGCGAAACACATCATGTACTCCAGGCAACCAGTCAGGCAATTGAACTCTATAAGCGAGAGTTCCAATCCGTTCGAGCACAGGAAATGGACCAATAAATCTGGGCGCCAACTTCCCTATTTTGCCAAATCGGACAACTCCTCTCATCGGAGAAACCCTCAAATACACATAGTCACCAACAGAAAAAGAAAAATCTCTTCTTCGCGAATCTGCATAGCTCTTCTGTCGGCTTTGAACGGTTTGCAATCGTTTCTTAGTGAAATCGACTATGTCTGAAGCTTCGCGAAACATATCTGGTCCCAATACAAGTCTATTGCCAGGTTCTACCCAAAAAGCGGGAGATCTGCACGGTCTAACATACAGTGCTTCAAATGGTGACATTTCCAGGCTCGCTTGGTAGCTGTTGTTGTATGAGAACTCAGCCAAATGCAAGTGGTCTTCCCATGATCCGCCAAAATCTATAACACAAGCCCCCGCAATAAATCTTCTAGTACATGGCTCACCCTCTCAGTTTGGCCATCTGCATGAGGATGATAAGCGGTGCTCAAGTTCAGTTTTGTTCCCAATTCTGCTTGTAATGCTTCCCAGAATTTACTAGCAAATATCGGGTCATGATCACTAGCGATACTCATGGGAACTCCATGCAGTTTAACAATCTCTTTAAAATAAATCTGCGCCAGACTCTGAGTGGTTCTATTTGATCTGACAGGTATGAAATGGGCGGTCTTCGTGAAACGATCTACGATCACCCAAATGCTGTCGTTTCTTCTCCGGGTTCTGGGCAAACCATCTATGAAATCCATAGAAATTTGTTCCCACTTCCAACCTGGAATTTCCAACGGTTGCAACTATCCGGCGAATTTCTATTGATCGCTCTTAACTTGTTGACAAGTAAAACACCGACTAACATGTATATAGAGATGTCTCTTTTCATCGTCTTCCACCAGAATGTTCGATTGAGGTCATTATACATCTTACTAACCCCTAGATGGATACTCAGCTTGGACTTGTGACACTCGTCCATTACTTCTCTTTTGAGCTCAAGGATGTCGGGAACACAAATTCTTCCTTTCAATCTCAGAACTCCTGCGCTATCCACTTGGAAACTGGAGACTTTGCCCCTTTCAATTCTTTTGATCATCTCTTTTACAAAACTATCATCTTTCTGAAGAATAGATATTTTATCAATCAACGATGGTGTAATGATAAGATTGGCGATGATCACATTCTTTCTGTTGAGCGCATCAGCCACAACATGGGCTTTCCCCGGAGTATACAAAATATCAAGATCATGTGCCGCGAGAAATTCTAGCCAACACTGCTGCCTCATATTCAGATCTTTTTCGGTGAATAAATAATTAAATGATTGATGATCGGTATATAATTCGAACTTCTCACCCAATAGATAATGCCTCTAGATTTTCATAGCAAACACGATGGCTAACAATTCAAGATCGTGTGTCGCATAATTATTCTCATGCAGCTTCAACTAACAACTAGCATATGTGACTACTTGGCCTCTTTGCATTAATACTGCACCAAGACCTTCTTTAGAAGCATCGGTCCAGACTTTCAAGTCCTGATTGCCATCGATAATCGTTAACAATGGAGCAGTTGTGAATCTTAACTTCAGCTCTTGGAAAGCTGTCTCACATTCTGGAGTCCAATTGAACCTTGAATGTTTCTTAGTAAGCTTTGTTTAGGAACTAGATATCTTCGAAAAATCTTTAACGAACTTCCGATAATGACTAGCCAATCCAAGAAAACTTCGGACTTCTGTGGATGTAGTTGGTTGTTTCCAATCTTGAATAGCGGTGATTTTACCGGGATCCACAGAAATTCCTTCTTTTGACACGACGTGACTAAGGAACTTGACTTCTTCTTGCCAGGTTATACATTTGGAAATTTTTTCCTTTAAAACATTCTTTCTGAGAATTTCTAACACTTGTTCCAAATGTTTTGCATGCTCGCTCTCTGACTTAGAGAAGATCAATATGTCATCAATGAAAACCAGTACGAATTTATTCAATACTTCTCTGAATACTTTGTTCATTAGATCGATAAAATAAGCTGGAGCGTTACATAAGCCGAACGGCATTACTAACCACTCGTAGAATAAATCTGGACCTCTGAGTGCTGTCAAAGGAACACACTCTTCGGCTATACGAAGTTGATGGAAACCTGTAGCTAGGTCCATTCTTGAAAATACTTGCGCGCCATTTAATCAATCCAAAGAATCATCAATTCGCGACAATGGATATTTATTCTTTAACGTCTGCTTGTTCAAGTCACGATAATGCACACATAGTCTGAGAGTACCGTCTGACTTTGGGACAAACAACACTGCGGCTCCCCAATCAGAGGAACTAGGTCTGATCAGACCCTTCCATACAAGCTGTCTAGTTTGATTGTCTAATTCTTCTTTTTTCCTTCAAGGTCATTCTTCGAATAGCGTGAACTACTGGCCTTGCATTCGAAATTAAAGAGATTTTGAAATCAATTTCTCTACGCGGAGGTAAGCTAACCAATTCTTCAAACACATCCGCATAATTCTTGACGACAGGAATATTTTCTATGTTGACCGGAATATTCTCCGTAATAACAGGAATCCTTTCTATTGGAGCAGGAGAAACTTCAAGAGCTACCCAAAAGTCTTTTCTATCAGAATTCGGACGTTCACAGGAATAGTTATATAATTCCCTGATTTAATCTTCACCCTTATGACTCTGTCGGCGCATTTAACTTCAGCTTCATATTTGGTTAACCAATCCAATCCCAAAATAAGATCAAACTCTATAAAATTCATGACGATCGCGATGGTAGAGAACTGATAACAGGAAAAAGAGACAGGCAACCCCACAAATCCAACTAAGATCGAGGGAACCCCCAACCGGATTATGGACAGTCATGGGTGCTTTGAGCTTTTTCAATTTCAAATCCAGTTTCCTAACCGCATTACTTGCAATAAAGCTTCGTGACGCGCCTGTATCAAACAATACTTTAACTGGAATATCCTTGACGGTAAGCGTGCCTTCTAAAACATCTGGCCTCGCTTGACTGACTGAGGGTGTCGGGACTTCTGCCACTTCATTTACCTGTACCTTTTCAGATTTCTTTAATAGCCGACAATCTTTCTTTACATGACCAGCCTGATGGCAAAGATTGCACTTTCTATTTTCTTGAAATTTTCTCTTAGATTTAGATTTATCCTTCTTTCTTTTGTTCCAAGATTTGCAATTTATCGCCAAATGTCCTTGCCTATTGCAGCTCGAGCGTGTGGCAGTCGTTATTGGTTCTTTCTCAAGTTTAACCATTTTCCTATTGAATCTAGGCCTCTTACTGAACTCAGACTTCGTACCTGCCTCAGGCTGTGTACTTGTCTCTGGGGTATCAGTTTCAAATTTCCTTTTATTGCTAGAACTGACTTCTTCTTCGTCGCCCAAAAGACCTTGCTTATCCAGATCTTCACACTAGTAAGCCATGTATATCATTTCAGAAAAAGGAAGTTGCACATGCGCAGTTACAATACTTTGGTACTTTCTTTGGAGTCCGTTAATAAACCTCAGATTCTTTCTCTTAGGATTTTGAATTAGATGCGGGGCCAAACGAGAAAGTTCATTGAATTTCTTATGATATTCCAGAATGGTCATATCTCCTTATATCAGATAGTAGAATTCATCACTTAACCTCTCAGTTGCTTCTGGAGGAATAAATCTTTCATTGAAAATTTCTTTAAATCTATCCTAGGTAATATTACCTTCTGGATTATCTTTAATGACAGTTTCCCACCAGATTAACGCTTCGTCTTTGAGTGCCCAAGATGCCAGTAATCTTTTCTGATCATCTCACAGCTTGAAACCTTCAAAAATTCTCTCAGCAGAACGCATCCAAGCTTGAGTTTGAATAATGGACTCATTGCTCGAGAACGGTACTCCACCCAGATTTCGATACCTCTTTAATAGAGCTTCTATATCTGATCCTGACTGTGGGAGCACAACTGGCTCATTAGATTGTCGAACCATAGGATTACTTCTTCTGCTTCTACCACTCATTTTTCTATGTCTGCAAATAGCAGACAAAGTGTCAGGCCAATAGAAAAGGCATTTTAAAGCATAGAGACATATACTTGAATGAAAATGTGTCTATTGGGATGTATTTCATTCTGCTTCACTCATTCTAGGATATTACCGATCCTATCTGAAATGAGTTATCCGTCTTATAACACTACTGATTCTATTTCTAACGAGTTCATTAATATGTTATATTCCAGAACTAAGCTTAACCAAAGCTCTGATACCACGTGTGACGACCCCAAACCCCCGTTCCATGGTGGCAAGGGTAATCTTTGGAATATAACACATAAACAAATAATAGCAGAACAGAAATATAATAATACACCAGATAATGTACATCAAATTACACTTGAAATAATAATCATCAGAGTTACACAGTATAACAGGATCATACTTAGTACAAAATACATTTTCAGCTTTACATAAAATGTCGGCAGCGGAATCAAACATAATATACATAACAGGAGCCGAACAGCATAAAAAGAAAGAAGTGATAGAATCCATCTTCAGCTCCATAGCTATCCAGATAGAGCCTGCTAAAACCTGAATACAAGGCTTCCCGTGTTGAAAATAGGGCACCCGAGTTTACAAGTGAAAAAAACCACGAGCCAGTCATGGGACTGGTATGAGAAATCTACTTAACTTATCTTACCATAAGGCCAATCACATGACCACGCCGCTAATGCGGAACGGGTTTACTCCATTGGATCGCCAGTGTTTAAAACAAGTAAATCATTTAAACATTGCAATGCATTTTACAAAAATGAAGCCATTATAAGACTCAGTTCCCATCACACAATGCAACGAAAACCGGAGGATAGAGTTTAACCTTATAATGGCCAAAATATACTTGATACGAATAAAACAAAAGCATTTGATATTATTACTAGTGTTTATATGTTTCAAAAACAATTTCAATCATAAGTATCAATCGTAGACGGCATGGGTACCAAATATCATGTTGCCATATATAGGTTTACAATCAAAACCGCACAATGTCGTATTTGGAAATTGGATTTCCGTCATGAACCAAGGCAAGGGATCATCCTTACCGCTTCGAGATGCTCTAGCCCGCCCCTCAGGACCCAGACTCAGGTGGGCCCTTGGATAGTTAGGGCCAGTCCACACGGAGTGGATTAAAATGCCTGAACACTACGTTTCCCCGCCCTATGTGGCGTAAACTGGTCATATCCCGACCAAACCATCGGCCCCGTAACGACCGATACGACCGAGGTGCCTCGCTATCCATCATCCACATAAGTAAAATGTCCGGGCATGTAAAACCCAAAATACCACTCCTAGCTAGAAGGAAACGCATGTCCTCCCTAATGTCCTCTCCCGTTTCTGGCTTATACCGGAGTGTGAGGCCCGCGAATCAACGCTATACACAAAGCTATGCTAATTAAAGTCGTGCTTTGATCATCAACCACAAGACTCTGCTTTTCAACAAAAGCCTTGATCACTGCATCTCTGCATGCCACATTGTCAATCTAGCTACAACGTCAGACACATATCCATTTACAAGTCTGTTCTGGGTCTGTATGAAAACCAGAGGCACCTTTTTCCTCGTCCCATATGTCCAATACAGGAGAGAGATCCTCGCACATCCGAACAATCAACAAGTATGTCCGGACAACCACCACTATAACCCCTTCAGGGCAGCAACTCCCATCAAAGGCATCAGTAGCCATCCATTCGATGTGAAAATCATCGGTCATGCACCATCTTCATATCTTCTACTTCTAACCGTCGACTAATTATTTGAAATGAGATTTAACTCAGCCTTTTCAAATAATTCACGTATATTTTGAATTCAAATCAATTCATTTCCATGGTTAAATTATTTGACATCCATAATTCAGTTCATTAATATAATTTTCATGTCAAACACATTCAACCATCAAATATCCAATAAATAGAGTAAATTCGGTTTATTTCCTTTCCATATCATTTATAATATTTTATAACGACTTATCGCTATTATTATTTATTTAAAAATAGCCCATTTATTTAAACGATGCTTCAGGCCATAACGCGGCCATGGCGTTGTTTTTCTTCATATTTGATTTACACATATCTGAAAATCTAACCGTTGGATCTTTACAAATTTGATATTGTTGGAAAGATATTTTCAAAACGGACCGAACGGTTCCAGTTTTGGGAAAATCCGACGGTAGGATCTCCCGGTACAATCGTTTGAAGTTACGGTTTCAAAATATGAACTGCAGCGTCGTTATTCATTTTATTTTAATTATATATATATATAATCCATTCTAGCGCTGTTTTTATTCGGATTTGAATTAAACATTTCACATAATCTAACCGTTGGGTCTTTACAAATTTGATATCGTTGGAAAGATATTTTCAAAACGGACCGAACGGTTCCAGTTTTGGAAAATTCGACGGTCGGATCTCCCGTAATAATCGTTTAAAATCACGATTTCAAAACGAGAACTGCAGCCTCGTTATTCGTTTTATTTTAATTATATATATATATATAAATGTAATCCATTCTTCGATTTCCATACCAATTTCATTTCATATATTTGATAAAAGTAAAAATTTTACCCAACACGTATTTATTTCAACACATGACTATTTTCAACACTTCATATATATAATAAAAATGTGATTTTTATTGTTAAAACAATTTATTTCAAACATGAATATTTTTAGCGATTCATATATATAATAAAAATGTGATTTTTATTGTTAAAACAATTTATTTCGAACATGAATATTTTTAGCGATTCATATATATAATAAAAATGTGATTTTTATTGTTAAAATAATTTATTTCAAACATGAATATTTTATATACATGAATATATTTCAACACATGAATAAAATTCAAACACATGAATATTTCAGAAAATTTCGGCAGCATAACGGTAGGGTAGTTAAAACCGGCTCGTCCATGGTCTGTGGACAAGGGGAGTGTGTATATATATATATATATGTGTGTGTGTGTGTGTGTAAATATATTTCACTTACATTTCAGTTTCATTTCAACTCCGTTCAATGCACATATAATTTTTACAACGTATATATAATTTATATAACGCTTACACATGAGGTGTACAACGCTTATATAACTTATACATCGATTATATAATTTATACATCGCCATTCCACATCGTTTTGAATTTAGAAATCTCACATTGTGTTCCACTCCTCCAAAAATTGTAGAAGCTCCAAAAATTCTCCGGTCTCTTCTAGAATGTAGGAGACGTCCACACGAGTCCAATGTCTCATGTTTCATCGAATTTCGTTATGGTATGAAAAAGATGTGATTTTTATACGATAAATCAACTTTGCGACGGTTTTAAAGTGTTGTAACCGTTTAAAATAAACAAACCCGCACCTTTCAGTTAATCCTTCAAAACTTGGTTTATATTTTAATCCCAATCCGTAGCACTAGGTGGAAATCGAGTTGTACCACGCCATAGGGGGTCGAAGGGCGCACGGATCGAGTGTGGTGCGATTCCGATCGATGGCAGATCATGGACGTGGCGGCGCTCCAAACAGCAGGACTTCACGGTGCCAGAACTCCCCAAAAAGTAAACGAAAAATCCTAATCCTTATATGGATTTAAAGCTCTTGAGAATATCCACAAAATTCCCTGAAGGAGCACGGGATTTCACTGATCGATTTGGAAGATAAAGAGGGGAGAAGGTGGGAGCTTTTATCGTCGTCGAGATCTGGAGGTGTTGGGGAGACAGAAATGAAGTGGAGAATTATGATTGGCCAATAATATATATTTAATTATTTGTTTCCAAAATACCCCATTCTCCTTACGAACTCCAATTCAAACTCAATGACTGTCGTCCCTAGCTAAATACCCGATTCCGGACACGATGGAATATGTTTCGTATGCCCATTCGTCTGTTTCAGTCAGTTATTCTTCAAATTAAAACATAAAACATATTAAATATGGATTTGAACGTATATTTTAATTTGCCGGGGCCACATACTGATTCCAAAAATTCCAGAAAAATAAATCTAGCTATGTTTGGATGATACGGTCCCAACAAAACTGATTTCGTCGAATTTGGAGACCGTTTGAAAAATGGCCATTTTCTGGTCGATCCAAATTGATTGAAATTAACCAAACACATTTTCTTTTGCCACGCTCTCGTATTAACTCCAAATATTATGGAATTTGGAATCTAGCAATAATTTGACATTCCAGATCCAACAAAATTAGTTTCGTCGAAAACGGAGGTCGTTTGCAAAATGTCTATTTTCAAGGGCTATATTAACTCCATAACGACCTTTCTGAAAATTCATTTGGCCACAACTTTTGATTCCCACTATGAAATTTCGATTTTTCAGATTCGTTAGAAAGATACTCTTAAACATATTTAAATATTTTTGGTTTCACTAAAATCCGATTTATTTTGAATCCTGTACAGTCAATCAAAGTTCAAATTCAAATTTTCAAACTAACGCGCCATTTCATGCCTTGTTTTATAATTAAAATAAATATATTCGCTAAAACTTCGATCCAAATAGATTTTTGGTCGTTATTATTTAAAATAATTTATTTTCAATATTCAAAATCCAATAAAATAGCCATATTAAAAAATTTAAATTGGTTCTGATTTTCCGGGTTGTTGCAGGGGGGTTTATTCTCTTAGCTGAACACCCAGAGTGTATTTGTGGATGTTAATTAGTGATTAGACAGATCTGACGATGTGGCATTCAAAGTGAATGATGCTATGATGTTCAAAAAAGATAATCGTGACTTTAAGCCTCATCACCCGTGAAATTACAGAAATCGGGCAAGTAGCATGGCTATGTGGTTCATTTCCATTAGGGGTATTATCAACTAGTCTAGAGAAAATTCATTTGCTTATTATTCTTTTCACTTTTGTATGCTTTCGGTAACGGTTGCTGATCACAACCGTGGGTGATTATATGCTTGTCACACTCAAGTTAAATGAGTGGTCGGTCTTGTGTGGCCAGGTTCCAAGATGTTCTTGTTGAACCCAGTGTATTCCTCTCTAAAGAAACACTATCCGAAGGTGGTCCCATACCTGGTCATAGTTGGAAATCCATTCTCCAATAAGCGCCCTGTGGTTTTTGATTTTACATTATGTATGTGGAGCGTGAGATGCAAGCGTTCTGCTAGATTGCTATTTATTTGATTTAGACACTATTATAATATCACCAGATTTGATATCAAAAACATTTTGGGTTATCATAAGGTAAAAATCATCCGCGTTTATGTGTTGATCGGTCTTACGATTATCTTTTCTTTTGAAAGGATTTTTGAGAAGTTAAATCAAATGGTTGGAGTTTACCCACACCAGTTTCATGACTGACAAAGAGCTTATTTTGTTTTGTTTTACCCTAAACTCTTGGGTGCCCAAATTTGTTTGGGCAATCAAGTAGCCGGGATTTTTCAGATACACTTGGAGGTGCTTGGAGCGGGAAGCTTCATCATTAGATAGATACTATTTATTTCCGTTGTGATGTGTTATGTTGTACTCTAACGATGATATGTATACGAAAAATAGATTTGTATTTCAAAAAGTTATGTTGTCTAATATATTTTATTCGTTCCGTTGTGAGATTTGTGTTCTTTGTTTTCTTCTATTCTAACTTTTCTTTCTTTCTATTTCTCACCCTCTAACTTCTTTCTATTAATGATCCGGAAAATTTATGGTGCTTAGTTAGTCGATATGGTATTTGTATCGATGATCAGGATAGGGAATTAGTCGCTTCGTTACAATACCTCACAAATCCACCTCGCATGTAATCGAGAGAGGCCATTAAAAATAAGATGATCGTATATGACATTTTCACAATACCAGTTACATTCTAAATATTTTTGGTAGGGGCACTTCATCTCATCACCTACTTTATAAATGGGAAATACATTTCTTAGAAAAGCTTTTATCCCACTTACATATTATGCACTTGATCTCGGAAGTTTTATGCATATATAATACTCATTATCCATTGCCATAATCTAACTACATCCTACTAAGACTAAATTTGATACCACTAACAGTTTCAAGACACGAACATGGGCTACCCTGTAAGGTTTAATTAAATTAGAAAATAAAAACACAATAAGTTGCACATATACATGAAACAATCAAATTATAATTTATAAATATACATAGTCAGTGTGGTTAAATCAGTGTGTCACCAAATCAATGATTGTATTGATTTGAATTATCACTAACTTTTTAAATTGAATAGTCAAAAGAATACATAAAACAAGCAACTAAGGATACTAAACGCAAATTCATAACATTACATGGCCACACCAAAAAAAGTATGGATGCAAAGAAGATATAGGTGGATACAAATACGATACAGTCGGATACAAAGAACGATACAATAATTTATTTATTTCTTCTAATATTTAACCTGTGAAGCTGGTCATTAAGTCTACTAATTTCATTTTGCAAAACTAACAAACTGAGTTTGCAGCATTGTAAGTTTATGTTGTAATTCATTTGCGTAGTCAGTGTCTTGACTTGGAAACGGATGGTCCATCCACTGCCAAAAGGTACACCCTACGGGATAAACAGGACGTCTAAAATAACGACGACCAATGTTAACTCTAGTCAAAATAACATCATCTACAGTGGCATACCCACACTCACATATTATAATTGGTGAGTCAACTTGTTGTTCGTTTTCCACTTGGTTGTTCTGATGCCGACGACGCAAGGCAGCATGACTTTCCCGTCGACGAAGCCTTTCTTCATGTTGTCGTTGTTCTCAGTTTTGTCTTTGGAGTTCTTATTGCTCTATTTCGTACTCATGTAAATCTTCATAGTGCCTTTCATGCATTTCTATGTAGAAATAAGTAGGAGTTTATGGTGATGATGAGTTTGACGGTTCTAGTCCTTCCATGGGACCTTCATAGTCATATAATATAGGAAGAGAAATAGGCATTTTTTTACTATAAACAGAAATAGACATTGTTTTAAATTAGAAAAGATTCTTTCGCTTTTAATAAGTTAATTTTTGAAGTTATTTCAAATTAGATTTATTTTTCTTTTGTCCCCTATTTTTTTTCCACATTTTGACATATAAACATATTTAGTCAATGTTAATTTATTTACCAATACATCAATGGTTTGGCAAACACATATATACAAAACTTGCACAATATCAACACATGAAAACATATAAATACAAAACTTCAAGTATAAATAAACCCGAAATTTTCAAATTAAAAACCCAAACATATAAACATTCAAATAAAAAATGAGTAGAAAGTCCCTAATTTAAGACAATCGTTATACCCAAATCACACAGAGATTTTGAATTTAAACCAAAATATGTTAGAGATGAAATAACCTAAAAAAAACTCAAAAGATGAAGCCTTAACTGCCCATATTTTCCCAAAATGATTCAAATCAGAGGTATAGAGTTTGTAAAATAGAAGCCATCAGATGTGTAGAGTTTGTAATCAAAGGTATAGAAGCAATCAGAGGTGTTTTAGAGGTGTTTGTGGAGAGTGCTTGCGGTGAGTTGCTCGAGAGAGAGAGAGTAGAGTAGATTAGAGAGATTTCTTTGCGAGGAAGTATTTCATGAAGGGAGGGGAAACGTCGTGCCAAAATTTCACATAGTGGAAGCATAGATTGGTTTAAATCATCAGATTAACCATGCATCAATGGTTGCAGCTTTGTATATTCGGATAACATGGATAGATGAGCTGGATTGGACATATGTAATGCAACGATTTTGACTGGTATTGCATGTCACAACACTAAAATTCCCACCACAACAGCACATTCAAATCTAATGCAATGACTTATGAGTATTGTTGCAGAAGATCAAAAAGAAGCATAACTTTTGTAAGGCTTTGTTTGAAACGTCCACAAAAAGCGTCGCATATGCCCACTAATGCCATAATGCAGGATGGGAACTAGACCCAAAACCACTTTGAACCGACTTGATGTTTGAAAACTAACTTGCAGAGATACTTATGAGATGATTTAAAGGTGTAGACCTTTGAAACGAAAGGAGTGCTCACTGATATCTCTGGTTAAATAGCATGAACAAACTTATAGCAGTAAACCTCTATGTTCTGGGGTTTCGTTCAGTCTTAGAACAAACTTGTATGGACGAATGTCTGCAAAGTATCTCTTAGAATCACGTATGTTTGTTTTTACAAATATACCAAGTATGGTGGCTGTAACAACCGGGGTTTTCGCGATCCTGAGTAATCGACATACAACACCATGTCGATTGTTTAAGCATCGGAAATACCGGATAGTTAATGAAAGAAAATAGAGGGTAAGAATAGATAAGATAGAAACTTAGAATAGAAGAAGAAGAACATACAACATCAGAGTAACACGAATCTCACAATGGAACGAACAATATATAATAGATACATAACTTTGAAATAAAACTAGTATATGTATACAGTAACATTTATCAGAGTACAATACTTACAACACAGCGGAAATAATAATAGCTATATAATCCTGAAGCCTCCTGCTCCATCTCTCCAAATATATCTGTAAAATCCTGACTACTTGACTGCCCGTACAAAATTGGGCACGCAAGAGTTTAGGGTAAACCAAAACAAAACAAACTCTGGGTCAGTTATGGGACTGGTGTGAGTAAAACAGTTTAAAACAGTTTGAGCAATAAAACGATATCTCATAAGACCACGCCATATAACGGAACGGGTTTCTCCCTTATGAGAATCCTAAATAATCTTTATATCGAAATTCTTTTGATATTATAATAGTGTCTATCAACCACAATATAATAATTATCTAGCAGAAACGCTTTCATCTCACGTTCTACATATATAGTATACAATCAAAACCGCGAGCACTTATTGGATAATGGATTTCCAACTATGACAAGGTATGGAACCACCTTTCGATTGTGTACCTCTAGAGAGGAATACACTGGGTTCAACAAGAACATCTTGCAACCCGGCCACACATGACCGACCACTCATTTCGCTTGAGTGTATCGAATATATATCACCAACGGTTGGGATCAGCAACCGTTTCCCGAATGGGACAGCATCGAATAGATTAAAGAAGGAAATGAATATTCTCTAGATAGGTGATAATACACCCTAATAGGAAGCAACCCACTTAGCCATGCTGCTTGCCCGATTTTTGTCATTTCCCGGTTGTGAGGCTAGAAGCCACGCTTATCTCTGATAGATCACACATTTATTCACTTTGAATGTCACATCGTCATACCCGCCAAATCACAAATTGATTTCCCCAAAAATACAATGGGTATACAGCTAAGAAAAACGAATTCCTCCGCCACCAAACGCAAATACGTTTAAAGAGATCAACTTACGCGATCTATTAAATATACTCTATCAGACATTCTTCCATACTGGTCGTCCTGGGACTGGACAAACCGAAGGCACTATTCTATAAATCCATTTTAGGCAATTTCTACCTAGGATTGCCAGAACAGCCCTTGCGTAACTCCGTCTTCAATTATCTTCATCGTATTTGATTTGCAAAGCTAATGCCATACAGAGTGGTTTTCAGATAATATATCTGATCCCGGTCTCTCCGTATTGACAACGGAAATGGTCAAAATCTTCAATAGTCGGTGATTTAACTATCAAAGGAAAACATGTGTACAAACAACGGTCGTATTTCCAAATGGAAATCTTACCGAGCAAATCATCAATCAACACTGATCCATTTTGATTTAATTTGTCATTCAATTATCCATTTCCCTATTCTTGTTTCCATATATTCAACATTTCTTATTTTCTAAATTTAGAAAATATACGTTATCAACATTGGAAAACAATTGCATTTCTTATTTTCTATATTAGAAAACATTTCTGATTCTTATTTGGAAAACATTTCCAAAACTCCTACATTTGGTTTTAAACAGATGTTTAAATAAAACATCTCTATGCCAACTCAAAACATTACACTCATTAACTAAATTCACTTAACCAACCTTCACTATCGAACCTTAACCATTCCTTAGTTAAAGATGGAGTCAATCAAGTTGGGGTATAACTACCTCTCAGACCTTAACTGAACAACATCTCTAACCTCGAAATAGACAAAGTACCCTTTTAAATCTTTAACAAACTTCCTTACGTAACTCTCGGATTCTATTTACGAATCCAATTCTTTATTGAAAACATTGATTATAACTATAGCGTTATAATCCCTACTTCCAAAATATCTAACTTCAAATTATAACTTTTATTCCTTAATTTAACTAAATAACTAAATAGAAAATTTATAAATAAATCATTAAATCTTGATTTAAGAACGAAAAGTGTACTTTCCCGAATTCGATAAAAATCGAATTTCAACGTATAATTCTCTTTCGATAACTCATTTTCGAATAAACTATATTCGATTGACTCCTTTCGAATAAACTATATTCAATTAACTCCTTTCGAATAAACTATATTCGATTAACTCCTTTCGAATAAACTATATTCGATTAACTCCTTTCGAATAAACTATATTCGATTAACTCCTTTCGAATAAACTATATTCGATTAACTCCTTTCGAATAAACTATATTCGATTAACTCCTTTCGAATAAACTATATTCGATTAACTCCATTCGATTAACTCTATTGGATTAATTCTTATCGATTAACTCTTATTCAACTTACTCTATTCAAATAACTCTTATTCAATTTACTCTATTCAAATAACTCTTATTCAATTTACTCTATTCAAATAACTCTTATTCAATTTGCTCTATTCAAATAACTCTTATTCAATTTACTCTATTCAAATAACTCTTATTCAATTTACTCTATTCAATTAACTCTTATTCAATTTACTCTATTCAAATAACTCTTCTTTGAATAACTAGTTTTATTTTAATCCTATTTCCTATCTTATTCAAATTCCCATTTGAATTTCTATTTCAAATCCTAATTTTTCTTTATAAATGTTTTAATTTACAAAATAACTATTTTAATCCATTATTCACATCGAATGTGAATAATATTTCTTTGATATGTCAATTCAGTTTGATTTCGTATTTTAAAATAATATTCCATTTCCAAATTCTATATATACTTCTATTTATAGAATTAATTATACGAAATCTCCTTTTTATTTTTAACACTTAAATATCAATTATAATTCCCTTTATAAATGTTGAGTTCACATTTTACTTAACATATCAGTGTCAAAACCGATTTCTACTCCTCTATATAAGTTCAGACTTATATATCCAATTTATTTAATGATAAAATAATTTGCTTAATTTATAAAACATATTTATAAATTAATCTTCCCAATTTATCTGTTAAAACAGATTTCTATTTAATTCCATTTTAAATAAATATTTTCCATTTCTTTTTTATCCTGCAAATTTTCCTTTTTATTTTATTTGTTTTCCAAATATTCCCTTTACATAATTCTATTTATTTTCCAAACAAATATTTCTTTTATATAATTCTATTTATTTTCCAAATATTCCCTTTCATAAAATCCTTTGATTTTATAATTATCTTCTTTTATAAAATTCTTTGATTTTATAATTATTTTCTTTTATAAAATTCTTTGATTCTACATCCCAATATTTCTTACGGTATTTAAAATACCAAATAACAATGATCGATATCATTCAAACACACATAATCAACGAAAGATTATATATCACATCATATATTACAATATATGAAAAGAACAGTATTATAAATATTGAGGAATCCAGTTGGTTTCCTCCAACCTGTTTCCCTGCATCACAGATGTTAAAAAATATGATTAACTTCGAGTTCATTTCAATATGAAATATTCTGATAAACAGAATCAATATTTGATTAATGATATATATATATATCATTATCTATAATTTTAACCAATCAATTAGCAGATCCAAATAGTCAACACGCAGAATCAACCATCATCTATCAGTTCTAAAATTATAACTGGGTAGAGTTAGTGAGATTTACTCACACTGGACGATCATCGTTAAATAACGATAATTGTCGTTGATTCAGATCAGACAATTTATTTCGCTATAAATCGTAATGACACTACAAGAAAAACCGAGATTAGCGACAGATTTTTAGCAGCGGAAAATTCCGTCGCTAATTTGCGATGGATTTCCATGTGATTTGCAAGGGATAATTTTTTTGTATTTTCAAACTTTTTTCTTTTATTTATTACCGTCGCCTTCTGTCAACCCTCACTAATCCGTTGCAAATTGCGTCAAATTACCGACAGAAAATTTCTGTCGCTATTTTCCGCTGCAAATACAGGCAGAATACCGACGGATATTTATCGAAGCTATTTTGCAGCAGAATTCCAACAGATTTGCAAGAGATAAAAATATCAGTTTATTATAATAATTATTTAATAATTAATAATAAAATTTAATAATTATGAAATGGTATCTAGTATTCATTAATTAATTTTATATAATTGTATTTAATAATGACAGTTGATAATTATAGTTGATATATATATATATTATAATTATAGTTGATAATTATATTTTATATTTCGAAAAATTAAGAAATTTGAAATAATCTTGAATAAGTTTGAAATAAATCATAAAGTTTATAAAACCAATTATTATTCGACACGAAATAACCAAAATTTCTAAACTTTAAAATATTGAAAAATATCATTTAATTGTTTAATTTAAATTGTATATACACTACAAGAAAATTACCCTTTTACAACTGACGTTCTGCAACAGTTTGATAAACCATTGAAAATATATAGGGCTTTTACAACATATAACCGAGTAAATGTCGTGGAAAGCATACTTAAAAAAAAATTAAAGGCAAAATGTTGTAAAATAAACTACCTTAACTACTATTTTAAAACGTTGTGGAAACATATCTTTAGTAACAAAATATTTGTATTATAAAAGATTGTTTTCTTAAAACAACATTTATTTGATGTCGTTGTATTCTATAAATAATGACAAATTTTAACTGTCATAAAATAGGATATTACGGTAAACTGTTTAAGCCATGAAAATTGATTTCACAAAGAGAGATTGCATTATAATAAAATAATAAAACAATCATGTATTATTATGAAAATTCATGAAATCAATTTTATTTTACTCATTGCAAATAGATATGATTCAAAGTTATTCAATATATATATATTTAAAAATGGTAGGAGATGTAAACAACCTGCAAAAAAAAGTCATTAAAAATTATGAATCTATAAAAGTTTTGAATCGCAAAAGCGATGCAACAGAAAATTAAAAAAATACAAGCTTTAAAAATATTAGATTATAAAAATTGTTTAAATTTCTAAGGAAAAAAACTGTCTTTAAACATTGAATCTTAAATGAAAATATAGGAAATATTAAGTATTTTAAAGGCAAAAACTTGGAAAAAAAAGATATTGCATTAGATCTATTTGATTTGGGGGAGCCTTAGCCGTTAACTTTGGGGGAGCCTCAGCCATTAGATCTGCAATCCATGTGCTGGTACAAATAATTTTTGTTATCTACTCACCAATCCATGTGCTAACTTTGGGGGAGCCTCAGCCGTTAGATCTACAATCCATCCAACTAGCGATCCGAGTCATTTGGCGAAAGCACATTTGTGCTAATCCATTTTTCCCTTCGATTCCTTATCGTTCAGATTTCCTCGTTCACAGAACCCTAACTTCCCTTATTCCCAATTGCCATCCACATCGCGTTCGATTTGCTAATTCTGGCAAAGGTTCGGAAGTGATTCCGGCGATTCAGGCAGGCACATTAGCGATTCCCGTCCAGCGATTTGGTTTCAAATTTCTAGCGAAGGCACAATGGCGATCCAGGAAGGCAGGCATGACAACAAAGCGATTTCAGCGAAGGGTATTCTTTTAATCTTCTTGGATGGTTAGTAATTCAATAAGTTGACGGTGTTTTAATTTTATTTGTATGTTATTGTATTTATACTGCCTGTTTGTAGAACCCATTCGGCCATTCCCTGAAATTACAATTTGTAATGGATGTTTTAATTGACAGTGTATACAAATTTGAGATTTAAAGTTTTCTTTTGCAATATAGGTTGTCAGTGTTTTTCTTTCTAACTGTAATTAAGAGACATGATTCAGGCATAAGTTGTATTGTTAAAATGGTTGCTTGTTAGGATATGAACGTGAATCAACAATGATCTTTTTTCTTGTGACTCTGCAGTTGAATTGATTGTGATAGTTTCTTTCACTAATGAAACTGTAACATTTTTCTTTGTGGTAGATGATGAGTTCTTTGAAGTTGTGCATTAACCTCATTAAGCCCTTCTTCAAAGATTTTGTACCATTTCCTGCGAAAGTAAGATTTGACTGCATATAGCAAAAGTAGTTGTTTCCACAAAATACTTGGTTAAGCCTCAAGTCAATATGTACCTGCTAAAATGTTTGAAATATTTGCATATGGTATCTGAGTTGAGTTAATGTCTATAATCACCATAGGAGAGTTCATTATCCCGGTGAAATCTTATAGTTTATATGGCTCCTCTTTACGGCGTTGATATTGCAACTTCTTTTGGGTTAACATTTCAATTTCACCTTATGCTCTCTATCTTTCTTCCTTCGTAATTCTGTTATGACATGAAAAAATTGTGTCTACCGCCCAGCTATTGAATGAATTTGTGTAGGAGAGGCAAGTGTGTGTTTTTTTAATTACATCGATGCCTTCTTTTCAGCATGTTTTAAAAGCTATGAAATTTCACATTGACATGCTTTTATAAGTTTAACATAGACTAAGGTAAATTTTTGATACTTTATTTTGTTTTCATTACTAAGTTTGCATCACACATTCTGTGTGTATATTGTTTTCTGTCACTATTGTAGTTTTATTCTTTTGATAATTAGGGGAACTCATAATTCACAGTGAATTGAAGCTTAACTAAAGTTTATATGGTTAGTTCATTTAATTGTCCATTTCATCAAAATTTTCATCGTTAATCTCAATTACTAAACTCAATATTTCTTTATAACTTGGTGACATTTCTACGAGTTATGTGTATTTTAATTTTAGTTTATTTTTGAATTGTTCATGTTTTTCCCTTTTTTTATTTGCTAGAAATCTACAACCATGTGTTATGCTAATATAACATGAATTGCTCAATTTAACATCACAAAAATGTAGGTACAGCTCAACTGCTTATCTAATGTGATTTTCTACTAATACAGCTATTTATACTTATATGGAATGATTGAATTTCACAAATGCATTAATTTTGTATACATTACTCTGCAGTTAGCTTCCCTGTAAAAAAAATCATGTCACAAAGCCTGTTTTAATTTTACATTATTATAAATAGAAACATTTATGTCATTACTTATAAAGGAAATGATTCATATAGGTAATTTTTAGTGTTCTCATGATCACCTTCTTCGAATAGTTTTCAATCCATATAGGACTACCATAAAAAAATTTATGCACTCTTTATTAGCTTTCTCAGAAGTAGTTTCATACATGACTTATTTATTCATTTTTTCAAACTATTGCCCTCTTTATTTTTGGTGTTGTATTGAAGAAATTAACTCATTAATATTGTCAATTTGTTGCCAGGTAATAAGCATGATATCTTTGATTGAGCTAATTTTAGGATAAAGATGATTAAAATTGCATTAATGCTGTTAATGATGGAGATTATCAGTAAAAATGTAATTAATTCTTCAGTAATGTTTTAAGGTCCATCACCATTAGAGTAAAAACAAAAACGTATTCACATCATGACCTGTGCCATGATGGAAATATATTAGAAATGGTTTTAACTATTCAGTTTTCTCTTTCAAGGTTAAGAGTTGACAATAGTATGCTCAACATTTAAGTGCAGTATGACAATGCAAGCTCTTTTAAATCAACAGTGGTTGGCCAATGTAATCTGTCGTCAATTAAACCAGATGGTACTTTGGGTGAATGATCTGACACAACTCAGGTAATATATTGATTTAAATTTCATATTAGTATTAAATCTGACATTAATTAAATTAAAGAACCTGTCAAAAATGAACCCGTTATTATTTGTCAAAAATAAGAATAGAGATATGGTTCGGCAAGATGTTCTTTACTCTCTAACCCTAATTTGAAATTCATTCGATGCTCTATGTTTAAGAGTGAATTTTTATTTTTCTTCATATTATGTAACGGTTGACAAATTTTGTGATATTCTGACCCAATGTTGCCTCCGTAGAATTTCCTGATGATGCTGGGATATTTTGCCGACACCCGTTGGATATGCTGTCGCTTGACCTACCATCATCTACGATGACTGTGATACTTTCCATCTATAGCTATACGCTTTACTTTAGGGGAATTCTTCTATTCAACCACTTTTTTCCCATCAGGTAATATCCACGTTAATTCATATACTCAGTTGATACCGATGTGAATTAGATGTTCCATAGCAATACCGACCTCATGAATCCATCGGTTGAACTTGAGAAGTGTAGTGCTCTATTTCATTTTCTATCAGCAATACTGACCTCATGAATCCATTAGTTGAACTTGGTAAGTGTAGTGTTGTATTTCAATTACCATGGTTAATACTATATTTTAATTCTTGATTGTTCTTACTATTATCTAAATCTTCAATCAATGTTTTGCTACCTACCAGATTACTGTTTTGTATAATGTTAAGTGTCAAGTTGCTTTAATATGAAAGATTTTTTGTAAAGTATTTTTTGACCATTATATTAATAATCCATCATTTAATCCGAATGAATTATTTAGTTGTCCAGAATAAAATGCCATTTCCTATGACTTCTAAGTTCTAAGTTATTTTTGCACAATTCGATTCATATGTTTTTTCTTCTTATTGTGATGATTTATATATCTATTATATTTTTTGATTCCATCTCTTACATAGTCTATTTATTGAAAAGTGAGATCTGAATAAACTTACAGTGTAAATTCATATCAAAAGATGACTTAAACAATAATCCAATGGCATTAATTAGGATAACATTTTAAATCTACGAACCCGATTCATGTGTTTTTTCCTTCCTGTTATGATGATTTATGTATCTATTTTATTATTATTGAAAAGTGTGATATGAACAATAAATTTACGGTGTTAAATCATTTCAGTAGATGATGTAAATAGCAATCGAATGGCATTAATTAGGGAAACATTTTAAGTTTCCAAATTACGATATACCTTTCTCTGATTAGATATATGGCTTATGTTTCTTTCGGTTGTTTCCCTTTTTCTGCATAAGCGACATTCAAAAAGTTACTGAATTCCATTTTTCAGTGTACCTTGAATTTTTTAATTGCTTTGGTTGCATAATAAATTTCTGCGAAGTCAAATTCGTTTGCTCCTACATGATTGCATGAAATTGCAAGGTTATTTCCGCATGTTATCTGTCCCTATATACATCTGTGTGAGGCTTAAAAGCATAGTACTCTAACAACGATGTTGGGCAGAATTAGCTTCATAGAAACAAATAACCTGTCCTCAAAGTTGCAAAGACTAACTTGAACTTTTTATCGCCATTGTTTTCTACTGACGGATAAGCGAGATACTATTGACTAGACCTTGAAAAAATAGATTTATGTGATGTTTCCAGTTTTTAGAAAGAAAAGAACTCAAAATTAGTCACTGGTATTAAGTAAGAGAGTTTGTTATCAATCATCAAATCATTTTCAGATATGAGTGTGAACAAAATCTTGGATATGATACATTATAAGCAGGAAAACTCTGCATTATTTTTAATGATCAACCTCAAGATAAATATGTCATGTTTTCTCATCACAATGAATATTTTATACTGGAGTGGCATTTCTTCATTCATTAACTAGTAAATCTAAACATGGGAGCACAGGAGGATGTGTACAGAGTACGCAATGGGCACTTCATGTTGATTAGACACAGAGGCTGGTTAGAAATATGCATTTACAGTCAATATTTAGCCTTAACTATTTAACCTTGACAAATACTCATTTAACTCCCCATCCAAAATCCAGATTGGCAAAATTTAGGTCAATCAACAATGAGAACTCCAACTCCAACAATATGCATTGCAGTCGCGGATTTTTGGTGCATTATATGTATTTAATTCACTAAATCGCTTCTTATAAGTTGAATATGTTCTAGAGAATGATGGCAAATTCATGTAACACCATACTTACAAGTTGCAGCGGGTCTAATTATAGAACATGAAACTCCATTGAAATGACCAGAAAATAACGCATATCAGTTTATTTACATTAGTTGTCCCATTGATAAAATGAAACATGATATTAGGCTACTTTTGTAGATAATTATCGAAAGCGCATATTGTATGTTACTGCATCTTTCTTTTGTTACTTTACAACTCTAACTGGGAACATTTTTTGATGTGGATGCAGGTTGTTTGGATGGTAGGGATGCTTTGCTCCTTGTATACTACTTTTGTTTGATGTGGCTGGTCGGTTTAATTTTGCTAAATAGTCCGAGCTAGTCATTATCTGTAATGAATCGTTTGAATACTCGGGAGTTTCAAAATAATTTGAGTGGTGCACTTGGTGCCGAACCGGATGCAGCAATAGTTTCAAAGAAGGCACGTACAACAATAATCAAAAGTAGTGAAGAAGGAAGCTTGGTAGATTTTGACATATTTAGTAAGTTATTGTCTAAGCTACACTGATTAACAAAATTCTGTTAGGTTTTAATGTACTAAAATTAGTTGAAGCTCCTTCGGATAAAGGTTTTCTGGTGTTGTTCTTTTTTACATGTTAATATGGATGTTGTTCTTTCTTGAATGTGATTATAGATGTTTTTTCTTGCTAATTTATCTTTGTCTTTTTTCATATGCTATTTCAGTGTTCACAGTTGAATGATGTTAGTTCGATATATGTATGTGTGTGTGTGTGTATATATATATAGGCAGATTAGAAGGGGAATAGCGGCGGATTACCAACAAAAAAAGTGAGGTTAAGTTTACTTCAATTTTATTTCCGTCGCTAATCCCTTGGCAATTAGTAAGGGTTTACCAAAGTCTTTTATAAATAATAATTTATTATAAATTACTTATCCGTCGGTAAAAAGTCGGTAAATAAAATAAAATAAAATTAATAAATAAAATAAATTTTTTATTAAAAAATAGTAAAATGACGTAAAACTGTCGGAAAACTCATGCTATATTCCGTCGCTAAATCTGACACAATTACCGTCATGGTTTTTACCGACCACCAGGTTACGTTGGAAATCCGTCGCTAAGACCTGTTTAGCGACGGATTTGAAGCAGATTCTGCCGCTGCTATTTGCTGTTTTTCTTGTAGTGTGAGCTCCAATTCACTCCTAGTCAGTTCATTGTGTAGCCGTCGTCCATACGATCCTAACAGATCATGTTTTGTCCAATTTGGATAACGTATGAATACTTTATGAAATTTACAAGTTATACGGATTTTAATTTGAATTAAACTTAAACAATTTAAACCGGGCCTCACCCCAAATTCTTCACCGGCCCAACTACCCAACCATCCCACTGCCAAGGTAAACCCGCTTCGCTCCTAATCTCCTTCCTCTTCTTAAATCCGTATTCCAGCAAATACACGCAAATCTTCACACGCCTCAATCCTCACCGAAAACTTCATCGTTCCGGCAACCGATATCTCCATTCATCCTCTCTTCGACTGCTTTCTCCTACTGACACTCCAACCCTCAGCTCGCTGCCACCGTGGAGCATCGTCGCTACAGCCCTTACACGGAACATCAAACAAAATCATCACGTAAATCCCCAAAAACTCGCACGGGATCTCCACTTCATCTCACGTATTCAACTACGTATTCGAAAGCAATTATTTCCTCCTCAATCGATCACAAATCTCAACCCTAACCTTACTGCCAATATCTCGTTCGATAGATATCATGTCGAACCAAGCAAGGCTTATATTAGATTGTAGAGAATCACTTCACGAATCTAAACAAACTTGTTTCACGCTTTCTGGAAATTTATTCAATTTGATTTTGAATTTTTAAAGCTTGCAAATGTTTGCAGTAGGAAGAAAACTGGCGGCTTGTACTCGTTGACCAAAGGGAAAAATGTATAAGGGTTTAGGTTGTGTAGGGATATTTATAGGATAATTATAATATTTTTTTATTCGATTTTTATATTCCATTTTAACGAATCGTTGTTTCTATTTGTCATTTAAAATTCCTACAACCAAACGAAATATCCAAAAATCATGAAAATGGGCATGCAGCTACAGTTTGACATTACGGACCTAATGAAACTAGTTTCGTCGAATTCCGACTTCGTTTGCTCACACAGCGTATTTTTAAAGTCTAATTATTGACTATTTTTCACATTAAAATCCCGTACGGCCACATACTGACTCCAAAAATCATGGAAATTGAAACCCAACAATAATTTAATATTCCGGATCCAACAAAATTAGTTTCATCGAAAACGGAGCTTGTTTGCAAAAGTGACAATTTTTAAAGCTCTAAATAAACCCATTTAAATATAAATATATTTAAAAATAACTAAATTAAATATAAATAAATTTATATCATCATATATATATATATATATATTCACAATAGAATATCATACAGCTCCAATTGGATTTACAACTCGATATTCAAATCCCAGTTGAATCGATATTCAATTTATATTGAAAAATTCATTTATAATATAAATAAATCGTTATAAATTATAAAGAAATTCCATAGCGACTTTTTGAAAATTTGAGTTGGACATACATCAAAATCTACATGACGAAATCCCAATTTTTCTCTTCCATTAGAAAAATATAATTCACCAGCTCTGAATGTTTCTTGTTTCATAGAAATCCAACTTAAAACGGATTATGTATATTCGTTTAAAGTTCAAATCGCCAAATTACGAACTGCAGCGCCATTTCGAGCTCGATTATAATTATAATATAATTATACGTTTAACTGTCGTTTAAATAATATATTCGTTATTCTAATTCAATTCTAAACTGAATTAAATATCATAAATGATCCAATTCACACAATATTGTGAATTCAATTATTTTCGACTAACTCAGAATTATAATATATTTTTATATTCTAAATATTAATTAAATATTCAATATTATTTAATTAAACCATTTTAAATCTCTAAATTACTATTTAAATAATTAAATAAATTAATTATTATACCTTAAAAATACGGGACATTACATTCTTCCCGCCTTAAAATAATTTCGTCCACGAAATTGCTAAGGTACAAAATAAACCTTGTTGACTGGTTAGAACTTATTTGTTCATTTCTTAATTTCTGTTTCAACTGAACCAATTTAATTTCAATTAAATATTTATTCATTCCTACGAACGGAATTTTCAAAAATCCTGATATTTTTCGAACACCTTAATTTTTCGAAAAATTTCGCCAGCACCTCCTTTGTACTGGTCAATAGCACAAACTCCAACTCGCCTCTCTAGGCCTTCTTCAACCCAAAAGAAAATCAAACAGCCAAGCGGCTTGCCAATTCGGCTCATACAAATCTCAAACCCATATATAATATAAACCGGTACCTTTTTGTCGGGCATATCAATATATTATTTCCATGTGTTATCAATTCTGCATATACCAGTGTCATCCCAATCATTTGGTTATACCCAAGCCAAATTCTGTTCTTAACTCAGATTCCATTTTTAATTTCACTCTTAAATTAGCAGTCAAATTCCATTTCGGATTATCTCTAATCCGATCTAATTCGATACTTTCTATCTCAATTCATTTTCCACTTAACTGGTTTCAATTCAATTTCTATTTCTATTTGCTTTTACAAATTCTAATTTAATTTGTTTTAATTCAAACAATCTCCCCAAGTGAATTTTAAACATTTTAGCTTTTCTAAAACCAGATATCCCTTTTCAGAATTCAAAACAACTTGCTTTCCACAAAACCTTTGGTAGTAATCCGTCACTTAGCAACTCGAAAATCAACACTGATGATGTGGCCAGCATCATCAGAATTATTTCCCTGCGACTAAAGTGAGTTCAATACTATAACATTTTCAAAACTCATTTCTTAAAATCCTCCATTTTGAAATCAATTAAAAATACACTTCACAATGCTCGTAAACAATTTAAAATCACCCAGGATTTTAATATTTCCATATACTTAATCCAAATCCATTTACAAACACTTTTCCTAGTTTCCAGAATTTCTAATTCCAAATTCTGATTTAATTCATTTCATAACAATTGTATGAATTTTATTTGGTTATATATACATAACCAACTCAATTTTATTCTTATTCAAATTATATACCAACCAACACTTCCAATATACTATAATAATTCGAATTTTAATCATTTTTTATATCAAAATATAATTTGGATAAAATTATTTCATTTACCCTTTTTCAAAACATACAGTGTCGGTTTATCGTATTCGAGTGTTTATAAACTCCTACCGATACAGTGGATCAAACAGATCGACCAGAACCCATAAACGACTCAACCAATAAATCTCCACGATATAAAATCATTTTTTTTATCAAATAACAAATACGTTCACTCGTATATATACACTCAACTCAATCTAGGGTATTACTAACCCCATCTCTATCGAGTTACGCCACAGGGCCAACGTAATTACTTAACCTCTCTCTGATACCAACTGTAACGACCTAGGTTTTCGCGATCCTGAGTAATCGACATACAACACCATGGCGATTGTTTAAGCATCGGAAATACCGGATAGTTAATGAAAGAAAATAGACGGTGAGAATAGATAAGATAGAAACTTAGAATAGAAGAAGAAGAAGAACATACAACATCAGAGTAACATGAATCTCACAACGGAACGAACAATATATAATAGATACATAACTTTGAAATAAAACTAGTACATGTATACAGTAACATTTATAAGAGTACAATACTTACAAAACAGCGGAAATAACAATAGCTGTATAATCCTGAAGCCTCCTGCTCCATCTCTCCAAATATATCT
Source organism: Allium sativum (assembly GCA_030737875.1). Classification (NCBI taxonomy): domain Eukaryota; kingdom Viridiplantae; phylum Streptophyta; class Magnoliopsida; order Asparagales; family Amaryllidaceae; genus Allium; species Allium sativum. The sequence continues at coordinate 842,158,560 of CM060919.1, read as the reverse complement.
GTAAAATCTCGACTACTTGACTGCCCGTACAAAATTGGGCACCCAAGAGTTTAGGGTATATCAAAACAAAACAAGCTCTGGGTCAGTCATGGGACTGGTGTGAGTAAAACAGTTTAAAACAGTTTGAGAAATTAAACGATATCTCATAAGACCATGCCGTATAATGGAACGGGTTTTTCCCTTACGAGAATCCGAAATAATCATTATATTAAAATTCTTTTGATATTATAATAGTGTCTATCAACCACAATATAATAATCATCTAGCAAAACGCTTTCATCTCACATTCTACATATATAGTATACAATCAAAACCATGAGCACTTATTGGATAATGGATTTCAAACTATGACAAGGTATGGAACCACCTTCCGATAGTGTACCTCTAGAGAGGAATACACTGGGTTCAACAAGAACATCTTGCAACCCGGCCACACATGACCGACCACTCATTTCGCTTGAGTGTATCGAATGTATATCACCAACGGTTGGGATCAGCAACCGTTTCCCGAATGGGACAACATCGAATAGATTAAAGAAGAAAATGAATATTATCCAGATAGGTGATAATACACCCTAATTGGAAGCAACCCACTTAGCCATGCTACCTGCACGATTTTTTTCATTTCCCGGTTGTGAGGCTAGAAGCCACGCTTATCCCTGACAGATCACACATTTATTCACTTTGAATGTCACATCGTCATACCCGCCAAATCACAAATTGATTTCCCTAAAATACAACGGGTGAGATAACCCGAACTTCCCCGTGAAGGAAAGCCTAGATTGCTTTGAGGACAAGACGAATCAAAACACAAACAGAAGAACATTTCAATGCTTATTACAATAATTCCATCAGAATACAAGAATATACAGAGTATGAATAAATATTATACATCAGAGAAATATCAGATATTTAAATTACATTACATAGCAGCGGAAAAACAATACAAAACACAACTGAAGGAGATATACGGATACAGAGCTTTCCGAATATCATTCCAGCTGTAAACCAGGATCCTGTGAATATAAATCTACAAAACCAAAACTACTAGCTGCCCGTGGAAAATAAGGGCACCCGGAGTTTAGGTTAAAACAATAAACTCCAGGTCAGTCATGTGACTGGTGTGAGAACTAAAACAGTTATTGATCTTTATTTTAAAGTTAGGTAAATCCAGGGACCATGCCGTATAACACGGAACGGGTTTCCTCCCAAGAATACCAGTGCATAAAAACAACAGCGTAATGCTAAATAAAGAACAATGAAGCTATTATAAGACTAAGGTCCCATCACACAATGCAATGCAAGCCGGAGGATAAAGTTTTACCTTATAATAGCCAAATATGCTTGGTACGTGAAATTTCATCTTTTATTATTACTATAAGTGTATAGTGTCAAAACAATTTCAATCATAAATATCAATCATGGACGGCATAAGTGCCCCCATACCACTATGTCACCATATATAGGTTTACAATTAAAACCGCAAAATGTCGTATTGGAAGTTGGATTTCCGTCTGTGAACCGAGGCAAAGGATCGTCCTCACTGCTTCGAGACGCTCTAGCCCGTGTCTCAGGCAAGCGCGCAGACAAGCCTTGGATCGTCAGGGCCGGTCCACTCGATGTGGATTAAAATGCCTGAACACTGTGTTTCCCCGCCCTACGGGGCGTAAATGAGCCAAATGACTCCATCGGTCCTGGATCGACTGATATAACCGAGGCGCCTCGCAATCCATCATCCACATAAGTAAAATGTCTAGGCATGTAAAACCCAAAACACCACACCTAGCTAGAAGGAAACGCATGTCCTCCCTGAGGTCCTTCTCCCATTTATAGTTCACGCCGGGGTGTGAGGCTCGCGAATTAACGCTACACAAAGCTACGCTATATTAAAGCCGTGCTTTGATCATCAATCACAAGACTTTGCTTTTCAACAAAAGCCTTGATCATTTGCATCTCAGCATGCCACACAGGTAATTCACGCTATGCAACCGATGTATATCAATCACACAGAATGAAATCCGATGTCAGACACACATCCATTTACAAGTCTGTTCTAGGTCTGAACGAAACCGGAGGAACCTTATTCCTCGCATATCCATCGATCTCCAAGTACGTCTGGACGATCACCAACTGATTCCCTCCTCTTGGGTGTACAACCCAATCAGAATCATCAGTAATTATCCAAACGACGTGAAGACCTCCGGTCTTCAACCACCGTCTTCATCGTCGATTCAGTTATTTAGAATGGGTATAAACCCGGCCTTTCCGAATAACTCGCGTATATAATAAACAAGTGTTATAAAACACAACATACGCCTCATTCCAATCCAGAATATTCCTTTATTCAAATATTCTTATATTTTGGGAAATGTTCCCATTAATTTTATCAAAGATGAATTCTTTAAATTTATTCTTTAATCTTCCTTTGAATATCATTTCAATCTAATTAAAGATGCATTAAAACTCCACTTAGTTTTAATCTTCCCAAAAATCAATATTAACGATTGTTTAACTTGGGAAATCATATCCTGTCTTTAACTGGGTTAAAGAACCAATGTCATTTAAAACACGGTTCACTATAAACCCAACATCACATTCCATTCCATCAGCCTTTAACCGTAACTTAGCAAGTGAACAATTCCCTAAGTATTAACCTCGAAGGTCGAAACCAACATCAGATCAATACCCAAGAAACCACTCAACTTAACTAATCTCCAGTTAATTTCTGATTTCTTAACTCCATTGGGTCTAAGAATAGTATTATTAAAGATACCATTCACGACAACCCAAATCACATTCCATTAACGATGGAATCTTCATGGAAAACAAATCGATATATATAATCGATATAAACTTCCATATCCGACTAATAATATTAATGGAATAACGGCAAAGCCTTTTAAATTCCACAAATATTAGTAGTCCTCACCCATAAAAATTCACTTCGATTATTATCATATCGAATTCCATTCCATTCCAATTTATTTTATTAAATTGGAAAACTTTACTTTGGAAAATCTCCTTTAAATCTTAACGAAAGATTTCTAAATTCCAAATCACATTTCACTGTAAATTGGGTTAAAGAATGAATGTCATTAAAAACACAATTCACGATAAACCCAATTCATATTCTTCTAACCGTAAATTAGTAAGAGAACAATCCCTTAAGTATTAACCCCGAAGGCCGAAACCAACATCAGATCAATACCAAGGAAACCATTCAACTTAACTAATCTCCAGTCGGTTTTTAATTTTCTTAACTCCATTCGATTCAAGGACAGTATTGTTAAAGATACCATTCACGACGAACCCAATATCCAATTTGATATTAAATACAAGGCTCTAAATAGAAAATATATCGGCTTATATTCAATATCAAACTCTGAAACCAACAAATATCGTATTGGAATAACGATATAAATATATATCTTCCGAATTCCTCCACAATCTCCGTATAATCACGAAATCCAATATCGAAATATTCCGAGCATAATTTCGATTCAAATCCATTCCAATTCATATATTGGAAATCCTGGTTATTTTTAAAACCATTTCAAACCCAATTTATTTATTTTAAAAATATTGGATTTATTATTCTAATTCAAAACTAGTTCATTTCAATAAAAATCTATTTTTATCTTTTCAAATACGGAATTTTTCATCCCAATTCTTTCCAAATCATTTCTTATGATTTTACACTAATTATTGATATTTTTAATAATTTATCAAGGCCAGCACAGTCGATTTCCATAAACGGCCAACGAACTGCACTTACAGCGACCTTTTCCAAATTTGATTTGGACATAATTCCAAATCCAACTGTTAGATTTCAAATCTCTAATATTCGTTAGAAAGATCTTTTCAATACTAACCCAACGATTCCGGTTTTAGGAGAATCCGACGGTCGGATCTCCCGTAATGTCCGTTTGAAGTCAATGGTCGAAATTCGCGAACTGTCGCTGCGCGGCACGTTCTATTCAGGCCATTATATTATATATATAATATATATTTCGTCGATTTCCATTTAAAACATATTTTATAAATCATTTTAAATTCATTTTCAAAACGATTTCAACTTCCTATTCAATTTCTAATCAAAATTGAATATTCCATATCATCGATATATAAATGATAATATTTTCAAAACATTCAATTTTGAAATCAATTCCTTTTCAATATTCATTATATAAATGAATAAAATTGATATAAATATTGTTCATGTCAAAAATGGCGTCAATCTAACCAACACGGCTATATATATTTAAATATATTGGTGTCCATCCCAAATCGGACATCAAAATCATATTTTGATTCTTTTCTGAATATTATTTGAAAATATTTGTTATTTTAAAGTAATCGTTACTTTAAAGTATTCATTCTTTCTGAACTGGAATCAGACACAGTCAATTACCACATAATTTGATTATATGGATTTCATACAACATGTATACAACAACAATCAAACACAGTCAACCATCATCCAAAGTGTATTCTACACTGCATAAGCATCAAATATAAATATTTAACGCTTATAACAGCCTGTCAATCAATCGATCGACATGCAGCTAATTATTGGGATTAGTGTATGTCCAATTTCATCCCAACACCCGTGTGGGGTTTTCAAACAACAAACACAGATTTATTTGTGCAGTTGGATGATGTGTAAAATTTATCGTCCCAATCCATATCAGTCAAATGGGTGTACATAAACAAATCGTCTGATTTGTAAAAGAATATTTATTTTATTCACATCAACATTAAAAATTATACTTTTAACGATAAAATATTTTATTCGGTTCATTTATGCAATAAAAATGATAATTTTATGGTTCTAACATATTTTAGAAAATTTCGGCGGCATAAGGCACGATACTAGAAACGGGATAAGGCCTAGCCTTATCCTCAGTCTAATAATGGCCCACGCCATACACATACCAATCTAAACACTTCCATTTCACCCAAACAACCAAATTCAAACCAATAATCCAATCAACTGCACAACCAAACAAACAAGTCGTCCATGGTCTGTGGACGACGGGGAACAGTTCATATATGCAGTTATAAAATAAATAACTGTATAAGAAAAATTATAGTGAGAAGTTCTCGCCTTTGGGTTCCACTCCGTCATTCTCTATTTCTGAACGGTTCGGATATTCCCCGAATTCCAATGCGACCTTTTCCCGTTGTTCATATATAAAAATCACATTTTTATCGATTCATTCAAATAAATAAAAATCACATTTTTATTTCTTCTTCATATATTTTTTCGACGCTTCTTTCTACATAAAAATTATATTTATATATTCTACTTCTTATATAAAGATCGAATTTTTATTTTCGCTACTTCAAAATGAAAATCTAATTTTCTACTATTAAAAATCAAATCTTTATACTTTAACCAAACATGTAAAAATCGAATTTTTATCGTTACTATACATATATAAAAATCACATTTTTATATCCTCACTTCATATATAAAAATCGTATATTTATCCTATCGCAACATATATAAAAATCCAATTTTTTATTATCTATATAATATAAAAATCATATTTTTATTTTTCCTATAATATAAAAATCATATTTTTATTATTCCTATAATATAAAAATCATATTTTTATTATCTCTATAATATAAAAATCATATTTTTATTATCTGTTCATGTGTAAAAATTATACTTTTATTTCATTACTGTATAGCTAAAATCCAATTTATTTTACATCACGCTATAAATTAAAAATCGGATCTTTCTACATTGTTATTTGGATTTAAAAACAATGCTAAGAACCTCACCTTTAATCGACGCAGCAGGGATTGAGTTCACGGAGGTGAAAGCGACTGCGGGTGCTCGGAAGCTGCGGGTTTGAGTGAGGGAGCCTGCGCTGGCGGTGGTGAAGCCAAAGATGGCGGCGGCGATGCACCAGGTGACCTGCGGCGGTCGTGGGGGCTGGGGGTGGTTCGGTTTTCAGTGTTTGGGGCTTTAAATCGAAGGGAGGAGGCGCTGGAGGAGGGAGGAGGAGAAGAGGGAGGGTGCGGCGCCAGGAGGCACGGCGGTGGCGGGCTGACGGTCAGCGGCTTCCCCCCCGTCGATCTCCCTTTTTCTTTTTTTCTTTTATCTTGTTTGACTGAGTGGTTGGGAGAATAAGGGCTTGGGCCCCCTTATATAAATAATTTAATTTATTTATTTTCCAAAAAGGTGGATTTTTCGTTCGAACTCCGAATCGAACCCAGCGACTGTCACCCCTAGCTAATTACCCCCATTCCGAACACAATGGGATTTGTTTCATAAGCCGATTCGACTGTTTCGATCAGTTTCCATCAAAATCAAAATATAAATCTATATATTGAATTTGAACGCACATTTTCATTTACTGGGGCCACATACGGACCCCAAAAATTCCAGAAAAATTATTTCTAGCTTTGTATTAACGATACGGTCCTAACAAAACTAATTTCATCAAATTTGAAGACCGTTTGAAAAATGGCCATTTTCTGGTCGATCCAAATTGACTGAAACTGTCAAAACACGTTTTACTTCGCCACGCTCACATATTGATTCGAAAAATTATGAATTTTGGAATCTAGCAATAATTCAACATCCCGGATCCAACAAAAGTGGTTTCGTCGAAAACAGAGATCGTTTGCAAAATTTCCATTTTCAAGGGCTATATTTTCCATAGCGACTATTCTGAATTTTCATCTGGGCATAACTTTTTATCCCCGCTATGAAATTTCAATTTTTCAGATTCGTTGGAAAGATATTTTCGATTAGATTCTAATATTTTTAGTTTCGCTAAAATTCGGTTTATTTTGAATCTTGTGCATCCATTTGAAATTTGAAATTGAATTTTCAAACTATCGCGCCATTTTCAATTCCTTTTATAGTTAAAATAAAATATTTATATTCTAACGTCGATTCAAATAAATATATTCATTCTAATTCTATTCAAAATAAATTTCTCGTCGTTATTATTTAAAATAAATCATTTTAAATATTCGAAATTCATCAAAATTGCCAAAATAAAATTTTTAAATTGGCTCGAATTTTCCAGGTTATTACAATCTCCCCCACTTAAAACTTTTTGTCTCCGAAAAGGAACGAAGCTGAAAGTTGTTTTACAAACCAAATCAACTTTCATTATTTTCATTATGGATTAAGTTCTTCAACTTTTCAAATTTTTCAAAAATTTGGCTAACACCCTAAATTTTCGAAAAATTTCGCCATAACCTCCCCTGCGCAGGAGCACCGGGAAAATCCCGAAATTGCCATAAAGGCCTCTCCAACCCAAAAAGAAAAATAAACAGCCAATCGGCTCATAAAATCATCAAAAACCCCAAGAAATACAATAAACATGTACCTATTTGTCGGGCAAACAATTTTATTCCTCTTCTCTAGCCTCCTTGCAATGACTTGTTCAATGTATATACATGTATATGCATGAAATTTCAAACAATTTTCAATACAGTTCAATATTTGGTTAAATTTGGCTTAATGGTTTCAAATTTTAATTAATCAAACAACACAATCATCAATCAATTAGTTGATTAACGTTTCAAATTCATAATTCTTATATGTATATAAAAATCCTTTTTTGATGCCAAGTCACAACAATATATTCTAAAAATATTTTGTTTCTCACACCAGCCAATGGAAATATATAGATATCACAATTTCGATACTCGAACACCAGTGCTGATGATGACATGCCATCATCAGAACAATCTCCGGGCGACTAGAATGTGATTCTATATCTATCCTGTATATTAAAACTTCGAATACACGTGGATCAGACGTATACGCAAAATCTTTATATACTTGATTGTCCAAACTCAATATAAAATAAATAATCAAATACATATAATTGAATTTTATTTTCAAAATAAATTTTGTTTTCATCTCTATTAAAAATATACTCTTCACACTCGTTCTAGGATACTACTAATCTCATCTCTAATGAAACATTCTCATTGGATATTACTAATCCAATTTCTGATGAATTCTTTCGTTTGGTTCTAACGCGTCTTGTTCTCTGAGCTCTGTAAACCAAAGCTCTGATACCAAACTGAGACGACCCGAACTTCCCCGTGAAGGAAAGCCCAGATTTCTTTGAGGACAAGACGAATCAAAAGACAAACAGAAGAACGTTTCATTGCTTATTACAACAATTCCATCAGAATACAAGAATATACAGAGTATGAATAAATATTATACATCAGAGATTTAAATTACATTACATAGCAGCGGAAAAACAGTACAAAACACAACTGAAGGAGATATACGGATACAGAGCTTTCCGAATATCATTCCAGCTGTAAACCAGGATCCTGTGAATATAAATCTGCAAAACCAAAACTACTAGTTTCCCGTGGAAAATAAGGGCACCCAGAGTTTAGGTTAAAACAATAAACTCCAGGTCAGTCATGTGACTGGTGTGAGAACTAAAACAGTTATTAATCTTTATTTTAAAGTTAGGTAAATCCAGAGACCACGCCGTATAACACGGAACGGGTTTCCCCTAAGAATACCAGTGCATAAAAACAACAGCGCAATGCTAAATAAAGAACAATGAAGCTATTATAAGACTCAGGTCCCATCACACAATGCAACGCAAGCCGGAGGATAGAGTTTTACCTTATAATAGCCAAATATGCTTGGTACGCGAAATTTCATCTTTTATTATTACATAAGCGTATAGTGTCAAAACAATTTCAATCATAAATATCAATCATAAACGGCATAAGTGCCCATACCACTATGTCGCCATATATAGGTTTACAATTAAAACCGCAAAATGTCGTATTGGAAGTTGGATTTCCGTCTGTGAACCGAGGCAAGGGATCGTCCTCACCGCTTCGAGACGCTCTAGCCCGTGTCTCATGCAAGCGCGCAGACAAGCCTTGGACCGTCAGGGCCGGTCCACTCGATGTGGATTAAAATGCCTGAACACTGCGTTTCCCCGCCCTATGGGGAGTAAATGTGCCAAATGACTCCATCGGTCCTGGATTGGCCGATATAACCGAGGCGCCTCGCAATCCATCATCCACATAAGTAAAATGTCCGGGCGTGTAAAACCCAAAACACCACTCCTAGCTAGAAGGAAATGCATGTCCTCCCTGAGGTCCTTCTCCCATTTCTGGTTCACACCGGGGTGTGAGGCTCGCGAATTAACGCTACACAAAGCTACGCTATACTAAAGCCGTGCTTTGATCATCAACCACAAGACTTTGCTGCTCAACAAAAGCCTTGATCATTTGCATCTCAGCATGCCACACAGGAAATTCACGCTATGCAACTGATGTATATCAATCATACCGAATTAAATCCGATGTCAGACACACATCCATTTACAAGTCCGTTCTAGGTCTGAACGAAACCGGAGGAACCTTATTCCTCGCATATCCATCGATCTATAAGTACGTCTGGGCGATCACCAACTGATTCTCTCCTCTTGGGTGTACAGCCCAATCAAGATCATCAGTAATTATCCAAACGACGTGAAGACCTCGGGTCTTCAACCACCGTCTTCATCGTCGACTTATCGTCGATTCAGTTATTCAGAATGGGTATAAACCCGGCCTTTCCGAATAACTCGCGTATATAATAAACAAGTGTTATTAAACACAACATACGCCTCATTCCAATCCAGAATATTCCTTTATTCAAATATTCTTATATTTTGGGAAAGGTTCCCATTAATTTTATCAAAGATAAATTCTTTAAATTTATTCTTTAATCTTTCTTTGGATATCATTTCAATCTAATTAAAGATGCATTAAAACTCCACTTGGTTTTAATCTTCCCAAAAATCAATATTAACGATTGTTTAACTTGGGAAATCATATCCTGTCTTTAACTGGGTTAAAGAACCAATGTCAATTAAAACATGGTTCACTATAAACCCAACATCACATTCCATTCCATCAGCCTTTAACCGTAAATTAGCAAGTGAACAATTCCCTAAGTATTAACCCCGAAGGCCGAAACCAACATCAGATAAATTCCCAAGAAACCATTCAACTTAATTAATTAATCTCCAGTTAGTTTCTGATTTCTTAACTCCATTGAGTCTAAGAATAGTATTATTAAAGATACCATTCACGACAACTCAAATCACATTCCATTAACGATGGAATCTTCATGGAAAACAAATCGATATATATAATCGATATAAACTTCCATATTCGACTAATAATATAAATGGAATAACTGCAAAGCCTTTTTAATTCCATATATATTAGCAGTCCTCACCCACAGAAATTCACTTCGATTATTATCAAATCGAATTCCATTCCATTCCAATTTATTTTATTAAATTGGAAAACTTTACTTTGGAAAATCTCCTTTAAATCTTAACGAAAGATTTCTAAATTCCAAATCACATTTAACTGTAAATCGAGTTAAAGAACGAATGTCGTTAAAAACACAGTTCACGATAAACCCAACTCACGTTCCTCTAACCGTAAATTAGTACGAGAATAATCCCCTAAGTATTAACCCCGAAGGCCGAAACCAACATCAGATCAATACCCAGGAAACCATTCAACTTAACTAATCTCCAGTCAGTTTCTAATTTTCTTAACACCATTCGGTTCAAGGACAGTATTGTTAAAGATACCATTTACGACGAACCCAAAATCCAATTTGATATTAAATACAAGGCTCTAAATAGAAAATATATCGGCTTATATTCAATATCAAACTCTGAAACCAACAAATATCATAATGGAATAACGATATATATATATCTTCCGAATTCCTCTACAATCTCTGTATAATCACGAAATCCAATATCGAAATATTCCGAGCATAATTTCGATTCAAATCCATTCCAATTCACATATTGGAAATCCTGGTTATTTTTAAAACCATTTCAAACCCAATTTATTTATTTTAAAAATATTGGATTTATTATTCTAATTCAAAACTAGTTCATTTCGATAAAAATCTATTTTTATGTTTTCAAATATGGAATTTTTCATCCCAATTCTTTCCAAATCATTTCTTATGATTCTACACTAATTATTGATATTTTTAATAATTTTATCAAGGCCAGCACAGTCGATTTCCATAAACGGCCATCGAACTGCACTTACAGCGACCTTTTCCAAATTTGATTTGGACATATTTCCAAATCCAACCGTTGGATTTCAAATCTATAATATTCATTAGAAAGCCCTTTTCGATACTAACCCAACGGTTCCGGTTTTAGGAGAATCCGACGGTCGGATCTCCCGTAATGTCCATTTGAAGTCAATGGTCGAAATTCGCGTACTGCCGCTGCGCGGCGCGTTCTATTCAGGCCATTATATTATATATATATATATATAATATATATAATATGTATTTCATCGATTTCCATTTAAAACGTATTTTATAAATCGTTTTAAATTCGTTTTCAAAACGATTTCAACATCCTATTCAATTTCTAATCAAAATTGAATATTCCATATCATCGATATATAAATGATAATATTTTCAAAACATTCGATTTTGAAATCAATTCCTTTTCAATATTCATTATATAAATGAATAAAATCGATATAAATATCGTTCACGTCAAAAATGGCGTCAATCTAATCAACACAACTATATATATTTAAATATATTCGTGTCCATCCCAAATCGGACATCAAAATCATATTTTGATTCTTTTCTGAATATTATTTGAAAATATTCGTTATTTTAAAATAATCGTTATTTTAAAATATTCATTCTTTCTGAACTGGAATCAGACACAGCCAATTACCATATAATTTGATTATATGGATTTCATACAACTTGTATACAACAACAATCAAACACAGTCAACCATCATCCAAAGTGCATTCTACACTACATACGCATCAAATATAAATATTTAACGCTTATAACAGCATGTCAATCAATCGATCGACATACAGCTAATTATTGGGATTAGTGTATGTCCAATTTCATCCCAACACCCGTGTGGGGTTTTCAAACAACAAACACAGATTTATTTGTGCAGTTGGGCGATGTGTAAAATTTATCGTCCCAATCCATATCAGTCAAATGGGTGTACATAAACAAATCGTCTGATTTGTAAATGAATATTTATTTTATTCACATCAACGTTAAAAATTATACTTTTAACGATAAAATGTTTTATTCGGTTCATTTATGTAATAAAAATGATATTTTTATTGTTCTAACATATTTTTGAAAATTTCGGCGACATAACGGCATGATACTAGAAACGAGATAAGGCCTAGCCTTATCCCCAGTCTAATAATGGCCCACGCCATACACATACCAATCTAATCACTTCCATTGTACCCAAACAACCAAATTCAAACCAATAATCCAATCAACTACACAACCAAACAAACAAGTCGTCCATGGTCTGTGGACGACGGGGAATAGTTCATATATGCAGTTATAAAATAAATAACTGTATAAGAAAAATTACAGTGAGAAGTTCTCACTTTTGGGTTCCACTCCGTCATTCTCTATTTCTGAACAGTTCGGATATTCCCAGAATTCCAATGCGACCTTTTCCCTCTGTTCATATATAAACATCACATTTTTATCGCTTCATTCAAATAAATAAAAATCACATTTTTATTTCTTCTTCATATATTTTTTCAACGCTTCTTTCTATATAAAAATTATATTTTTATATTCTACTTCTTATATAAAGATCGAATTTTTATTTTCGCTACTTCAAAATGAAAATCTAATTTTCTACTATTAAAAATCAAATCTTTATAGTTTAACCATACATGTAAAAATCGAATTTTTATCGTTACTATACATATATAAAAGTCACATTTTTATATCCTCACTTCATATATAAAAATCATATATTTATCTTATTGCTACATATATAAAAATCCAATTTTTTATTATCTATATAATATAAAAATCATATTTTTATTATTCCTATAATATAAAAATCATATTTTTATTATTCCTATAATATAAAAATCATATTTTTAATATCTCTATAATATAAAAATCATATTTTTATTATCTGTTCATGTGTAAAAGTTATACTTTTATTTCATTACTATATAGGTAAAATACAATTTATTTTACATCATGCTATAAATTAAAAATCGGTTCTTTATACATTGTTATTTGGATTTAAAAACAATGCTAAGAACCTCACCCTTAATCGACGCAGTAGGGATTGATTTCACGAAGGTGAAAGCGAATGTGGGTGCTCGGAAGCTGCGGGTTCGAGTGAGGGAGCCTACGCTGGCGGTGGTGAGGCCAAAGATGGCGGCGGCGGTGCTCCAGGTGACCTGCGGCGGTCGTAGGGGCTGGGGGTGGTTCGGTTTTCAGGGTTTGGGGCTTTAAATCGGAGGGAGGAGGAGCTGGAGAAGGGAGGAGGAGAAGAGGGAGGGTGCGGCGCCAAGTGGCACGGTGGTGCCCCCCCTCCCCGTCGATCTCCCTTTTTTTATCGTGTTTGACTGAGTAGTTCGTAGAATAAGGGCTTGGGCCCCCTTATATAAATAATTTAATTAATTAATTTTCCAAAAAGGTGGATTTTTCATTCGAACCCAACGACTGTCGCCACTAGCTAATTACCCCCATTCTGAACACAATGGAATTTGTTTCATAAGCCGATTCGACTGTTTCGATCAGTTTCCGTCAAAATCAAAATATAAATCTATATATTGAATTTAAACGCACATTACCATTTACTGGGGCCACATACGGACCCCAAAAATTCCAGAAAAATTATTTCTAGATTCGTATTAACGATACAGTCCTAACAAAACTAATTTCGTCAAATTTGAAGACCGTTTGAAAAATGGCCATTTTCTGGTCGATCCAAATTGACTGAAACTGTCAAAACACGTTTCACATCGCCACGCTCACATATTGATTCGATAAATTATGAATTTTGGAATCTAGTAATAATTCGACATCCCGGATCCAACAAAAGTGGTTTCATCGAAAACAGAGGTTGTTTGCAAAATTTCCATTTTTAAGGGCTATATTTTCCATAGCGACTATTCTGAATTTTCATCTGGGCATAACTTTTTATCCCCGCTATGAAATTTCAATTTTTCAGGTTCGTTTGTAAGATATTTTCGACTAGATTCTAATATTTTTGGTTTCGCTAAAATGCGGTTTATTTTGAATCCTGTGCATCCATTTGAAATTTGAAATCGAATTTTCGAACTACCGCGCCATTTTTAATTCCTTTTATAATTAAAATAAAATATTTATATTCTAACGTTGATTCAAATAAATATATTCATTCTAATTCTATTCAAAATAAATTTCTCGTCGTTATTATTTAAAATAAATCATTTTAAATATTCGAAATTCATCAAAATTGCCAAAATAAAAATTTTAAATTGGTTCGGATTTTCCGGGTTATTACAATGGGTATACAGCTAAGAGAAACGAATTCCTCCGCCACCGAACGCAAATACGTTTGAAGAGATCAACTTACGCGATCTATTAAATATACTCTATCAGATATTCTTCCATACAGGTCGTCCTGGGACTGGACAAACCGAAGGCACTATTCTGTAAATCCATCTTAGGCAATTTCTACCTTGGATTGCCAGAACAGCCCATGCATAACTCCGTCTTCAATTATCTTCATCATATTTGATTCACAACGCTAATGCCATACAGACTTGTTTTCAGATAATATATCTGATCCCGGTCTCTCCGTATTGACACGGAAATGGTCAAAATCTTTAATAGGCGGTGATTTAACTATCAAAGGAAAACATGTGTACAAACAACGGTCGTATTTCTAAATGGAAATCTTACTGTGCAAATCATCAATCAACACTGATCCACTTTAATTTAATTTGTCATTCAATTATCCATTTCCTTATTCCTGTTTCCATATAGTCAACATTTCTTATTTTCTAAATTTAGAAAATATATGTTATCAACATTGGAAAACATTTCCATTTCTTATTTTCTATATTAGAAAACATTTTTGATTCTTATTTGGAAAACATTTCCAAAACTCCTACATTTGGATTTAAGCAGATGTTTAAATAAAACATCGCTATGCCAACTCAAAACATTACACTCATTAACTAAATTCACTTAACAAACCTTCACTATCGAACCTTAAACATTCCTTATAGTTAAAGATGGAGTCAATCAAGTTGGGGTATAACTGCCTCTCAGACCTTAGCTGAACAACATTTCTAACCTCAAAATAGACAAAATACCCTTTTAAATCTTTAACAAACTTCCTTACGTAACTCTCGGATTCTATTTACGAATCCACTTCTTTATTGAAAACATTGATTATAACTATAGCGTTATAATCCCTACTTCGAAAATATCTAACTTCAAAATATAACTATTATTCCTTAATTTTAACTAAATAACTAAATAGACAATTTATAAATAAATCATTAAATCTTGATTTAAAAACGGAAAGTGTACTTTCCTGAATTTGATAAAAATCGAATTTCAACGTATAATTCTCTTTCGATAACTCATTTCTGAATAAACTATATTAGATTGACTCCTTTCGAATAAACTATATTCGATTGACTCCTTTCGAATAAACTATATTCGATTAACTCCTTTCGAATAAACTATATTCGATTGACTCCTTTCGAATAAACTATATTCGATTGACTCCTTTCGAATAAACTATATTCGATTAACTCCTTTCGAGTAAACTATATTCGATTAAGTCCTTTTGAGTAAACTATATTCGATTAACTCCTTTCGAGTAAACTATATTCGATTAACTCCTTTCGAATAAACTATATTCGATTAACTCCATTCAATTAACTCTATTGGAATAACTCTAATCGATTAACTCTTATTCAATTTACTCTATTCAAATAACTCTTATTCAATTTACTCTATTCAAATAACTCTTGTTCAATTGACTCTATTCATATTTCAAAATAATTAAATTAAATATAAATAAATTTATATTATCATATATATATTCACAACAGAATATCATGCAGCTCCAATTGGATTTATAACTCGATATTCAAATCCCTGTTGAATCGATATTCAATTTATATTGAAAAATTCATTTATAATATAAATAAATCGTTATAAATTATAAAGGAATTCCATAGCGGCTTTTCGAAAATTTGATTTGGACATAAATCAAAATCTACATGAAGAACTCCTGATTTTTCTCTTCCATTAGAAAAATATAGTTCACCAGCTTTGAACGTTTCTTGTTTCACAAAAATCCGACTTAAAACGGATTCTGTATATTCGTTTAAAGTTCGAATCGCCAAATTACGAACTGCAGCGCCATTTCGAGCTCGATTATAATTATAATATAATTATAAGTTCAACTGTCGTTCAAATAATATATTCGTTATTCTAATTCAATTCTAAACTGAATTAAATATCATAAATGATCCAATTCACACAATATTGTGAATTCAATTATTTTCGACTAACTCGGAATTATAATATATTTTTATATTCTAAATATTAATTAAATATTCAATATTGTTTAAATAAACCATTTTAAATCTCTAAATTACTATTTAAATAATTAAATAAATTAATTATTATACCGTAAAAATGCGGGACATTACACTCTTCTCGCCTTAAAATAATTTCGTCCTCGAAATTGCTAAGGTAGAAAATAAACCTTATTGACTTGTTATAACTTATTTGTTCACTTCTTAATTTCAGTTTCAACTGAACCAATTTAATTTCGATTAAATATTTATTCATTCCTACTAACGAAATTTTCAAAAATCCTGAAATTTTTCTAACACCTTTATTTTTCGAAAAAATTCGCCAGCACCTCCTTTGTACTGGTCAATAGCTCAAACTCCAACTCGCCTCTCTAAGCCTTCTTCAACCCAAAAGAAAATCAAACAGCCAAGCGGCTTGCCAATTCGGCTCATCAAAATCTCAAACCCATATATAATATAAACCAGTACCTTTTTGTCGGGCATATCAATATATCCTTTCCATGTATTACCAATTCTGCATATACTAGTGTCATCCCAATCATTCGGTTATACCCAAGCTAAATTTTGTTCTTAACTCAGATTCCATTTTTAATTTCACTCTTAACTTACTTGTCAAATTCCATTTCGGATTATCTCTAATCCGATCTAATTCGATACTTTCTATCTCAATTCATTTTCCACTTAACGGGTTTCAATTCAATTTCTATTTCTATTTGCTTTTACAAATTCTAATTTAATTTGTTATAATTCAAACAATCTCCCCCAGGGAATTTTAAACATTTTAGCTTTTCTAAAACCAGATATCCCTTTTCAGGATTCAAAACAATTCCAAAAACAAAACCTTTGGTAGTAATCCTTCTCTTAGCAACTCGAAAATCAACACTGATGATGTGGCCAGCATCATCAGAATTATTTCCCAGCGACTGAAGTGAGTTCAATACTAAAACATTTTCAAAACTCATTTCTTAAACTCCTCCATTTTGAAATCATTTCAAAATACACTTCACAATTCTCGTAAACAATTTAAAATCACCCAAGATTTTAAAATTTCTACATACTTAATCCAAATCCATTTACAAACACTTTTCCCAGTTTCTAGAATTTATAATTCCAAATTCTGATTTAATTCATTTCATAACAATTGTCTGAATTTTATTTGGTTATATATACAAAACCAACTCCATTTTAATCTTATTCGAATTATATACTAACCAACACATCCAATATACTATAATAATTCGAATTTTAATCATTTTTTTATATCAAAATATAATTTGGGTAAAATTATTTCATTTACCCTTTTTCAAAACATATAGTGTCGGTTTATCGTATTCGAGTGTTTATAAACTCCTACCGATACAATGGATCAAACAGATCGACCAGAAACCATAAACGACTCAACTAATAAATCTCCACGGTATAAAATCATTTTTTTTATCAAATAACAAATACGTTCACTTGTATATATACACTCAACTCAATCTAGGGTATTACTAACCCCATCTCTATCGAGTTACGCCACAGAGCCAAGGTAATTACTTAACCTTGCTCTGATACCAACTGTAACGACCCGGGTTTTCGCGATCCTGACTAATCGACATACAACACCATGTCGACTGTTTAAGCATCGGAAATACCGGATAGTTAATGAAAGAAAATAGAGGGTGTGAATAAATAAAATAGAAACCTAGAATAGAAGAAGAAGAACATACAACATCAAAGTAACACGAATCTCACAGTGGAACAAACAATGTATAATAGATACATAACTTTGAAATAAAACTAGTGTATGTATATAGTAACATTTATAAGAGTACACTACTTACAAAACAGCAGAAATAACAATAGCTATATAATCATGAAGCCTCCTGCTCCATCTCTCCAAATATACCTATAAAATCCCGACTACTTGACTGCCCGTACAAAATTGGGCACCCAAGAGTTGAGGGTATATCAAAACAAAACAAACTCTGTGTCAGTCATGGGACTGGTGTGATTAAAACAGTTTAAAATAGTTTGAGCAATTAAACGATATCTCATAAGACAATGCCGTATAGTGGAACGGGTTTTTCCCTTATGAGAATCCAAAATAATCTTTATATTGAAATTCTTTTGTTATTATAATAGTGTCTATCAACCACAATATAATAATCATCTAGCAGAAACGCTTTCATCTCACGTTCTACATATATAGTATACAATCAAAACCACGAGCACTTATTGGATAATGGATTTCCAACTATGACAAGGTATGGAACCACCTTCCGATAGTGTAACTCTAGAGAGGAATACACTGGGTTCAACAAGAACATCTTGCAACCCGGCCACACATGACCGACCACTCATTTCGCTTAAGTGTATCGAATGTATATCACCAACGGTTGGGATCAGCAACCGTTTCCCGAATGGGACATCGAATAGATTAAAGAAGGAAATGAATATTCACTAGATAGGTGATAATACACCCTAATTGGAAGCAGCCCACTTAGCCATGTTGCCTGCCCGATTTTTGTCATTTCCCGGTTGTGAGGCTAGAAGCCACGCTTATCTCTAACAGATCACACATTTATTCACTTTGAATGTCACATCGTCATACCCGCCAAATCACAAATTGATTTCCCTAAAAATACAACGGGTATACAACTAAGAGAAACGAATTCCTCCGCCACCAAACACAAATACGTTTGAAGAGATCAACTTACGAGATCTATTAAATATACTCTGTCAGATATTCTTCCATACAGGTCGTCCTGGGACTGGACAAACCGAAGGCACTATTCTGTAAATCCATCTTAGGCAATTTCTACCTAGGATTGCCAGAACAGCCCTTGCATAACTCTGTCTTCAATTATCTTCATCATATTTGATTCGCAACGCTAATGCCATACGTCGTGGTTTTCAGATAATATAACTGATCCCGGTCTCTCCATATTGACACGGAAATAGCCAAAATCTTCAATAGTCGGTGATTTAACTATCAAAGGAAAACATGTGTACAAATAACGATCGTATTTCCAAATGGAAATCTTACCGAGAAAATCATCAATCAACACTGATCCACTTTAATTTAATTTGTCATTCAATTATCCATTTCCCTATACCTGTTTCCATATATTCAACATTTCTTATTTTCTAAATTTAGAAAATATATGTTATCAACATCGGAAAACATTTCCATTTCTTATTTTCTATATTAGAAAACATTTTTGATTCTTATTTGGAAAACATTTCCAAAACTCCTACATTTGGATTTAAGCAGATATTTAAATAAAACATCGATGTGCCAACTCAAAACATTACACTCATTAACTAAATTCACTTAACCAACCTTCACTATCGAACCTTAACCATTCCTTATAGTAAAAGATGGAGTCAATCAAGTTGGGGTATAACTACGTCTCAGACCTTAACTGAACAACATCTCTAACCTCAAATAGACAAAGTACCCTTTTAAATCTTTAACAAACTTCCTTACGTAACTCTCGGATTCTGTTTACGATTCCACTTCTTTATTGAAAACATTGATTATAACTATAGCGTTATAATCCCTACTTCCAAAATATCTGACTTCAAAATATAACTTTTATTCCTTAATTTTAACTAAATAACTAAATAGACAATTTATAAATAAATCATTAAATCTTGATTTAAAAACGGAAAGTGTACTTTTCCGAATTCGTTAAAAATCGAATTTCAACGTATAATTCTCTTTCGATAACTCATTTCCAAATAAACTATATTAGATTGACTCCTTTCGAATAAACTATATTCGATTGACTCCTTTCGAATAAACTATATTCGATTAACTCCTTTCGAATAAACTATATTCGATTAACTCCTTTCGAATAAACTATATTCGATTAACTCCTTTCGAGTAAACTATATTCGATTAACTTCATTCGATTAACTCTATTGGATTAACTCAAATCGATTAACTCTTATTCAATTTACTCTATTCAGATAACTCATATTCAATTTACTCTATTCAAATAACTCTTATTCAATTTACTTTATTCAAATAACTCTTATTCAATTTACTCTATTCAATTAACTCTTATTCAATTTACTCTATTCAATTAACTCTTATTCAATTTACTCTATTCAATTAACTCTTATTTGAATAACTAATTTTATTTTAATCCTATTTCCTATCTTATTAAAATTCCCATTTGAATTTCTATTTCAAATCCCAGTTTTTCGTTATAAATGTTTTAATTTATAAAATAACTTTTTTAATCCATTATTCACATCGAATGTGAATAATATTTCTTTGTTATATCAATTCAGTTTGATTTCGTATTTTAAAATAATATTCCATTTCCAAATTCTATGTATACTTCTATTTATAGAATTAATTATACGAAATCTCTTTTTTATTTCTAACACTTAAATCTCAATTATAATTCCCTTTATAAATGTTGAGTTCACATTCTACTTAACATATCGGTGTCAAAACCGATTTCTACTCCCCTATATAAGTTCAGACTTACGTATCCAATTTATCCAATCATAAAATAATTTGCTTAATTTATAAAACATATTTCTAAATTAATCTTCCCAATTTATCCATTAAAACATATTTCCATTTAATTCCACTTTAAATAAATCTTTTCCATTTCTTTTATATCATGCCAATTTTCCTTTTTATTTTATTTGTTTCCCAAATATTCCCTTTACATGATTCTTGATTAGCACAGAAATGTGTTTATTTTTATGCTTATATCTTATCTTTATTGTATATAAATAAATGCTACTTTGGGTATTTTGTGTGTTTATTAGCACAGAAATGTGTTTATTTTTTTTTTGAAACATGACTCATTTTAGTTTGATGCAACAAAATAAGTTAACAATTATTAGTCAGTTGATAGTATTTTTTTCTCTCAACTTAGATCGAATAAGAAATATAATGAAAAGTTTAATTTTGAGGGATAATAGTGTAACCGGTACATAGGGAGATTCTTAGGTGATGGCAATGAAATCTATTCTATATTGTAGACTTTGTTTAAATAAGTGGAGGACTTAAAATACTTATATTGGCTTTTCGAATCTTTAAAACTAAGTTGTGTTAAGCTGAATTCGCGTAACTCTCTTTTGTGCTTATATTTTCAATAATAATAATAGTAATCCAAGGGTATCCAACATTGCTTGTATATCAAGCGTTGGTATGCAAACCCGCCAAGCTCTATCCGACACGTTGTTGACAAAGTCAGCGTTGGAATATCTTGGTCTCATTTTATGAGATTGGACACCTAAGGATTACCGACACGTTGTTGACAAAGTCAAAGTCGGCCTGCACAATCCGCCAAGCTCTTTACCTACTCTCCGTTAGTCCGCGAGGCAGTGCATGGGTGGTATACCTTGGTCTTCTGAGTTAGGTGTATGTACTTAATCATAAATTTTAAAGTTTTATAGAATAAAGAATAAGCGATGATGCCCAAACACTTCTTGACATTATTGATTTGACTAGCCATACACAAGGAAATTAGAATACCACTTTACAAACTGTGCCAAGCAAACTAAGAATTTATTTCATGGCTGCACTATGTTATCGACCGAACTAACTGGCCAAACTGGAATTTAACATTTGAAAACTTGATTTATATTGAAAATTTGTGACAAGTTGAGGTATCTAAAATAAAATCAACTGATTAGAAATTATTAACTTAATTTATTGTACCACTTTCCTGAAATAAGTCGTGTTTTCATTTTTCATTTTTATTTGCATATGTCCATTGCATTCATGTAGTTTCATTAGAATCATATCATACTGCATTTGGATTTTGTGGGTAGTATCCGCTGAAAACCCTCACGAGACACCACTCGTCCTACTAGGGACACCTAGAGGTTTAACGGCTTGTTGCATACGCTCAATGCAATCGTGTTTCCTACGAAAGTGTGGCCTATCTAGTTTAGTTTTTCATTTCTTGTTTTACTCGAGGACGAGTAAAAGATAAGTGTGGGGGTATTTGATTAGCACAGAAATGTGTTTATTTTTATGCTTATATCTTATCTTTATTGTATATAAATAAATGCAACTTTGGGTATTTTGTGTGTTTTTACAGGTCATTGATTAATTGTCTCCTTTATTAAATAAAAGACCACTGATAAGTAAAAGAAGCTACTTTCCCATCAAACTCTATTTTTTGCTGAAGAATGGAACGCGTTCACACTGCCTCCCTTGCTTTGAAGAATTTATGGATTAGTGATTTATGGTGTGTATATATATTCATATGTATGAATATATGATATACACTAATAAATAATTCAAGAATTGGAAGTATTCTTCATAGATAAATCAAAGGGAATCTTTCATTTTTTACTCTCCATAAAGATGAAGATTTGATTAGATAGATGCCAATCATGATGCCAATCAATTTACCAATCAACTTCAAATCTCTTGGAAAATGCCAATCAATTTGCCACATGACCAATCAAAAGAGGAAAGCTGCATGGAATATTTCAAGTTTATCTTATCTCTTTTATTTGTGAATATATTATTTTCAAGAGGTTGAGTCATGGCCCATTAGAGGATTAAGGTTTTTCAGTTCACCTATATAAGCACATGTATACCCATTGTAACGGGCATCTCCATTTTTTTTTATTCTCTTCTCGATTAATAAAAGTTCTTCTTCTTTTTACTATTTCTGCATTTTTCTTTCTTAGCAATCGGTGTTGTCTTCACAATTAGTTTTGGAAGAGCACCAATTGTATTTTACATTTTTTGTTAGTGATTAGTCGTTTGATTAGTTTCAACGACAATCCTAATTTACTTTTTGTTGTTCTTCTTTTCCTGCAATTTTACTTTATGCATTTTATTTCTGTTTTGCATTTTAATTTCCAATTGATAGTTGTGATTTGATCGTCGGTTCAATTAGATTTGTTCTGAATCGGATCACAGTTTCAATTTTTATTGTTTTCAAAAACCAGCCTCGAAAATCGTCTAACTCGCCCAAGAGATTAGATAAATAATTTGATTTTGATCTACCTCCCTGTGTTCGACCTGTATGCTACACACCTGTGCGCTTGCAGTAATTTAATTTAAAATTCTTTTTTCTCCTCTCCTAGCTGCCAGAACTCCTATCCTATTGGAATCACATCAATAACCTTAAGAGCTTTCAGTAAATTAAGGGAGAATAAATACCCGACCTAAGGTCAGTTTGTTAAGAATAGAAGGTGAGAATCTAACTCCTCTCTTTCTTTTCTTATATATATTTAGGGTTCGCTTTGACTGCCATAACTGAAAGACTGGCCAAAGGGCCCTGGCAAAAGAGGTTTTTCTTTTAATAAATTATTGAATCAAGACAATATTGGAATCCAATAAATAAGAAATAAGGGTTTCGCGGGCGAATATTGACTCTTTCGTTTTCCTGCTTTATTCGTAGGATCAATCCACAACCTCTCCGACAGAAGAAGAGTGGTAATATGAAACTTCCTACTAGCAACATACATTTTTCGCAAACGAGAAAGGGTAGTAGTCATAATGTATGTTATTTCCAATTATTTGATACGTTGGACATGCTATAAGAGTTTCTTAATAGCATAACTACGACAGGATATAGGCACATTTATCCATAAGATCTAATACTTCCAGGCCCATCGCAAGGAAAACGAAAAAACCGAGATTTGCTTTATCGGGTATCAAACGGGAACGACGAGCAAGTAGAACGCCTTTCAGTAGTATCAATACAGTTACATGAATCATAAATGGCGCTTTTCTAATTCATAGGAAAGCGACGAACAAGTTTTTGGCGCCGTTGCCGGGGAGGTAACAATTGAATTTTATTATTTATTTAATTTAAGATTCGTGTTAGTTTTTTTTCTTTTATTTGATTTTGTTAAAAAAATCTTGCCAAAATTTCTTTTATTTCTTTTTGTTTTCCTATTGTTTTCTTGTACATATATATAGATAAAAATCTTGATTAGTTGATTGTGTATCACATATTGATATTATAATCTCTAAGACAAGGAAAAAATCTTGCCCCTTTTTCTTTTAATTTTCCTTCGTTTTATTTTCATTTATTTCTTTCTTTTTTTTGTTCGCATTTCTTCCAATCTAATTCCTTCTTCAAAAAGAAAAAGTTATATATACAAGAAAAGAAACTTGCTAATTTTTCTTCAATTTCTTTCCATCTTTCTACCACCTCGCTGATTTTCACATTTTTCTTTTCCCTTTCCTTTTCTTTTTATTTGTTTCCATCTTTTGTCTACAACTTTCTAAAAAAAAAAAAACTTTTGCAATTTCTTCTCTGTCTACTTTGATTTCTTTCTTGTTTTTGTCTGCTTTTATTTCTTTCCTCAATTCCTTCTACCCTTCCTCTCTACTCAAAAAACCTTGCTTTTTTTTCTCTTATTTCCTTCCTCTTTTAATTTTTTTTTCCTTTTTTGTTTTGATTTTTCCCATTCATTTCTTTCTCTTTCTTCTTGTTCAAATTTTCATAAAAAAAACTTGCAATTTATTTATTTCTTTCCAATTGCATTTCTCATTCACCTCCTACAATCTCTCTTTCCATTTTTTCATTTATTTCTTTCTGTCTCTCTCCTTCATTAAAAAAAACAACTTTCAATTTTCCTTTATTCTTTCCATCTTTCCACTTTCTTTCCAATCATCTACATTCGTTTTCTTTTTACAAATTTCAAAAAAAAAAAGATTCCTCTTTTGCAAAAAAAATTCCTTTCTTCTTTTGTCTTTCTTGTTCTCAATACATTTGATTTCTTTTCTTCTCTTACAAATTTCCTTTCTTTTCAAAAAATAAAAATAAAAATCCTCTTTTGATTTCTTTCCTCTTTATTCCTCCTTTCCAATTTTCAATACAATTACTTCTCATTCTTCTTTTACAAGTTCAAAAAAAAAAATCTTGCCATTTTTCTTTTATTTCTTCCCTGTTTTCAACTTCTTTCTCCTTTCTTTCGTTTGTTTCCCCTCTTACTAATATCTCGCATCCTTTCTTCTTTTACAATTTGCTGAAGAAAAAAATTCCTTATATAAATTTCTCTTCTCTGCCTTGTAATTAATTTTCTTTCCTTTCTCCATTTATTTCTTTCCCTTTTCAAGTTTTTCCTTTTTCATTTTTTTCTCTCTCTTCTAATTTTACAACAATAAACAAAAGAAAAAAATTCTTTCTGTTTTTGTCTTCACTTTTTTTGCTTTTCCTTCTCAATTTCTTTTCCAAATCTTTTACAATTACTTTCCTTTCTTCCATTACAATTCTCTTTCTGTCCTGAAATCTCTCTTCCCATTTTTTTTTTTTTTTGTCATTTGTTTCTTTCCTAATTATCCACTTTTTCAACAATAATAAAAAAAGGGGAGGTCATAAAAAGATTCATTTTTTTTTTCAAATATTTTTCCCTGCTTCATTTCTTCCCTCTGATCAAATACCCCTTCCTCTCACATAATCTCATTTCACCACAGTTTTTTTCAATCCACACTTCAGCACCATCTTCTCCAAAAAGTTAGCTTTTTTTTTGTTAATTCCTTTTTTTCTTTTTCTTGTGCTTTTTTTGTTATTCAATTCATTCAAAAAAAAAACCAAAAAAAAAAAAAAAAAGATTTCGAACTAAGGACAAGGTGACTGGAGTTCAAGCAACAAATCAAGATTTCAGAAATCAAAAGAAATTGCAAATAGTGAGATTTCAATCATTGACGCTGCTCATTTTTTCTGGATGGACAGCCATGCCCCACTGTAAAATTTTCTGAACTCTACAGGTGCTCTGCTACTTCGAAAAATATAGAAATTGCTTGTAAAAATCTTCTGCAGGGGCAGCGGCTGACTTGTACAATATTTTAATTTTCTGTTCTATGACTGTTCTGTGATTACTCTGTGACTGTTGTGTTGTTGCAATTTCTGAATAAATTTGGTGGGGAACAAATCCATAAGTCATCATTCTCGTCGAAATTCAATTATAA
Source organism: Allium sativum (assembly GCA_030737875.1). Classification (NCBI taxonomy): domain Eukaryota; kingdom Viridiplantae; phylum Streptophyta; class Magnoliopsida; order Asparagales; family Amaryllidaceae; genus Allium; species Allium sativum. The sequence continues at coordinate 842,132,240 of CM060919.1, read as the reverse complement.
AACGTGGTTTGATTTTTGAAATAATATAATTGAAAAGTGGTGCTTTGTGAAGTTGACTGTCTCATATAATTGGATCGCGGATATATAGTAGTTCAATTTATTGAACTATTAGCAAAAGAGGTTGCATACTACCCGTAAAACATTGGTCGTATCCCTTGGTATTTATACTATACGTGAACGACCATAAGACCCTCTTCCCCCTTCTAATTGAGTCAGTTAATTAATAGAGCGCAACTAAGTATTTTATACTATTTTGAAGTGAGAATAATTTCTGTTTTGCTGTAACTTCTTTAAAATGTCTGATTCAAAAAAAATCATTGAGAGATATGTGGGAAAATAATCGGAGTAGACGTCCTCTTGAAGACTATGATTTTGAATTACAACTCATGAAGCAAGATTTTCCAAAATTTCGCGACCCAAATGTCAACAATTTTCAAAATTTTCAAAATGACCAACATTTTCAAAGTTATGATCGAAATGGCGACTTCAATTCAAATTTCAATAATTTCGATTATGGGCCACACCCATATCAAAATAGCTTGGAATCCCAATATACATCTGATCAACATCAATACGGGGTTGTAAATCACTTCGGAAATAATTTTGAAAATGAAAATGATTTTCAAATCGATCAAAATCTTCAAAATAACAACCCATATCCACATCTTGAACATGACCAAAATAGCAGTTTTCCCTCGAACTTCGACAGTTTTGGTTATGAACCTAATTTTCAAAATCAAAATGATTTCCAATATCATTTTTCTGAAAATTCAAACAACTACCACATTGGAAATAATTTTGATTGTGAAATTAATGTTGACTATAGTTTTGAAAATCAAGAAATCCAAAACGAGAGCTCTCAAATCAACGATTCTAAAGAATATCACCTTAACATTCTTAGAGAGAGGGTAGAAAAGCAAGATAGACAGCTTGGTGAAAAAGATAGACAGCTTGATGAACTTCTTTGTTTAATTACATGTTTTAAAGAACAACTCGAGCAACAAAATCAAATTCATTGCGATGAATCAGGAAATAATCCATTCTTTGCTGATATTGAAAATATTCAAATTACAACTTTGGAAATTGAAAATGACAATCTAAATGAAGTTGTTCACAATTCAGCAAATGATTTAGACTTCAATTCTTTTCAGGAAAAAGATTTAAGCTCAGATTTTGATCTTCCTCTTTCAGGCTGTGAGAAAATTGAAACTTTTGAAATTGAACAAAATGAAAATGTTGAATTTTTCAATTCAAATTTGGAGAAGGATTTTAATGAACATGAATTTTTTGGATTGTACGAGAATGAGTTGCCAATTGAGGAAGAAGTAGATTCACGTCACGAGTTCGAAAATTTTAACTTTGAGAAAATTTCAAACGAACTTGAAATTATCAGTGTCGAAAATACGTTGTCAATTAATGATGAGAAATGTGATCACATAGTCTTGAACAACACTCAGAATTTAAATTTCATGATTGCAACTGAGTTCATATACGATCACAAATTTTTGAGCAATTACACTGATAAATTTGTTGAGCACATGAATTATTTTTGGAATGTTAGCTTTGTTGAAAAACTTCATGTTAGGACGACCCTGGACATTCATTTACTGGACTACAAATCGAGGTATAAAGATGAGATGGTTTTCAAAAACTCTTGCTTGTTAGAAAACATGTCTAGACACAGTGGGAATGGGACTCATAGGGCTAGAACCAAGTGTGGGGGAAAAAGTTGGTGGCATTCTTTGCATCGCGTGCACCGCAAACACATATATCATTGTATATATGATCCATTCTTACATATAGTTAGATTGCATTTCATTCTACAAATAATTTCGCATCTCATTCACCTTTGGGTACAATCTTTCAAATTTAGGAAACATTCACAGTGTGGACACTGTTTAGTTCTAGTGTGGGGGGGAGTCTGCATTTCACTCATTTTCGTTTTTTCTTTATTTTTCTTTCTTTTCAATTTCAGCCATTTAAATAGGACCATCATGCATTTTAGACTGTACTAACATGCATTTTTTTTTTGAAACATGACTCATTTTAGTTTGATGCAACAAAATAAGTTAACAATTATTAGTCAGTTGATAGTATTTTTTTCTCTCAACTTAGATCGAATAAGAAATATAATGAAAAGTTTAATTTTGAGGGATAATAGTGTAACCGGTACATAGGGAGATTCTTAGGTGATGGCAATGAAATCTATTCTATATTGTAGACTTTGTTTAAATAAGTGGAGGACTTAAAATACTTATATTGGCTTTTCGAATCTTTAAAACTAAGTTGTGTTAAGTTGAATTCGCGTAACTCTCTTTTGTGCTTATATTTTCAATAATAATAATAGTAATCCAAGGGTATCCAACATTGCTTGTATATCAAGCGTTGGTATGCAAACCCGCCAAGCTCTATCCGACACGTTGTTGACAAAGTCAGCGTTGGAATATCTTGGTCTCATTTTATGAGATTGGACACCTAAGGATTACCGACACGTTGTTGACAAAGTCAAAGTCGGCCTGCACAATCCGCCAAGCTCTTTACCTACTCTCCGTTAGTCCACGAGGCAGTGCATGGGTGGTAAACCTTGGTCTTCTGAGTTAGGTGTATGTACTTAATCATAAATTTTAAAGTTTTATAGAATAAAGAATAAGCGATGATGCCCAAACACTTCTTGACATTATTGATTTGACTAGCCATACACAAGGAAATTAGAATACCACTTTACAAACTGTGCCAAGCAAACTAAGAATTTATTTCATGGCTGCACTATGTTATCGACCGAACTAACTGGCCAAACTGGAATTTAACATTTGAAAACTTGATTTATATTGAAAATTTGTGACAAGTTGAGGTATCTAAAATAAAATCAACTGATTAGAAATTATTAACTTAATTTATTGTACCACTTTCCTGAAATAAGTCGTGTTTTCATTTTTCATTTTTATTTGCATATGTCCATTGCATTCATGTAGTTTCATTAGAATCATATCATACTGCATTTGGATTTTGTGGGTAGTATCCGCTGAAAACCCCCACGAGACACCACTCGTCCTACTAGGGACACCTAGAGGTTTAACGGCTTGTTGCATACGCTCAATGCAATCGTGTTTCCTACGAAAGTGTGGCCTATCTAGTTTAGTTTTTCATTTCTTGTTTTACTCGAGGACGAGTAAAAGATAAGTGTGGGGGTATTTGATTAGCACAGAAATGTGTTTATTTTTATGCTTATATCTTATCTTTATTGTATATAAATAAATGCAACTTTGGGTATTTTGTGTGTTTTTACAGGTCATTGATTAATTGTCTCCTTTATTAAATAAAAGACCACTGATAAGAAAAAGAAGCTACTTTCCCATCAAACTCTATTTTTTGCTGAAGAATGGAACGCGTTCACACTGCCTCCCTTGCTTTGAAGAATTTATGGATTAGTGATTTATGGTGTATATATATATTCATATGTATGAATATATGATATACACTAATAAATATTTCAAGAATTGGAAGTATTCTTCATAGATAAATCAAAGGGAATCTTTCATTTTTTTACTCTCCATAATGATGAAGATTTGATTAGATAGATGCCAATCAATTTACCAATCAACTTCAAATCTCTTGGAAAATGCCAATCAATTTGCCACATGACCAATCAAAAGAGGAAAGCTGCATGGAATATTTCAAGTTTATCTTATCTCTTTTATTTGTGAATATATTATTTTCAAGAGGTTGAGTCATGGCCCATTAGAGGATTAGGGTTCTTCAGTTCACCTATATATGCACATGTATACCCATTGTAACGGGCATCTCCATTTTTTCTTTATTCTCTTCTCCATTAACAAAAGTTCTTCTTTTTACTATTTCTGAATTTTTCTTTCTTAGCAATCGGTGTTGTCTTCACAATTAGTTTTGGAAGAGCACCAATTGTATTTTACATTTTTTGTTAGTGATTAGTCGTTTGATTAGTTTCAACGACAATCCTAATATACTTTTTGTTGTTCTTCTTTTCCTGCAATTTTACTTTATGCATTTTATTTCTGTTTTGCATTTTAATTTCCAATTGATAGTTGTGATTTGATCGTCGGTTCAATTAGATTTGTTCTGAATCGGATCGCAGTTTCAATTTTTATTGTTTTCAAAAACCAACCTCGAAAATCGTCTAACTCGCCCAAGAGATTAGATAAATAATTTGATTTTGATCTACCTCCCTGTGTTCGACCTGTATGCTACACACCTGTGCGCTTGCAGTAATTTAATTTAAAATTCGCGCTTTTCTAATTCATAGGAAAGCGACGAACAATTCTACTTATTTTCCTAACAAATATTTCTTTTATATAATTCTATTTATTTTCCAAATATTCCCTTTCATAAAATCCTTTGATTGTATAATTATTTTCTTTTATAAAATTCTTTGATTTTATAATTATCTTCTTTTATAAAATTCTTTGATTTTATAATTATTTTCTTTTATAAAATCCTTTTCCTTTTATATATAAAATCCATTGATTTTACATAAATAATTTATTTTCAAAATAACTTTGAAAATCCCCTTTTGTACATCCCAGTATTTCTTACGATATTTAAAATCCAAATAACAATGATCGATATCATTCAAACACACATAATCAACAACAGATTATATATCACATCATATATTACAATATATGAAAAGAACAGTATTATAAATATTGAGGAATCCAGTTGTATCCCTCCAACCTGTTTCCCTGCATCACAAATGTTAAACAATATGATTAACATCAACTTCATTTCAATATGAAATATTATGATAAACAGAATCAATATTTGATTAACGATGTGTGTATATATATATATATATCGTTATCTATAATTTTAACCAATCAATTAGCAGTTCATCGAAATAGTCAACACGCAGAATCAACCATCATCTATCAGTTCTAAAAATATAACTGGGTAGAGTTAGTGAGATTTACTCACATTAGACGATCATCGTTAAATAACGATAATTGTCGTCGATTCAGATCAGGCAATTTATTTCGCTATAACTCGTAACGAGCTCCAATTCACTCCCAGTCAGTTCCATTGTGTAGCCGTCGTCCATACGATCCCAACGGATCATGTTTTGTCCAATTTGGATAACGTATGAATACGTTATGAAATTTACAAGTTATATGGATTTTAATTTGAATTAAACTTAAACAATTTAAACCGGGCCTCACCCCAAATTCTTCACCAGCCCAATTACGCAACCGGCCCACTGCCAAGGTAAACCCGCTTCTCTCCTAATCTCCTTCCTCTTCTTAAATCCGTATTCCAGCAAATACTCGCAAATCTTCACGCGCCTCAATCCTCACCGAAAATTTCACCATTCCGGCAACCGACACCGCCGTTTATCCTCTTTTCGACTGCTTTCTCCGACTTACACTCCAACCCTCAGCTCGCTGCCACCGTGGAGCATTGTCGGTACAACCCTTACACAGAACATCAAACAAAATCATCACGTAAATCCCCAAAAACTCGCACGGGATCTCCCCTTCATCTCACGAATTCAACTACGTATTCGAAAGCAACTATTTCCTCCTCAATCGATCCCAAATCTCAACCCTAACCTTGCTGCTAATATCTCATTCGATAGATATCATGTTCGAACCAAGCAAGCCTTATATTAGATTGTAGAGAATCACTTCACGAATTTAAACAAACTTGTTTCACGCTTTCTGGAAATTTATTCAATTTGATTTTGATTTTTTAAAGCTTGCAAATGTTTGTAGTACGAAGAAAACTGGCGGCTTGTACTCGTTGACCAAAGGGAAAAATGTATAAGGGTTTAGGTTGTGTAAGGATATTTATAGGATGATTATAATATATTTTTTATTCGATTTTTATATTCCGTTTTAACCAATCGTTGTTTCTATTTGTCATTTAAAATTCCTACGGCCACACAAAATATCCAAAAATCATGAAAATGGGCTTGCAACTACAGTTTGACATTACGGACCCAACAAAACTGGTTTCGTCGAATTCCGACTTCGTGTCCTCACACAACGTATTTTTAAAGTCAAATTATTGACTATTTTTCACATTAAAATCCCGTACGGCTACATACTGACTTCAAAAATCACGGAAATTGAAACCTAACAATAATTTAATATTCCGGATCCAACAAAATTAGTTTCGTCGAAAACGGAGCTTGTTTGCAAAAAGTGGCTATTTTTAAAGCTCTAAATAAACCCATTTAAATATACATACATTTAAAAATAATTAAATTAAATATAAATAAATTTATATTATCGTATATATATTCACAATAGAGTATCATACAGCTCCAATTGGAATTATAACTCGAAATTCAAATTCCGGTTGAATCGATTTATATTGAAAAATTCATTTATAATATAAATAAATCGTTATAAATTATAAAGGAATTCCATAGCGACTTTTCGAAAATTTGATTTGGACATAAATCAAAATCTACATGACGAAATCCCGATTTTTCTCTTCCATTAGAAATATATATTTAACCAGCTTTAAACGTTTCTTGTTTCACAGAAATCCGACTTAAAACGGATTCTGTGTATTCGTTTAAAGTTCAAATCGCCAAATTACGAACTGCAGCGCCATTTCGAGCTCGATTATAATTATAATATAATTATACGTTCAACTATCTTTCAAATAATATATTCGTTATTCTAATTCAATTCTAAACTGAATTAAATATCATAAATGATCCAATTCACACAATATTGTGAATTCAGTTATTTTCGACTAACTCGGAATTATAATATATTTTTATATTCTACATATTAATTAAATATTCAATATTATTTAATTAATCCATTTTAAATCTCTAAATTACTATTTAAATAATTAAATAAATTAATTATTATACCGTAAAAATACGGGACATTACAGTGGCGGAGATGGTAACTTTTTTTAGCTTAGCACCCAGAGTATATTTGTACAGTTCAATTAGTGAATGACGGATCAAAAATGTGACATTCAATGTTTGGTGTGATATTACATAAAGGAATCGTGATCTCAAGCCTCATAAAATGGGAAATGACTGAAATAGGGCAGGCAGCATGGCTATGTGGGTCATACCCATTTATGTATTCACCTGAACTAGATAAACTGATTTTCCTTATTTATGTATGTTTTAGAATAATACGGTTGCTGATCCCAACTGTGGTGATGATATATTTGGTAACTTAAGTCGAATGAGTGGTTAGTTCCAAATGGCCCGGTTGCAAGTTGTTCTCGTTGAACCCCAATGTTTTATCTCTAGAGAACACTCATGGGAAGGTGATTCTATACCTAGTCATGTTGAAAATCCAAACTCCAATATGACTCTAGTAAAAAATATACATGTTGCTTCGCCTCATTTGCATCGGTTGTGGTTACAACCGATGTAATTATCATAATTTTCACCGGTTTTTCTAAATACCCGACGCAATGGGTACTTCAAAAGTAGTAGAAGATACAAAATTGCAATTTGCATTAGTTTTCATCAACCCTCGATTCAAATACATTGAAGCAAATGGATTTTTTGCATCGGTTCTATTTAGAACAGATGCAACTAGTTGTATTTGCATTGGCTCTCGAGAGCTGATGCAATTAATCTTGGGTCTAGATCCTTTTTTGCACCAACTTTTACATCGATTCAATTTATAATAGATGCAATAAGTTGTATTTGCATCAGTTCTAGAGAGCTGATGCAATTAATCTTGGATCCAAATCCTTTTTTTGCATCGGTTCTATTTATAACAGATGCAAATAGTTGTATTTGCATCGATTGTAGAGAGTCGATGCAATTAATCTTGGATCCAAATCCTTTTTTGCACTGGTTTTTGCTTTGACTCTATTTGTAACAGATGCAGCTAGTTTTATTTGCATCGGTTCTAGAGAGCCGATGCAATTAATCTTGGATCCAAATGCTTTTTTGCACTAGTTTTTGCATCGGTTTATTTATAGCAAATGCAAGTAGTTGTATTTGCATCAGTTCTAGAGAGCCGATGCAATTAATCTTGGATCCAAATCCTTTTATGCATTGGTTTTTGGAGAGCCGAGGCAATTATTATAGATCTAAATTCCTTTTTGCATCGGTTTTTCGAGGGCCAATGTGATAACATCTTTAATCCAAATCCTTTTATTTATTTATTCTCTTTGATCTCTGTTATCATTGCTTTTTATTGGTATATGAATTAGGGCTGTTAACAGATATTTTCGGACATGTTTATTCATAGAATATCAAGTTTATAATCAATTGATATATGCATATGTATGTTCGACATATGACACTTATTGCTAAAAAAAGTATGTACATTAGGTTCCTTTTTTCAAAAATATCAAAAAACAACATAAATAATTTCCAAATTTCAAAACTTTTTCCAATTTACATTTATCTTCATATTTATGTCAAAAATATAAAAGTAGATGGAAAAAGAAAAAAATAGAAATAGTAAGCTTTATGAAAACTGGCAAAAATGTATGCATTTATTTGAAAAAGTAATGATATACAAACATATGTAAATAATAACTGTATAATTTTACGCAATCTTTAATAAATATTTCAAAATTTATTTCAAATTGTATTCAAGATCATAGTTATTGCAAAAAAAGTAAAAAATAATAATGATTCAAGATGAACACAAACAAAACGTATCACTTCCAGTGAAAAATACAAACTAATTCGCAATTTTATGTAATTATGAAAAACATTTCTATCGTTTTTTATGTCTGCAAATATTAGTTTATCTACCGATTATTTACAGGTAAGTCTGCAATTATTAAGTTAATATTTATATAAATGTCATATTTTTGCATTTATTCTTTTTTGAATACAATTATCTAATTTTGATAATTACAACGTTATGATTTTTTTTTCAAATAATTGAAAAACATGAAACAAATTTGTTACAGTATAATAATTATAGGGACCAATCTTATATATATACTATTTGTACAAAGGATTCACTTTGAATTATATTTAATTTTAAGTTGTGCCTAACATTCACTAATTTTAATACAAGAAAATGCACGCCATTTAAACCTCGCTTCCTTTTTATAAATTCCTTCTAACTTTTAACTGCTTCCTGCTTCATTTTCATCAAACTAGAATGTGGTCCGTGCTTCGCATACGGGCCATTGTTATTTAATATTTTTTTAAACATTGTGTAATTGAAGCTTGTGCTTGCTGGTGGTTAGTAGTTTACCTTTTTCTGCTTATTCAGTTCATAATTTGGTAAGGGGTTGTACTGATATGCGCACCAAAGGAATACACATTTGTATATGAGTAGTAGTAGTTTGAGAAGGCTAAAAAGGTAGTAGAAATATATGTTTCTAAATTCGTCTTCATTCCGTTTAAATATCATAGTGTCATGTGTTATGTTCCATGCTGGCATCAAGTTTTCAAATTGTTGCCAAAGGAATTGAGTGAATGTACATATATTGGAAAATTGGTTTATAAGATTTTAATTTTGGTAATAGTGAGGCAGGTAAATGTAAGCTTCTAATGGCCAACAGGGGCTGAGGAAGTATTGGGGAGGAAGTTCAATTGTAGTAGTCCTAGGCGTGCAGCGGAAGTTTAGCTTATCCTCTTTATTATCTCATTACAATTAGTACAAAGGTTTTAATAGCACTGCCTCCCTGCCAATGCAGTTGATTTGTCACTCATAATGCTCGTAATTATGTTTGGTTGCCAAATGTCGTGCAGTTTGTTCGTTTGTAGACCGAAGTTGAAAAAGGGCTTAATTGTTGGGAAAAAATAGAAAAGGATTGTTATAGCTTTATAAAATGGAATTCAGTCTGTCGTAGAAGCAAAATATCGTGTACTGAGATTGGTTATAATTTCAATTCAGTGTACTTGTTTTTCGTAATTGAAACTGAACTGGGAGAATACATACAAACTTGAATACGCAGTGTATCATAATATTTATGATTGTGTGATTAAACTGTTCGAAGTGCAACATGTATTGGTTCAAATATATTCATAATAGATGTATAAGCCAATGAAAATGGTTGAATTATGTAGCTACAATAGGTATACATGTTGTTTAGGCAAGAATTACACAACAACATATTTATTTATATTAGAGTGCAGGAAGTAGTTGAGTCATTCAGTATATGTACATAGCAATATATTTGTCAGTACATTATATGTAGGTATAACATTATATACACAATATTTAAATGATAAGAACAAACAGCAGTAGCATGCTGAAGCAACAAACTTGAGGAAAACATCATACTTTTAATAGTTGATAGTATGAGATATTGCTGCCAGCTACTAATCTTCGACATCTGTCGCACGGACACCCTTCTTTTGTCGCTTGGTTACTTGTTTGCTAGTGGATGACTTAGCGGCCGGTGTATCCTGCTCAGCATCCTGGGAGTAGAGGCCACCAGATTGGAAAAAAAAATTATGGGCAACCATTAGGCATGCGAGTCTGACGTTTTGAACTTGTTAAATATGGTTTGGGATTGTGAGACTTACATTGATAATAATCCCTTGTCGTCGGTATTTGCGTCCGGTCTGCATCAACGTCTGTGTCTTCATTTTTTCCTTGCTTACATCAAGTTCATCACCCTGCATTTTCAAACAGATGGGTTAAAAAATAATGAAATTGGCTGGTACTCATATTGTGGGTAAATCACCCGTTCAATTGGTTTTTTTCCTTTGTCGAGGCGTGATATTGTAACTTGTTCAGTTGACATGCTGCCTATGACTTCATCAGTGACCTGCAGGCATTTAGTTATGTGAGAATAGTCAGTCAGTCATTGGTTTAATGTGATTTAAACACACTAGCAGCAGTAGTCGATTGTTGATTATTCAGAATCACATATCAAATTTTTCCGTTATAGTCACCTTTTTTTGATGTTCTGTTTTGTTTAAGTTGTCATTCCTCTTAGTTATTCGTCTGGCAGTCAAAAAGGTATCAGGATTGTTAATCTCGAAGTTGGATGGACGAAACTCAAACAATGCTTCAGTGCCAGCTGGCTGTTGGAAAATATTTTCAATCTTAGTTCGCCCATTGTCATTATTCCAAATGAATTGCAATGTTAATTATCTATGAGTTATTGTAAGCTGTAACATTGAATGTCAAATACTGATTTTATTGCAGAAAGAAGAATAAGTATTTAATTTCTTACCATTTTTGATATTGCAAGCATTTCATCAACGTTATTTCCGATAAGTCCTTCTGCCTCGCGGTCGAACGCGGTGATTGTGGTGGACATGCTGCTGTCTAGTATGTCAACATTGAGCTGATACATGTATATCAATTTAAGCTGTAATCATAAATGTATAGTTCTATAGGCCATATGTTCGTTTGTGTACCTGTGTATAGGTTCTCCGGACATTTCTGGACAATTTTTGCAAGAATATGTTGAACCATTTAAGTGAACACAGCCTTTGCATGTGGCACATGACAAATAACTCCAAGGGGATGAGTTGCGTAGCTTTGTGATAGTAGCAGCAATCATGTATTTCTTTCCCTGCAAATGGAGAGCAGAGGAGGTAGGCATTGTTAGCATGGTAAATTTGATGTTGCATCTCTTATATGTAAACTTAGTTCATATATTTAGGTAACGTACGATGAGTTGTAACAGGAAAATCAAGATGAAGTGTTGTTTTATGAAAACAGAGAATACCCGGCAGTCTTCAAATCTTATATTATGCATTAATTCCTTGATTGTGCATTCGATAGTTTCTACCACATCATGCTTAAATGTATCATTCCCAAGCAAATCAATTTTTGTTGTTGGGGAGTGAGTCGCTCTGTATGAATGGGTATATTAAGTTTAATTGGTATGCAACTGAATGAATGTCAATTGGTAATAAATAGCCAAGTTTTGGTACCTAAGAACAGAATCATGTACATCTGGATATTTGATATCTAGGTATACTGTTGTTGCTTTCGTTGAATCGAAAATGTACGATCCTATAGGTTGAAGATATGTAAGTGAACGTGGGTAGCAGTTAGATATAAAATGTGTACACTTACGTCCATAAGTTGATACTGTAGTGGAAGTGATCACCATAGGCAGTGGAGGGGAATATTTCTCTTGTACTGTTTCATCGACCAGAGCTGCTTTGTCTGACCAAAGTGAAACTGTTGCGGGTGATCCACTGAAAGTGAAATTGTTAAATGAATATTGAATCAGTATTAATTTTTAAAATAATAAATTTGTATGACCACCTTAATGTTTGTAGATGCAATTCTCTTTTAGAGGTTTGTGTACCATTATTTTTTGTAATTTGTATGATATTAGAGATCGCCATTAATATGCCGCCAACATCTTAAAAAAGAAGTTATGTCCGTGCAAGTATCTACATAATTTTCCTAGTTAGTGAATGCAAATAAATACCAGTCAGTTCTCCACGTTTATGTACTCTTGACGGAAGAACGGAGTCAGGTACAAAATGAAATTTGTATCTTGGTATATTGTCCGACTGTTCATGCACTTTGGTAACCGTAGTATCGGTACGTAGGACTATCATTAGTGGTTCGTCAATAGTCCGGTAATTAAGTTCTTCATCTGTTAAGTTGAATCGGTTGATGCCATAAATTGATTGTTCGGCGAATGTTTCCTCAAACTGTCCTAGTATATGTCGCCGAATGGCGGCAAGGCGTTCATTTCCCTGAACCATGAAGTGTTAGTGGGCTGGAAAATTAATCAGGAAGTGCAATATGGGTTGTATATGACGTCCACATCATGATACGAGTATACTGTAATATCTGATTTCCACAGCACTCGCATTTGTAGTGAATTGAGCAGTTTACTTACTTGACTGTCTAGTAGTTGCATGTTTATTCCATATGGTTCCTTCGTTTCCTGGTTGATTAGTATCCATAGCCGACCTACGCATACTCTTAAGGTTTTCCAGTTCGGACCGTATATTATATTGCTTAAAAGTTCCACTTCTTGATCCATGGTGCCTACAGAGAAAAAAACTGGAAAAGTTGATAAGAACAGTGAACAGTGAAAATCATTGAATATGGCTGAAATTAATTGCAGTCAGGGGATAAAGGTGAATCGTAGCAGCATGTGGACCAATTTAGAGTTAGAATTTGTAATATTACCTGTAGTGTTATAATGGGAGAAGAAGATGATGGAGACGGAGGAGTATGTTAGAATGTTGTTAGACTGTGCTATTTATAATAAGTCAGTTTGGTTATTCTATTAGTTGGCGGTTGTTATAACTGAAACTATTAAGAACCACATGCATGAATCAAATACACGTGTTATACATGGCTGTTGGATCGTTTTTTAGTTTGAATTCAATTTTTGGCTGGAACAGTTATTAACAGTTATCATGGAAAGTTAACTGACAGGTTTTTAAAATTGAAAGGGTCGTTGGCTGAAAAAATAATATAACTGGAAATTAAAAAAATGAAACGTATGGTTGTTATATGCGGCTCTTAAGGGAAAAAAATAAAGTTAACTAATAGGCCCATTTGAACGTTTGACTTTTAATATATTGGAAATTGAACATACTTGACCTTTAGTTGTTACTATATCTATATGCAGGAAAATATGTATGTATGTTGCTATGAACGCATTATGGTATGAAGCATATATGTATGTTGGTATGTTAAACACTTAGTACGGCAACTTATATGTTTCAAACTATTGCTTTGTATAGTTAAAGACATACATTACGGTAACATGTTTTATAAAAGGTTAAAAAAGGATGAAAAGAGCTAGGGCTGTTACGGGTGAATTTGATCGTCAAACTGTATTAACCGTTTACACTGTTACAAATACAGTTGTAACGTTGATGATAACAATTGTGATTTTGTTTACTGTGATAAAGCATACCAACCACACTTGATTTATTTTTGTAGTATTTCATAAACAAAATATGTGTTTTTTAATAACTTAAGTTAGAAAAATAACATATGTATAAATTAGTTACGTTTTAATTGTAGACAACATTCACATGGATGGTCTGTTTCATGGATTTAGAAATAAATATTATAACTTCAATTAATTATGGATTACAATGTAAATTTATTGTAATTGTTGCGATAATAGTTAGACTATTGCCGTAATGGCTATATATTTCTGCTAATCGTTAACTACGAATGGTTGCTGTTAAAGTTGATGGTAGACGTAACACCGTTAAATAGAGCGTAGAAAAGGGTAATGAGGCCCGTGCTTCACACACGGGTAATTGACCGATATATATATATATATATATATATATATATATATATATATATATATATATACATACATATATATATATATATATACATATATATATATATATATAGTGTTAACGAAAGTAGAAATATTAATATTCAAACTAAGTGTGATAATTGATTGTGAGCTTGTCCTATGCACGTACTTAAGAACATAAAGTTTAATCGATGAAGGCAGATGAAATTTATATAACATTGATGACCTATATATAGTTTACCCGGGTTAAGCTTAGTTTGTTAAAGTTGCATAAAGCCGCATCAATACCAGGATGCACGAAATGTAATAATTGTATGGTTACATCCGTTTAAATTAAGCATGTGGTTGCAGTGACGTGCAGGAACACAATAAGTCAAGCTAACGTACATTAAGCCAGCGGTAGGTACAATAGTTAAGGTCGAAGGTACCGGTAGTAGTATGGGTAAATAGTCTTACATGATCATAGTTAACCATAAAATGAAGATCATTGTGTCTCACAAAATAAAATTGCAGGAAAGATAATCTAGTATGTAGTTCTGTACCAAATAGAGCTATGTTAATATTCATAAATGCTTAGTTTAATAATATACCAATGATCTGAAACAATACAGAATGGAAATAAGGGTAGGCAGTAATGTAATCAGACACCGTTGATGTAAAACATTATTGAATAGAAATATTAACGTAGGCAGTCATAGATTAGATAGTAATTTGCACCATATCATTGTTTGCAAATAAGTGTGCATATGTTCTGGATGAGTAAACACGATACATTTTTTTTACAAAGCGTTACATAATCTATACATAACATATATTCATTGTCTAAAGCTTCATTATTCAGTAGCTCTTGTATTTTGCATGAAACTTGGCAGCCTAAAATTAGCTAGCACATTTTGGCCAACGTGCCTATTATTTCAATGTCCAATTCCTGTGTTGGATAATGATGCTGCAGCCACATTGTTGTAGTGTGTACAATTTGTAGAAGTTAGAGAACAAAAAAATCTCAGGTATGAGCGACACTAAAGGACTTTGAAAGCTGATGGGGGTGTGGTCGTAGTATGCACCTGTAATGACATTATGAGAAATGGTTAGCATCCTAAATTGACTATTCTAAACATTGTTGCAGCAACACAGAGTATCGTGGGGAATATGCAGGCATAAGTTAATTATGATACAATGTGCTTATATATGCTATGTAGTTTTATGCAATTTGATAATTAAAGGGGCGGGAAAAACTCAAATCAATCTGATATTTTCTACTGTCATAAAAATGAACTACTTCATTTGTTTGATGTGTCTAAGACTTTAACATTATTAAAATAAAGTCCAGTGAATATGAACTTCTTGCATGTTGATTGGTAGCGTGAAGCATCAAAAAGATATCCAAATAAAAAGCAGTGGGGTTATTGATTTGCAGCGTAGTTAGTTAGATGTTAAAAATGCAGCAGTTCATAAAAAAAGGAAATTGTAACATGCACCCAATATAACAGTTTATTGTTCATATTTAAGAGTTTTGTAGAATTGTTGTAGAAGGTACCTTACTGAGGCATCTCTTTTTAACTGGTTGTACATGATGTGGCAGCAGTAGTCATGTCCCGATAATCTGTAAATATGGAAAAGTAGTTAATAATTTGTAACATAGCCATACGGCTTGTCAGTAGAATCTTTTTGGATTGTGCAGGCATACCAGTCAGGTTGGAAAAAACTTCCGGGTAAACAATATTTTGTGTGTGCGTTTCCCAACCATCATCTTCTTTCGGTATTAGTATCTTCAACCCAAACGGAGATGTTATCCTTGAAACTGCTACGTACAGTTGACCATGAGTGAAAACAGGCTAAGGCAAGTAAATTCCAACGTGCTCAAGTGTTTGACCTTGACTTTTGTTTATAGTCATAGTGAAACAAACTTTGACCAGGAATTGTCTACGTCAAAGAATAAATGGCCATTTCGTGTCGGGAGATGTCATTATGATTCTTGGAATTAACACTTTCGTCCTACATTACTTCCTGTGATAATTTCAGCCTCAATCACTCTTGAAGCAAGTTGTGTAACAATCATCCTAGTGCCGTTACACAGTCCTAAATTCTGATTTAAATTTCGCAACAACATTATTGGAACCCCTACCTTTAATTGTAGTTCATGGTTTGGAAGTCCAGATATTTTTAGTGTGTTCAGAAACTCTGTAGGGTACATTGCATTATGGTCTTCTGTTGCATCAGAGATTTCGGTCGCTGAATCTGCACTTAAGTAATTTCTCACTTCTCCTCCAAAAATACCAATTACATAACTGTTAATTTCCTCCACTGATTCATTGGTCGGAGCTAAGATGCACCGTTCTTTAAAATAATCAGTTGTAATCATGCTATTAAATACATGTGGATATATATTGTCAACAATATCTTTTATTTAAATTTTTAGAACTTGGTAACAGATAATCATCAGGGATTTTAATGAATGTCGGATCATGATCAGCAGTCTTGGAGATAACAGGCAGCTTTCCCTCTCCAACATCTAGTATCCACTTAGAAAATGAACTTATTGTACTTATTTCTTCTGTAGTTTGATTACATGTACGTAAACGCATGTTTTTTTTTCAAGGTGTAAACTTTACAGGCGATCCATAACAGTGACTGGTTTATGGATGAACTAAAAATCATCTGTCTACTTCCCTTGGGAACAACAGGTAGTGTTTGACGAAAGTCACCTCCTAGAAGTACAGTCTTCCCGCCAAACAATTTGTCATCAGAATATTGTGAAATATTTGAAACTATATCACTTAAACTCTTTTCAAAAGCCTCTAAAGCATGGCGATGGACCATAGGAGCCTCATCCCAAATGATTAGATCCGTTTGCCTTAGTAAATCAACTAAGCATGATTGCTTGGGAATATTGCAAGTAGAGAAGTCATCAACGTTTATTGGAATTTTAAATTTAGAATGTGCTGTCCTACCACCTGGAAGAAGCAATGAAGCAATGCCAGAAGAGGCAACTGCTAAGTCAATACGACCTTCACATCTTAAACTATTAATCACCATTCGCCAAAGAAATGTTTTACCTGTCCCTCCACTTCCGTAGACAAAATAAAATCCACCTTGCCCACCGTGTACAGCATGATGAACCTCATCGAACACATGCCTTTGATCTTCATTTAATAGTGGCAGCATGTTGTGCAGTTTATCTTCCATCATGGTAGTATCATATCCTTCTTCATGTAAAAGCAATGCATTGGACGTAGTATGCAGGTGCATGTAATTGTTTGTCGGCATGGACCAAAACTCCTTTAATGACCTGCCATTTTTATTTAGAATATGTTCAATTTTCATAAGGGTGTGAGATTTCACCTCAATGTCAAAGTTGGTTGAAGATGACATGTTGTGCTCATTCATTGTGTGCCAACTTACATCTTCAGCTAGCTTTTGCCAATGGTTATTCCATAGAAGCTCTGGATTTGAAATTTCACAAAATAGAAGCATTGTAACAAACATTTCTCTAAGTGCGGAAGGTGAAGCCCATAAACTTGTGTCATTGATTGCTTGATCCCATTCACTATCATCTTCTAACAGCCCTTTGGCAAGACATGCAGATTTAAAGCAATCCATTACCACTCCATCAACCGGTTTTATTTCTTCATAGCTTTTTGCCCCTTTGACAACATTTAACAGCATACGTAGGTAAAATCTTTCACCTGAGGTAGGGTGAGCATAATAAATTCTGTCAATCATGTCTCCCTTTTGCCTCTTTTTCCACACTTTAATATCTTTTTCCCACACCCATTTTGTCAGAAACTCTACGTAAGTCAACTCCCTAGCTTCAGGACAGTTTTGGTTTGTATGAAACCATTTGGTAAACATAGTTCTTTTTATATTACACCTACGACTGATCGTTGTCAAATCATCTGCATCATTGAAATATACAGTATGTTCCCCAGGCAAATGATACATCAGCCTTTCCACGGATGGATTACGATACTGAATATCAAACCCAAATATTCTCCAACTTGCCTCAGAAGCCGAGAGATACCTGCAGTCCAAATAAGTTTTTACCTCATCTATTTCACGTTCCAATATGTGTTCTTCACCATTACTACTCTCGATTATAACACTAGCCCTATCTTGTCCTTTGTTTATGTACTTGAATAAGTACTTGACCGACTGCGCTTTGTTACATACTTCAACATTGATATGTGCTTGATATTTAACAACTAAATCTACATTGTGTGGCACTACCCATTGGTTATCTTGGCTGAATTCATTGTTGGCTGTCGTGCATCGTCCATTATTTCTACGTCGATAAATAGGAAAGCCGTGCTTGTCAAATGTAGTTTCATTGCAGTAGTCCTTAGGATATCGTTTGTTACACCTTTCGCCAACCATGCAGGGACAGGCTGGATTAAAATGTCTGCAAGGTCCGTGGATCATGAATTGGAAAACAGATTGATATGCAACCGCGTCGGTGTTAACATATGGAATTTCAGCGCTGACAACACTGTCAACATCGTCATTGCATTTGAGTTTATCGAATGCATGCACAAATATAAGTATGTGTGCATGTGGTAGTCCACGCTTCTGGAATTCAATGGTGTATATTACTGCCACATTAGTAAAATACATTAAGTTGTTGTAACAGAGTACACTAATTTGAATTGGCAAGTAGGAATGAGACAAAGTACAAAACTTACTTGCTTTGACTGCTCCAAAATGTGATCTGCCCTTTAAATTAGTAATCAACTGCATTAATTTTATGTGGAAAACAAAAGATACTAAATCTGGTCTATCATCAGATCGTAGGCCAGGTGTATTTTGTAAAGCTGCATCAATCTCAGCCCATTTTGGATTGCAGGTGAATGTAACAAAATAATCCGGAGATCCAGCCCAACGGCAAATGGCCATTGCATCTTGATAATTTTGGACCATATACCTTGGACTACCAGTAAAGGATGAAGGTAATATAACCTTACGTCCAATAGTGTAGGCAGACGCATCGCCACGGTCAACTGCATCATGTAAACCATTGTAGACCTCACACCTTAACGTATTCTGGTTGCCTCTAATCCAGGTGAGTCGCCCCTCTTCAATGCACGTGTAAGCGTCAACAATAAATTGTTGAAAAATTCTACCTCCGTAAAGTAGAAGGGTACCATCATTAGATCTATATTGTATGAGATATGCGTAGTATTCGCGCATGGTCACCATTCCCCTCTTTGTTGTCCGTGCAACCTCTGGCTGTCTGTATTCAATGTTGGATCTGTAACCGTCCTCATCATATGGGAATAACAATGGGTACTGCATTGACATAAAGGACGGGTGCTTTTCATTGATTCGTTTAAGTACGCCGCTTCTCTCCTCAATTACAACATCTCGTACACCACAGGATTCAGGGTTAAAGGTAGATGTAAGGGCTGCTATCTCGGAAGACGTAGGAAGGTTGTATTGTCTACCATCTCGAAGCCTCCTTTCATACAGTCTAATAGATATGGGCTGATATTCGGTTGCGTGAAATCTATCTCTAGCCATTCTGAAATTTTTTACTAATACATTGCATTCATCAAACATTGTTAGTAAATTCCGTACTACAGTCTCATCCAAAGTTCTGTTGTTTAAATCTCCGTAGGCGGATAGTCTATTGCTAATCTCGTTGTTTGTGTCATAAAAGTATAGTTGTGCAAATCTAGGCCTACTTCCTGTTGGTAGTAGTGAGCCTATTTTGTGATGGTTCTGACCATTTATCCGATATATGTATGGCCCACGTCTGTTGTTAATACTATTGTCAACGTGACCACCCACTGAAGTAAATGCAAAAATGGAGTTGTAAGCTCTGATGTTTTCCCTGAATTTCTACACTCATGACTGTTTCCTGTTTTTAATAACCTTCTTAAACACTCAGGGCTTTCTCTGTACACAGGCAGCTGGACCTTACCTTTCTGGCAGCACAATGAAAATTTTGGATAGGTTGGAGTACAATCTTTTTTGACCCTTTCTTCAAACCAAACATTTGCTCCGCAGGACGTGCATGTGAAAGTTGGAGGTCCTAAGTTGGATGGCTCCATACTTCTTCCTGCAAAGTCAATTTCAATTCAATGTAGGGAAAATAAAAAAAATAAAAATCAAAGTCATGTAGTATGCATAAAGGTTTTAAACCTGCACATTGAGGGTGACTTGGTGCTTCAACTGGTTCCGAATGTTCGGTGGTGGTTGAATTTGACAGCCGTCGTTTGTCAAAATTTTCAACCAGTGGAAAAGAATTGGGTGGACAACGAACATGTTGTATTTCTATGCCACCTGCAGTAATTAGAAATTCAGGTGCTAAGGCTTTTATCACCATGCATGTAATGCGCAGACTGCAATACAACTAATAATTTAACGGGTAGCAGTTAAGTGTAAAAAACATGTACCTGTAAGTAACAATTTGGCAGTTTTATGCTTCAAGTGGTGATGTCTTGACGCTCGATTGAGATGGCAGACTGTATTGGAATAAATTAAAACTTGCATTAAAAATTGCATTAAGTATTGCATGTGTTTAATATTGCATGTGTTTAATATTGCATTAAGTGTTGCATGTGTTAATTACATTTCCTGTTTTTGCCTATTTGGTTATGTTTGGAAATGTATTAATGCGGTCTTATCTAGAATTTTCCTATAAGCATGTATATGTAGAAGCATCTTTGTAAGTCAAGTAATTGAGAAAAAAAAAGCAATAAAAAAAAAAAAAAAAGTTTGTCTTCCTCAAAAAATTCTTCATCTTTTTCTCCTCTCAAATTTTATTTTCTACAAATTGGTATCAGAGCTCAGGATTAGAGCCAATGCAAAAAAAATACGTATGTGCTTAACCGTCATACGTTCCCCACTCCATCCAAAATACTATGTTCACGTAGATGGCTCAAATACGCCACACGATAATAGTCCCACATTGGGAAATAATCAACTAAGATCCTGCATAAATACTAAGAGGCTATAGCTCACAACAACCAATTGGTTTTGTGAACAAACTATATAGCTCTCTAAAGTTATAAAAAAATGCCAACAGTGGTATCGGAGCCATATTAAGAAAAAAGCATGGCTGGAGGTTCATCACATACACAGACTCCCATTCCACAACTCACAAAGCTCAACTATGACACTTGGAGCATAAAAATGAAGACTTGGTTAAAGGCTGATGATACTTGGGAGATTGTCAGAGATGGTTTCACAGAACCTGAAAATCTGGGAGCTTTGTCACAAGCTCAACAAAATAAAGTAAAGGATGAAAGAAAGAGAGACAACAAAGCTCTATGTGCTTTGCATAGTGCAGTGGAAGATTCAATTTTTGAGAAGATTTCAAAAGCTGAAACATCCAAGGAGGCTTGGGACATTTTGTTTAAGACATTCAAGGGGGCAGACAAGGTGAAGCAAGTGCGTTTACAAACACTTAGAGGTGAAATGGAATCTATGACAATGAAGGAGACAGAAAGTGTTTCAGATTACATCACAAGGATTGAAAAGGTAACAAATCAACTAAAGAGCAATGGAGAGGAGATGACTGAAGCAAGAATAGTAGAAAAGATCCTTAGATCTTTGACAGATAAATTTGAAAATATTGTCTGTGCAATAGAGGAGTCAAAAAATCTTTCAGAGATGAAGGTAGAAGATCTAGTTGGAATCCTTGAAGCTTATGAACAACGGAAGAAGTTAAAAGAAAAAGAGCCAGTGGCTGAATCTTTGCAAGTGAAAGTCGAAGATGAAGGAAAAATATTATATACACAACAATATAACGGAAATCGAGGACGAGGCCGAGGAGGCAGAAATTTTAATAGCTATGGAAGGGGCAATGGACGTGGCATGTACAGACCTGAACATAAAGCACCAATGGTCCAAAATAATTATGGAAGCAAAGAAAGCAGCTTGAATCAAAATTTTAGAGGTTCTCAAAGAGGAAGAGGACGAGGAAATCAAAGAGGAAGAGGTCGTGGCTATTTTTGTTATAACTGCCACAAACCTGGTCACTTGGCAAGTAATTGTTGGTTCAAGGAGGAAGAAAAGCATGAAGCAAACATGGTGCATGGACATAAAAATGAAGAGACTTTGTTGCTCGTATCTCATGGCGAAAGTTTTGATGATGTTTGGTACATAGATAGTGGAGCCAGCAAACATATGACAGGTAACAAAAAATTATTTTCAAATTTACTCGAATCTAATCATGGAGAAGTTAAAGTGGGAGATGGAAAGTCATATAAAATTAACGGTGTTGGTGAGATTGCTTTCACCACGAAAGCTGGAAAAATGGAGAAAATTGGTGAAGTATATTTTGTCCCTGGCCTTCAAAATATTTTGCTCAGTGTAGGTCATCTTTTGAAAAAGGGATATGATGTCCATTTTCATGATATGGCGTGTTATTTGTCAAAAAGAAATCAACTTGTAGCAAAGGTCGGAATTGCTTCAAATAATCTTTTCTCACTCAATCTTCAAAATCAAAATATTTCTTGTTTTGCTGGTGTTGATAAAGAAGTTTCAAAGCTATGGCATGAAAGATATGGCCACCTAAATTATGGAAGTTTGGAGATGCTTTCAAGTAAGATGATGGTCACAGGTTTGCCAAAAATTAATCATCTTAACGAAGTTTGTGAACCCTGTCAGTTCGGAAAGCAACATAAAGATGCATTTCCTTCACAATCTGCATGGCGAGCAGAAAGACCATTACAACTTATTCATTCAGATCATTGTGGTCCAATGCCGGTGACATCTTTGGGAGGTAATCGTTATTTTATTTCATTTATTGATGATTACTCACGAAAAGTTTGGGTGTATTTTGTTAAAGAAAAATCAGAAGCTTTCCAAAAATTTAAAGATTTCAAAGCAGAAGTGAAAAATTACACTGGGCTAAAAATCAACACGTTGCGGACTGATCGTGGAGGCGAATATATATCAAATATGTTTGAAAAATATTGCAAAGATCATGGCATTCGACATGAAAAATGACAGTTCGCCATACACCACAACAAAACGGTGTATGTGAAAGAAAGAATCGAACAATTATGGAGATGGCTAGATGTTTGCTTAAAAAGAAGAGGATGTCAAAAAGTTTTTGGACTGAAACTGTTTCTTGTGCTGTATACCTCATTAACAGGTCACCCACAAAGGTCCTAAAAAATTGTACACCACATGAAGCATGGTATGGTAAAAAGCCTAGTGTTCATCATCTGAAAGTATTTGGAAGCATTGCTTACTCTCATGTCCCAGATTCAATGAGAAATAAGTTAGAAGACAAATCTGAAAAATGCATTTTCATTGGCTACAGTGAAAGAAGCAAGGCATACAAGCTATATAATCCCATGACCAAGAAGGTGGTGATAAGTCGAGATGTCCGGTTCGATGAGAATTCATTATTTGAGGACGCAGAAGTTGAAAAGGAGAATTTGCCTCTTTTTCCTTTTGAAATAGAGGCCGAAAATGTGGAGGATGACACTGTTAAAGAAAATGTTCCTGCTTCTCCAACATATTCAAGCAGCACAAATTCTTCACCAAGTCCACCAAGAAGGATGAGAGATCTTCATGAATTATATGATGTTACTGATGAAGTTGAATCAAATAATGTTGTGTTCTTTGCCTTTTTTGCAGGGGAAGATCCAATCTCTTTTAATGATGCGAATCATGAAGAAAAATGGAGAAAAGCCATGAAAGAAGAGATTGACTCAATTCAAAACAATGATACGTGGGAGCTTACAAATTTGCCACCGCACAAGCATTCTATTGGAGTAAAGTGGGTGTACAAAACAAAGATGAATCCAGATGGCTCTATTAACAAGCACAAGGCAAGACTAGTCGCAAAAGGGTACAAACAAAAAGAAGGAGAAGATTTTAAAGAGGTGTTTGCTCCCGTTTCAAGACTTGAGACTGTTCGTTTGCTTATTTCTCTAGCTGCTCAAAAAAATTGGAAGTTGTTTCAAATGGACGTAAAATCTGCGTTCTTAAATGGCGTGCTTAAAGAAGAAGTGTATGTTGATCAACCACCAGGATTTGTCAAGAAAGGAGAAGAGGATAAAGTTTACAAGCTAAAAAAGGCTTTGTACGGGTTAAAACAATCACCCCGAGCATGGTATAGCCGAATCAATTCCTACTTTGAGAAACATGGATTTCAAAAATGTCCATATGAGCATACTCTCTATATCAAATATGATTCTCAAGGAAAGTTCATGGCTGTTAGTCTCTATGTTGATGATCTAATATTTACAGGAAATGACGTGAAGATGTTGAATGAGTTCAAGCTTTCAATGATGGCAGAATTCAAGATGACAGATTTGGGAGAACTTCATCATTTTCTTGGCATAGAAGTGCAACAAACTCAAAAAGGAATTTTTATTTCGCAGGAGAGCTATGCAAAAGATATATTGAAAAAGTTTAAAATGGAAAATGCTAATCCAGTTTCTACTCCATGCATTACAGGTTTGAAGCTATCTAAGGAAGGTGAAGGCAAACTTATTGATTCTACCATGTTCAGGAGCCTTGTTGGAAATCTAATGTATCTTACAGCCACAAGGCCTGACATTATGTATGCTGTTAGCCTTATAAGCAGATTCATGGAGAAACCATATTCTAACCATTGGGAAGCTGCCAAAAGAATACTGAGATATGTGAAAGGAACTGTTGATTATGGAATTTTTTATGAAGCTACTACTCCAGTTAACCTTATTGGTTACACAGATAGTGACTTAGCAGGGAGTATCGATGATAGCAGAAGCACGTCTGGTTATGTCTTTCACCTTGGAAGTGGAGCTGTCTCATGGAGTTCGAAGAAACAACAAATTGTTGCGCTATCTACAACGGAAGCTGAATATGTCGCTGCGTCATTTGCAGGATGTCAATTGATTTGGCTGCGTGGAATTTTGGAAAGTCTCTATCATAAGCAAAAGAAGCCAACGATTTTGTTTTGTGATAATAAGTCAACTATTTCAGTTACAAAGGATCCTGTTCTTCATGGAAGGACCAAACATATCCGCATTCGATATCATTTCTTGAGGGATCTAGTGAATAAAGGTGATGTCCAAGTTGAATATTGTAAAACAGGAGAACAAATAGCGGATATCTTCACGAAGCCGCTTAGTGGACAAAGTTTCAGGAGGAACGCAGAACGATTGGGAGTAAGGAGCAAGTTTTAATTCAGGGGAGACATTATTGGAATAAATTAAAACTTGCATTAAAAATTGCATTAAGTATTGCATGTGTTTAATATTGCATGTGTTTAATATTGCATTAAGTGTTGCATGTGTTAATTGCATTTTCTGTTTTTGCCTATTTGGTTATGTTTGGAAATGTATTAATGCGGTCTTATCTAGAATTTTCCTATAAGCATGTATATGTAGAAGCATCTTTGTAAGTCAAGTAATTGAGAGAAAAAAAAGCAATAAAAAAAAATAAAGTTTGTCTTCCTCAAAAAATTCTTCGTCTTTTTCTCCTCTCAAATTTTATTTTCTACAGACTGCAGTTAAAAAGTTATAGTGTTTTTTAATAATAGTTTTACTTAAGTTCACCTAATTGATTGCGATTAAGCCTGAAATGTAAAAGTGTAGCATACCTCGTTTTCGGTGTTCAGCAATTTGTAGATTCAATTTGACTATTAGTTGCACATGTCTCGCACAAAGTCTCGTACAGCTATTGATGTTTCTGGCTGGTCCATTACCATGTGTGCACAGCCGGCATTTGGTTATTGAATGGTGAGCCAAATTTGTAGACCGTTTACTCTGTAGCAGTATCTTTCTCTTTGCTCTAGCGTTCCTGCAGCTCTGCACGTTAAGAATACAGTGTCAAAAGTAAATCTGCTCATCTATTATTGGAGGCTCAGGAAGTTGTAATCGTCCTGATGTTGAACCGTGCCCAGTTATTGACATTAACACTAACGGATTATGAAACCAAACACATTACGTGGATTATATTATTAAGTTAAAGGCTGTAGGTAAGTACCAATGATTTGCACACGCTGTCATGATGCATGTAAGTGAGTGTTACGACCATTTTAGAATTCCCTGTCAGACAATGCCACTTAGCATATAAGTTCGTAATTATATAAATAATAGTGATGAGTAGTGGGTATTAAATGGTATATGCTACTCAAAGGTATAGATATGTTATCCCCTAATTTTAACAGTAATAATGTGTTCTTACAACTACGTTAGCACCCTTACACAATATATTTTTAGAGCAGACGACTTTTTGCGTCTAAGGTTACGTTGGCCTGAACAACATCAGAGGTGAAATATGTTGTAAATAAATGTCTTCCTCATGTAAAGGGGACATAGATGGGAAGTAAACCCAAAAAAACATTGATATGAAAAATGCTGATGAAGTTCACAGAACAAAAACGTGTTACATACATGATAATCAGGAAGAACCTGTAATTGAAGGTGAGTAAAAATTTGAAGTAGGTGGCCTAGCTTCTCAATGCTTAAAGTATATTAGTTTTCATATATCCGAATACGATGCACTTTGGTGCACCTCATTATGTTGGATCTTTTTTCCAACCAAAAGCCTATCAGTGTTCAATCATACATCGTTCCTGCGTACGGTATTTTTTCAGTCTACACTTCAGCCTTACGATTGAGATTAGTTTTTTAAATGTTGCACGTAGCAAGAATTTCGTTGGATCTGGTCTAGTGCTGTAAATTTTAAAAAAAGAGTATGTACTGCATTAAATAATGGGTAATGCACCCGAACATACGACAAATTTCAACATGAAAGGTGACGACAACGAATGTTTTAAAGGAATCTAAAGCATTCTGCCTAATTTGAAAAAAAAAATCTACCATATTAAGTAGGGATGAATCAAGTATATATAGTGGAATAACATGTAGTTGGGGTTCAACTGAAAACATGTGCAGTAGTGGATTAAATTATTATTTTTTAACTGTACTCTAGTTGATGCAAGGTGACCAGTAGATGCAGGAGGTAACATATATTGTGCCTGCTCACTTGAAGTCATGGCACCTTTACTTCTCAGAAACCATTGTCTGTGAGTAATGTGGAAGGCATGGGTAGAACCCAGGTATGCCACTGGTCGTTAGATCGGATTACGGCACAGCCATGTTGTATGGATGTAACATGACAGCACTAAGAACATGTAGTGTTCTACAGCCAAATTCAATTAGGCACTGAGTACATGAGTAGTCTGGTGGGAAGTGTCAGTAATTAGACGTTGTACATAAGGCTGAAACGTTGCGCAAAAGTAATGGGTATAAAACTGATACTGTTCACTTTAGATAAGATTGTAACTTGCTCTTACGCTTATTTGGGGACGTTGCAGAAGAAGAATGTTCAGAGTAATAACATCAGGAACTGTTTTAATTTTCATAAAAAAACGAATAACACATTGCAATTCTTATAACTTGCTCTTACGCTTGTTTGGGGACGTTGCAGAAGAAGAATGTTCAGAGTAATAACATCAGAAACTGTTTTAATTTTCATAAAAAAACGAATAACACATTGCAATTCTTATAACTTGCTCTTACGGTTATTTGGGGTAGGAACTTTTATTTTTGTAAAACTACTCTCTTTTTTATTCAGTCATAGGCAAATTCTATTTCGACCCAGAAATTTAGTTAGTAGCCCCCCATTTCATCAAAAAAATATGATGACCAAAATACCCTTTTTCCATTATAATTTTTTTCCAGTTTTTTGAATACCTCGTAGTTGTACTACGTGGTTTTTCGGCGAACCTTGTAGTAACCCTACGTGGTCCATGAATGAACCACGGAGATCATCTACGTGGTACTTTGACAAACCACGTAGAACAGCTACGAGGTACACTGAAAAACCACGTAGTCTCCCTACGTGGAAGGGTATTTTTGGTTTTTTTTTTAAGAAACGGGGGGCTACTAACTAAATTTGGGGGTTTACCAACTATTTCATGATTTGGGGGCTACTAACTAAATTAGTGGGTTGAAATAGAATTTGCCTCAGTCATAAACCGCTGTACCATCACATTATTATAATAAAACGTAGGAGAAGAAAAATGTTTAGGGTAATAACACCAGGAACTGTTTTATTTTTCATAAAAAAATGAATAACACATTGGTATAATTCTAACCTGTGATGATTCAAATCCTAGTGATTAGGGGCAGTTGAGATGTCGTTTGGCGTCACATGTTTGTAGGTCATTCTTTCGTCAGCCGATGCAGTTGATGGTTTGGTAATGGTGGAAGCAAATTGAGAAGAGATCGCAGGTTCAACAGTTGTTGGGTATGTGGTTGTGGGATGGGGAATGAGGATTAAGTTACTTGTTGGACTGTCTAGTATGGCGGGCTGCGGTCATCAGAAGAAATGTAATGATGATAGTGTAGGGAATGATGTGTAACAGTCGCAATGGGCGTTGATGTTGGTGGTACAAATCAGGGTTTTCAATTTGGGTATGGACCAAATACCAGATCGTTCGGATGCGTAGGTTGACCGCCGTAATTGGATCCAGGAATTTGTGGCATTTGTTGGGAGGGAAGTGGATGAGAAGCAGGCGTAGGGATTTCGGTGGAAATCATATTGGGGAATTTTGGTAGGGAAGAAGAAAGCAGTTATGATGTTTGACGGTCAATTTAGCAGTAGTGTTCAGAGCGCTTTGTTTCGAAATACATTGTACGGATGTTGCCACGTAGGCAATGGTTTTTTTTTGAAACAGGATAAAAAAAGTGAAAGGCCCAAGGCCCAAATAAACTGGGTACATAGCCCAGCAAACAACAAAAGGTGAAGGGTTGGAAACCATAGCCGACACAACCAATCTCTCGTATTCTCTCGAGAAAACACAAAAATGGCTGCTTCTCTGTGGAAAAAATTCTGTTGTTCTTCATGGCGGCTTCCACACCTTCTCTTCATTAGTATCCTTGCTTTGCTTGCTCGAAACCATCGCACGATTGACTTCATAGTGTCTCAAAAGCATACGATCCTTTCTCGAAGGGGGATCTAGAGGCTCGATGTGAGTTATTGAGTTTATATCTTTTAAATCAGACTTTTCCATGCTTTCAAAGCTTCTCTTCAGACCAAATGAGTCTCTGTTGATGTTCTCAAAGTTGTTAGAGCTACTCTCTCCTTCGGACCAAACAGATAAGTGATAGATCTGGTTGTTCAGCTTCCTCTTGTAATGACTATCCCCGATTCTATGTAAAAATCTGATCTTTTATTCTGATTTCTTCTTATCCAGATGCTTTGTGAGATCTGGATCACTGCTGGAGGAACCACGCTCTTCCATAGGTAAAAACTTGTGATTACTATATGAATTACTCACAAAATCACGCACTTTATTATCATAATTAAGTCCACTTCCCTTTCTAACATTCGTATTGAATGCAGGGTTTGTGGAAGCCCCAGTAAGGACGTCAGATCTGAATAAAGCATCTGTACTGGTGTGAATATAGTCTTTGTTTCCTGCAATAGGTAAAGTCACAATATTATTG
Source organism: Allium sativum (assembly GCA_030737875.1). Lineage (NCBI taxonomy): Eukaryota > Viridiplantae > Streptophyta > Magnoliopsida > Asparagales > Amaryllidaceae > Allium > Allium sativum. The sequence continues at coordinate 842,102,679 of CM060919.1, read as the reverse complement.
TTCCTATTATATGCATTAAGAGGATGACTATCAATAAAGTTGTGGTTCTTCCCTTTGCAGTGTTGATGACTATTGGCATGGCAAAGATTTCTATCACCAAATTCGAGGCTTGAGAGCTTATTATTGGGGAGCTGCTTTCCATTAAGTAAAAAATCTTCAACCTGTTTATCTTCATTCGCAATATCTTTATGTGACATAATATATGCTTGTTCTCATTGCCAGATCTGTTGGCTTTTTTCATGATAATGTTACTGTCATGATAAATAGTTTTCCAGACTTGGATGCAATTAGTTTCCTTACCAGTGTGAAGTCTCTGATTCTTTCTCTCCAAATATAATAAACAGAAGCAGAGAGTAAAACACAGGCTCTATTAAAATTGTAGGACTTGGGCTTAAATTTTTTTAGAATTAACTCTATGCTGTCCCTAATGCTCATAGTATCAGATGAATGACTGAGACCCAAAGTGCATTTGGCTTTAATCCAGATGTACTGGGAGAAAATGCAGTCAAAAAATAAGTGATTGGAGCTTTCAACCTCTTTTTAACATAAAAGACAAATGTTTTCAGAATTTTTAAACCATTTTCTACATCTATCCCTAGTATGAAGCTTATTTAAAATAGCAAAAAAAAAAAAAAGAACAATGAGCCATTTTAGGACTATTTGCTTTGCACCAAATAATTTTATGCCAGTTCACCTCAACTTCCTCTCCTTGTAAAAACTCCCACACTTTTTTAAGAGAGAATTTATCCTTGGAACACAAAATCCAGGACCAATGATCCCTATAACTGTCCTGATCAATACGAATGTCCAAAATAGCATTTTTAAAAATACTAGTAGCAGGGTTATTAGAAAAGCTCCAACAATTATTTGATATAATATTCTGCACTACGTCGTTAACCCCCTAGTATGTATAGGTTGTTCCAGCCCAGAAGATTGATTAATGAATTGCCACTAATCCATGGGTCAAACCATAAACTGGGTTGACTTCCATCCTTTAACTTTCTGAGCAGAAATTTCCTACCTGTTTCTCCGTAGTCCAAAATGTTTATCCAAACAAAGGAATGGTGCATCTCTTTTCTAGCAGTCCAGAAGTTTTTATTGTTTTTTAAGTATTTTGCTCTCATCCATCTGGACCAAAGAGATGTACCATCTACGAATTTCCAGAAAAGCTTAAATTTACTAACTTCAGCAATATCCTTAATTTTTCTAAGCCCAAGTCCTCCAATTTTTTTAGGCTTGCACACTAAGTCCCATGCAACTTTATGATACTTACCTTTCCATATAAAATTGGAGCACATTTTTTCAATTTTGGTAATAACACTATTAGGAATGTTGTGAGACTGGACCCAGTAGATAACCATTGCAGTGATGACTGTGTGAGTTAACTCCATCCTGCCGGCTAAAGAAAGTAATTTGCCAGACCACCCATCAAGTTTGTTCTGAATCGTGTCTAATAATCTAAGGCAATCTCTATCATTAACCTGATTAATACTTAAAGGCAGCCCTAAGTATTTGACAGGAAGACTACCCTCTTTAAACTTCAGGAGATTTAAAATCTCATCTTTAATGAGGACATCTTTGCTGAAATACACCTTTCTTTTATTAAGATTAACAGCTAATCCAGCATAATTTTCCATATTATTTAAAATTTTGTGAATAGCAATAGCACTTCTTTTATCTGCTTTTAAAAACAGAAGCATATCATCTGCATATAGAAGGTGTGTAATGTGTGGCTTTACCCTATTAATTGGTTTGATGTTTCCCTTAAGAACTTCTATCTCCATTTGCATGGAGAAATATTCCATAACAATAGAGAATAAGTAAGGTGACAATGGGTCACCTTGCCTTTTCCTCTATTGCTATGAATGTATCCCTTAGGGGAACCTTTTATCATAATAGAGTAAGACACATTACATATACACTCTTTGATCAAATCACAAAATCTTTCCTCAAAGCCCATTTTCTGCATAGCATAAATGATAAAATTTCTATTAATTTTATCAAAAGCTTTGTGAAGATCAATCTTTATGCACATGAGATTTCTGTTTTTCATATTAAAATTCCTGATTAGTTCATGGGCTAATAAGGAGTTTTCAGAGATTAATCTACCAGGTATGAAAGCACTCTGGTTTTCTGAAATAATAAACTTTAAAAAACATTTCAACCTATTACACAAGAGGGAAGAAATAATTTTATAAATAAAATTGCAACAGGCTATTGGCCTGTACTCATCCAGTCCTGATGGGTTTTCAACTTTTGGGATTAAGGTGATATAAGTGTGGTTAGTGTTCTTCAAAAATTTTCCAGAAATGAAAAATTCTTTAATAGAATAACTAAGAGTATTTTGCATCTCATCTCAATGTGTTTTGTAAAAATTTGCTCCAAACCCATCAGGCCCTGAACTTTTATTATTATTAGCATTAAAAATAATATTTTTTATCTCCTCTTTTCTACTAGGGGCAAGCAGAATATCAGTGCTATTGTTATTAGCTATATATTTAAACTCAATATTAGGAAAATTATTGGTAGGCTTATCAGTGTTATATAGAGAGGAAAAGTAGTTAATGGCTTCCTTCTCAATGATGGTAGCTTCATTAACTATCTTTCCTGCACTGTCAATAATCTTACCAATATTATTCCTATTTTTCCGACTGGACATCTTAGCATAAAAGAATTTACTAGCTTCATCCCAGCAGTAAGCCAATCAACTTTAGCTTTTTGCTTGAGATTAACCGAGCTAATATGAAGAGCATTAATTAACTTGGCTTGAGCATTGAAAAATTCCTCAGCCTTTTTCAAGTCTGAGTAATTGTTATCTAATTTGTCCTGTAATTTATCACAATCATTCCTAATAGAATTGATGTCATTTATTTTACTAGAATAGTTCCAATTTTTCAAGATGTTCTTAACCAGCTGTAAGTTTTTGTTGAACTTAAATTGAGCAGTTCCATAGTAGTTGTTATTAAAGCAACTGGAAACAGTATCTTTGTAGTCTTTATCATACACCCATCCATTGACAAATCTGAAAGGAGAGAAACTTACTTTACCCTTATTAGTACTGAGAGTGACCAGGATAGGTGTATGGTCACTAGTATTTTGAGGTAAAGTACTATAGTAGATGTTAGGGAAAAAATTAATGAAATGCTGATTAAATAGAACTCTGTCTAGCTGGCAGTGAATATTTCTAAACTCCCCTGACTTCCAAGTGAATTTATTTCCAGCAATTTGGGGTTCTATTAATCTAGTTTTCAACATTAAACAGGCAATCTTATTAAGTTTAGCAAAAGGAATAGGATTGCCTCCTTTTTTCTCACTATTGTGAAAAACAGTGTTGAAATCCCCTATAAGCATCCAAGGACTTTTAATAACATTACTGAACTACTCAATATAATTCCAAAGAAAATGTCTATCATTTTCAAAGTTGGATGCATAAATAAAGGTAATTTTAAGTGAAAAACCACCCTTATTTTGAAAAGTGCAATGAATATATTGCTTATCAATGAAATAATTGATGAGTGACCAAATGGTAGGATTGTAAAGTACCATGATCCTGCCATTTCCACCCATCAGGTTATTGTTGATAATGCTTCAATTTGAAAAGATTTTAAACTGCAAATCATTGATCTTTTGATCATTGAGTTTGTTTTCAATTAAACCAATAATGTTGGGCTTGTGCTTTCCTAAAAAATCAACTAAATCTAATTGTCTTTCAGGGGAATTGAGACCCCTTAAATTCCATGTAATTATATCCATATGAAAAACTAATTAAAAAAAATGTAAAAGAAAATGAACATAGTACCTAAGGGGGACTACTGTTCCTTTTGTTATCCACTTTAACTCCCACCTGTTTTCCACTTTTTTTGTAGCTGCTTTTGTCCTTAGGCTTTATCTGTTTGTCCCATTTAGCATTTCTGCTAATGTATTTGTTTCTGAAGTCATGATCTTTGTCATCTTCAGTGTCTTCTGCAATAGCTATGTCTGTTAGGCTCTTGGTTCTGCCTTTTTTTTTTTTGCTTACAGGGGGAGCAGGCTTTGAGGGCTTAGCTGCAGCAATAGATTGGTTTACAGCTTCCTAGATGTTTACAATGGTGATGCTAGATTTGGATGGAGCTAGACCATCAGCCAACAATGAGATGTCAGTATATATAGGATCTGCATCAAGAAGCTCGCTGCAATTTTCCATATAATCGTTTTTTGAGCTATTTGTTGTATCTGTAATAATTCTTGCATTTTTGAGAGTGGAGGGGTCTCTAGAGTCTGGGTAGCGTAGGATCCCTCTGATACTTTTTCCTTTGTATTTTCTAATATTGTTTTGTCCATTGCTCATGTGGGAATTTCAGAGTTTATTCCCACTGTGGGGACTGACACATGCGGGTTCTGCATTTTTCCAGAGGAGATTGCAGAATCTGAGGGAGTTTCAGTCGTATGTTTGTGGCTGCTATGTCCTTGTGTCGAATGCAGTGATGGTGCATCAATATTCATCTCATCCTGGCCTATTATCTTATTAGCAACTGCATGATCAGGGTTGTTGACCATAGATGCTGAATTAGATCCAGTTGCATTCATTTCTGTGTTAACGAAATCTGAAATGATTTCAGATTCTTTACCATTAGAGTTACTGTCGTTTATTTCAGCATCTTTTGGCTGACTTTGCTGATCCTTGTTGATCGGACAAAGATCAGTAGTTTGTCCGAAACACTTGCAGAATATAAATCTATCTGGTATACTTTCGTATGTGATTGGTTGAGAGATGAACTCTCCGTCATGCGTGTAGATAGAAGCCTCATTAGGTATATTAGTATCCGCTTTAATTTCAACAAGTAGTCTCGCATAGCTCAACCTTGTTTCCTTAGCTGTTTGTTCGTCCATCTTTCATGGAATTCCAACTAGACTCCCAATCGCGCTAAAAATCTCTTTATCCCAAAAACGAAGATTCAGCTCCAGTAATCGAATCCATATAGGCATGGTACTCAACAAATCTCGGTCAAGAACTACTTTCTTTGACCATTTTTTAAAATAATCAGCATTCCATTTATAAAATAGGAACCTCTGTTCAAAAGCTTTTCGCTGTCTTCAGCATTTGTGAATCTAAGTATGAAGAACTCATTCTCTCTAGTAAAGATTTCAAATGAACCGCTCGGGTTCCATGTTCTTACAACAAAATTCCTGAAATAATGGTATGTTGGTCTCTTTACGAAAACATAAGCAACAATAGAAAGTTCACATTTACCTTCGATGCAATTACATATTTCTTCAGATGCCACAACTATTCTTTCAGCAATCGTTTCTACAGGCTTAATAAAAGTTAAGTCAAAGTTCGAATCTTGATTGCTTTTCTTGACAAGATCTGCCCATGAAGATGCCTTAAGATCATTGGCAGGGGCTTTTGGTGTCTGAACTGGATCTTATGCCATCTTTGTTGGGTTTCTTGGTTGGTATCGCGCTCCATTAGAGGAGGGGTAAGGCTTTTGCTTGGGTTTTGTATGCACTTCATTAGTGAAACCCGCTGCCTTTCTCGAATGGACAGAATTCTTAGGAAAGAAGATTGGACTCGTGTCTTTCGCTCCTTTTTTGCGATTGACAACTCTAGTAAAGCCTTCCTCATCCACTAAAAAATCAGGAGATGGATGAGAAGATTTGGGAGGGAGGTTAGGAGGATTAGAAGAGAAAGAAGAACCCTCTTTAGAGGTTGGATTGTCCTCGAAAATTGGATTCTTGAAAAAAGGGGCAGCCATGGCTGCTGAAGTTTCTTGGAGGAGAGCTATCAGATTTTACCAGTGTTTCAGAATAACTTACGTAGGCAATGTTTTTATCCTGCTTTCTAGTTCAAATAATAGATACTGCTCCCTTTCTACTTGTTATTTTCATTTCCTTTTTCGTTGAAAAACAAATCTAGCTTTCGCCAATTATGATAGCCATACATTCTTTCTTAATCTATGTATCAATTACAAGCAATATGTTCTCATAGCTTTATATATTTGGATCACAATCCTCTGTGGATGTTCGAACGGATGAACTATCAAAGAATTTCCAGTTTCCTACCTCTGATTATGTCGTCAAAACAATGTTCGAATCTAAACCCTAACTCCATCAACTCCATTGGAATATATATCCCAAGAATATTTTCCATCAGTAACGATGATGACGGAGTGATCGAGAAACAGGCCTGATCCATTCTTGATCATGCCTAATCAATTGTTATGTGAAATTCAAGCACAAGGAAATCAGGTTCTAATAAAAACAACGATCATAACAATATCAAACTGTGCTTGATTTTTTTTGTGTGAATTTAGAGAAGGGGAGATGCTTGAACGATGGCAGATTGCAAGCATTACTCCTTTTTTGAGGTTGTGCCACTTTCTAAGTGTGTAGTTTATAGGAGATGGTGATTAATTGTTGCATTACTGGTATAACGTCTGGTTTGGGAACTGTACTGCCATAAAATTGTAGCATATGGTTCTCCTTCATAATGTATGTCTTGTTAATTACAATTTGACAAGAGGTTTTGCGTTGATTTTGCAGAGAAGTGTGATTGACCAGTCCAAAATAGAAATAGTGGAATGGATAGAAGGAGTTGGCTTTGGAAAAGAAAAACAGCAGAAAAATTTCTAGGTGATACTAAATGTTTTGGATTAGTGCCTTCTTTTTCCAGGAGATTCTCTGATGATCATGTTTTCTTTTTTCTTTTATAATCTAGTTCCAGATTTATGCATTGTTCAGTGATATGTCAGGCTAAACTAAGTTAAGTCTTTGTAATTTTAATGTTTTCTACTGCATTTCTACCACTATAGCAATTTTAGTTTTTTTTATTCAATATTGTTTATCTTGGGCTGTATCGGTTGCATTTTAAACCGCATAACCGCACCAAAAAAAGCAATGGTAACCGCAAAAAAAAAAAAAAAAAAATTGTTAACGGTCTCCATTTTAGGAAATACGGTGCGGTTCTACTACCGCATCGGACAAAAGACAGAAGTGGTTTCAATTTTCAAAACCATGGCTAACCATACCGCTTTTTTCAACCGTTGATTCAATATTAGGGTTTTGCTTTGGTGAATTTGGGACCATCGATGTAAAGATAAACAATCCCGTCCACTCTATATTATCCCATAAAACAGAATTTACGACCATCGATGTCATTTTTAACGATGCTGGGTAAAATTAGGGCTTTAGATATGTCGTTAGAAGTGTCTAAATCTTGGATAATATTGGATAGAGATCTAAAACGAGGAGTGACTTCGTTGATTACTTGATGTCTGGAAGTATAATTGTCGGATTTGAGAAAAGAAAGCTTCAAACTTTCAGATCTGTTAGATGCAAGACCAATGAGAGGATGGAGAAGGCGAGGCTCTTCATTTTGAGCAGCCGAAGACTGGTGAGCCTTCACGGATGGGGCAGCTAGTGATTGTCAAGGTTCAGAGTGAAGAGCAGCCTTAGCTTTGAAGTTTTCTAGAAGATTGTTTCCATTTTCAGCAGAAGAGGAAAGAAACTCTTCCAAATTTCAGGTATTTTTTTATAGTAATCATCAGGGAGGTATGGATTAATATCAAAATTTTTGGATTTGGACGAGATGATAGAACAATATTTGCTGATGCAGAACCATCTTTGATCTTTGGACATAATATTGTTGTTGTGAACTCTGTTATTGCGTTCCTTCCATATGAAATAGATTGCAGTAGTGATAAAAACACATGCTAAGTCCTTCTATTTACTCTTGCCTTTGCAGTGCTTTTGAATAAGTTGAATTTCATCCTTAAGATCCCTCTAGTATAAGTTGAAGCATGCTGTCTCTTTTCTTGAATGAATGTTGTTACATTGTTTGAATGTTGTATTGTATTATGAAATATGAACATATCATTGTATGAAACTATGAATGTTGTCTCTTTTCTTAATGCTACTGTTGTTAATGATTGTGCAAGAACCAAGCAGTGTTGTTGTATACTTAATATGTGCGTTCATTTCAGTGGTTAAAACTCAACCGTACCGCATTCAATCAAATGGTAACCGTCTTATTTAGCGGTTAACCGTTACCAACGGTACACGGTTGCGGTTGGCAAAATGAACCAACCGTTAAAGACTGGTATGGCAGCGGTCGGGGTTAATATCAACGGTTGTCGCACCGTATACATCCCTAGTTTTATCAATCATTGATCAGAGATTCGTGGCAATTCATGGAAGATTAAAAGTATCAAATCACTTTGCCAACTTGATTTAGAATTTTGACTTTTATGCCGATTGGAGCTTCATGTCTTCTTTAACTAGCAAGATGTAATCTGTGACAAGTCACTTCCCCTCAACATTTATTACTCATTTCTAGCTGCATGCTTATATATTATTATTATTATTATTATATAAATAATGTAAACTCTAGCAAGTACTTTCACTAGAATATTTTTCCTCATTCCTAGATTTATGTTTAGCTAAGCTATCTTCCGTTTAATTTTCATGTCCTGAAAATACTATCATTTCCTTTAATTCTTACTATTACACCTGTCTCATATTTCTGATTAAATTAACCTCTGTTTAACTTATCATCCAGTTTCATAGTTGACGTGAAGTGCATGCTTTGCCACACATAAATAAATGCCTTGATTTCCATATTATATATTCTTTTATATCTGCTATACTTCTGTTTTCTCGTATAAATCTCAGTTTCTAGGATAGATCCACGTGTTTTTCTTCTTAAATAGATTTATTTTACTACTATCAGGTGGCCAATTTATTCATTTTATATTGTATAATTCACTATTTTAGGATGGTTTTGTAGGATTATCACATGATTAGCCATGTTTCAAAAATAATTACAAATATAGACCTGTTTTGATCGTGGAGGGATGCTGGCGCCATTTGAAAACTCGCATTCGTGCGCCTTTTCAAAACTCGTCTGTGTATTTGAGGTAATTTTCAAACTATATAAGTACTCACTAGCCTTCTCATAATTCTGATTCATAAATCAACCACATCTTCTCAGCTCCATATATTTTCAAACATGGCTAATCAAACAATGGTTGAGCAAGAGGTTAACTCGTATCCAGTTTGCTGACACTGTGGATATATGGCTGAAGTTGTCGTATTTGATGATGGCGAAAACATTGGTCGTCGAAGTATTCTTTGTTCCAATTATCCCCACAGATGCAATTTTTTAGAATGGATTGACGAACCGCTTTGTCGTAGAGGCATAACATATGTGAATGAGCTGGAGCAAGAAAATAGACGTCTCAAAAAACTCGTAGAGGACTTGCAATTTAAACCTAACCAGTAGTGTTTCTATTATCCGTCGTTGTTGTAGGTTTCTGAAGTTTTGTTTGAATTATTGTATTATCTGTTATCGTTGTATGTTTCTGAAATTCAATTTGAATTATTATCTGTGTGTTTGTAGGAGTTGGAAGATTAATACAAAGTATTGTATACTTGTGTTATTCAAATGAAATACTTTATGTTTTTTAAGTCTGAATTAAAGCTTTGTATGTTTGCGGGTTAGTCTACTGTGCATGGTGTTTCATTCAAGTCAATCAAGTCGAATAAAACAATATACACCGCTGTATGTAATGTTGATGCTACTTGTCCATGGTGAATACATGTTATTGTGTCGAAGAGATCACAAACTGGATGGTGGGAAATCAGAAAGTTGCCTCACGAACATAACTATGTCAACCCGACGATTAATTCAAACCACAAGCAAGCCACTTCTGTGTTTCTTGTATCCAAAATCATGGCTTTTGTGAAGGCCAATTTGCATATCTCAACTGGGACGGTGCAAGTGCTTATCGACGAGCAACTCTTCATCAAAATCAGTTACATGAAAGCTTGGCGAACGTTGAATAAAGCATTGGAAAAAATATACGGTGACTGGGCTGAATCGTATTCGTATTTGCCTCAGTATTTTGCAGAAATAAAAAGACGCAATCCAGGTTCAGTAGGGCATATATAGTACACGATGAGTTTGGGGTATTCGATCGTGCTTTTTGGGCATTTGGTCCTTCCATTGCAGGTTTTGTACACTGTCGTCCAGTGCTCTCTATTGACGGGACAAATTTGTATGGTAAGTACAAAGGAATACTGCTAGTTGCTACCGCTGTAGATGCGGACGAAAGAAAATTTTCAAGCTGCAGGTCATCGAGACAAGCGACTTGTAGGCTTGTTTTACGCTGCTGCATGTGCTTTCGAAGTGGTTGAATACACTAAACTTAGAGAAGAAATCAAGGCAATTAAGCCAGAGGTGCATACTTGGATTGAACGAAGCCTAGGGAATTGCGAAGAAAACTGGGTTCTTTGTAGAGATGACGGTGACCGCTTCCATATTATGATGACCAATGCATATGAAAGTTTTAATGGTGTACTAAAAGGTGCCAGATCCTTGCCTATAAAGGCGTTGGTTGCAAGAACGTTCTTTCGATCAGTTGAGTATTTTTATAAGAGACGAGAAAAAGGAGAGGGTCTAAATTCGAAACTTACTCCAAAATTGGAAGCTAAAATTGAAGCTCGGGCTATTGACGCACGACGTTGTAGGCTTGTTCGATTTGGCCGATATAAATGGCAAATGATTAACGGTTACGGCGAAGAATATGATGTCGTGATCGACGATTCTGTTGTCTCCTGTACATGCAGAATCCCACTTCTACAGAAAATACCATGTGCTCATGTGATGGCGGGTTGTTCAGCACAGGATTTTGGTAGTAATAGAGCACATCACGAATTTTCTTCTGAATGGTACTCCGTCCAAAGTTTTAGAGCTACATACGACCCAGAATGTAATCCTATACGTGATACGAAATACTGGGACCCGTACACCGAGCCGTGAATATTGGCTCCGCCAGTCAGAAGACTAGCTGGACAACCGATATCAACGAGATTCAATAATGTTATGGACGAACATCAAACACCCAAAACAAACAGGTGTAGCAAATGTGGATCACAGGGACATAACCGAAAATGGTGCACTTCAGTAGCCTAAAATGGAGACGTATGTCTATTGATGCGATGTCAGTGTGTGTGGTATTTCGTGTATCTGTATTTTTTATGTTTTGAACTTATCTGTCCTTAACCACACTATGTATCTCTCTTGTATTTGAATATTAGAATTTGGTGTTTATTTTATGTTGTTAGGTTAAGATATATATACAATTTTATTGTTGTGGTAGTTCGCAGTTTAACGTTTACAACTTCATTCGAATATATAAGAATCGTTATACATCGGATTTCATTGAAACCCAAAACATTCGAATCTATAAACCTAAATTTTATTAATGAAACAGAAAAAATGAAATTTCATATTATAGATATTGAGTTATATCCAAATCAAATTTCAAGAAAGTCGCTATGGAATTAAAAAGAAATACGGGCGAGTTTTGAAAAGGCGCATTTGTGCGAGTTCTGAAAACACGTCTTCGTTAACTCCAAACAGGTCTATTCCTATAGTTACTTTTAAAACATGACTAATCATGATATAAAGTTTACAAACAGGTCTAACATGGTGAATTTCCCTTTTATATTATTAATGTTGTTTAACTATATTAGATAATACTAATAAGCCGAGTCGACCCTGAGCTGGGTAGGGCCCTAGGTTAGAAACGGGTGGCAACTGTAAGGGACAAAAAAAGGAGGGACCCAAATGATGGTAGTGTAAAAGGAAAAGGAATTCGGCCGTTATAAATGTGAGTTTGCCCAGCCTCAAACTCAGCAGCTCCACACGAAGGCAACACAACACAACCAATTAACCACTGATTTCTTTGCACTTGCTCCTCTCATATCGTATACATACAAAAAAAATGTTGTGAGGCCCTCCACCAACCTGAGGCCCTAGGCGGCCGCCTAGTGGGCTCGTACCCAAGGCCGAGTCTGCAGATAAGAGTAGTGTGTATTTTATCGTAAGGCAAGCTGTAATTGATGAAGTTTAGTGGGTTTAAATGGTGTAATGTGGGGAAAGCTCTGTTTTTGGGCTTGAATGAATCAATTTAATTTGACAAGGAAGCAAGTGGTTGCTTGAATTGATCTTTGCAAAGTTGCTATTGCCCAATCTGCTCATACCCTGGCCCTTCACTGTGTATAAATTACAAGTAAGGGTGGATAAAACAGAGTAATAGATGGATGCTTGGAGTGGGTAATGTTGATGAGGTGGATGTAGCACTTAATGTGGTAATTGATGAAGCGGGTGATGCTGAAGAATTTATTCTTATTGTAGGTGGTATAATACAGCGAAATGGACATGATGAGGGAGAGGATATCCAAGTATTGAGTGTTGAGTTTCGGCATTCCCTGTGTACCGTACGCGCTTTACCGTGTCTATCGGAGTCAACGGTCGAAGTCTCTCATGCCGGCGTCCCGATTGAACATCCCCCATCGCCTCCCATCGAGCATATAATTTGGTATTGGCAAGCACTTATTGTAACAAATCCCCATTGTTACATGCCACCAATACCATATATATACCGCGATCTTTCTTAATATCCTGCGATGTGGGATAATTCTCCCGTTCAATCCACGCACCCACTCCATTTCAATGCGAGCCACACCACGGGACAACAGCAGAGAAATAATTTTACTTTACTTTGTTATATTCCTATTAAAATATATTTTAACTTTGTTGATCAAGTTACTAGTAAGCATGTGGTAGGTTATTGTATATGTTGACTTTACTTTATATATTTTGATCAACTAGGTATGCATGTTGACCAGGTAATTGTATATGTTTTGATCCCAATATATTACTTTACTTTGTTAAAATATATTAGTAGGATACATATATTAAGTTTTTTATGCATGCTCTTCTAATCTAAAGAGTTTTATTATTAAATGAACTTGATGTTTAATGGTCGATATGATTTGGTTTATTTTCGGCATTTAGGTTACAAGTGATATTTGATAGGCGAAGTGCAATGAGAATAAGAGGAATGTCCGAACAAGCTTACATTACATCCTTCAATGCAATACCTAACGGAATTGGTGTCAAATAACTATTATTTTCACTCCATGTTTTTTCTTTTTTATTATTAGTACATTTAGTATAACAGACTAATTAATTCCATGTTAAAACAGATTAAAGCTTGATGTTAGGGAACTGGTAATTCGAGTTAGGCGGTGTAAGACTTGTATCATTTGTGCAAACAGGGCTAGCTCTATAAGTTACTTCTCTGCTCAATTTTCTTGTGCATGCTGTATATTATTGCTATTACGTATGGCATTTCTTGGAGTTAACTGTAGTATACTATTACATCAAGTTTGTATTCACTGTAGTGTTTTCCCTTAAGCCAAATCGATTTTGTCAATGTAGGCCACTGCTTCTCTTTATATGCAAGAACGCTGACCAATAGAAGCAAATAATGATATACATGTGTTATACTTGATATTTATTACATTTTCTGCAAGTAAACCCATTCTCTATTTATTGAAACATGTATTCATAATAGGACTTTTTACAATGTTAGGCTTGTTTTGAAATTGTATTACATGATTAGCCATGTTTCAAAAATAATAACAAATATAGACCTGTTTTGTCAAGGGAGCGATATGGACGAGTTTTCAAAACTCGACTTTGTGCGCGTTTTCAAAACGCACCTGTGTATTTGGGGTAATTTCAAAACTTTATATATACTCACCAATCTTCTCATAATTCGGATTCATACTCAACCACATCGTCACAGCTCCGTATATTTTCAAAATGACTTCTCAAACAATGGTTGAGCAAGAGGTTAACTCGTTCCCAGTTTGCTGCCACTGTGGATATATGGCTGAAGTTGTCGTCTGTGATGATGGCGAAAACATTGGTCGTCAAAGTCTTCTTTCTTCCAATTATTCTCACGGATGCAATTTTTCAGAATGGATTGACGAACCACTTTGTCTCAGGGGCATAGCATATGCGAATGAGCTGGAGCAAGAAATTAGACATATCAAAAAACTCCTAGAGGACTTGCAATTTAAACCTAATCACTAGTTTTTCTATTAGCCGTCATCGTTGTAGGTTTCTGAAGATTAGTTTGAATTATTGTATTATCCGTTGTCGTTGTATGTTTCTGAAGTTTAGTTTGAATTATTATTTGTGTGTTTGTAGGAGTTGAAAGATCAACACGAAGTATTGTATGTTTGTGTTTTTCTAATGAATTATTTTATGCTTTTGAAGTTTGAATTAAAGCTTTGTATTTTGCTGGTTTGTACAGTGTAATTTATGACATAAATAAGAATTGACAACTCGCTGCAAAAAATTAAAGTTGGGTCAATCTGTTTCTGTACAGTACGATCTACCGCAAATCAGGTGATTTGACTAGACACGGGTAAATTTGTCCATTGTGATAAAGCCGTGGCTTGTTTTGTGTGATCAATACGAGCATAGGACAATTGATTCTGATTCTGCTTTATTTTGAATTAGGTGACATGATTAAAGCTCTATCAATTCTGACTTGACAATGACCGCACATTGAGTTGAATAAAGTTGATTTAATGGTGATGTTGCTTAGTTGGTTTCCCTATTTCATAGCTCTTCATCACATTATTTCTCATACACTTCAATCTTATCTTCAAAGAACTTCAAGAAAAATAAACACAGTCAACAATGGCCCCTCCTTTTATTACTGCACTTATCTACTACGATGGTGAATTGGTCGTGGATGGGCAAAAAAATGGAAGTTATGTGGGAGGATTCTGCAAATCAGGGAGAGTTCGATGGGGTTGCACACTTGGTGCTTTGAAAGACACAGTTTTCCAAGCAACCAGAATTAACCCTCTCGAATATGATATCGAGTAGTCGGTCAACTGGCCTACTGAATTGGGGTCGAGAGCCGTAACACTTTCAGATGATGAAGATGTACAAGTAATGTTTTCCACTATTAAGAAATCGTTTGAGTTGTTTGTTGGAAAAACAGCAAAAGAAATCGTGGAAGATGTTGTGGAAGAAATAATCACACCACCTATAGTGAGTAGCGGTTTCGGATATTTCACAGAAATGTTGCAAACTCATGATCCATCAATCAACTTTAGTTCTCCTTTATACACCAATCCGTAATGTCCACCAAATGTGGCTGAGCAGCAGCAACAACAACAACAAGAAGAACAACAGACTGATCAGTCAGAATTGTTAGATATGAGCCAAAGGTATGTGTTCCACATCAAGTTAGTTTTATAATTACTCATTGAAATTTAAGATCTAACCGAAATGCATTTATTAATAGGTTGACTGTAGAAGCCGAAGAAGAATGGGGTGCAGGTCCTTCACAACAGGCCGAACATATTGACAGCATGGCGGTTGCCACGACAACAGTTGATGATACATGCTGGACCGGAGTCAACAATGAGCCGTTGAACTATGACTATGATACAAACACAGTAGATCCCGGAGAAGATGGTGATGAGCCTCAAATGGAAGTACCCATGGACGATGATCTCTGCACGGCGCAAATGATGGCCAGATCCGTAGTGGGTAATTTAGATTTTTCTGGCGAAAAATTCTCGGCTTCCAGCGTACAAAATGGTTTTGCTGTTGGGATGGTATTCCGAAGCAAGGAAGAGTTTCTCAACCAACTTACGGAATGGTCTATTCTGCACGGTGTTTCATACAAGCCAATCAAGTCGAATAAAACAATATATACCGCTGCATGTAGTGTTGATGGTACTTGTCCATGGCGAATACATGCTATAGTGTCGAAGAAATCACAAAACGGATTATGGGAAATCCGAAAGTTGCCTCATGAACATAACTGTGTCAACCCTACGATTAATTCAAACCACAAGCATGCCACTTCTGCGTTTCTTGTATTCAAAATCATGGGGTAAAAAACCGATGCAAATGACCTGTTTTATAGTAGTGCGAATTGTACGTATTTAGTTGTAAACCAACTATGTTGAAAAGTGAGATGCAAGCTTTTCATCTATATTCTTAATTTATTTGTGATTTGATAGACATTATTATAATCTTATGAGGGTTCCATTCTTTTAAAGTGTTTTTAAATGTTAAACAAGTTGTTCGATGTATGTTTTATCACTGAAAGTATTGCATTCTGATCCGGGTGATTTTGCTTTCCTTAAAATGTGCTCGGGTCAGACCGAGTATCACTATAAGAAATCACTTCAATTTTCTACATGCAATTTCCTATGCCAGAAAGCGGGGCGTATGGATGATGTAGGAAGAAGATAGATAGAGACAAAAGCGTAGGATAGACGTAGCAGTTTATCTAGCCTTTCCTGCTCCTACTTCAATATGTAAAAAATGATATCGACATAGGAAAGATGAGAAAAAATATCTATGCATTTTTTTATGACGTGGGAAAGACGTAGACAATTTGATTTGAGTCTTTCTAAAAAGTTCAAAAGTAACCTTAAAACTTTCCGAATTAACTATAATCATTGCCTACTTCATCAGTCGATTGTCAGAGAAACTATCAACAAAAAAATCCCCAAATTAAACCTTACCCCTTCCATGGCCGCCTCGAATTTGTTGTCTCCTTTCGTAGAGTACCTTAGATCGACCATCATCCATCGGTCCATCCATTTCTTTAATATCCTTCCCGAACCTTACTCTCTGATCCATTAAAGATCGTTGCTTCCCATCAAATTGTCGCCCATTTGGATCTCGCTACTGCCACCATCAAATTGCTTTCGCACGTTCATATTTTGCTCTCATCACACCTTCGAAGTGCTCGGCCTCCGTTAATCATCGCCTCCTCATCAAATCACTTTTGCATCCTACTTCGACTCCGATGCTTTTTTATCTGACCCCATTACTTGCAAGTGACCAAACATCTACCGCGACATCAGACGACAACCCAACTTGTAGACTTGGAGGACACATAAATATCGATGATAGCCCCATTCATTTCATAGTAAAAATTTATTCCTTTTTGTGCATGACCTTTTTACTATAGTTAATTTTTTGTCACACTGATTGTTTTATCTAATGCAGTAAGCATGTAAGTAGCTTTGATCTAGTTCCACCTGCAATTGCTCTAATTCCTAGTGTAACCCTTCCAGGTACCTATGTTTTATATCATTTATATTTTGTATCTTGTTGTTGAATAATACTCTAGAATGATACTGAAGATGTAATCTGCATTAAATGGCTCTTCTTAGATGCAAATTTGACATGCAAGTTTACATATAATTTCAATTGTACTGGTTTCATTCCAAAACAGAGTAATGTTTTTGGTTATTTTTTTTTTTTTTTTGGTTTTTTTTGTTAATGCGGTATTAGAAGGCTATGTTTGTGCATGAACCCGACTGAGAAATCAATGCCCCGATTTGATGGATCTTGTTCCTTTTCAACTGGTGTATATTTTATTATTGGTACTCTTATGAACATTACTTGAGAATCAGTAATAACTTCATTCTTTTCTATTAATCCATAGGAAAAGTTGGATCTCTCTAATTTGTGAGGCTATATAATTGAAACTGTAAACATGTTTCAGTTACTCAATTTTCTGCCAGGGGCATTGTAGGTAGTAACAATTTTTTTTTTCGTCGGTCAAATAAGAGGGGTAATGTTTGCACCTATGATGCCTGGAATGTTCCAAAATATGGTTAACTCCCTAATGTCTGGGCAGGTATTTCATTTTTAAATATTTTTTATTTGGTTGCTTATATAAAATGGAAATAACATTCGCTTACATGGGAATAAGTTAACTGTGCCAGGTTCCAACTTTCACATTGATGCCAATGCAGACTCAACTAGTATGTGACTTTTTGTTAATGTTGTTTGTTGCATTTACCTAGGGGGTTTTAGGTAGCACAAATTTTGTCATTACAGGAAAGTCTTCATGCTAAACGAGTGTACGTTGGTTGTTAAAATCGAAATTCGACTTCAACACCAAAGGTGTTATGGAAACACTTCAACAAATAGTTAGATTAGAATATGGAGCCACGTAATTCAGTGTAAAGAGCATAAAATAGAAAGGACATAAAGTTTTAGAGTGGTTCGATCTATAATAGATCCATGTCCACTATGTAATCATTACTCATTATAACATTTGAGCTTACAAAACATGAATTTTCCCTCATTACATTCATCTCTCTCTTTATGATCTAATTTCACTTGAATTGGAAAGGAATTGATGGAATCTCTTGCTTTGTGATGATAGATGTATCAATCTTTGATCACCTGAGCAATTGAATGATCTTCATGGATTCCATGGTGATTTAGCGTTAGACGTATTCTTTAGAGAGGACTAGCGGAGATTAAAGATCACTTGAAATGTGTTGGAGAGATTTCTAATGTAGCTTGAATAAGATTTGACCCATTTGATGTTTCGAAGATTGATTGATCCTTGGAAGCCATTAACAAAGTTTGTGATGAATCTTAGAAGTTTGAGGAAATGATTTGGCGGCCCTTCGGGGTAGAAGGAATTTCAAGTGTGAATTATGGAGGGTATTTATAGTTGGACTTTGAAAGGAGTGGCAAAATTGTAATTATGTGGAGCAAGTTCATAGGTCATAGGTTGTTTTGGATAAGAAACGATCTAACACATATCTCTCGGCTTAATATGCTGAATGATCTAAATGCTTGCCACGGCCTAATGATAAATCACGACCTAAAGACATAAACCGACCTAAAAATGTGGAAAAACTTGTTTGCAAAAGGAACGACCTAAATGATACTTCACAACCTTATTTGAATGGTCTAAATATGTACAGCTGTTCCGGCCCATCATTTACGCGTCGTTTTCCTGCTAACGACCTAAGCATGATACTGCGGCCATACAAACTGATGTAACTGGGAGCAACGACTTAAACATTTTATATTGGATTTTTGTACCACTTTTCTTTTGCATCTGGCAGCAAAACCGACCCAATTGAGCTCATGCAGTCACGACATAGACACATAATACTGGAACGAGCTAAAGAATTTCCACTGGAACGAGCTAACGTTTGCGGTCTAGAACTGTTCCCATATCCCAAATATGAATCACGTATGCAACAACCTGATTGTTGGAGCTCTTTGGTCCGTGTGGCCTCTCATAATTTATATTGTTGTCCCCATATTCATCCTATACTGTGCCACGTGTGCTCTATTGGAAAGATTCATGAACGCATCTCATGCACTACGTGTTTTATCTTTTGTATATGGATGATTGCTCTTTTCTGGATCATTAAATATTCATGCGTTGCGCCAGTACATAGTCTAACTGTTTATCCCTAAAAAGCATGTGTGTAATTGGTGCATCAAATCTTCGTAAGACCTGCGGAACGACCGCTACAGAGCTTAGATATACATGAACGACCCAGGACACTTAGATCGTTCGTACAAGCTGTAAAAGGCAACCCCCACATAACCAAGGCTGGACGCATCAATAAGGTTTGAGCACGACAAGAAGGACACACAATGTCGAAACTAATGGATCTCACGTCAGTTATGCAGCATGGTTCGACCATGCTAAGATATAATATGGCCCAGGCAAGCTTGGATATTTGACATAAGAGTCGCCCGTCCATATAACAAGGGGTCGTTTGACGTTAACTAGGAATACAGCATAAACTAAAGAAGCAAGCACAATTCAAAGGTCCGTCCGTTCATATCCGAAGAGGTTGGATGCTCATATCAGGGGAAGTTATTCATTTATACGGCGGAAAGGCATTCAAACGCCCGGGTATGAAGAAGACTCAACAAGAACGGTTAGTTCGACCACTCATCAAAATGGGTTGGATATAACAGATTAGCTCGACCATGGGGAAAGGTAATACATACAAGAAAAGGGAAAGGATTGGTTTCGACCACACGTTCCACTTCGCGGGTGTCCATTTATACTTCCCTGATCGATCATACATAATAGGGAAACAAAGACGCCAGAAGTCGCACATGCCTCCCATATCCGCTCGCTTGTTCCTTGATCTGTCACCAAAGTTCCAATCAGATGTTACCTATCGGTCGGTCAGATACCAGCTCCTAAAGGGTCGCATTTACTTTCTTTTCTACAAGCCTTGATCACTCGCATGCAGACTATGGAGCAGGTCGCCCGTTCATCTATAACCAAACAAGCTGCATCAACCAGATGTCATCTATCGGTCGATCATAAAAAAGATTAACATGACGATCGGCCAATCGTTCTTATGTAATCTAGGAAGCTTTGGCAAGTCGCCTGTACACTCATCACTTTCCCGCCCATTCAGTATGCTCAGACCTATGCAGTCCCTCGCTCTTTTGAAGCCACTCTCTCCCATGAAGTCATTCCTGGACAACTGAATGCAACTGTCGCCAGTTGGCTACACCTAAACGGTGGCATATTCGTAATTAATGGGATAAGCGACCCGTAGTATGCATATATGGTTTTCAGATCATTTCTTCATGGAGGTACACCTATAAATAGACTATGGCTCCCATCATAAAAAGGGGCCTTTTTTCTACCATGAAGTGCTATAGAATTCTTCCCTCCACCAATCCTTGAGCATTCCAATCATCGTCCTCATCTCCATTGGAAGATCCTTCATCCACGTGGCTATGGCATCCATCGAGATCACCTAAGTAGTGAAGAGATTGAAAATTCTACTTCATCCTCCTCTAGAACAGGGATTTATCCTTCTCCTCCGCCGACTTACTCTTCTCCTCCGTCGATTTTATCATTTCTTCATTGAAATCCATGAATTTAAATGAGATCTATATATGAGGAAGAGAATATGTTGTAAAAGAGAGAGGATGCACGCATAAAGAGGGTTTATATGCTTTGTAATCATTGTCATGATAATGAAAACTACATTCATAGTGGACGTAGGCCTAGCTTAGGGCTGAACCACTCTAAAATCGCGTTTCCATTTTACTTTCCTCGCATTTTTACTGTAAACTTCTAATTGAGTATGGCTCCATTTACTTTCTAGCCACGTTGGTGAAGTACAATTTTCGTACCCTTGGTGTTTGAGCCATTTTTTGGTGAAAACATTTGGCCCCCACCGTGGGGCGTATTTGCATCTTTTCCTATAGAAGTCCAATGAGATTTTTTAAGAAAAACTTTGCTTAAGATCATGGATGTGCTGAAGGAAGTTACTTGTGAAATCGACGACCTCACTGGCAATATTAATATTGTCACATCGCACACCACCCATTTCGAGGTAGGAGAATCATCACAAATTGAAGTAGCTATAACCACGAGAGATTTGGAAGAAGCAATGGCGGGACTAACGAGTCAAATAACTATTGCAAATAATGCAATGATAACGAAACTTGAGTCAGTATTCGCTATTCAAGTCGCTACCGCAAAGGCCGCACTAAGTGCCACTTATTTTCCACCCTCTCGAACGAGTCACGCGTACAATATAGAAATTTCCGCTTCAATCGCGAAATAGGGAAATTCTATTCATGAAATAGCATATAATGCTAATCTGGACTGTGAAAAAGCTAAAGCACCTATGCGTAACTGCCCCGATGACACAACCGGTCAACGGGTCAGTGATCCTACCAAAGAAGCATTTCTCGCGAAAGAAAGCCTAGATCCCCTGCCTCCAGATCATAATTACAAGTCTAGACGATAATCTGGTGAGGAAGAAAGCGCTCGTTCCACGGATTGGAGCAAAGAGCAGGAATATATTTTAGGAATGGCACGCGGAATTGTGAAGGAGAGTTTGAAGAAAGTGGATAATCGAAGAAAGTGGGAATTTTTTCCTACCAAGACTTCACTCACTGAAAGAATCAAAATGGCTACATATCCACAGAAATTTATACCTCCAATGTTGCAATCCTATAATGGGACGAGCAATCCCAGTATGTTCCTGTGCAAGTATGATCAGCATATGAATAGGGGGCGTGCTACCGATGAGATCAAATGCCTGTATTTCCCGACTTATTTAGAAGGAGTGGCATACCTCTGGTTCACTAAGCTACAGCCGAAGTCTGTGGACGACTTTGCTACCTTGGCTAGGCTATTCAGTAAGCAGTTCAGGTTCCAAGTAGCCAGGGCTTGGGATGTTATGGAGCTATGTGAACTACAACAAAGACCAGGAGAGTCCATCAAAGCTTTTCTCACCCGCTTTAATGTGGTAGTGATTGAAGTTGAAAATTATGAGCCCCGTCTAGTTATGATGGCATTGAAACGGGCCATATGCAAAAAGACCAAGTTAGGACAGTGGATTAAGAAGAAGAAACCAAGTACACTCGAACAACTACTTAATAAAGCTAAAAAATATATGAGTGTTGAAGAGAATTCGGTGTCTGAACAGCTAAAAGGGGAAGGTAGTGCGCAGAGTAGCTTTGATCGCCTGAAGAGGATCTACGAAGGAAAAGATAATCGGGCTAAGAAGAAGCTATGCTTTTTTAAAAATTCTGAGCTCACTCCCCTTAATGACACTATAGGGAATATCTTCGTGGCAACTAAGGATATCGAAAAGTATCCAATCCCAAAATTAATGCAGGTCAAAGATATTGCTATAAGATCAGGAAGGTTTTGTCAATTTCATAACCAGCCAGGCTATGATACAAATGACTATAGACATTTAAAATCATTGATTGAGGGACTAATCAGGAAGAATCATTTGCAACAATATGTACAAGTATATGGACGTTGCACCAACCATCTACGAGCAAGGTGCAACAAGTAACAAGTAAATCGTTCAAACCAATCCAAGGCCAGCATTTGCTTAAGGATCAGTAGTCAGCGTTCTGGTTATGGTGGTTCTGAATAAGAGTCTTCCATTACTTTACTTAGCTTTATTACTTTGTTTTGCCTTATTGCTTAAGAACCGGTAGTCACTTTACTTTGCTTTATTACTTTCTGTACTCCTGTAAGCAATTGACGATAATTTACTTACAAAGGCCCCATAAATCAAAAAATATGTACTTACCCAAGTAACATACTTGTAAGCCCATACTAAAAGTCGGTTTCTTAAAATGCAGGCATAGTAGAAGTGATCGCTCATCTACTGTTAATCCGTAACGGTCAGCCTCCCAAGGAAGCATATTTCAAGCAAAGCAACTTGAGAGCCGGAAACATCATGCGAATTAAGCAAGATAAATAAGCACATCGCTTCAAAAGAATAAGCTATTCTGGAGCAATTAAGTGAAAAGCATAGTAAACAAACAACAAGTAAGAAGGCTGCACTTTTCACTATGAATCACGCCAAACTCTCAGCAAGCATCAATTATAGAGGTTGGCATCAAGCTTTATCAAGCTTCGAGGGAAATACATAGGTAGTAACAAAATTGTCCCATGGATAAAATCGCTAGCCCCACAAGAGGCACCTTGTTAGGTGCAGGACACAAATTCCTTAAATCAAAATAAAATTCGATAAGAGGAGTTTGTGTCCGCCTCCCGGGGTGATGCACAATATTGGAAGGATTAACAACACCTAGGCTGGAAGCACCAGTCCTAGTGCCGGAAGGGTCGGCAAACATGCTGGAAGGACCAGCGCAATCAGAAATCCTAGCCGAAAGGGGTAACAGAAATCCTAGCCGAAAGAGGGTAACAAAAATCCTAGCCGGAAGGGGGTATCCATTTTAGGTCTTTCTTTATTTCAAAATAACCGGATCAAGCAAGACCTAGAATGGATCGAAACTCGAAACCCAAGCCCTCCTCTGGGGGCACGTACTCAAAACCAGTCTCCAAGGGCTTGGGTCACCAAGTCAGTGAGATATGGGGTTGAATACATTTTCTAAAAAAACACAACAAACACGTATACATATATACGAATGCATATTTAATCGAGTCTCCGTAGGGCTTGGGACACCAGGTCAGCAAGAAGCGCAAATTAAATCTAAAGTACATAAACCCCCTCGGGGGGCACGCTTTCAAATCCAAACTCTAAAGGGCTTGAATTAACGAGTTATTGAAAACATGAGTAAATCTGTGAAATTCTAAGATTACAACGAACTTCGATATGGGTGTCTAACCGTAGCGTTAAAACGAACCTGATAATTTTACACACTATAAGTCGGGCGCAGTCATACGACTAACAAAGTGCTCAGCCATACAAATAAATTGTGATAAAGGTATAACGTGCGGCGCACCAGCGAGAAAACAGCTAAGCTATAAAAAACTGCAGTACAATAAACCAGGGCCCAAATCAGTCATAGAGTCACTAACATAAGCATGTGATAATAAGCGGGGGATAGCACCCGCATATACAAGCCAGTCTAAACGCATCACATTAAAGTAACAACATAAATAACGAAAGATGATGCTAGCCAGTCATAGCCTTCAGCAAGTAGGGAAGGCGGTGACCTTCTCCCAGGATTCAAGGGCCTTGATAAGCTCAGACATGTCTTTCTCCAAAGCATGGATTCGATCGATGTCTCTTTATTCAACCTCTGAAGATCACCAGCAAGAATATGCCAAGCACCTAATTGCCTCACAATATAGTCCCTGACTTCCAAAATAAGGTTTCCAACCAAATTTTGACGTGCCTCCAATTGGTCAAATTCGGCCAGTATGCAATCTTTCATAGCATCCATCTTGCCAACAACAATCCACTTGTTATACGGGTCTATGTTCAAGTCAGAGCGTATACCTTCTAAACACCAACCCTCGAATCGGTCAACAAGTGTAGGATGGCATAGGTTTGAAACATAAAGAGGCTTCTGTATAGTCGTTTGAAGATTAGCGGAATGCGAAGTGATGGACGGAGAAGCCAAAGATAATTGGTCAGATGTAGTCCGAATCTCCGAGATGAGAAGTTCGTCTAGTATGCGACATCCTTTGAGGGTCACTTTGCTCGAATTCATTCTACTCTTCAGCCTGCTTATCCTGCCAACCTTCTTCATCGCCTTCTTCTTTGGTCTTCCTAACATAAGAAATTTCATCCTGGGACCTATGGAAAACAACGAAAAGAAATTCAGCACGTGTTAAGCACCAAAGGGCTGCTTCAGCCTGAAGTTTGAACATTGTATCAAAGCAAGGTAATTTAGCCATGAGTAGAGATCACGCGCAATCAAAAACAACCCAACTAGATTTAGGTATGAATAGGAGCCATATTTGATTTAAGCCAGTAATGTTTAGGTAATTCCAGAAAATGACTTATAGGCAATATCTAAATCGAAGCTTCGAAAGGATTCCATGTGATTCGGATTCACCAAATAAATACAGAAACAACACCGTCGTCAAACAGACTTAGTTGTTGCCAAATTCCTAGCCAATATTCAAATCAATAAAGCCACATTTAGAAAACCCTAGTTCAAAGTTATCTAAGACATCGACAGCTGTTCAAACAAAACGAGGCAGTGTAAACAGTAAAAACTCACCCAAAACAATCATGGTGCTTCGAATCCAAAAGTTACCCTAATCAAGCAGGTTTCGCTGGAAGCACTAAACATAATAGTGAGCTGAGAAAATTGAGAATTTTAAAGAAAAATCTAAATGAAAATTAAAGGGTGTGGATTACCTTGTAAAGCTCTCTAGAACATTGCTACCATCAAGAGAGCTCTTCGAAGAAAAGAAATGAAATGAGGAAAGAGGAAGGTATATAAAACAAACTGGTCCAGAATGTTCTGGCCATTTCAACCTAGTTAAATTCAAAATTGTCCAGCTAAACAAGTATAATGGCCCACCAATACCAACTTGCTTGAACCACCATGATGTGCCTGAAAGTACGAGCGACCTAGGTAAGCTTTGGTCCTGTTCAGCCCAGAACAGCCGAAAGCCATGGACGAGTATCCCTTGGAAAACGAAGATTTAGTTCACCAAATTGCATTATGACCAATTATTTTGAAGTCCGTAATCTTTTGTGAAACAAGAAAATTATGAACTTCGAGGGGCAATTGTTTATCCCTAAAAAGCATGTGTGTAATTGGTGCATCAAATCTTCGTAAGACCTGCGGAACGACCACTACAGAGCTTAGATATACATGAACGACCCAGGACACTCGGGTCGTTCGTAAAAGGTAAAAGGCAGCCCCCACATCACCAAGACTGGACGCATCAATAAGGTTTGAGCACGATAAGAAGGACACACAACGTCAAAACTAATGGATCGCACGTCAGTTACGCAACATGATTCGACCATGATGAGAGACAATATGGTCTAGGCAAGCTTCGATATTTGATATAAGAGTCGCTCGTCCCAATATCAAAGGGTCGTTTGACGTTAACTAGGAATACAGCGTAAACTAAAGAAGCAAGCACAATTCAAAGGACCGATCGTTCATATCCGAAGAGGTTGGATGCTCATATCAGGGGAAGTTATTCACCTCTACGACAGAAAGGCGTTCAAAAGCCCGAGTATGAAGAAGACTCAACAAAAACAGTTAGTTCGACCACTCATCAAAATGGGTTGGATATAATGGATTAGCTCGACCATGGGGAAAGGTCATGCATACAAGACAAGGGAAAGAATTGGTTCCGACCACACGTTGTACTTCGCGGTTGTCCATTCATACTCCCCTAATCGATCATACATAATAGGGAATACAAAAATGCCAGAAGTTGCACATGCCTCCCATGTCCGCTCGCTTGTTCCTTGATCTATCACCAGAGTTTCTATCAGATGTTACTTATCGGTCGGTCAGATACCATCCCCTAAAAGGTCGCACTTACTTTCTGTTCTACAAGCCTTGATCACTTGCTTGTGGACTATGGAGCAGGTCGCCCGTTCATCTATAATCAAACATGGTACATCCACCAGATGTCATCTATCGATAGTAAAAAAGCTTAACATGACGATCCGACCAATCATTCTTATCCAAACTAAGAGGCTTGGCAAGTCGCCTGTACACTCATCACCTTCCCGCCCATTCAATATGCTCAGACCTATGCAGTCGCTCGCTCTTATGAAGACGCTCGCTCCCATGAAGTCGTTCCGGGACAATTAAATGCAATTGTCGCCAGTTGGCTACAGCTAAGCGGTGGCATATTCATAATTAATGGGACAAGCGAGCCGTAGTCTACATATATGATTTTCAGATCATTTCTTCATGGAGGTACACCTATAAATAGGCCATGGCTCCCATCATAAAGGGGGACCTTTTTGCCACCACGAAGTGCTGTAGAATTCTTCCCTCCACCAATCCTTGAGCATTCCAATCATTGTCCTCATCTCCATTGGAAGATCCTTCATCCACTTGGCCATGACATCCATCGAGATCACCTAAGTAGCAAAGAGATTGAAAATTCTCCTTTATCCTCCTATAGAACAAGGACTTATCCTTCTCCTCCACCGACTTACTCTTCTCCTCTGTCGATTTTATCATTTCTTCGTTCGAATCCATGAATTTAAATGAGATCTATATATTAGGAAGAGAATATGTTTTAAAAGAGAGAGGATTCATGTATAAAATGGGTTTATATGCTTTGTAATCATTGTCATGATAATGAAAACTACATTCACAGTGGACGTAGGCCTAGCTTAGGGCAAAACCACTCTAAAATCTCGTCTCCTTTTACTTTCCTTACATTTTTGCTGTAAATTTCTAATTGAGTACGACTCCATTTACTTTCTAACCACACTGGTAAAGTACAATTTTCGTACCCTTGGTGTTTGAGCCATTTTTTGTGAAAACAATAACAACCTATCATATATTAGTGCGGCCCAAGGAAGTGTATCACGGTCTAAGTGTCATGGCAATGACCTAAGCGGTGCTGACGGCCTAAGAGGGGCGGAGCGACCCAAGAAAGCACCATGATCCAACTTTTATTGTTCGCATGGTCTATGTATGTTTTACACGATTAAACCAAACTTCACGAACTAACGAGCTCGGATAACGACCCGAAAGCATATAACGATCTAACGACAAGTTGTGTGTCCGTTCGATCTGAATCCATGTTCATTTTTCAGCCGCATGTTGCCATCCGTGAACGATTCAAAGCTTTGAACCGCGTTTTAATAACGGGGTTAACATTTGCCCCCTCGAAGCTTGTATTTTTCGCTTGTAGGAAATGCAGTCTTCGAATTGAACATTGTTAATACAACTTGCGTTGAGATTCAGTCGTAGTTTTTTGTTTTCTATGGAAAATCATACGTTGAGTTCTTATGCTTCATGTCACCTATTCTATAAAGAACTTGCATGATTTTGGACTTATACTTTGTTATTGATCGTCCACATCAATAACAAATTAGTTAATCGTTAAAAATGAATTATAATGAGTTTTGTGACCGGAACTGAATAGCTTATCTATACGGAACTGTTTTATTTTGACTGTTTGTTATTCGTCAAACATTGCCTGCATAAATTCAATATTCTAATCCGAATTCATAATGACACTTGACTTCTGCTAATCGACATGTGTACCTAATACAGATTTCAAGCCTCGCTCCTTTAATGGCTTATATGATCTTGTACGATGGTTTACATTCCATGAAACGTGTACCTGTTCAAATTGGAGCTCTGATTTGAGTTCCTGCGACTAGAATGATTGCAGTTTTTGGATTGTAAGAGGATCAGTCTTTGGTTATTTGTTATCCTCTTGACAACTTGCTGGAGAGATGCCATTCTGTGCCTACTCAATCTATTTTAATCAAGCATGCACTTGTTTTGGCATTCCCGAACTTGTCACAAGATTGCGAGAGAGTTTGTCGACTGTCTATCTTTAGACCTACGGCATTAGCTCAGTTAGATGTAGAAGTTTGAATTTGAATTTTCTTAGACACGATGGATCATCCTAGGATATATGCAATTTTGAATCTCCATTTCACAATGACTTGCCCTAGTGCATAATTATTGCTCAATCTCCTTTTGATATCTCACATTGAAACTGTTGAACAATATTAGCTTTAATTCCTTGAGAAGCATTATGGCTCTATTAGATTCGAACTATGCCATATTCGCACAGTTGCCCCTCTCTAAGCATCGCTTACCCTTAGATTTGAAGCAAGATATCATCGAACTCTTTGCGAGATATTTATGGTTGGAGCTTCATAGATGAAGAAGCCTTTGCGTTTAAGAGATTCTAATTGGGTTTACCAAGTTTGCAAGTGAGTCTATTGACATATCGAGCATATCGATTTTGCCAAATTTTCCAAATGCCCGGATTTTGGGAGGTAATATCAGACCAAGTGCATTGATTATTTTGATGAAAGTATATCGGTTTCTGGCTTATTGAAATGTCGTGATGGACCCGCATTATTTATGTGGTTGTGTTGCCTTTATACCATGGGTCATCATGAATCGCAAAAAGCTCGATGTGATCGGCATATCGGTTTTCCTTGATTGCGGTTGACATGCTAGAGGATTTTACTTTGTTGGTTAAAGCTATTTGAGCTTGCCAGCATGTATGGAGCCCCTGAGCTTTGTCATTATAATAGGAATTCCGATATAGCCGACCAATCTGATGCTTCTACTTGGATAAGTTTAATATCTTTGTGCCCCGCTAGGGGAGGATTTATATATTGTGCCCCCGCTAGGGGAGGACTTCGGTTTCATTGCCCCCCGCTCGGGGAGGTCTTTGGGTATTGAATGTCGCCTGTTCTACTGGAGGACGGAAATTTTAATTTTCCCCTACTGAGGAGGGACTTTATTTTAGCATAATGTTTTATCGCGTCCGAGATGATCAGATATCACGCGAATTAATTGGAGGTTCGACATTCTTCACATCTGAGATAACTAGATGTTACGTGAATGGATTTTTCATTCTTCGCATCTGACTTTTCAGATGCTACGCGAATGGATTTTTCATTCTTCACATCTGACTTTTCAGATGCTACGCGAATGGATTTTTCATTCTTCACATCTATCTTTTCATATGCTATGCAAATGGATTATTCATTCTTCACATCTGATTTTTCAGATGCTACACAAATGGATTTTTCATACTTCACATCTGATTTTTCAGATGCTACGCAAATGGAATTTTTATTCTTCACATCTGATTTTTCTGATGCTACGCAAATGGATTAGGTGGCTGTTATATCGTTTCTCGGGGCAGTTATCAGTTTCTTTGTCAGACACTTTCCCTGGCAGGCTATTTCGGTTTAGGAATAGAGGCTTTGAACCTCTCACTTAAGGAAGCGCCCCTTCGACAAAAGTTAAAGCTCTCGTGCTTGTTTGTCATGGCGCTTGTTCGTTGTTTGGATCTTTGCGACTTTCCCATTCATTTTTCAAGACGGTGCTTTTCTATATTTGCATTTGCGCATGTCGATATTTACAGCATTTGGCTCTTGAACTTGGGCTGTTGGGGTCGCGATGTTGCAGGAACAAGCACTCGACAGATGGCCTGTAATATGAAATCATCTTTTAAGCAAGTTTTGCTTTGACATATAATTTTGCAAGCAAGAAATTCATTTAGACAGATATGCTCTTAGTCATAGAGCTAATGTTCAGTGCATTACTTCCAGATTATAACAGAAGGTTTACAAGATGTTTCGAATATAATAGGAAGTAAAGCGTGAAGTAAAGCATGAACTAAATTAGGGAATAAAGCATGAAGTAAAGCGGTGGTGATAGTGATCGTTTATTCTGAGCCATTGAAATAGGAGCACCACCAAAGGTTGTCAGTTGATGATCGGCCTCGGATTAGTTTGAGCAGGAGCTCCGTTGCTTGGACCAGACTGATCTTTTGATGCCCCCTGCTCTTGGGGAGTTGCAGAAGGATTCATGGCTTGCTGATTCTTTACATACTGCTGCAGCCTGTTTTTCCTAATCAACTCCTCGATAAGGTTCTTCAGGTGTCGGCACTCATTAGTGTTATGACCAGGCTGGTTATGAAATCTATAGAACTTTCCCGAGTTTGCTGCATTGTCACCTATCTTTATCGGATTTGGCTCCGCATACTCTTCAGAATTTTTCACTACAAGATAGTGTTGTATATAACAAGTGTTGTATACACAATTATATGATTTTTGTTTGATGATAACAACCAAATAAATATTATTTTAAATGTGTTTGTTACTGTACTGTTCTATTTATACATCACAGACAGGAGTATAATATTTATATTTAAAAAGAATACGACTATACAGACATTCATATATTCATACAGTATTTTATTTAAATTAAATATTATACTTCAAACATTCAAACAATACAACTATTTATAACTCCACTATTTACAGTTCAAATATTTATGAAAATTTCTGACATAACCCATTTAACACATCACAGAAATTGTACTATTAAAAGATTCAAACAAATTGAAACAGATTGAATTAAATAGCAAAAATATTTTTTTTCAATCAATATTGATCATTAAAATAATAGTACAATTCTATTCAGTCGTGTCTACAACAACTCTTATATACACAGATTTCACGTTACATACATATTGACTCATATTCACTGACTCATATACACTTTGCATTCTCTATCTTCTGTCAGTCCAGTCTTCACAGCTTCCAGCTGTCAGTCCAGTCATCTTCATACCTGTCACAGAAGAACACACACACACACACAGTAGACTGCAACAAAAATGAAATTAAATTCAAGCAAATAAAAATTTATTTTTTAAATTTTATTTGCCTCAGAATTACAGTGTGTTTCTCATCATTTTTCTAGACGTGGTCTGATATGCAGGGACAGAAAAACTTGTCTGGATGGCTGCATATACTGTGACGGCCCGCCCCGCACCAACCGACATTTACTCCAAAAGTGCGCTGTACACATGTCCAGTTAGCACGGAACGGGTCGTCAGAAGGAAAAAGGGAAGAAGGAATTGAACATACAAAGAACCTGTAGAATGTCTCACAGCGCATAGAATAAAATATAATAATAACATACTTGACATAAAACAGGAGAGACAGTGCATAAGCTGAAAACCAGAACTAAACATCATAGCAGCGGAAATTCAAAATACAGCTTATTACAACTTTCAAACTGTCTCAAAGCAAAAGCAAGATAAAGGAGGTACACTACTAATGCCCAAGTAGCGACCACCAACGATACAGGGAGAATGTGTATATATATATCACATGTGGAAGCCTCCTGCTCGCCTCCGAATCAGCTACTCGCGCATCACCAGCTAACCTGTCTCTTGTATGCTCGTGTGAGCACCTAGAGTAATAAGAGGAGACATAAAACTCTGGGTCAGACATAAAGCCTTGTATGAGCGATAAGCATCTAAAGTGAACAATAACAGGTAGACTAAAACATACCTGGACCTGCAACCAAAGAGTTAGCACTACATACTGTACAACACTCTAAGGTATCATATCAAACAGTGTAAAGATACGGAGGTGGGGGAGGTGTGCATGTCATAATTATGGCAAACAATCAAACATAGCATCCATCCTCACATCTCTCACTCGGTGCGTAAAGCATACGATATTCACCACTTCGATCACCCAACATACCTTGCTACGATCACTTTGCCCCCATAAATTCATAAATGGCTTCACTGCACTGATAACGTAGCCACTAATCCTTCGCTATGTCCACTTTGCCCCATGGAGTTACCAGAACCCCACTGCACTGGCTCATAGCCTTACTAATCCTTACTATGTCCACTCTGCCCCCATGGAGTCGTAATGACCCCACTGCACTGGCTCATAGTCTTGCTACGCATCACTTTGCCCCTCAGGTCATAATGACCCTACTGCACTGATAACGTAGTCTTGCTACCATCACCTTGCCCCTCAGGTCGTAATGACCCTACTGCACTGATAAGTAGCCATCCTTCATCTTTAGTGGTGAATCGAAGTTATGAACGTCGACGACTCCTTAGCACACGTCCCGCAGCAAAGTCCAACTCATGAAGTCCACTCATTGGTTCCTATCTGGATCCTGAGTCAATAACCTTCATTTGGACTACCTTTGCATCTCGGATTATCAGTCTTCATCGGTTCAGTTCGTATCAGAATGCTCCTTCCTCACTGGATCGGGTCGGGTCTCCAGATTGCCATGGTTCGGATCGTCATCGCGGTCCTCTTTCTCTCTCTGCTTCGGATCGTGCTCCTCTCCTCGGTTCGGATCGGAATACCCCACACGGGTCGGATCGCGTTCCTCCAGCTCGTGGCTCACCCTTGTTCGGATCGGCGTCTCGTGGTGCATCGGTTCGTGGATGCTGCTTTCCTCTAGTCGGATCGTGATGCGAAACACAAGTGGATCGGATCGGGTAGCAGTTCGTGGTTGGTACTCGTGGGCCTTGCGCAGATGGTTCGGTTCGGAGGAGATGACTCGACTCGTGGTGATGTCCCACGATCCCATAGGGCGATCCGATCGGCCCTCAACCCCCTATGCGATCTGAATCCCTGCACCTTGTCCAGCGAGTTGTTTACGCCCCTCGACGGCGTTTTCGACCATTAAAACTACTCTAATCAGTCACAAAGCATTTCATACAGTCATAGCAACATGCATAATCAACCACAAACATCAAAACATCAATATGATAGGTAGAAATGGATCAAACAAACCCAAAATCCCATATTTCCCCTTAAGCATATTTAGGTGAAACTAATGATAGGATTAGTAAAACTTAACCAAATTAACCCAAATTCATATCAGAGGTCTAAATCATCATTCCGAATTTTATAAACATTTTTCCAGAATTTTATCATGTTTAAATTCGCTAATTAACACTAATCACCCCTAATTAGCCATAATTAGTGCAAAACTATGCAAATCACTCACCTTAGCCACAAATAAAACTAAGATCTGAAATAAATCTCTGATTTGACATGAATCCCAATGCTAAACGGCAGCTCCAATGTTGTTTTGGTGTAGATCTTCCTTGATTCGGGGTTGCTAAGCCAAATCCTTGGCCAAAAGGTGATTTGGAGGTGATTTAGAGGTTGGAGGCCATTTTTAGGGTTTCTTGGTGATAAGTGGAGGCTAGAAAACTGAAATGGAATGATCCTCTATCTCATTTCAGCCTCCCCATAACCCTAATCCCGAAATGGGTTATGGGCCTATCCACTAATCACCCGATTTGGCCCGGTTAAGCAGTTTTTCACCCTCTAAACCTTATTTCAGCCATATCTCCCAAACGGTAAGTCCGTTTGGCTAATATGACCACTCTACGGAAAGGTAAACCATCAAACGAATCCAATGGAAGTGGTTTCAAGTCAAAATTCCTTTCCAGTCAAAAGTTATGGCCAAAACAGTACCAACTAGGGGCAAAATGGTCATTTAAAAATCGAAGAAAATCATGAATATGGGAAATGGCTCTAATGGATGTTTCCCAAAGTTACATGACCATACGACTTCATACGGGAAAGAAATAAATATTCTACGATCCTCCGATGCGTAGAATGCGGGTCATTACACCCTCCTCCCCCTTAAGAAATTCCGCCCCCGAAATTCCCTAATCCAAACACACACAAAGGACCCGCATGCCTATCAATCATAAAACAACATCAAACATGCAAAACAAGCAAAACAAGTCTACCCTAGCATGCGGAAAACTAAATTGCAAAGTAAATCTTACCAGGCAAAGAGTTCTGGATATGCTTTCCTAATGCTCTCCTCTGTCTCCCAAGTACAATCATTCTCGTCCTCGCCCCACTGAACCTTGATTAGCTTCACCGCCTTCCTTCGAAGTTGCTTCGTATCGTGCCCCACAATACGAATCGGCTTGCGGTTCCCAACCGCCTCGGGTTCTACTTCGAAGTCCTCTAACTGATCAGGTGAAATAGTCACATTTGAGTCGTGAACGGACTTCCTTAGCTGGGAAACATGAAATACATCGTGAACTCCCGCCATTTTCTCTGGTAAGCCAACTCTATATGCCAAATTCCCGATTAGTTCAAGAACAGGGAATGGGCCAACAAATCTTGGTGCCAACTTGCCTATCCTGCCAAATCGTATCACGCTCTTCAACGGAGAGATCTTGACAAACACCAAGTCACCAACGGAGAATTTCAAGTCTCTTCTCCTCTTATCAGCATAACTCTTCTGCCTATCTTGGGAAGCTTTCATTCGTTGCTGAATGATCTTAATCTTATCCGAAGTTTCTCTCACCACATCTGGTCCAAGCACAAACTTCTCGCCAGTCTCTATCCAACATGATGGTGAGTTGCACGGTCTTCCGTACAAAGCTTCATATGGAGCCATACCGATACTGGATTGGTAGCTATTATTATATGTAAACTCTACTAGATGCAAATGGTCATCCCATGATCCACCAAAGTCCAATATACAAGCTCTCAAGAGATCTTCCAATATACGATTCACCCTCTCCGTCTGACCGTCGGTCTGAGGATAATATGCGATACTGAGATGTAATCCTGACCCTAGAGCCTCTTGTAAGCTCTTCCAAAACCCACTAGTGAACAACGGGTCTCGGTCACTCACAATGCTTTTGGGTACTCCATGAAATCTCACTACCCACTTCATATACAATTCTGCCAATTTGGCTGCCGTTCTGGTCGATTTGACTGGTATAAATCTTGCGCTTTTAGTCAATCGATCCACAATTACCCAAATGCTATCATATCCCGATCTAGTCCTTGGTAGTCCATCGATGAAATCCATCGAGACTTGCTCCCATTTCCATTCGGGAATTTCTAATGGTTGCAATAACCCACTAGGCTTCTTTTGCTCAGCTTTAACTAGCTGGCAATTCATGCATTTGGATATAAACTTCCCAACGTCTCTTTTCATCCCTTCCCAGTAGTAAGTCTGTGTTTTGCGAACAAATTATACAATTGTAAACAACTGTAAAATCCGTTCGGCTTTCCTAAACAACAAGGATTGTTGTAGAGGGTGTCGAACTCTGGGACCAAATTATTTTATTAATAAATCCAATCAAGTTATCCCTAACTTTTGATTGGTCGAAAACAAAGGAAATAGCAGAAATTAAATAAAAGAGAGTTTTAACAATAAGTGAAAGCAATTAGGGGATAATGACATAGATCAGATTCATAATCATCAATAGCCAAAAGATTAACCAGATCTAATACATGTTTCTGTCACAAACATGAATCAACGATAATAGGTTTTTAGAAACAAATATGTAAATAACGACAAGCATAGCCTATGCAGGAGCTCAGCTCTACAACCATAGGCTATCAGGACAGATTCACTATTTTATTTCTAAAACCCTAAATATTAAATCTAAATCTGATAAGTGTTAGATTGAACTCGAATATACCCTGTGAAGGAGCACAGCTCTTAAACGACACAGGGTATGAAGGTTCAGATCTAACCCTTAATTCAGATCCAGATCTACATGTATACAGTCCTCATCTTTTGGCTATGTGATTCATATTGAATCATACTATCAGCGTCATCACCCCCTAATCAAAGGGGATTAGCTAGACATAGCTAAAGAAGAAGAGAATAAAAAGAAAATAACAGACATGAACATAAACAAAATAAACAAAAAGTAAAAAGAAAGGGAGAGAATGATTTTATTCCAAGAAGAGAATTACAGAATAAAACCTAATGTCCTTTTCACAAGACTAAGATACAATGTATCTATAGCTGATATGACAAAGGCTAGCTAGCTAATTACATAATGTGGGACTAAAGAAATAACCCAAATAACACATAAGCCAGTGTGAACGCAGCTTTAGAGTGAGTGGTCTAGCAAATAGGCTAGTGTGAACGCAACATGAGTAAGAGGCCTTCTAAATGAGCTAATGTGAATGCGGTTTGAGTCTTTATTGAGCCAAATCTTCTTAACTGAAGTATAATTGCAACCGTTCTTCAAGCTTTAGATTCTTCAAGCTTTAGCAATTTTAAACTTCACTCTTTTTAAGCAAATTCTTCATGCTTTATCCATTAAATGCTCTAAACCATGCTTCTTGTCAACAATCTGAAAACACAGCTATAAATACAAAGTATCAATTATTTTAAAGGGAAAATAAGATAAATAAGCGAATAAAATATACACATTTACGTGTATATCAAATACCCCCACACTTATCTTTTTATTCGTCCTCGAATAAACTAAAATAAGATATGTCACACTTTTGTAGGAAACACGATTGCATTTAGCGTATGCAACAAGCCGTTAAACCTCTGGGTGTCCCCAGTAGGACGAGTGTTGTCTCGTGAGGGTTTTCAGCGGATACTACCCACAAAATCCAAAGCGTCTTATGTACGCGGATTAATCAAACAATATATTTAAGGTCTTTCCTATTCCAAGGATTTCAGCTAATTTCAATAATAACGGTTTAGCCCCAAATTGTCCATTCCATAATTAGTGCAAAATGAACAAAAATTTTCAAGCTGAATCGTAATTCCTTGATAACACTGTAATTGTCTTGAAGGTTAAGAGCGTGGTGTCAACCAAAGATCTACACATCGACAATGTGCACCCAATCATTTCTTTATTCTTTTTTTATTTTTTATTTTTTTTAAATGATTTTTTTTTTTTTTTTGGAATGATTCCACACCAATGTAACTGTAATGTATTGGATATGAGTTATGCATAGATGAAGGAAAATTTTGTAAGTTCTAAAAATATTCTAGATAAGAGGGCAAGTGTATTTGTTGAACTTCAAGCTACAAAAGATAAAGTAATACTAAGGCACATATGAACATTTTTATTTCCTTTCATCTCCTCTACTACAATTCTCACTTCCAAGTACGGTATAATGGATGTGGATGGAATGGAAATGGACGTTTCATAGTCAAGAACGATGAAGACTATTTTATTCAGAGAGACTCTCTCTTTATTTTATTTTATTTTTCTTTTTTCTTTTTTTCTATTCTTTTTTTTTTCTTTTCTTTTGCATGATGAATGATGAATGGAGATGGAATGATGACGTACAAGATTTCATTTGATTCCTCCTCTACTACCAACACTTCATGAAAGGAAAGTTTTGTGCCCTAGTTACTCTACTTCTATAACCTTAATTCAACACACAAGTCTGGATTGATGTTATACAAAAAGCTGAAAGGAATGATAAACAAAGTTTCGTAAGATAGATAACCCATATAAAATAAGATGTGGTATATGGTTATCCTACCTTAAAACAAGTACGGAGTGGGTGGTGTAATATTGGTATAAAAAGTGACGTTTTTGACCTTTAAACAAAGGTTCTTGAGTATACCAATATAAGATAAACTTGTCGACACATGGATGTAAATCGACTAAAACTTGGGTTTGAATAATGTGGGGTATCGAAGAAGAACGCTACAATGAGTCATTTCTCCTTAATTGGGCCAAGTGGATTTTAGAACTTACGATTTTGAAAATTTAAGTGGAAAAGAAAATATTATGCATGAAAACTAACTCAGA
Source organism: Allium sativum (assembly GCA_030737875.1). Lineage (NCBI taxonomy): Eukaryota > Viridiplantae > Streptophyta > Magnoliopsida > Asparagales > Amaryllidaceae > Allium > Allium sativum. The sequence goes on along the minus strand of CM060919.1, from coordinate 842,064,739 downwards.
AAATCCAACAAATGTAGGTGCAAAATCCTTTTATTTCATGATTTTTTTTTATTTTTTTATTTTTATTTTTTTTGATTATTTTTTTTACTTGCACATTCTAACATGTATAACAAAGGTTGACACGCTTACTCCAGAACACAACTAACGTCTGCACAGTCTCAAGCTAGCATCTTAAAAAGACACATTACGACTCAATGAATAAATAATGTTCATTCCCATCACCCAAAAATTCAACTTATCAAACAAGAACCAAGGTGTTATTTATGAATTTAAGTTAATCCTTGTTCAGTGAATGACCTAGCTTATAAAATTTGATTGCTGATGTAATGTAAATTCCCCCCACACTTGAGTGTGACTGTGTCCTCACAGTCGTTAATCAGACATATCTTAGTGAAAGGAAAAATAAAATAAGAGACTATTTACATATGTACAAAAGAGGGTTAGTGCGTCTTACCGAATGTAATGTGGCTCATGGAGGACCATGAGCTCTTCCTCTTGGTTGGGTATTGGTTCCAAATAAGGTTTAAGGCGTTGACCATTGACCTTAAAGGATGATCCATCAGTTGGATTCTCAATCTCTACCGCACCATACGGAAAAACAGTCCGTACAGTGTAAGGTCCTGTCCATCTAGATTTTAGCTTACCCGGAAATAGATGAGGTTTTGAGTCATACAAGAGAACTTTTTGTCCTGGCATGAAAGTTTTACGTAAAATCGATTTATCATGAAAAACTTTTGTTCTGTCCTTGTAAATTCGTTCATTTTCATAGGCATCATTTCTAATTTCATCAAGTTCATTAAGTTGAAGCTTCCTATGTTCACCTGCTTGCTCTAAATCAAGATTCAAAGTTTTTATTGCCCATAACGCCCTATGTTCTAGTTCAACTGGCAAGTGACATGGTTTACCAAAAATCAACCGATAAGGGGACATACCCAAGTTTGTTTTGAAAGCGGTGCGGTAAGCCCAAAGAGCGTCGGTTAACTTTTGAGACCAATCTTTACGATTTCGATTCACGGTTTTCTCAAGGATTTGTTTAATCTGCCTATTCGATACTTCAACTTGCCCACAAGTTTGAGGGTGATAAGGAGTGGATAACTTGTGGGTTATCGAATACTTTCTCATGAGAGCTTCAAAAGAACGATTACAGAAGTGTGTACCATTATCACTGATTATTGTGCGAGGTGTGCCAAACCTAGAAAAGATGTTTTCTTTTAAGAAGCGCACAACAACCTTATTGTCATTCGTTTTGCATGGAATAGCTTCGACCCATTTAGAAACATAGTCAACAGCCAAGAGAATGTAAATGTTCCCAAAAGAATTAGGGAAGGGTCCCATGAAGTCTATACCCCACACATCAAAAATTTCGACCTCTAAAATGGGGTTTAGGGGCATCATATTCCGTTTAGAAATTTTCCCTAAGAATTGACATCGATCACAAGTTTTGCAAAATTCGTACGCGTCTTTGAAAAGGGTGGGCCAGTAGAAACCCGATTGGAGAACCTTTTCGGCTGTCTTTTTGGGACCGAAGTGACCACCACAGGCTTGGTCATGACAGAAAGAGAGGACACTGTGAGTTTCAGTGTCGGGAACACATCTTCGAATGATTTGATCGGGACAATACTTGAAAAGATAGGGGTCGTCCCAATAAAAATGTTTCACTTGGGAAAAGAATTTGTGTTTATCCTGCTTAGACCAAAAAGAAGGGGTCTGCTTAGTGACTAAGTAGTTGACAATGTCAGCAAACCAAGGATCAGTGGATAGAGAAAACAGCTGTTCATCAGGGAAATTCTCGTTGATCGGAAGAGAAGAAGACGGGGCATTTGGAAGACGAGACAAGTGGTCCGCAATAACGTTGTCGGATCCTTTTTTATCCTTAATAGTAAGGTCAAATTCTTGAAGTAGAAGGATCCAACGAATGAGACGAGCCTTAGCATCCTTTTTAGAGAAAAGGTACCTAAGTGCGGAATGATCGGTATAAACCGTGATGTGTGAGCCAACTAGATAAGGCCTGAATTTTTCTAGAGCAAAGACAACTGCCAAGAGTTCCTTTTCAGTGGTCGTATAATTGATTTGAGCATCGTTCAGAGTCTTACTCGCGTAGTAAATGACATGAAGAATTTTATCGATACGTTGTCCTAAGACAGCGCCAACAGCGAAATTCGAGGCATCGCACATGATTTCAAAAGGCAGCTTCCAGTTGGGAGAGCAGATGATCGGAGCAGAGACAAGTTCATTTTTAAGATGCTCAAAAGATGAAATGCAATCAGAATTGAAGTCGAAAGGAACATCCTTACCAAGAAGATTGGTTAAAGGTCGAGTGATTTTGCTGAAATCTTTTATAAAGCGACGGTAAAAACCAGCATGACCTAAAAAGGATCGGATGTCCTTAACTGATTTGGGAATGGGAAGATTTGAAATAACTTCGATTTTGGCTTTGTCTACTTCAATTCCTTTGTTAGAGATGACATGTCCCAAAACAATGCCATGTTTAACCATGAAGTGACACTTTTCCCAATTAAGCGTTAAGTGTTTATCTTTGCAACGATTAAGAACAAGATCGAGATGATGTAAACACTCAGAGTAAGAATCACCAAATATGGAAAAATCATCCATGAACACTTCCAACAATCGCTCGATCATATCAGAAAAAATGCTAATCATGCACCTCTGAAAGGTTGCAGGTGCATTACAGAGACCAAAAGGCATACGTCGGTACGCAAATGTACCAAACGGACAAGTGAAAGTGGTTTTTTCTTGGTCCTCAGGAGCGATAGGGATTTGATTATAGCCCGAGTACCCATCAAGGAAATAGTAGTACTCATGACCAGCTAGTCGTTCTAACATTTGATCGATAAATGGCAAAGGGAAATGATCCTTACGTGTTGCAGCGTTAAGTTTCCTATAGTCAATGCAAACACGCCAACCGGTCTGGGTGCGGGTTGGGATAAGCTCGTTAGCTTCATTTTGAACCACGGTAATCCCTGATTTCTTAGGTACAACATGAATCGGACTAACCCATTGACTATCAGAAATCGGGTAGATGATTCCATTGTCAAGGCATTTAAGGATTTCAGCACGAACTGCTTCTTTCATGATAGGGTTTAGTCGACGTTGGGGATCACGAGTGGGTTTGGCATCATCTATAAGGTGGATTCGGTGTTGGACTATCGAAGGACTAATCCCCTTAATATCAGCCATGGACTAACCAATTGCCTCCTTATTTTTCTTAAGAATGGGAAGGAGCAATTGTTCCTGCTCTAAAGTAAGGTCAGAAGCGATAATGACAGGAAAAGTTTCATTGTCTCCTAAGTAAGCGTACTTAAGATGACTGGGCAGCACTTTGAGGTCAGATTTTGGGGGCGACTCAACCGAGGAAATTGGTTGAGGGATAGACTCATTTGTGAGAGGCTCGACAGGAATCGAATCAGAGACATTTTCGGGAGTATCTTGAAACAAAGTTTCGTAAGCTGATTCAATTTCGTTATTCAGATGGTCGAGCTCAGATTCATTATTGTGGACAGCATGGATTTCAGAAAACTGGTCCACATAAGAGTTAGGAGAGTTTTCAGTTCTGAAGATGTTTAGCTCGACAGTCATGTTACCAAAAGAAAGTTTCATAGACCCATTTCTACAGTTGATGAGAGCATTAGAGGTTGCTAAGAAGGGTCGTCCTAGAATCAAAGGGATCTGGTTTGCAGGATTGCTAACCTGTTGAGTTTCTAAGACAATGAAATCAACTGGAAAGATGAATTCGCCTATTTTGATCAACACATCCTCGATTTCGCCCACAGGTTTCTTAATTGAACGGTCAGCAAGCTGAAGGGTAACCTTGGTGGGTTTCAGTTCTCCTAGGCCTAATTGGCGATAGACGGAATATGGAAGCAAGTTAACACTAGCACCTAAGTCTAGCAGGCATCTATCGATTTTCTTGTCCCCAATAGTACATGATATTGTGGGGCAGCCAGGATCTTTGTATTTCACTGGCATCGATTGGGACAAGACTTCGCTTAGAGTTGCCGCTAGAAACACTTTCTTAGGTACATGTGTATGACGTTTTTGAGTGCACATATCTTTTAGAAATTTTGCGTATTGTGGAACTTGTTGTATAATATCTAAAAGAGGAATGTTCACTTTAACTTGCTTAAATATTTCTAGGATCTTTTCTAGCTGGTCCGTCTTTTTCCTAGGTCGGAGTCTATGAGGAAATGGAGCAGACAACTCAGTAGGTTGGGCTACTTGAGTTTGAGGATGGTCCTTATCAGAAATTGGCTCAACGTTTAGATCTGAGTTGGTCGAATTTTCGGTTGGGTTTGGAAGATCGTTCGGTAAAGCATTTGGGTTAACCACATGGTTGTCAATCTTTTTTCCAGATCTAAGAGTCGTGACCGCATTCAAGTGACTAACGTTTGAATCTTGAATGATGTGAATTTGGTTGGAGTTAGGATTTTGACGGTTGGGGTTTGGAATGGGTTGACTCGGGAAAGTGCCTCTTTCCCGTTCGCTTACTGAAGTGGCTAACTGACTCATTTGCATTTCAAGTTTAGCAATCGATTGACTCGTGTTTTGCATGTGCGAAGTCAATAAATTTTGAAGATTGGTATTCAAGTGGAGATTTTGGGTCGTCGCTTTAGTCAATTCTTCGAGAGTTTTCTCAAGTGATGTCAATCGTCTATCATCTTGGGGAACAAAAGATTGTTGCGCTTGATTTTGAGACGGTGGCGCAGGGTTTTGGAATTGAGTTTGTTGAAAGGGAGGTTTCGAAGGATTATTCGAAAATGATTGAAAAGGAGGTCGAACCACATTCGAATTTGCATTGTTTTGGGTCCAAGAGAAGTTAGGATGGTTTCTCCAACCTGGATTGTATGTTGGGGAGAATGGGTCGTTCCTAACTTTGTTAAATGCATTGAGTTGTTCCAATGAATGTGGGCATTGATCAGCTATGTGGTTAGGATCGTTACATTTGTAACATGAGGTCTGAGACGCTTGAGCTTGATTTATTTGAGTTGATGAAAGGACGTTATCGAATTTTGATATCATCGCATCTATTTTTGCTTCTAAGGCTACTGATGATCCTACCGAATGAGCGTTAGAACGGGAATAAATTGATTTCTCGTTAGATCTTTCCCATTGAGCTGATTTTTCGGCCAAATTTTCGAGAAATTGCCAAGCGGCATTGTGATCTTGGGCTAGAAAATTTCCTTGGCACATTGATTCGAGCATGGTTCGAGAGTTATTTTCAAGTCCATCGTATAAAATTTGACAAAGAGTCCATTTTTCGAAATTATGATGTGGACATTTGACTAGAAGCTCTTTAAATCTTTCAAAATATTTTGCAAAGGATTCACCCCCAAATTGACGAAAATTGACGATTTCATTTCGAATTTTAGATGTTTTTTCCAGAGGGTAAAATTTCTTTAGAAAAATGTTTACAAATTCACCCCAAGTTCCAATCGTATTTGAAGGCAAGCTATACAACCATTTCTCAGCATAATCGGTAAGTGCAAATGGAATTAACCTAAGTTTGATTCCATCGTCACTTAATTGTTGAAATTTCATTGTTGCACAAACTTGTTCAAATTTGGTCAGGAAAATATAAGGATCATCACATTCTAGATTGCCGAACTTTGGAAGAGTATTTATGTGATTCGAATGAATTTCAAAGTGGTTACCCGTTGGGGCGGGCAATATGATACAAGAAGGAATAGAAACCCGATCGGGGAAGTATCTATCCATAAGAGATCGAGGGGGATTTTCTTCGGCCATGGTTAAAGAAATGTTTGTTCGAACTAAACGATTATCCGAAGGATCACGAGTCCAATGACGCATGCACTAGCGAGAAGAATAAGGGAAGATGAGAAAAAAAACAAATTTGAGAAGCGAATTTTTTTTTTGTTTTTTTTTTTAGAGAAAAAGAATTAGACACAAAAGATTTTTTTTTAAATGAACCTAATGCAATTTACAATTTCTAGAATTATATAATGACGGTTTGATTTATTTCAACAAAAGACTTCTCAGCCAGTTAACGGACAGGAGTTATCGGTGCACCAGGAATCACCCTAGCAATGCAGCCGAAGGTTTAAGTACCTTGAGAGGAACAACCGATATAATATTTACGAATCACCGTAATATTTATAAACAGTTATTACTCTGCCGTAGTCTAGACACCGAGAAATAATCCGTTAGAACTAAACCAAATTGTCAAAATATAATGAAGTCCTTAGAAAATAAAAAAAACAAAACTACGATGAATGCAGATTTTTTTTTTATCAGTCACAGAATGAACAGCCTCAGAACAGTCACAAAAAGGCAATTGCAAAAATAAATAAATAAAAAATTTTACAAGCAAGCCGATGCCCTGCAGAAATTTTTTACAAGCAATGTCTATATATATATATATATATATATATATATATTTATTTGCAGCAGCGGTCCCTGTAGAGTTAGAAAATACTCACCTTGGTCGGCAGTCCGTCCAGTGCAATTGGGTTGCGCTAGCGCGTTCACACCCCACTTGGTGTGCAATCGCTCGAACACTGAATAGTCCGCTGCTTTTTGTTGTTGTCACCTCCTATTATTTGCTTGACTGCGCTGCGGCACGGGTTCGGGCTAGGAGCCCGAAAAATTTTTTTTTAGGCCTTTTCTAATTTCCGCTGTACCTGTTTTAATTTTTTTTAATTTTTTTTTGGAAGAAGAAGAGTTTTTTTTTTTAATGTAAACTAGAACAAAGTTTATCACAGAAACAAAAACAAACTAACACAAAAACTACTACAGCCCAAAAACTACTACAGCCCAAAAACAAATCAAATGCAGACGAGGCCCAAACTGTACTAATTAAACTTGAACACCAGATGAAAATAACCGTTCTGAAGCCTACTAACCCCAGACTCAAAAAAAAACAACTATCTTTACTACTAAAGCCTTTGCCAACTTACGTAATTTATCCCTTTCAGAAAAATCAGAAGATCATTAGATTAAAACACATGGAAATCGAATTAGAAAATAAAAAATACGTGATTCGAAATCGGAAGAATCACGAATCGAATTGCGATTTGAAGAAACGTTTGATTACAGATGAAGATTGGTTGAGGTTGCTACAGCCCAAAAACAAATCAAATGCAGACGAGGCCCAAACTGTACTAATTAAACTTGAACACCAGATGAAAATAACCGTTCTGAAGCCTACTAACCCCAGACTCAAAAAAAAACAACTATCTTTACTACTAAAGCCTTTGCCAACTTACGTAATTTATCCCTTTCAGAAAAATCAGAAGATCATTAGATTAAAACACATGGAAATCGAATTAGAAAATAAAAAATACGTGATTCGAAATCGGAAGAATCACGAATCGAATTGCGATTTGAAGAAACGTTTGATTACAGATGAAGATTGGTTGAGGTTGCGGCTTCAGGTCGAGTTGATGAACAGGGGTTCTGGAGTTGGTTTCACGGTGAGGAGGTGATCAGATTGATTGGTTTGGGGAATTCGGAGTTGCGAGTTTGGGGTTTGCAGTCGTGAATTGGGGTTCGAGGTTGGTTTGGGTTATGGCGATTTGGGGTTTTGGAAGTGGATCGGATTGTGGAGAGAATAGGGTTTGCCCGGAGTAGGCTGATGTTGAAGGACTGATGCGGTTTTGCAGTATGTGAAGATGGTGGTTATGATGAGTTTGCTGAGTGAGAATGATGAAGATTTGTGGCTGTGTTTGTGGATGCGGGAGTTTGAGGCAGTGGCTCGGCTTGTTGGTCGAGGAGAATGAGTGTATGGAGCTGTGGAATGAGGTGTATGATCGGTGAACTGTGTAGAACCGTGTATACAGTTTTGCAGTTCTGTGTTGCTGAATGAAGATTTGGTACTGTCAAGTTATGGCAAGCTTGTGGAATGATGGTCGGGTAGAAAAAGAGCAGTAAATGGTTTGAAGCGTTGGGTGATGGGAATGAACGAGCTGCTGTATGTTGATGAATTATTGGGGTAACTTGACTGTTTCGGGTTCAGACGTGAAGTATGGTGAAGGAAGTATGGACTGTTTTGGTGATATACTGTGGGGATTATGAGTTTTTGGGTAGTCTTTGAACTGGCTAATGGGGGGTGATGTGTTGAGTAGAAGAGGCGTGGTATCGGTGAAGAGGAGTGGTTTGCTGAACGTTGAATACAGGATAATGGTGTGGTATTTGAAGGATGATGGTACAGAAGTGGGACTTGGAACTTTTGGCAAAGAGAAATAGGAAATAGAGAGAAATAGGAAACAAAGATTTTGCAGAACAGGGAAAGAAATTAAGGAAAAGGGAAAGAGAAAATCACAGCAGAAAAACTTGCAAAGGATTTTTTTTTAATTGTAAAAGAAGAAAGGAATTTGTATTAAAGAAGGAAAGAAATTATGGAGAGAGGTCAAGAAAAAAGGAAAGCAATTTTTTTTTTTGTGAAAAGTGAAAGGCAATGAAATGGAAAAGAAATTAAAGAGGCAATGAAAGAGGAAAGAAATTAAACAGAAAATTGCATTTTTTTTCTCTTTTAATTAGAAGATTATGGTATAAATCAGCAATACCAAATCAAAGCTAATATAGAGATTTTTTTTCTATATATAAAAAGAAAACAAAAATGAAAAAAAAACAAATCAACTAACAAGAATAAAATATTTTTGTGTTTTTTTAATGAGGAAAATCTAAAGAGAAGAAAATAAAATAAAAAATATAACCCGAAGGATTTAAAAATAAAAATTATTTTGGTCCCCGGCAACGGCGCCAATTTGTTTTGCGAAGAAATTATACAATTGTAAACAACTGTTAAATCCGTTCGGCTTTCCTAAACAACAAGGATTGTTGTAGAGGGTGTCGAACTCTGGGACCAAATTATTTTATTAATAAATCCAATCAAGTTATCCCTAACTTTTGATTGGTCGAAAACAAAGGAAATAGCAGAAATTAAATAAAAGAGAGTTTTAACAATAAGTGAAAGCAATTAGGGGATAATGACATAGATCAGATTCATAATCATCAATAGCCAAAAGATTAACCAGATCTAATACATGTTTCTGTCACAAACATGAATCAACGATAATAGGTTTTTAGAAACAAATATGTAAATAACGACAAGCATAGCCTATGCAGGAGCTCAGCTCTACAACCATAGGCTATCAGGACAGATTCACTATTTTATTTCTAAAACCCTAAATATTAAATCTAAATCTGATAAGTGTTAGATTGAACTCGAATATACCCTGTGAAGGAGCACAGCTCTTAAACGACACAGGGTATGAAGGTTCAGATCCAACCCTTAATTCAGATCCAGATCTACATGTATACAGTCCTCATCTTTTGGCTATGTGATTCATATTGAATCATACTATCAGCGTCATCACCCCCTAATCAAAGGGGATTAGCTAGACATAGCTAAAGAAGAAGAGAATAAAAAGAAAATAACAGACATGAACATAAACAAATTAAACCAAAAAGTAAAAAGAAAGGGAGAGAATGATTTTATTCCAAGAAGAGAATTACAGAATAAAACCTAATGTCCTTTTCACAAGACTAAGATACAATGTATTTATAGCTGATATGACAAAGGCTAGCTAGCTAATTACATAATGTGGGACTAAAGAAATAACCCAAATAACACATAAGCCAGTGTGAACGCAGCTTTAGAGTGAGTGGTCTAGCAAATAGGCTAGTATGAACGCAACATGAGTAAGAGGCCTTCTAAATGAGCTAATGTGAATGCGGTTTGAGTCTTTATTGAGCCAAATCTTCTTAACTGAAGTATAATTGCAACCGTTCTTCAAGCTTTAGATTCTAAAAGCTTTAGCAATTTTAAACTTCACTCTTTTTAAGCAAATTCTTCATGCTTTATCCATTAAATGCTCTAAACCATGCTTCTTGTCAACAATCTGAAAACACAGCTATAAATACAAAGTATCAATTATTTTAAAGGGAAAATAAGATAAATAAGCGAATAAAATATACACATTTACGTGTATATCAGTCTGTCTCATGTCTCGGTACATCTTATTACCACCGGGGTGTATAGTCAGTTTTGAGTGATGACATTCTCCAAGCACTTCATCTCTCAAACCATTCACGTTGGGCACAACTAGCCTTCCATTTTTCCGAAGCCATCCATCTCGATCAAGCCCATACGCATTCATCTCCTCACCGTCGATGTCCATCTCTAACTTGGAGATGATTTCCAATAGATTAGGATCGTCCCTCTGGCTGGAACCAATCCGTTCTATCAAAGTGGGTCTGATCGTCAAACCAGCTAACATGACTGGATTCAATTCGCACCTTGGTCTGAAATCAAACCCCGCGATGTACTCCAGTTGCTTCCATTCAAGAAACATTGCCCCTAAGCTGGCATGTCTCCGACTCAAGGCATCGGCTACCGCATTACCTTTCCTAGGTGTGTATGCGATATCAAAATCATACGAAGCCAAGAAGTCTAACCATCTCTGTTGACGGAGATTCAGATCTTTCTGAGAGAAGAGATACTTTAACGATTTATGATCGGTAAACAACTCAAATCTTTCTCCCAAGAGATAGTGTCTCCACATCTTCAGCGCAAATACAATCGCTGCCAATTCCAAATCATGGGTAGGATACTTCTTCTCATGCGGCTTTAGCTGTCGACTAGCATAAGCTACAACCCTACCTCCTTGCATCAATACCGCACCCAGTCCGGTACCACAAGCGTCCGTGCATACCGTCATCTCTTCATTCCCTTTAGGAATGACTAACACTGGCGTATGCGTCAACTTCTCCTTTAGACTCTTGAAGGCATCCTCACACACTCCGTCCCATACGAAGGACTGATTCTTCTTAGTCAACTGAGTCAACGGTGCTGCTGTCTTGGAGAAGTCCTGGATAAACTTACGATAATATCCAGCTAATCCCAAGAAACTTCTTACATCTTTTGCATTCTTGGGTGTAGGCCAATCCTGTACCGTAGCCACCTTCGCAGGGTCCATGGCAATACCACTCTCTGAAACAACATGACACAAGAATCTTACTTCCCTTCTCCAAAAATGACACTTAGAGAATTTCGCTTTCAATTGGTGTTTCCTCAACACCTCCGTCACTATCCTCAAGTGTCCCTTGTGTTCCTCCTCTGTCCTTGAATAAACAAGGATATCATCCACGAACACAAGAACAAACTTATTCAACTGATCTCTGAATACTCGATTCATGAGATCCACAAAGTAGGCTGGTGCATTGGTCAACCCAAACGGCATGACCAACCACTCATAAAATCCAGACGGCGTCCTAAATGCCGTTTTCGGAACACTCTCATCTGCTACTCGAAGCTGATGAAATCCTGTCGCGAGGTCCAACTGGGAGAACACTCTTGCTCCTTCCAGTTGATCAAACAAATCATCTATCCGCGGTAGAGGATACTTATTCTTCCTCGTCACCTTATTCAACTCGCGATAGTCCACACACAAACGAAGGGAACCATCTGCCTTAGTGGCAAACACAACTGGTGCTCCCCACTCGGAGACACTCCTTCTAATAAATCCCTTCTTCAAAAGATTGCAGACTTGCACCCCGAGCTCTCGCTGCTCCCTTGGTGCCATACGACGAAGTGGCATCACTATAGGTCTGACATCTTTCACTAAATCAATACAGAACTCAATCTCTCGGTGTGGTGGAAGCCATGTCACCTTCTCGAAGACGTCTGGGTACTGGCCAACCACGGGCACATCTGACAACTCATCCTGCGGGATGTCGAGGGAATTTACAAAACTAGCCATAACCCCATCACTAGGTAGACTACCAAACACTACCCTCCGCCCATCATCCGCCCTCACTGTCACCAAAAAGCCCTCACAGTCTACCACCACCCCGTATCTTTGGAACCAATCGACTCCCAATATAATGCCATACCCAGTAAAGCCCAAAACAAAGCAATCCCATACAAACATACATCCATGACTCGATAAGACCAAATTCCTGCAAATCATACTAAGGCTAGTTGAACCACCAATCGGGTTCGTCACAACCAATGGTCTATCGACTATCTCGAGTTCCAGTCCCAACCTATCTACCAGGTCACTAGATATGAAGGAACGGGAAGCCCCAGTATCAAACAAAACTCGAACTGGTACATCATAAATAGAAAGCATACCTTGAATAACAACATTCTTTCCTTTCTCCGCCGCAGTTGGGGCATTCGACGAAGAAGGAACAACATCAATAGCATATGCTTTCACAATCTGCTTCTCCTTAAGAGGTTGCGGACACTTATCCTTCTGATGTCCCATTTGACCACAGTTGTAGCACTTCCTTTCCGCTGGCTTGGCCCGAAATTCTTTAGCATAATGGCCCTTCTTTCCATAGCTGAAGCACTCAACATCCTTCTTGCTCTTTTTCTGGCCACCCTTAGATTGGTCCTGCTTCCTCTTATTCTGAGAGTTATTCTTGCCTCCACCGCCTGCTTGCGGCTTTGGCCCTTCTGCAGATGCAGCCTCAGTCTTTGACTTAGGGTAAAGGCTCTCTGATCTCAAAGCTTTCCCCACGATCGATTCAAAAGTCTCATCGATGTGGTTGATAAGCCTTTCCCCCAAGTATCCATCCAAACCAGTAATGAACTTCTCATTCTTCTTCTCAGGAGTGTCAATAAGAGACAGTCCATACTTCGACAAAGTGTCGAACTCAGCAATATAATCAGAAACTGCCCTTCCGTTCTGCTTGAGTTCCAAGAACCTCTTAAACAACACTGACTTCTGGGCAGCTGGAATAAACTTCTCGCTAAAGCGAGCCTTAAACTGATCCCAAGTAACCTGATCCTCTGGAGTAGCTGTTCTAATGGCATTCCACCAATTCATCGCTCGCCCTTGCAGCTGACGAGATGCTAGCCTTCTCTTCATTGCATCCTCAAGACCCAAGTCATCAAAGATACGATCACAGCTATCCATCCAATCTTGAACATCTGTGGCCGACTCCATCCCGTGGAACGGCTTCCCACCAAGGTTAGTGTAATCCTTGCACAACTTGGCGAAATCGACCCTAGGCGCCTGCACTAATGGGCCAACACCAACTCCGGGATTGGGAACTGCCCCTTGCACTTCTCTAAGCATATCTCTCATGAGGTTAGTAAACATCGCCCTCATGTCAGCGGCATTCCCCTGGTTGGTCCCTCTACCAGCACCCCTCGTGTCTCGGCTCATCGTCAATCTGAAAAAGGGAAACGATTAACGACCCCATAGTGGTGCTAGTGCAGTGCGACTTCATTCTTATACTACTAATAGTATATATATATACATAGCTTTTGAAAACCAAAGTAATCACAAATACGCGCTCTCATATACGTACTATCTCTCCCTGGTGTCTTTCCCTAGGTTAACTACGCAACCTAGAGCTCTGATACCAAGTGTGACGGCCCGCCCCGCACCAACCGACATTTATTCCGAAAGTGCGCTGTACACATGTCCAGTTAGCACGGAACGGGTCGTCAGAAGGAAAAAGGGAAGAAGGAATTGAACATACAAAGAACCTGTAGAATGTCTCACAGCGCATAGAATAAAATATAATAATAACATACTTGACATAAAACAGGAGACAGTGCATAAGCTGAAAACCAGAACTAAACATCATAGCAGCGGAAATTCAAAATACAGCTTATTACAACTTTCAAACTGTCTCAAAGCAAAAGCAAGATAAAGGAGGTACACTACTAATGCCCAAGTAGCGACCACCAACGACACAGGGAGAATGTGTATATATATCATACGTGGAAGCCTCCTGCCCGCCTCCGAATCAGCTACTCGCGCATCACTAGCTAACATGTCACTAGTCTGCTCGTGTGAGCACCCAGAGTAATAAGAGGAGACATAAAACTCTGGGTCAGACATAAAACCTGGTATGAGCGATAAGCATCTAAAGTGAACAATAACAGGTAGACTAAAACATACCTGAACCTGGACCTGCAACCAAAGAGTTAGCACTACATACTGTACAACACTCTAAGGTATCATATCAAACAGTGTAAAGATACGGAGGTGGGGGAGGTGTGCATGTCATAATGATGGCAAACAATCAAACATAGCATCCATCCTCACATCTCTCACTCGGTGCGTAAAGCATACGATATTCACCACTTCGATCACCCAACATCCCTTGCTATGATCACTTTGCCCCATGAAGTCATAAATGGCTTCACTGCACTGATAACCTAGCCACTAATCCTTCGCTATGTCCACTTTGCCCCATGGAGTTACAAGAACCCCACTGCACTGACTCATAGCCTTACTAATCCTTATTATGTCCACTCTGCCCCATGGAGTCGTAATGACCCCACTGCACTGGCTCATAGTCTTACTACGCATCACTTTGCCCCTCAGGTCATAATGACCCTACTGCACTGATAACGTAGTCTTGCTACCATCACCTTGCCACTTAGGTCGTAATGACCCTATTGCACTGATAAGTAGCCATCCTTCATCTTTAGTGGTGAATCGAAGTTATGAACGTCGACGACTCCTTAGCACACGTCCCGCAGCAAAGTATAACTCATGAAGTCCACTCATTGGTTCCTATTTGGATCCTGAGTCAATACCCTTCATTTGGACTACCTTTGCATCTCGGGTTATCAGTCTTCATCGGTTCGGTTCGTATCAGAATGCTCCTTCCTCACTGGATCGGGTCGGGTCTCCAGATTGCCATGGTTCGGATCGTCATCGCGGTCCTCTTTCTCTCTCTGCTTCGAATCGTGCTCCTCTCCTCGGTTCGGATCGGAATACCCCACACGGATCGGATCGCGTTCCTCCAGCTCGTGGCTCCCCCTGGTTCGGATCGGCGTCTCGTGGTGCATCGGTTCGTGGATGCTGCTTTCCTCTAGTCGGATCGTGATGCGAAACACAAGTGGATCGGATCGGGTAGCAGTTCGCGGTTGGTGCTCATGGGCCTTGCGCAGATGGTTCGGTTCAGAGGAGATGACTCGACTCGTGGTGATGTCCCACGATCCCATAGGGCGATCCGATCGGCCCTCAACCCCCTATGCGATCCGAATCCCTGCACCTTGTCCAGCGAGTTGTTTACGCCCCTCGACGGCGTTTTCGACCATTCCAACTATTCTAATCAGTCACAAAGCATTTCATACAGTCATAGAAACATGCATAATCAACCACAAACATCAAAACATCAATATGATAGGTAGAAATGGATCAAACATACCCAAAATCCCATATTTTCCCTTAAGCATATTTAGGTGAAACTAATGATAGGATTAGCAAAACTTAACCAAATTAACCCAAATTCATATCAGAGGTCTAAAACATCATTCCGAATTTATAAACACTTTTCCAGAATTTTATCATGTTTCAATTCGCTAATTAACACTAATCACCCCTAATTAGCCATAATTAGTGTAAAACTATGCAAATCACTCACCTTAGCCACAAATAAAACTAAGATCTGAAATAAATCTCTGATTTGACGTAAATCCCAATGCTAAACAGCAGCTCCAATGTTGTTTTGGTGTAGATCTTCCTTGATTAGGGGTTGCTAAGCCAAATCCTTGACCAAAAGGTGATTTGGAGGTGATTTAGAGGTTGGAGGCCATTTTTAGGGTTTCTTGGTGATAAGTGGAGGCTAGAAAACTGAAATGGAGAGATACTCTATCTCATTTCAGCCTCCCCATAACCCTAATCCCGAAATGGGTTATGGGCCTATCCACTAATCACCCGATTTGGCCCGATTAAGCAGTTTTTCACCCTCCAAACCTTATTTCAGCCATATCTCCCAAATGGTAAGTCCGTTTGGCTAATATGACCACTCTACGGAAAGGTAAACCATCAAACGAATCCAATGGAAGTGGTTTCAGGTCAAAATTCCTTTCCAGTCAAAAGTTATGGCCAAAACAGTACTAACTAGGTGCAAAATGGTCATTTAAAAACCGACAAAAATCATGAACATGGGAAATGGCTCTACTGGATGTTTCCCAAAGTTACATGAGCATACGACTTCATACGGGAAAGAAATAAATATTCTACGTTCCTTCGATGCGTAGAATGCGAGTCATTACATATACACACATGTATTTACACGTGTGCACTGCCTCGTTAATCCAGTGCGCAACAGAGGAGTAGTCATGAGGACCTTCTCGACTAGTGCACAACATATCAAAATAGTCGAGCAAGAGGTCAAAGTTTAAGAAAGGGGAACCGCTCATAACAACAATATGGAATGACATTTCAAATTCGTAGATTTTTATAAAGAGAAAAAAATTTCAAGAGAAGTTCAAGTAGTTTAGGTCAACATGACAGTGGTCAGGATTCATGAGCTTTTAAGTAGAAGCTAACATGGATGGTACAAATTCAAGCATGGTGAATTGGTCGAGCTTATTGCACAAACTACATGGCAGCTGCATACATTAGCTATATATGACCATGGGGTAAAGCATTGTTCAAAGATACTAAAGAGTATACATACAACATATTCAACCAGTTCCAGGTATACATGAAGATATGGGACAAAACGAATACAAACAGTATGGAGCAAGCACAAGAGCTACACGGATGTACAAGTATTAAAGTGAAACAGGAGCAGCAATAATCAAAGCATGGCAAAACAGTGATGTAGCAAAGTATGCACACATATAGCATGGTGATGCCTAACAGCAGTGGACATCAATGCAGTATGTAAAAATGCTCACTACACGGATCAATGTACATGATGCAACACAGGTAGTCTAACATGGCATGGAAAGCATGTGAATATGGTGCAACAAGCAAGAAGACACACAAAGCATGGAAAAATCAAGTGGTGCGTCATGAACTAAAAGGCTACAAGGAGCAATACAAATGGAAATGCAACAAGTTTCGGATCAGCTCGACGAAGTTTTAAAAATGCAAACAAACTGTTCAGATAAGCAAAAGATGCAGACTCAACCTAGAGTATCTCTTAAGAAAGGCAATGACTAGTAAACTTCTCGTTCTTATCACTTCAAATAAACAGAAGATTTCAAAGTGAAGTATTAAGTGTAGTGGTGAAACCAATACAAGCAAGTAATGAACAAAGTTCAAATGGCATGACTCAAGTGTAGTGGTGCATATACAGGTCATGATACAAGTTTCAGGTTCGAGCATGAAGTAAACAGAAGTGATTCAGTCAAAACTAAAGTGGCCAGGACCAAGACCAATGACACAACAAGGATATTTCAAATGGGGAGTACAAGTGCAGCAATAATATTCAAAGCAGTATTAACATGAAACATTTCAAGTTAGATCAGCAAAGTAAGAAAAGCAATGAAATGATTCAAGTTCATACTAGCAAGTTCAACTTATGCAACAGGCAAATGAAGATATCGAGACACACTATAGGGCATGTTGATCAAGTCCAGTTTTTCTTAGTTACAAATGTTGGCAATAAAAGTCAGAGAAGCAACTATTCTTATCAGTTTTAAAGTGTTTAATCTGTTCAAAGGAAATTGGGCCACATATTATTCATTTTTAGGAATTAAGTCATGCTGTCGGCCACAAAAAAGCAATGGCAAGTATGAAGTATATAAACACAAGAGCAAGTTAGCAAGAGTTTAATTTCATAAAGACCCTGAAAGTCAAAATTCCAGAAAAATGTATATGGATTTTTCTTGGACCAATTCAAAGAAAACCTCACGCAAGTTTCCAGAACAAGTTTGAAGATTTCAAGCCAAAAATCACGCAAATTCAAAGCCAAAAACTCATCTGAAATCAAGCCCAAAATTACTCAAATATCAGACCAAATCTATTAACCAAATCAGAGATAATTTCAGACTTGAAACCCTATTTAACACCTACATCATCATCGGCATGAAATTCATCCAAGTTCTAGCACCAATTCAAAACCGAAACTGAAATAATAATTCATACCAGTAAAGGAGCAAGCTTGGATCGAAATACAATTTCCAAATCGTGAAGAGAGGAGCACCAGAGATCAATCAAGAACATCAACGTGATTTCAAGCATCAGAAAGCCATCGCGATTTTGGGATTTTAAGAAACCCTAGGAGCAAAGACGCCGCCATTTTTTATCAGGGATAAGAGATTGGGTTAAAGCCAAAAAGAGGAGCACAAGTCAAAAGGGCCGACTAACTTTAAAAGGGGATAAGCCTCTTATTTTAAACTCCTAAGGGTTTTGAATTTAAGTTTGTTTTTATTGTTTTGTTTTTATTCGTCTTTAGATTCAAAGTGTAATTAAATTAGAGTTTTCTAGTTTGTCTCTAAAACTAGGAGACGAATTACGGGAATTGTAATTCGGGGAAATCTGGTTTCGGGGATAGAAACCAGTGCAGGGTTTTGAGCGTAGGGTTAAGAACAACTGGAAGCGAGTGTCGCGAGTTTACAGGTGATTGTAAGCGTAGAGATTGTTTTAACTCCTAGTAGAAACCTTGGGGAATGCGGCAGTAGGCAGGGTTTTGCCGAAGCTGGGTATATCTGTGTGTTATTTATTTTTCTGCATTTATTCTGATTATTATCTATGCTGTGATTATTTAATTATTCTATGAAAATCTGCGATAAACCCTATTCACCCCCTCCCCCCTCTAGGGTTAAATTAGATCCTACAAGTGGTATCAAAGCTGGTATAAGGTAACAGCATGATAGGGGGTTCTCGTTGTATGATCATGTGGCGAAGTATTGACTCTTGCCCCTACATGCCCGTGGGTGGTTGTCCGTGTCGAGAGGCAACACGTGAAACTAGTGTCTGAGATATCTTTGGTGGCCACTGGGGGTGCTTAAAATTCCTCGTAAATAGAGACACCAAGTGGTATCAGAGCAGATATTTTTTATTTTATTTTAACTCTAGAGTCATGAATCTGTCTAATAATGCTTTTTTTGAGGGTTAGTCCATAGCTAGGCCACCAATGTTTAATGGAACTGATTATGCATATTGGAAAGCTAGGATGAAAATTTATTTGAGTTCAGTCGATTATGATGTATGGGATATTATTTAAACGGGTTATAGATCTCACACTGTTATTGTTAGTGGTGTTGAGATTCCTAAATCAAAAGATAGGTGGGATGCTAATGATAAAAAATTATTTTCAACTAACGGCAAAGCAACGAATGCTTTAATCCGTGCTCTTGATAAAACAGAATTTAATCGAATTTCTCATTGTGAAACTGCACAGGAAATATGGCATACGTTGGAGGTCACACATGAAGGTACATCTCAAGTGAAGGAATCTCGTCTCGCTCTACTCAGCAACAAATATGAAAATTTCTCTATGCAAAGAGACGAAGATATAAAAGAGATGTGTGGACGCTTCTCATCACTAGTTTACAATGCAAAAGCTCTTGGAAAAACCTATACCTAAGTGGAATTGATCAGAAAAATATTGAGAGTGCTACCAATTAATTTTGAAGCTAAGGTGACGGAAATACAAGAATCAAAAGATCTGAATAAAGTGAGCATGGAAGAGTTGATCGGAAATCTGATTACTTACGAGATGGAGTAAAAAGCAAGAGAAGAACGAAAGGATTCTGAATCAAAGAAAAAGGCGATCGCTCTAAATAATTCTGTCGAAAGTAATGATGATGATCCTGCTGAAGAGCTAGCCATGGTTTTGAGAAAGTGGGCCAAAGGAAAATACAAGCCACAAAAGAAGAAAACTATCAAATCCGAAAGTTCATAAAGTTCGAACGAGGAAATGTTTTGCTACAACTGCAAGAAACCCGGACATATCAAACCAAATTGCCTATAGCTTAAAAATGAAAAGAAGAAGAAGTTCAAAAGAAAGAAGAAGGCTTTTGCTGCTACATGGGATGACGAGGAAGGAGAAGAAGTTTTTGAAAGTGATGAAGAGGAAGCTAATTTGTGCCTTATGGGACGATCTGATTCAGAAAGCAGCGAAGAGGATTCAAGCGAGGTATCTAATTTCACTTATAAAGATTTAATATTAATGTGTCACGATCTCACAAAAACCGTTGATTCTCTTGAACTAAAAGTTAAGAAATTGAAATCTGATAGGTCAAAACTAGTTCAAGAAAATAACAGTTCAGAAAGAAAACTTGAAAAAGTTAAGAATTCACCGTTTTCAGAATGCGAAAAATGTCAATTTTTGAGTAACGATTCTTTGAAATTCAAAACTGATTTTGAGTCACTTAAATATGAAAACGTGAATTTGAGAAATGAGAATCGTGATTTTGAAAAGGAAATTGAAAAGCTTAAAGAATCTGAAAAACATGATTTTGAAAAGTGAAAACAATTTGAAATTGAAATTTCTAAGTCCAATGCTAAAATCAAAGCACTTGAAAACAAAAATTTGGTTTTAAAACAAACTGATGTTGATAAGAAAATCGCTATTAATCGTTGTTCAAATTTAATGAAAGAAAATAGCGATCTTAAATTTAAAATTCAACGACTTGAGTCAACTTTGACTAAATTTTCTAAAGGAGAGAAATCATTGAATATGTTGTTAAAAACCCAATTTTTTATTCAGAATAAAAAGGGACTTGGTTTTGGATTTGATCCAGTTGAAAAACAAAATCCTAACGATTTTAAAAATCCTTTAAATGGTTTTGAAAACGATCAAATTGAATTTTTGAAATTTAATAATTTCAAAGGGTTTTTAAATCATAAACAAATTGATAACTCGTTTAAAAATAATTCATTTAAATCTGTTTGGATTCCAAAAAATAACAAAATAAATTTAAATAAATCTAAACGAATTTGGGTTCCAAAGGGTACGCTAGTAAATAGTAAGGGATTGTTATATAAACGGGTTCGGGTACCAAAACATGTAAACGAAGATAAGAGTGGTAAAACAATTTTTGTTAGACCACTCGATTCTATAATCATTTAGGTACCGAGGGAGGCTAAGGAACGACTGTGCTTAAAAGAGATATAATTCAAGTTGTTCCAGTTTATTGAGTTGTTTGAAGTTCCTTAGCCATAGATTCAGAATAGGAGATTCATTGGATCACATCGATTATCGTAAGTCAGGTATGATCTCTAAACTCGTCTTTTATTCTTTTTAGTTTATTTTCTTTTTAAGCTTCTAATTCTTTTATTTTCTTTATTTTTTACTTGGCTGAATTTGAAATCATTCGTTATAAAAATTTGATTTTTTTTCTCAAGTGATTTCAAATAATTATCTTCAGATTTGATAACTGACTGTTTCTTGTGCTTGTTTAAAAGTTCTCTGAAAGTTTCACCTATGATTCTTGCTTCGAAAATGATCTTGTGCTGCTCTGATATGGAAATTGGTTTGATTCATTTTAAGTGTGTTGGTGATTAAACGACGAGTTGAAAAATCAGTAATTAAATATCTTTAAAATCCATAGATAATTTGAATTAAATATATAAATGTTTTTAAAATTGTCTAGGAATAATCAGCATTATAAATATTAGATAATTTCATATTCTACTGATTGATTTTTGAAGCTGATTTTCAAATTTGCATTGATATTTTCAAAATGTCCTCTTGAAATTGATATTTTCAATTTTTAAAATTATTTTTGATTATTTATTCAAAAACTGAAATTATTGATTGATTTGAACCATTTTGTGACTCATCAAAATTATTAATAGATTTATGAAATTGGGATGGGTTGTGGCTATGGTATAATTCATAACTAGAGGAGATGTTATTTTAAATCTCATAATGGTTGGACATATTTTATAATATCTTTGAATTAGATCTTATTTCACGACCTTCTTCTATATCTACCATATTTCTACCATTCATCATGGTTTTATTTAATTTAGGGAGTTCTAATTATTCTTGGAATTAAAATAAAATAAAAATAAATAAATAATTTATCCTTGGTATTCACTCCCATTTAAAAGTCCTCGCGGTTATGCGTGTGTGAATTACCTTAAGTTCTATGTGCTTCCATTCTCACTTAAAAGACCTTTGGGTTGTGCATGGATGGAACTCATTAGAGAGGATAAAGTTAAGTTACTACTAACCCCAATTAAAAGACCTTTGGGCTATGCGTGGTTATGAAGTGCTTAACATATTTTGAGCATATTTAAAATCTTTAAAATTCATATTCAAATATTCAATTTTTATTGAACTCTCCTCATTCTATAAAATCCATCGTAAATCCATTCATTCTGAAAGTAAAATTTGCTTCTGATTTAAAGATTATTATGATTTTTGTTTGATTAAATGGGTTTTACGATATATATTCTCTCTCTTAATTTGAATTTATATTTATAGTCTATATTCATCACTGTTTCAATTTCAATTATCATTATGATGATAACAAAAGGGGGAGAATGGTCAAGATTCTGATTGATGAATTCAAAAATATTTTAAGATTGGAAATTAAATATCTAGAGGGAGAATGGTCAATTGGATATCAACATTAATATTTTCCACATATATAGGGGAAGTTCAGTTGTAGGGGGAGCATACAAATAGGGGGTGTAATATATTTCATGTTCAAACACATTCAAAATCTTTTATTTGTTTGTCATCATCAAAAGGGGGAGATTGTTGTATATAACAAGTGTTGTATACACAATTATATGATTTTTTTTATGACAACAACCAAATAAATATTATTTTAAATGTGTTTGTTATTGTATTGTTCTATTTATACATCACAGACAGGAGTATAATATTTATATTTAAAAAGAATACGACTGTACAGACATTCATATATTCATACAGTATTTTATTTAAATTAAATATTATACTTCAAACATTCAAACAGTACAACTATTTATAACTCCACTATTTACAGTTCAAATATTTGTGAATATTTCTGTCCTAACTCATTTAACACATCACAGAAATTGTACTATTAAAAGATTCAAACAAATTGAAACAGATTGAATTAAATAGCAAAAATATTTTTTTCAATCAATATTGATCATTACAAATAATAGTACAATTCTATTCAGTCGTGTCTACAACCACTCTTATATACACAGATTTCACGTTACATACATATTGACTCATATTCACTGACTCATATACACTTTGCATTCTCTATCTTCTGTCAGTCCAGTCTTCACAGCTTCCAGCTATCAGTCCAGTCATCTTCATACTTATCACAGAAGAACACACACAGAGTAGACTGCAACAAAAATGAAATTAAATTCAAGCAAATAAAAATTTATTTTTTAAATTATATTTTCCTCAGAGTTACAGTGTGTTTCTCATCATTTTTCTAGACGTGGTCTGATATGCAGGGACAGAAAAACTCGTCTGGATGGCTGCATATACACACGTGTATATACACGTGTGCACTGCCTTGCCAATCCTGTGTGTAATTGAGGAGTAATCACGAGGACCTTCTCGACTCAGTGCACAACATATCAAAATAGTCGAGCAAGAGGTCAAAGTTCAAGAAAGGGGAACAGCTCATAACAACAATATGGAAAGACATTTCAAATTCACAGATTTTATAAAGAAAAAAATTCAAGAGAAGTTCAAGTAGTTTAGCTCAACATGACAGTGGTCAGGATTCATGAGCTTTTAAGTACAAGCTAACATGGATGGTACAAATTCAAGCATGGTGAATTGGTCGAGCTCATATCACAAACTACATGGCAGCTGCGTACATCAGCTATATATGACAATGGAGTGAAGCATTGTTCAAAGATACTAGAGAGTATACATACAGCATATTCAACCAGTTCCAGGTATACATGAAGATATGGGTCAAACAAATACAAACAGTATGGAGAAAGCACAAGAGCTACAGGGGTGTACAAGTATTAAGGTGAAACAGGAGCAGCAACAATCAAAGCATGGCAAAACAGTGATGCAGCAAAGTATGTACACATATAACATGGTGATGCCTAATAGCAGTGGACTTCAATGCAACATGTAAAAATGCTCACTGCATGGATCAATGTACATGATGCAACACAGGTAGTCTAACATGGCATGGCAAGCATGTGAATATGGTGCAACAAGTAAGAAGACATGCAAAGCATGGAAAAATCAAGTGGTGCATCATGAACTAAGAGGCTACAAGGCACAATACAAATGGAAATGCAACAAGTTTCAGATCAGCTCGACAAAGTTTTAAAAATGCAAACAAACTGTTCAGATAAGCAAAAGATGCAGACTCAACCTAGAGTATCTCTTAAGAAAGGCAACGACAAGTAAAGATCATGTTCTTATCAGTTCAAATAAACAGAAGATTTCAAAGTGAAGTATTAAGTGTAGTGGTTAAACCAATACAAGCAAGTAATGACCAAAGTTCAAATGGTAGTACTCAAGTGTAGTGGTGCATATACATGTCATGATACAAGTTTCAGGTTCGAGCATGAAGTAAACAGAAGTGATTCAGTCAAAACTAAAGTGGCCAGGACCAAGATTAATGACACAACAAGGATATTTCAAATGGGGAGTACAAGTGCAGCAACAATATGCAAAGCAGTATTAACATGAAACATTTCAAGTTAGATCAGTAAAGTAAGAAAATCCATGAAATGATTCAAGTTCATACTAGCAAGTTCAACTTATGCAACAGGCAAATGAAGATATCGAGACACACTATAGTGCATGATGATCAAGTCCAATTTTGCTTAGTTACAAATGTTGGCAATAAAAGTCAGAGAAGCAACTGTTCTTATCAGTTTTAAAAATGATCAAGTGTTTAAAGGAAATTGGGCTACATATTCATTTTTTAGGAATTAAGTCATGCTGTCGGCCACAAACAAGCAATGGCAAGTATGAAGTATATAAACACAAGAGCTAGTCAGCAAGAGTTTAATTTCATAAAAACCCAGAAAATCAAAATTCCAGAAAAATATATACGGATTTTTCTTGGAACAATTCAAATAAAACCTCACGCAAGTTTCCAGAGCAAGTTTGAAGATTTCAATCCAAAAATCATGCAAATTCAAAGCCAAAAACTCATCTGAAATCAAGCCCAAAATTACTCAAATATCATACCAAATCTATTAACGAAATCAGAGATAATTTCGGACTTGAAACCCTATTTAACACCTACATCATCATCGGCATGAAATTCATCCAAATTCTAGCACCAATTCAAAACTGAAACTGAAATAAAAATTCATACCAGTAAAGGAGCAAGCTTGGATCGAAATATAATTTCCAAATCGTGAAGAGAGAAGCACCAGAGTTCAATCAAGAACATCAACGTGATTTCAAGCATCAGAAAGCCATCGCGATTTTGGGATTTGAAAAAACCCTAGGAGCAAATCCGCAGCCATTTTTTTTCAGGGATAAGAGATCGGGATAAAGCCAAGAAGTGGAGCACAAGTCAAAAGGGCCGGCTAACTTTAAAAGGGGATAACCCTCTTATTTTAAGCTCCTAAGGGTTTTGAATTTAAATTTGTTTTTATTGTTTTGTTTTTATTTGTCTTTAGATTCAAAGTGTAATTAAATCTGAGTTTTCTAGTTTGTCTCTAAAACTAGGAGATGAATTACGGGAATTGTAATTCGGAGAAATCTGGTTTCGGGGATAGAAACCAGTGCAGGGTTTTGAGCGTAGGGTTAAGAACAGTTGAGAGCGAGTGTCGCGAATTTACAGGTGATTATAAGCGTAGAGATTGTTTTAACTCCTAGTAGAAACCTTGGGGAATACAACAGTAGGCAGGGTTTTGCCGAAGCTGGGTATATCTGTGTGTTATTTATTTTTCCGCATTTATTCTGATTATTATCTATGCTGTGATTATTTAATTATTTAATTGTTCTATTAAAATCTGCGATAAACCCTATTCACCCCCCTCTAGGGTTAATTTAGATCCTGCAGATAGACATTTTCAAGAGTGTTATTCAAATGCGTTCGCTCTGTTGAGTTGAAAAGGCAAGACTTCTTGTAATCTTTGTTGCCCTTCCTATCGTTGGTGCATTTTTGCCCTTGAGTGTTCCTCTGATTATATTGGGTAGCAGCATTTTTAGGAGCTTAAAGAAGCGGATTAACATCAATAATCTGAAGAGGTACAGGATTAGTGTCGATTCTCATGTACTCCTCGGCCTTTTTATAGAATTTCTCAAGCGTGCTTGGTTCTTTCATTTTAATCTATCTACTGAATTCGCTCTTCTCATCTATGGTGCCGATAAGAGACATGAGGATTATGCAAGGTTCTGGATTTATCACTTCGGACAAAGATACGTTGAATCGACTGAGAAAAGCTTTTACAGATTCCCCTGGATTCTTCTTCATTGCTGAAAGTGTTATAGCATCCTTGGCTTTGGTAGCATACAAGCGGAACAACTCTTTGAACTTTTTGGTCAAATCAGAGAACTGGTCTATGGACTTAGGTGGAAGCTTTGTGAACCATAATAATGCAACACCTTCTAAGTAGAGAGACAAGTATGTGCATCTCATCTTGTCTGCTGCTTTTGTTGCGCTCATATTCCATTCATACTTGAATAGAAAGTAGTTAGGATCAACAAGGTCGTTGTATGGAGGTAGAGTTGGAGGATTGAACTTCTTTGGACACACTGCTTCAAGGATTCTTTCGGTGAACGGAGTCCTATAAGGAGAGAAGTCCCATTCTCTTTCATCGTCATTGAGAGCTTGATTCTTCCTTATGATTTGTTCTATCATTTCCGAGATTACTCTTCAGTGGTATGTCGTTTCGCAGGGTTGATTTCGATCTCTTGGCCAAATGTTCATCTAGGCATATGATCCTGGTTAGAGAGCTTAGGCCCTTTACCTTCCAGACAAGGAGGTGCCCCCGTGAATGGACTGGTAACCCATCGAGCTTTCATCTCAGAATGATTCTTAGCCTTCGGCTTCGAGTTTTCGATGTTAGCCTCGTCTTTGTCGCTCAACCATTTGTTATCATCTTCTATGTTGTTGTTGCGATCATGGTTAGAAACGGATGAATTGGCATTATCGTCAAGATCAACATGGGCCTTTTGAGGGGTTGGATTTGGTCGAGCATTAAGGATGACATCAAGTTTCTCCATCATAGCTTTAGTAGAAACATCCATTCTTTGGTTCATGTTGGCAATAGCGGCGTTTAATTCATTCTTAGTTACTCCGGCTCCACCTATCTAGTTTTCGCCAGTTTCGAAACGGTTAATAAGAGGAGTGGCTTCATTGTTAGCAACGTTGTCGTTTTCTCCAACGGTTTTGCTTGTGGTATTCTTAGATTTAGTCATGATTTCGGACAAGGCTTTGAATTTGGAAGAGAGTTCGTCGATTGGCCTAGATTTTAGACTTGTAGAATCTACGGTAGAAGTAGACTTAGAACTTCAAGGCAAGGCTCTTGTGCTTGAGAGAAGTATGGAAGGAGATGTGAACGCGGCCCCACGGTGGGCGCCAAATGTTAAAATCGAAATTCGACTTCAACACCAAAGGTGTTATGGAAACACTTCAACAAATGGTTAGATTAGAATATGGAGCCACGTAATTCAGAGTAAAGAGCATAAAATATAAAGGACACAAAATTTTAGAGTGGTTCGATCTATAATAGATCTACGTCCAGTATGTAATCATTTCTCATTATAACACTTGAGCTTACAAAACATGAATTTTCCCTCATTACATTCATCTCTCTCTTTATGATCTAATTTCACTTGAATTTGCGAAGGAATTGATGGGATCTCTTGCTTTATGATGACAATCTTAGATTAATTGAGCAATTGAATGATCTTCATGGATTCCATGGTGATTTAGCGTTAGATGTATGCTTTAGAGAGGATTAGCGGAGATTAGAGATCACTTGAAATGTCACTACTACAAAAGTGGACATATTCGACACGAATTTGTGTCTGTTGCATAAAAAGTATGGCGAAAGCTATGCTTTCTTTGATCTTCTGCAACAATATTCATATGTTGTTGCATTAGACGTAAATGCACTGTTGCACTAGAAATTATAGTGTTTTGATGTGCAACACCAGTTAAAAATGTAGCATTACATAAAACAATCCAGGTCAGCGATCCGCGTTATCAGAATAAACAAATAAGTGACCATAGATGATGATTAATCCAACAGTTTAAACCAATCCATGCTTCCTGTCTAAACATTACCCCCATCATCCAGTCAACAATAGCCAACTCATTACGTTCTTCTGCTATGTGAAAATTTGGCGGGACTTCAAAAATTAACATGAAAAAAATATTCCAATCTTTCTTCTCTAACATTTCTTCTTGTTAACTTTCCCCTTTTACTAATTGACCCAAATTTAAACCTAAATTCTTTTTCCCAATTCTTTTTATTGCTCTAAAATTGCCATGAATCAAGACTCAGAATTTCGCTCTGCTCATCCACCAGATTTGAGACATCTTCAACAAAATGCAAAGCAAGGACAATCTTCGAATCCAGGTATTTCTCTGTCTCTAGATCTGAACTCAAAAACCTATTTTCCAGATCTGGCATTAAACTCTCAGGAGACTACGAAAATGGCTAACATAGTTCAAT
Source organism: Allium sativum (assembly GCA_030737875.1). Classification (NCBI taxonomy): domain Eukaryota; kingdom Viridiplantae; phylum Streptophyta; class Magnoliopsida; order Asparagales; family Amaryllidaceae; genus Allium; species Allium sativum. The sequence goes on along the minus strand of CM060919.1, from coordinate 842,036,465 downwards.
CAAGAGCCTGGTAGGATGTTGTTACTGAAGAAAAATCACATCTGGATTCGATACAACTCAATTACTACGAGCCAGCCATTGAAGGTAATATCAAAGTAGTAGTAATTGATGAAAATTTGACAAATAGACCTAGAGACTATTAAGTTAATTCTTTGTGTTTTATGTCTTTGGAAATAGACCTTCTGTTCATGAAATACTGGAAACCTGGGCTGAAACTTTCTCGTGAATTTTTACATTCAAAATAACAGACTTCTGTTCAGTTATATGCAAGGGAAAATGGGTTCTTTGTGTAATACATTTGGGCATTTTGTTGATTTCTGTTAAAGTGTAGAAACCTAAAGAAAATTCAGACTTGCGTAATAAGATGGATATAGAAGATAGTTTGAATGATCAAGGAAATATTATTTGTGATGATGTGGCTAATAAGACGGGTACTCATAGTATTAACATGTTTTCAGAAATGGATTTAGGTAGAAATAGTAAAGGACTAAAACAGGATAGCTATATTAATGCTGAGATAGATCTAGTTCAGGGTAGAGGTGAGGGAGTTGATAGTCCATTGAAAGTGTCAACAATTTCTAAGGTTTGTCAGCAGGAAATCAGTGAGCAAACCAATGAGAATGTTAGGGAGTTTAATAAATCTGAAGTTACCAATAATGTTGATAAAATGTCAGTCATTGGAGAGTTAGTGACCAGTTGTGGCTTTCATTCACTCAAATTGAAACTCTAGCAAGCATTTTGATTGTGGTTTTGTTGTTTTCCCTTTAATGTTCTTGATTTAGCTTCTTAACTAACACTGGTTAAAAGGCTGCACTTCAAATAGCATTTTCACATGGAAATTGTTCCTTTGAAATTTTTCTCATGTATAGTCCACAAAGGAATTAAACATGAAATATGCTCTGGTAACCTAAAATTTATATGTTTCTTATCGCATGCTCAGTAAAATCAAAGCTTTTACTATTGCTTAGCTATGAGTGTACAGTTACTTAAGTTCCATGTGCTTCTTGACCGAGGAAAGAAAAAACACCTTGCTTAAACACACCCATATGCACTAATATTTTGTGCATAGGTATCCCGGTCAGGCTCAGTGCCTCCAAACACATGAGACTCTCTGTATCAGGCATTACCACCTAGCATAAAATCTACTTTTAGAGCCAAATTGCGGTCATTTGAGGTGAAGGAAGAGGTACTATATTGATCTTATTTTCCTTTATGTGAGTTAAATAATTTTGTTCTAAGATATGTAATAAACCGACTTTCAGTTTACTACTTCCCAAACGGAATTTGAAATGGAGAAAACATTTTAATGGCTTGTTCCTGTTGCCAGAAACACAGCCAAGTAATATACACCTACTTCCTCTTATACTATAAAAATTGTATGTTGTCGGAGTTGCATTTTCAAAAAAGTGCAGATTACTATTTTATTTATTTATTTATTTTATGATGTTTAACTCAATTGAGCTGAATCGTGGATGACGGCAGTTTAAGCGAGTGTTTTATGAAGAGCAAGGCATCATAAGGTGGCAACATTGTAGGCAAAAAGGGAAGGTATGACTGGTTATATGGTTAGACAGAACGCTTAATGGAACTTTGACGTCTTAGTGATTTAAGTTTACTGTGGAAATTGGATGGATGATTATATTATCCTTATGTTAAAATAATTGACCATTTATGGCTCATCTTGCAAAAATCTGTTCCAAAACATTTTGAAAGTGGTGGTTAGATTGACCAAACCAAACCCCTTTCCAAATATTGTATTATATGGTTATGATTATTTGAAGTAACTGATTGATTGTTGTTATGGGTCTGGCTATTTGATTTAACTATTGAATATCAGATGATACTGCTATGTTTAAGACTCTGATTTTATTTTGTTTGGTTCTTGTTTACCTCTGTAAATAACAAAATCTTTTCTAGATGGAGTTGATATTCAATCTTATGTAAAGCTTTCTATACAGTGACACTTGGTTTCAAAACTGAATTTTTTATTTAGTTTCAGTCATTCTGATTTTCTCATAGCTCAAAGTGATCAGCCTCGTAATGTTTATAAATTTTATGTTTATAAATCCTTCCTTCTAGGCGATGACAGCATTATATTTGATTTTTACATCTTGTTTCCAAGAAGTTACGCATTATATTTGATTTTTACAGCTTGCTTCCAGGAAGTGACGCATTATATTTGTTCTTTACCAGCCAAATAAAAGGACATTTTCATTTTCATTTTTTTTATTTCCAGAATTGATAGCAGAGATGAAGTGTAAACTGGACATTGGAAAACGTACAAGAAATAAAGGCAGAGGAAGCAATTTGAAAATTAGAGGTAATTTGCATTGGAATTTATTACTTATTTGTAGATGTAGGCATATAAGCAGCTAATGAATATATTAAAGTAGCAATGTCATATCCACGCATGCTATAACTTTGCTTATTTTAGCAGCTATACTAGAAAAAAGAAAGATCATCGTCCATGAATGTAAGATCAAACTATGCTATTTTAGTTTCTTAAAAAACTGCTTTTCTTGCCATGCGTTTTAGTACTTTAATTTATTTTCAGCGTCATTGTATCATCTTCTTTTAACAAGTGTTATAATCTTTAAAAAATAATATGGAATAAACCTAAAACGAATTAGACTTAGGCTTGGTGTAAATAGACAATGATAATCTGTTTTGCTTTGCTAGTTTTCAACTTTGGAAGGTAGATTATTTATTTATTTTGTAACTAAAAACTGCTATGGATTAAGGTGTTATTCTAAATAGTCATGTGATGGTATGTTTACTTGAAAATTGATCGAAGAAAGGATAAGAAATTAGCAGGCAGCTAAGTAGGAATGGTCTAAAAATGAGCAAAGTCGTGTTTAAATATAAGCTACTCCCATTGCCGTTCATCTCATATGGGAAATTCTTTGCCTTTGCTTATTCTGATTTTTTATTTATGAGTTAATCATAATATTATTTAACGTCCACTTTAAAGGCCTTTTCATTTTGGCCACTATAAGAAAACACTTATCGAGTAAATGTCATGATATAATGATTGATTTCCTGGTGGTGTATTTAGATATAAATGAATGCCAGAATTTGGAGCAATCCATTTAAAATGTTGTAACTTGTATGATTTTGACTTAACGTCTTCATTTACATTTGTTCACTTGATGAATAATTCATGCAGATTGGCAAGAATAAGAATGAGGCGACATGAAGGAGCAGTCAAATACCAACTGGCAAGGATAAGAATGAGCTGACATGAAGGAGCAGTCAAATCTTCATTTACATTTGTTCACTTGTGCCCTCTTATCTTCAACTTGATAAAGAATTGGACCTTGATGCCGAGCTGAATTTTCCTGCAGCACCTTCAGGAAATGCCATTCCAAACAGGCATAATCCCCAGGTATTCTTTGCATTTATGTATACCCGTAACTATATTTCACACAGATTTGCACAGTTGTTACCTTGTCGTTGATGCCACTACATTTTACACAGATTTGCATCATATCCTACGAGTAATATTTGCAGGAAATATTCGTACTTTATGCCACCATCGGCTAAATCTTCTAGAAAAAAAATTCAAGTTTCATTTGATGCAAAATGCAGATAAATAATTCCTTGCTCAGAAAACAGTACCACATCGTGACTTTTATAATGTCAGTAAGGTTGACACTCATGTTCATCACTCAGCATGCATGAATCAGAAACATTTGTTAAGATTCATAAAGTCCAAGTTAAGAAAAGAGCCTGATGAGGTTTTCATATTCAGAGATGGTGCATGCTTGACTCTAAAAAAGGTTTTTGAGAGCTTCGATTTGACTGCGTGTTGATCTTTTGGATGTTCATGCTAACAAAAGCACTTTTCATCGATTTGACAAGTTCAATCTCAACTGTAATCCATATGGTCAGAGTAGGCTAAGGGAGATTCTTCTAAAGCAAGACAATCTTATCCAAGGCTGCTTCCTTGCTGAGGTTACTAAAAAAGTGTTTTCCAACCTTGAAGCTAGCAAATATCAGATTTGCTGAGGTTACTAAACAAGTGTTCTTTTTATGTTTACTTGGAGCATATGTTTTGGATGAGTTTCCTTTATGTACAAATCTTGTATTGCAATATTTTTAATAAATCATTGTATTTGCTTTCGTCCAATGTAGCATTTGCCTCATTCTACTATTGGTTTTTTTTCCTGATGTTGCAAGATAATAGTGTTGCATTACATAATACAGTTGTGTTGCATTAAATAAAATATTATTAGTTCCACATGGAAAGTAGGTCCCACAGCTGACATGGCATGTGACACGTGGGCAACTGACGTGGCATGTGACACGTTGACAGTTGATGTGGAAAGTTCATGTGGGCCCCATTACCAAAATCTGAAAGTCACGCTCTGGCTTCTGCTAAAGGCAACGCTGCGTGTTGTTGCATTACTTGCATATACTATTGCAATAGGGTTATAATGCAACAGTTTCTTTCCATGGACGTAGATGGGCAAAAGCGTTGCCTTAGAGGGCTAATGCAACGGCCGCGGATGCCACGCCCCTCTGGTGTTGCCTACTTGGAAAAATGGCCTACGGCAATGCTTTTTTGATCTACGGCTACATAAAAATAGTGTCGAATATGCCCATATTTGTAGTCGTGTGTGTTGGAGAGATTTCTAATGTTGCTTGAATTAGATTTGACCCATTTGATGTTGCATGAAGATGGATTGATCCTTGGAAGCCATTAATAAAGTTTGTAATGAAGCTTAGAAGGTCGAGAAAATGATTTGGCGGCCCTTCGGGGTAGAAGGAATTGGTCCTTCTCAAGTGTGAATTATGGGTGGTATTTATAGGTGGCCTTTGGAAGGAGTGGAAATATTGTAATTATGTGGTGCAAGTTCTTAGGTCGTAGGTTGTTTTAGACAAGAAACGATCTAACACGTGTCTCCCGGCTTAATATGCTGAACGATCTAAATGCTTCCCACGGCCCAACGATAAATCACGACTTAAAGACATAAACCGACCTAAAAATGCGGAACTTGTTTGCAAAAGGAATGTCCTAAATGATACTTCACAATATTATTTGAATGGTTTAAATATGTACAGCTGTCCATATCCCTTATTTGTGCGTCATTTTCCTTGCTAATGACCTAAGCATGATACTGCGGCCATACGAACTGATGTAACTGGGAGCAAAGACGTAAACGTTTTATCTTGGATTTTTGTACCACTTTCCTTTTGCATCTGGCAGCAAAACCGACCCAATTAAGCTCATGCAGTCATGACATAGACACACAATACTGGAACGAGCTAAAGATTTGCACTGTTCCCATATCCCAAATATGAATCACGTAGGCAATAACTTGATTGTTGGAGCTCTTTGGTCCATCTGGCCTCTCATAATTTATATTGTTGTCCCCATATTCATCCTATACTGTGCCACGTGTGCTCTATTGGAAAGATTCATGAACGCATCTCATGCACTACGTGTTTTATCTTTTGTATATGGATGATTGCTCTTTTCTGGATCATTAAATATTCATGCATTGCACCACGACATAAGCTAACAACCTATCATATATTAGTGCGGCCCAAGTAAGTGTATCACGGTCTAAGTGTCACTGCAATGACCCAACCGGTGCTGACGGCCTAAGAGGGGCGGAACGACCCAAGCAAGCACAGCGATCCAACTTTTCGTGTTCGCATGGTCTATGTATGTTTTGCACGATCTAACCAAACTTCATGAACTACGAGCTCGGATAACGACCCGAAAGCATGTAACGGTCTAACGGCATGGTGTGTGTCCGTTCGATCTCAATCCATATTCATTTTGCAGCTGCATGTCGCCGTCCGTGAAAGATTCGAAGCTTTGAACCGCGTTTTAATAACGAGGTTAACATTGGTGGTACCCCTCCTTCTGCTAATGAACAGGTAAATGTTCATCCTTGCTGTGATTTATCTGTGTCTGGTATCATATTTCTTCCATCATTAATTTGTACTTTTTATTTTATGTTGAATGACGCCTAACATTTCTAGCCTTTTATCTACTTCGGTATTTTTTTTAGGCAATTAAATGGAACATGACAATTTTACACCCTGTTTATGACTATTAAATCGGCGATGGTAATGAAAAAACATTATTAGACATATGATGCTCTGGTTTTGATCTCTATTGTGATGTACAACGCTTTGATAATTTTAGTCACAGAGCTATTGCGTTAGAAGTTAACAACGAACTTGCCCTTTCATGTGTGTTTTATAGCCTCATTGCGAAGTTCTAACATTTTATTGCTTATAGGCCTCTAGGTCGTGCATTACAGTTTTCTTCATGTTTTAGGAGTTCATGACAAACTAATTTAATTATATAGTAATACACACACACACACACATATATATATATATATATATATATATATATATATATATATATACACGTACATACACACAAAGACATGCATATATACATTTTTCGTTTTGGTTGTAATATTTTCCATTACATATATGTGATTATTTCAATGGATGGATGATGCTTCTCTAACTATTTTGCCGAATTAATGGAACAACGAAACAAGTTCGATGTCTGGGAAGAAGTATTACATATGTTTACTAATGAAATGGCTAAGTGGAAGGATCTTAGGCCCTACTGGGGCAATCTCTCTTAGGTAATTATTTAAACTTCTAGAAAATCGTTGTTATAATTAGTTTGAAATTTAGAAATTGATGTAATATTTGATAAAATGCAGAAATATAAAGATGTCACTTGAAGTGTCAACGAGAGGGAGAAAAATTGATTGAGCCAAGTTAAGGAGAAGATAGAGCGTCAAGAAGGAATAATAATCGCAGTACAAACAACTACATGATTAGGTAGAGTCAAATAGACATGGATTATGATATTTTTCTTATTCTTACTTGTAATCTATATGTTGTTGTGTATTATGAGCATGTTAGCGGGCTATTTAAAAATACAATACCTTGTGTTTTATTAGTTTGATTTTGTAATATGTGGAGATATCTTAACTTGATTGATAATGAATGATTTGACATATTGTCTTTTTAACAATTAAGTTGATTTTAATGCTTGTTTGATGTTAATGAAGTGCTGCAAAATAAAATTATGTTTGATGGGAAGGAAAAGATATAATAAAATATCAAAATTGCTTCAAAAAAGGGCATAGGTAAATTTTGATTCACTAGGAAAAACATAGGCAATCAAGGTGTAAGGAAGACGTAGGCAAATGAATGACATAGGAATGATGTGGGAAACGTAAGATGTGTAAATGCCGTAGGGAAGACGTAAAAAAACAATGGCGTAGGAATGGCGTAAGAAAACAATAGCGTGGACTTGCGATGGGAAACAACCTTATGATTGGCGTGGGTAAGCCGTGGTCATTTTTTTACCTATACATGTTTCACCCATACCGGAAAACATGTGGGCGCAGCGTATGTATTACATTTAGCCACGCCCAGACTACGCCCTTTTGGCGTAGGTAAAGCCAAAGTTTCTTATAGTGTATATTTTCAAGTTGCATAAGAACTTGGAGCTTCAGGAGAGGAGAAGGAGTCGAGATGTATTCCCATATTATTTGGTATTAATTTGTTTCCGTTGTTTGTGTTGTATTTATCAGATTTTATAATCTAATCTAGTTGTGTACTCTGATTGTATAGTCGTATATATACAATTTTTTCTCTTTGTGTAAAAAGTATTGATATATTATATTTTATTCATTCCGCGATGAGATTCTATTCTACTCTAATTTTGTAGTGTTTGTGTTGTTCTATCTAACATTTATTTCTTTTTCTCACCCACTAACTACTTTCCTCTAACTATCCGCTTTCCTATGCTTTGTGAGTTGGACATGTGTGTTAAATGTTAGCTTAAACTGTATGGAAAAGTTGGGTCATTACACAATGGAATTACTGTTTCAATCCGTGAGCAGTATTCCAATGGCTTCAAGCGGCCGCCAACGACTCTGAGTCGTTGGAATTGTCGTATTCTCTTATAGCATTATTTTATTTCACAACTTTTGATTTTTATTAGTTCAATTCTTGTGTTTATACAATTAACCAATAAAAAAATGCATTTATGAAGAAAGTTATTTTGTTAGATTTTATTTCAGGTGATAAGATTTATAATATCTTAGGATTAGTGTTTCTAATTTGTAAGATAGTCCTATTGTTAGATCATAGTTTTAAGTTATTAATAGTTATGTATGTTTTGATGCGGTATGTAAATACATCGGTTGTCAATAGTTGTAGTACACAAAAGGCATTAACATCCTCAAAGTGTGACACGTCATAGTTTACAACTATGAATAAACATAATTCAATCAAAAAGGGTAATCTGCAGTTGTCGTTTTCTATCTTCACATACACTCCATCCCACGTTTAAAAAATAATTGAAACGACCCAAACTTCCCCTTACGGGAAAGTCTGGATTGCGTTGAGAACACGACGCATCAGAATACAGAACAATAGAACATTTCATTGATATTACAACAATTACATCAGAGTACAAGAATATATCAGAGTATGAATAAATATTACACATCGGAAAAATAATATCAGAGGTTTAATAAATTACAAAGTAGCGGAAAATATAATACATGAATAAAATGTGCAGCGGAATACATCAACCACCATAACTTAAAGAGATATACGGATACAAAGCTTTCCGAATATAGCTCCAGCTGTAATCCAGGATCCTGGGAAAAGAGATATCTGCAAATCCAAAACTACTAGCTGCCCGTGTGGAAAATATGGGCACCCAGAGTTTAGGGAGAAACAATAAACTCTGAGTCAGTCATGGGACTGGTGTGAGAACTAAAACAATTATTAAATCTTTACTTTAAAAGTTCGGAAACCATAGGACCACGTCATATAACACGGAATGAGTTTACTCTACATGAATTTCAGTTTAAGATAAAACAACGCAATGCTTTTTGAGAAATGAAGCTATTATAAAACTCAGGTCCCATCACACAATGAAACGCAAGCCGGAGGATATAGTTTTCACTTATAATAGCCAAACATGCTTGGTACATTTAAAACAAATCATTTTGATATTACTACAAGTGTATAGTGTCAAAATCAACTTCAAATATAAATGTATCAATCATAGACAGCATGGGTACCGTATATCATGTCGCCATACTAGTTCTACAACTGAAACCAAAAAATGTCATATTGGAAATTGGATTTCCATCATGAGTCACGACTAGGGATGGCTCCATCCGGTTCGAGACACTCTAGCAAATGCCTCAGGGCTCTGATGCTGGCGAGCCCTTGGTTCCTACAGGGCCGATCCACACTTACTTTAGTGGATTAGTTATTCCTGAACACACGTTTCCCGGTCCTATATGTCCTATCACTTGGCCAGTAGTGACCAATATCCGAGTCGCCTCGCAATCCATCATCCACATAAGTAAAAATGTCTGGGCTCCATAACATGACACCATTCCTAGGTAGAAGGAAACATCATGCACTCCCAGCATCCCTGATCCCATTTTAGACTTATACCGGGGTGCGAGGCTCGCGAATTAACGCTATACACAAAGCTATGCTAATTAAAGTCATGCTTTGATCATCAACCACAAGACTCTGATTTTCAACAAAAGCCTTGATCATTTCCATCTCAGCATGCCACATTGACAATTAACGTCATACAACTAATGTCTATCAATATATAACCTCTAAGCTCGTACGTCTCATAGAAGGGTGTTAAGCAAGAGAATAAATTCTCCACCACAAAACAGATATATATTTAATAGAAATCAATCATCACAGAAAGCAAACATCCATTTACAAGTCTATTCTGGGTCTGAACGAAACCGGAGGCACTTTATTCCTTGTCCCATATGCCCAATAAATAAGAGAGGTCCTCGCATATCCGGTCGATCTCCGAGTACGTCTGGACGATCACCACTTATTACCTTGTCTTGGATGTACAACCCAATCAAGACATCAGTAAACATCCAAACAATGTGAACATCTCCGGTCTTTAACCACCGTCTTCATCGTCGACTTTTAGTCGCCGTATCAGTTATTCAAAATGGGATAAACCCGGTCCTTCAGAATAACTCGTGTATTTTATAATCAATAATCAGGTGCTATAAAAACATATGATATGCCTTATTCCAATTCAGAATATTCTTTTATTCAAATATTCACATCTTTAGGGAAAGTTTCCCATTAATTTTATCAAAGATAAATTCTGTAAAATTTATTCTTTAAACTTACTTTGGATATCAATTTCAAAAGATTTTATTTTATCCTTTATCAATTCGAAACCAAATTAAGGTTTATTAACTAGTCGGGATTAGCGAACCTTACCGAAGTAATCATTTATTTATCAATCCCAATCCCAACATATTCATCCCATGGAGCAAAACTGGTAGTACTCCATATCTAACGCCCACGGTGTTATCGGTAAATTTAATTACCATTTCCTGTTCAAATCTAATTAAAGATTTAACTATCGCATGGAGTAAAACTGGCGGTACTCCATTCTCGATCATCTCATGAATTTGATAAATTTAATTATCCCATTCTCGTTCTAATCTAATTCAAGATTTATTAAAACTCTAGTTCGGTTTTAATCTCAAAAATCATTACTTAGTCATTATTTAACTTTAGGAAAATAAATCCTATCTTTAACTAGGTTAAAGAACTAATGTCATTTAAAACACCGTTCACGATAAACCCAAATCCTCTTCCATTAACTATGGAATCTTCATCGAAAACAAGTCAATATATAATTGATATAAATTTCCGTATTAGACTAATAATTCAAATGGAATAACGACCAAGCCTTTTAAATTCCATATATAGTAACAGTCTTCCTTCACAAAAGCTCATCTCGATTATTACCAAATCAAATTCCATTCAATTCCAATTTAATATATTAAATGGGAAAGCTTTACTTTGGAAAATTTCCATTAAATCTTAATAAAAAGATATATAAATTCCAAATCGTATTTTCACTGTTAATTGGATTAAAGAACAAATGTCGTTTAAAACATAGTTCACGATAAACCCACAGTCGATTTTCATTTCAATTCCAATTATATATATATATATATATATCATCGATTTCCATTCAAATCGTATTTTATAAATCGTTTATAAATTCGTTTTAAAATGATTTCAACTTCATTTTCAATTTTAAATCAAAATTGAGTATTCTATATCATTATAATATTAAAATGATAATATTTTCAAATTATCAGATTTTGAAATCAATTCTCTTCAATATTCATTATAAAATGAATAAAATCGAAAACAAATCCGTTTTAATAAAAAATAGTGTTTTCTACTTAACTCGGCTTCACGTTTTCAATATTTTCGTGTCCATACAAAATCGGACATCAAAATCATATTTTGATCTGTACTGAATATTATTTTTAAAATATTTATTATTTTAACACATTCGTTATTTCTGAATCGGAATGCGACTCAATCAATTACCATACACATATATTCAAAAATAGTGATAAACAACTATTAAACAGTCAATTCAGAACCAGAGTGCAATTTATTACTGTATAAATATTAAATAATTAAATAATTAAATAACGCTTATCACAGTTTGTCGACCCATCAATTGACACATAATTAAATTCAGGGGAGATGTGTATAAATAATCGTCCCCTCACCCGTGTGGGGTTTCCAAACAACAACAGTTGATTCAAAATAATCACTGGTTAATAAATTTAACCAGTTCTAATTCGATTTGAATTATTTTTCTAATTCGCCAATTTTCACTATTTAAATTATAAATAGATATTTATAATTTAATTTCAACTACCACAAAATAATATTAAATTATTTTTAATATTTTAAACATTTCAGCATCACAATCAGCACACAATACAGTCAATTAAATCGTCCATGGTCTGTGGACGAGGGAGGTGAGCTAACAGGCACCTAAAAAATTCATAATGATTAAAACCGATTAAAATAATCTACACTGGCAATTATATATATTTTTATACATGAATACAATAACATGATAAAATATAATTTAGTGAGAAGGAGTTCTCACTTTCGTTTCCACTCCATCATTCTTTATTTGACGATTTTATATCGTTTGGATTTGAATTCGCCTTAAATTCTCGTTTGCTCCTTTTTCGTTCTGGTCTGTTCCATGGTCTAGATCTCGGGAGGACGATTCCAACGTGCTTGATTACGTCGAATTCTGATATCAAACAAACAAGTTATGGCCTTTTATACATTGTATACTTAAATGAAATAATTAAATTTATAATTAAACTAATTATTTCACTAATCACCATCCTTAAACTAATCCCTCCATCATCTTCTTTCTGTAACAATCGAAATACCAGAACCCATCCAACGCCAAGAATCCTCCATGCCTCACGCCCCCTTACGCAATCGGAACATCATCAAGAATCACCACCCTGACCGCCTTGAGCTCCCCTTCCATCGCCAGCAACTGGGGCCCACTTGAATCTCTATGGCGGCCAGAAAAACGCACGGACCGACGAGCCCATAAGGCCAGAAATCGCGCCCGACAATGAACTACTTTCCATCTCAACCGTTGACCACCTAGATCCCCTATAGATGAACGATTTTTATTTTATAATTTTTGAAAATTAATTTATGGATTTGGAGATACTTGGGTGCGAAAATATAGAGATGGTGGCCATCGGATTTGTCCTGGCGGCGGGTTTGGGTAATGGGAGGGTTAGGGTTTTTGGATAAAAGGAGTATTTATAGAAATTTAAATTACATTTTAATATTATTTAATTCCAATAAAATGTGTTTTTGCATACAAACTCCAAATCGAACCCAACGACTGTCGCCCCTAGCCAAATACCCCCATTCTGGACACAATGGAATATTTTTCGTAAGCCAATTCTATTGTTTTGGCCAGTTTTTATTAAAATTAAAATATAAATTAATATAACGGTCAATATTGAATTTGAATGTACATTTTAATTTACCGAGGCCACATACTGACTCCAAAAATTACAGAAAAATAAATTTGGCTATGTTTTGACGATGCAGTCCTAACAACACTAATTTTGTCGAATTTGGAGGCCGTTTGAAAAATGACCCTTTTTCTCGTCAATTAAATTCAAACTAAAATGACAAAACACATTTAAATTCACCACGCTCACATATTAATTTCAAAAATTATGAAATTTTAATCCTGACTACAATTTGACATTCCAGATCCAACAAAAGTGGTTTCACCGAACACGGAGATCGTTTGCAAAATGACTATTTTTAAGGGCTATATATATAAATGTATATATATTAAAAATATATAAATTTCATAGCGACTATTTTAAAATTTTAAAATGGACATAACTTACAATTTATAAAGTGAAATCTTAGTTTTTTCACATTCGTTAGAAAGATATAATTAAATAGATTCCAATATTTCTTGTTTTACTGAAATCCGATTTATTTTGAATTCTGTACCTTCATTTGAAATTTAAAATCGAATTTTTAAACTACCACGCCATTTCAAGTTAGTTTTATAATTAAAATAAATTTATATGTTCTAACTTCGATTCAAATAAATTTTTAGTCGTTATTATTTAAAATAAATCATTTTAAATATTCAAAATCCATTAAAATAGCTAAAATAAAATTTTTAAATTGGCTCAGAAATTCCGGGTTGTTACAATAATACTCTATCCGGTTCATAATATAAGACGTTTAAGCTTGTTATTCCTATTATGTCCTTGATCCATAATAAATGATTGAGACTAAATGGTTCATTCACGATTTTTTATTCATGGAAATAGGAGCGATAAGTAGATTGCACATAAAAGGAGAAATTAATTGTGAGATCTACTTAATTTAAGCATGGGCCAAAGTGTCAATTGATTTTTTCTTTTATTCTCGAGCAAATTTCTAAAGCGTCTTATATTATGAACCGGAGGGAGTAATAAATGAAACTTCAATTTCAGTATCATGTGTGCAGTCTATCATTCAGTTTACTTCATCAGTTTCTAAGTATCCCTTTTCTTGTAATCAATTAAATTGAAGAAATAAACCTTTTTAACATAACCCAAGAGCCATTAGCTATTGACCAAACAAATAAAGTGTTTACATAGATTACTTCCATTTGTTGAGGAACCCTTGATGCACCGATTGGATGAAGAAGAAAAAACGTAAAGAGCAATCTAATACAAAGCATACATGATAGTGCTATACAACACAACAAATGTAAAGAATAAACACAACCATAGCCTATTAATATTATTACAGTATAAGAAGACATAAAGGTTGATGAAAAAGAGGTCAAAGTCACCAAACACAGCCTATGTACATAAACAACTAATAAGGCCTTTCAGACAAATCATTCCCAGGAGGATTATAGTTACAAGTAACAAAAGTCGACCCAGTATAACATGCCACTTTAGCACAACCAATATAATTGAATCACTCCAAACAATTTGCGTATAATTGAGGCATGTCTGCCCTTCAGTGCAGGTGTTACTATCATAATCGTAGTACAGTTTTTCAGTCATCACTCATTCGGCACGTCAGTAGCCGCAAAGTCCATTCCTCGGCCCTGGAACATGTTCTCTCCGTAGGGTCCTTTCAAATGAACCATCTCGCAGTCTGCCTTTCTCTGGTTCGCGTAGATCTATGCATACGCAATGACAGTTTCGTTCCATACCATAGGCCCGACGCCCACTTAATAACTTATGTCGGCTGTAACATATGATAAGAGATATTATGTAATAGCATATTGGGCTGGGCCTTTATCTACTTTCTTTATTTTCATTCTCAGCACCTTTAGCCTACGAGAAAACTATATATATTTCCATCTCCTTGTAAATTTTGATTCATTCAATAAAAAATAATTCTGCAACACTTTACACTTTCAGTTGCATAAACAAAATACAAATTCTCAAAAGCTTTCTTGGTATCAGAGCAAAAGCGCCTCGCGACATAAAAAAAATACTGAAACAAAGTGTTCAAAATCTTCATATCCATCAGAGTATTGCTTCATCATATGGATATGGCTCATCAGAGGGGATTCCTCATCATTTGAGAGAAGATACATCATAATTGTCCACTGGCTCGCCTGAAAACAGGTTTGTCAGGCTGCATCCGAACAATCTGATATACCTTCTAATATCAGTGACAAAGATCACCAGGAAATAAACCAAGAACTCAAGAAAATCATCAAAACAAGTAAGAGCTTGCCTAGAGATATCTTCAGAATAAGGTACGATTTAATCTTGCATAGATTCATCACTAGAAATCTCTGGCTGCTGCAAAAGTTCTTCACTACAAGAATCAATTGCAAAGTGTTAAAATGGAAAATCTGTCCATGAGAGAGTATAATGCAAAGGTTAAAAGGCTATGTGATTTACTAAAAGCTACTAGAAATAGAGTATCGAATAGTGATCAAGTTTTGTACTTAGTCAATGGTCTTAACAATGATTATGAAGTTGTTGTTGCGGTTATAACTTCTCAAAAAGTAGTGCCTACTATTGATGAGGTACATTCTATCCTACTCTCTCATGAGGCAAGAATAAATGCCAAGAAACCACAAGAAATGGATTATGCTGTGAATTTCACTACTGGGTTCAAAGGCAAAAATCAGAATTTCAATAATAATAAAAATGATCAGTCTTACCCAAGAGGTGGTAGTGCAAGAAGAGGACGTGGCAGAGGTAGATAGACTAATATCAATAGGCCAAAGTGTCAAATTTGTGAGAAGATGGGTCACACTGCATTGAACTGCTACTTCAGATTCAACACTAATTACACAGCCAACCAGAATCGGAAGAATAATGGTAACCCTAGCGTGAACATGACTTTATCTCAATCTGAAAACAGCAGTCAAGATAATACAAGCAAAAGTGGTAATCAAAATGACACTGCAAAACTTAAAACCGTGCAAGATGATAGTTGGTACCCAGTTTCAGGAGCTACTCATCATATTACAAATAATCATGACAGTTTAAACTTGGGGTGCAGAGATTATAGAGGTAATAACTCTATCTTATTAGGCAATGGTAAAAGCATTAACATTACTCACATTGGCAATACTAATTTAAGTGGTAGGAGACAATTATATTTACACAACCTTTTAAGAGTTCCAAAGATCAAGAAAAATTTATTAAGTGTTTCTCAGTGTGCTCGAGACAATAATGTTTTCTTTGAATTTTACCCTAAATATTGTTTAGTTAGGGACATTCTAACTAGAGAACCCATTTTATAGGGTAACACGACAGGAGGCCTTTACAAGTTCAACACTGTTAAAAATAACAGTGTGGTAAAAAGGGGAAAACATTGTAATTTGAATGTTCTTGACAAGGATGATAGCAGCAAAAAAGTCTTTGATCTTTGGCATTTCAAACTTGGTCATCCAAGTGCCAAAATTGTAATGAAAATATTAGATGAACAATATTTAGTATAATAATGTCTCTTTACCATATATTTGTGAGTATTGTCAAGTAGGTAAAAGTCATAGACTACCATTTTTTTACTTTGAAATAGTTTACACTGAACCACTGTAGTTAATTGCTACTGACTTATGGGGTCCTGCTCCTATAAATTCAGATTTTGGATTTAAGTATTATATTGCTTTTGTAGATGCATACTCAAGGCACACTTGGATTTATTTTCTGAAAGCTAAATTAGAAACCATTAATGCTGTTACTAATTTCATTTCTATGGCTGAAAGGCAATTTAATACCCTAGTTAAAATAATTCAGTCTGAGTGGAAGCGAATTCAAGTGTTTAAACCAGTACTTTACTAAGAAGAAAATTATTCACAGAATTACCTGTCCATATAGTTCACAACAAAATGGGCTAGTTGAACGAAAATACAGGCACATTGTTGAGTCTGGTTTAACCCTATTGGCACAAGCTAAACTACCCCTAAAGTTTTGGCCAGAGGCCTTCAGTACATCTGTACACTTAATCAATAGGCAACCAACCAAGGTACTGAAGGATATGACACCATTAAAAAAATTGTACAATATAAAACCAGATTATAAGAGTCTAAAACCATTTGGATGTTTGTGTTTTCCTTATTTAAGGCCTTATAATTCTAACAAGTTGGATTTCAGATCAAAACCCTGTACTTTCTTGGGGTATAATACTAGACAAAAGGGATACAAGTGTCTGGATGAAATAGGTAAGATATACATAAGCAGACATGTTGTATTTGATGAAACTATGTTTCCTTTTAGCAGTAAATAAATCTCAACTACTAGTAAGGTAAGAAATCCAAATGTTTCCATACCTGAGATCCCAATTTATTCTAAAAATTGGGATACTAATGATGAAAGTGAGGCTGCTGAGTCAAGCAAAACATCACAAACACATTCTGAAGAAGGTGATGAATCACAGCAACCTAGCCTCGCCTTGCACAATCCTGAAAATTCAGAGAACAAGGGTTAGAAGAAAACACAGGTACACAAAGTACTAGATCAAAATATTCGTCAGATTCAGATCATGACAGCAGCTCACCATCAGACTGGCCATCCTATGGTTACTAGGGCAAAAAGAGGTATTTTCAAACCAAAAGCATATATAGATTCATCTAGTGATTGTGAACCTGATTCCTTTGAACAGGCTATCAAAAACAAGATCAGGAAGAAAGCCATGGATGAGGAATATAATGCACTCATCACAAATAAAACCTGGGAGCTTGTATGTCCACCTGCCAATAAAAATATTATTGGGCGGAGATGGACATACAAACTTAAAAAGAACCCAGATGGGTCAATAAATAAGTATAAAGCCGGGTTAGTTGCAAAAGGTTTTACTCAGGAGTATGGTTTTGATTTTAATCAAACTTTCTCACCTGTAGTAAAACCTACAACCATTAGGCTAATTCTTACTGTAGCCGTATGTAAAAGATGGCATGTTAAGCATTTAGATGTTAACAATGCCTTCTTAAATGGTATTCTTGAGGAGGAAATATATATGAGGCAACCACAAGGCTACAATCTCAATCAAAACCTAGTATGTAAATTAAATAAAGCTATTTATGGTCTAAAACAGGCCCCTCGAGTTTGGTTTGGTAGACTGAAGAATAAGTCTACCAAGTCAGACAGTTCATTATTTACCAAAATAAATAGCTCTACAATAATTTACATACTAGTATATGTAGATGACCTCATTATAACTGGAAATAATACTGATGATATTGACAAGCTAACTCAGTAATTAGATAAACAGTTTTCCATTAAAAATTTAGGAGATCTAAACTATTTTCTGGGCATAGAACTATCCAGAACTGAATCTGAAATAATTCTATGTCAAAGAAAATATATAACTGAGTTGCTTATCAAAACAAAAATGATAAATGCCAAACCCCAACCTACTCCAATGGTAAGTAGTCAGAATTATTCAAAATATGGGGGAGAGGCTATTTCAAATGCAACTGAATACAGGAGTATTATTGGTGCACTTCAATATGCAACAATAACACGTCCTGATATATCACATAGTGTGAATAAACTTTCCCAATTTATGCAGAATCCTATGGACATTCACTGGAAAGCTATCAAAAGAGTTCTGCGCTACTTAAAAGGGTCAGTTAACTATGGACTAAGACTAAAGACCAGCCAACTTTTGCACATAACTGGATACGCAGATGTTGACTGGGCTTCAGATCCTGGTGATCGTAGATCAACCAGTGGCTATTGCACATACTTTGGTCAAAGCCTAATATCTTGGTGTTCAAAGAAACAACTTATAATCTCCAGATCCAGCACTGAAGCCGAATACAGGAGTATAGCTAATGCAACAGCTGAGATTAAGTATCTACAGTCCCTATTGTCTAAACTCAAACTAAAGCCTACTAGTAAAACCTACATTATGGTGCGACAATAGAAGTGCGGTGTACATGACAGAGAATCCCATACAACATGCAAGAACTAAACATATTGAAATAAATATTCGTTTCGTCAGAGAATCAGTTCAAAGGGGAGAGATACAAGTAAATCATATACCTGGTTTCTACCAGAGAGCTGACATGTTAACTAAAGCAATATCATTGAAGAACTATACCAGATTCAGGGAGGAATTAAACGTCACTGACAAAGCAAGCCTTCAAAAGAGTAATACTGAAGATAGAGCAAGTTCGAGCCTCACAACAGTCAAAGGAAATTCCCATGAAGCTCAAAATTATGAAGTTGAAGACGGCGCTTCAGCAAACCTGTCAATAAGAACAAGCAATACATCAGATAAAGTCAGAAATCACAAATTGAAGCTAGATAAGGATGATAAAAGAAGAAAAAGATGAAGCGCTGCTCCAATTGATTCAATTTCCAGCTCGATATGGCGAAATTAGGATTTCTAAAACCCAATGGGGGAGTAAAAACTTATGTCGGTTGTGACCTATGCTAAGAGATATTATGTAATAGCATAGTGAGCTGGGTTTTTACCCACTTTCTTTATTTTCATTCTCAGCACATTTAGCCAACGAGAAAACTGTATATATTTACATCTCCTTGTATATTTCGATTCATTCAATAAAAAATAATTCTGCAACAGTTAGATTTTAGAAGAGAATCAAAAGTTTTTGTTATTGCAACGGAAAATGTAATTTGTCTTTTGATACAAGAATGTAATAATGATGACTGTACAGAACATTAGGCTTTATATAATAGCCGATACAGAATGATGGGCCAAGCCCAAACAGAAAATAGAAAAGAAAAGAGGATAAGCGGGGAAGTAAAGTATCCGACCCAATAAGCCCATACTTTAACTCCCCCCCTGAAACCCTAATCTGTTATTATACCATTTAGGTTTCCAAACATAAGAAAATGGCGGCGGCTCAGAGAAAACACATAACGATGGCTTCAAATTGCTCGAGAGCGAAGATTATCAGCTAATTTTCTTCATCATCTCTCTCAGAACATCAGGTAAAACTTGAAACTTTATCTGTCAATTAAGTCTTTGAACATCAGGAATTGATAAAGGAATTTTATGATTTTGAGCAGATTACATCTTCAATTCTGATAAAGCTTTGGATGAAACAACCTCAATATGGAATATAAATCATCCTTGTTGATCTCTTGCTCAAATCTGCAGCATCTACGCATAGTTCTTCCTTCAGTCTCGTGAAATTGGGCCTGGAAAGTGGTTTAGTAAGTACATCAGCTTTTTGATGCTGTGACGGTATATATCCAACCCTTAATTTTCCTTGTAACACTTGCTCTCTAATAAAATATAAATCGATCTCTATATGCTTTGTCTTTGAATGAAGAACTGGATTAGAAGTTAATGAGATAGCACTCACATTATCACACCATATTACAACTCTTTTTTCTGATTTAACCTTAAGCTCACTCAATAAGGATTCGATCCACAACACTTTTGCTGCTGCACTAGCAACACATCTGAACTCAGCTTCTGTACTAGATCTAGAAACAGTACTCTGCTTTCTAGCACTCCATGAAACTGGATTTTTGCCTAAAAAGATGCAATAACCAGAAGTTGATTTTCTGTCATCAATGTCTGCACCCCAGTCTGCATCTGCATATGCATTTATATTTAGAGTATTGCTGGCTTTAAAAACTAGTCCATGATCCAGTGTTCCTTTCAGATATCTAAGAATTCTCTTAACTGCAACCCAATGAGTATCTAAAGGATTTTGCATAAATTGACTTGCTTTATTTACACAATAAGCAATATCAGGCCTTGTAATGGTAGCATATTGTAATGCACCAATTATACTCCTATAGAACCTTGCATCTGAAAATGCCTCTCCTTTGTTTTTAGAAAGTTGACTGTTAGTGATCATAGGAGTTGGTAGAGGATTTGCATTGTCCATTTTAGCTCTTTGAAGAATTTCAGTAATATATTTTCTTTGGTTAAGATGGATTTCTGAACTGGATCTTTTGACTTCAACACCTAGGAAGTAGCTTAAGTCACCAAGGTCTTTGATAGAAAATTTTGTATTCAACCTTTTAGTGACATTGTCAATCTCAGATTTATTGCTTCCTATAATAATAATAATAAAGTCATCAACATAAATTAGAATATATGTTGTATCAGTTTCAGAAAATTTTGTAAAAATAGAATTGTCAGATTTGGTAGATGTGTATCCATAGTTGACAAGTGTAGATTTCAGCTTGTCAAACCACACTCTAGGTGCCTGCTTTAACCCATAAATTGCTTTGTTGAGCTTGCACACCAAATTTGTATTATTGCCTTGACAGAATCCTTCTGGTTGTTGCATGAACACCTCTTCCTGTAAATCACCATTAAGAAAGGCATTATTAACATCAAGTTGTCTGATGTTCCAATTCCTAAACAAGGCTATTGACAATATTATTCTAATTGATGTGGGTTTCACAACAGGTGAAAAGGTTTCAGTAAAATCAAAATCAAAACCACACTGTTGTGAATAACCTTTAGCAACTAACCTAGCCTTGTATTTAGAAATTGAACCATCAGAATTTTTCTTTAATTTATATACCCATCTGCATCCAATTATATTTTTATTCTCTAGTTTTTCAACCAGAGACCAGGTTCCTTTGCTAATTAAGGCATTATATTCTTCTGCCATAGCTTGTTTCCAATTTTCATATTGATTAGCTTCATGAAAGGAAACTGGTTCATCTTGAAACACAATAGTATTAATATTTTTGGGTTTAAAAATACCACACTTTGCTCTAGTTAACATTGGATGCTGATTGAGATTATCTCTATTCCCTCTGTCATGACTGATTTTTTCAGCTTGTTCTCTAGCAGATGATTGACTGCTGCTTTCAATAGTTTCTTGAAATGACTGATCTTGAACTTCAATGTTGTCATTAGTGACATGCTCTTGACCTGGCCTCTCTAAAGTCACTGTGAGTTGAGAGCTGGTGGTGGTGTCTATAGCAGCTAATGTAGATGGCACCATCACTTGAACATCCTCAGGTATATCAGGAATAACCACTCTTTGCTCAACAACTTTTTCAGTTGTCTTACAATTAATATTACTAAATGGGAATTTCTCCTCATTAAATTTTACATGTCTGGAAATGTATATTCTACCAGCATTATCTAGACACTTAATTCCCTTCTGTCTATTGCAATATCCTAGAAAAGTACAGGATTTAGATCTGAAATCTAATTTATGAGCATTATATGGCCTTAGACAAGGAAAACACTGACATCCAAATATTTTCAAGTGATGATAATCTGGTTTAACTTTAAATAAAATCTCCTGAGGACAATTAAAATTTAGTACCTTAGTGGGTAATAAATTTATTAAATGTACACTTGTCTCAAAGGTTTCAGGCCAATATTTTAAGGGCATTGAAGCTTGAGCAAGTAGAGTCAAACCTGTTTCAACAATATGCCTGTGTTTCCTTTCTATTAAACCATTTTGTTCTGAAGTATATGGACAAGTAATCCTATGATTAATACCTTTCTTTTCAAAAAATAATTTCAGTGGTAAGAACTCTCTTCCACCATCAATTTGAAAGGTTTTAACATGATGCCCAGTTATATTTTCAACTTTATTAATATACTACATTACCACATTACTCACTTCAGTTTTAGATTTTAGCATGTAAATCCAAGGGAATCTGGAATAAGCATCAATAAAGGAAATATAGTACTTGTAACCATATACTGAACTAGTGGATGCTGGTCCCCATAAATCAGTTGCCACTAATTCAAGTGGATTAGAATAAATTGTGTGTAAGTTTGGAAATGCAAGTTTATGAGATTTTCCCAATTGACAAGAAGAACAAACATATGAATCAGAAATATTGTTGACGTTCAAGTTATTGCATTTCATAATTTGTTTCACAATTTTAACACTTGGATGTCCTAACTTGCAATGCCACAATTCAAACTGCTTGTTACATTCAGAATCATTTACAGAAGTAGATAAGCACACTTTATTTAAGCATTTAGGGTTTCTAGAATTAGTGACATCGAACCTGTATAACCCTTTAATCCCATTACCCTGCAAAATAACTTCTTGTGTCAGAATGTCTTTGACAATGCAAGAATTAGGATAAAATTCAAAAAATACATTGTTATCCTTAGCAAATTGGGAAACACTCAATAGATTCTTTCTAATAGAAGGAACCCTTAACAAATTTTTTAAAATAAGTTCTTTAGGTCCTTTTAAACTTGCATTTCCAGTATGTGTTATATGTGCAATCTTGCCATTACCAACTAAAAGATTTTGCATATCTTTGTATTCTTTGTTCCCCAAATTGAGATTGTTTAAGTTGTTGGTAATATGATTAGTAGCTCCTGAATCCGGGTACCAGCAATCATCTGTAGCATCATCAGTAGAAATAGAATCTATATTTGAATTTTCAGATTGATTTTTGTTGCTGTCCTTCTGCACATTCACCAAGTTTACACTAGAATTATTGCTTGACTGCCCTGGATTCACACTGGAATTATACCTAAAATAGCATTTATTGGCAGTGTGACCAAATTTTTCACAAATTTGGCATCTAGGTCTGTTGTTGTTATTTCTACCTCTGCCTCTGCCACGATTTGACTGACCACCTCTCTGAAAATTAGGCTGATTCTGATTTTTTGAAGCATTGCTTTGATTTTTACCCCTTCCATAGGCTGTATAATTAACAGACATGTCTGAAATCATATTTCTTTTATGATCAATTCTGCCTTCATGAGCTAATAAGGTTGAATACACATATTGTAGACTTGGTGTAGGATCCATTGACAAGATAATTGCAGAGACTGCTTCATAGTCATCATCCAACCCACTCACAATTGATAAAACTTGTTCAGATTCAGGAATTTTTTGACCTGCTGAACTTAATTGATCACAAATGTTTTTTACCTTTAGCAAATACTCATTCATTGTTGAATCACCTTTTCTAATACTGTGAAGCAATCTTCTGTGATGCATGATTCTTGCAGAGGACTGTGCAGAAAAATTCCCCTCAATTGTAGACCATACTTCATTAGCAGTTCTAACACCAATTAACTGAGGTAAGATGCTTGCACCAATGGATGACATCATCCATGCACAAATGAGACTATCTTGTCTCTGGTAAGATTGAAATTCTGGATTTTGAACAAGTTTATCCTCATTATCTCTAACAAATTTTGGAGGAATGGTTTTTGTTCCATATATGTAATCATCAAGGCCATACCCTCTAACTGCTGTTTCTATCTGCAATTTCCATAACAGATAGTTAGACTCATCAAGTTGGATTGAAATAAGCTGACTTTGTGGTTTGATGATTGCTTTCATCAAATCTTGAATGGGATCAGAAGGAGGTAGATTCTGAGAAGTTGATGTTCTTGCACTGGATACATTGACACTGGTTTCATCACCAGGTCCAGCCATGATAGAGAATACAGTCGCAAATCAAACAAGAAAGGTAAAAATACTCTGATTTCTGAAGCCTTGAATTGAGAATTTAAAGGAACTTCTCTGTTTTGATTTAAGTAGATACCTTTAAGACTTGAATGATGAACAATCTTGATGAATTGTTAAACTGACAAGTCTTGCTGGATGGCTCTTAAACCAACTGTACCAGTTTCTTTGATTTCTTGATCGGTTTCTTGAATGAATCAGGTAATTTTCACCACAAAGCATCAATGGAAGAACTGTTGCAGTCTGAAGAACTTTAGG
Source organism: Allium sativum (assembly GCA_030737875.1). NCBI lineage: Eukaryota > Viridiplantae > Streptophyta > Magnoliopsida > Asparagales > Amaryllidaceae > Allium > Allium sativum. The sequence continues at coordinate 842,011,930 of CM060919.1, read as the reverse complement.
CGAGGCACAGTTCCTTGATTGATGCCAACAACTCTCAAATGAAGAGGTTAAAACCTTGAATGAGAGGGTCCAAAGGATGATATATTGCTGATGGACAATAATCTCTTAAAAACAGTCGTTCAGGATCAAGCAATTGATGCTGTTAAGCACATGAAATTGCTCTGATACCAAGTTAGATTTTAGAAGAGAATCAAAAGTTTTTGTTATTGCAACGGAAAATGTAATTTGTCTTTTGATACAAGAATGTAATAATGATGACTGTACAGAACATTAGGCTTTATATAATAGCCGATACAGAATGATGGGCCAAGCCCAAACAGAAAATAGAAAAGAAAAGAGGATAAGCGGGGAAGTAAAGTATCCGACCCAATAAGCCCATACTTTAACTGCAACACTTTACACTTTCAGTTGCATAAACAAAATACAAATTCTCAAAAGCTTTCTCCACTTTCGCTCATGCTACGTTTTGGGTGTTTACGCAGTTTTGTGGGCGTCTTGAGCGGAACAAAATTTGAATAATGGGAGGAGTAGGAATAGGAAAAGACGTGGTTGCTTGTTGATTATTTGTATGTGATATGAAATTGTAAGTTGATAAGTATTGTTTAGAAGCTTTTGTGTGTATGTGTATCTAACTACTATTTGGCAAAATATAGATTATGGGGGTTGCTATTTGTAGGCTATTTGTAAATAAGGTAGAAAGAACCTCATAATTGTAACTGATTTCTATAAAATATACAGACTGGACGTGATGATCTTCTTCGGAATTCGATGCAACTTTTAGTGAATTTCAACAATGAAACGGTTGGCAAAAACTGCAACTCTTATTGAATCTTAAAATTAGGTCTGTGAGTCATCGAAAAGAATACAAGCACTTAATTATAACGTAATGCGTTGCAAGAGCTGATACCAGACATTCTGTTGTTACAGCAACTTGAATTTTCCGCACTTGTATCTGGACTGATCTGTTTTGAACTATTTTATATGTGGTAATCAGGTACATGCCACTAACTAATGCGCATTGAAAGATTATTAGCAATAAGATACAATTGAATCTCGAATTATTTTATACAGGAATCCTCTTATGCATTGGTCCATGTAGAAAAAATGGGTTATTGGTGTTTCGTATGCATTGGTCCCTGTAGAAAAAAGAAGGGTTATCGATACTTCTTCATCTGCATCTAAGTATGATAAAAGTGCATGAATACTATCGATAAGGAGGGGTAGTTCAAAAATGTTGAGTGCCCTCCGATAAATGTGTATGAATTCTCATAAGGTATCGATAAGGAGGGGTAGTATGCGTAGTCTATGGTAGTCCAAATCCCTTGTAGGTTAGGACTAAGACACCCATGTCCAGTTTGGCCAGGCCTGAACAACCCCATTTTTGGAAAACAACAATAAACAACAAATAGTTTTCCAGTCTCTCCTTTATCCAATATTTAAAACAATCAATCACCTAATGCTTATGGAATATGTATATTCTAAAAAATAATTTGATTACCAAATTAGAAAGAACAATAAACATATCCTCCATGTGTACCAATTTGTTATGAAAATTCAAATTTACTCTTCCTATCTTCTGCATTTTTGTTTAATGTCTAAATGTGATTTTGTATCATTTAAATTTAACTAAAAGAAATTGACCTATAGACTTATAGTTTGCACGGGCTCAAATCAGGAGTAGGGAAAAAATAAAATTGAAAACTAATTCATCCTGGATTAAGCGCCAAAATATTGGCAATGAAATCTATTATCTATTCAAATGTAGATCATTAATAAGATTTTTTTTTTTTATGTTGACAAATTTGCTAAAAAAGTATAGATTATACTTATCAGTAAAAAGCATGTACTTCTGTTCAAAAATCATGTATATAAATCTAAAGAAAAAAATTGCTTTTATTTTCTTTTGATTCAAGGAAAAGGAAGAAGTTATTAGTAAATTTCAGTAGATAAATGAAATTAATTAGCAAGAAAAGTACAAGTAGCTATGATTTTGGTCAACACTACAAACTATTCCACAGATTACATTTCAGAAAAATCGGTAACATATATATTGAGTAGTAAGAGATGTTCAATGCGTCTTAGGATTATATAGGATTCTAATTATCAGATTATTACGAGTAACTAGTTAGTAAGTCTTGCATTTATTAAGAGGAGACCATGGTTTCTCAATATATCTCCTAGAATTACTACATATATCACCTCACATGGCATTATTCAAGGAAACCGAACTTTCCACCAGCCACTACAAAAAATAAAATGGGATCATCGGTTTATTTCAATCTACCACTACTAGTTCTCTTCAAACTTACAGTTCTACTTCACACAGCCAATGCTAGGAACCACAACTTTGAAGACTATGTCATTGCTCACAATGATATACGTGCAGAGGTCGGTGTAGGGCCACTGCATTGGAACACAACACTTGCGCAGTACGCAGAAAATCATACTAAAACATTGATTTCGGACTGCGAACTTGTCCATTCGCAAGGAGGGGCTTATGGTTATGGCGAAAACCTCTTCCGGGGCTGGCCTACTAATAATACAGAAGTCGATGTTGTGAAGTACTGGGCTAGTGAAAAGCAGTACTATCGCCATGAAGGCAACTGGTGCGAACCAGACCAAGAGTGTGGCCATTACATGCAAGTAGTGTGTGCTAAGTCGGTTAATATTGGATGTGCACGTTTCACATGCAAAACTGGCCCAGAGGTCATTAGTTGCAACTATTACCCTACAAGAAAATTAGGAGAGCCGCCATACCCATGATGGATTCAAACAATAAGTGTTGTGTTGTATGCAATGCAGTGTACCTTGATTCGTTTCCTGCTAAAATAAAGTTATCTAAATTTTTTGCATTTTATATTAGTGTTTCTAATTATGGCTGTTGGCAGATAAAAAGAATATAGAACATTTAGTGTAAAGCTAAAATGGCTATTTTGCCAAGAATGATAAAAAAACAATGAAAGGAATTTTGTAATTATATATGTATAATTTATAAATAAGCAAATTCGGTGTATCAAACAACATTGAACATTTATGATCGAATAATTTGGATGAATAAAAGCTGAAATTAAACGCATTGAGTCGAATTTCTGTTTCTTACTTTGTATTTGAGTTGGCCTGTTCTTGGCATGATGGTTCTAAACTTTAGAAATGAAAATTTACTCAAAAGCAGAAAGAATCAATAAGGAAAAGCATACTGAACACGAACTTATGCTTCAATAATTGACACGAAAAAATGAATCTTGCGTTTACTGGGGTTACAGTAAAAACCAGTTCTCAAATGCCTGAACTTTATTATGTTCTTTTGATTTGTTATGAGGTTTAAAGTTTGTATTTGAGGATGTCTGAGAACAACTTGAAAATGATGACATAAAAAAAACATGGCTAACTTTAAAGTTATAACTAAAAAAACAATTTATATAAGAATAAACAATTTACGTTATTCTGTAACGCCCTCTGTCCCTAAAATTCTCTGTTCCCCTATATCCAACCAATAAAAATCCATAATTTTTATCTTTTTGCAATTAAGTCCATAAATAAAAGAGGGTTTAATTGCAAAAAGGTAGAATTCAGGGGGTGCTGATTGATTGAGTATAGGAGTTGTACCCATAGAAAATGATGCACTTATTTGTTTCTTGCTCAAAAATATTTGTTGTTTATTTGCAAGTAAAAGGTACGTTGCTCACAACTAACATCGAATCTGAATTTGTATCAATCAGTTTGCTGTTATGTTTACTTACACGTAATTTTGTTATATAAAGTTTGTACTCTATTTTTTTCAACACCTACTTTTACTTTGGGTTTAGAGTTCAATATCCAAAATCGTCGAGAATATAAATTGACTCACTTCTGTATATTTTGTTGTCCAGTGGTTTAATCTCATGAAATAAAGTGTGTTACGCTAGCATTAACTTGTTTTGCTATCTTGGCTTTGATAATAATGCTTTAAAATTCAAAAAAAAAAAAAAAAAAAAAAAAAAAAAAACACAACGAATCAATGAAAGGGAAAGCATTCAAATATTTTTTTTACAGGTGGTCTGACATTACTTTTATAGACAAGCTTTATATTGCTATCTTATAACTACAAAGAAATTAAAAATTCTAATAAAAAACAAGTGGTTTAATATTAGAATTTGCGTAGTTTTAATTGTCTTCTTTTTAATGCATTAACTTTTTTTTTTTTAAACAAATTGTCTCACATTACTTTTATAGAGCAATTTTATATTGCTATCTTATAACTGTAAACAAATTCAAAACTGAATAAAAAGAAGTGGTTTAATATTGAAATTTAAGTAGTTCAATTTTCTTCTTTTCAACGCATTAACTGCAACTTTTTTATAGATCCTATCCTGCTTACACTGAATAATGATCATCTGTCTGCATTTTTAAATTTAAAGCTATGATTCCATTTTACTGTATTAACGAAGTAAAATTTCGAATCAGTGCTATAATTCCAAAACAATGATAGTTGTACACTTTTATGACCGATAGAGATTTGGTTTTTGTCTTTTGTGATTTTAGGATTTCAATCTTATTTGTCAGTTTTGGTTAATTATTTGGCTATTTGTTTTACACACATAGTTATATAGATATATCATTAATTTACTGAAAATACTGTATATCTTATCTTTAGATGCAAAATATAGACAAACTATAGAGAATAGTTGCTTCATTTTGACCTTTTTTTGTTACAAAGTTCATACATTTTCTAATTTTATATTCTTCCAAAATTAAATTTTATATTTTGAATATTCATAGTTTATACATTTTTTTGCTCACAACAAAGAATTTGAGAACCCTACATGAATATATTATTACACTTTTATGGCTTCTAGAGATATTGGTTATGGTTTTTTTATTTTAGGATCATTTCAGTCTTCTTCGTAAACCTTGGTTTTAGATTTTGATATTTGTTTTCCACAAAATTAAATAGGTATTTGGTACCTTTTACCTATGTTAATTATAGCACTATGTGATGAATCCTTTATTGTGGGTTTGTTTACCTATATTATTTATATTATATTTCTTTCTTTATCAAAATTTATATTATAAAGGAAGCCTAGTGTAATAGCCTAGATTTTTTATTGTTTATTTAATTATTTGAAATTAGTTTAAAATGTCGATTTGGAATATTAATAACTTTGAATTTAATTATTTTGAATATTTTATTGATATAAATAATAAAATAATTTATTTTGAAATACTTGAGAATATATTGGATTTGCAGTTTTATATGAATTGGCAATATGAAAGGATTTATTTGGTTTAGATTTAAATTATATTAACAAATTCGTTTATTAAACGTCATTTAAACGTATAATTTATAATTTAATTTTAAACGAGCTCCTAACGTCGTGGTAGTTCGTAATATTTCGTTTTGAACTTCAATTGATTATACATGATGCGATTTAAGCCAGATTTCTTCGAAACAAGAAACGTCTAAACCTATTAGGTAATATTTTTTATGGAAGAGAAAAATCGAGATTTCATATTATAGATTTTGTTTTATGCGCAAATCAAATTTTCGAATAGTCGCTATGGAATTCGTTTATTAATTATAACGTTTTATTATATAGAACAAAATGGGTTTTTAATATATTTAATACCGTTTTGACTTGAAATTCAATATATCGAGTTTAAAATTTTAATTGGTTTATTTTTGAAGTTATATACAATTCTGTTTGAATATATATATATATATATATATATATATATATATATATTGATTACTAATAGATTTGTTTTGTAGATTTAGTATGTAACTTAAAAAAACAGTTAATTTTCAAGCGACCTCGGTCTTCAACGAAACTAATTTAATTAAAACTATAATGATTAAGTATTGTCAGATTTCCAATTTTTCGACAATTGGATTTATTTTATGACCGTGCACGGTATATACGCGTATAAGTTAACAGTTTAGAATTAAAATAATAATTTCACAAACAACATCGGAATTCGACAAAATCAGTTACGTTATGTTCGAAATATTAAATTATCGTGTGATTTCCATTTTAGTTATGACCAGACTTTGTATAAGTTTGTACGAACCATGGACGATACGCATTATATGCCAAAAATATCGTTATTCGGCTTCATGAAAATATCGTTGGTCACCTCACATAAAGATCGTTCGTCAAATCAAATCGAAAAAAAAAACACGGCCATGCTCCTTTCTTCAGAAACCATTTCTTTTCATGTCGCAAAACATAGAACCATTTCTTTTCCTGTTGCAAAACACAGGCGTCTGCCTAATTTTCTTCAAATCCAAACCGACAATCCATGGGCAGGTTTTTCCATTTTTCTCTATATAAATACACACCTTCCATTAAAAGAATAACATACACCGAGATCAAGCTTTCTGCGCAGCCATGGCTGCTTCTAAAAATTCTCCAAACCCCTTTCTTGATGATAATCAGAATCCTATTGGGAACTCTCTTCCCCCCTTCTTCTAGTTCTCCTAATGTTACGAAGTTAAACCGTAGATCTACCCATCTGATCGCCTTTGCGGATGATGAAGGGTTTATTACGGTGAGGAACCGCAAAAATAATGCAAGATCAGATCAGAATATGAGTAAATCAAATCAGTTCGGAAAGGGTATTGGCAAATCTCATGAATACCCGATTAGGCTTAACCAGAAACCTTATCCAGCATCGAGCAGGAACCAATTTCAGGCCAAGAAACCCATTGATCATGTTCAGAATTATGGACAAGCTGCAAGAATCATTGCTCCAGTAGAAAGGGCGACATCTACATGGGCGGATTTATTTAAAAAGGGAGGTCAAGATTCAGAGTTAGACCTAATATACATTTCCCAAACCTCTACTATTGGTGAGGAGAATATTGTTATTGTTAATGAGGAAGTCAGCAATCGAACGGAATTTAAATGGGGATTCTCTGTTGTTTCTTATGTTTTTGGCAAGCGTCCTCCATATTTCCATTTCAGAGCATTCATTGCTAGAACATGGAACCCTAATTGTTCCTTTGAGATATTTACAAGGGAAAACGGGTTCTTCATTTTTAGATTCACTAACATTGAAGATTGTGAGAAGCTTCTAGTTGGAGGTCCTTATTTCATAAATGGAAAGCTTATAATATTGAAAAAGTGGAGTACGAAATCGGTTCTTGACCGGGATTTGCTAAGCACAATGCTAATATGGATAAGGCTACGTGAACTAAGCCTAAGATTATGGGATAAAGAAGCGTTTAGCGCTATCGCTAGTGTTGTAGGGATACCACTAAAGCTAGATGAACAAACGAAAAAAGAGACTCGTTTGAGTTATGCCAGAATATTAGTTGAAATTAAAGTTGATGCAGATCTACCAAATGAGGCTACAACCTATTTGCACGATGGAGAAATTATCTCTCAACCGATCATATATTAGCAGATACCTGATAGATGCAAGGATTGCAAATTCTTTGGGCATTCAACTGCAAACTGTGAATCCAACAAAGATGCAGTGGAAAAGCCAAATGAATCTGCAAACCTTGATAACATAGGGAGTGACAAAAATGGTATGTACTCATTTGAGACTCTGTCTAAAAGCTCTGATCCTACAGATCTATGCCTAACTACTGAGAAAGATAACATGAACATTGATCCCCTGAAAGTCTCAGAATTGGGTCATAATAATGTTATTACTTATACTAAAATTTCTCAAGTTCCCGTAAATACATTTAAAAAAATGCAATCGGATTTGTCTCCTAATAAATCAGTGAGTACTATGAATTCAATACGCACAGAGTTGGTGGAGCAAAACATTTACTAGGAAATTCAGATACTAATTCAGATGGGAAAATTAATAATCAGGTCATTAGATCCTCCCCCCTTTTGAAGGATCCAAGATTATTTACAAATTATTGATTAAATGGTCCTAATTCTACATTATTAGAACAGAGCTCAAATCTGCTTGCTGCTAACCCCATTTACACCAATTCTGATCTACTGTTTGGAGATCTTGTTCCTTCCAAGCCTACCATTTCAGAAGAGGACATCCAGAATGCTGTGAATAAATCCATGGCTTCTCCTAAAGCACCACCTAAATCTGCATTTCAGAAGAAAAAAAGGCCAGAACCAAGAGTCTTTCTGACATAGGTGCAATTGAAGAAGTTGAAGATAAGAAAGATCATGACTTCAGGAAAATATATATTATAAAAAAATTCAAATTGGGAAAAACAGCTGAAAGCCACGGATAAAAGTAATTTCAAAAAAAGTGGTAAACAACCAGATGTGAAAGGGGATAGTAGCAAGCACAGTGACCCACTGTAACTTGCATTGTATCCTTTGTTTTATCCTTTCTCTATATTTTTGATTTATATTTTATGAATATAATTGCTTGGAACATAAGAAGTTTGATTTCTCCTGGTACGAAGTTAGATCTGCTCAATTTTTTGAGCAAGTATAAACCTAGCATTATTGGTTTGATTGAGCACAAGCTTAATTATATTAATATTGCTAACTTTTATGATAGGTGTTTATCTAATTGGCACATAATTAATAACAATCATATGGGATGTAATGGTAGAATTTTGGTTCTGCATAATCCTAATTTTTGATCACTAGACAGTTTTTTTGCTGATTTTCAATACATTCACTGTTATTTTAAAAATAAAGGTGGTTTTACTTTAAAAATCAAATTTATCTATGCCTCTAACCTGGAGTCAGACAGACACAAACTTTGGAATAGTATTGAACTCTTTAGTTTAAATATTAATTGTCCTTAGATTGTTATTGGTGATTTCAATACTGTTTTTCATGGTTTTGAAAAAAGGGTAGGTAATCCTATTCCATTCAAAAAACTTAAGAAAATTGCTAACTTCATAATAAGGTCTGGATTGATTGAGCCTCCAATTAGTGGAAACAAATTCACCTGGAAATCAGGTGAATTTAGGAATATCCACTGTAAATTAGACAAGGTTTTATTAAATTAGATCTTTGTTAACACATTTTCTAAAGTTTACTGTTGTACTCTACCTCGGAATTCCAGTGACCAAACTCCTATTTTGGTCACCTTTAATAAGGAGGATAAGGGGGTTATTAAATCTCCTTTCAGATTTGTAAATGGTTGGGTATATGAATAGGGTTATAAAGAGATTGTCTCTAACAGTCTTAATAAATAACCTATTTGGAACTGCCCGATACAAATTTAACAAATCTTTACAAATTATTAAAGGTAACCTTAAAAACTGGAATTATGCAGGAACAAATTTGCTAATAAATTCAGTACGGATAAATGTGAGAGGCTTCAGAATGCTTTAGATAATAATTGCTCAGATAGTAATATAGTTTCTCAAATTTTTGAAGCTCAAGCTAAACTTGTCAAATCTTTGCATATTCATTCAATTAATATTAAGTAGAAAGCCAAGACTGACTAGCTAACAACAGGAGATGAAGTTAGTAAATTTTTTTATACTAGAATGACTAGTAGAAAAAACAGAAATGATATTGGGAAATTTATAAAATACAGATGGTAAAATAATTAATGATGCTCATCTTCTTGAAGAAAAAGCTATTAATTATTTCAACACTCTATATAACTCTGAAGATTACCCTAGCAATTTTCCTAATATTATTTTTAAATACACTGTTAATAATAACATTGCTGATTTACTTCTTGCTCCTATCAGAGAAGAGGAGATTAAAAATAATTAATGATAAAATTCCTTGCCCGGATGGATTTGGTGCTAAGTTTTATAAGACTCGTTGGTCTAAGATTAAAACCCCTCTAATTGATTTTATAAAAGAATTTTTTAACTTTGGTAAGCTTTCAAAAAATTCTAATCATACTTATATTACTGTAGTGCCTATGGTGGAAGCACCTGTTCGATTGGAGGACTATAGGCCTATAGCCTACTGTAATTTTGTTTACAAATTATTTCTTTCATTCTTTGTAACAGTGCTAAAGGTTTTCTTAAATTCCTTATTTCTGAAAATCAGATTGCCTTTATTCCTGACAGGCTTATTTCTGAAAACACTTTACTTGCTCATGAGCTTATTAGAGATTTTAATAAGAAGGATAAAAATATTATGTGCATCAAAGTTGATCTTCAGAATGCCTTTGATAAGATTAATAGGAACTTTATTATCTTTGTCATGAAACAAACGGTTTTTAATAAAAGATTCTGTGACTTAATTGAAGAATGCATTAATAATGTTACTTTTTCAGTGATGATAAATGGCTCTCCCAAAGGATTTATTCATAGCCATAGAGGTATAAGGTAGGGAGATCCTTTATCTCCCTACTTATTCTCTATTGTTATGGAATACTTCTCAATTCTAATGGAGACTAAATTGCTAAAAGGTAACATAAAACCTATCAGTAGGAATAGACCTCTCATTACACATCTGTTATATGCAGATGATATGCTTGTTTTTTCCAAAGTTGATAGGATTAGTGCTTCTTCAATTAAAAACATACTTGATAATATGGATAAATATGGTGGGCTAAAAGTTAATGAGAATAAGAGCAAAATTTATTTCAGTAAAGACTCTGTTTATAAATATGATGTTCTTAATCTCCTGAAATTTAAACAAGGAAAGTTACCAGTCAAATATCTTGGCTTGCCTCTTAGCATTAATCAAATAAAGGAGAGGGACTGTTCTAGGCTTTTTGATATTATACATAGTAAGCTTGAAGAATGGTCAAGTAAGCTCCGATATATGGCTGATAGAAAGGAGCTTACTCACATTGTCATCACTGCTATTTTTATCTATTGGGTTCAAACTCACAACATCCTCATCAATGTGATTCAAAAAATTGAGAGAATTTGTGCCAATTTTGTTTGGAAGGGTAAGTTCCACAAAATTTCTTGGGATAAAGTTTGTAAGCCTAAGAAATTTGGTGGTTTGGGTCTTAGAAACATAAGAGATTTAAATGAAGTTAGTAAGTTAAAACTGTTTTGGAAATTTTTGGATGGCAAATCTCTTTGGGCTAGATGGATGGAGGCTAAATATTTGAAATCAAAAAAAATTTGGACTGTAAAAAAAGAAAACCACCGTTCTTATGTTTGGAAGAATATTTTGGACTGTAGAAATATAGGAAAATAATTAACTGAGAGAAAACTGAAGGATGGAAGCCAAACCAGCCTTTGGTTTGACCCATGGATCTTTGGCAACTCTCTTATTAATCTTTTGGGATGGAATAATTTGCACATTCTTGGAGGTGTAAACGATACAGTTCAAAGTATTATTCAAAAAAATTGCTGGTCCTTAAATTATAGTCAAGCTGCATCTTTTTATAAATCTGTTATTCATAAAATTTCCATTGATAGTGATTGCTTTAAAGACCACTGGAAGTGGAAGTTAAACTCCAAAGAAAAATTCTCATTTAAAAAAGATTGGGAATTTTTTATTGGTAAGGAGGTGGAAGTAAATTGGCATAGGGTTATTTGGTGCAAATCCAATTGCCCAAAAATGGCTTATTGTGCCTATTTTGCTCTACTTAACAAAATTCCTACTAGAGATAAGTATGTTAAGTGGAATAAAGACTCTGATGTGAACTGTCTTTTATGTAGTAATGGTTTAGAGTCTTCTAACCACTTATTTTTTGATTGCCCTTATTCCCGATTCATTTGGTTTAATGCTAAATGTAAATTGAAATTCAGTTTGAACATTCCTACTTTGAATATAAGGGACAGTGTTGATTACATCATTAAGCACTATAATCCTAAAACTATGCCTTTTAAAAGGGCCTGTGTTATATTAACTACTGTAATTTATCACATTTGGAGAGAAAGGAATCAAAGACTTCATACATCCGAAGAAGTCACTTGCAATCAACTTTGGAATAACATTGTTACTAATAGTCTGATTATTACTAAGAAAGCCTTTAGGCTTAGCAATAATCATTATTCTAATCAGACTATACTTTGTAATGAAGAATTTTAAGTTAAGAATTGTTTTTACTTAATGAGAGGCTCAATCTGAGCAAAACCAAAGATCACCACTACACTTCAGGAATCTGCTTAAATAGGCTTTCAGGCAGTTATAAACAAATTAGGCAGATTGATTACGCTAGTGGTTGCAACTCCATTCTCAACATCAGTTCAACCTGCAAGGGGAGTAATCAAGCATTGGTTAATAATAAAGTTCATATTAGTGATAATATGGATAGCAATTCATTTGATTTACCAGATGTAGAGAAGGGTAGTGGCCATCCAACCAGTATAATTAGCAAATCTGAGAAAAATCAGCATTTTAGCATGATTAAAAACAGCAAGCAAATTAAAAAGCTCCCTAATTTCCTTCCTGGAGATAGCAATCCTAGCCTCTGCACCAAAAATCCAAAGGGAAGAAAACATGTTAATATGATAAAGTGAGACTTTATGAGTAATAATTTGAATATTAAGCAGTCATTTTCACCTGATGTAGAGTTTAGGGCTTCGTCTTCCTCCATTAGTGATCCAGAGCGAGCCTTGCTGCTATTAGTAGAAGAAAAAGATGATAAATCTCGTAGATTTATTAACAAAGTGGGAGATAATCACTATAAAAGCGAGATTAATGGTCACATTTATCACTTAACTTGTTGGAAAATGGGTGAAAGAAGTGGTATCAGAGCTTAAATGAAGATCGAAGCTTAAAGAGGCAAAGAGATAGCTTGTTGAGCTCATGGAGTATGAAAAATGGTGGATCCGCAGACACCAGGGGATTTGAAGATAGAGATTGCTCAATTAGCTCAAACCCTAACTTATGTAGAGGCGCGACGAAGACGAATGAAGATTATATCTGGCAACCGCCATGAATTCATAGAGTTTGGAGAGAGTGAATGGTGGATTGATTCAATCGTTTTCCATTTTTGTTTTTTATTTCATCGAAAGAGTTGTTGTCTATTGGTTAGGGTTTCTTTTGCCTGTTTTATGTTGTGTATCTGGTTGTACCCGTTTTCTATGGGCTTTGAGCCTAACTTTTTATCTGTTTCAAAAAAAATACACATCTTCCTCTTCTTCATTCATTCGAGCTTAATAGAAAACAAATAAAACTTAGCTCATTCCTTCATCTTAAAGACAACAAAAAGACGGAATAAAATGGACAACCAAATATAAAACACCGGACATCTCTTCTATATCCATTCGAACCCAGAAAATTTACCTTCCCCTTTTTATTGTTCTTCACGCGCGTGGAATAAAATGGTATCCTCCATGTACATTTATTTCTTCATTTCTAAGAAGCAAAACCTTCCACATGCACTCAAACGAAACAAAATGGAAGCGAGCTTCCTGGGTGTAGATGGGTGTGTGTAAGGGACGACCGGAGGAGCTCGCGGAGGAGGAGTAGAAGGTGGTTGTCGTGGGCGGCTATGTGGAGTCACTATAGCAATGAAGTTTAGTCGTAGGGTGGCCGGTAGCGAGCTCGATAGTTGTGGGGTTCGAGAAGCTTTGGCCGACGTTTAGGTAGGTTTGACGGAGCATGGCTTTGGGCGAATGTGGGGACGTATGGGGAGGCAATAGCCGCGATCTGTGGCTGATGGACTGTATGGTGTCCGTGGCAGAGGTACACCGTTCAAGGCAGGATGAAGCTGGGCATGTTTTAGCATGGTGAAAGTAGTGGGTTCGTGAGTACCTGGTGGAAGAAAAAACGAAGCAGGAGATGTCGATGTTGACTGAAAGGGCGTTGTAGTGTAGTTGGTTGAGGCACGGGGTCGGCGGAGCCTGGAGGGGGTCTGGTTGACTGGACAGCGCAAGCGATGAGCGGATGTGGACGTGGAATGGCAACGACGATGTTGGCAGGTGGTTCCAACGCTAGGTTAGTGGCATGGCAGTGGTGGGTTGATGAACTTTTGGAGCTGAGTTTTGGTTTTGCGAGCTGAGAACGACGGTGGAAACTATGGCACTGGAGTATGAGTGATGGAGATTGGTTTGTTTTTTATCTGGGCATGAAAATACATATAGGAGAAGGGGAAGATGTACGTGTGAAGAAGTGGGTTATGATGAGTTCGTGAGCTTTGGGCCTCAAGTGGAATAAAAAGAAACGATAGGTTAAAAAAGGATTTGCATTGGAGGAAATTGGTAAAAGGAGGAGCTAGCGTTTCACGATTTTTAACAGGGGGACCGAATTGCAGTCCAGAATTGTTATGGGCTTAGGCCCTGACTTAAAAAAAAGAGACAAAAGATGGTCTGTTGGTATAAAATCAGAAAAGAGAAGTTGCAGAAATAAGGGAGTTATTTGGCAAATAGTAGTAAGGGAGAGCAACATGTATGTTTTCTTAAACATTTTGCATGGACCTAGAATGGAGAACAACATGATAGTTTAATGACGTGGTCAGGTGATAAAACATTATTAACATTTAATTTAAATAATTAGTTAGTTAATTATTTTAATTTATATACAAATCGTGTAATCGCTATAACTTGACCGTATTTTATCAGAATCGCATAAAACCTGTCACTTTGAAATCGCAGTAGAGAGCACTATGTTGCTGAGCAGGTTCAAAAGAAATTAAAAGCAGTTGGGATTTCATGTAATTTTAAACATTGTTTAAAATTATATGAAACAACACCAACCGTCAATCAGAAATAAATTTGGTGAGTTAACTCTCACGACCCGTATTCTACGCATCGGAGGATCGTAGAATATTTGTTTTATTTACATGCAAAGCCGTATGATCATGTAACGTTGTGGAACGACTATTGGGGTCATTTCCCATGTTCACGATTTTTGCAGATTTTTAAATTACCGTTTTGCCCTTGGCGAATCTTGTTTCGTCTATAACTTTTGATTGGAAAGGAATTTTGACCTGAAACCACTTCCATTGGATCCGGGTGATGATATACCTTTCCGTAGAGTGGTCATATTGATTAAATGGACATACTGTTTGGGAGATATGGCTGAAACAAGATTTGGAATGAAAAGCAGCTTAATCGGGCCTAATTAGGGTGATTAACAGCTAGGCCCATAACTTATTTCGGGATTAGGGTTATGGGAGGGCTGGTAAGGTTAGGGAAAACATTTCATTTCAGTTTTTCAGCCACCATTTACATCCTTGAATCCCTAGCAATGGCCTCCACCTTTTAAATCACTCCAAATCACTTTCTAATCGCATATTAGCCAAATCAACATCAAATCAAAGCGGATCAGCATAGAGATCGAGATAGAGCTACTGTGTTGCATAGAGATTTGACCCCAATTAGAGATATTTTCAGATTTGAGATTTATTTGTGGCTAAGGTGAGTGATTTGCACATTTTTACACTAATTACGGCTAATTATGGGTTATTAGTGTTAATAAACGCAATTATGCATGCTAAAATTATGGAAAAATATTTAGAAATTCCGAAATATTATTTTAGGGCTTTGAGAAAAATTTGGGTTAATTTGGACATGTTTTGCTAATCGTATGATTAAATCATGATTAAGGAGATTAAGAGAAAAACATGGGTTTTGGGTGTGTTTGATCCATATTAACATGTTATAATCGTTGTTTTGATGTTTATGGTCGATTCTTTATGTTGCTATTACTGTTTGGAATGTTTTGTGATTGCCTAGAACCGTGATATTGGTCGAAAACGCCGTTTTATGGCGTAAACAGTTGCTGGAAAGAGTTGCAGGAAGTTGCATGTGTCATGAGCCAAGGTAGGAGGTGAACCACGAACCGGATAGACCCACATACATCCCACGAATCACTTTCACGAGCCGCCTTTCCACGAACCGGTCAAGCACCACGAGTGGACCCCACGGGTACGTCACGAAGCGAGCAGGTTGGTTGGTCACGAACCAGGAGACCACAATCCATATATGGTCCACGATCTGACCACGTCCCCATGAGCCGACATTCACGAATGGAACCACGAACCAAGGAAGTTGACCACAAGCCGAATGGAGGACCACGAGCCAAGATGAAGAGTCACGAACCAGGATGAAGACCAAAACCCGAGATGCAAAGGCAGTCCAAATAGGAAGTAGAACTCAGGATCCAGACGAGAATTGACGAGTTAACTTCATGAGTTGGACTTTGCTGCGGGACATGTGCAAAGGGGTTATCGATGTCTATAGCTTTGACTCAACACTGAGAGACGGAATATTGGCTATGGATCACTGCAGTGGAGTTGTCTTGACTCCATGGGGCAAAGTGATCGTAGCAGGGCTATGAGCCAGTGCAGTGGAGTTGTCATGACTTCATGGGACATAGTGGACATAGCAAAGGATTAGTGGCTATGGATCAGTGCAGTGGAGCCGTCATGACTCCATGGGGCATAGTGGCAAAGGATTGGGTGATCAAAGTTATAGATATCATATACTTTACGCACTTATTGAGAGATGTGAGATGATTGCTATGTTTGATGTTTTATATCACCATGACATGCACACCCCCTCCCCATTATTTGCGCACCATGTGTTAGTGTCACCTTAGAGTATTGTACATCCTGTTGTGATAACTCTTTGGTTGCAGGTCCAGGTTCAGGTATGGTTATGTATACCTGTTATTGTTTTGTTTTTGCTGCTTATCGCTCATACTAGATTTTTGTTTGACCCAAAGTTTTATGTCTCTTATTATTACTCTGGGTGCTCTTAAACGAGAAGACTAGAGACATGTTAGCTGGTTATGCACGAGTAACTTTCCGGAGACGAGCAGGAGGCTTACACGTATCATTTCCATATATTCTTCCTATGTTGTTGCTGGTCATTACTTTGGGCATTAGTAGTGTACCTTCCTATTTTGCTTTAGAGACAGTTTTAAAAGTTGTAATAATGATGGATTTTGAATTTTCCGCTGCTATGATGGTTTAGTTTTCATCTTATGCACTGTCTTTCCTATTTTATATCAAGTTATGTTATTATTATATTTTGTTCAATGCGCTGTGATATATACTACAGGTTCTTTGGTGATTCATCGTCTTATTTCTTTTCTTTTGATGACCGTCCCATGCTAGTTGGACATTGGTACAACGCATTTCAGGGAAATGTCTGATGGTGCAGGGCGGGCTGTCACACTTGGTATCAGAGCCTAGGTTGCATAGTTAACCTAGGAGAAGACATCAAGGAGAGATAGTATATGTAGATGAGAGCGCGTATTTGTGATATTATGGTTTTCAAAAACTATATATATACTATTAGTATATTTAAGGATGAAGTCGCATTGCACTAGCACCACTATGGAGATGGTTAATCGTTTTCTCTTTACAGATTGGATGATGAGCCGGTATACGACGGGTACAGGTTCAGGTGCCAATAATAGGAATGCTCCTGATATGAGGACGATGTTTACTACTTTCATGAGAGAGATGCTTAGTGATGTTCAGGGGGCAGTTCCTAATGCTGCCAACGGTGATGGTGCAGCAGTGCAAGCGCCTAGAGCCGATTTCGCCAAGCTCTGCAAGGATTATACTAGTCTTGAGGGAAAGCCATTTCATGGAACGAAATCGGCTATGGATTTTCAAGATTGGCTCAATAGTTGTGAGTGCATCTTCGAGAACTTAAGGATCAATGATGCAATGATGAGAAAGCTAGCATCGCGTCAATTTCAAGGATGAGCTACCAATTGGTGGAATGCTATTAAAGTAGCTACTCCTGAGGATCAAGTTATTTCGAATCAGTTTAAGACTTGCTTTAGTGACAAGTTTATCCCAGCTGCTCAGAAATTCGAATTGTTTAGGAAATTTTCGGAGCTTAAGCAGAATGGTAGGGCAGTCTCGGGATATATTGCTGAATTTGATACGTTATCGAAGTATGGATTATCTCTTATCGATACTGCCGAGAAGAAGAACGATAAATTCATAACAGGCTTATATGAGTACTTAGAGGAAAGACTCATAAACCACATCGATGAGACATTTGAGTCTATTTTGGGAAAGGCATTGAGATCTGAGAGCTTTACCCTAAGTCGAAGACCGAGGTCGCTATTACATCTGTAGGGGAGCCGAAGCCGCAAGAAAGCGGTGGAGGCAAGAATAATTCCCTAAATAAGAGGAAGCAGAACCAGCGGGCAGGAAGTGCTTCAACTACGGCCAAGTGGGACATCATAAGGATAAATGCCCACACCTCCTAAAGAGAAGCAAATTGTGAAAGCATATGCTATCAATGCTGTTCCTCTTTCGTCAAATGCCCTAACTGCGGCGGAGAAAGGAAAGAATGTCGTCATTCAAGGTATGCTTTCTATTTATAATGTTTCTGTTCGAGTATTGTTTGATACTGGGGCTTTCCATTCCTTCATATCTAGTGACCTGGTAGACAGGTTTGGATTGGAACCCGAGATAGTCGATAGACCTTTAGTGGTGACGAACCCGATTGGTGGTTGGACTAGCCTTAGCATGATTTGTCAAAATTTGTTCTTATCGATTCATGGATGTATGTTTGCTTGTGATTGCTTTGTGTTGGGCTTTACTGGGTTTGGCATTATTTTGGGAGTTAATTGGCTCCAAAGGTACGAAGTGGTGGTTGAATGTGAGGGATTTTCGGTGACTATTAGGGCGGGTTCTAGGAGGAGGGTAGTGTTTGGTGGCCTGCTTAGTGATTAGGTGATGGATAGTTTTCTAAATTCCCTCTATATTCCGCAGGACGAGTTATCAAGGGTTCCCATTGCTGGCCAGTATCCGGATATCTTCGAGGAAGTGACCAGACTTCCACCACACCGAGAGATTGAGTTCCGTATTGATTTAGTGAAAGATGCCAGACCTATAGTGATGCCACTTCGTCGTATGGCACCAAAGGAGCAACGAGAGCTCGGTATGCAAGTAAGAAATCTTTTGAAGAACGGATTTATCAGAAGAAGTGTTTCTGAGTGCGGAGCACCAGTCATATTTACCACTAAGGCAGATTGTTCCCTTCGTTTATGTGTGGACTACCGTTAGTTGAATAAAGTGACTAGGAAGAATAAGTATCCTCTTCCACGGATAGATGATTTGTTTGATCAATTGGAAGGAGTAAGAGTGTTCTCCCAATTGGACCTCGCGATAGGATTTCATCAGCTCCGAGTGGCAGCTGAGAGTATTCCTAAAACGACATTTCGGACGCCGTCTGGATTTTATGAGTGGTTGGTCATGCCATTCGGGTTGACCAATGCACCAACATATTTTGTGGATCTTATGAATAGGGTATTCAAGGATAAATTGAATAAGTTTCTTGCGTTCATGGACGATATCCTTGTTTACTCAAGGATAGAGGAAGAACACAAGGAATATTTGAGGATATTGATGGAGGTGTTGAGAAAACACCAATTGAAAGCGAAATTTTCTAAGTGTCACTTCTGAAGGAGGGATGTAAGAATCTTGGCCCATGTTGTTTCAGAGAATGTTATTGTCGTGGATCCTGCGAAAGTGGCTACGGTGCAAGATTGGTCTATGCCCAAGAATGCAACAGACGTGAGAAGTTTCTTGAGATTAGCTGGATATTATCGTAAGTTTATCCAAGACTTCTCCAAGATAGCAGCACCATTAACTCAGTTGACCGAGAAGAATCGAGCTTTTGTTTGGGACAAAAGGTGTGAAAATGCATTTAAGAGTCTAAAGGAAAAGTTGACATGTGCACCAGTGTTGGTTATTCCTAAGGGGAACGAAGAGATGACAGTATACACGAATGCCTGTAGTACCGGACTAGGTGCTGTATTGATGCAAGGTGGTAGCGTCATAGCTTACGCTAGTCGGCAACTGAAACCACATGAGAAAATATATCCTACCCATGATTTGGAATTGGCAGCGATCGTATTCGTGTTGAAGATGTGGAGACACTATCTCTTGGGAGAAAGATTCGAGTTGTTTACCGACCAAAAATCATTAAAGTATCTTTTCTCTCAGATGGATCTAAACCTCCGTCAGCAGAGATGGTTATAATTCTTGGCTTCCTATGATTTTGATATCGCATATACACCAGGAAAGGGCAATACAGTAGTTGATGCATTGAGTAGGAGACATGCCAGTTTAGGGGCTATGTTTCTTGAATGAAAGCAACTGGAGAATATCGTAGGGTACGATTTCAGACCAAAGTGCGAATTGGATCCAGAGATGTTAGCAAGTTTGACGATCAGACCCACTGTGATTGAGTGGATTGGTTCTAGTCATAGGGACGATCCTAACCTATTGGAAATCATCTCCAAGTTAGAGATGGGTATCGACGGTGAGGAGGTAAACAAGTATGGGCTTGATCGGGAAGGATGGCTTAGAAAGAATGGGAGACTAGTTGTACCCAATGTCAATGGATTGAGAGATGAAGTGCTTGGAGAATGCCATCACTCAAAACTAACTATACATCCTGGTTGTAAAAAAATATATCATGACATGAAGCAGACCTACTACTGTGAAGGAATGAAAAGAGACGTTGGGAAGTTTATATCCAAATGCATGAACTATCAGCTAGTTAAAGCTGAACAAAAGAAGCCTAGTGGTTTCTTGCAACTATTACAAATTCCCAAATGGAAATGAGAACAAGTCTCAATGGATTTCATTGGTGGTTTACCCAGTACTAGATCGGGCCATGATAGCATTTGGGTGATTGTGGATCGATTGACCAAAAGCGCAAGGTTTATACCAGTCAAGTCGACTAGAACGACAGCTAAGTTAGCAGAACTGTATATAAAGTGGGTAGTGAGGTTTCATGGAGTACCCAAAAGCATTGTGAGTGGCCGAGATCCGTTGTTTACTAGTGGGTTTTGTAAGAGCTTACAAGTAGCTTTAGGGTCATAATTACATCTCGGTATCGCGTACCATCCTCAAACCGACGGTCAGACAGAGAGGGTGAATCATATATTGGAGGATCTCTTGAGAGCTTGTATATTGGATTTTGGTGGATCATGGGATGACCATTTGCATCTGGTTGAGTTCTCATATAATAATAGTTATCAATCCAATATTGGTATGGCTCCATCTGAAGCTTTGTACGTAAGACTGTGCAACTCACCATCATGTTGGCTAGAAACTAGTGAGAAATTCGTGTTTGGGCCAGATGTAATAAGAGAAACTTCAGGCAAGATCAAGGTTATCCAATAGCGAATGAAGGCTACCAAGATGGGCAGAAGAGTTATGCTGATAAGAGGCGAAGAGATTTAAAATTCTCTGTTGGCGACTTAGTGTTTGTCAAGATTTCTCCGTTAAAGAGCGTGATTCGATTTGGTAGGAGAGGCAAGTTAGCACCAAGATTTGTTGGTCCATTCCCAGTTCTCGAGCAAGTTGGGAATTTGGCATATAAAGTTGAGTTACCTGACAAGGTGGCAGGAGTTCACAACGTATTTCATGTTTCCCATTAAAGGAAGTTCATACACGACCATGATATTTCATCGGATCAGTTGGACGACATCAAAGTAGAACCCGAGCCGGTTCGGAATCGCAGGCCGATTCGTATTGTCGAGTAAGATACGAAGCAACTTTGAAAGAAGTGGGTGAAACTGGTCAAAGAACAGTGGGGTGTTAACGAGAATGACTGTACTTAGGAAACAGAGGAGAGCATAAGGAAGATGCATCCAGAACTCTTTGCCTGGCAAGATTTTAACAACGATAGTTATTCCCCTGTTAGTAAACCGCATGCTAGGATAGACTTGTTGTGTTATTATATGTGTTTGATTGTTTGTAAATGGATGTTAGGCATGCGGGACGCATTGTATGTTTTAATTAAGGAGTTTTGTGTGCGAAATTTCTTAAGGGTGGATAATGTAACGACCCGTATTCTACGCACCGGAGAATCGTATATTATTTGTTTCATTTACATGCGAAGCCGTATGGTCGTGTAACTTCGGGGAATTACTATTGGGGTCATTTCCCATGTTCACGATTTTTGCCGATTTTTAAATGACTATTTTTCCCTTAGCGAATCTTATTTCATCTATTACTTTTGATTGGAATGGAGTTTTGAACCGAATCTAGTTTCATTGGATCCGGATGATGGTTTACTTTTCCGTAGAGTGGTCACAATGATCAATCGGACATACCGTTTGAGAGATATGGCTAAAACAAGATTTGGAAGGTGAAAAACAGCTTAACCAGGCTAATTAGGGTGATTAGCAGCAAGGCCCATAATCCATTTCGGGATTAGGGTTATGGAGGGCTGATAGGGTTAGGGGAAACATTTCATCTCAGTTTTTCAGCTGCCATTTACATCCTTAAAACCCTAGCAATGGCCTCCACCTTCTAAATCACCCCCAAATCACTTTCTAATCGCATGTTAGCCAAATCAACATCAAATCAAAGCGGGTTAGCACAGAGTTCGAGGTAGAGATGTTTTGTTGCATAGAGATTCGACCCAATTAGAGATATTTTCAGATCTGAGATTTATTTGTGGCTAAGGTGAGTGATTTACACATTTTTACACTAATTATGGCTAATTAGTGTTAATTAACGAAATTAAACATGCTAAAATTCCGAAAAAATATTTAGAAATTCCAAAATATTATTTTAGGGATCTAATAAAAATTTAGGTTAATTTGTACATGTTTTGCAATCATATGATTAAATCATGATTAAGGGGATTAAGAGAAAACATGGCTTTTGGGTGTGTTTGATTCATATTAACATGTTATAATCGTTGTTTTGGTGTTTATGGTCGATTCTATATGTTGCTATTACTGTTTAGAATTTTTTTGATTGCCTAGAACTGTTAGATTGGTCGAAAACGCAGTCGTATGGTGTAAACAGTTGCTGGAAAGAGTTGCAGGAAGTTGTGTAGGGACTCGTTCGTGAGCCCACCCCCCATTCGTGAGGTATGCGTCACGAGCCAAGGTAGGAGGTGAGCCACGAACCGGATAGACCCACACATCCCACGAATCACTTTCACGAGTCCCCTTCCCATGAACCGGTCAAGCACCACGAGTGGACCCAACGGGTACGTCACGAACGGAGCAGGGTGGTTGGTCACGAACCAGGAGACCATGATCCATATGTGGTCCATGATCTGTCCATGTCCCCATGAGCTGACATTCACGAATGGAACCACGAACCGAGGAAGTTGACCACGAGCCGACATGGAGGACCACGAGCCGAGCTGAAGAGTCACGAACCGGGATGAAGACCAAAACCCGAGATGCAAAGGTAGTCCAAATAGGAAGTAGAACTCAGGATCCAGACGGGATCCAACGAGTTAACTTCATGAGTTGGAATTTGCTACGGGACGTGTGCAAAGGGGTTATCGATGTCTATAGCTTTGACTCACCACTGAGAGACGGATCTTTGTCTATGGATTGGTGCAGTGGAGTTGTCATGACTCGATGGGGCAAAGTGATCGTAGCAGGGCTATGAGCCAGTGCATTTGTCATGACTCCAACGGACAGAGTGGACATAGCAAAGGATTAGTGGCTATGGATCAGTGCAGAGAATCCGTCATGACTCTATAGGGTAGAGTGATCGTAGAAAAGGATTGGGTGATCAAAGTAGTAGATATCGTATACTTTACGCACTAAGTGAGAGATGTGAGGATGATTGCTATGTTTGATGTTTGCTATCACCATGACATGCACACCCACTTCCCATTATTTTCACACCATGTGTTAGTGTCACCTTAGAGTATTGTACATCCTGTTGTGCTAACTCTTTGGTTGCAGGTCCAGGTTCAGGTATGGTTATGTATACCTGTTATTGTTCTGTTTTTGCTACTTATCGCTCATACCATACTTTTGTCTGACCCAGAGTTTTATGTCTCTTCTTATTACTCTGGGTGCTCCTAAACGAGAAGAATAGAGATAGGTTAGTTGGTTATTCACGAGTAGCTGTCCGGAGACGAACAGGAGGCTTACACGTATCATTTCCATATATTCTCCCTGTGTTGTTGATGGTCACTACTTTGGGCATTAGTAGTGTACCTTCCTATTTTGTTTTGGAGACAGTTTTAAAAGTTTTAATAATGATGGTTTGGATCATAAGCTGTATTTTGAATTTTCCGCTGCTATGATGGTTTAGTTTTCAGCTTATGCACTATCTTGCCTGTTTTATATCAAGTTATGTTATTATTATATTTTGTTCCATGCATTGTGAGATGTACTACAGGTTCTTTGGTGATTCATCATCTTGTTTCTTTTCTTTTGACGACCGTCTTGTGCTAGTTAGACATTAGTACAACGCATTTCAGGGAAATGTCTGATACTGCGGTGCGGGCCGTCACAGATAATTGGATAATTGGCTGCCTTGGTTGATTGTTGGTTGTTTAATGATTGTCAATATTTACATTATGCCGTATTGATTGATGTGTTTTTAAATATTTGTTATCAAATACTATGTAACGACCCGCCTTTTTGCCCGATTCTTGCTGGTAATTAAACCAACTTAAATCGTTCATAAAGACATATAGTTATGGATACAAACATATTTGACACAAAGAACAAAACTTTTCATTTTATTACAAAATTTTTACATCAGACTTACATATAATTAGAGTAAAATACAAAACTCAGCGGAAAACAAAAGGTTCACAACGGAAGAAGTAAAACTCCAAATATATCTCTAGCTCCAAATCTGAATCCATCTCTGAAGGCTAAACCTGCAAACTAAACTACTAGCTGCCCGCGCAAAATTATGAGCACTCAGAGTTTTGGCATAGGAATAACAAACTTCAGGTCAATCATGGGACTGGTGTGAGAACTCAAAAACAATTTTATTCAGGTTTATTTTAAAATTGGGAAAATTCACCGGACCACGCCACTAACGCGGAACGGGTTTACTTCATGTGAATTCCGGTGCATAGAAATTCGCAATGACTTTGGAAAATGAAGCTATCATAAGCTCGTCCCATATGACACAATGCGAGCACACACCAGATGGGCGAGTTTTGTCTTATGATAACCAAAAATGCTTTAATATGGGAAAATCCTCTTTTAGTACTATCATTAGTGCATAGTGTTGAAACCATTTCACAAATAAATTTATTAATCGTAGTGAGTGTAGTAACTATGCCGACATACGTAGTTTATAAACAAAACGAAAGGCTCATATTGGTTGTGGGGATTTCCAATATGATGGTTCCTGGCACGAAAGATTAATCGAGGACACAAAGCTAATTATCTCCCGGTTAGCATCCAGACACGGACACTGAATGCATAGCGCGAAAGTATAAATCCCGGTTAAAATCCATACATCGGACACCGTATATACTTTATTCCCCAAGGTTTCTGTGACAACCCGTATTTTAATAACATGTTAAAACCATAAATCAAGGTCGAATTAAATTTTAAAATAAGAATCAAGGGAAACGGGTTATGCCATTGCGCTCATCTCGGAATTCTGCTTGAAATAGAGTCCGAGTTTGAATAAAACGGATACCGTACGAAGAAGATACGGATGAAGTTAGGCAGAAAAACCAGAGACCGACCAGAATGCACTGGCGCACTTGGGAAGTGCACCAGAATAGAATTGCACTGGCGCACTTGGGAAGTGCGCCCATGCAATTTTGCATTGGCGCACTTGGCAGGAGCTCCCAGGACGAGCAAAAACCTGCTGGTCAGGCCCTGGCTGGCCTGGTCGGGTTCTGGTCGAATTTTTGAGCACTGGTGTGTCATTAGGGCTAACTTGTCGCTTTCTAATTGGCTTCTCTTGAGATGGATGGCCTTGATTAACTCTAGCTTCATCGACGGCTCTAATTAGTTTGAAACCCTATATAAACAGCCTCCTAGCCTCATTCTCTTTACACCATTCTTCTCTAACCTTATGCTGCTCAAACTCTTGATGATCATGGCTTCTTCTTCTTCTTCCTCTAAAATAAATTAAATTAAAATAAAACGCGAAGATTATTCCTTGAAGACTACGGCTAGGAATGGCATATTTGGGGATTTGCTTCTATAATCAAATCAAGATTCAACGATTCAGCAATACAACGACCAATTTCTACTTGACTTCTGCATCTAAATTTCTTAGACCACGATCTGTAAGTTCCGGTTACATTTAGATAAAAACTATAAATCTAGTATGTGCATGGTATAATCTGGAAGTGATTTAGTATGATTCATATCTATTCTTGGTTTCTTCTTGGATCTTGACTATTGGGAATATTTCCTACGACGTTGAAACTATTGTTAATGACATAAGACTGCCTATGACTAATAAGACTATGCCGATGCCTATGACTGCGAACATAAGACTATGCCTTTGCCTATGACGGTGAACATAAGACTGTTGCCTATGACTATGACAAGGACAATTATGGCTAATCACCTATGACTCTTGACAATGAGAATTATTACCTATGATTATGAACATAAGGCTATTATCTGTGACCAAGACTTTGAAACTATTAACATTAATTGCTTATGACTATTGCCTAGAACTATTTTGGATAATTAACCATGACTATTGTGATTAATCGCTTATGGTACTTAATTATGAGATTTCTACCTATGACCATGACTATGACTATTGGGGTTAATTACCTAAGACTATTGTAGTTGATCGTTCATGCCCATAGTTGAAACCCATATTATACACCGAATTTGCAGTTTATTGGATCGCATACCTAGGGTGTGACTTGCTTAGTTTATTTGCTATTATGTACACCAAAACCATTGGATCCATTATCCTTGTATTTGGCTTGTTTTGCATGCCTATTCTTTTATGTCAACTTTTATCGTGACTATCGTCTTATCCTGCTAGATTTGAAATCCTATATGGCAGTGATGTTGTAACCAATTATCTCAAGTTATATCATGCTAAGTCTTGTAACCCTTTTATCGCTTTATGCTTGCCCCTTTTACCTATCATAGTTTTGATGTTATTCCCTTTATTTTGAGATTTGGATTTATTTGTAGTATGGATCGATTCATGTTTACGTGCGATGGGAATACGATTTGGGTAGATTAGGAAAAACATGAATTGGTTACGAACATGAATTATGAACTTGATGATAGGCAAAACTTGAAACATGAACATTGTTATAACTTGAATCTGGATGTGGACATGAAACTTATCCTTGAAACTTGACACAAACTTGACATGAATCTTGAACATGGACATGACACTAGAATAAACTTGAAAATGGCCAACTCGAGGTTGGGTTGAGTTTGCAGTGTAAATCTGCCCGGAACCACCCGGAAAATCCAGTGACTGCAAACAATAGGATCCAATGTGAGTAGTTGGTCATATCGCGCTTGAAACCCGAGGTTAGACTGAGTTGTGGTGTAAATCTGCCCGGAACCGCCCGGCATATCCAGTGACCACAACAACAGGTCTAATGTGAGAGGTTGGGGTGCATTAATGAATTAATGCCACATGATAGGGTTAAGTCATGAACATGAAAGACAACACTTAACCAACTTGAGACATGATTGGTAGGGTCAGGTCATGAACTTGAACGACAACACCCAACCAACTTGACACGTGAATTGTAGGGCTATGTCACGAACTTAAATGACAACACTTAGCTAATTTCACATGCTAGACTGATAAGGGTTAAGTCTCGAATTTAAATGACAACACTTAACCTGCTGGACGGAAACCCTAGTTACGCGGTCCATTTCAGCAGTAACCCACTAGATGTATCATGGTATCCTGTAACTAGGCAAGGTGGGGCACGATTACTGGGCTGATTGTAAGTGACAAGAACGACGGTTGTGTTGGTGCGCCAGTGTAGGCTCAGGCGGGCTATGGTTATGCACGTGGTGCGGAGTTGAAAAAGCAGGCATTGGGCATCAATAGGTTTATCTGTGCATTCTTGATTCGTGTCGGTGGTTAGCACCATAGGGCTTGATACACCCTATGGTGGACCTACCACAGGTGACTACATTCGTGATCGGGCCGTATGACACAGACACATGATGAGCTAGAACTTGTAGGGAGCCGATCGACTAGTGAATCGTTTCATTGGACCTAGAAATGGGTCATTTCATGATATTGGGCCAAGGGATTATTTCATGATTTAATATAAGGCATGAGTTTGGGATTCTAGTACAGTTGATGCAGCGAACCTTGAACACGTGATGCTATACTTGATTTATCATGTTATCTTAGTCTATCTTGCCCATATTGTCATCGTCCGTATGATTACTTTCAATTTATACATGTCATGTTACCTTTATCTGTTTTTATGCTAAAAGTCACTTGGACTTACCAGTCTTTATGACTGACCCATTTTCTTTCGCCTCTTTTTCTTCCGTTCCCCCCCAGGTTCTCAGGGAGGATACTCTAGCACTTAGCTTGGATTTCGCTTGCTTTTGATTCAGCTCATGTATGGTTTGATCTTGGGCTATGCTATGGCTGCATTTCTGCTACCTTTGGGGAATTAAGCTCCTTTTGTTGTTTCAAGTTTATGCTTCTTTATTTATGCAAGACAGAATTTATTGTAATGGAAAATAATGACCTTGGCTATTTGATGTAAAAGGTTTTGACTCTTTTTGAAAGTAGTGAAAATTAGCTTTTGAATCTTCCGCTGTTTTGTTTATGTTCTGTCTTGTAATAATTCTGTGACTGTTTACCTCGATAACGCTCCTCCAAAACTAGTGCATTCCCTTTGTGAGTGACCCTAGCGGAGGTGGGGTGTTACGTTTGGTATCAGATCAGAAGGTTACCGGACTGGGCAAAAGTTTTTAAAACCTTCTAAAATTATTTTCAAAACCATTTACAAAGAAGCATTTTTCAAGAAAAAGTCTTGTTTTATTTAAAGGCTATTCCCCAAAAGCCATTAGCACTATCCTTTGTTTCCTCATTTTGAATCTCTTCTTTTTCATTTCAGCATGTCTGGGAATCTTAACTTTCCAGAGGGCGTGCCAATACCTGGCTGGTTCAGGAGGTATTTAAAGGCTAGGGCCAACGATGCAGGCCCAGCAGATATACCTCCTCCAGCAGCAACGATTCCTCCTCCTCCGTCACCTCCTCGTGCAATTGCTTTCTAGAAGTACATAAAGATTTTAGGGCCATGGGTGGAACAGATTTCAAGGGAACTGAATCATTCGTAGAAGCGAGGAACTGGCTTAAAGAAACTGAGGATCTGTTCGTTATATTCGAGGTGGACGATAGGCAGAAGGTACAGTTAGCGGTATGGTTGCTCAAAGATGAAGCTTCCTATTGGTGGGAAGTCACTAACGCTGAAAGACCCGTTGACACATGGGGGGATTCCTGGACATGGTTTGAGACGAAATTCCTCTCACAAGCTGAACGAAGTCTACAGCTGGAAAAATTCTTATCTCTTAAGCAAGGAAGTATGACGGTCAAGGAGTACGTTAATCAATTCAATCAGCTGGCTCGATTTGGACTAGACTTAGTGAATACCCCTCATAAGAAGGCCCTCCATTTTGTCAATGGATTGAATTAGCCACTTTACAGCTTGGCTATGACCCACGTACCCATGGGGGCTACTTACGAAAAGCTAGTAGAAATGGAGCTCTTAAGTGAAGAAGACAAGAATGGCAAGAAGGAGGTCAAGGCGAATGAATCTAAAAATAAGAAGGTAGACTCCGAGAAAGGAGGCAAGAATAACAACAACAACAACAAGAACAATAACAAGACATGCGAGAAAAGAAAATGCCACTTCTGTGGTATTGAGGGGCATATAGCTCAGGGCTGTAGAAAGAAGAAGATGAAGATGGGAGCATGTTTCCAGTGTGGTGAAACTGGACATGTCCGCAAGAACTGCCCTAAGAAGCAAGGGCAAGCCCCACAGGCAGGACCTTCTGGGGGTACATTTTTAACTTCTTCTCCTAGATGCTTTGTTTTATCTTGCTTATCTTCTCAATCCTATCTTGAGAACCTTAGGTAGAACCCTTTTGGATGTAAACATGTGATTGAAACATGTTATGGTTGATGTTTGCAAATGGTCGCAAGTGGTTGCTCGTGGTTGCATAACACACATTAGAAACAAGATCGGCTCAGACACATTTTCATATTGCATATGCATGAGTGTTTATACTTGTTTATAGATGAAATTGAATGTGTTATCATGTGAATGTTGCATATGGATGAATGTTTGTGCACACATATAGCGTTTATGTGACTAGGACTACTTGCATACATGTTGGATTCATGGCACTAAACATATTTTGCATTAAGAAGATCAATCAGGCCTGATCATTTGCATTAGATAAGGAACATATACACACACTTTCTGCATATGTTCATATAGCATTAGAAATCTTTTAAGGACAATGGTTGCTTGTGGATGATGGTTGAGTAGATGGTTGATTGGATGATAGGATGCATTCTTCCTAACTTGAAGATTTCGGGGACGAAATCCTTTAAGGAGGGGAGAATGTAACAACCCGTATTTTAATAACATGTTAAAACCATAAATCAAGGCATAATTAAATTTTAAAATAGGAATCACGGGAAACGGGTTACGCCAGTGCGTTCGTCTCAGAATTCTACTTGAAATAGAGTCCGAGTTTGTGTAAAATGGATACCGTACGAAAAAGATATGGACGAACGAAGTTAGGCAGAAAAACCAGAAACTAGCCCGAATGCACTGGCGCACTTGGGAAGTGCGCCAGAACAGAATTGCACTGGAGCACTTGGGAAGTGCGCCCATGCAATTTTGAATTGGCGCACTTGGCAGTTGCGCCCAGGACGAGCAGAAACCTGCTGGTCAAACCCTGGCTGGCCCGGTCGGGTTCTGGTCGAATTTTTGAGCTCTGGTGTGTCATTAGGGCTAACTTGTCGCTTTCTGATTGGCTTCTCTTGAGATGGATGGCCTTGATTAACTCTAGCTTCATCGACGGCTCTAATTAGTTTGAAACCCTATATAAACAGCCTCCTAGCCTCATTCTCTTTACACCATTCTTCTCTAACCTTATGCTGCTCAAACTCTTGATGATCATGGCTTCTTCTTCTTCCTCTAAAATAAATTAAATTAAAATAAAACGCGAAGATTATTCCTTGAAGACTACGGCTAGGAATTGCATATTTGGAGATTTGCTTCTACAATCAAATCAAAATTCAACGATTCAGCAATTCAACGACCAATTTCTAGACATGACTTCTGCATCTAAATTTCTTAGACGACGATCTGTAAGTTCCAGTTACTTTTAGATAAAAACTATAAATCTAATATGTGCATGGTATAATCTGGAAGTGATTTATTTATGATTCATATCTATTCTTGGTTTCTTCTTGGATCTTGACTATTGGGAACATTGCCTACGACGTTGAAACTATTGTTAATGACATAAGACTGCCTATGACTAATAAGACTATGCCTATGCCTATGACTATGAACATAAGACTATGCCTATGCGTATGACGGTGAACGTAAGACTGTTGCCTATGACTATGACAAGGACAATTGTGGCTAATCACCTATGACTCTTGACAATGAGAATTATTACCTATGATTATGAACATAAGGCTATTATCTGTGACCATGACTTTGAAACTATTACCGTTAATTGCCTATGACTATTGCCTAGAACTACTTTGGATAATTAACCATGACTATTGTGATTAATCGCATATGGTACTTAATTATGAGATTTCTACCTATGACCATGACTATGACTATTAAGGTTAATTACCTAAGACTAATGTAGTTGATCGTTCATGCCCATAGTTGAAACCCATATTGTACACCGAATTTGCAGTTTGTTGGATCGCATACCTAGGGTGTGACTTGCTTAGTTTATTCGCTATTATGTACACCAAAACCATTGGATCCATTATCCTTGTATTTGGCATGCTTTTGCATGCCTACTCTTTTATGTCAACTTTTATCGTGACTATCGTCTTATCCTACTAGATTTGAAATCCTATATGACAGTGATGTTGTAACCAATTATCTCAAGTTATATCATGCTAAGTCTTGTAACCCTTTTATCGCTTTATGCTTGCCCCTTTTGCCTATCATAGTTTTGATGTTATTCCCTTTATTTTGAGATTTGGATTTATTTGTAGTATGGATCGATTCACGTTTACGTGCGATGGGAATACGATTTGGGTAGATTAGGCAAAACATGAATTGGTTACGAACATGAATTATGAACTTGATAATAGGCAAAACTTGAAACATGAACATTGTTATAACTTGAATCTGGATGTGGACATGAAACTTATCCTTGAAACTTGACACAAACTTGACATGAATATTGAACATGGACATGACACTAGAATGAAATTGAAAATGGCCAACTCGAGGTTGGGTTGAGTTTGCAGTGTAAATCTGCACGGAACCGGTTGGCAAATCCATTGACTGCAAACAATAGGATCTAATGTGAGTAGTTGGTCATATCGCGCTTGAAACCCGTGGTTAGACTGAGTTGTGGTGTAAATCTACCCGGAACCGCCCTGCATATCCAGTGACCACAACAACAGGTCTAATATGAGAGGTTGGGGTGCATTAATGAATTAATGCCACATGATAGGGTTAAGTCATGAACATGAAAGACAACACTTAACCAACTTGAGACATGATTGGTAGGGTTAGGTCATGAACTTGAACGACAACACCTAACCAACTTGACACGTGAATTGTAGGGCTAAGTCACGAACTTAAATGACAACACTTAGCCAATTTGACATGCTAGACTGATAAGGGTTAAGTCTCGAATTTAAATGACAACACTTAACCTGCTGGACGGAAACCCTAGTTACGCGGTCCATTTCAGCAGTAACCCACTAGATGTATCATGGTACCCTGGAACTAGGCAGGGTGGGGCACGATTACTGGGCTGATTGTAAGCGACCAGAACGACGGCTGTGTTGGTGCGCTAGTGTAGGTTCAGGCGGGCTATGGTAGTGCACGTGGTCCAGAGTTGAAACAGCAGGCATTGGGCATCAGTAGGTTAATCTGTGCATTCTTGATTCGTGTCGGTGGTTGGCACCATAGGGCTTGATACACCTTATGGTGGACCTAGCACAGGTGACTACATTCGTGATAGGGCCGTATGACACATACACATGACGAGCTAGAACTTGTAGGGAGCCGATCGACTAGTGGATCGTTTCGTTGGACCTAGAAATGGGTCATTTCACGATATTGGGCCAAGGGATTATTTCATGATTTAATATAAGGCATGGGTTTGGGATTCTAGTACAGTTGATGCTGCGAGCCTTGAATACGTGATGCTATACTTGATTTATACATGATTTATCATGTTATCTTAGTCTATCTTGCCCATCTTGTCATCATCCGTATGATTACTTTCAGTTTATACATGTCATGTTAACTTTATCTGTTTTTATGTTGAAAGTCACTTGGACTTACCAGTCTTTATGACTGACCCGTTTTATTTCGCCTCTTTTTCTTCCGTTCCCCCCCAGGTTCTCAGGGAGGAAACTCTAGCACTTAGCTTGGATTTCGCTTGCTTTTGATTCAGCTCATGTACGGTTTGATCTTGGGCTATGCTATGGCTGCATTTCTGCTACCTTTGGGGAATTATGCTCCTTTTGTTGTTTCAAGTTTATGCTTCTTTATTTATGCAAGACAGAATTTATTGTAATGGAAAATAATGACCTTGGCTATTTGATGTAAAAGATTTTGACTCTTTTTTAAAGTAATGAAAATTAGCTTTTGAATATTCCGCTGTTTTGTTTATGTTCTGTCTTGTAATAATTCTGTGATTGTTTACCTCGATAACGCTCCTCCAAAACTAGTGCATTCCCTTTGTGAGTGAACCTAGCAGAGGTGGGGTGTTACATTTGGTATCAGAGCAGAAGGTTACCAGACTGGGCAAAAGTTTTTAAAATCTTCTAAAATTATTTTCAAAACTGTTTACAAAGAAGCATTTTTCAAGAAAAAGTCTTGTTTTATTTAAAGGATATTCCCCAAAAGCCATTAGCACTATCCTTTGTTTCCTCGTTTTGAATCACTTCTTTTTCATTTCAGCATGTCTGGGAATCTTAACATTCCAGAGGGCGCGCCAATACCTGGCTGGTTCAGGAGGTATTTAGAGGCTAGGGCCAACGATGCAGGCCCGACAGATATACCTCCTCCAGCAGCAGTGATTCCTCCTCCTCCGCCGCCTCCTCGTGCAATTGCTTTCTCGAAGATCTGTAAAGATTTTAGGGTCATGGGTGGAAAGGATTTCAAGGGAACTAAATCATTCATAGAAGCGAGGAACTGGTTCAAAGAAAATGAGTATCTGTTCGTTATCTTCGAGGTGGACGATAGGCAGAAAGAACAGTTAGCGGTGTGGTTGCTCAAAGACGAAGCTTCCTATTGGTGGGAAGTCACTAACGCTGAAAGACCCATTGACACATGGGGGGATTTCCGGACAAGGTTTGAGACGAAATTCCTCTCACAAGCTGAACGAAGTCTACAACTGAAAAAATTCTTATCTCTTAAGCAAGGAAATATGACGGTGAAGGAGTACGTTAATAATTTCAATCTTCTGGCTCGATTTGGACTAGACTTAGTGAATACCCCTCATAAGAAGGTCCTCCGTTTTGACAAGGGATTGAATGAGCCGCTTCACAGCTTGGCTATGACCCATGTACCCATGGGGGCTACTTACGAAATGCTAATAGAAATGGCGCTCTTAAGTGAAGAAGATAAGAATGGCAAGAAGGAGGTCAAGGCGAATGAATCTCAAAACAAGAAGGTAGACTCCGAGAAAGGAGGCAAGAACAACAACAATAAGAATGATAACAAGATACGCGAGAAAAGAAAATGCCACTTCTGTGGTATTGAGGGGCATATAGCTCAGGATTGTAGAAAGAAGAAGACGAAGATGGGAGCATGTTTCCAGTGTGGTGAAACTGGACATATCACCAAGAACTGCCTTAAGAAGCAAGGGCAAGCCCCGCAGGCAGGACCTTCTGGGGGTACATCTTTAACTTCTTCTCCTAGATGCTTTGTTTTATCTTGCTTATCTTCTCAATCCTATCTTGAGAACCTTAGGTAGAACCCTTTTGGATGTAAACATGTGATTGAAACATGTTATGGTTGATGTTTGCAAATGGTCGCAAGTGGTTGCTCGTGGTTGCATAACACACATTAGACACTAGATCGGCTCAGACACATTTTCATATTGCATATGCATGAGTGTTTATACTTGTTTATGGATGAAATTGAATGTGTTATCATGTGAATGTTGCATATGGATGAATGTTTGTGCACACATATAGCGTTTATGTGACTAGGACTATTTGCATACATGTTGGATTCATGGCACTAAACATATTTTGCATTAAGAAGATCAATCAGGACTGATCATTTGCATTGGATAAGGAAAATATACACACACTTTCTGCATATGTTCATATAGCATTATAAATCTTTTAAGGACAATGGTTGCTTGTGGATGATGGTTGAGTAGATGGTTGATTGGATGATAGGATGCATTCTTCCTAACTTGAAGATTTCGGGGACAAAATCCTTTAAGGAGGGGAGAATGTAACAACCCGTATTTTAATAACATGTTAAAACCATAAATCAAGGCAGAATTAAATTTTAAAATAAGAATCAAGGGAAACGGGTTACACCATTGCGTTCGTCTCGGAATTCAGCTTGAAATAGAGTCCGAGTTTTCGTAAAACGGATATCGTACAATGAAGATATGGATGAACGAAGTTGGGCAGAAAAACCAGAAACCGACCAGAATGCACTGGCTCACTTGGGAAGTGCACCAGAACAGAATTGCACTGGCGCACTTGGGAAGTGCGCCCATGCAATTTTGCATTTGCGCACTTGGCAGGTGCACCCAGGACGAGCAGAAACCTGCTGGTCAGGCCCTGGCTGGCCTGGTCGGGTTCTGGTCGAATTTTTGAGCTCTGGTGTGTCATTAGTGCTAACTTGTCGCTTTCTGATTGGCTTCTCTTGATATGGATGGCCTTGATTAACTCTAGATTCATCGATGGCTCTAATTAGTTTGAAACCCTATATAAACAGCCTCCTAGCCTCATTCTCTTTACACCATTCTTCTCTAACCTTATGCTGCTCAAACTCTTGATGATCACGGCTTCTTCTTCTTCTTCCTCTAAAATAAATTAAATTAAAATAAAATGCGAAGATTATTCCTTGAAGACTACGACTAGGAATTGCATATTTGGGGATTTGCTTCTACAATCAAATCAAGATTCAACGATTCAGCAATTCAACGACCAATTTCTACTTGACTTCTGCATCTAAATTTCTTAGACCATGATCTGTAAGTTCCAGTTACATTTAGATAAAAACTATAAATCTAGTATGTGCATGGTATAATCTGGAAGTGATTTATGTATGATTCATATCTATTCTTGGTTTCTTCTTGGATCTTGACTATTGGGAATATTGCCTACGACGTTGAAACTATTGTTAATGACATAAGACTGCCTATGACTAATAAGACTATGCCTATGCCTATGACTGTGAACATAAGACTATGCTTATGCCTATGACGTTGAACGTAAGACTGTTGCCTATGACTATGACAAGGACAATTGTGGCTAATCACCTATGACTCTTGACAATGAGAATTATTACCTATGATTATGAACATAAGGCTATTATCTGTGACCATGACTTTGAAACTATTACCGTTAATGGCCTATGACTATTGCCTAGAACTATTTTGGATAATTAACCATGACTATTGTGATTAATCGCTTATGGTTCTTAATTATGAAATTTCTACCTATGACCATGACTATGACTATTGGGGTTAATTACCTAAGACTATTGTAGTTGATCATTCATGCCCATAGTTGAAACCCATATTGTACACTGAATTTGCAGTTTGTTGGATCGCATACCTAGGGTGTGACTTGCTTAATTTATTCGCTATTATGTACACCAAAACCATTGGATCCATTATCCTTGTATTTGGCTTGCTTTTGCATGCCTATTCTTTTATGTCAACTTTTATCGTGACTATCGTCTTATCCTGCTAGATTTGAAATCCTATATGACAGTGATGTTTTAACCAATTATCTCAAGTTATATCATGCTAAGTCTTGTAACCCTTTTATCGCTTTATGCTTGCCCCTTTTGCCTATCATAGTTTTGATGTTATTCCCTTTATTTTGAGATTTGGATTTATTTGTAGTATGGATCGATTCACGTTTACGTGCGATGGGAATACGATTTGGGTAGATTAGGCAAAACATGAATTGTTTACGAACATGAATTATGAACTTGATAATAGGCAAAACTTGAAACATGAACATTGTTATAACTTGAATCTGGATGTGGACATGAAACTTATCCTTGAAACTTGACACAAACTTGACATGAATCTTGAACATGGACATATGACACTAGAATGAACTTGAAAATGGCCAACTCGAGGTTGGGTTGAGTTTGCAGTGAAAATCTGCCCGGAACCGCCCGACAAATCCAGTGACTGCAAACAATAGGATCCAATGTGAGTACTTGGTCATATCGCGCTTGAAACCCGAGGTTAGACCGAGTTGTGGTGTAAATCTGCCCGGAACCGCCCGGCATATCCAGTGACCACAACAACAGGTCTAATGTGAGAGGTTGGGGTGCATTAATGAATTAATGCCACATGATAGGGTTAAGTCATGAACATGAAAGACAACACTTAACCAACTTGAGACATGATTGGTAGGGTTAGGTCATGAACTTGAATGACAACACTGAACCAACTTGACACGTGAATTGTAGGGCTAAGTCACGAACTTAAATGACAACACTTAGCCAATTTGACATGCTAGACTGATAAGGGTTAAGTCTCGAATTTAAATGACAACACCTAACCTGCTGGACTGAAACCATAGTTACGCGGTCCATTTCAGCAGTAACCCACTAGATGTATCATGGTACCCTGGAACTAGGCAGGGTAGGGCACGATTTCTGAGCAGATTGTAAGCGACCAGAACGACGGCTGTGTTGGTGCGCCAGTGTAGGTTCAGGCGGGCTATGGTCGTGCACGTGGTCTGGAGTTGAAAAAGCAGGCATTGGGCATCAGTAGGTTTATCTGTGCATTCTTGATTCGTGTCGGTGGTTGGCACCATAGGGCTTAATACGCCCTACGGTGGACCTAGCACAGGTGACTACATTCGTGATAGGGGCGTATGACACAGACATATGACGAGCTAGAACTTGTAGGGAGCCGATCGACTAGTGGATCGTTTCGTTGGACCTAGAAATGGGTCATTTCATGATATTGGGTCAAGGGATTATTTCATGATTTAATATAAGGCATGGGTTTGGGATTCTAGCACAATTGATGCAGCGAACCTTGAATGATTTATACTTGATTTATCATGTTATCTTAGTCTATCTTGCCCATCTTGTCATCATCCGTATGATTACTTTCAGTTTATACATGTCATGTTAACTTTATCTGTTTTTATGTTGAAAGTCACTTGGACTTACCAGACTTTATGACCGACCCGTTTTCTTTCGCCTCTTTTTCTTCCGTCCCCCCCCCCAGGTTCTCAGGGAGGAAACTCTAGCACTTAGCTTGGATTTCGCTTGCTTTTGATTCAACTCATGTGCGGTTTGATCTTGGGCTATGCTATGTCTGCATTTCTGCTACCTTTGGGGAATTAAGCTCCTTTTGTTGTTTCAAGTTTATGCTTCTTTATTTATGCAAGACAGAATTTATTGTAATGGAAAATAATGACCTTGGCTATTTGATGTAAAAGGTTTTGACTCTTTTTGAAAGTAATGAAAATTAGCTTTTGAATCTTCCGCTTTTGTTTATGTTCTGTCTTGTAATAATTCTGTGATTGTTTACCTCAATAACGCTCCTCCAAAACTAGTGCATTCCCTTTGTGAGCGACCCTAGCGGAGGTGGGGTGTTATAGTTTCGAGGTAGATCTACTGCCGCATCTTTCGATTTACTAAAGATTATGTATACAACCTAACCTCCAGTTTACCATCAATCCGGGGGGCGTGGTTCGTCGATGTCACGATATACACAAAGCTACGCTTCAATAAGCCATGCTTTGATCATCACCAGCTCATTTCATAAATCGAGTATGCCACATTGACAATTCACGACATGTCACTGATTTCCATCAGCACATAACCTATAAGTTCGTATGTCTTAGAGATGAGAATAATTTATTGCCACAAATCCAATATATATTCACAGAAATTGGTGCTATGCAGTAAATTTCAATGTCAGACACACAATCCATACAAGTCCGTTCGGGGTCTGAACGGAACAGCAATCCGAAAATATTAAAATATATTCAGATCTCATGCCACTTATAACCTCGTATCGGGTGATCGGCCCAAACGAGACATCAACCGTCAATCCGAATAATTCGAAGATTCCCGGTCTTCACTTTATCGATTTCCGAGTCTTCGGTTTCTTTATAACATCGTATTATTACTTGGAATGGTTTTTCAAACATATAATTGATCCTGGTCTTTCCAAGTAATAAGCGCATTTTAAACAATAGCTATGGAATTTACAAGTTTCTCACTTCAAATCTCCTTTCCAAATCGTTGTCAATTCCTTTCAAATTACGTTTGGATTCATTCAATTTCCTTAAACCACGTTATCATCTTAGCCCTTTTCTCGAAATTCAATATTCATTACCAACCTTATCTTTCAAAAATGAAATCCATTTATTCGTCGTTATCCCTTTCCATAAGTTTTCAAAACTACCAAACCTTTTTTTGGAATTAAATTTCAACTCAAATAGTTGATATCTCAAATATAAGTTTAAATAGAACTTAGTCGACTTTTATTTGATATCGATTCCCCAACTCGGGAAAACACCATCAAAATCTAGATATGGATATGTTTAATATTTCTGAAAGTATTCTTCCAACCCTGGAATTCTATATCGAATATCCGAAGACTAATTCTACCTCAACTCATTTCCTTTCAAATTCAAATTTCTCAAATCTTTCTAATGATTTAAATAAATCTCATGTCCTATATTTTAAACTCTTTTAAAATATTTCAAAATATTTGACAAATCCTTTTCCATAATTTAAACAATGGTTTATGGTTTATAATCTTCAAAATTCAGTCGATTCCAAAGAAATATTATAATAATGTTAAAGTGTTACCGAAAGTGCTAAAAAATGGTCAACTAACCAAAAGATACAAAATCATTCAAAATTAAAATATTTTAACTCAAATCACTTTTAAATAACAAAATAGGATTTATCATGTATTTTTTACTGAATTTTAAATAATTTTTATAAGCCTGTTTTATTCAACTTTCCGTTACGATCGTCAAACTGCACGTATAGCGACCTTTTCAAATTTTGTTTTAGACGTAGCTTGAAAACCACATGTTAGAATTGGAAAATTCCCTTTCTATTCGAAAACCATCAGTAATAGAAACCCGACAATTTTCATTTCACGTCAATCCGATTTTAAATGTTCAAGTTATAACCATTTTGAAATCTAAAATCGATATTAACGAACTGTCATTACGCGACGCGTTCGATTTATGTTATATAATGTTTTAAATATAAATCGTCCCGTTCCTTTTCCAAATAAATTACATTTCCATAACTTAGAACAAAACCGAATTCCAAATCTCTTTTCCTCGAAATAATACTTTTATATTCCTAACTTTAGTCCAAAATCATTTTAAATTCCAAATTTTCATTTCAAATTGAATTAAATAAAAATAATATTTTATTAAAAATCATTTGATTATTTTTCCAAAACCCTTATAGAAACAAGAATTCGCATAAAATCCAATATTCCAATTTTCCAAATTCTTCATACCACCTTAAATTGAACACTTAATGATAATATTTCCGAACCTCGTTCAAATATTTCCAAAATAACTATTCGAAGATCATTGTTTCGAATTCCAGACTTTCATTTCTAATTAGATCGAAATAATATTAATAATTTGATCAAAACTTAGTTAATTATTTAAAATAACCGTTAAAATTATTCACACAAAACCAATGTTGAGTAGATATTCCAATTCATTTTCCGAACTAATTTCCAAAACCAAATTCAATGTTTAATTAACCCATGGGTGATTGAATTCCAAACCCATTTCATTCCATACGAATATTCAATTCGATTTCCAGACAGATTTTTAAATTTAAATTTAAAACTCCATTCCCAGTTTTTATTTTATTATTTACATGGAAAGGAGATTTAGATTAATTACTCGTATGATTCCACCACTACGGTGTATGTGATTTCATTCAACCAGATTTAACCAACTAACTTGATCAAATAAATAGTCATGAATCATTCATCATAATCACAATAATTTAAACAACCACGGTAAATAACCCTTGGTGTATAGTGTATTCTAGCCATATAAACATCCACCAACATTCAATATCAATCATTCATAACACCCCATGATCGTCAACGAATTGTTAATTATAATTAACAACTAATTATAATTAATCGTTATAACTAATTTAAATTAAACTAAAATTATAATTCTCACCTGCATGCTTCCAAATTTCACCATCGAACTTCCTTATCAACTGCGAACAGAGTCTACAACGACCACGAACAAATCTTCATCGACGTCGCTACCGTTGCGCCCACACTTCTTTGCAACTCACGTGTATATGTAAGTATATATACACTTCAACACGTTTGCATACATAAGAATGCCCAATTTTGTATCGCAACACACATGTAATTATTTCACTACACCCGTATTTATACGAAGTAACACTGCTGACGTGAATGGACAAAGAAGGAAATGTGGCAAAAAGTGATTTGCGTGATATATATATATACTTATTCTCTTATTCTTGGCGAACGGTAGAAAACAATAATATTTTTGTGTACAACAATGTCTATAGATCCTAAAACAAATAAAATAGACCGGTTAGCTGATTCTGTAAAGTGTCAAAAGGACCACAGTTGCCCTAAAATACATTTGAAAAATATATGCTTATTTTCCAAATTAAAAATTACAGAAAATTCTATAAAAATTTTATGGCCGCGCATTCAGAAACTGAACGCTTATTTTAAACCGATATTTAATTATAATTCATATTATAATCCTGATCATTACAACAACTAAATAACCAACCGTTGAGACAATTCGATTAGCAATGAACTATTTCTGCAAAATGAACATCGTTTTAACTAAATTAATTTCTACCATATTTAAAATAATATTATTGTCTTAAAATTTACATTTGACCAAAACCAATTTTTAAAATTTATACACTGAACAATCTTTATAAAATTTATACATACAACATTTTGAGTTTCAATATTAAAAATAGACTTGGAAAAAATCTTATATATTACATAACATAACCTCCTTTAAAATAATTC
Source organism: Allium sativum (assembly GCA_030737875.1). NCBI lineage: Eukaryota > Viridiplantae > Streptophyta > Magnoliopsida > Asparagales > Amaryllidaceae > Allium > Allium sativum. The sequence goes on along the minus strand of CM060919.1, from coordinate 841,969,988 downwards.
AAATCTGTTAATAAGGTTATATATATAAATATGGTCTTAAAAAATGGGTTCAAGATTCTTTATAAGATCCATACTCCTTAATTTATTATCACAATTCAAACATACTTATAAAAGATCAAGCATAACAAGTCCAAGTGGCATGTATCCATTTTATTACTGCTAATCGGATTATTTTGTATACATTATCGTCTTGGACATGAAAAAATAAAAAGTTAAATTCGATAATGATATGACCATTCTATTTATGTAAACATTTGATGTTTTTATGAATCCCTTTAACATGAACCATTATTCTTTCTGTCAGTTTTCCGAAGTTTTTCCTTTAATATGTTGTTTCTTTATAAAACAACCATTGTATGCATTGTTTGGTTGCTGTATAAGTTTGAAATACACTATAGGTGCATAAATGTATATAACTAGATTATAAATCTAGTTTACTGTCTCTGTTGTTCTTAATTATTCATGCTTAACAGGAATGGAGAAATAATTCATAGTAGGTTAATCAATACGATGAACATGAGAAGTATAAATATTTATATGACTAATAACAATAAAAATTGTCAGTTTTATTTATGCTCCTACTTACTCTGTGATATTCTCTAACCTTTTGTTGCATTTATCTTGAACCATCCCGTGAGACAAGGTCCTTAGTGGTGGGAGTTGAAGGATGTAAGTCTAACTACATTCTTCGGAAGTTGAGCTAACAACAACTTAACTAAAGTATACTGGTACAAAATGATGATTCCTACTCTGATTTTGTAGGTTAAATGATCTATCCATTATGCGACAAAACTTTAGTAATGTGAGAGCCTTTTCTCTATCACTTCCTTTGCTTTCACAAACTCGCTTGGTTCCTCTACTTATTTATTGTATCTGGAGTCCTCCATTGTATGTTCTTCTGGCTCAGTGATCATTCTTTTTATTGCTCACTTTATACACATTCCTGAGATTTTATGTGGCATAATCATACTTCGTAAAAAGTGGTGGCATTATTGCTTACATGGGTTGACTTATAAGCAAGCATGGATTATATACTATGGACTGTTAAGTATTACGTAAGACCGTTATGTAACAGAAGTCCTATACAAATATAAAGTAGATTTAATGAGAAATATTCTAAAAAATTGCACAACTTTCTATTCACATATTGGTATCTTTGGCATCATGAGCATATCGGGTTGATACATGTTATTATGGTTAAATGCGAGAATATACTAAAACCTTACCAAATTATATATATATTATTTAAAATGGTAAAATGAAACCATAATTTGCATCAAACTATGGTTTGCCAAATGCCACTTCAAAATCAATGTGATTGTCCAATTAGCTCTACTCCATGACCTAAGTTAAAATATATATCACACTTATTTTTTGCAAACTGCAAAAGTTTTTTTTCTTACTTCCACGTTGGATTCCTCAATTATTTCATAATCAAAATCTTGCCTAAATACTACGAACTAAAGAATCTTAAAGTTGATGAACAACTTTGACAGAGTTGATTCACGTTCGAGCAAGGGTGTGAAATCTGAAGATGTATATTTAAAATGAGCTTTAACGATCGTACTTGTTTTCATGTTTCAATTTAATCTTTATAAACGATGGTGGTTACTCTCAGTTTCATGTTGTCAATCGGTTCCCATCTGTTTTACTTTAATAAAATGAATTTTGGTCTGCAACTTCCACATTCATCTTCATAAGCATCCATCTTCTTATAGATTTGATTATAAAATTTTAGTCTACGAATTAATAATGTAGTTAACCATCGAGTTTCTTTCGCAAGTTAATTGTTTATAATGGAAGAGGTGTTTATAGTTGCCCTTATTCATGATGTTGTGGAGAAATATCTTTCTTCGCCTTAAATTTAGTAACTTAATTTTTGATTTATCGATGAGAAATTTTATTTGCTTTTCATTATCTTTCGATTTTGGCACTGTATTTTCTATAGTATTTCATAACTTTTTTTGTTTTAGCAGTAGTTATTATTGATTTTTTTGTTACCAAAATATATTACAATACGTATGTAACATTAATATTTTTTTTGGCGTACGATTATATACTTTCGTTATCGCTTCGATCTTGGGATTATCCCTAACCACAAATGAATCTCTTCCACATCGCCGGGTTATAAACAAGTTGAAACATACATAATATTTATTTATTCATATTTGCAGTTTTCAGTAAGTTTTAACTATGAAAAAGAACAATGATGACAATTAGTACTACATGTTTTTAATGTGTGATTATTTGCAACTTCATGCTTATCGAAGTGAAATGATGGAATTTTACTCAGATTAGTCGACTCATACTAGCATGGATAAACAATCGAGATTCAATTCATTTTTATGGGAAATATTATCTTTTAAAATAGGATTTTAAGTACAATAAGTGAGGAGGTTATGAAACTCTAAGATGTTAATGATAAACCTTAATAGCTAATGAAGCAAAGATTATTAGCAGAATGTGTTAGAACGTTTTTAATTACACAATTGTATTACAAACAGATAGCAATAACAATCAGCGTTAATCAATTATGCCACAATTGTCATGTCAAACTGTGTTTACAATAATCACAGAAAGCGTAACCTATTTGTGCACAAGATTGAAGATAAACATAAAGTATTCTGTTTTAGTAATGTCCGAGTCTAGAAATTTTCTGTTTCCTTGAAACAATATTACCGTCGTATGCACCAATCGACATAGTTGCAATTTGTTTCCCAGGATAAAACGGACCAACTCCGTTGCATAGTGCCAGTAAACAGAGCTCTGACGAACTGAAGTTGATTATAGAAACTAGATCAGATGATTACTTTGAAGAAGGAGTAATGCAAGCAGAAAAAGTGAATTCTGTCTTGTTTTGGGCAGTGTATATATAGGCAAGGAGGAGTGCCTGTTTGCTGCATTAATAACCATCAGAATAGGAAAGGTTGCGACCCTTTAACCACCAGGTTATTAATATGCGTACGTTATGAATTCAAATGGTTGCACTTATTCAACTAACAGACATTCCTTTCGAATTCTGGTTTGAACGGACACACCTTAAAAATTCTGAGAAAAAAATATTCTCATGTCAGTGCACTAGCCCAATCAGCAACCGTCGGCCATATCCGCTCAAGAGACCCCAAGAGCCCCAAGGCCCAAGGCCCTTATCTTTGACATTTTAATGTATTATCTTGTCATGGCCAAGCCCACATCCTCATATCATCCCTCTCCTTTCTATTTTACATAAGTCTATTTGGCTTCTAATATAGTAGGACAGATTGTGCTAATATTTCTATGATGTGGATGTTGCTATCACTTCTTCTTCCCTATCTCTTCTTCTTCCCACTTTCCTCTTTATTTGCTCATTCATTTCCAACAATCCCCCACATGAATGAGCAGTCGATTTTAGTTTCACGAATCATTTATCGCATTGGTTAAAGTAGTACATGGGCCTTGAACTTTCCTAATAATCACCTATTTGAATCACAGGCGAATCAGTAGACATAGACCGTCCTTGAACTGTAAGCTTTTTGTGTAATTCCAAAGTAGATAACACATGATAAATGTTTCTTATAACCCTTCGTTCTCGGTATGTGTTCGTTTTTGCCTTGAACACCTTCCTGGTCTCATAAGTGCTTAGAGAATTTGGCCTTATGATACTCTTTGAAGCGGCGCCTTCGCACTTATGTAGGTGATTCTGTAAAGGGTATTCTCTAATTCCTCAAATACAGACATCATTAAAAGTACTAATACTTATCCTTATTAAACATATAAGGCACTAACTTATCATAGGAATGGTTTGTGTATAACAGTGCCATCAAGTTTCTCTTAAACTTTGTTGTCCCTTTGAACCTAGATCTTGGGATCTCCATCTAACTAGGTGGGGTTTCCATTTTAGAAAAACCTTTAGTCTATAGGCCTTAGTCCCATTCCCTTCGATAAGGTTTGAACTTTCTCTCTTGGCAACCCTTTTGTAAGTGTATCCGCTAAGTTATCTTTAGATAGAATGTAATCTATTGTGATAACCCCATTAGAGAGAAGTTGTCTTATCCTTTTATGTCTACGATGAATATACCTAGATTTACCATTGTATAGTGTACTATTAGCTCTTCCAATAGCTGATTGACTATAACAATGTATACATATTGGAGTTATAGGTTTGCTCCAATTAGGATTTTCTTCCAAGAAGATTCAAACCCATTCTGCTTCTTCTGCAGTCTTATCTAGTGCAATAAACTCTGAATCCATTGTAGATCTAGCGATACAAGTCTGTTTGGATGATTTCCATGAAATTGCTCCATTTCACTTGTAGAATTTGTATCATTTGATCTAGTGATCCAATTTGCATCACTGTATCCTTCCACTATTGAAGGATAGTTTGTATAATATAGATCATAACTCTGTGTATACTTTAGATATCCTAGAACTCTGATTATCGCTTTCCAATGATGCTTACCAGGATTACTGGTAAATCTACTTAGTTTGCTTACAATATATGCGATATCAGGCCTAATACAGTTCATAACATACATGAAACTTTCTAGTATACGAGAGTATTCCAGTTGGTAAATACCATCACCAGTGTTATTTACCCAATTTTAGTTCATATCTACTGGTGATTTTGCACTAGTTACTGTAACACCCCGTATGTTGAATAACTTGCTATAATATAAAACAGGGCAGAATTAAATTTTAAAATCTAAATCAGGGGAAACGGGCTATGCCATTGCGTTCGTCTCGGAAAAATACGCGAAATAGAGTCCGAGTTTTCGAAAATCGGAGTCCATATGATCCAGTTAAGGCCCAAAGAAGTTTTCAGAAAATTCAAAACAGATTTAAATATTAAAATTTCAAATTTCAGAAGAGGCGGGAAAATTCCCGCCAGACAGAGGGTGTCGACCCTAGGGTCGACATGTGTGTCGACCCACCCCCTAGGGGTTGACCCCCCTGTCGGTCTGTGTGACCTGGGTGCACCATTTTGGCTTTTGGGCTGTGCTTGGTGGCTAGAGACGAAATCTGACGGCTCTAATCTAAATTAGGGTTAATCCAAGGGCCTAAACTAAATCCTAATTCTATAAATACACCCTAAGACTACCCTAATTCATACTAAAAATAGATACAATGTCGTTATGCCGTCAAAATGCAACTTGAAGGAGCCTCCATCAAATTGTAGAAGAAGATAGCATCTCAAATCAACCTCTAATCAACTCTAGCAACTTAATCTTCTTCATAGGAGTGCTAATCAACAAGTTGTGAGTTTCTATAGCCTTAATGACCAATTGTTGAGATGATTATGATAGGATATAATGAGGTTATGGCTATGAATGTGGATCAATGCAAGTTATGTTATCATATGCTATGTGTTCATGATGTTTATGCAAGTTATGCAAGTTATATGCTATGTGTTATGCAAGTTATGCAAGTCATATGCTATGTGTTCATGATGTTATGCAAGTTATGCAAGTCATATGCTATGTGTTATGCAAGTTATGCAAGTCATATGCTATGTGTTCATGATGTTATGCAAGTTATGCAAGTCATATGCTATGTGATCATGATGTTATGCAAGTTATGCAAGTCATATGCTATGAGTTCATGATGCTAGTTATGCAAATCACTATGTTAAACATTGATCCATTATGACACCATGATTATGCAAGTTTGGTGTATGATTATATGCAAGCTCATATATGATATGTTATGCAAGTTTGGTGTTTGAATATATGCAAGTTCATATATGACATGTTATGCAAGTTTGGTGTTTGATTATATGCAAGTAAAATGTGCAAGTTTACACCTTTGGATGATATGCATACATATGCAAGTTAACCCCTTTGTATGTCATACATACATATGCAAGTTTACCCCTTTGTATGACATAAGTAGCTTATGCAAGTTACCCTCTTTATGACATATGTGATTCATGCAAGTTTGGATTGGTTATTTATGCTAGTTGGGTTTGATGCTATATGCATATTGACACCTTTAAAACCCATGTTGATGCTAATGGTATGCAAGTTGAACCCATTGTATGTGTGATGAATCTTCTCTTTTAAGTATGTCATGTTAGCGAATTACGTGGGGAACGATGGGGTTAATATTCATGTTAATGAAATGGTGTGAAGTTGGTATGATTATGCATACCATAAAGTGGATGGACATAATTGAGTCAATTATGTACATCGTTAAATTTGTAATTAATTAGGGATAATTAATCCAAATTATGGGGGTGATTAATTAGGTGTAATTAATCGACTAAGACACGAGGTTGGACCCTTTTGTAGCATAAGACTGCCCGGAACCGACCGGCAAATCCAGCGGCTACAAATGATTGGCCAAATGTGAGAGGTCTTAGGCATAAACTAAATACGTGACAAGTGTAAAGACACGAGGTTAGACTCGGTTATGGCGTAAGGCTGCCCGGACCCGACCGGCAAATCCAGCTGCCATAAAAGATAGTCTAATGTGAGAGGTCTTTACAACGGTTGCGTTCTTAATCAATTAAGAAACACTTAACCAGATAAGCATGTAGTGGGGCATAAGGGGTTAAGTGGGTGCCTTGGGTGCCATGTGGAAATCTAGTAAGTGCCTTGGGTGGCATGTGAAAATCTAGTGGGTTGCCTTGGGTGGCAATAGAAAATACGATTAGAATACTTAACCAAGTGGAAACATGTAATTAAACATGATTAAAGGGTTAAGTGGGATGCACTAGATAAAGGGACAAGCTTAGGTGGGTAGCTTGTGGGGGCCCATTTCAACCAGTAACCCATATGTATCTTATTGGGCTCGACCCATGTCGAGGACGGGACACGCGTACTGGGCTTGACTATAAGAGGCCAAAACGGGTTAGCGGTGGCAACGCAAGTCCAACGGGTTTCATATGCATGTGTGGACCCGGGCTGGTAGGTAAGACGTTGTTGCATCGTGTAGGTATAAGCCGTGCACCATTGGTTGTATCGGGTTGCCACTTTGGGGAGTGATACACCCCACTGCGGGGCCAGCATGGGTATCTACGGTAGGGAGCCAATCGCTTGGGGAGTAGTGGGTACACCTAGTGGAGATAGGGGCAGACGGCACCTATGTAGTCAGCTAGGGGTACACAAAACTACTGGGTAAATTTTCTAAGTCCTTGGGTGGGATCAACCTTTAAGTAGGAATGACTGGTGTGGTGCAGTTAGTAATTACCCTTGGGTGGGTAGATGCGTCTTTACCGTTATCTTAGTTCATCCTATGTCTAGTTGGCTGCTTAGTGTAGTCATTTATCCCCAGTCATCACCGTACCAAGTTTATATCATACCCTAATTACTTTAATGATTGTATTGTTAAAGTTATAGGGCTCACTCAGACTTATGTCTGACCCCGTTGTTTTTATCATTTTCCCCCTCAGGTCCTCAGGTTGGGCCTAGCACTAGTGGGCTTTGATCAGATTTCTTTATCTATATTTTGGAGCTTGCACCGTGATGTAAAGCCCAGCTTTATCTTTTCTATTATGGCTATTAGTTATGTAGTGGGATTATGTACTTATGTTTTTATCAGGATGGATATTTGATACTTGACTCTTTTATGGTGTTGTAACTAAACGTGTTTACCTTCTGCTGCAATGAAATGATGTTTTAGATTTTCAAGTATTACTTATATCTGTCTTGTTGTAAATTTTCTGTTCTATATTCACTTAAAATGCTCTACCGAAGTTAAGGCATTCCCATAGTGAGTGACCTTAGCAGGTGTGGGGTGTTACAGTTACATTATATTGCTTGAATTTTTCAAGTATTTGTGATGTAATGCGATTGGGATAATGCATATCCCTGTGGTGTTCTCAAAATTTTTACACCCAATATCACATCAGCCAGTCATAGGTTTTTCATATCGAATCTAGAGGATAACATATCCTTTGTAGATGTTATTATGCCCTTGTTATTGCCTAGGATCAATAGGTCGTTAAACATAAAGACAAACAATGACATATCCAATATGTGTATGTTTTATGTATACACATTTATCTGATTCATTTATCGTGAATCCATTTGATAAAATAGTATTATCAAACTTCTCATGCCACTGTTTTGGAGCTTGCTTAAGGCCATAAAGTAATTTTACCAGTTTGCAAACTGGTATGCTCATTTTCTAAGCTTAGAAATCCTCCAGGTTATTTCATATAGATTTCCTCCTCTAGCTCACCATTCATGAATGCAGTTTGAACATCCATTTGATGTATTTCCAAGTCATGTATGGATGCAATTGCAATGAGCATTCTAATTGACGTTATCCTCGTTAAGGTGAATATGTATCGAAATAGTCCAGGTCTTCCTTTGTCTAAATCCTTGGACTACCAGACGAGCTTTGTACTTGTCTATTGAACCATCAGGTTTCAGTTTCCTTTTAAATATCCATTTATTACCTTTGGCCTTACACCCTTGAGGTAAATCAACCAATTCCCATGTATTATTGGACATAATGGATTCAATCTCATTGTTAATTGCCTCCTCCCAATAAGGGGCATCACTGGAAGACATAGCTTGTTTGTATGTCAATGGTTCATCTTCTAACATAAATGTATAGAAGTCTGGTCCAAAGGTTTTTAAAGTCCTTGACCTTTTACTTTTTCTTGGTTCCTCCACTTGCTGCTCAACACTACTTTGTTGAGTGTTATTTTGTTTAGCATCCTCAATAGAGTAAGGAACTTCATTTTCCCTTGGTCTCTTAGGTGCATGATTTTCAGTACCATGTTTCAAGGGAAATACATGTTCGAAAAATCTAGCATTTCTTGACTCAATGATGGTATTTTCGTGAATATCATCAATTTCAGATTTGAATTGATATGTGACACTGTTTTGTGCATATCCATTGAATACATAATCAATTGTTTTTAGTCCAATTTTGACCTTCTTTGGTTTTGGTACCTCTACTTTGGCAAGACACTCCCACACTTTTAAGTATTTGTAGGATGGTAGTCTGTTTTTCCAAAGTTCATGAGGAGATTTAAATATTTTCTTTCAGGGTTTTTTATTTAAAATATGATTTGTCGAAAGAATAGCTTCTCCCCAAAAGTTATCTAGTAAGCCAGAGCTAATTAGTAAGGCATTCATCATTTCTTTAAGAGTTTTATTTTTCCGTTCGGCTACACCTTTGGATTGAGGTGAAATGGGGCTATAATTTGATGTATAATTCCATGCTCAGCACAGAATTCCTCAAATGGAGTCTCGTATTCTCCTCCTCTATCACTTCTTAAAGATTTTATTTTCTTTTTGAGTTGATTTTCAACTTCTGCCTTATACTGTTTAAACATTCCGAATGCTTCGTCCTTACTTCTAAGGAGATATACATGATAGTATTTGGTACAATCATCAATGAATGTAATAAAGTACCTTTTTCCACCTCTAGTTTGACACATTTTCAAATCGCATACATCAGCATGTATTAAGTCTAGAGGTTTTATCCCTTGTTCAACATGATGAAATGAGGTTCTTGTCAATTTTTCTTCTGCACAACCTTGACATTTGTAGTTGGAACCTATATTGCATTTTGGTATAAATTCTAGAATAATTAACTTTCACAATGTATCAAAGTTTACATGCCCTAATCTAGAATGCCATATGTCAGATGATTCAACAATGTAAGAAGAAGATTCACTTTTATTCATATCAGTGCATGATAAAATAGTGGTTACATTTGCTTTAAATAAACCATCACACACATATCCTCTTCCAACATACACTCCATTCTTGGAAAGAAAAAATTTATCAGCTTCAAAGATCAATTTGAAGTCATGCTTGCTCAACAACGATCCTGAAATTAGGTTCTTGCGAATTTCTGGAACATGGAGAACATCATTTGAAGTCAGTTCCTTTCCAAAAGTCAGTTCTAACACAACTTTTCCTTTGCCTTCGACCTTTGAAGTGGAAGAATTGCCCATAAAAAGTTGTTCAGCATCAGTTGCAATTTTATAGGTTGCAAACGTCCACTTGTTAGCACATATGTGTCGAGTGGCTCCAGTGTCTACAAACCATTCCTTTGAGTTACCAACAAGGTTACATTCTGATATTACTGCACATAAATCAAGATCAGAAATGCCATTCGAAACAATAGCCGTATTTTCTTCTAACTTCTTCTTTTTAGGTGCACGACATTCAGCTGCTTTGTGCACCTTCTTTCCATAGTTGTGGCAAGAACCCAGAAATTTCTTTGACTTCTTAGGAGCATTCTCCCTTTTTCTTTTGTTAGTTTTGCCAGACTCAACAACATTTGCTTTTGCAGCAATATTCTGAGAAATCTTTTTCTTAGAATTTTTGTTATCTTCCTCAATGCGTAGCCGAACTATGAGGTCTTCCATTGTCATTTCCTTATGCTTGTACTTAGGGTAATTTTTGAAGTCCTTCCAAGAAGGAGGCAGTTTCTCAATAGTTGTAGCAACTTGAAAAGTCTTGCTAAGAGTCATTTTTTCATCTTCTAATTGATGGATGATAAGTTGCAGTTCTTGAGCTTGACTTATCATCGTCTTTGAGTCAACCATTTTGAAGTCTAGAAAATTTCCAACAATGAATTTCTTCATGCCTGCATCTTCAGTTTTGTACTTCTTTTCCAAAGCCAACCAGAGTTGTTTGGACGTTGCAAAAATATAATAGACATTGTAGAGGCTATCATCTAGACCATTCAGAATATAGTTTTTGCAGATGAAATTTGAGTTTGTCCAGATATTAAGTGCCTCTATTTTAGTAGCGTCAGGTTCGAGTTCGTCTACCACAAGAGCCTCTTCTGTCAGAAACTTGGAAAGGCTTAACGTTGTCAAATAAGACAACATTTTCTGTTGCCAGCGCTTGAAATTGATTCCACTAAACTTCTCTAGCCTTTCGCCATGAGACAGATCCATTGTTCGAAGCACAGACGCTGACTGAGCAGTTGTCACCGTCTGAATCGGTGCAGAATCAGTGCTGCTATTTTTTGTCATCTGCAAAATATTGTTTCAAGATTGTAAGAACTTTTGTAATTACACAATTGTATTACAAACAGAAAGCAACAACATTCAACGTTAATTAATTATGTCGTAATTATCACGTCAAACTGTGTTTACAATAATCACAGAAAGCGTAACCGATTTGTGCACAAGATTGAAGATAAACAGAAAGTATTCTATTTCAGTAATGTCCGAGTCCATAAATTTTCTATTTCCTTGAAACAATATTGCCGTCGTATGCACCAATCGACGTAGTTGCAATTTGTTTTCCAGGATAAAACGGACCAACTTCGTTGTGTAGTGCCAGCAAACAGAGCTTTGACGAACTGAAGTTGATTACAGAAACTAGATCAGAGGATTATTTTGAAGAAGAAGGAGTAATACAAGTAGAAAAAGTGAATTCTGTCTTGTTTTGGGCAGCGTATATATAGGCAACGAGGAGTGCATGTTCGCATGCATTAGTAACCATCAGAATAGGAAAGGTTGCGACCCTTTAACCACCCGGTTATTAATATGAGTACGTTGGGAATTCAAATGGTTGTACTCATTCAGCTAATAGACATTCCTTTCGAATTCTGGACTGAACGGACACATCTTTAAAATTCTGAGAAAAAATATTCTCATGTCAGTGCACTAGCCAAATCAGCAATCGTCGGCCATATCCAATCAAGAGACCCCAAGAGCCCCAAGGCCTAAGGCCCTTATCTTTGACATTTTAATGTATTATTATGTCTTGGCAAAGCCCACATCCTCGTATCATCCCTCTCCTTTCTATTTTACATAAGCCTATTTGGCTTCTAATATATTAGGAGAGATTGTGCTAATATTTCTATGATGTGAGACTTTAAATGTTGCTATCTCTTCTTCTTCTTCCCACTTTCCTCTTTCTTTGTTGATTCATTTCCAACATAAGTAAGCAAGGTAGGTTATTATGTTCTTAAGTCTAATAATATTCACGTATTGGTCTTCAGAACTTAACAAAATTGGTAGAACATGTTGTGGCTATTATTTATTCTGGACATGAATTCTTAGGTGATGTCGAACATAGATTACATAGAAATATCCCACTATGATGGTCATGCTTGATAACAAGAGAGATCCAATATTTTTTGGAAGGCCTAGTAGACTATGCAGAGCTTGGTTCCCTCACTAATTAAGTAATCCTTCTAGCTTCTCAAAGTCGCCAGATTTCTTTAATAATTTGGAAGCCCTCTTCAAAATTTCAAGGTTTTTTTAGCAATTAATTTTTTTCCTTTTTTTCTTTTGTCACATTTTCTGGTACATACTATCAACTTGGTTAAATAAAGAAAATGTCCATCTTTATTTCATTTTTGAACTATATACTGCTTGAGTAAATATGGTCATTTAAAGCGTGGTACCTGCCTCTTAAGTGAACTTCAAAATTGAACAGAGGTAGTTGGAAGTATCTTTTGTGAATTTACTCCTGATTTTTAAGTATTTTGGAATTGCTAAAAATAAAAGGCAACCTATTCGATATTAACTTAAATTATAATATGATGTAGCATTCGAATATTAATCATTGTGTTCTAATATTTCTACCAATTATGTGTCCTCAATCATAATTCTCTATAAAATACGTGGATTTTTATTTTTAGCATTTTTACAAGTTGATTCTACCTTATTTGACAATCAAATGATATGGAGCACAAAAATTGGATTTTTATCTCATTTTTCTTAAAAAGCCAGGATAATATTTAAGAGGATTTTGCATAAATAGTACTAAAATGCTCAATTCCCACATTTATATTTAATTATTTATATGTTACACTAGAAAAAGTAGCGATGCAGGTAATTACTATTGACATGGAGAAATGAAGCCAGGTAATTACTATTGATATGGGGTAATGAAGCCATGTCTATTAAAATGATTTTTTTGGTGAATAACATAATTGTCTTTGCCAAGTACAAACTATTTTGTATAGATGCTTCCTATACATTCATGTTATGTTTTAGTTAGGTCTGTTATTTTATTTGCAGTATTGACAAATTTTTTAAACATGCATATCCATGTTTTTAGATATGCTTTGTTGTTTGTGTGGGAAGCCACTTTTTAAACTATAGGGATCAGTGTGGCAATGAATAAGCTAGAAGTTAGCTCCTGAGAGGTTGGCTTGACAAATGCATTCATAGAATATGTGAATCTCTTGGGTAAACAACATGTTGCTGCACTAGGTCTAAAATAGGAGTACTAATCAAAGGCTTAAACGTCCCTAGACAAGCATAAGCTGGTGGCGCTATGAATGTGTACTGCGTGAGCTTTACCTTGTAGTTGTTTGGGTGTCTCAAAATTTTATGCATGTCTACGTGTGATTTCTTTTATTTTTTCAAAAAGTAAATATATATAACAAAAACAGAATCTAGCTGTTGACACACTTTTTTGTCAAACTTGTCACACGTCAAGTGTTCGGTGAGCGACGCGCTCAAGTGTTAAAAAACACAAAGCAGCTGGGTCGAAGTTGCGTCACAAACACAAATAGACCCGAAACCTCTATCAGATAGCCTAGTTCGGGCCCAATGAACTCTTAGGCAAACCGTTATCCGAGCCGAAGGCGAGCCGTGCTGCGAGCCGAAAGCCCAGATCTCCTCACTTCGGACCAGCAAAACCGGGATTCCCTCACTTCGCATTCGGGAACTTCGACTCCCTCGATATCACGATCTCGGCCCCCTTCCTTCATCAAATTCGTATCCCCGGTGAGGTGCGAATTTCGCACTAGCACCCCTCCACGGGGTGTGAAATTCCGCACCCCCCGGGGAGGTGCGAAATTCCTCAACCCCCGGGGAGGTGCGAAATCCCGCAGCCTCCGAGGAGGTGTGAAATTCCGCACCCCCCGGGGAGGTGCGAAATTCCGCATCCCCCGGGGAGGCGCGAAATTTTCGCACCTCTCGCCAGGGGGTGCGAATTTTCTGTATGGAGACCCTTTTTTGGCTTGAAATTAAGGGTTGTGGTCCCCATTTCCTACCTACTCCCACCTGACCTCCCTCCTATAAATACCCCAACCCTTGGCCTTCATTTGGATCCTTTTCCCTTAGAAGTTTTGGACCTTGAGAGCTCCAAACACTCATTAATGGCTTCCAACACCTTCACAATGGCCATTGGAGATGGCATGGATAATTAAAACATGACATGCATGTTTTCCATCAACACTTGAACATTAACAAGGACTGTTATGCTACTTTTGAACTTCATGGACATGAGCACTAAACTTGGGTATTATTGACCAAGTCAACGCTTCTCAACGAAGAAGAAGGGCAATTTGGTCAAAGTGTAGAACAAACATATATTTTGTTATTCTATTTAACACTTTGAACTTAGGTATTGTCCGAGCTTGTACAACTTTGTAATCGACAAAAGATATGATGAACGATGATTATAAAGTGGATGTAGGTGTTAGCGCCGAACCACTATAAAAGCTGTGTCTCCCCGCACTTACATTATTTACTGCGTATTTGGATAATTGTTCGCACATACACATTGGGTGTTGGCATGCGACAATTTTGCCCGTCAACATTTTGGCGCGCCTAGAAGGGGGACGCACAACTTCGACGTCTACATCGGATTAATTACTCGGATTTTCCCAACTATCATTGAAGCTCATGAAGCGACAAGTGATAAAGGAAGTCATGAACTTTCTTCTTTGAGGTTCCATCGAACTATGTCACTCGAGAAGACGTCGATGGAACGATCAAGAACCTCGCTACGGATTTAAACGCTCGACTCGAGCGACAAGAAGATGCTTTCAGTACCTTCCTCGCTCGTATCGAAGGTAGGATAAGGAACACTTCGAGGCCAACTGGCCATGCAGACATTAGTGGAACTAGCAACAACGTTCCTCCACCAGCAACTCGGGACCTAGGGGCAACCCTGTAAACTAATCAGCGGGCCGACGCCGCTCCTCTAAATGGTGTCGGTCTCGCTACACTCGGGGGAACCCCAAAACCCGACACCACTCCAACCCGTGACATTTTGATCGGACAAGTTGCGGGCTCCACTGTTGGTAACATTACTCAAGCGCCGGTGCGTGCAGCTTTGGATGATAGTGCTCCCAAAGTTCTGTGAGTTATGATCGCGCCCAACGTGGCCCCTCGAGTTGGAATCCAACTGGACTTTCTCCTCAATCAACCGATTCCCAACTTGGACTTGAACACTGGGGAAACCAGTGCTGCTTTGGACAGTCTAAATCAACTGCCCGCTTTTGGAAATGGTTCGGAGATCGCGGACGTCCTTCATCAGTTCACTCGAGGAGGTGTTCCTTTTATGGATATGGATTGCGTGACTCGCAGTCCACTTTGTTTGGATATCAGGAACTCCCGGAACCCATCTAATTTCAAGCTACCAATCATGGATCCTTATGATGGCCACAAGGACCCAATCGCTCACCTCATGAGATACACTCGACATATGGATGTTCTCTCAACTTCAAAAAATGTCATGGCCAAGTGCTTCTCGCTCTTCTTAACATACATTGCTGCAATGTGTTTTAGGCAGCTGGAGCCGGACTCCATTACTTCTTGGAATGCTTTGATTACCCGATTTGTGAAACAGTTTAGAGTCAACATAGCTCACCCAAAAAGCGTCATGAATCTCAACAGCATTAAACAGAAGACTGGCGAGACTCCCCGGAAGTTCTTGAAACGATTCAATGCTGCAGTCGCTTCAGTCGAAAGACCTAACCCCTCTATGGTTTTAATGGCCGTAGTATCTGGTGTTCTAGATAAATATGAATTCAGGACTTCGCTGCACCTGGACCCACCTAGGGATCTCGGGGAATTCTATTTTGAAGCTGAAAGGTTCCTTCGAGAAGAAGATGTGAAGGCCAACAATAGCAAGAAGGTTGTCGATGTTAATGCCGTTAAGGACGTGAAATATCCTGATTCTGGGAAAGCTAAAGATTCTTCTTAACAGCTTCCTTTGGGAATAATCGTAACAGCGCTAATAGGCAACATAGGTTCTCGACCTACTCGAAGCTTACTCACACTCGCGAGGAGATCTACCAGGAAGTTCACCTATTTCTCCCTTCAAAAAGCCTCCCGCTCGGGATCCCCCTCGACAACTAAGCAATCCCAGCCAATATTGTATATTTCATGAAACCGATAGTCACAATACAAACGAGTGCCGTCATCATAAGAATGCTATTGAAGAGCATGTTAGAAATGGAGAGCTGGCACTGTTTGTACGGACCCTTCAAGGGAATCAGGATAGGTCCGAGACCAACACCCGCCGCGGCATCATCATCAACTAAATCTCTCATTAGATCTGATGTCTATGGTCCAAGCCTCTCTAGCATCAGTATCTTATGGCTTTTCAGTCTTCTAGTCTTATTATGGTTTTCTATGGCTCTCAAATAATGCGCTTCTCACTTATGGCTTTCTCAATCTAGCTCTCTAAGCTCGGTTTTTTGGGCTTCAGCCCATGGTTTTGGCTTTAAGAGCTTTAGCTCTTTGGATGTATCCTTCCTTTTGGTTACTAATGAAAAGTATACTTTTATCGGCTTTGAATTGTGAATGGTTATGTTTGTTTACCCATGTAATTGGAACCGAAGAGATCCTAGGCATGCTCTTCACAAACAATAAAGTATTTGCTTTCCTTGATAAATGAATTTGGAATCGGAAAACGGCCAAGTCTGCTTACCCATGCATGGGGGCCAACCTGCTCCCTAGGCATGCTCTTTATGGACGACGAACCGTTGGTTTTCTTGTGGCTTTACTAAAAAATTCCTAACTTTTATAGCTTTAATAAAATTACTTCGCAAAGTAAGGAAGCTTACTCGTGAAGTATGAAATCAATAATAGGATTGCAAACTCTAATAAGTGTATGGCTATCTTTGCTTCCCGTCCTACTTCGACGAGACCGCCTCAACTCATGGCGAGTGCCGGATCATGCACGGTCCCAGTCGTTTAGATTAGTGGGTCGCCTTGTCAACGACATTGGATTAAATCGGGTGGACTTGTCCGTGACACAATAAAAATATCCACTCGTGGATTAGTGGCGAGTTTCGGATCTCGTACTATCCCGCTCGTTTGGATTAGTGGGTCGCCCTGTCCATAACCTTGGATTACATCGGGTGGACTTGTCAAGTGGCATGACAAGAACATCCACTCGCAGATTTGTGGTGAGCAACGGATCTTTTACGATCCTGCTCGTTTGGATTAGTGGGTCGCTTCGTCAACGACTTTGGTTTAGTGCGGGTGGACTTGTCTATGACACGACAAGAATATCCACTCGTGGGTTTATGACGAGCATCAGATCTTTTACAATCCTGCTCGTTTGGATTAGTGGGTCACCTTGTCAACGACCTTGGATTACATCGGGTGGGCTTGTCCATGACACAACAAGAATATCCACTCGTGACTATGTTGGCCTCTTGTCCTTCTTCGATAAGGTTGCCTTTACTCAACTTGCCATGGTTATTGGGCTCCTCCAATTTCTCGGATATTCTGGTTGACTTCATACAATCCCAAGCGATCGTGACTTTCTATTAATATGATCCCAAGCGATCGTGACTTTCTATTAATATGATCCCAATCACACGTCAAGTGTACGGTGAGCGACGGGCTCAAGCGTTAAAAAAACGAAGCAGTTGGGTCGAAGTTGCATTGCAAACACAAGGAGACCCGAAACCTTTATCATATGGCCTCATTCGGGCCCAATGAACTCTTAGGAAAACCGTTATTCGAGCCGAAGGCGAGCCGTGCTCCAAGCTGAAAGCCCACATTCATCCGATTTTCTCCATGTCGGAAGCCCAGATCCCCTCACGTCGGACCAACAAAACCGCAGATTCCCTCACTTCGCATTCGGGAACTTCGACTCCCTCGACAGCATGATCTCGACCCCCTTCCTTCATCAAATTTGTATCCCCCGGTGGGGTTCGAATTCCGCACTCCTTTAGGGGGTGTGAAATTCCGTACCCCTTCAGGCAGTGCGAATTCCGCACCCCCCGGGGAGGTGCCAAATTTCGCACCCCCCGGGGAGGGGCGAAATTCAGCACCCCCCGGGGAGGGGCAAAATTCCGCACCCACCAGGGAGGGGCGAAATTCCGCACCCCCCTGGGAGGGGCGAATTTCCGCACCCTCGGGGAGGTGCGAATTTTCGCACCCTCCGGGGAGGTGCGAATCCGCACCACCCCTCCCCCGGCGAGGTGCGAATTTCCGCACCCTCGGGGAGGTGCGAAATTCCTCACCCCTCGGGGAGGTGCAAAATTTTCGCACCCCTCACCAGGGGGTGCGAATTATTTGTATAGAGGCCCTTTTTTGGCTCGAAATTAAGGGTTGTGATCCCCATTTCCTACCTACTCCCACCTAACCCCCCTCCTATAAATACCCCAACCCTTGGCCTTCATTTGGATCATTTTCTCTTGGAATTTTTGGACCTTGAGAGCTCCAAACACTCATTAATGGCTTCCAACACCTTCACCATGGCTATTGGAGATGGCATGGATAATTAAAACATGGCATGCATGTTTTTCATCAACACTTGAACATTAACAAGAATTGTTATGCTACTTTTGAACTTCATGGACATGAGCACTAAACTTGGATATTGTTGACCAAGTCAACGCTTCTCAACAAAGAAGAAGAAGGGCAATTTGGTCCAAATGTAGAATAAACATATATTTTGTTATTTTATTGTCCGAGCTTGTACAACTTTGTAATTGACAAAAGATACGATGAATGATGATTATAAAGTGGATGTAGGTGTTAGCACCGAACCACTATAAAAGCTATGTCTCCCCGCACTTACATTATTTACTGGTTATTTGGATAATTGTTCACACAAACACATTGGGTGTTGGCATGCGACAATTTTTCCCGTCAACACTAGCCATTCTTCAACAGCTTACAAAAACAGATTATGTAAAATTGGATACATAATCCGTGTACTCACATAATCTAATAAAGAACCAAACAATAGATACACGCATAAAAACAAAAGGAACATGAACATAAGTGAATCCAAAAAAAGCGGACTATCAGCGTTACTAGCCAAAGCTGAAGTATACGCCAATGCTCTCACGAGTCCAATGAACTAGGACTGTGAACACGACAATCCCTATCGAAGCCAACAAATGCGAATCTCGAAATCAGAAAACAACCACATCCATGCATGAAGAAAATCCAGCTGATAGCTCTAACTATTCTATCAAAGATCCAACTTCAGCAAGCTCCAAAAATCTCATGTGGATGTCTGCCCACAAATAGGAGACCGATGGGAGACAAACATCCATCTAAGATAAATCTGGACCTGCGGCAGTAGCAAACAGCGTAAAATACAACGAGAGACATGGGGGATCGGTGCGGGGGGATGGGAGCAGGCTTTTAAATCTCCCCGAGATAACCGAGTTGAAAAATCCGAGATATTAGCCAAAATCCGAGATTTGGCAGCTAGTTTAGTTATAAGTGTTTCAAACATCGCCCGAGATAGCCGAGATATTTTTCCGAGATATTGGCCAAAATCTGAGATTTAAAACCTTGGATGGGAGAGGTGACAAGGGAAAGAAAATGAGAGAAGAGAAGGGGAAGCCGCCCGAGCTCACCCATCCTTGGAATGACTTCAACCGATCCCCGCCCCAGGAGTAGGCGGAGCTGCCTATACGGACAATAAACCCGCTAGCCTCCTAAAGCGAGTGCTAAGCACACCCTTAAAAGGCCTACCATGAAAAGAAAGGAATACATCGTTCCTTACCCTCCTAAAAATGGAGAGAGGATCCATAGGAATTTCATCAAAAATTACCGTATTCAGCGTGCACCATATGTGCCAGCAGATAAGGCAAGGTATAAGGCGAAAGAGGATCGAACGAAGAGATTTACCTAAGATGTCAGCCCACCAGTGTCTCAGTAAATCAGAAGAGGAAGTGACATTACTTTGGAGCCCAACAAGATTCCCGAAGTAATTCCATACAGCGGTAGCAGAGTAAATATGGAAAAACAGGTGAGTTGCGGAATCCATCTCACCTATCCCGCAACATCTACATGGAGACACGGTTGGGATGCCAATTCTTTGAAGACTCTCATCGAGGAGTAACCTGTCATGTAGGGTTCTCCACATAATAAGGAAACATTCGGAGGAATTCAAGCATCCCAAATAAAAAAGAAAATGTGAAGACGTAGGGATGGATTCTGGTCGAGCCCCATGCCGCTTGGACATACAATGGTCTGCCATCCTATCTAGCTCCAGCCACATGCGAGTCCGAAAAGGTTTTAACGGATTGCATGTGTTTCCATGTCCCACTTGCATGGGACGAGAAACTTGTGAAATGCACGCTCGAGAGCCGGTGGTATTTGGCGTGGAGGAACGTTGCCAACAAGGAATCTTTTGCCCCAAACCTTTCCCACAATTTACAAGCAAAGGCCGTACATACATCCTTTGGATTTTTAAGACCCAGACCCCCTTCACTTTTAGGAAGAGAAATGACGTCCCAATAAATCCAATGATGTCGATTAAAATTATCCTTTGAACCCTAGAAAAAGGATGCAGCCAAAGAGTTATAAAAGCAGAATAAGGAATTCATCGGAGTCATGGAAGCAAAGACATGTGAACCAGTAGAGTCCAATACAAACTTTATTAGCACCAGTCTTCCTGCCTAAGATAGGAGAGACACATTCAAGCGAATGATCTTTCCCCTTGCTTTGTCTGTCAAGGGATCGAAAATGGCGTTGAACTTCCTACCTCTGTATAGCACAATACTAAGTTAAAGCAATGGAAGAGAGCCGACCTTGAAACCGATTAGGCCTTCAATGCAAGAAGACATTACTAGAGACAAATCTAATGTTGGTGCGAAGCAGCGTTTAGCCGCATTTACGAGTTGGCCCGAACACCTCTTGTATTACTAAAGAGGCTTGGAAGACGACGAACAGAGCGATTGAATCCATTAGTGAATATAATAATATTGTTTGTGAAAGATAAGGAAGAGATAATTGGGCACCCACTAGGAATGTCAAACCTCTGGGTCTGATTTGCAATCGTTAGGGAATGCAATCCACAAATGAATGCCTCCGTAGCGATGATAAACAAGGAGACAAGGGGTCATCCTGATGAAGCCCCCTTTTATGCCTTAGAATACCTGTTAGCTGATCCTTTAATAATAATAGAGAACCAACAGCTGGAGATAAGTCTCCATACCAAATCGATAAGTGGTTCCTAGAAATCGAAATCCCTCAGAACCTTGATAACAAAAAACCAGGGCATACGGTCGTAGGCCTTCGCCATGTCAAACTTAACAACCAAATTAGAACCTCTAACCTTACGATCGATTTGGGAAACAAGCTCCTGGGCTAAAAGGATGTTGTCTGTTATCAAGCGACCTTTTACAAAACCAACCTGAGAAGACGAGATGATACACTCAAGAAACGGAGCTAGCCTAGTGGCCAGAACCTTTGAGATGACCTTGTTAGAGAATTTACACAAGCTGATAGGATGAAAATCAACGCAGGAATGAGGATTCTCACATTTGGAAATAAGCACCAGATTGGTGGAAGTCCATCCCGGAGGTAGGGTTCCACTTCTGAAGAAAAACCAAATAGCTACACAAAAATTTGCTTGGATAATCGGCCAAACACTACGGTAGAAGACCCCATTAAAACCGTTAGGCCCACTTGCACTATCCTTACTTAGTGCGAAAACGCAAGCACTTATCTCTTCCAAAGAAGGAGGTACAGCAAGGTCCGCATTCTCCAAAGGAAGTATCAAACTGGAAATGTAGGATAACAAGGTCTTTGTGTGGTTGATTCTGGAAAACGAAGGGGAAGATTGGGGTACTTTTGATGTAGCAGCCAAATATTTTGTTTTATACCAATGTAATTATACATACGCATGAAGACAATTATTCAGTCATAAGG
Organism: Allium sativum; assembly: GCA_030737875.1. NCBI lineage: Eukaryota > Viridiplantae > Streptophyta > Magnoliopsida > Asparagales > Amaryllidaceae > Allium > Allium sativum. The sequence continues at coordinate 841,948,201 of CM060919.1, read as the reverse complement.
CACATTTAAATATATTTAAGGTTATACTGTGTTGAAATTATGGCAATAACAAGAGAGTTTGTAGTAGTCATATAACAATTTTTTTTGTGTTTCTAGCTATAACTATTCACTTTAACAATTGATTATATGGGAATTTGTATGATAATTATGAAAATAGGTGCATTGAGTCATATGTAGTCGGTACAATTTTTAAATTAGTATTTTTTTGTCAAAGCCATCGGTTTTTTAGATGACTGCAAACACCTTTTATTATGACTAATAATAAAAAATTACAATATAGTAAAGGTGACTGAAGTTAGCAGTCAACTAATCGGTTTTTAAGATGGATTGTCCACCATATACGACATTTAATGCAGACCGTCCACATTATCTAACCTAGATTACAGTACAGGTGCTAGCAAATGTACTAGACTACTGTAAACTCCAGGAAGGAAGCAGTTGCATACTGAAAAAACATTAAATTACGTGAATAATATTACATAGTCAAGTGCTAAATGAATAACATCACAAACAAGAGGAGGACAGACCCATACCCAGCACCTCAAGCCACACAATTGCACAACTTCCATATTATAATATCACATGCTTTTGCAGGAAAGGTCGGAAGTGAATTAGCAACTGCAAAAATCCATCTCGAGCCCCACAAACTGAAGCACGATTTACATAAAAGAAATACCATGATAACATCGGGGTAAGAGCCCAAATGACCCATCATCCGACCATTATAGTAAGGGTGCGTTCTTAACGAACGTGAGCGTGGCATTTGAGCGTGCCATTTGAGCGTGGTACTGTAGCGAAGGGGAATTGTGTTTTTAGCGACGAACGGGGTATTTGAGCGTGGTATTTAATTGTTAAATTAATGATTTTGATTTGATTAAATTCTAATTGCATCAAACTATAACGACAACATATTTCATAACACGACCACTTTTTTCATAAAACATAAAAAACACAACGGCACTGGAATTAAAACAAATACATGAAAATCTACAATAAACGACGATGAGGTAATAAGTTCAACTCCGATGAAATAAAGACACATAAGCCCTCATCGCTAAGCTCCTGAGCAATATCAACATTCCGCTCATCGTTGCGAAATATCGTCAGAATCTCCCAAAGATCCACAGGCGTCCCCGATCTCCGAACAAGCTCCAAACAACGAGCAGCAAGCTGTCTCGTATGGTCGGTCACCCACGAGCTGGCACGCTCTGCCTGTCTGCGCCTAGAGGGCTGACCAGACGGTGGATCGCCCGAAGCCATCCAACCAGTATAGAAACTCGCGTTCCCGGGGGAGAAAGAACCAGCTGCTGCAGGCGCTGGTGGAGGTGCTGGTGCAGTAGGAGGCGCAACCTGAGGAATCGGATACGCACAAGTATCTTTCCGCAAACAACCCTCGAACATAATGTCCTGCTCTCGAAACTTCATCGGCGAGTGCTTCCTAAATTTTCTGAATCGTCTACCACCGCCGGTACTCCAAAATTCATCAGGACCGTCTAGATAATCGAACTCCTCATTCCATACACCCCCAGGTGTTCTAAGCAGCGTGTCCCAATTACGAAAAGCTCGCTTCATGTTGTCCCATTTGTTTTTAATCTGGTTTTCTGTGAACTCCAGATTAAAACGGTTGTTCATTGTTGCGTAGAACCCACTGACGCTTGTATTGCGCTCCGTTATGAACTCAACGCAGACATCTATGAAAGCGGACTCCCGGTCGTCTGTCCAATTCGCAAAAGGCTGCGAGGTAGCAGTGGTGGAAGCAATCTGCGTAAACAAAAAAAAAAGTTAAAAAAAAATCGAAATTGCTCAAAAAATTCGAAATAAGGAGTAAAAGGGGAGAGGTTTCGGGTTGGAATGAGGAGGAAGGGGGGGGTTCGTTCTTATAGCCAGTGAATCGTACGTTGGAAAATTAACCGTTGGCGTCGGACGCCAACAGTTACTTTTCCAACGTTCGAGAATCGTGGAACCTGAAAGGGGTAAAATGTGCTCGCGTCGGACGAAAAAAAAAAATGAGCGTGCCAAATTTTGGCTGCGAACGCACCCTAAGTATAGAGATGGAGGAAATATATGACACCTAGAATCCACCAGAAAGAATGTCAAAGCAACACCAGTTTGAAGAAGCCAAAGTCGAAAGTTGAAGCAGCAAACTCACAACATACCATAAGCACCAGAGTATAACATAAACTGAACTGCTATACCATGAAAAGTAGCACAGGCAGTCACCAACTTGAACTATGCTACGATCAGTGCTAGGCACATTGTATATAGCATACGTTTAAGTCAACGACAAGGCCATGGGAACTAATTACAGTAAAAGCAGATAGAAATATCATGCCGCCCATCAGTTATCCTCGGACATTCATCCAAGAACAACTAATAGAAACATAGCAAAAAACATCCATAAAGATAGCTCCCAGAACCAATATTCAGAGAGGACTAACCAGGCACCTCCAGAGACAACAAACTCAACCAACAAGCCAATTCTGTAAACCAAGAAAAAAACAAGACGAACTATAACATCAAACATAGAATAACCAGAAGCCAAAAGAACCGTCACTAGCCAAAGTCGAAATCTGAATCAATTAAGCTTGAAAGAGTTACTGCACACCTTGTAGACTCCACGTCATCGTCATATCTCTTCCAAATGTGAAAACTTTCAGTTGAATTACTTGCAATAGCAACCGGTTTCCTGGAATAGATCTAACGCATGGAAAAGAAGAATTTGCAGAAGCAATTACTGATGGAAGAGAGTTAGGGAGACGAGGCGAATGAAATGGGAAAATGGATCTCAGAGCAATTCGTGGCAAAGCTTAGATCTGACGAAGACAAACAGGTAAGCAGTGGGAAAACACATGTGGTGAAATCAAGGGATTGAGGAGGCAAGAAGATTGAGTACGGCGAAGAGTGAAGAAGCGATTTTGAAGAGGAAGGAAAGGCGTGAATAGGAAAAAAGAGGGATGGAGGAAAACCCTTGTCACCATTTACGTTTCCTAAATCATGTTAAATTAGTATTTATATTATACCATGTGTTCTTATTTCGTACAAATCATGATATTCAGCTTTAGTACGAAAGATATTTGTTATTGTCACTGATAATTTCCACTTCTATCAAACAATTTGATATATACAACTAACTATTTTATTGTATTCCTTACTTCACTATCACTATAATATCTTCACTGTTTTTTTACTAAAAAGCCTTTCTTAAGATAAACAAACAGTAGTAAATTATGAATAAAAATTATGCGTACATCACTATACATGACAATTACATGTAAACAAATAGACAAGTACAATATTATCCATTATTCCATGTTATTTAATCATCATGCATTGCACAGGAGATAACAACAATATGGGTGGTAACGTTAAATTAATAAATAGAGGAAATGTTCAACATAAGAAAGAGAGAATGATACGCTCTTAAACATTACATCATTCATGATAGTCTCACACTTCTAGCCTTCGAAATTACCCGTATGCATAGCACGGGTCACCCACTAGTATAGCATAGATAGGGCTTGTCAGCTATCAAATTATAATTCATATAATATAGTGTAGATAATCCTATATATGTGGCGCATGCATAAGTACAGTGCCAGTCCGACTATGTTGGTGCCTAGGCATGATTTGTGAAAACAAGGTGATAAAATAAAAAACTTGGGTAAGTATTAGCAAAGAGAGCCGAACTTTGGTCATTTTAGAATCGAACCAAACTACACATCAGTGCACCAAATAGCGCTTGCTTTCTTCTTATCAAATAAACTATATTTTAAAATCATGTTATCCCACCTGCTATCCTCTCCACCACTTCTGGCGAGTTGCCCTAAGCGGAAGTCTTTCTCGACTTTTCCCTTGGACCAGCCCTGCATAAGTAGAGGCTTTTCTTCTTTTATATCTTATTCATTAAGAGGAAATTTTCGCAAATTATTTGCTTCTATAAATAACGATATCATTTCTATTGGAAATGAATGAGCAAGAGAAAGACGAATTTGGGAAGAAGAAGATATAGCAAACCAAAATCCCACATCATCAAAATATAAATACACACCCCTCTTATATATTACAAGCCAATAGGCTTATGTAAAATTAAAAAAAGAGTGCTAGAGGAATGTGGGCTAGGCCTTAATACAATAATATATTAGAGTGTCAAAGATTGGACCTTGGTACTCTTAGAGTTTCTTGATTGAATGTGTAACAACAAGAATTCTACGTATCTGAAGGTCGTAAAATTTTTTTTTTTTTTTCCTGAGGGTTGGATCATTCTCATATTTTAATTTGTTGCTTATGAGGATGTGAGACATGTCCATAATTTTTACCAATTTTGTTTGTGACCATTTTTGCCCCAATCGATCTTGTATAGGGCATAAAATTTGACTCAGGTTGAATTAGGAACTAAAACCTGTGCCATTGGAAAGGAAATGTGTTTTCCTTTTCGTAGAGTGGTCACATAAATGTTTTAACTTAACTAAGATGGATTCGTTGATCGATATATCCCAAACTGCTTTTATTAAAGGAAGAAACATTTTGGATGGTGCTGCGTTGGTTGGCGAAGTGATTTCTCATTGTGATAGATTTGACGTCCCTTGTGCTATCCTTAAGCTGGACTTCGCCAAAGCTTTTGACACAGTTGACTGGCGATTTATGATTGAAGTGCTGAAGGCAAGTGGCTTCCCCACCAAGTGGGTTGAATGGATTTCCATGATTCTTTCATCAAGTAGATCCAACATTTGTGTTAATGGAGTTGCTGGCTCTTCCATCCATTCTATGCGTGGACTGAGACAGGGCGATCCACTTTCCCCTCTCCTTTTTGATTTGGCGGCAGATGTTTTTTCCAAAATTCTGAAGCTGGGTTGTGCAGAGGGGATTATTAGCGGTTTTGGCAGTGACCATGTGGTTGGGGGCATCAATTCTTTGCAATATGTTGATGACACCATCATATTCAGTAAACCTGACTGTAAATTCCTTGCTGCACTTAAATTTATTCTTTATGCTTTTGAAAGTTTATCCGGCTTAAAAATTAACTTTCATAAGAGCAGTGTTTACACGTTGGGTTGTAGTGATGATTTACGCAGGTCATGTGCTGAAATGTTTAATTGCAAGGCTGAAGTTTTTCCTTTGAATTATCTGGGTATGTGCATTCGCCCCAAGAAATTAATGAAGAAAGACTGGCAGCACTTGATCGAAAAGGTGGACACTAGACTGGCGAGGTGGAAAGGCAACTCATTATCCAGAGCTGGTCGTCTTGTGCTTGTCAATTCTGTCTGTCGTCGATTCCACTGTACTGGATGTCCTTCTATCACTTTCCCAGTTGGGTGGTGGAGAAGATTGACGCAATTCGTCGTAACTTTTTCTGGACTGGTTCTAAAGAGACGAAGAAGCTAAGCTGTTTGATATCTTGGAACCAAGTATGCAAATCTAAAGAGCAAGGGGGACTTGATGTTATAAACTTAAAGACAATGAATTCGGCTCTTCTTTGTAAGTGGTTGTGGTTTATGATTTCTGACAAGCACGCTTTATGGAAGGAGTGGATCATTAGTACATATTACAATGGTAATTTTGGTTGGAACACTGATTTTTCAAGATGCTCTTTGTTTTGGCGCAATGTCATGGTCCATGCACAGTGGATGAAGTTGGGTACTAAGATTGTGGTGAAGAATGGACACAACACATCATTTTGGTTGGATAGCTGGCTAATTAATGTCCCTTTGAGTGTGGAGTTTCCAGAGCTTTATGGTATTGCTTGCAACAAAAACTTCACTGTTAGAGAGATGTATGATAATGATTCAGCGGGTTTCAAATGGAGATTGAATTTCTCAAGACTTGTGGCTGGTAATGCATTGATTCAGCTATGCAGTTTGTTCGATTTGCTTGAAGCGGTGAGTTTGAATAATGAGCGGGATGGTTTTATTTGGATGCTGGAGGGGGAAAGGAAGTTGTTTAGTGTTCGTAGCATCTATAAGTTATTCAATTTTGCTGGGGTTAAGAGGTTGGGGTTCGAGCATATGTGGCGGTTCAAAATCCCTGACAAAGTCAAAATTCATATGTGGGTCGTGATACATAGTAGATTGAATACGGTTAACAGAATTCGTCAGAGAGGAGTGCATGTTATGGATGGCTGTGTTTTTTGTGGTCATGAATACGAGGACTACCATCATCTATTTTTGGCTTGTGACTTTGCTTTTTATATTTGGACAAAATGTTTGGTTGCGCTTTACCTTGACTTGCACTGGAGTGATTTCATTGCTGACCAATTTGTTTTTTGGCATTCAATTTACCCGACCTTGCATGCCTCTCATGATAGTCTTCTTTTTGCTTTGTTGAACTTTGCTTACACTTGGTTGCTTTGGCATGAACGAAACTCTAGAAAATTTAACCGCAAATTGAAAGCTCCTAACAGTATTATTTATTCTATCCTTAATTTTGTCTATGACTGGGCAGGCATGGAACGCAAAAGACATGTTGAGAGCATTGCAGACCGAGTTCGTAAGAGGGGGCGGATCACTGGTCCATATGATTGACGATGATGCTCACTGGATCACTAGCCTTTTGATGTTTTACTGTTATGTTTAATGCTATGTAATGTTAATTATGATGTATGGTTTCTTTTTGTATGGCCGCATGTAGCGATGACCTGTTTTGCTGTTTTGGTTGTACATATGTTGTAAATATACGCACTGGTTACTTGACGAATGATATATATTTTAGGCGTGAATCATGTTGATTCACTACCTTTTACTTCAAAAAAATAAATGTATTAACTTAGCGGTTTGAGAGAAACTGCTGTATTAAGGTTTAACAGTTAGTTGTTCAGGTTTATAAAGCCATAATGGGATGGTTTGGAGAGGCCCATTAGTGGGCTGGTGGAAGGCTATAAATACGGGGTGGGAGGTATGGGAAATAGTTTACTTTTTCCATTCTCTCATTTGGAAGAGCCAAGTGATCCTCCATTCCTCAATTCCCTCATCCTTTCCACCATTGGAGCTTAGAGAATCGAAGGTCTACACCATTTGGATCTAGATCAACCTCATTCCAAGTGGGAGTTCATCAAATTGTAGAGTCTGGATCGAATCCTTCACTGTCTGGAATCCTATTTCATTGCTTGTAGCTTGTTTTGGAGAATTTGTGAAAGATATGCATCTCTCACACGGATTCAATCAAGTATATGAATGTTTGATCATGTTTTTCATCAAATTCAAGTGTTTCTCGGAGATCTATACCATGGTAAACCTATTTTCATTTGAATCACTCTAGGATCTAATTTAGCAAATTTTAAACTGGTAATTTTTATTCCATTTCATGTGTTTATGTAGGTTAGATCCATCGTTTTGCTCATATGTTCATTTATCATGATTTTGGTGAAATTGTATAATTGTGGAGATAATTGTCATATTCATGTTATTAGTTACTTCATAACATGTCTATGGTTGTATTGAATGAATCGGCTTTGTCGATATTACCTCTTGGCGGAGTTTTGGTTGAATTTCTGGTGGGAATTGAGAGGGGTTGGAGCTGGTCGGTTTCGTGCACCTCTGATCGGTCAACTTCATACCGATCGGTCGTGTGAGAAGGATTGGATCGAACGGTCGAAGTCCATATCTAAGGGAAACAAGTCAGAATTTGGGTCGGTCTGAAGCTGTTTGGGTCGGGTCAGTCTCAGCGTGGTGGGTTGGTCGGGTCTCGAGAGGAAGAGTTGGACCTGTCAATCGCAAGATAAGGAGGAGTAGAAGTTGGATCGGTCTCGAGTATCTTGTGGTCGGTCTGTCATCATTTCACAAGTTAGGTCGGCCATGATTTCTGAAGAGCAATGGTCGGTCTTGTGCTTCTCTTGGTCGATCGTTCAGTGGGAAATACCAGGGTTCGGGTCGGTCGGCTCTGAAGCAATGGGTCGGTCAGATCAATTACTACCTGGGGTACTCAAGTGATCGGATCGGTCAGGTAGGAAGGGGGTCGGTCTTGAGAAGGGTTGGCTTCAAGTGGGGTCGGTAGGTCATGTTTTCGGGCATGGGTCGGTCGACTGGGGTAGTGAAAAGTTTCTAGCAGCGCCTTTAAACGATGTAGTTGATGGCATAGATGCTATTGTTTGTTTCCATAGTAAATAAGAAGTGATGCTACGGATTGTGTCGGACCTTATAATGATACTATTTGGTTCGGGATAGGTGATGACTTCGAAGTGAATTCACTAGGGAATGACGAAGTTAGGTGATTTGTTCGTCGGATGTGACGAATGTGGAGACGACTCAAGGATATATTGAGTTCGTGTGAAATGGTTTCTCAAAAGTGTTCTGAGTATATGGATAGTCGCAAGTGATGACGACTAGAGATGCAAAGGCCGAGAAATTATCGTTGTCGAAGGTTCTAGCGGGCTCAGAGCAGGGGTACAATTGAAGACCGGATGTAGGTCGAGTACCCTGGGCGTCGTGTATGGCTCACACATGCGTTGTGTATAGTGTGTGGGTTTTACTGGAACTGGGGCATAGTGTATGGTCCTTGACTATTGATGACAAATTTTTTAGCCAATCATACGACTAATGATGGTTTTAAAGCAAGGTTGGCGGTGATAGCCAGAGTCAGTCGTGGATGTTTGATTGCTTGGTTGCTTTGTTTGTACCCTCTCATGTAGATTTTCCGATGTTGAAGGAGATATTCCTTGGGTGCTTGTATGATTTGGTTTCGGCCTCTAGGGCTTGTGTTTTAGTAATGTTGAGTTCGATTAGGGCGATTTATGTGACATATAAATAATTGTTATGATGATGGTTGAGTTGCTATTGCCATGTTTGATTGCTTGTTCTGGTTTCCATGGCTAAATTGTTATTACTTTGGATGTTTTGGATCGTAAAGGTTTTCACTATCAAGTGTGGGGAAGGCAGGTGTGGGTTCTTCTCTGGAGTTAGGTATATTAGTTCATTTGTTTACCCATTCTCATATACTTTACTGATGATGCGTGTTAGATGTTTTATCGCTCACTAATATTATTTTCTCACTCAAGGTTTTGTGTTTCCCTCTTATTACCTTGGGTTGTTCATTCGTTTGTTTAGATGGGCAGACTAGGTGGCAGGTGACTGGTGAAAAGCTTAGTGAGGATGTTGTTGTTGTTCGGAGGCGAGAAGGAGGCTAGCGTACTAATTACTATATAGTATTTGGATTTCCACTGTTTGCTATTTTTTTCTGAGCGCTGTAGTGAGGTAAATTTGTATAAGCACTACTGTTGTAATCCATGAGTATGAATTTCACTTTCTAGTTGTTTTGAAAGTTTGGCGTTTTCTTGCTTCACTATTAATACCTGTTGTATATGTTCTATTATACTTTATCCTTGCGCTATAATTTTACGTTAGGTTCCGCATGTGATTCAAAATTGACGATCATCCATAGCTGTCGTGTACACCTTTCAGCGCATTATTCGTCTTGTTTAGTGTAGAGTTGTGGTCGGTTGTCACATTTGGTATCAGAGCTCTGGTTTACGATTTTAGCCAAAGTTTGAAGACGTAATTATGTATGAGATACGTATTTGCAGATTTATGTTGGATGCTTACTATATATATTAGCATATATAGTAGTAGCAGTTGTACTCCTTTAGCAGTTTTTCTTGAAAGTGGCTAATTATTCTAAATTGCAGATTTAGAATGAGTAGATGAACATCAAGACACACTGCTAGTGAAGCTAATACTGAAGGGGGAAATGGCGGTGAACTAGATTAACCTGCCATGTTTGAAGCCATGATGGAGGCATTCATGCGAAGGGTGCCCGCTCCAGTGGCAGCTACGGTAGATATAGGAGTTTAGTTGCCGAGGGTTGTGGATATTGCGAATCTATGTAAGGACTTTACATCTCTAGGGGAAAGCCATTCAAAGGAACTGAGCCAGCTGAAGAGGTTCTGTATCTTTGGAGACTTGGGGTTAGAAGATGCAACCAAAAGGAAGCTTGCATCAAGGTAGCTGCAAGGCAGGGCCATTAAATGGTGGAATACAGTTACACTTGAGACTCCAGAGGATGAGATTTCACGGAAACAATTCCAAGCTAAGTTTGAAGCAAAGTTTATCTCCACAGCCCAGAAGTCTTCCCTATTCAAGAGATTTATGGAATTGAAGCAAAATGGTCGCCTTGTGCTGGACTACATTTCTAACTTTGAAACCTTGTCCAGATATGCTCGTTCATACATTGATACTCCTTACCAGAAGAACAAGAAGTTTGTCATGGGTCTGGATACATATATTTGGAGGCCGCTTGTGGATCATCTTGATAATCCATTTGAGAAGATTGGGGAGAAGGCTGTTCGCCATGAGAGCTTGTTTTCGAAAGAGGAAGTTATTGTTGTTGCATCCAAAGAAGCTCCAAAGCCATAGCAGGGTGGTATAATAAGAAAAGGAAGCAGCAGCAGTAGCAGAAAGGAAAGGATGGCCAGAAGAAGCAGTAGGGAGAGGTGATTTTCTTTAACTGTTGGCAGAAGGGAAATTTCTCTAGTGTGTGCAAGAATCCCAAAGCTAAGAAAAAATGCTTCATGTGTGGAAGTGTGGGCATGAGAAGAAAGACTGTCCAGAATAAGCTAAGGGCAAACAAGTTGTGAAGGCATATGCTTTGGAAGCCGTGCCATCTTCTTCAGGAGCTCCTATGTAACACCCCGAATTTTCTATTAACACTAAAGTTGCTAAAATATTAATAAGTGTGTAAGAGAGGGGATGTATCTAATATGAATATAAAAAATATTAATAAGTGTGTAAGAGAGGGGATGTATCTAATATGAATATAAAAATATTAATAAGTGTGTGAGAGAGGGGATGTATCTAATATGTATATAAAAACAATAATAAGTAAAGGGGGATGTATCTAATATGTACATTGTAGAAAATATATATATATTTAGGACATGAATAGAAGTTTATTAATATGCTGAATGTTTGCTGAGTCACTTCTGACTCATTGCTGAGTCAACAAGATAAACCCCATCTTGTCTGAACGGCTGCGGTTATTTCTAGGTTAAATCTAATGGCCTAAATGAATTCTAAAATCTATAAATAAGTGGGTAGACCCTAGACCTAAATCACTTGTAAAATTAGAGAAGCTACCGTCATGCAGCTGCCATGGAGTTCAGCATAGCCGTCACAAACTAAGAAGAGGAAGCCTAATCATCTACAACTAAATCTACACAAATCAAATCAAAAGATCTCTCTTTCTCTAATTCTTTTCTTTTGTTGGTGAGTATGATGATTCTCACAAGACTATTACAAACTAATTTGACTCAGTTATGAATGGATCACAAGAAAGTGATGTGATTTGTAATTGTAAATTCTATATATTGTGGATCTCTTATTATGTTATTATGTTGTCGTATGATGTAAATTATATATGCTATGTCATGCTATGTTGTAAATTCTCTTATGCTATGTCGTGCTACGTTGAGAATCATGTCAAGCTATGTTATACTATCATACTATGCCATGTTATAAATCATGCTATATTATGTTGAAAAATCATGATGTTGTTTGATCATGCTTAAAGTTATGTTTTTTTCTTAATTTAAATGGATCTTGTTTATGGGAATTTGCCTATTAGGTTAGGTGTACCCATAAACTTGAAACTATAATTAAATAAAACTTGATTATGGGAATTTGCCTATTGAGTTAGGTGTACCCATATAAAACCATGTTGTTAAAAAATTTAGATGATGTTGATTCACACATGTTCATATGTAAGTTTATGAAAATTGATTGAGATTACATTAGGTGAATTTTGAACAAGTTGACACCTTTAGGTCCATGACATGTATAATCTATGCAAGTTGGACATATGCAAGTTTCACCCCTTATTATGATTCATTTGGTCACATATACATGTTGTTATTATGATAATCTCTTTTATGCTATGAGTTAGGCTATTCGAGTCTAACATATATTTTGCGAATAAACGTTCAAACGTGGGGTAGGGGTAATATTAGGAATTAATAAATTGGGTGCAATTTTGTAAGATTTTGCATACCATGAATGGATTTCCATAATTGAGTCAATTATGGACATTGTTAAAAATTGGAAGTAATTAATAATTCAAGTAGGGAATTATTAAAATTGGGGGAAAGTGGATTATTATTAATAATCAATGCTTAGGACACGAGGTTGGACCCGTTTGTGATGTAAACCTGCCCGGACCCGCCCGGCAAATCCAGTAGTCACAAATGTCGGCCCAATGTGAGAGGTCCTAGGCCCAAACTAAAGCATAACAGTTGTAAAGACACGAGGTTAGACTCTTTTATGGTGTAAGACTGCCCGGACCCGCCCGGCAAATCCAGCTGCCATAAATGCCAGTCTAATGTGAGAGGTCTTTATGAGGTTATGGCCTTAATGAACTAAGAAATACTTAACCAGATAATCATGTAAGGTGGGACATGGGGGTTAAGTAGGTGCCTTGGGTGGCATGAGGAATCTGGTGGTTGCCTTTAGAGGCATTTGAAATACGATTAGACTTAACCAAACACACATGTAAATGAACATGACTAAGTGGGTTAAGTGGGATGGACTAATGGGGACAAGCTTAGGTGGAATGCTTGTGGTAAATAGTGGGGGCCCATTTCAACCAGTATCCCAAAACGTATCTTTGTGGGCTCGACCCAAGTCGAGGACGGGACACGCATACTGGGTTTGACTATAAGAGGCCAAAACAGGGAGCGGTGGCAACGCAAGTCCAACGGGTTTCATATGCGTGTGTGGACCCGGGCTGGTAGGTAAGACGTTGTTGCATCGTGTAGGTATAAGCCGTGCATGTCCGTTGTATCAGGTTGCCACTTTAGGGGAGTGATACACCCCACTGTGGGGCCAGCACGGGTATCTACGAGTTAGGGAGCCAATCGAATAATGGGAAGTAGGGTACACCTAGTGGAGATAGGGGCAGGCGGCACCTATGTAGTCAGCTAGGGGTACGTAAAGCCATTGGGAAAGTTTCTAAGTGAAGCTAAGTGGGATGAATCTTTAGGGTGACTGGTGTGGTGCAGTATAGTGTTTATCCTTTAGTATTTAGGAGCGCCTATAACGTTGCCTTTAGCGATTGTCTATGTCCTTAATCTGCTCTTCATAGACATTTTCTTGTTTTCCAGCTTATGCCTTAGTCCAGTTATTTTGGTAATAGTATTGTAGAATTATCATATTCACCAGACTTTATGTCTGACCCCCTCTTTTCCATCCTTTTTCTCCCTTCAGGTCCGCAGGTTGGGCCAAGTTCTAGTGGAGTCTAGTTGGATCGCTTATCTTCTGGAAAGCTTGGACTGCTGAAGTAAAGTCCAGCTTGTTATCTTTCTTTTTAATGGCTATTCATGTAATGGGATTATGTACTTGTTTTATCAAGATAGATATTGTACTTGACATTGAATATGGTGTTATGATGTAATCAAACATGTTTTGACTTCTGCTACAATGAAATAAAGTTTTTGAATTTCCAAGTACTATTTTATATCTGTCTTGTTGTAATTTTACTATTCTATATTCACTTAAAACCTCCATGGAAGTTAATGCATTCCCTTTGTGAGTGACATTAATGGACGTGGGGTGTTACACGTGGTATCAGAGCATAAGGTTACCAGAACAGATAAATTTTTTTTTTTTTAGAAAAATATTTTTTTTTCTAAAGTATTTTTGGAAGAAGTGCTTTCAAAAAAAAAAAAAAACATGATATTTAAAGAGAGTTTTTATGAAAAACATAATCCCAAATAGCCACATCCTTATCTTTATCTTTCGAATTCTCCATTTTGAATCTTTCCTTTTTCGTTTCAGCATGGCTGAAGATCTTAATCTCCCAGAAGGTGTGACGATTCCAGGGTGGTTTAGGAGATACTTGGAGGCTAGGGCCACCACTGCAGGCCCAGCGGATACTCCTCCACCCCTAGTTGCACCCATTCCTCCTCCTCTTCCTCCTCCTCCTCGTGTTGACACTTTTGCAAAGACGTGCAAGGAATTCAAGGCTATGGGAGGGAAAACTTTTCAAGGGACTGAGACGTTTGTGGAGGCCAGAGATTGGCTTAAGGAGACTGAGGAATTGTTGGATATCTTTGAAGTGGAAGATGGGAGGAAAGTCCGTTTAGCTGCTTGGTTAATGAAGGGAGAGGCCTCGTTTTGGTGGGAGGTCACTAACGGGGAACGTCCAGTTGATTCATGGGCGGATTTCAGACGAAGGTTTGAGGCAAAGTTTCTTTCAAGGGCAGAGGAGAACTTAAATATGGAAAAATTCCTGGCACTAAAGCAAGGGAGCTCATCAGTAAAGGAATATGTCAATAAATTTAATCAGTTAGCAAGGTTTGGCTTGGAGTTGGTGAACACGCCAGAGAAGAAAGCTTTGAGGTTCGTTAGAGGCTTGAATGAACCGTTGCAAGGGTTGGCTATGACCCACATCCCTATGGGAGCCACCTTTGAAAAGCTAGTAGAAATGGCACTTATGCATGAGGATAAGGCAGTTGAAAAGAAAGGGGATCAGAAGAAACCCCAACAGCAAAATAAGAAGGGTGGTAAAAACAATAATGGCAAAGGGAAGAAGAAATGCTTCAATTGTGGGACGCCTGGCCATCTCAGCAAAGATTGTAGAAAGAAAAAGAAGACTGGTTGTTTTCATTGTGGAGATGCGGGACATTTAGTGAAGGACTGTCCAAAGAAGGGGCAGAGGGCAGGGTCTACCTCGGGAGGACAGGTGCAGGCTCTTATGGCACCAGGGCAGGCAAGGGGGCAAGTTCAGGCTATTGCGGCCCCACCGCTGCAAGAAAGAGGTAGAACAATTTCTGTTGAAAGCTTAGTTTTTCTGTTTGATCATCATGTCCGTACCTTATTTGATTCTGGCGCATCTCATTCGTTTATCTCTGCATCATTAGTTGAATCACTGCACTTGAACACCAGTTTAGTAGAGGATCCCTTGGTCGTTTCAAATCCAATTGGGGGTTCGGCTCATTTGACCATGATATGTTTGGATTTGAAAATCTCTATACTTAGCGTTGAATTTAGATGTGATGCTTATGTATTGGGCTTCACGGGCTATGGGCTAATTTTAGGAATGGATTGGTTGTCTAGAAATAGGGCCATTCTTGATTGTGAAAGGAGAGTAGTTAGGCTTGTGACTCGCCTTGGTAATGCTCTCGACATCTTTTGTAATCCCATAAATTCCGTTATGCTAAGTTATCTTGAATCGCTTGACGCGTCTGTAGAGAACCTGCGATCGGTAGAAGTGGTCCGGGAATATCCGGATGTGTTTGAGGAGGTGAAGGGCTTACCTCCAAAGCGGGAGATAGACTTTCGAATTTATCTTGTGGATAATGCTAAACCCGTATCTTTGCCAGTGCGCCACATGGCTCCTCGTGAAAGGAGGGAACTCAATAAGCAAGTAAAGGAGTTGCTTGAGAAGGGGTTCATAAGACGTAGTATATCGGAGTGGGGTGCTCCAGTAGTTTTTGCCACAAAGGCGGATGGGTCTCTTAGACTTTGTATGGACTATAGAGAACTAAACAAGCTTACTAAAAAGAACCGACACCCACTGCCGAGGATTGAAGATCTCTTTGATCAGTTAGTTGGCGCCTCAGTGTTTTCGCAGTTGGACTTAGCCACTGGCTTTCATCAACTGAGAGTGGCTGAGGATAGTATAGATAAGACTGCTTTTAGGACTCCTGACGGATTCTATGAATGGCTAGTGATGCCCTTTGGTTTGACAAACGCCCCTGCATATTTTGTTGATTTGATGAGTAGGGTGTTTAGGGAATACCTTAACAAATTCGTGGTAGTCTTTGTGGATGACATCTTAGTCTTTTCTAAGAATAAAGAAGAGCACTCCCTACATCTTAGGGAAGTGTTGGAAACCCTTCGAGCGCATAACCTTAAGGCAAAATTTTCTAAGTGTCACTTCTGGAGGGAGGAAGTACGGTTCTTAGGGCACGTGGTTTCCAAAGAAGGGATAGCAGTGGATCCCGCAAAGGTGGTGGCCATCCAAGATTGGAAGGTCCCTAAAAATGCAACCGAAGTAAGAAGTTTCTTGGGGTTGGCTGGCTATTATAGGAAGTTTATCAAAGACTTCGCAAAAATATCGGCTCCATTAACACGGTTAACGAAGAAGAACCTGGTTTTTACGTGGGACAAAGATTGCGATGATGCGTTCCAACGTTTAAAGAGAGCCTTAACTTCAGCCCCAGTCTTAGTGCTGCCAGACGGGAATAAACCGTTTACCATCTATACTGATGCTTGTGGGACGGGACTTGGCGCGGTCCTCATGCAAGAGGGAAGAGTAATAACCTATGGTGGAAGGCAGTTGAGGGTTCATGAAAAGAATTATCCCACGCATGACTTAGAGCTAGCCGCAATTGTTTTCGCGCTTAAGTCTTGGCGTCACTATCTTCTTGGTGAGAAATTCGAACTGTTCACTGACCACAAATCATTAAAATACTTATTCTCTCAGAAGGATTTGAATTTAAGGCAGCAACGGTGGATGGAATTCTTAGCCTCCTACGATTTTGAAATAGCATATACCCCGGGCAAGGGTAATGTGGCGGCAGACGCCTTAAGTAGGAAAAGGTTGTCCTTGAGTCCGTTGTTTGTTGAACGACAAAGCTTAGAATTCATCTCTATGTTTGACTTTAGACCCTCCGTTGACTTAGTACCCGGTCTGTTAGCATCCTTGGAGGTTAGACCTACACTTCTAGGACGGGTTGGTGAGGCACAGCGAGACGACCCACAGTTGGTTGAGATAGTAGAAAAGCTCAAAGGGGGGGAGTCGTCAAGCCATCTTCGTAGGTATACCCTAGACGATAAGGGTTGGTTACGAAGGGATAATAGACTTTGTGTACCACAAGACGAAGACTTAAGGAAGGCCATTCTTGATGATGCTCATCGCTCAAAAATGACCATTCATCCCGGCGGGGATAAGATGTACAAAGATATGAAGCGGGTTTTCTTTTGGGCCGGTATGAATAAGGATGTGGCCGAGTATGTCGCTAGATGCTTGGTGTGCCAACGAGTTAAAGCAGAACAAAAGAAACCCGGTGGGTTGCTTCACCTATTAGAAGTTCCACTATGGAAATGGGAAAGCATCTCAATGGATTTTGTGGATGGATTACCAAGATCAAGGAAGGGTAACACGGGGATTTGGGTTATAGTAGATAGACTTACTAAAAGCGCCCATTTTATCCCCGTGAAAAGTAAGAGGACTGCTCCGTGGTTGGCTTCTGTATACATTAAGGAGATAGTTCGTTTGCACGGTATTCCTTCTAGTATAGCAAGCGACTGTGACCCCATCTTTACTAGCGAATTTTGGAAGAGTTTACAAGAGGCGGTAGGGACTCAGCTATGTTTGAGCACCGCATATCATCCTCAGACAGACGGCCAGACCGAGAGGGTGAATCGCATTCTAGAGGATCTTTTAAGGCTTTGTATCCTAGACTTTGGGGGTACATGGGAAGAGCACCTTCCGTTAGTAGAATTCGCATATAATAATAGCTTTCAGTCTAGTATTGGCATGGCACCTTTCGAAGCTCTTTACGGAAGGACTTGCCGTTCGCCTACATGTTGGTGGGAATCTACCGATAAAATCCTACTTGGGCCCGATATGGTTAGGGAAACCTCGGAGAAGATTGAGTTGATTCGAAGGAGGATGAAAGCAGCACAAGATAGGCAAAAATCGTATGCTGATAAGAGGAGGACAGATCTTGAGTTTGACATTGGGGACATGGTTTTTATCAAAGTATCTCCGTTACAGAATGTTGTTCGCTTTGGGTCCGTGGGGAAATTAGCACCAAGGTTTGTAGGGCCGTTTCCTGTAAAAGACAGGATTGGGAAGATGGCATATAGGGTGGAGTTGCCTGAGAAACTTAGTGGAGTACACGACGTATTCCATGTATCACATTTGAGGAAGTGTTTGCACAAGACCGCGGAGGTGGTAGAGCTGAGCTTGCTTGAAGAGGTGGAAATAGAGCGTGATGCAACAATTAGACGAGCTCCTACATGCATTCTTGGGTCGGAGATCAAAAAGTTGAGGAATCGAGAGGTCAGACTGGTTAAAGTGCAATGGGGAGATGATGAGAGCAACGCAACTTGGGAGACAGAAGAGAAGATGCGTTCGTTGTACCCTTTTCTTTTTGAGGGTATGTCTTTTAATTTCTCCTTTATCGCTTAGCTTATCTTATCTTATCTTTAGTATGTCCTCTCATTAGTATCTTTGACCTTTAGTTAGGATAATCCTATGGTTGAAACATGTGTTTGAGACATGTTATGTATGATGGATGCAAAATGGATGCAAGTGTTTGCTAGTGGTTGCTCGTGGATGCATATATACACACACTTTAGGCACTAGATCGGATCAGTCACTACATATTGCATATTGCATATATATATGGATGTATTTAGTAAAATGGATGAACGATGGTTGTATTATCATGTGGATGCTGCATTCAGATGATGGTTGTGCACGCATATAGAACTATTATGTAGCATTAAGAATCTTTTGCATACATAATGGATGCATGGCACGATCATAGTTGCATTAAGGAGGTCAACTGAATCAGTGGACCGCCTGATTTTGCATTAGATACGGACATATACACACACTGTGCATTTAAACATGAAAGCATTAGAAGTCTGTAAGGACAATGGATGCCTGTGTATGATGGATGAGTAGATGGACGTTTGGATGGTAGGATATACATTCTTCCAGACTTGAAGATTTCGGGGACGAAATCCTAAAAGGAGGGGAGAATGTAACACCCCGAATTTTCTATTAACACTAAAGTTGCTAAAATATTAATAAGTGTGTAAGAGAGGGGATGTATCTAATATGAATATAAAAAATATTAATAAGTGTGTAAGAGAGGGGATGTATCTAATATGAATATAAAAATATTAATAAGTGTGTGAGAGAGGGGATGTATCTAATATGTATATAAAAACAATAATAAGTAAAGGGGGATGTATCTAATATGTACATTGTAGAAAATATATATATATTTAGGACATGAATAGAAGTTTATTAATATGCTGAGTGTTTGCTGAGTCACTTCTGACTCATTGCTGAGTCAACAAGATAAACCCCATCTTGTCTGAACGGCTGCGGTTATTTCTAGGTTAAATCTAATGGCCTAAATGAATTCTAAAATCTATAAATAAGTGGGTAGACCCTAGACCTAAATCACTTGTAAAATTAGAGAAGCTACCGTCATGCAGCTGCCATGGAGTTCAGCATAGCCGTCACAAACTAAGAAGAGGAAGCCTAATCATCTACAACTAAATCTACACAAATCAAATCAAAAGATCTCTCTTTCTCTAATTCTTTTCTTTTGTTAGTGAGTATGATGATTCTCACAAGACTATTACAAACTAATTTGACTCAGTTATGAATGGATCACAAGAAAGTGATGTAATTTGTAATTGTAAATTCTATATATTGTGGATCTCTTATTATGTTATTATGTTGTCGTATGATGTAAATTATATATGCTATGTCATGCTATGTTGTAAATTCTCTTATGCTATGTCGTGCTATGTTGAGAATCATGTCAAGCTATGTTATACTATCATATTATGCCATGTTATAAATCATGCTATATTATGTTGAAAAATCATGATGTTGTTGGATCATGCTTAAAGTTATGTTTTTTTCTTAATTTAAATGGATCTTGTTTATGGGAATTTGCCTATTAGGTTAGGTGTACCCATAAACTTGAAACTATAATTAAATAAAACTTGATTATGGGAATTTGCCTATTGAGTTAGGTGTACCCATATAAAACCATGTTGTTAAAAAAATTAGATGATGTTGATTCACACATGTTCATATGTAAGTTTATGAAAATTGATTGAGATTATATTAGGTGAATTTTGAACAAGTTGACACCTTTAGGTCCATGACATGTATAATCTATGCAAGTTGGACATATGCAAGTTTCACCCCTTATTATGATTCATTTGGTCACATATACATGTTTTTATTATGATAATCTCTTTTATGCTATGAGTTAGGCTATTCGAGTCTAACATATATTTTGCGAATAAACGTTCAAACGTGGGGTAGGGGTAATATTAGGAATTAATAAATTGGGTGCAATTTTGTAAGATTTTGCATACCATGAATGGATGTCCATAATTGAGTCAATTATGGACATTGTTAAAAATTGGAAGTAATTAATAATTCAAGTAGGGAATTATTAAAATTGGGGGAAAGTGGATTATTATTAATAATCAATGCTTAGGACACGAGGTTGGACCCGTTGTGATGTAAACCTGCCCGGACCCGCCCGGCAAATCCAGTAGTCACAAATGTCGGCCCAATGTGAGAGGTCCTAGGCCCAAACTAAAGCATAACAGTTGTAAAGACACGAGGTTAGACTCTTTTATGGTGTAAGACTGCCCGGACCCGCCCGGCAAATCCAGCTGCCATAAATGCCAGTCTAATGTGAGAGGTCTTTATGAGGTTATGGCCTTAATGAACTAAGAAATACTTAACCAGATAATCATGTAAGGTGGGACATGGGGGTTAAGTAGGTGCCTTGGGTGGCATGAGGAATCTGGTGGTTGCCTTTAGAGGCATTTGAAATACGATTAGACTTAACCAAACACACATGTAAATGAACATGACTAAGTGGGTTAAGTGGGATGGACTAATGGGGACAAGCTTAGGTGGAATGCTTGTGGTAAATAGTGGGGGCCCATTTCAACCAGTATCCCAAAACGTATCTTTGTGGGCTCAACCCAAGTCGAGGACGGGACACGCATACTGGGTTTGACTATAAGAGGCCAAAACAGGGAGCGGTGGCAACGCAAGTCCAACGGGTTTCATATGCGTGTGTGGACCCGGGCTGGTAGGTAAGACGTTGTTGCATCGTGTAGGTATAAGCCGTGCATGTCCGTTGTATCAGGTTGCCACTTTAGGGGAGTGATACACCCCACTGTGGGGCCAGCACGGGTATCTACGAGTTAGGGAGCCGATCGAATAATGGGAAGTAGGGTACACCTAGTGGAGATAGGGGCAGACGGCACCTATGTAGTCAGCTAGGGGTACGTAAAGCCATTGGGAAAGTTTCTAAGTGAAGCTAAGTGGGATGAATCTTTAGGGTGACTGGTGTGGTGCAGTATAGTGTTTATCCTTTAGTATTTAGGAGCGCCTATAACGTTGCCTTTAGCGATTGTCTATGTCCTTAATCTGCTCTTCATAGACATTTTCTTGTTTTCCAGCTTATGCCTTAGTCCAGTTATTTTGGTAATAGTATTGTAGAATTATCATATTCACCAGACTTTATGTCTGACCCCCTCTTTTCCATCCTTTTTCTCCCTTCAGGTCCGCAGGTTGGGCCAAGTTCTAGTGGAGTCTAGTTGGATCGCTTATCTTCTGGAAAGCTTGGACTGCTGAAGTAAAGTCCAGCTTGTTATCTTTCTTTTTAATGGCTATTCATGTAATGGGATTATGTACTTGTTTTATCAAGATAGATATTGTACTTGACATTGAATATGGTGTTATGATGTAATCAAACATGTTTTGACTTCTGCTACAATGAAATAAAGTTTTTGAATTTCCAAGTACTATTTTATATCTGTCTTGTTGTAATTTTACTGTTCTATATTCACTTAAAACCTCCATGGAAGTTAATGCATTCCCTTTGTGAGTGACATTAATGGACGTGGGGTGTTACATCCTACTTTAGAGGAGAAGGAAAAGAGTGTCGCTGTTCAAGGTACTCTTTCTGTCTGAGGTGTCTCAGTTCGAGTTTTGTTTGATACTGGAGCATAACATTCATTCATTTGCAATGAGCTTTTGTATCGCTTGGGTTTGGAACTCGAGATTTGCAATAAACCTTTCGTAGTGACTAATCCAGTTGGGGGTTCATCTAATCTTTGCATGATTTGTCATGGTCTAGTGTTGTCGAGTCATGGTTGCTCTTTAGTGTGTGATTGCTTTGTTCTTAACTTCGCTGGGTTTGGGATCATCTTAGGCATGGATTGGCTCAAGAGGTATGCGGCAAGGGTGAATTGCGAGAAGCTAGAGGTGAGAAGCTAGACCAGCCGTTATGCCTCTTAGGCGGATGGCACCTAAGGAACAACAAGAGTTGGAGGTGCAAGTTCGTGACCTTTTGGGAAAAGGATTCATTCGGAGAAGAGTTTCTGAAAGAGGTGCGCCTATCATGTTTGCAACCAAGGCAGATGGGTCGTTGAGATTTTGTGTGGACTATCGTGAGCTGAACAAGGTGACCAAAAAAACAAGTACCCATTGCCTAGGATAGATGACTTATTCTATCATCTTTACGAGGCTAAAGTGTTTTCTTAGATGGATTTGGTAACGGAATTTCACCAGTTAAGGGTAGAAAAGGAAAGTGTTTCGGAAGGCTGCTTTTAGAACACCATCAGGTTTCTTCGAATGGTTGGTAATGCCATTCGGGTTGACTAATGCGCCAGCGTATTTTGTGGATCTTATGAATAGGGTTTTCAAAGATCAGTTGAACAAGTTCGTGCTTGTGTTCGTGGATGATATTGTGGTTTATTTTCAGAATGAGGAAGAGCACAAGACGCACTTGCAAGTTGTGTTGGAAATCTTGCGAAAGCATCAGCTGAGAGCTAAGTTTTTGAAGTGTCACTTCTGTAAGAGTAAAGTGAGGTTCTTAGGCCATGCTGTTTCTAGAAATGGGATAGCGATTGACCCCGCTAAAGTGGCAGCGATCCAGGACTGCGATAGACCTAAGAATGCGATGGATGGGAGAAGTTTCCTTGGGTTGTCTAGTTATTACCGACGGTTTATCAACGATTTCTCAAAGATAGCTGCACTGTTAATAGGATTAACATAGAAAAGCCAAGTGTTCACATGGGATGCAAAGTGTGAACAAGCATTTGAAATCCTGAAAGAGAGAATGATGAGTGCTCCTGTGTTGACCATTCCAAGTGAGAATGTAGAGATGGTTGTGTATACCGATGCATGTAGTACTGGACTTGGGGCAGTGCTAATGAAGAAAGATAAGGTTGTGGCCTACGCGAGTCGACAACTCAAACCGCATGAAAGGAATTATCCAACTCATGATTTAGAGTTGGCATCGATTGTGTTTGCTCTGAAGATATGGAGACATTACCTGTTGGGAGTTCGATTCGAGTTGTTTACAGATCACAAGTCATTGAAGTATCTGTTCTCCCAAAAGGATTTGAATCTTCGGCAGCAATGGTGGTTAGAGTTTCTGGCATCATATGATTTTGATATAGCTTATACTCTTGGTAAAGGTAACACAGTTGCAGATGTGTTGAATCGAAGACACGCAAGTTTGGGAGCGATGTTTTCGAATGGAAGAGCCTCGAGTATTTGGCAAGGTTCAATTTCAGGCCAAGGTGCGAATTGGAACCTGAAATGTTGGCAAGCTTATCGGTTAGACCTACTCTTATTGAAAGGATTGGCAATAGCCAAAAGTAAGATGTGAAGCTTGTCGAGCTTATCCTCAAGCTAGAACCAGAGGATAAAGAGTTCGAAGTCGATAGAGAAGGTTGCCTTCGAAACCAAGGACAACTAGTGGTTTCTGATATCGATGGATTAAGAAAAGGGAATGTTATCACTCGAAGTTGACGATTCATCCTGGTGGTAATAAGACGTATCAGGGAAGGAAGCGAGTCTACTACAGGGAGGTGATGAAGCGGGATATTGGAAAGTTCATTTCCAAGTACATGAACTATCTGTTGGTGAAAGCTGAACAAAAGAAGCCAAGCAAATTGCTTCAGCCATTGGAAGATCCTACGTGGAAGTGGGAGCAACTATCAATGGATTTTATCGATTGACTACCTAGAACCAGGGCAGGAAATGAAGGGATTTGGGTCATCGTGGATCGCTTGACCAAAAGTGCAAGATTCATTCTTGTCAAATCAAGTAGGACGACATCGAAGTTGGATGAACTTTTTGTGAAATGGATAGTTCGATTCCACGGTATCCCAAAGAGCATAGTGAGTGATCGAGATCCATTGTTCACAAGCGCATTTTGGAAGAGTATGGAAGAAGCTTTGGGAACCGAGTTGTGTTTAAGTACGGCTTGTCATCCCCAAATTGATGGTCAAACCGAGAGGGTTAACCGAGTGTTGGAAAATCTCCTAAGAGCTTGTGTATTGGATTTTGGGGGATCATAGGAAGACCATCCACATCTAGTTGAGTTTGCGTATAATAATAGCTACCAGTCTAGTATTGGGATAGCAGCATACGAGGCCTTATACGATAGGCCGTGTAATCCTCCAGCTTATTGGCTAGAAACTTGAGACAAGTTGATACTTGGGGCAGAGATGATTAGAGAGACCTCATATTGTATCAAGATCGTTCGACAAAGAAAGAAGGCAACCCAATATCGTTAGAAGAGTTATGTTTATAAGTGTCGAAAGGATTTGGAATTCGACGTAGGCGATATGGTTTTCGTGAAGATTTCACCATAGAAGCATGTTGTTCCATTCGGAAATAAAGAGAAGTTATCTCCAAGGTTTGTTGGATTGTTTCCGATAGTCGAGCGAATTGGGAAGCTCGCATATAGACTGGAGTTACCCGAGAGGATGTCGAGTGTGCATAATGTGTTGCATGTGTCGTTTCTATGGAATTTCGTGCATGATTCGAATGTGGTGGTATCTCCAGAGGAGTATGAAGACCCAGAAGTAGAGACTGTAGTTGCGAGACCTCGTAAGCCGCTTTATGTTGTGGGGAATGACACAAGACAGCTTAGGAGAAAGACAGTTAAGTTAGTCAAGGTACAATAGAGTGAGGATGGCGACAATTGTACGTGGGAGACGAAAGATAGCATGAAGGCGACCCATCGGGAACTCTTCGTCGGTACGATCCGTTAGAATCGTACCGCCTTACATCATTGTAACTTGTGATATGGTTGTTTAGAATTCCGCATGCTAGGATAGGGCTATGGATGTATGGTCTGATGGTTGCTAGTTTGGATGATAGAATTGGCTGCACACGAGTGATAGGCATGCAGAATTGTTGTAGTTGCTTGTGTTTGTTGGAATTTCGGGGGTGAAATTCCTAAGGAGGGAGAATGTAACAGCACGCATTATACGTATCAGAAGGTCGTAAAATATTTTTATTTTATTCTCTAAGGGTTGGATCATTCTCATATTTTTATATGTTGCTTATGGGGATGTGAGACATGTCCATAATTTTTACTAATTTTTTTTGTGACCATTTTGCCCATGTCGGTCTTGTACAAGGCATAATTTTTGACTCCGATCGAATTAGGAATTGAAACTTGGGCCATTGGAAAGGAAATGATGTTTCCCTTTTCATAGAGTGGTCATATTAAAGTTTTGACTCAGCGGGAGGAATCGTTGTTTTAAGGTTTAACAGTTGGTTGTTCAGGTTTATAAGGCCATAATGGGATGCTTTGGAGAGGCACATTAGTGGGTTGGTGGAAGGCTATAAATAGGGGGTGAGAGGTATGGATAATAGTTTACTTTCTCCATTCTCTCATTTGGAAGAGCCAAGGGATCCACCATTCCTCCATTCCTTCATCCTTTCAACCATTGGATCTTAGAGAATCGAAGATCTATACCATTTAGAGATAGATCAACCTCATTTCAAGTGGGAGTTCATCAAATTGTAGAGTCCGAATCGAATCCTTCGCTGTTTGGAATCCTATTTCATTGCTTTTAGCTTGTTTAGGAGTAGTGGTGAGTGATATGCATCTCTCACACGAATTCGATCAAATATATGAGTGTTTGATCATGTTTTTCATCAAATTCGAATGTTTGTTATAGATCTATACCATGGTAAGCCTTTTTTCATATGAATCACTCTAGGACCTAATTTAGCAAGTTTAAACCGGTAAGTCTTATGCCATTTCTTGTGCTTATGTAAGTTAGATCCATCGTTTTGCTCATACGTTCATTTATCATGATTTTGGTGAAATTGTATAATTATGGTGATAATCGTCAAATTCATGTTACTAGTGACTTCATAACATGTCTATGGTTGTATTCAATGTATCGGCTTCGTCGATATTATCGCTCGGTGGAGTTTTGGTTGAATTTCAAGTGGGAATTGTGAGCGATTGGAGCTGGTTGGTTTCGTGCACCTCTGGTCAGTCGGCTTCATACTGGTCGGTCATTCACGAAGGATTGGATTGGACGGTCGGAGTCAATGTCTTGGGAAACAATTCAGAATTTGGGTAGATCTCAGCGTTGTGGGTTGGTCGGGTCTCTAGAGAAAGAGCTGGACCGGTCACTCGCGAGATGAGGAAGAGTAGTTGGATCGGTCTCGAGTATCTTGTGGTCGATCGTTCATCATTTCATGAGTTGGATCGAAATTGATTTCTAAAGAGGAAGGGTCGATCTTGTGCTTCTCGTGGTCGGTCGGTCAGTGGGAAATACCAGGGTTCGGGTTTGTCATCTCTGAAGCAATGGGTCGGTCGGATCAATTACTACCTGGTGCACTCAAGTGATCGGGTCGGTCAGGTAGGAAAGGGGGCGGTCTGAAGAGGGGTGGGATTCAGGTGGGTTCAATCGGTCATGTTTTCTAGCATGGGTCGATCGGCAGGGGTAGTGAAGAGTTTTTAGCAACACCTTTAAATGTTGTAGTCGATGGAATAGATGCTATAGTTTGTTTCCATAGCAAATAATACGTGATGCTATGGATTGTGTCGGACCTTATAATAATACTATTTGGTTCGGAATAGGTGATGACTTCAAAGTGAATTCATTAGGGAATGATGAAGTGAGGTGATTTGTTCGTCGGATGTGACGAATGTGGAGAAGACTCAAGTATTGAGTTCGTATGAAATGGTTGCTCAAAAGTTTTCTGAGCATATGGATAGTCGCAAGTGATGACGACTAGAGATGCGAAGGCCGAGGAATTATCGTTGTCGTAGGTTCTAGCAGGCTCAGAGCAGGGGTACAATTGAAGACCGATTGTAGGTCGAGTGCCCTGGGCATCATGTATGGCCTATACACGTGTTGTGTATAGCTGTGAGGTTTTGCTAGAACCGGGGCATCGTGTATGGTCCTTGACAATTCACGGAAAATTGTTTAGCCATGCTGGAGAGTGGAGTTTTGATGACAACAATCTTATTTCAATTATCATTGATTATAAAATATATGCTAACACTTTTTGTATAGAGTATATATATATATGTGTGTGTGTGTGTGTGTGTGGTATATATATGTGTGCGGGAATTATATACAGGAAATATTACTGAAGACTGTACAGTTATAAAGATGATAGAGATTCAAATATCAGAGAAATTTCAAGACTCATGAGTAATCAAGATTTCAAGAGTTCAAGATTAATATAGTTATAGAGTTTAGATTTTGTAAGACACTAAATAGTACTCCAGGTCAAACTCTAATTCTAATTCTAATTTTCAAATTCAAATTCTGATTTTCAATTCTATCCTCAATCCTCTCTATTTTATTTTTCTATTTGTTTATGTTTTTCTTTGTTTTTCAAACTTAACTTTTATATTTATATTTTATATTTTAATACTTTATATTTATATAGTTTAAAAACTTATAAAATTATAAATATGTTTATATGATTTAAAATTATGTTTTCGTTTATTTTTCTAGTTTATAATATTAATTTATATCATTATATTTTAATTCAAGAATTTCCATAATTATATTCATATAAAAAAGATTTGAAATTTTTTCAAAATTTAAATTTTCAAAGGAGTATGTCGACATAACAAAAACTCTGTGTCGACATATAACTGTCAAGTATTCCAATTTTGAATGGAAGTGTTTTTTCACTATTTGAAACGATTCAGAACCGTTGCAACCTTTTATACTCTATAAAAAGGGGTTAAAACCGATTTTTTATCATCTCTTCTTCTCTAACTTCATCCTCTTCCTCTACACCATTTTTCTTAATCATTTTTATGGTTTTCACACATACTCTGCCAAATTCAATTCTGTTTTGATCAAACTTCTTCTCTCTACATTCTCTACTCTCTGAATCAAGTGCTATTGAAGAGTTATAGGGCTGTTTGTAATTGCTTGGGTTGAACAAACCTTGTTAGTGTTGAATCAAAGAGGAATCAGTGTGTCCTTGTAGCCGTGAAATCAAGGAAATAGGAGTCTGTGTGTCCTTGTTGAGCCGTGAAATCAAGGAATAGGAGTCGGTGTCTCCTTGTTGAGCCGTGAAATCAAGAAGGTGGTATTTGACTATTGGAAATAGTAATAAGACTCTACGCAATCCAGCATTGTGCGGGAGTGGACGTAGGAGCAACCTGAACCAGTATAAAATCCAATGTGTTCTTTCCTTTTTTGCATCTTTATTTCTGTTTATTTTGCATTTGTGTTTGAATATGTGTTTGTGGGGTTTGATTCATCCCGTAGTTCACTCTAATTTTAGATTTTTTTTTATTCTTACAAACACTATTCACCCCCCCCTCTAGTGTTTGCTTTGCCTTAACGATCCATTCCGCATTCCCTAACAATTGGTATCAGAGCAAGGTCTTTCTAAAAGATTATAATTTGGTTTTTGAAATATTGGTAAAATGGCAAATTTTGGAATCTCTAAAAACACCAGTATCAATTCATGCATTGCATCAATGTTAAAAGAGTCTACATATATTGATGTTAAAGAAGCATATGATCTGCTGAAATATTGTTCAATATAGAAAAGGATGAGTTCTATGACTTTTGAAAATTCAAAAGTTGAAAAGATGGGTAAAATGGCTATTGGCAATTCAAATTCTGAAAAGGTGGCTATTGGAAATTAAAATCTTGAACTGGTGTGTTACATGGCTATTGAAAATTCAAATTCTGGAAAGCAATTGGTGGAATTTAAAAAGGACAAATGGATACTGGATAGTGGCTGTTCGAGACATATGTCTGGAAATCCATAACTACTCAATCATCTAAAGTATGAAGATGGTGGATTGGTGAAAATCGGAGATAATTCTAAAGGATATATCATTGGAATCGGTAATGTCGGTAATTCTGGAACTTCTACTATTTCTGATGGTTTATTAATTAGGAATTTAAAACACAATTTACAAAGTATAAGTCAACTTTGTGATAAAGGTTATAAAATAAATATTGAAAAGAATAAATGTTTCTTACAAGATAGGAATTCAAAAGTTGTATTCGAAGGAGATAGAAAGAACAATATCTATATATTAAGTATGAAAATCTCCAACGATAATTTATGTCTTATGTCCAATATAAGTGATCCATGGATCTGACATAAAAGATTCGGTCATACAAATTTCCAACATATTTCTAAAATTTCTAAATTAGATTCAGTTAGAGGATTACCCAAAATGAAATTTAAAGTTAATAACTTATGTGATGCTTGTT
The DNA here is from genome assembly GCA_030737875.1 of Allium sativum. NCBI lineage: Eukaryota > Viridiplantae > Streptophyta > Magnoliopsida > Asparagales > Amaryllidaceae > Allium > Allium sativum. The sequence continues at coordinate 841,918,961 of CM060919.1, read as the reverse complement.
AATTCAGAAAACTAAAGAAGAGTTCATTTAAATCAAAAGAAGAAATTGCTACTTCAAAACCATCAGAGTTAATATACGTGAATTTATTTTGTTCATCCCAAGTTCAATCAATAAATCATAACATATATGTGTATGCAATAGTTGACGATTTTTATAGATTCACTTGGACTTTATTTCTTAAAAATAAAAGTGATGCTTTCGATCAATTTAATACCTTTTCTAAAAGAATTCAAAATTTATTATCATTAAAAATTAAAATAATACGTAGTGATCATGGCCGAGAATTCGAAAATGAGAATTTTGAAAAAATACTATAATAAAAAAGTGATAACTCGCAATTTTTCAATTCCAAGAACTCCTCAACAAAATGTAGTAGTTGAATGTAAAAATAGAACGATACAAGAATGTGCAAGAACTATGTTATCCGATAGTAATTTACCAAGGAATTTTTGGGTTGAGGCAGTCGTAGCAACTTGTTATATTATTAATAGAATTTCAATTAGACCTTTAACTCATAAAACTCCATATGAACTTTTATATAAAAAGAAAGCAAAAGTATCATATTTTAAAATATTTGGAAGTAAATGTTTCATACTTAATACAAAGGATAATTTAGACAAATTTGATTCAAAATCCGATAAAGGAATTTTTATTGGATATTCAGAAAGAAGCAAGGCCTATAGAGTTTTCAAAACTCGAACCAATACTATAGAAGAAATAATAAACATGTCTTTTGATGAAAACTATTAAAGTATAACTAAAAACAATGAAGACGATTGTGAAAATGAAATTAATGAAATAAATTATGAAAATAATCAACCAAATAAAAGAATTAGATTACTTAGAGACCATTCTATAAAAAATATCTTAGGAGATATTGTATCTGTTGTTAGAACTCGTAATCAATTAAATAATATGAGTAATACTGCATTTATATCAACTATTAAACCCAAAAATCCAAAGAAAGCTTCTTCCGATGATTCATGGATACTTGCTATGCAAGAAGAACTGAACCAGTTTACTAGGAATGAAGTATGGGAACTTGTTCCTAGACCAGAGGATAAAACAATAATAGGAAACAAATGGGTCTATAAAAATAAAATGAATGAACACGGTGAGGTAGTAAGAAATAAGTCACGACTAGTAGCACGAGGTTATACTCAAGAAGAAGGAATGGATTATGATGAGACTTTTTCCCCCGTAGCAAGACTAGAGGCTATTAGAATTTTACTAGCTTTGCAAACTATAATAATTTCAAATTATATCAAATGGATTTCAAAAGTGCATTTATAAATGGATTTGTCAAAGAAGACGTACATGTAGAGCAACCACCCCTATTTGAAGGTGAAAAATTACCAGATCACGTATATAAACTGAAGAAAGCGTTATATGGATTAAAACAGGCTCCTAGGGCTTGGTACGATAGATTACGAAATTATTTATTACAATCAAAATTTGAAATAGGTAACTTAGATAATACTTTGTTTATCAAGAAAAATACAAAGATATACAACTAGTACAAATATATATTGATGATATAATCTTTGGGTCAACAAATGAAAAAATGAAAAAAGAATTTTCGGATATTATGACCAAAGAATTTGAAATGAGTCATATGGGAGAATTATCATTCTTCTTAGGTTTACAAATTCGACAATTAAAGAATGGAATATTCATTAATCAAGAGAAATATACAAGAGATTTAATTAATAAATATAATATAACAACAACAAATGGAAGACCAACACCTACGGCAACTAATATTGCTTTAAGTAAAGATGACACATCAAATGACGCTGATCAAAAACTATATAGAGGAATGATAGGATCATTATTATATATAACCGCTAGTAGACCAGATATAATGCATAGTGTATGTATCTATGCAAGATATCAATCACAACCTAAGGAAACTCATTTAACAGTCGTAAAACGTATTCTGAGGTATGTAAAGCATACATCATATTTTGGATTATTTTATTCTAAGAATGATTCAATCGATTTAATTTCGTACTGTGACGTTGACTATGCGGGATGTAAACTCGATCGTAAAAGTACTAGTGGAACATGTCACTTCCTAGAACATTCCCTTGTATCATGGTTTAGTAAAAAACAAAATACTGTATCTTTGTCAACAACTGAAGTAGAATATATATCTGTTTCTTTGGTGTGTTCACAAGTAATATAAATGCAACAAACTTTAAATGATTTTTGTTTAAGTATAAATAAATAACTTATATATTGCGATAATACAAGTGCTATAAATATCTCTAAAAATCCTACTCATCATTCTAGAACTAAACGTATTGATGTGCGACATCATTTCTGAGAAATAATGTAAGTAAAGAAAATATTTCACTTGAATTTATAGAAGCAGATAAACAAATAACAGATATATTAACTAAACCATTAAATGAAGCAACATTCACTAAATTTAGGACTTAGGAGAGAATTAGGTATATGTTCATTAAGTGAGTTAGAATAATTAAATAATATTATATACAATAAAATTAGGAATCAAAATAATTGAATTTAAAACAGGACTATGTCGACATAAATTTTCTGGTATGTCGACATATTACTTCCAAAAATTTAAAATTAACTCCCCACCAAAAATTAGTTATTTCAACTATTTATATCTTTTGATTCGACTTTTCTTCTTCATTTTCATTCTTCTTCTCTATAAAAACTCTAAATTAAAAATTACAATGGCTACCGATAATCCAAATACACAAAACAACTCTGATTCATATGCTGGACCATCCGAGGGTCCATTTCAATGATCTACACTTTCTAGAGTGATCAAAATCAAAGAAAAAATTAAGTATGTGACACCCCACCTCCGTTAAGGTCACTCACAAAGGGAATGCCTTAATTTTGATGGAGCGTTTATTGTGTATAGAACAGGAAAGTAAACAAGACAGATAAATATATTGGTACTTGGAAAACAAAAACCACTTTTATTGCAGCGGAGAAATAGTTTGGTTACATCACATCCAAAAACAACTACAAAACCAAATACACTTATTTTCCATCTTGACAAGTAAGTTCTGAGTAAAATAAAAGACATAACCCCAACATAAAATAGCCATAAATAAGATAGACTGAACTTTACTTCAGCGATCCAAGCAACTTCCAAAAAGAGAGAGATAAAACTGTCCAAATCAAGCTCCACTAGTGCTAGTCCCACCCTAAGCCCCTGGAGGGGGGGGGAAGGAAGGAAAGAGGTGGAAACAAAGGGGGTCAGACATAAAGTATGGCGAGTGCAATAACTTTAACAATATAATCATTAAGTAACTAGGATAAGGCATAAGCTGGAAAATAAGGAAATGACTGTGAACCAATGGGCATTTCAGAGAAAACAAAGGAATAAGATGAACAAAGATAACATTAAAGGCGCACCTAATCATTATAAGATAATTACTACATTGCACTACACCAAACACCCTAAAAGTTGATCCCGCTTACCAAACTTAATAATGATAATGGTAGTTTCGTATACCCCTAACTGCCTTCATAGGTGTCGCCTACCCCTATCTCCACTAGGTGTACCTACTACCCTCATTTGATCGGCTCTCTAACTCGTAGATACCCGTGTTGGCCGCACAGTGGGGTGTATCACTCCCCAAAGTGGCAACTCGATACCACTAAAAATGCACGGCTTATACCTACACGATGCAACGTCTTTCCTACAAGCCCGGGGCCACACACGCACATGACACCGTTGGACTTGCGTTGCCACCGCTAACCCGTTTTGACCTCTTACAATCAAACCCAGTACGCGTGTCCCATCCTCGACTTGGGTCGAGCCCACAAAGATACTTAATGGGTTACTGGTTTGAAAAGGGCCCACATGCATGACACAAGCTTTCCACCTATGCTTGGTCCCCTCTAAGGTTTTCCCCACTTAACCCCATTCTTATTCATGTCTTCTTACATGTTTCAATCTTGGTTAAGTGCATCTAATTCGAATTTCTCATGCCACCCAAGGCACCCTCTTAACTTCACATGTCACCCAAGGCACCCACTTAACCCCCCCATGTCCCACCACATGTTTATCTGGTAAAGTGTTTCTTAGTTCATTAACACCGTTACCTTGTAAAGACCTCCTATATTAGACTGGCATCTGTGGCTACTGGATTTGTCGGGCGGGTCCGGGCAGTCTTACACCACAAACGAGCCTAACCTTGTGTCTTTACAACTATTACGCATTTAATTCATGCCTTTGACCTCTCACATTAGATTGGCATTTGTGGCTGCTGGATTTGCCGGGTGGGTCCGGGCAGTCTTACACCACAAAAGAGTCTAACCTCGTGTCTTAGGCGGTTTATTATTACATATCTTTATCTAACCCCAAATTGGATTAATATCCCTATTCAAATTTGTAAATAAATTGCAAATATACTTATGTCCATAATTGTCACCTAAAGTATGTCCATAAATACCAATTTTTCCCAATTAATGTGTTAAATTAATTATATGCCTTTTCAAGGCCATTTATGCCAATTCTCAATATGTGTATGTTCAATATTACCCTCATCGTCCCCACGTTGTTCGTTCGATTATCATGACATATATATATATATATATATATGTGACTAGCAATTAGTCTAATGACGTAAAAGGGAAGAAACATCACAAATTTGTATAACACACAAATTGGATCTAACTTACAAATAAGGATTACAACATAAACTTGCATAAACTTGGTATTGTCAGGAATCTAAACATAGGCCAAAAAGGTGTGAACTTGCATATAGGAATATAGTTTTCACCCAAAACTTGCATAAGCCATAGTCACAAACTTGCATAAAACTATGTATGTCATAGATCTAAATCTAAAAGGGTAAACTTGCATATATGTGAATCCAATTTCTACCTAAACTTGCATATAGTCACTTTGTTTGATTCACATGTAAACTTGTATACAATTCATATAGAAACTAGCATAAAATCTACACCCAAACTTGCATATACAATGATGTCAAACATGAATCAGGTTGAACATAGATGATTGGGTATATACAAAGGGATTCACAACAAAAACTATCATTATGAACAACTAGCATACATTCACAAAATATCGCATTTTTCCCAATGTTTTACAAACATAACCATGTAACCCAAATTATAACTCAACCTAATTAACTTGTTAATTATCTTATTAAAGAAATCGAACTCACAACTCAAAGAAGGTCTTGAGTTCTAGGATCTGAGTTCTGAAATTGATTTAGCTCGCCTTTGAAGTAGACAAATTTGTTGTTGTAGTTGTTATAGACTTGAGTTGAATTGAGTTAATTAGCTTTACTTCCTCTTGTTGATGACGACTATTCTAGGTTGCAAGGTGATAGCATGACGACCATGGTTCTAATTTTGTTTCGGTTTTAGGGTTTGAGTCTGCATGTGTTTATATAAAATTTAGGATTAATTTAGGGCATCCGATCAACCTAGAATCAATCAAGACCATCCAGTCAAGATAGGGTGACACCTCAGCCCTAATGACTCAGTATTGAGTCACAAAATCGTTATCTTTCAGATCTTCCCGGGGGGGGGGGGTGCAGGTCGACCTGTAGGGGGAGGTCGTCCCCTTGGTCGACCTGGGTCTTGGGCGGGAATTTTCCCGCCTAGCCCGCTTCTGACTTCTGATTTTAATTTTGATTCTGTTTTCGAGCTGTTTGAATTTATTTGAATTTTCTGGAAACTTCCGACAGCCATAACTTCTTCATACCAAGTCCAATTTACGAAACTCGGACTCTATCTCAGACAGAATTCCGAGACGAACACAATGGCGTTACCCGTTTCCCTTAATTCTCACATTTTAAATTAAGTATTGTTTAATTCGTTAGTTTATGTTAACAGAAAACACGGGGTGTTACATTCTCCCCTCCTTAAAGGATTTCGACCCCGAAATCTTTAAGTTACGAAGAATACATATTCTACCATCCAATCATCCACTACTCAACCTTCAAACACAGGCATCCATTGTCCTTAAAAGACTTCTAATGCTTTCATGTGTATAAGCACAGTGTGTGTGCATGTCCGTATCTAATGCAAAATCAGGCGGTCTACTGATTCTATTAACCTCCTTAATGCAGATTATGATAGTTCCATGCATCCATTATGTATTCCAAAGATCCCTAATGATACATATTATTTCTACATGCGCGCGCACCCATTCATCCGAATGCAGCATCCATATGATAACACAACCATTATACATCCATTAATCTAAATAAACACACATTTATATGCATTATGAAAGTGAATGAGCCGATCTAGTGCCTAATGTGTGTGTATATGCATCCACGAGCAACCACTAGCAAACACTTGCATCCACTAGCATCCATTAATCATGACATGTTTCAAATACATGTTTACATCCATTGTCCTCTACCTAAGGACAAAGAATATGACCGAGGAGTTACACTAAAAAGGTAGATACAAGCTTGAATAAACTTAAGGAAAAAGAGATCAAAGATGTAACCTCAAAAAGAAAAGGGTAGGCAACACGTATTTTGGCCTCAGTCTCCCAAGTCGCGTCTTCCTCAGCGTCGCTCCATTGAACTTTGACAAGCTTAACTTCACGGTTGCATAGCTTTTTGACTTCCATCCCCAAGATACGAGTTGGAACTCTTCTCACAGTCGCTTCTCATTCCACTTCGACTTCCTCTAGTATATTTGGCTCCACAACTTCTGCCGACTCATGTAAGCACTTTCGTAGCTGAGAGACATGAAAAACATTATGATCTCCAACCAGTCTTTTAGGTAGCTCTACTGCGTAGGCCATCGTCCCAATCCTTTCGATGATAGGAAATGGTCCTACGAATCGTGGTGCCAACTTTCCTACAGACCCAAAGCGGATGACATTCCTCAAAGGAGATACTTTAAGGAACACCTTATCCCCAACTTCAAACTCAAGGTCGGTCCTTCTCTTGTCTGCATAGGATTTCTATCTATCTTGGGAAGTCTTCATTCTCTTTCGTATCAAGTACACCTTCTCTGAAGTCTCTCTAATCAGCCCAAGTATAAGTTTATCTGTGGACTCCCACCAACAAGTTGGTGATCGACATGGCCTTCCATATAAAGCTTCGAAGGGTGCCATGCCTATAGTGGCTTTGTAGCTATTGTTATAAGCGAATTCCACCAAAGGGAGATGATCCTCCCAAGATCCTCCAAAGTCAAGAATGCACAGTCTCAAAAGATCTTCCAGTACTCTGTTCACCCTTTCCGTCTGACCATCGGTTTGAGGGTGATAGGCTATACTTAAACATAGCTGTGTGCCTACAGCCTCTTGCAAAACTTCTCCAGAACTCGCTTGTAAAGATAGGGTCTCGGTCACTTACTATGCTGGAGGGTATCCTATGGAGTCGAACTATCTCCTTAAGATAAATGGAGGCTAAATACGAAGCGGTCCTCCTACTCTTGACGGGTATAAAATGAGCACTTTTTGTGAGCCTGTCCACTATTACCCAAATACTGGTATTTCCCCTTCTTGACCTAGGCAACCCATTAACAAAGTCCATCGAGATGATTTCCCATTTCCATTGCGGAACTTCTAGAGGATGAAACAAACCTCCAGGCTTCTTCTGCTACGCCTTGACTTGCTAGCATATCATGCATTTCAAAACAAATTCAGCTACATCCCTCTTCATGCCATTCCAAAAGAAAACTCTTTTGATATCTTTATACATCTTGTCTCCAACAGGGTGTATGGTCATCTTGGAATGGGTGTGCTTCTTCCAGAACCATCTTCACCAAATATCTTGCTTGCGGGAAACATAGTCTTCCATCCCGTCTCAACCAACACTTATCATCGATGGAGTATCTATTGAGGTGACTGGAAGTCTCTCCCCTAATCAGCTTATCTATCACATCAAATAGCTGAGGGTCTTCACGTTGCGCGGTTCCTATTGAATCCAACGAAGTAGGCCGCACCTCTAGCATTGCCATCAAGCCAGTTACATAATCAACAGAGGGTCTAAAATCAAAATTTGCTATGTACTCCAAACTTTTCCTTTCTACAAAGAGAGGACTTAAGGTCAGCTTCTTTCTACTTAGGGCGTCTACTACTACATTGCCTTTGCCAGAAGTATAGGAGATCTCAAAGTCATATGAGGCGAGAAACTCCATCCATCTTTGCTGCCTTAGATTGAGGTCTTTCTACGAGAAAAGGCATTTCAACAATTTATGGTCAGTATACAACTCAAATTTCTCACCTAAGAGACAGTGGCGCTAAGACTTGAGAGCAAACACGATGGCTGCTAACTCTAGATCGTGGGTTGGGTAGTTTTTCTCATGCACTTTTAATTGCCTTCCACCATAAGCTACTACCTTCCCTTGTTGCATCAAAACAACGCCTAGTCCCGTACCGCATGCATCTGTGTATACCGTAAACATCTTGCTCCCATCTGGTAATGTCAAAACTGGGGCTGTTGTCAGAACCTTCTTCAATCGTTGGAAAACGAATTCGCAATCCAAATCTCAAGTGAAAGTCCGGTTCTTCTTCGTTAACCTTGTAAGTGGAGCTGAGATTTTCGCAAAGTCTTTAATGAACTTGCGATAAAAGCCTGCTAGTCCATGAAAACTTCGGCCTTCGGTTGCATTCTTTGGAACCTTCCAATCCTGGACCACAACTACTTTTGCGGGGTCCATAGCTAACCCTTATTTGGACACCACATGCCCAAGAAATCTTACTTCTTCCCTCTAGAAGTGGCACTTGGAGAATTTTGCTTTTAACTGATGTGCACGGAGAGTATCCATGACTTCCCTTAAATGCAAAGCATGTTCTTCCACATTCGTCGAGAAAATTAGAATATCATCTACGAAGACCACCACGAATTTATTGAGAAATTCCCGGAACACTCTATTCATCAAATCGACGAAATAAGCGGGTGCGTTTGTCAAGCCGAAAAGCATAATTCGAAGAAACCGTCCGGGGTTCAGAACGCGGTATTATCAATGCTATCTTCAGCCACTCTCAGCTGATGAAATCCGGTAGCCAGATCTAATTGGGAGAAAACTGTTGCACCTACAAGCTGATCGAACAAATCGTCTATTCTTGGCAGTGGGTGCCTATTCTTCTTGGTCAGCTTGTTTAGCTCCCTATAATCAACGCATATGCAAAGTGAACCGTCCGCTTTGATTGCGAACACCACTGGGCACCCCATTTAGAAATACTCCGCCTTATAAACCCTTTTTCTAGCAGCTCCTTAACTTGCTTTCTAAGCTCCTTTCTCTCCCTTGGAGCCATATGCCTAATGGGTAAAGCAACGGGTTTTGCGATATCGACTAGATATATGCAGAAGTCTATCTCCCGCTTCGGAGGAAAACCCTCTACTTCCTCAAAGACATCCGAGTATTCACAGACCACTCTAACAGACTGCAAATTCTCTGTAGACGCGTCAAGCGATTCTAGATAACTTAGCATAACAGAATTCATGGGATTACAAGAGATTTCGAGAGTGTTGCCCAAGCGAGTTATAAGCCTAACCTCTCTCTTTTCACAATCTAGGGCGGCTCCATTATTGGATAACCAATCCATGCCCAAAATTAACCCATATCTTGTGAAGACCAAAACATAAGCATCACATCTAAACCCAATGCTAAGTATAGAAATTTCCAAATCTAAACAAATCATTGACAAATAGGCTGAGCCCCCAATTGAATTTGAAACAACTAAGGGATCCTCTACTATTATGGTGTTTAGGTATCGTGACTCAACTAAAGCAGTAGATATAAAAGAGTGCGATGCGCAAGAATCAAAGAGTGTGCGAACAGGATGATCAAAAAGATAAACTAAACTTTCAACGGAAATCGTTCTACCTCATTCTTGCATCGGTGGGGCCATGAGAGCCTGGACCTTCCCCCTTGCCTGCCCTGGTACTGCGAGAGCCCGAATCTGCCCTCCAGAGGTAGTCCCTGCCCTCTACCCTTTATTTGGGCAGTCCCTAATCAGATGTCCTGCCTTGCCACAGTGGAAACAACCAGTGTTCTTCTTCTTCCTACAGTCTTTGCTCATATGGCCTGGTGTCCCATAGTTAAAGCATCTTTTCTTTCCCTTGCCATTGTTGTCTTTACCACCCTTATTATTCTACTGTTGCTGTTGTGGTTTCTTTTGATCCCCTTTTTTTCAGGTGCCTTATTAGCATTGGCGCCTTTCTCCTCTTCAAGCATAAGCGCTATGTCAACTAGTTTCTCAAAGGTGGCTCCCATAGGGATGTGGGTCATAGTTAACCCATGTAACAGCTTGTTAAAACCCTTAACAAATCTCAGGGCCTTCTGTTCGGGTGTACTCACCAAGTCCAAGCCAAATCTCGCCAACTGATTGAACTTGTTGACGTACTCTTTCACTGATAGATTTTCCTGCCTCAATGCTAAAAACCTTTCCATGTATAAATTATCTTCGGCCCGAGAGAGAAACTTTGCCTCAAACCTTCACCTAAAATTCCACTATGTATCAACTGGACGCTCTCCATTAGTGACCTCCCACCAAAACGAGGCCTCATCTTTCATTAACCAGGCAGCTAACTGGACCTTTCTTCTATCTTCTACCTCAAAGATTCCAAACAATTCTTCCACCTCCTTTAGCCAATTTTGAGCTTCAAAAAACGTCTTTGACCCGTGAAAAGGTTTTCTGCCCATTGCCCTAAAGTCCTTGCGTATTTTTGCGAAAGTATCAACACGGGGAGGAGGAGGAGCATTTGTTGGGCCTGCGACATTGGCATTTGCTTCCGGATACCTTCTAAACCATCCTGGTATCGGTATCCCTTCGGGTATCTCAGGAATTCCAGACATACTGAAAAGAAAATGAAGAGATTCAAACGGAGAATTTGAAAGAAATATATATGGCTCTTAGGGGTTATGTTTTTAAAATAAACTTTTCTCTTAAAAATACTTTCCTTAAAACATACTTTTGAAAGTATTTCTTTATAAAATGCTTTTTGAAAAATAGTTTTTCAAAATATCTTATCTGTTCTGGTAACCTTCTGCTTTGATACCACGTGTGACACCCTACCTCCGTAAAGGTCACTCACAAATGGAATGCCTTAATTTTGGTAGAGCGTTTATTGTGTATAGAACAGAAAAGTAAACAAGACAGACAAATATATTGGTACTTGGAAAACAAAAACTACTTTTATTGCAGAGGGGAAATAGATTGGGTACATCACATCCAAAAACCAACTACAAAACCAAATACACTTATTATCCATCTTGACAAATAAGTTCTGAGTACATAAAATAAAAGACATAACCCCAACATAAAATAGCCATAAATAAAATAGGCTGAACTTTAATTCAGCGATCCAAGCAACTTCCAAAAAGAGAGAGATAAAGCTGTCCAAATCAAGATCCACTAGTGCTAGTCCCACCCTGAGTACCTTGGGGGGGGGAGGAAGGAAAGAGGTGGAAACAAAGGGGGTCATACATAAAGTCTGGCGAGTGCAATAACTTTAACAATATAATCATTAAGTAACTAGGATAAGGCATAAGGTGGAAAATAAGGAAATGACTGTGAACCAATGGGCATGTCAGAGCAATTAAAGGAATAGGATGAACAAAGATAACATTAAAGGCGCACCTAATCATTATAAGATAATTACTATATTGCACTACACCAAACACCCTAAAAGTTGATCCCGCCAACCAAACTTAATAATGATAATGGTAGTTTCGTGTACCCTTAACTGCCTTCATAGGCGCCGCCTGCCCCTATCTTCACTAGGTGTACCCACTACCCTCATTCGATCGGCTCTCTAACTCATAGATACCCGTGCTGGCCCCATAGTGGGGTGTATCACTCCCCAAAGTGGCAACCTGATACCACCAAAAATGCACGGCTTATATCTACACGGTGTGACAACGCCTTACCTGCCAGCCCGGGGCCACACATGCACATGACCCCGTTGGACTTGCGTTGCCACCGCTAACCCGTTTTGACCTCTTATAATCAAACCCAGTACGCGTGTCCCGTCCTCGACTTGGGACGAGCCGACAAAAATACTTAATGGGTTATTGGTTTGAAAAGGGCCCCCATGCATGACACAAGCTTTCCGCCTATGCTTGGTCCCCTCTAAGGTTTTCCCCACTTAACCCCATTCTTACTGATGTCTTCATACATGTTTCAATCTTGGTTAAGTGCATCTAATTCATACTTCTCATGCCACCCAAGGCACCATCTTAACTTCACATGCCACCCAAGGCACCCACTTAACCCCCCATATCCCACCACATGTTTATCTGGTTAAGTGTTTCTTAGTTCATTAACACCGTAACCTTGTAAAGACCTCCCACATTAGACTGGCATCTGTGGCTGCTGGATTTGTCGGGCGGGTCCGGGCAGTCTTACATCACAAACGAGCCTAACCTCGTGTCTTTACAACTATTATGCATTTAATTCATGCCTTTGACCTCTCACATTAGACTGGCATTTGTGGTTGTTGGATTTGCCGGGCATGTCCGGGCAGTCTTACACCACAAAAGAGTCTAACCTCGTGTCTTAGGCGGTTTATTATTACACATCTTTATTTAACCCCAAATTGAATTAATATCCCTATTCAAATTTGTAAATAAATTCCAAATATACTTATGTCCATAATTGTCACCTAAATTATGTCCATAAATACCAATTTTTCCCAATTAATGTCTTAAATGAATTATATGTCTTTTCAAGGCCATTTATGCCAATTCTCAATATCAATATTACCCCCATTGTCCTCACGTTGTTCGTTCGCTTATCATGATATATATATATATATATATATATATATATATATATATATATAACTAGCAATTAGTCTACTGACGTAAAAGGGAAGAAACATCGCAAATTTGTATAACACACAAATTGGATCTAGCTTACAAATAAGGATTACAACATAAACTTGCATAAACTTAGTATTGTCATGAATCTAAACGTAGGCTAAAAAGGTGTGAACTTGCATATATGAATATAGTTCTCACCCAAAACTTGCATATACGAATATAGTTTTCACCCAAAACTTGCATAAGCCATAGTCACAAACTTGCATAAAACAATGTATGTCATAGATCTAAATCTAAAAGGGTAAACTTGCATATATGTGAATCCAATTTCGACCTAAACTTGCATATAGTCACTTTGTTTGATTCACTTGTAAACTTGTATACAATTCATATAGAAACTAGCATAAAATCTACACCCAAACTTGCATATACAATGATGTCAAACATGAATCAGGTTGAACATAGATGATTTGGTATATACAAAGGGATTCACAACAAAAACTGTCATTATGAACAACTAGCATACATTCACAAAATATCGCATTTTCTCAATGTTTTACAAACATAACCATGTAACCCAAATTATAACTTAACCTAATTAACTTGTTAATTATCTTATTAAAGAAATCGAACTCACAACTCAAAGAAGGTCTTGAGTTCTGGGATCTGAGTTCTGAAATTGATTTAGCTCGCCTTTGAACTAGATAAATTTTTTGTTGTAGTTGTTATAGACTTGAGTTGAATTGAGTTGATTAGCTTTACTTCCTCTAGTTGATGACGGCTATTCTAGGTTGCAAGGTGATAGCATGACGGCCATGGTTCTAATTTTGATTAGGTTTTAGGGTTTGAGTCTACATGTGTTTATATAGAATTTAGGATTAATTTAGGCCATCTGATCAACCTAGAATCAATCAAGACCATCCAGTCAAGATAGGGTGACACCTCAGCTCTAATGACTCAGAACTAAGTCACAAAATTGTCATCTTTCAGATCTGCCCGGGGGAGGGGGGCAGGTCGACCCCCAGGTCGACCTGTAGGGGGAGGTCGACACTAGGGTCGACCCCCTGGTCGACCTGGGTCCTGGGCCGTAATTTTCCCGCCCAGCCCGCTTTTGACTTCTGATTTTGAAGTTGTTTTCGAGCTGTTTGAATTTTCTGGAAACTTCCAACAGCCATAACTTTTTTATACGAAGTCCAATTTACACAAACTCGGACTCTATTTCAACCAGAATTTCGAGACGAACACAATGGCTTAACCCGTTTCCCTTGATTCTCAAATTTTAAATTAAGTATTGTTTAATTCGTTAGTTTATGTTAGCAGAAAACACGGGGTGTTACAAAGTATCTACTGCAAATGGTGGCTGAGATGCAAGTACTCCAAATTAGAATAAGTCAAGAGAAAAACAGACAAGGAAAAGTAATGAGAAGTCTCTTAAAGTTTGCAATGGATAATGAGTCTAATCCGATTATCATCAATGATGATAATTAACCCATGGAGGAATAGGAAGAACCAGAAGAAGAAGAAATTATGGAGGAGGAAGAACAACAAGAGACTCAACCAACGGTTATGAACGAAGATGATAACGTTGAGTGCTTAGGAGAGGTTCTATTTGAAGAAAATGAGAATGTGATTGAAAAGAATGGAGAATTTCAAATTGTCCAATTCACAAATCTCCCATTGTAAAATAATTAAGTGTTTAAGGATTTTCTTGTTATTTCGTTTTATTACGTTCCTATGACAAGTTGTGTATGTATAAATTTATGTATATGTACAAGTGGTTGTTTAATAAAACTGTCATTTATGGTTTAAATAAGTTATAACCTTTTAAAACATAAATATATGAATATATGAATATCTGATTAAGGGGGAGTATTTTTATTAAGATCTGTGAAATTATAAACATATATAAGTCAAGTTATATTCGGGAAGTCATACATTTTAGGGGGAGTACATTTTGGATTTATTTTTGATAATACCAAAGAGGGAGAGATTATAAAATATAGGCATAGTTTATAGGATTCTTACAGACAGGGGGAGTATAGAAGGTACATCATCAAAATGTATATACAGGTACGATATTTTATAACTAAGGTTGTCATCATCAAAAAGGGGGAGATTGTTGGAGAATGGAGTTTTGATGGCAACAACCTTATTTCAATTATCATTGATTACAAAATATATGCTTACACTTTTTGTATAGAATATATATATATATATATATATATGCAGGAATTATATACAGGAAATATTACTAAAGATTGTACAATTATAAAGATGATAGAGTGTAACACCCCACGTCCATTAATGTCACTCACAAGGGGAATGCATCAATGTCCATGAAGCGTTATTATTGTATAGAATAGATAAATTACAAGAATAAATAAATAAAACAACACAGTGGAAGATAAAACTTATTTTATTTCATCAACTCAAAACGAGTTTACATAAGTAGTTTCCAAAACCATTACAATAGGATCATTAGTCTTTTCCAAAAACTTCAAAGTACATAAAGAAGCAAATACTTAAATAACATAAATGCATAAATCCCTACTGAGCATAAGCAAAGCTATAAAGATGAGAGAGTCCCAAGCGATACATCTACTATCTTCAAGCAACTGAAAGAAATCGACACTAAGCTGTAACATTCCCTCCTGGCAAACCTGAGGGGAGGGGGAGGAGGAAGAAAAGAGGTGGAAAGAAAAAGGGGGTCAGACATAAGGTCTGGCGAGTGCGATAACTTTAACAATATAATTATCAAAGTAACTAGGATAAGGCATAAGATGGAAAATAAGGAAATGACTTTGAACAATTGGGTATGACAGAACAAAACGAGGAAATAAGATGAACCAAGATAACGTTAAAGGCGCACCTAGTCACTATAAGATAATTACTACACTGCACCACTACTAGTCACCCTAAAGGTTGATCCCGCCTACAAAACTTAATAATGATAATGGTAGTTTAGTGTACCCCTAGTTACCTTCATAGGTGTCGTCTGCCCCTATCTCCACTAGTTATACCCATTACCCCCATTCGATCAGCTCCCTAACTCATAGATACCCATGCTGGCCCCACAGTGGCGTGTATCACTCCCCAAAGTGGCAACCCGGTACAACCAAAACTACACGGCTTATATCTACACGATGCAACAACGTCTTACCTACCAGCCCGGGCCCACACACGCATATGAACCCGTTGGACTTGCGTTGCCACCGTTGACCCGTTTTGACCTTTTGCAATCAAATCCAGTACGCGTGTCCCGTCCTCGACTTGGGTCGAGCCCACAAGGATACTTAATGGGTTACTGGTTTGAAAAGGGCCCCCATGCATGACAAGCTTTCCACCTATGCTTGGTCCCCTCTAAGGTTTTTCCCACTTAACCCCATTCTTATTCATGTCTTCTTACATGTTTCAATCTTGGTTAAGTGCATCTAATCGTATTTCAAATGCCACCCAAGGCACCCACTAAATTCCACATGCCACCCAAGGCACCCACTTAACCCCCTCATGTCCCACTACATATTTATCTGGTTAAGTGTTTCTTAATTCATTAAGACCGTAACGTTGTAAAGACCTCCCACATTAGACTGGCATTTGTGGCAGTTGGATTTGCCGGGGGTCCGGGTAGTCTTACACCACAAACGAGCCTAACCTGGTGTCTTTACAACTGTTTTGCATTTAATTTATGCCTAAGACCTCCCACAGTAGACTGGCATTTGTGGCAGCTCGATTTGCCGGGCGGGTCCGGGCAGTCTTACACCACAAACGAGTCTAACCTCGTGTCTTAGGCGATTAATTACACATAATTAATTATCCCCAATTTGAATTAATTTCCCTATTCAAATTGTCAATCAATTACAAATTTAACTATGTCCATAATTGACTCAATTATGTCCATCTATTTATGGTATATAAAATTATACCAATTAACATCACATCTAAGGCATTTATGCCAATTCTCAATATTAAATCTTTTAATATTATCTCATTGCCCCACGTTGTACGTTCGTTCGTTTAACGTAAAATGTACGTTAGACTCGAATAGTCTAACTTATGGAATAAAGAGAAAACATCACAACATGCATAGAATAAAAACTAGGTCTAAAAATAAGGGGTGCACTTGCATGTGTGAATAAGGTTTTTCATCCAAAAACTTGCATAGGCCAAAGTTACAAACTCGCATAAACTATGGATGTCATAGATCTAATCATAAGGTGTAAACTTGCATAGGTAATAGTTACAAACTTTACATTACATGATTCATACTCCAACATATATACACTTGCATATGTGATTTATACAACATAAACTATGATGTAAACTTGCATTTAACTCACACATGTCATGGCCTAACTTTAGATCCAATTTACACATAAAATAGATGTCATGAAACATGTAAGGTTGTATATGATTCTCACTAACTTGCATATGATTCATATCTAAATTAACATCTAAACTTGCATACATACATATGATTTAACATATGATTTAGTTCCACAACATAACCAAACTAGCATATGAAGCATCATTATGAATTGATTGTACATAGGCCAACAATTAACATAGATTTACAACATAGATAATAACATCACAGCTTTACAACATAGATAATAACATCATAGATTTACAACATAGATAATAACATAACGGTCAATAATCCACAACATAACCGTATAATCCAAATCATAACTCAACCTAATTAAATTGTTAATTATCTTATTAAAGAAATCGAACTCACAAAAAGAAGGTCTTGCGTTCTGAAATCTGAGTTCTGAAATTGATTTAGCTCGCCCTTGTAGTAGATTTGTTATTGTTTAGATTAGAGTTGAATAGAATTGAGTTGATTAGCTTTTCTTCCTCCTAAATGGTGGCGACTACTCTAGGTTGCAAGGTGATAGCATGACGGTCATAGTTCCAATTTTATTTGATTTTTAGGGTTTGAGTCTACCCATGTTTATATAGAATTTCAATTTAACTATAGCCGTCGGATGATTTTAGGGTTAATCAAAACCACTCAGTTAGGATAGGGTGACACCTCAGCCCTAATGACTCAGCAAGGAGTCAGAAAGGACTCAGCAACGAGTCACAATATGGACCAGATTACCCCAGAAAGCTGTGCAGGCTTTCTGCTCGGCCTGGGCGCACTTGGCAGGTCCGCCAGTGCAACATTTGTACTGGCGCACTTCCTAAGTGCGCCAATGTATCTATGTTTTTTTTCTGATTTTTCTACCTAACTTCATTCGTCCATATCTCCTTCATCCTTTATCCGTTTTACGCAAACTCGGACTCTATCTCAACCAGAATTCCGAGACGAACACAATGGCGCAACCCGTTTCCCTTAATTCTCACATCTGAGATTAATTATTCTTTAATTTAGTTAATTTGATCATTCGAAAATTCGGGGTGATACATTCCCCCTACTTAAAGGATTTCGTCCTCGAAATATCTAAGTCAAGAAGAACGTATCCTACCATCCAATCATCCATCTACTCAACCATCAACCATGAACAACCATGTTCCTTAAAAGATTTCTAATGGTTTTCATGTACATATGCATAGGGTGTGTATATGTCTGTATACTAATGCTAAATCAGGTGGTCCACTGATTCAGTCGACCTCCTTAATGCAAATAATGATAGTGCCATGTATCCATCATGTATGCTCGGAATCCTATTCATATCATTACTACATGTGTGCACAACCATCCATTTTAAATGCAACATCCATATAGTGCACACATTCGATGTACATTCATTTTACTAAATACATCCATTTATATGCAATATGCAATATGAAAGTAACTGAGCCGATCTAGTGCCTAAAGTGTGTGTATATGCATCCACGAGCAACCACTAACAAACACTTGCATCCATATGCATCGATCATACATAACATGTCTCAAACACATGTTTCAACCATAAGACTACCCTATTTAAAGGTCAAAGATACTAGCGAGAGGACATACTAAGTATAAAAAAAAGTACAAGCTAGGCGATCAAGGAGAAATTAAAAGACATACCCTCGAAAAAAAGGGTTCAATGAACGCATCTTCTCTTCCGTCTCCCAAGTAGCGTTGTTCTCATCATTTCCCCATTGCACTTTGACTAGCCTGAACTCTCGATTCCTTAACTTCTAAATCTCTGACCCAAGAATGCATGTAGGAGCTCGTCGAATCGTCACGTCACGCTCTATCTCCACCTCTCTAAGCAAGCTCGGCTCTACCACTTCCGCGGTCTCATGCAAGCACTTCCTCAAATGTGATACATGGAATACGTCGTGTACACCACTGAGTCTCTCGGGAAACTCCACTCTATACGCCATCTGTCCAATCCTCTCCTTAATAGGAAACGACCCTACGAACCTTGGTGCTAACTTCCCAACGTACCTAAAGCGAACAACATTCCGTAATGGAAACACCTTGATAAAGATCATGTCCCCAATATCAAACTCAAGATCTGTCCTCCTCTTGTTCGCATAAGATTTCTGCCTATCTTGTGCCGTCTTCATCCTCCTTCGAATCAAATCAATCTTTTCCAAAGTCTCTCTAATTATATCGGGCCCAAGTAAGATCTTATCCGTAGATTCCCACCAACATGTAGACGAACGACACGGCCGTCCATAAAGAGCCTCGAAAGGTGCCATGCCAATGCTAGACTGAAAGCTATTATTATATGCGAACTCCACCAAAGGATGATGCTCCTCCCATGTACCTCCGAAGTCTAAAACACATAGCCTCAAAAGGTCCTCTAGAATACGATTCACCCTCTCGGTCTGGCCGTCCGTCCGAGGATGATATGCGGTGCTCAAACATAACTGAGTTTCTACCGCCTCTTGCAAGCTCTTCCAAAACTCGCTAGTAAAGATAGGATCGCGATCGCTCACCATACTAGAAGGAACAACGTGCAAACGAACTATCTCTAGAATTTATACGGAGGCTAACCATGGAGCAGTACTCTTAATTTTCACGGGAATGAAATGGGCGCTCTTAGTAAGTCTGTCTACCACGACCCAAATCCCCGTATTACCCTTCCTCGATCTCGGTAACCCGTCAACAAAGTCCATCGAGACACTTTCCCACTTCCATTATGGGACCTCCAATGGGTGAAGCAACCCACCGGGCTTCTTTTGCTCTGCTTTTACTTGTTGGCACACCAAGCATCTAGCAACAAACTCGGCTACATCCCTCTTCATACCAGCCCAAAAGTAAACTCGTCTCATGTCCATGTACATCTTGTCCCCGCCGAGATGAATGGTCATCTTCGAATGATGTGCATCATCAAGAATGGTCTTCCTCAAGTCCTCGTCTCGTGGTACACAAAGTCTATTGTCCCTAAGTAACCAACCCTTATCATCTAGGGTATACCTACTAAGATGGCTCGATGACTCCCCCTTATGAGCTTCTCTACTAACTCAACCAACTGTAGGTCATCTCGCTGTGCCTCACCAATCCGTCCCAAAAGCGTAGGTCTGACCTCTAAGGATGCTAGCAAACCGGGTACAAAGTCAATGGAAGGTCAAAAGTCAAACGTAGAGATAAACTCTAAGCTTCCCCGTTCAACAAACAACGGACTCAAGGACAATCTTTTCCTACTTAAGGCGTCTTCCACCACGTTACCCTTTCCACGGGTATATGCTATCTCGAAATCGTAGGGCGCTAAGAATTCCATCCACCTTTGCTGCCTTAAGTTCAAGTCCTTTTGAGAGAACAAGTATTTTTGCGATTTGTGGTCAGTGAACAATTCGAATTTCTCGCCAAGAAGATAATGGCGCCAAGACTTAAGCGCGAAAACAATAGCGACCAACTCTAGATCATGCGTAGGGTAATTTCTCTCATGTACTCTCAACTGACTTCCTCCATAGGCTATTACCCTTCCCTCTTGCATTAAGACTGCGCCTAGTCCTGTCCCACAAGCATCAGTATAAACGGTAAATGGCTTACTCCCATCTGGCAACACTAAGACTGGGGCTGTGGTCAAAGCCCTCTTTAAACATTGGAACGCATCATCACAATCTATGTCCCACGTAAAAATTAGGTTCTTCTTCGTCAAGCGTGTTAATGGGGTTGATATTTTTGCGAAGTCCTTGATAAACTTCGTATAGTAGCCTGCTAACCCTAAGAAACTCCTCACCTCGGTAGCATTTTTAGGGACCTTCCAATCCTGGATGTCCACCACCTTCGCGGGATCCACAGCTATCCCTTCTTTGGAAACCACGTGCCCTAAGAATCGCACTTCCTTCCTCCAAAAGTGACATTTAGAAAATTTAGCTTTAAGGTTATGCGCTCGAAGGGTCTCCAATACTTCCCTAAGATGTAGGGCGTGCTCTTCCTCGCTCTTAGAAAAGACCAAGATGTCATCCACAAGGACCACCACGAATTTATTAAGGTACTCCCTAAACACCCTATTCATCAAGTCAACGAAGTATGCGAGGGCGTTTGTCAAACCAAAGGGCATTACAAGCCACTCATAGAAATCGTCCGGAGTCCTAAAGGCAGTCTTGTCTATGCTATCCTCAGCCACTCTCAACTGATGGAAACCGGTGGCTAAGTCCAACTGCGAAAACACTGAGGCGCTAACTAACTGATCGAAGAGATCGTCGATCCTCGGCAGTGGGTGCCTATTCTTCTTAGTAAGTTTATTAAGTTCTCTATAGTCTACACAAAGTCTAAGGGACCCATCCGCCTTCGTGACAAATACTATTGGAGCACCCCACTCCGATATACTACGTCTTATGAACCCCTTCTCAAGCAACTCCCCTACTTGCTTATTGAGCTCCCTCCTCTCACGAGGAGCCATGTGGCGTACTGGCAGAGATATTGGTTTTGCATTGTCTACAAGATAAATACGAAAGCCTATCTCACGTTTTGGGGGTAGACTCCTCACCTCATCAAAGACATCAACATATTCACGGACTATATGAACAGAATGTAAATCATCATTGGATGCGTCAAGTGACTCAAGATAACTAAGCATCACCAATCCTCTAGGGTCACAAGAAATATCAAGGGTCCTTCCACTACGAGTCAACGATTTTACTACCTTTCGTTCACAATCTAGGATGGCACCATATCTGGCTGGCCAATCCATTCCTAGAATCAACCCATAGCCCATGAAACCCAACACAAAAGCATTACATTCAAAACCAATGGCTAAGATAGACAATCTCAAATCCCTACAGACCATGGATAAATGAGCCGACCCACCAATAGGATTTAAGACTACAATTGGATCCACAACAAGACTAGTATTTAAGTGTAGTGTCTCAACTCATGATGCAGAGATAAACGAATGTGATGCGCCAGAATCGAATAAAGTACGAACAGGATGATCAAACAGAAAAACTAAACTCTCAACGGAAATGTTTCTACCTCGTTCTTGCAGCGGTGGGAACGCGAGAGCCTGGACCTGCTCCTTTGCCTGCCCTGGTGCCACGAGAGCCTGAAGCTGCCCTCTAGAAGTTCTTTGTCCTTGTCCCTGTTTCCTTGGGCAGTCCTTAACTAGATGACCTGCCTCTCCACAGTGGAAACAGCCAGTCTTCTTCTTTTTCCTACAGTCTTTACTCAGATGGCCTGGTGTCCCACAATTAAAGAACTTCTTCTTTCCTTTGCCATTATTGTTCTTCCCGCCCTTATTGTTTTGTTGTTGTGGTTTCTTTTGATCTCCTTTCTTTTCAGTTGCCTTATTAGCATTGGCGCCTTTCTCCTCTTCATGCATAAGCGCCATATCAACTAGCCTCTCAAAGGTGGCCCCCATAGGGATGTGTGTCATAGCTAACCTATGTAGTGGCTCATTCAAACCCTTAAGAAATCTCAGGGCCTTCTTTTCTAGTGTATTCAACAAGTCCAAGCCAAATCTCACCAACTGATTGAACTTGTTGACGTATTCTTTCACTGATAGATTCCCTTGCTTCAACGCCAAAATTCTTTCCATATATAAATTCTCTTCTGCCCGTGAGAGAAAATTTGCCTCAAACCTATGCCTGAAATCCGGCCATGTATCAACTGGATGCTCTCCATTAGTGACTTCCCACCAAAACAAAGCTTCGTCCTTCATGAACCAAGCAGACAATTGGACCTTCTTACAATCGTCCAAATCGAAGATGCCAAATAGATCCTCCGCTTCTTTCAACCAATTTCTAGCTTCAATGAACGTTTCAGATCCACTAAAAGATTTTCCACCCATCGAACGAAAGTTTGTACATATCTTGGAGAAAGTATCTCCACGCGAAGGAATGATTGGAGCTGGGGAAGGAGGAGGAGGAACATTGGTCGGTCCCGCGGTAGGGGCCCTAGCCTCAAGATATTGATGAAACCAACCAGGTACATGAACACCCTTTGGTATCTCAGATGCTCCAGACATGCTGAAAAGAAAAAGAAAGAGTTTTAAAACAAGGGAAGCGAAAGAGAGATGTAACACCCCGCCTCCGCTAGGGTTACTCACAAAGGAATGCACTAGTTTTGGAGGGGTATTATCGAGATAACATCACAGAATTATCACAAGACAGAACATAAATAAATAATTAAGTAAGCAGCGGAAGAGTTTTTGAGCAAAACAGAACTTCATTTTATTCCTACTATAATTCATAATTTCTACATGAGTGCTCAAACATTCAATCATATGCAACAACCAAATGATAGCACAACCAAGTTTCCAAAATAAACACTCATGCATATGCAATATGAAAATGTGTCTGAGCCGATCTAGTGCCTAGTGTGTATTCATGCATCCACGAGCAACCACTTGCGACCACTTGCAACCATTTCGCAATCATAACATGTTTCAATTACATGTTTACATCCAAAAAGATTCTAACTATGGTTCTCAAGATAGGATCGAGGAGAGAAATAAGATAAAACAAAGCATCTAGAATAGGTTAACGATGTACCGCCAGAAGGTCCGGTCTGCTTCTCAGGGCAGTCTTTGCTGATGTGTCCAGTCTTCCCACAATGAAAACATTCACCTTGCTTTCTCTTCCTCTTTCTACAATCCTTGGCTATGTGCCCTTCCGTACCACAGTAATTGCATTTCCTTTTATCGTGTGAGTTGTTGTTCTTGCCTCCTTTCTCGGAGTCTACCTTCTTATTCTTAGAATCGTTAGGCTTGACCTCTTTCTTCCCTTGAGAGTTTTCTGCCTCTGTCTCCTTCTTGCCCTTATCTTCCTCGTTCAGCAATGCCATCTGCACCAACCTTTCGTACGTAGCTCCCATGGGTATATGGGTCATGGCCAAACTGTGTAATGGCTCATTCAACCCTTTGACAAAGCGGAGGCGGGGTGTTACAAGAGATGTATGGCTTTCGGGGATTATGCTCCTTAAAGTAAACTTTCCTTAAAAATAGCTTCTTTAAAATAAGTTTTTGAAAATACTTTCTAGGAAAATAATACTTTTGAAAACACTTTTCAAAACTATTTATCTGTTCTTGTAACCATAGCTCTGATACCACGTGTAACACCTCATTTCCATAATGTCACTCACAAAGGGAATGCATTAATGTCCATGAAGCGCTATTGTTGTATAGAACAGATAAATTACAAGAATAAATAAATAAAACACAGCGGAAGATAAAACTTATTTTATTTCATCATAACTCAAAACGTGTTTACATAAGTAGTTTCCAAAACCATTACAATAGGATCAATAGTCTTCCCCAAAAACTTCAAAGTACATAAAGAAGAAAATACTTAAATAAAATAAATGCATAAATCCCCACTGAGCATAAGCAAAGCCATAAAGATGAGAGAGTCCCATGCGATACATCTACTATCTTCAAGCAACTGAAAGAAATCGGCACTAAGCTGTAGTATTCCTTCCTGGCAAACCTGAGGGGGGGAGGGGAAGGAAGAAAAGAGGGGGAAAGAAAAAGGGGGTCAGACATAAAGTCTGGCGAGTGCGATAACTTTAACAATATAATTATCAAAATAACTAGTATAACGCATAAGCTGGAAAATAAGGAAATGACTGTGAACAATTGGGTATGACAGAACAAAACGAGGAAATAAGATGAACCAAGATAACATTAAAGGCGCACCTAGTCACTATAAGATAATTACTACACTGCACCACTACTAGTCACCCTAAAGGTAGATCCCGCCTACAAAACTTAATAATGATAATTGTAGTTTAGTGTACCCCTAGCTACCTTCATAGGTGTCATTGCCCCTATCTCCACTAGGTGTACCCGCTACCCCATTCGATCGGCTCCCTAACTCGTAGATACCCGTGCTGGCCACACAGTGGGGTGTATCACTCCCCGAAGTGGCAACCTGATAAAACCGAAAATGCACGGCTTATATCTACACGATGCAACAACGTCTTACCTACCAGCCCGGGTCCACACACGCATATGAACCCGTTGGACTTGCGTTGCCACCACTGACCCGTTTTGACCTCTTACAATCAAATGTTAACAACCCTGAATTTTGGGGCCAATTTAAAATTTTATTTTAAGTTGATTTAATGAGTTTTGGTTATTTAAAATAATTTATTTTAACTAATAACAATTAAAAAATTTTTTTTTTTTTTAGAAATTTTGTTGAAAATGAGTCCAGGTTTAAAATTTCTAATTTTAAATAATTATTAAACAATAGAAGAAAATATATATATATATAATTTGAATAAAAAGTTTTACAGTAAAATACAATTTTAATGTTGATATTTTAGAAAATAAAAAAAGGGGCTTAAATTAAAAAATTACATTGTCATTTTGTTGAAATGAAAAGATTTCATTTTCAAGGTAATAAAAGTTTGCATTTTTGTCATATAAACAAGCTTGCATTTTTGTCATATAGGCAAAATAAAACCATTGTTGTGTCGCATTAATTTACACAATTGAAATATAATGTATCATTTCGTTTACATTAAAAAGTTTGCATTGTAATTTTTGTTTACAATCAAGAGAATGAAATGTATCATTTTTATTTACATTAAAATGTTTAAAAGAAAAAAAGTATTATTTTTGTTGCAAAACAAAATATTCATTTTTGTTAGAATTAGAATGACGTACAAAATATCCATTTTGTTGAATAGTAAATGACACATAGAATTACAACTTTTGTGAATTGAAATGAATTGGGCCTGAATAGGAGAAAGTGGTTTAATGGGTCTTTAATGTGACTAAGGGATTGGAAAATTATATATATATATATATATATACACACACACACACACACATATATACAGAAATAAATAAAAAAATGGATTGGAACATTATATATATATAGAAATAAATAAAAAAAAATGGTTCATCCCTATTTCTCCATTATTATGTTTCCTTTTTATATTCACACATTACATGATTCCAATTTCAAAACGTATGTATCTTAAACCACCCAATTTATTAATTAATGTCATTCATTTCATAATTAATTTTTCTTAATTGATTGCTTACATAATTTAACTATTATCTCTATTAATTCTTCTCCGTTTGCAACGTACATTTATAAATTGTATCATTCTCCTTCCATTGCTTCCATTATAAATTTACTATTTACACATGTATTCTTATTTCTTAAATATCCTTCTATTTTCTTTGTTCTTCCTTTCCTTTTATTATCTCTCCTCAAAAACAAATCAACTCCATTTATGTATATTCATTTATTTATTCTTGCATAAGCATTGAATAGGTTGATTTGAAATAATATGTAGATTCTAAATAAATTATGACAACATGTCATTATGTTATAATATGTAAACATGTCATTACATTATTTATAATTGCATGTTTTGAAATTAAAAAAGTTGCATAAATTAAACAATTAGAAAAAAAAGGCAAGCATTTAATTTGTTATAAATACAAAGAGGCATATAGGGGGAAATAACTTGTGCATATATTCTCTACTCTCTCTCCACTTCTATTTATCATTCAAATTCATTTTTAGATATGAAACTATTCCTTTTATTCCCCTTTTGTTCTCTCTTCTTTTTATATATTTATAATCTTCAGACCTCATATGTAAATAAATAAAAATATTAATTTAGGGAAAAAATAATAATTTCCTCCACTATATAATATCATTTTTACTTCCTTAACCCAAATCCCATTTCTTATCAGCCGCCGCCCTAAACTAAATCAATGGCTGCCGCCCATTTCTAATGGTAGGCCAGCGATCTCCAATTTTGATTCCACATTTTCTCTCAATCCACAAATGATTTCAGGAATTCTATAAAACAAAAATAAAAGAGCACGTCAAGATCAATATATTCAGCGGCCATGATCATCTCTGGTGGCTCCGTTTGACTGTGGCGGCTTTGCAAAAGCGGCGTTTTTCTGGTGAACGATGGGTCGAATGTTTTCTGGAAGTATAAACGAGGATGAGGAAGGATATGTAATATATTGTAATTATAAAATTAATAATATTATTTATGTAATTCAATTTTGTAGAAAAACCATAACTTGTTCGTTTGAAAACAAAATTTAGAAATTCCAGTTGCGTTAGAATCGCAGAAACGAGATCTACAAGATGGAACTGACCAGGACTAGAACAGGGCACTCTGAAAATCCAACCAAATTTGAACACGAACGATTTCTGAAACCCGATCAATGTGAGATTTCTATATTTAATTATTACCCCTCGCCATGTGAATTCTATATATGTATATTGTGAAATTCATATTGTTGATTGCTATGAAATCCGAATTGATTGATGTTGTTCTGTGGATGTGTTGAGGTGATGATATTTGTCGAAACACAATTGTTAAATCAAAATATACCCTTTTGTTGAGGATTGATTTGTCAACAATAAAACCATTATTGTTATAGAAATTTAAAAGGGAAATTTTCAATGTTAAATTTAGTTGAAAATAAAATGGAATAGTATGTGTTGATTCAATTTATTGTTAAATTATTGTTGTAGAAATTATGATGTTTACATAAGATTGTTTCTATTAAAAAGATTCAATTTTTAAATGGACTAGTATGTGTTGATGTGAATTATATTGTGAATGTCGACATCAAGATTTAGAATATTGTTACATGTAGTATTATAGAATTTACACCATATGTTGGAATTGTCACGAAAATATTAACACCAAAATATTAGTTGTTGTCATAGGTAGTAATATGGAATTGTCACGAAAATATTGACAACAAAATATTAGTTGTTGCCATATGTAGGAATCGTTATGGAAACATTGACACCAAAATATTAGTTGATATCATATGTAGAAATATGAAGGTGATATGAAATTGACATAAAATAAACATATCTTTAGCATCGTTAAGTTTCATGAAAAGTGAATATAATTTTTAGTGTAACTAAGTTTTATGAAAAATGAAAATAATTTTTCTGTCATTAAGTTTCATCAAAAATGAAACATAAATTTAGCGATATGTTAATTCATTAAATATGGACATTATTTTTAGTGTCAAGTTATGTCATTAAAAATGTAACATAAATTTAGTGTTATGTAGAATCATCAAAAATGAAACATAAATTTAGTGATATGTTAATTCATTAAAAATGAATATTATTTTTAGTGTCAAGTTATGTCATTAGAAAAGTAACATTTCTAGCGTATGAAAAATTAACATAATAAAATCTCATTTTTTGTTATGTATAAAATATTAACATAGGAAAAAAGTAACATTTTTATTTTATAAAATGTTAAGATTAGAATAATCTCATTTTATGTATGAAATGTTAACATTATAAAATCATCATTTTTTTTCTCTTTAAGATGTTAGCATTAGAAAAGATCATTTTTATTATATGAAATGTTAGCATAGAAAAATAACATTTTTATTTTATAAAATGTTGCATTTAAAAGAATTAACATTTTTAGTGTAAATGTGGCAATAGAAAAAGAATTACATCTTTAGTCAAAAATGTTGTAGTAGAAAAATAATAACATTTTTAGTCAAAAATGTTGCGTTAGGAATAAAGTTACATTTTTGTTAAAAATGTCACATTAGTATAAAATTATCATTTTTGTTAAGATGTCTCACTAATATGAATATCATTAATATTAGATATGTATTGTCTAAATATGAATATCATTAATATTAGATATGTATTGTCTAAATACGTATATCATTAATGTTAGAAATGAATGGTCTAAATAAAAATATCATTAATGTTAGAAATGAATGGTCTAAATAAAAATATCATTAATGTTAGAAATGTATGGTCTAAGTAAAAAACATAAATTAAGAAAGTATATTTTATTCCCATTTTAGATGTGAATAAAAACTTAGAATTATTTCTGTGGCATGCATGATATGTTGTGAATTGATGTTTGGATGTGACACAATGTTTGAATTTTGAAAATAGGTAGCATGTTAATTAATGTTAATTCATTTTTATTTATGATAATTCAAATATGTTACACTGCCATATACAAGTTGCCTGACTTGTCTATGTTGATTGGGCTGATATTTTCACACATCGCCCAAGTGCACAAATAATATTTTATTATTTGGATTTTGTTTGAATGTCATTTGAATGTGGTGTGAATGTTATCTGAATGTTATTGGAATGTTATTTTGGTGATAAAGGAATGTTAATCATTATTTCACAAATGCGTTGTATGAAATCCATTAATTAATGGTATTTGATTTGAGTCTCGTTCCAATTTAGGATAAAAATATATATTTTAATCTAATATTCAATTAGAATGTTTTAAAATAATAATTCCTAATGAAATAATTATAATTATAAATTATAATTGTGCTTGGACACGAGGTTAGGTTACATTTGTGGTGGAAGTCTGCCCGGAACCGACCGACATATCCAGCAGCCACTAATGTTGGGCCTAATGTGAGAGGTCCAAGTGCGCAAATACAAATTGGGCCAAGACACGAGGTTAAGCCCAACTTGTGGGATAAGTCTGCCCGGAACCAACCTGCCTATCCAGCATCCACAAGTTGCAGACCTAATGTGAGAGGTCTGGCCCATATTAAAATATTAATGGATAAATTAGAAATTGACGTTATTTTCACACCATCATGTGTTAATAATGAAATAAATATTTTCACCTCCAAGTTTTTTATAAAAGAAAGTTACATTGTTAATGTAATAAGATAAGGATTATAAAAGTTTTACATTATTCTTAATGTAAATAAAAGGAAAATAGGAAGTTACATTTTTATATGTAATTGGAGTAATATAGAAACTTACATTTTTCAATGTAAATAAGGATGAAATAGAAATTATATTTTTTTTATATGTAAATAAAAGAATTTACATTTTTCAATGTAAACAAAAGAATGATTAGGAGTTTACATTTTCAATGTAAATAGAATATGAAATAAAGGTTACATTTTCGATATAATAATATATTGAAATATAAGTTTACATTTCTCAATGTAAATAGTATAGGAATAGGAATTTACATTTTTCAATGTAAATAATAAGATTAGAAATTTACATTTCAAAGGAATGGATTTTCATTATAAAGAAATATGAAACCAAATATACATTTGGTGTAAATTGAAAAATGGAAGAGTAAAATATACATTGTTATGTTTAAGATGTGTATGTAAAGTAAAATGAAAATAGCGATAGGTCATTATAAATTATTAACAACGATATGAAATGGTTTTCAAATTTATATATATGCGATAGTTATTTGGAATGTCCGAGTTTACTCTCATTCCAAATGATGATACGACGTTCGAAGAATGGAAGACGGCGATTGAAGACCGACGATCTTCACATCGAATGGGTAACTAGTGTTGAGGCCCTTGATTGATTTGCTCCCAAGACGGGGCTAAGATGTAGTTATCCGAATGTAGTGTTGATTTGTACGGATTTGGCTTTCGCTCAGACCCAGAGCATAAGTTTATAAATGGAATGTGTAACACCCCGAATTTTCTATTAACACTAAAGTTGCTAAAATATTAATAAGTGTGTAAGAGAGGGGATGTATCTAATATGAATATAAAAATATTAATAAGTGTGTAAGAGAGGGGATGTATCTAATATGAATATAAAAATATTAATAAGTGTGTAAGAGAGGGGATGTATCTAATATGTATATAAAAACAATAATAAGTGTGTAAAAGGGGGGGATGTATCTAATGTATACATTGTAGAAAATATATATATATATATTTATGACATGAATAGAAGTTTATTAATATGCTGAGTGTTTGCTGAGTCACTTCTGACTCATTGCTGAGTCAACAAGATAAACCCCATCTTGTCTGAACGGCTGCGGTTATTTCTAGGTTAAATCTAATGGCCTAAATGAATTCTAAAATCTATAAATAAGTGGGTAGATCCTAGACCTAAATCACTTGTAAAATTAGAGAAGCTACCGTCATGCTACTGCCATGGAGTTCAGCATAGCAGTCACAAACTAAGAAGAGGAAGCCTAATCATCTACAACTAAATCTACACAAATCAAATCAAAAGATCTCTCTTTCTCTAATTCTTTTCTTTTGTTGGTGAGTATGATGATTCTCACAAGACTATTACAAACTAATTTGACTCAGTTATGAATGGATCACAAGAAAGTGATGTGATTTGTAATTGTAAACTCTATATATTGTGGATCTCTTATTATGTTATTATGTTGTCGTATGATGTAAATTATATATGCTATGTCATGCTATGTTGTAAATTCTCTTATGCTATGTCGTGCTATGTTGAGAATCATGTCAAGCTATGTTATACTATCATACTATGCCATGTTATAAATCATGCTATATTATGTTGAAAAATCATGATGTTGTTGGATCATGCTTAAAGTTATGTTTTTTTTTCTTAATTTAAATGGATCTTGTTTATGGGAATTTGCCTATTAGGTTAGGTGTACCCATAAACTTGAAACTATAATTAAATAAAACTTGATTATGGGAATTTGCCTATTGAGTTAGGTGTACCCATATAAAACCATGTTGTTAAAAAATTAGATGATGTTGATTCACACATGTTCATATGTAAGTTTATGAAAATTGATTGAGATTATATTAGGTGAATTTTGAACAAGTTGACACCTTTAGGTCCATGACATGTATAATCTATGCAAGTTGGACATATGCAAGTTTCACCCCTTATTATGATTCATTTGGTCACATATACATGTTGTTATTATGATAATCTCTTTTATGCTATGAGTTAGGCTATTCGAGTCTAACATATATTTTGCGAATAAACGTTCAAACGTGGGGTAGGGGTAATATTAGGAATTAATAAATTGGGTGCAATTTTGTAAGATTTTGCATACCATGAATGGATGTCCATAATTGAGTCAATTATGGACATTGTTAAAAATTGGAAGTAATTAATAATTCAAGTAGGGAATTATTAAAATTGGGGGAAAGTGGATTATTATTAATAATCAATGCTTAGGACACGAGGTTGGACCCGTTTGTGATGTAAACCTGCTCGGACCCGCCCGGCAAATCCAGTAGTCACAAATGTCGGCCCAATGTGAGAGGTCCTAGGCCCAAACTAAAGCATAACAGTTGTAAAGACACGAGGTTAGACTCTTTTATGGTGTAAGACTGCCCGGACCCACCCGGCAAATCCAGCTGCCATAAATGCCAGTCTAATGTGAGAGGTCTTTATGAGGTTATGGCCTTAATGAACTAAGAAATACTTAACCAGATAATCATGTAAGGTGGGACATGGGGGGTAAGGTGGGACATGGGGGTTAAGTAGGTGCCTTGGGTGGCATGAGGAATCTGGTGGTTGCCTTTAGAGGCATTTGAAATACGATTAGACTTAACCAAACACACATGTAAATGAACATGACTAAGTGGGTTAAGTGGGATGGACTAATGGGGACAAGCTTAGGTGGAATGCTTGTGGTAAATAGTGGGGGCCCATTTCAACCAGTATCCCAAAACGTATCTTTGTGGGCTCGACCCAAGTCGAGGACGGGACACGCATACTGGGTTTGACTATAAGAGGCCAAAACAGGGAGCGGTGGCAACGCAAGTTCAACGGGTTTGATATGCGTGTGTGGACCCGGGCTGGTAGGTAAGACGTTGTTGCATCGTGTAGGTATAAGCCGTGCATGTCCGTTGTATCAGGTTGCCACTTTAGGGGAGTGATACACCCCACTGTGGGGCCAGCACGGGTATCTACGAGTTAGGGAGCCGATCGAATAATGGGAAGTAGGGTACACCTAGTGGAGATAGGGGCAGGCGTCACCTATGTAGTCAGCTAGGGGTACGTAAAGCCATTGGGAAAGTTTCTAAGTGAAGCTAAGTGGGATGAATCTTTAGGGTGACTGGTGTGGTGCAGTATAGTGTTTATCCTTTAGTATTTAGGAGCGCCTATAACGTTGCCTTTAGCGATTGTCTATGTCCTTAATCTGCTCTTCATAGACATTTTCTTGTTTTCCAGCTTATGCCTTAGTCCAGTTATTTTGGTAATAGTATTGTAGAATTATCATATCCACCAGACTTTATGTCTGACCCCCTCTTTTCCATCCTTTTTCTCCCTTCAGGTCCGCAGGTCGGGCCAAGTTCTAGTGGAGTCTAGTTGGATCGCTTATCTTCTGGAAAGCTTGGACTGCTGAAGTAAAGTCCAGCTTGTTATCTTTCTTTTTAATGGCTATTCATGTAATGGGATTATGTACTTGTTTTATCAAGATAGATATTGTACTTGACATTGAATATGGTGTTATGATGTAATCAAACATGTTTTGACTTCTGCTACAATGAAATAAAGTTTTTGAATTTCCAAGTACTATTTTATATCTGTCTTGTTGTAATTTTACTGTTCTATATTCACTTAAAACCTCCATGGAAGTTAATGCATTCCCTTTGTGAGTGACATTAATGGACGTGGGGTGTTACACGTGGTATCAGAGCATAAGGTTACCAGAACAGATAAAAAATTTTTTTTTAGAAAAATATTTTTTTTCTAAAGTATTTTTGGAAGAAGTGCTTTCAAAAAAAAAAAAAAACATGTTATTTAAAGAGAGTTTTTATGAAAAACATAATCCCAAATAGCCATATCCTTTCGAATTCTCCATTTTGAATCTTTCCTTTTTCGTTTCAGCATGGCTGAAGATCTTAATCTCCCAGAAGGTGTGACGATTCCAGGGTGGTTTAGGAGATACTTGGAGGCTAGGGCCACCACTGCAGGCCCAGCGGATACTCCTCCACCCCTAGTTGCACCAATTCCTCCTCCTCCTCCTCCTCGTGTTGACACTTTTGCAAAGACGTGCAAGGAATTCAAGGCTATGGGAGGAAAAACTTTTCAAGGGACTGAGACGTTTGTGGAGGCCAGAGATTGGCTTAAGGAGACTGAGGAATTGTTGGATATCTTTGAAGTGGAAGATGGGAGGAAAGTCCGTTTAGCTGCTTGGTTAATGAAGGGAGAGGCCTCGTTTTGGTGGGAGGTCACTAACGGGGAACGTCCAGTTGATTCATGGGCGGATTTCAGACGAAGGTTTGAGGCAAAGTTTCTTTCAAGGGCAGAGGAGAACTTAAATATGGAAAAATTCCTGGCACTAAAGCAAGAGAGCTCATCAGTAAAGGAATATGTCAATAAATTTAATCAGTTAGCAAGGTTTGGCTTGGAGTTGGTGAACACGCCAGAGAAGAAAGCTTTGAGGTTCGTTAGAGGCTTGAAGGAACCGTTGCAAGGGTTGGCTATGACCCACATCCCTATGGGAGCCACCTTTGAAAAGCTAGTAGAAATGACACTTATGCATGAGGATAAGGCAGTTGAAAAGAAAGGGGATCAGAAGAAACCCCAACAGCAAAATAAGAAGGGAGGTAAAAACAATAACGGCAAAGGGAAGAAGAAATGCTTCAATTGTGGGACGCCTGGCCATCTCAGCAAAGATTGTAGAAAGAAAAAGAAGACTGGTTGTTTTCATTGTGGAGATGCGGGACATTTAGTGAAGGACTGTCCAAAGAAGGGGCAGAGGGCAGGGTCTACCTCGGGAGGACAGGTGCAGGCTCTTATGGCACCAGGGCAGGCAAGGGGGCAAGTTCAGGCTATTGCGGCCCCACCGCTGCAAGAAAGAGGTAGAACAATTTCTGTTGAAAGCTTAGTTTTTCTGTTTGATCATCCTGTCCGTACCTTATTCGATTCTGACGCATCTCATTCGTTTATCTCTGCATCATTAGTTGAATCACTGCACTTGAACACCAGTTTAGTAGAGGATCCCTTGGTCGTTTCAAATCCAATTGGGGGTTCGGCTCATTTGACCATGATATGTTTGGATTTGAAAATCTCTATATTTAGCGTTGAATTTAGATGTGATGCTTATGTATTGGGCTTCACGGGCTATGGGCTAATTTTAGGAATGGATTGGTTGTCTAGAAATAGGGCCATTCTTGATTGTGAAAGGAGAGTAGTTAGGCTTGTGACTCGCCTTGGTAATGCTCTCGACATCTTTTGTAATACCATAAATTCCGTTATGCTAAGTTATCTTGAATCGCTTGACGCGTCTGTAGAGAACCTGCGATCGGTAGAAGTGGTCCGGGAATATCCGGATGTGTTTGAGGAGGTGAAGGGCTTACCTCCAAAGCGGGAGATAGACTTTCGAATTTATCTTGTGGATAATGCTAAACCCGTATCTTTGCCAGTGCGCCACATGGCTCCTCGTGAAAGGAGGGAACTCAATAAGCAAGTAAAGGAGTTGCTTGAGAAGGGGTTCATAAGACGTAGTATATCGGAGTGGGGTGCTCCAGTAGTTTTTGCCACAAAGGCGGATGGGTCTCTTAGACTTTGTATGGACTATAGAGAACTAAACAAGCTTACTAAAAAGAACCGACACCCACTGCCAAGGATTGACGATCTCTTTGATCAGTTATTTGGCGCCTCAGTGTTTTCGCAGTTGGACTTAGCCACTGGCTTTCATCAACTGAGAGTGGCTGAGGATAGTATAGATAAGACTGCTTTTAGGACTCCTGACGGATTCTATGAATGGCTAGTGATGCCCTTTGGTTTGACAAACGCCCCTGCATATTTTGTTGATTTGATGAGTTGGGTGTTTAGGGAATACCTTAACAAATTCGTGGTAGTCTTTGTGGATGACATCTTAGTCTTTTCTAAGAATAAAGAAGAGCACTCCCTACATCTTAGGGAAGTGTTGGAAACCCTTCGAGCGCATAACCTTAAGGCAAAATTTTCTAAGTGTCACTTCTGGAGGAAGGAAGTACGGTTCTTAGGGCACGTGGTTTCCAAAGAAGGGATAGCAGTGGATCCCGCAAAGGTGGTGGCCATCCAAGATTGGAAGGTCCCTAAAAATGCAACCGAAGTAAGAAGTTTCTTGGGGTTGGCTGTCTATTATAGGAAGTTTATCAAAGACTTCGCAAAAATATCAGCTCCATTAACACGGTTAACGAAGAAGAACCTGGTTTTTACGTGGGACAAAGATTGCGATGATGCGTTCCAACGTTTAAAGAGAGCCTTAACTTCAGCCCCAGTCTTAGTGCTGCCAGACGGGAATAAACCGTTTACCATCTATACTGATGCTTGTGGGACGGGACTTGGCGCGGTCCTCATGCAAGTGGGAAGAGTAATAGCCTATGGTGGAAGGCAGTTGAGGGTTCATGAAAAGAATTACCCCACGCATGACTTAGAGCTAGCCGCAATTGTTTTCGCGCTTAAGTCTTGGCGTCACTATCTTCTTGGTGAGAAATTCGAACTGTTCACTGACCACAAATCATTAAAATACTTATTCTCTCAGAAGGATTTGAATTTAAGGCAGCAACGGTGGATGGAATTCTTAGCCTCCTACGATTTTGAAATAGCATATACCCCGGGCAAGGGTAACGTGGTGGCAGACGCCTTAAGTAGGAAAAGGTTGTCCTTGAGTCTGTTGTTTGTTGAACGACAAAGCTTAGAATTCATCTCTATGTTTGACTTTAGACCCTCCGTTGACTTAGTACCCGGTCTGTTAGCATCCTTGGAGGTTAGACCTACACTTCTAGGACGGGTTGGTGAGGCACAGCGAGACGACCCACAGTTGGTTGAGATAGTAGAAAAGCTCAAAGGGGGGGAGTCGTCAAGCCATCTTCGTAGATATAACCTAGACGATAAGGGTTGGTTACGAAGGGATAATAGACTCTGTGTACCACAAGACGAAGACTTAAGGAAGGCCATTCTTGATGATGCTCATCGCTCAAAAATGACCATTCATCCCGGCGGGGATAAGATGTACAAAGATATGAAGCGGGTTTTCTTTTGGGCCGGTATGAAAAAGGATGTGGCCGAGTACGTCGCTAGATGCTTGGTGTGCCAACGAGTTAAAGCAGAACAAAAGAAACCCGGTGGGTTGCTTCACCCATTAGAAGTTCCACTATGGAAATGGGAAAGCATCTCAATGGATTTTGTGGATGGATTACCAAGATCAAGGAAAGGTAACACGGGGATTTGGGTTATAGTAGATAGACTTACTAAAAGCGCCGATTTTATTCCCGTGAAAAGTAAGAGGACTGCTCCGTGGTTGGCTTCTGTATACATTAAGGAGATAGTTCGTTTGCACGGTATTCCTTCTAGTATAGTAAGCGACCGTGACCCCATCTTTACTAGCGAATTTTGGAAGAGTTTACAAGAGGCGGTAGGGACTCAGCTATGTTTGAGCACCGCATATCATCCTCAGACAGACGGCCAGACCGAGAGGGTGAATCGCATTCTAGAGGATCTTTTAAGGCTTTGTATCCTAGACTTTGGGGGTACATGGGAAGAGCACCTTCCGTTAGTAGAATTCGCATATAATAATAGCTTTCAGTCTAGTATTGGCATGGCACCTTTCGAAGCTCTTTATGGAAGGCCTTGCCGTTCGCCTACATGTTGGTGGGAATCTACCGATAAAATCCTACTTGGGCCCGATATGGTTAGGGAAACCTCGGAGAAGATTGAGTTGATTTGAAGGAGGATGAAAGCAGCACAAGATAGGCAGAAATCGTATGCTGATAAGAGGAGGACAGATCTTGAGTTTGACATTGGGGACATGGTTTTTATCAAAGTATCTCCGTTACAGAATGTTGTTCGCTTTGGGTCCGTGGGGAAATTAGCACCAAGGTTTGTAGGGCCGTTTCCTGTAAAAGACAGGATTGGGAAGATGGCATATAGGGTGGAGTTGCCTGAGAAACTTAGTGGAGTACACGACGTATTCCATGTATCACATTTGAGGAAGTGTTTGCACAAGACCGCGGAGGTGGTAGAGCCGAGCTTGCTTAAAGAGGTGGAAATAGAGCGTGATGCAACAATTAGACGAGCTCCTACATGCATTCTTGGGTCGGAGATCAAAAAGTTGAGGAATCGAGAGGTCAGACTGGTTAAAGTGCAATGGGGAGATGATGAGAGCAACGCAACTTGGGAGACAGAAGAGAAGATGCGTTCGTTGTACCCTTTTCTTTTTGAGGGTATGTCTTTTAATTTCTCCTTTATCGCTTAGCTTATCTTATCTTATCTTTAGTATGTCCTCTCATTAGTATCTTTGACCTTTAGTTAGGATAATCCTATGGTTGAAACATGTGTTTGAGACATGTTATGTATGATGGATGCAAAATGGATGCAAGTGTTTGCTAGTGGTTGCTCGTGGATGCATATATACACACACTTTAGGCACTAGATCGGCTCAGTCACTTCATATTGCATATTGCATATATAGGGATGTATTTAGTATAATGGATGTATAATGGTTGTACCATCATATGGATGCTGCATTCGGTTGAATGGGTGTGCACGCATATAGAAGTAGTATGTAAGCAATTAGGATCTTTTGCATACATAATGGATTCATGACACTTACATAATTTGCATTAAGGAGGTCAACTGAATCAGTAGACCGCCTGATTTCGCATTAGGTAAGGACATGTACACACACTTGCATATGATCATAAAGCATTAGAAGTCTTTTAAGGACAATGGATGCCTGTGTATGATGGATGAGTAGATGGACGTTTGGATGGTAGGATATACATTCTTCCAGACTTGAAGATTTCGGGGACGAAATCCTAAAAGGAGGGGAGAATGTAACACCCCGAATTTTCTATTAACACTAAAGTTGCTAAAATATTAATAAGTGTGTAAGAGAGGGGATGTATCTAATATGAATATAAAAATATTAATAAGTGTGTAAGAGAGGGGATGTATCTAATATGAATATAAAAATATTAATAAGTGTGTAAGAGAGGGGATGTATCTAATATGTATATAAAAACAATAATAAGTGTGTAAAAAGGGGGGATGTATCTAATGTATACATTGTAGAAAATATATATATATATATATTTATGACATGAATAGAAGTTTATTAATATGCTGAGTGTTTGCTGAGTCACTTCTGACTCATTGCTGAGTCAACAAGATAAACCCCATCTTGTCTGAACGGCTGCGGTTATTTCTAGGTTAAATCTAATGGCCTAAATGAATTCTAAAATCTATAAATAAGTGGGTAGATCCTAGACCTAAATCACTTGTAAAATTAGAGAAGCTACCGTCATGCTGCTGCCATGGAGTTCAGCATAGCCGTCACATACTAAGAAGAGGAAGCCTAATCATCTACAACTAAATCTACACAAATCAAATCAAAAGATCTCTCTTTCTCTAATTCTTTTCTTTTGTTGGTGAGTATGATGATTCTCACAAGACTATTACAAACTAATTTGACTCAGTTATGAATGGATCACAAGAAAGTGATGTGATTTGTAATTGTAAATTCTATATATTGTGGATCTCTTATTATGTTATTATGTTGTCGTATGATGTAAATTATATATGCTATGTCATGCTATGTTGTAAATTCTCTTATGCTATGTCGTGCTATGTTGAGAATCATGTCAAGCTATGTTATACTATCATACTATGCCATGTTATAAATCATGCTATATTATGTTGAAAAATCATGATGTTGTTGGATCATGCTTAAAGTTATGTTTTTTTTCTTAATTTAAATGGATCTTGTTTATGGGAATTTGCCTATTAGGTTAGGTGTACCCATAAACTTGAAACTATAATTAAATAAAACTTGATTATGGGAATTTGCCTATTGAGTTAGGTGTACCCATATAAAACCATGTTGTTAAAAAATTAGATGATGTTGATTCACACATGTTCATATGTAAGTTTATGAAAATTGATTGAGATTATATTAGATGAATTTTGAACAAGTTGACACCTTTAGGTCCATGACATGTATAATCTATGCAAGTTGGACATATGCAAGTTTCACCCCTTATTATGATTCATTTGGTCACATATACATGTTGTTATTATGATAATCTCTTTTATGCTATGAGTTAGGCTATTCGAGTCTAACATATATTTTGCGAATAAACGTTCAAACGTGGGGTAGGGGTAATATTAGGAATTAATAAATTGGGTGCAATTTTGTAAGATTTTGCATACCATGAATGGATGTCCATAATTGAGTCAATTATGGACATTGTTAAAAATTGGAAGTAATTAATAATTCAAGTAGGGAATTATTAAAATTGGGGGAAAGTGGATTATTATTAATAATCAATGCTTAGGACACGAGGTTGGACCCGTTTGTGATGTAAACCTGCCCGGACCCGCCCGGCAAATCCAGTAGTCACAAATGTCGGCCCAATGTGAGAGGTCCTAGGCCCAAACTAAAGCATAACAGTTGTAAAGACACGAGGTTTGACTCTTTTATGGTGTAAGACTGCCCGGACCCGCCCGGCAAATCCAGCTGCCATAAATGCCAGTCTAATGTGAGAGGTCTTTATGAGGTTATGGCCTTAATGAACTAAGAAATACTTAACCAGATAATCATGTAAGGTGGGACATGGGGGTTAAGTAGGTGCCTTGGGTGGCATGAGGAATCTGGTGGTTGCCTTTAGAGGCATTTGAAATACGATTAAACTTAACCAAACACACATGTAAATGAACATGACTAAGTGGGTTAAGTGGGATGGACTAATGGGGACAAGCTTAGGTGGAATGCTTGTGGTAAATAGTGGGGGCCCATTTCAACCAGTATCCCAAAACGTATCTTTGTGGGCTCGACCCAAGTCGAGGACGGGACACGCATACTGGGTTTGACTATAAGAGGCCAAAACAGGGAGCGGTGGCAACGCAAGTCCAACGGGTTTGATATGCGTGTGTGGACCCGGGCTGGTAGGTAAGACGTTGTTGCATCGTGTAGGTATAAGCCGTGCATGTCCGTTGTATCAGGTTGCCACTTTAGGGGAGTGATACACCCCACTGTGGGGCCAGCACGGGTATCTACGAGTTAGGGAGCCGATCGAATAATGGGAAGTAGGGTACACCTAGTGGAGATAGGGGCAGGCGGCACCTATGTAGTCAGCTAGGGGTACGTAAAGCCGTTGGGAAAGTTTCTAAGTGAAGCTAAGTGGGATGAATCTTTAGGGTGACTGGTGTGGTGCAGTATAGTGTTTATCCTTTAGTATTTAGGAGCGCCTATAACGTTGCCTTTAGCGATTGTCTATGTCCTTAATCTGCTCTTCATAGACATTTTCTTGTTTTCCAGCTTATGCCTTAGTCCAGTTATTTTGGTAATAGTATTGTAGAATTATCATATTCACCAGACTTTATGTCTGACCCCCTCTTTTCCATCCTTTTTCTCCCTTCAGGTCCGCAGGTCGGGCCAAGTTCTAGTGGAGTCTAGTTGGATCGCTTATCTTCTGGAAAGCTTGGACTGCTGAAGTAATGTCCAGCTTGTTATCTTTCTTTTTGATGGCTATTCATGTAATGGGATTATGTACTTGTTTTATCAAGATAGATATTGTACTTGACATTGAATATGGTGTTATGATGTAATCAAACATGTTTTGACTTCTGCTACAATGAAATAAAGTTTTTGAATTTCCAAGTACTATTTTATATCTGTCTTGTTGTAATTTTACTGTTCTATATTCACTTA
Organism: Allium sativum; assembly: GCA_030737875.1. Lineage (NCBI taxonomy): Eukaryota > Viridiplantae > Streptophyta > Magnoliopsida > Asparagales > Amaryllidaceae > Allium > Allium sativum. Next base: position 841,877,431 of record CM060919.1, on the reverse strand, counting down.
AAACCTCCATGGAAGTTAATGCATTCCCTTTGTGAGTGACATTAATGGACGTGGGGTGTTACAGAATGTGTGTTTGACGTTGAATTTTGTTATATGTAAATTGATTTCTATTAATATACAACCGTTGGTGGCGGAGAATTTATTCTCTTGCTCAACACCCTTAGAGAGTGTGTATTAATAGTTATCAATCGCATGGCGTGAATTGTCAACATGGCACGCTAAGATAAAGATGATCAAGGCTTTGTTGAAAAGCAGGCCTTGTTGTTATAACATTACTTCGCGAGCCTCACAACGCGGTTGAGTCTAAAACGGGAGAAGGGAACGCAGGGAGAGCAACACGTTTCTTTCTAGATAGAAGTGGTGTCGGTGCTTAAACTGGCTGATATTTACTTATGTGGATGATGGAATGTGGCACGCCTCGGATGATAGGTCCTATTGGACCGGGAACGTGTGTTCAGGAATAACTAATCCGCTGCTCGTATGGTGGACCGGCTCTGCAGCTATCCAAGGGTTCACTGCGGGGGATCCTGAGACATTAGCTAGAGTGTCTCGAATCGGTAAGGAGCTCCTCCCTAAGCCTTGACTCATGATGGAAACCCAATTTCCAATACGACCATATGGACTTGATTGTATTACTAGTATGGAGGCATAGTAGTATGGTATACTATTCTTCCTAGGATTGATACATTTACTTTGAAATGTTTTTGAAACTTATATACACTAATAATAATATCAAATTCGTTTTTATCGTACCAAGCATGTTTAATCACCATAAGGTAAAACTCTATCCTCTGGTTTGCGTTGCATTGTGTGATGGGACTTGAGTCTTATGGTGATACCATTTTTCCAAAAGCATTGCGTTGTCTTAACGATTTACTTTACTGTTATGCACAGCAATCCATTGGAATAAAACCCGTTCCGCGTTAGCGGCGTGGTCCTTGGATTTGCCTTATTACTATTAGTTAAATTAGTTAAGAATTCTCACACCAGTCCCATGACTGACCCATTGTTTGTTTCACCTTTGCAAACTCGGGTGCCCTCCTTTCCACACGGGCAGTCGAGTAGTTTGTCTACAGGTCATTATCTCGAGCAGGATTCTGGATTGAAGCTTAAAGCTGTGTCCAGAGCATAGTTCTCTTCCACTGCCTTAGTCATTCTATTTCCGTTGCACTGTATTGTATTAAAATTCATTGTAATATATCTTCCACTGTAATTTCATTTCGATGTACTCTGATATTCTGCACTCTGATGTTACATTATTATGATGTAATAAAAGTCTGTTGTTGTTGTTCTGATGTGTTGTAGCCCAAAGTAAGCGTATCCGGCGATTTCCCGCAAGGGCGATTTTCGGGTCGTTTCATTTTGGTATCAGAGCTTTGGTTAGCTCAAATCTTTGAGATACAACTCGTTAGAACTGAGCAAAAGACTCATCAGAGATTGGATTAGTAATATCCAATAAGAATACTCATTAGAGATAGGATCAGCAGTATCCTAGAATGAGAAAACTCATTAGAGATAGGGTTAGTAATGCCCTAGAATGAGTTGAGAGTAACAAGCTTATAATATACGTATTTGTAATTAAAATATGATTTTTGAACATATAAAAGTTATAAATATTTAAAAACCTAATCAACTAATTGATTGATGGTTGTGTAGTGAAATTATTAGTTCAACTAATAAAATTATAGAAACCAATTAAAGATGAAAAATTGAGTAGGATAATTAAAACAATTTTTAACTTCGTTCCTTTTCGAGGACGAAAAGTTTTTAAGTGGGGGAGACTGTAACAACCCTGAATTTTGGGGCCAATTTAAATTTTTATTTTAAGTTATTTTAATGAGTTTTGGTTATTTAAAATAATTTATTTTAAATAATAACAATTATAAAATTTATTTTTTTTAGAAATTTTATTGAAAATGAGTCCAGATTTAAAATTTCTAATTTTAAATAATTATTAAACAATAGAAGAAAATATATATATAATTTGAATAAAAAGTTTTACAGTAAAATGCAATTTTAAAGTTGATATTTTACAAAATAAAGAAAGGGGCTTAAATTAAAAATTTACATTGTCATTTTGTTGAAATGAAAAGATTTCATTTTCAAGGTAATAAAAGTTTGCATTTTTGTCATATAAACAAGCTTGCATTTTTGTCATATAGGCAAAATAAAACCATTGTTGTGTCGCATTAATTTACACAATTGAAATATAATGTATCATTTCGTTTACATTTAAAAGTTTGCATTGTAATTTTTGTTTACAATAAAGAGAATGAAATGTATCATTTTTATTTACATTAAAATGTTTAAAAGAACAAAAGTATTATTTTTGTTGCAAAACAAAATATTCATTTTTGTTAGAATTAGAATGATGCACAAAATATCCAATTTGTTGAATAGTAAATGACACATAGAATTACAACTTTTGTGAATTGAAATGAATTGGGCCTGAATAGGAGAAAGTGGTTTAATGGGTCATTAATGTGACTAACGGATTGGAACATTATATATATATACAGAAATAAATAAAAAAATGGTCTATCCCTATTTCTCCATTATTATGTTTCCTTTTTATATTCACACATTACATAATTCCAATTTCAAAACGTATGTATCTTAAACCACTCAATTTATTAATTAATGTCATTCATTTCATAATTAATTTTTCTTAATCGATTGCTTACCCAATTTAACTATTATCTCTATTAATTCTTCTCCGTTTGCAACGTTCATTTATAAATTATATCATTCTCCTTCCATTGCTTCCATTATAAATTTACTATTTACATATGTATTCTTATTTCTTAAACATCCTTCTATTTTCTTTGTTCTTCCTTTCCTTTTATTATCTCTCCTAAAAAACAAATCAACTCCATTTATGTATATTCATTTATTTATTCTTGCATAAGCATTGAATCGGTTGATTTGAAATAATATGTAGGTTCTAAATAAATTATGACAACATGTCATTATGTTATAATATGTAAACATGTCATTACGTTATTTAATATTGCATGTTTTGAAATTTAAAAGGTTGCATAACTTAAACAATTTGAAAAAAAAGGCAAGCATTTATTTTGTTATAAATACAAAGAGGCATATAGGGGAAATAATTTGTGCATATATTCTGTACTCTCTCTCCTCATCTATATATCATTCAAATTCATTTTTAGATATGAAACTATTCCTTTTATTCCCCTTTTGTTCTCTCTTCTTTTTATATATTTATAATCTTCAGACCTCATATGTAAATAAATAAAAATATTAATTAAATAAAGGGAAAAAATAATAATTTCCTCCACTATATAATATCATTTTTACTACCTTAACCCAAATCCCATTTCTTATCAGCCGCCGCCCTAAACTAAATCAATGGCTGCCGCCCATTTCGAATGGAAGGCCAACGTTCTCCAATTTTGATTCCACATTTTCTCTCAATCCACAAATGATTTCATGAATTCTATAAAACAAAAATAAAAGAGCACGTCAAGATCAATATATTCAGCGGCCATGATCATCTTTGGTGGCTCCGTTCGACTGTGGCGGCTTTGCAAAAGCGGCGTTTTTCTGGTGAACGATGGGTCGAATGTTTTCTGGAAGTATAAACGAGGAATAGGAAGGATATGTAATATATTGTAATTATAAAATTAATAATATTATTTATGTAATTCAATTTTGTAAAAAAACCATAACTTGTTCGTTTGAAAAAAAAAATCAGAAATTCCAGTTGCGTTAGAATCGCAGAAACGAGATCTACAAGATGGAACTGACTAGGACCAGAACAGGGCACTTTGAAAATCCAACCAAATTTGAACACGAACGATTTCTGAAACCCGATCAATGTGAGATTTCTATATTTAATTATTATCCCTCGCCATGTGAATTCTATATATGTATAATGTGAAATTCATATTGTTGATTGCTATGAAATCTGAATTGATTGATGTTGTTCTGTGGACGTGTTGAGGTGATGATATTTGTTGAAACACAATTGTTAAATCAAAATATACCCTTTTTATGAGGATTGATTTGTCAACAATAAAACCATTATTGTTATAGAAATTAAAAAGGGAAATTTTCAATGTTAAATTTAGTTGAAAATAAAATGGAATAGTATGTGTTGATTCAATTTATTGTTAAATTATTGTTGTAGAAATTATGATGTTTACACAAGATTGTTTCTATTAAAAAGATTCAATTTTTAAATGGACTAGTATGTGTTGATGTGAATTAATTTGCGAATGTTGACATCAAGATTTAGAATATTGTTACATGTAGTATTATGGAATTTACACCATATGTTGGAATTGTCACGAAAATATTGACACCAAAATATTAGTTGTTGTCATAGGTAGTAATATGGAATTGTCATGAAAATATTGACACCAGAATATTAGTTGTTGCCATATGTAGGAATCGTTATGGAAACATTGACACCAAAATATTAGTTGATATCATATGTAGAAATATGAAGGTGATATGAAATTGACATAAAATAAACATATCTTTAGCGTCATTAAGTTTCATGAAAAGTGAATATAATTTTTAGTGTAACTAAGTTTTATGAAAAATGAACATAATTTTACTGTCATTAAGTTTCATCAAAAATGAAACATAAATTTAGCGATATGTTAATTCATTAAAAATGGACATTATTTTTAGTGTCAAGTTATGTCATTAAAAATGTAACATAAATTTAGTGTTATATAGAATCATCAAAAATGAAACATAAATTTAGTGATATGTTAATTCATTAAAAATGAATATTATTTTTAGTGTCAAGTTATGTCATTAGAAAAGTAACATTTCTAGCGTATGAAAAATTAACATAATAAAATCTCATTTTTTTTTATGTATAAAATATTAACATAGGAAAATAGTAACATTTTTATTTTATAAAATGTTAAGATTAGAAAAATCTCATTTTATGTATGAAATGTTAACATTATAAAATCATCATTTTTTTTTCTCTTTAAGATGTTAGCATTAGAAAAGATCATTTTTATTATATGAAATGTTAGCATAGAAAAGTAACATTATTATTTTATAAAATGTTGCATTTAAAAGAATTAACATTTTTAGTGTAAAATGTGGCATTAGAAAAGGAATTACATCTTTAGTCAAAAATGTTGCATTAGAAAAATAATAACATTTTTAGTCAAAAATGTTGCGTTAGGAATAAAGTTACATTTTTGTTAAAAATGTCACATTAGTATAAAAATATCATTTTTGTTAAGATGTCTCACTAATATGAATATCATTAATATTAGATATGTATAGTCTAAATATGTATATCATTAATGTTAGAAATGAATGGTCTAAATAAAAATATCATTAATGTTAGAAATGAATGGTCTAAATAAAAATATCATTAATGTTTGAAATGTATGATCTAAGTAAAAGACATGAATTAAGAAAGTATATTTTATTCACATTTTAGATGTGAATAAAAACTTTGAATTATTTCTGTGGCGTGCATGATATGTTGTGAATTGATGTTTGGATTTGACACAATGTTTGAATTTTGAAAATAGGTAGCATGATAATTAATGTTAATTTATTTTTATTTATGATAATTCAAATATGTTACACTGCCACATACAAGTTTCCTGACTTGTATATGTTGATTGGGCTGATATTTTCACACATCGCCCAAGTGCACAAATAATATATTTTTATTTGGATTTTGTTTGAATGTTATTTGAATGTGGTGTGAATGTTATCTGAATGTTATTGGAATGTTATTTTGGTGATAAAGGAATGTTTATCATTATTTCACAAATGCGTTGTATGAAATCCATTAATTAAAGGTATTTGATTTGGGTCTCGTTCCAATTTAGGATAAAAATATATATTTTAATCTAATATTCAATTAGAATGTTTTAAAATAATAATTCCCATTGAAATAATTATAAATATAAATTAAAATTGTGCTTGGACACGAGGTTAGGTTACATTTGTGGTGGAAGTCTGCCCGGAACCGACCGGCATATCCAGCAGACACAAATGTTGGGCCTAATGTGAGAGGTCCAAGTGCCCAAATACAAATTGGGCCAAGACACGAGGTTAAGCCCAACTTGTGGGATAAGTCTTCCCGGAACCAACCAGCATATCCAACATCCACAAGTTGCAGGCCTAATGTGAGAGGTCTGGCCTATATTAAAATATTAATGGATAAATTAGAAATTGACGTTATTTTCACACCGTCATGTGTTAATAATGAAATAAATATTTTCACCTCCAAGTTTGTTATAAAATTAAGTTACATTGTTAATGTAATAAGATAAGGATTATAAAAGTTTTACATTTTTCTTAATGTAAATAAAAGGAAAATAGGAAGTTACATTTTTATATGTAATTGGAGTAATATAGAAACTTACATTTTTCAATGTAAATAAGGATAAAATAGAAATTATATTTTTTTATATGTAAATAAAGGATTTACATTTTTCAATGTAAACAAAAGAATGATTAGGAATTTACATTTTCCAATGTAAATAGAATATGAAATAAAGGTCACATTTTCGATATATAATATATTGAAATATAAGTTTACATTTCTCAATGTAAATGGTATAGGAATAGGAATTTACATTTTTCAATGTAAATAATAAGATTAGAAATTTACATTTCAAAGGAATGGATTTTCATTAGAAAGAAATATGAAACCAAATATACATTTGGTGTAAATTGAAAAATGGAAGAGTAAAATATACATTGTTATGTTTAAGATGTGTATGTAAAGTAAAATGAAAATAGCGATAGGTCGTTATAAATTATTAACAACGATATGAAATGGTTTTCAAATTTATATATATGCGAGAGTTATTTGGAAAGTCCGAGTTTACTCTCATTCCAAATAATGATACGACGTTCGGAGAATGGAAGACCGACGATCTTCACATCGAATGGGTAACTAGTTTTGAGGCCCTTGATTGATTTGCTCCCAAGACGGGGCTAAGATGGTAGTTATCCGGACGTAGTGTTGATTTGTACGGATTTGGCTTTCGCTCAGACCCAGAGCATAAGTTTATAAATGGAATGTGTGCCTGACGTTGAATTTTGTTCTATGTAAATTGATTTCTATTAATATACAACCGTTGGTGACGGAGAATTTATTCTCTTGCTCAACACCCTTAGAGGTTGTGTATTAATAGTTATCAATCGCATGGCATGAATTGTCAATGTGGCACGCTAAGATGAAGAGGATCAATGCTTTGTTGAAAAGCAGGCCTTTTGGTTATAACGTTACTTCGCGACCCTCACAACCCGGTTGAGTCTAAAACGGGAGAAGGGAACGCAGGGAGAGCAACACGTTTCTTTCTAGCTAGAAGTGGTGTCGGTGCTTAAACTGGCTGATATTTACTTATGTGGATGATGGAATGTGGCGCGCCTCGGATGATAGGTCCTATAGGACCGGGAAACGTGTGTTCAGGAATAACTAATCCGCAACTCGTATGGTGGACCGGCTCTGCAGCTATCCAAGGGTTCACTGCGGGGGATCCTGAGACATTAGCTAGAGTGTCTCGAATCGGTAAGGAGCTCCTCCCTGAGCCTTGACTCATGATGGAAACCCAATTTCCAATACGACCCTACGGACTTGATTGTATTACTAGTATGGAGGCATAGTAGTATGGGATACTATTCTTCCTAGGATTGATACATTTACTTTGAAATGTTTTTGAAACTTATATACACTAATAATAATATCAAATTCGTTTTTATCGTACCAAGCATGTTTAATCACCATAAGGTAAAACTCTATCCTCTGGTTTGCGTTGCATTGTGTGATGGGACTTGAGTCTTATGGTGATACCATTTTTCCAAAAGCATTGCATTGTGTTAACGATTTACTTTACTGTTATGCACAACAATCCATTGGAATAAAACCCGTTCCGCATTAGCGGCGTGGTCCTTGGATTTTCCTTATTACTATTAGTTAAATTAGTTAAGAATTCTCACACCAGTCCAATGACTGACCCGTTGTTTGTTTCACTTTTGCAAACTCGGGTGCCCTCCTTTCCATAAGGGTAGTCGAGTAGTTTGTCTATAGGTCATTATCTCGAGCAGGATTCTTGATTGAAGCTTAAAGCTGTGTCCAGAGCATAGTTCTCTTCCGCTGCCTTAGTTATTCTATTTCCGTTGCACTGTATTGTATTAAAATTCATTGTAATATATCTTCCGCTGTAATTTCATTTCGATGTACTATGATATTCCGCACTCTGATGTTACGTTATTATGATGTAATGAAAGTCTGTTGTTGTTGTTCTGATGTGTTGTAGCCCAAAGTAAGCGTATCCGGCGATTTCCCGCAAGGGCGATTTTCGGGTCGTTTCAGAAATCCAGTAAGCGTGTCCCATCCTCGACTTGGGTCGAGCCCACAAAGATACTTGATGGGTTACTGGTTTGAAAAGGGCCCCCATGCACGACACAAGCTTTCCACCAATGCTTGGTCCCCTCTAAGGTTTTTCCCACTTAACCCTATTCTTATTCATGTCTTCTTACATGTTTCAATCTTGGTTAAGTGCATCTAATCGTATTTCAAATGCCACCAAAGGCACCCACTAAATTCCACATGCCACCCAAGGCACCCACTTAACCCCCTCATGTCCCACTACATGTTTATCTGGTTAAGTGTTTCTTAATTCATTAAGACCGTAACCTTGTAAAGACCTCCCACATTAGACTGGCATTTGTGGCAGCTGGATTTTCCGGGCGGGTCCGGGCAGTCTTACACCACAAACGAGCCTAACCTCGTGTCTTTACAACTGTTACGCATTTAATTTATGCCTAAGACCTCCCATAATATACTGGCATTTGTGGCAGCTAGATTCGCTGGGCAGGTCCGGGCAGTCTTACACCACAAACGAGTCTAACCTCGTGTCATAGGCGATTAATTACACATAATTAATTATCCCCAATTTGAATTAATTTCCCTATTCAAATTGTCAATCAATTACAAATTTATCTATGTCCATAATTGACTCAATTATGTCTATCTATTTATGATATATAAAATTATACCAATTAACATCACATTTAAGGCATTTATGCCAATTCTCAGTATTAAATCTTTTAATATTATCCCATTGCCCCATGTTGTATGTTCGTTCGTTTAACGTAAAATATACATTAGACTCGAATAGGCTAACTTATGGAATAAAGAGAAAACATCACAACATGCATAGAATAAAAACTAGATCTGAACAAAAGGGGTGAAGTTGCATGTGTGAATAAGGTTTTTCATCCAAAAACTTGCATAGGCCAAAGTTACAAACTTGCATAAACTATGGATGTCATAGATCTAATCATAAGGTGTAAACTTGCATAGGCAATAGTTCTAAACTTTACATTACATGATTCGTACTCCAACATATATATATATACACACTTGCATATGCGATTTGTACAACATAAACTATGATGTAAACGTGCATCTAACTCACAGATGTCATAGTCTAACTTTAGATCCAATTTACACATAAAATAGATGTCATGAAACATGCAAAGTTGTATATGATTCTCACTAACTTGCATATGATTCATATCTAAATAAACGTCTAAACTTGCATACATACATATGATTTAACATATGAATTAGTTCCACAACATAACCAAACTAGCATATGAAGCATCATTATGAATTGATTGTACATAGGCCAACAATTAACATAGATTTACAACATATATAATAACATCACAGCTTTACAACATAGATAATAACATCATAGATTTACAACATAGATAATAACATAACGGTCAATGATCCACAACATAACCATATAACCCCAATCATAACTAAACCTAATTAAATTATTAATTATCTTATTAAAGAAATCGAACTCATAAAAAGAAGGTCTTGTGTTCTGAAATTGATTTAGCTCTCCCTTGTAGTAGATTCGTTATTGTTTAGATTAGAGTTGAATAGAATTAAATTGATTAGCTTTTCTTCCTCCTAAATGGTGGCGGCTACTCTAGGTTGCAAGGTGATAGTATGAAGGCCATAGTTCCAATTCTTATTTGATTTTTAGGGTTTGAGTCTACCTATGTTTATATAGAATTTCAATTTAATTATAGCCATCGGATGATCTTAGGGTTAATCAAAACCACTCAGTCAGGATAGTGTGACACCTCAGCCCTAATGACTCAGCAAGGAGTCAGAAAGGACTCAGAAATGAGTCACAATATGGATCAGATTACACCAGAAAGCTGTGCAGGCTTTCTGCTCGGCCTGGGCGCATTGGCAGGTGCGCCAGTGCAACATTTGTACTGGCGCACTTCCCAAGTGCGCCAGTGTATCTATTTTTTTCTTCTTCTGATTTTTCCGCCTAACTTCGTTCGTCCATATCTCCTTCATCCGTATCCATTTTACGCAAATTCAGACTCTATTTCAACCAGAATTCCGAGACGAACACAATGGCGTAACCCGTTTCCCTTAATTCTCACATCTGAGATTAATTTTTCTTTAATTTAGTTAATTTGATCATTAAAAAATTCGGGGTGTTACATAGAGATTCAAAGATCATAGAAATTTCAAGACTCATGAGTAATCAAGATTTCAAGCATTCTAGATTAATATAGTTATAGAGTCAAGATTTTGTAAGAATCTAAATAACACTCCAGGTTCAAATTCTAATTCTAATTTTCAAAATCTGATTTTCAATTCTATCCTAAATCCTTTCTATTTTATTTTTCTATTTATTTCTATTTTTCTTTGTTTTTCAAACTTAACTTTTATATTTATATTTTATATTCTTATGCTTTATATTTATATAGTTTAAAACCTTATTAAATTATAAATATGTTTATATGATTTAAAATTATATTTTAATATATTTTTCTAGTTTATAATATTAATTTATATCATTATATTTTAATTCTAGAATTTCTAGAAATATATTCATATCAAAAACATTAGAAAAATATTTCAAAATTAAGAATTTCAAAGGCGTATGTTGACATAACAAAAACTCCAAATCGACATATAACTGTCACTTTTTCCAATTTTGAAAGGAAGTGTCTTTTCACTATTTGAAACGATTCAGAACCATTGCAACCTTTCATACTCTATAAAAAGGTGTTAAAACCTAATATTTTACCATCTCTTCTTCTCTAACTTCATCCTCTTTCTCTACACCTTTATTCTTAATCATTTTTATGGTTTTTACACTTATACTCTGCCAAATTCAATTATGTTTTGATCAAACTTATTCTCTCTACACTCTCTACTCTATACTCTCTAAATCAAGTGCTATTTGTAACGTCCCGTATTTTTTACGGTTTAATAATTAATTAATTTAATTATTTAAAATAATGGTTTGGTAATTTAAATGGTTTAAATTAAATAACTCAGAATGTTTAAATAATATAAATGATTAAATAATATATTCAATTTTCGAAATAGTCTGAAATAGTGGAATTCGCAATATTGTGTGAATTGGATAATTTATAAGATTTAGTTCAGTTTAGGATTGAATTATAATAAGAATATATTAAATAAACGATGGTTGAACATATAAATTATATTATAATTACAATCGAGCTTGAAATGGCATGGTAGTTCGTAATTTGGCGATTTGAACTTTGATTTTATTATAGAGAATCCGTTTTAAGTCGGATTTCTGTGAAACAAGAAACGTTCGGATCTGGTGAACTACATATTTCAAATGGAAGAGAAAAATCGAGATTTCGTATAGTAGATTGTGAGTTATGTCCAAATCAAATTTTCAGAAAGTCGCTATGGAATTCGTTTATAATTTATAACGATTTATTTATATTATAAATAAAATTTTAATATAAATGGAATATCGATTTAATTTGGATTTGAGAATATCTGGTTATAAATCCAAGTGTGTTTATTTTATTGCTGTATGAGATTCTATTAGAATATATATATGATAATATTAATTTATTATTATTAAATTAAATTGTTTAAATATATTAATATTTAAATTTGTTTATTTAGAGCCTTAAAAATAGCCGTTTTTATAAATGACCTCTGTTTTCAACGAAATTAATTTTGTTGGATCCGGAATATTAAATTATTGTTAGATTTCAATTTTCGTGATTTTTGAAGTCAGTATGTGGCCGTACGGGATTTTAATGTGAAAAATAGTTAATAATTTTACTTTAATAATATGCTAGATGAGCAAACAGATTCGGAATTCGACGAAACAAGTTTCGTTGGGTCCGTAATGTCAAAATGTAGGTGTATTCCCATTTTCATCGGATTTGGGTAAAGTATGTGATCCTATAGGTTTTTAGAAGACAAATACGAATTACGGTAAATATATAAATTAATAAAATAAAATATGAATCTTACCCTAGACAATAATGCAACATATAAATACACCCCTAAACCTTAACTTCACTCATTTGACAGTCAACAACAATTGGCCGCCACTATTTTCTTCCTTAAAAAATAAAACAAATCGTGAGTTTAAATCAAGATAAAATCATGTAAACTCTCTTAAATCCCGAAAATACATGTCTCGATTCCTGATGTGTTTCTCTATATTCCAATGTGCCTTTCAATCAGTTCAAACTGATTTTAGTTCGTTGTTTTTCCTCTATTGCGGCTAGGGTAGAGTTTTGTCGTCACTGGGGATGACGGGGATGATGTCGGCCTTGGTATTGGAATCAGGGGAGGAGTGCGGTGTTGATTTATAGTGGTGCGGACGGACCCAGTTGCCTGTGGTGACTGGTTGGCTTAGGTGAACGAGGATGGGGTTTCGCGAATTCAGGCGAACTGGTGGCAACTGAAGGCTAGTGTATTGAGGCCGGGGGGCATCTCGAGAGTGGAGGATGTGGGGGACAGACGAGGGTCGACCCCGAGGGCCTCGCAATGGTGGAGATGGATGCTAAAAAGGAGGAGCAACGTTGTAGAATTTTTGGTTGAAGTAAACAGTGCTTCAGGTTTTTGTAAGATGTTTGTAGAGCATCAGAGGAGCTCACGTTCATCAGAAATGGAAGCTCAGTTTTCGGCAGTCAAGGCAGCATGAGTAGGTCAAACTTAGGTGATCTAAAGTAGCTTTAATGGCCAACTAGAATGGAGAATACTGTTCGAACTGGGTGTCAAGATATTGGAATAATTAAAGCTTCTTAATCACGATTATTGAGGGTAATACGGTATTAAGGAATTAAAATGTTAATAAATTTCTTATTGGGTTAATGTGTAATTAGAGAAAATTAGGATATTGTAGCTTGATAGAATAATTACGAAAGGTTTAAATGGTATAGGATTTAAGCAAGTTAAGGGATGGAAATTCTGGATTTTTCTGACGCGATTATAATCCGAGGAAGAAAGGATTAGGAGAACTAATTAGGATAATTAAATTATCAATTAATGTGTTAATTACTATTTAATTTAATTAATATTGTGACATGTATAACTATTCCATTCATTATTAGAATTGAGCGAAAAAAGATCCGTTAGGATCGCATGGACGACGGCTACACAATGGAACTAATTTGGAGTGAATTGGAGCTCATTACAATTTATAGCGAAATAAATTGTCTGATCTGAATCTATGACAGTTTATCATTATTTAACGATAAACCGACCAATGTGAGTAAAACACACTAACTTTGTCCAGTTTATATTTTTATAAACGTATTTTAGAATTGATAAAAATGATTGAATGTTGTGTGTGATGATTGTTTGGATGAATATTCGATAATTGGTTGAGATAATTTATATATATATATAGTTATATAAATAAGTCATTTATAATATTGAGTTCTTTTGTTATACAACTTCATATTGATATGAAACTGATATAATTTATGTGATTAACATCTGTGATGTAGAGAAACAGGTTGGAAGGATCCAACTGCATTCCTCAATATTTATAATACTGTTTTTTTTTCATATATTGTGATATATGATGTGGTATATAATATGTTATTGATTATGTGTGTTTGGATGATGATGGATCCTTTAGATTTGGTATTTTAATACCATAAGCGATAATGGAATGTAAAAAGGGAATTTTCAAAATGTATATTGATATAAAAATATTTATATAAAATCAAAGGATTTTATAATAAAGGAAATTGTGAAGTGGATGTTGAACTTAAAGAATTTTATTAAATCAAATGGATTTTATAAAAGCAGATATTTGAAAGTTAAATAAGGAACTTCCATATAAAATTATTAGCAGTTATATGGAAGTGTAAAAGACCGTTTTTGGTTAAAATACTTAATGGAAACAATAAGAGGTAAATAAAGAACTTTATGGAATAAATATTGTTTTGGAAATTAATGGAATTATAAAAGCGAATTGGCGAGATATAAAAGAATTATAGGAAATTGATTTAAAGTAAATATTTAATAGAAATATGTTTTAAACAGATAAATTTAGAAGAATAATTTATTTTAAACAGATAAATTTAGAAGAATAATTTATAAACGATGTTTATAAATTAAGGAAATATTTATCATTTGATAAATTGAATATATAGGTCTGAATTCATATAGAGAAGTGAAAGTCGGGTTTAACACCGATATTTGAAAATGGAATGTAAACTTTACATTTATAAAGGGAATTATAAAGGATGGATATATGAATTTGAAAAGGGGAAAATCTATTTTAAACATAGAAATGGAATTTCGAATGGTTAGAAATAAATAACTTGTTTAATAATAAAAACAAGTAGTGTGATTTATAAACAATGTTAATAAATGAAATAGAAATAATTATCAGTGGATAATTTGGATTGTAAATTCAGTAGTGAATGTAAAACAGGAAATTGGGAATTATTTTTGAAAAAGAAACGATGCTATTTATTTCGATGTTCGAAATATGAATAGGATTAAAATAAAATCCATAAAGATTTGTAACTAGAATTCGACTAGGCAAATCATTATAAAATAATTTATTATAATAAATTATACATTGAATAAATCAGGATTTGACAAGATAATTAATATTCGGCTTGAAACCGATATTTTAAATAAAATCAACCATGAAGTTGACATGTAAACGAGGTTTGATAAATAAGATGGAATGTGATAAGAAGTTATAAAATGACTCGGTAATTGGAATTTAAACCTGTGTTAGTATTTAAATTATGAAATCAAGTTTTGATTTGATAAAACGAGTCCAACTTTCTGTAAAGAGATAATATCCACGTTTTAAAGTGAATAACGATTTAAAAGCAAATGTTTTGCAGAACTAAAACAATTATAAAAGTAAATCGGTAATTATTGGGAATTACTAAATTCAAAAATGAATATAGAAATTGAGTTGACTCGAAAGGGTAAAATTTGCTAGAGTTCATAACGTAAATCAAATATAGTTTATTCGAAATAGAGTTATCGAATATAGTTAATTCGAAAGAGAGTTATGCACTGAAATTCGATTATATTGAATTCGGGGAAGTATTATTTACTTCCTAATTTTTAATCAAGATTTATTTATTTATAAACAAATTGTTTATTCACTTATTTATTTAAATTAAGGAATAAAAGATATATTTTTAAGTAAGATATTTCGGAAGTACGGAATATAACTCTATCGTTATAATAAATTTTTTTCATAAGAGAATTGGATTTGTAAACTGAATATGAGAGTTGCACAAGCAATGTTTTGATAAAAAGATAAGAAATGAAGTTAAGGAAATTGGAAACTGACCGGAGATTAGTTATGTTGAATAGCTTTCTGGGTATCGATCTGATGTTGGCCTCGGCCCTCGGGGTTGATATTCAGGGAATTCTTCTCTTACTAGTTTACAATTAAAAACTGATAAATGTGGGAGGATATTGACGTGTGGAAAAGGAATGGAAACGTTTTCCAATGGTAATAACATATATTTTCTAATTTAGAAAATAAGAATTTATGAATATATGGAATCGGGAAATGGGGAAATGAATAAATTAATGATAAATTAATTTAAAGGGAAAAATGTTGATTAATGATTGATTGATAAAATTTCCATTTGGAGATAAGATCATTGTGTGTATGGATGTTCTACTTTGATAGTTAAATAACCGACTATCAAAGTTTTGACCATTTTTCCGTCATTAATACAGAGAGACCGGGATCATATTTATTATCTGAAAACCACTTCGTATGGGCATTAGTGTTGCGAATCAAATATGATCAAGATAATTGAAGATGGAGTTTATGCAAGGGATGTTCTGGCAATCCTAGGTAGAAATTGCCTAAGATGGATTTACAGAATAGTGCCTTCGCTTTGTCCAATCCTAGGACAACGTGTATAGAAGAATGTATGACAGTGTATATTTAATATATCGCGTAAGTTGATCTCTTCAAACGTATTTACATTTGGTGGCGGAGGAATTCGTTTCTCTTAGATGTATACTCATGATTTTTTTAGAGGAATCAATTTGTGATTTGGCGGGTATGACGATGTGCCATTCAAAGTGAATAAAGATGTGATCTGTCAGAGATAAGTGTGGCTTCAAGCCTCACAATCAAGAAATGGTAAAAATCGGGTAGGTCGCATGGCTAAGTCGGTAGCTCCCAATTAGGGTGCATTGTCACTGATCTAGAGAAATTCCATTTACTTCTATAATTTATTTCGATGCTGTCCCTTTTGGAAAACGATTGCTGATCCCAACCATTGGTGATAATACATTCGGTTCACTCAAGTGAAATGAGTGACCGGTCATGTTTAGCCTAGTTTACAAGATGTTCTTGTTGAATCCGGTGTATTCCTCTCTAGAGATACACTGTCGGAAGGTGGTCCCATACCTTGCCAGTTGGAATCCACTACCAAATAAGTGCCCGCAGTTTTTGATTATATATTATATATGTGGAATACGAGATGAAAGCATTCCACTAGATTGCTATTTATTTGAATTAGACATTATTATAATATCAGAAGAGTATGGATTTTTAAAAGAATTTTTTGGGTTATCATAAGGTAAAAACCACCCGTTTTTATGTGTGGATCGGTCTTACGATTATTCTTTCTTTTAAAAAGGATTTTTAAAGTTAAACAAATGGTTGGAGTTTACTCACACCAGTCACATTACTGACCCAGAGTTTATTTTGTTTTGTTTTCCCTAAACTCTTGGGTGCCCAATTTTGTACGGGCAGTCAAGTAGTCGGGATTTTAAAGATACTTGCAGAGCTTGGAGCAGGAGGCCTCAGGATTATATAACTACTGTTTATTTCCGCTGTGATGTTATGTGTTGTAATCTGAAATAGTATATATATACAGTTCTAAGTTTGTATTTCAAAAGTTATGTTATACATTATATTTTATTCGTTCCGCTGTAAGATTCGTGTTACTCTTATTCTATTGTTATGTTCTTCTTCCTCTTCTATTCTAACTTTCTATCTTATCTATTCTCACCCTCTAATTTCTTTCTATTAATGATCTGGAATATTTGATGCCTGAATAATTGACATGGGTTTTATGTGGATTTTCTGGGTCTAAAATGCATGTTCGTTACACTATTGAAGAGTTATAGGTTGAATAGACCTTGTTAGTGTTGAATCAAAGAGGAATCAGTGAATCCTTGTAGTTGTGAAATCAAGGAAATAGGAGTCGGTGTGTCCTTGTTGAGCCGTGAAATCAAGGAATATGAGTCGGTGTCTCCTTGTTGAGCCATGAAATCAAGGAGGTTGTATTTAGCTATTGGAAATAGTAATAAAACTCTGTGCAATCCAGCGTTGTGCGGGACTAGACATAGGAGCAATCTGAACCAGTATATAATCCGATGTGTTCTTTCCTTTCCTGCATCTTTATTTCTATTTATTTTGCATTTGTGTTTGAATCTGTGTCTGTGATCGTGTTTGTTATGTTCGATTCATCCCGTAGTTCACTTTAGATTTAGATTTTTGTTTAACTTCTTATAAATATTATTCACCCCCTCTAGTATTTGTTTTGCCTTAACGATCCATTCCACATTCCCTAACAATTGGTATCAGAGCAAGGTCTTTCAAAAAGTTCATAATCTGATTTTTGAAATATTGGTAAAATGGCAAATTTTGGAATCTCTGATAATACCTATATCGATTGATGCATTGCACCAATGCTAAAATAGTCTGCACATATTAATGTTAAAGAAGCATATGATCTACAGAAATATTATTCAATACAGAAAAGGATGAGTTCTATGACTTTTGAAAACTCAAAAGTTGAAAAGATGGGTAAAATGGCTATTGGCAATTCAAATTCTGAAAAGGTGGCTATTGGAAATTCAAATCTTGAACTGGTGTGTTACAGAGCTATTGAAAATTCAAATTCTGAAAAGAAATTGGTGGAAATGAAAAAGGACAAATGGATAGTGGATAGTGGCTGTTCGAGACATATGACTGGAAATCCAGAACTACTCAATAATCTGAAGTATGAAGATGGTGTATTGGTGAACTTCGGAGAAAATTCTAAAGGATACATCATTGGAATAGGCAATGTCAGTAATTTTGAAACTCCTACTATTTCTGATGTTTTATTAATTGGGAATTTAAAACACAATTTACTAAGTATAAGTCAACTTGTGATAAAGGTTATAAAATAAATTTGAAAAGAATAAATGTTTGATAGAAGATAGGAATTCAAAAGTTATATTCGAAGGAGATAGAAAGAAAAATATCTATATATTAAAAATAAAAATCTCCAATGATAATTTATATCTTATGGCCAATGTAAGTGATCCCTAGATCTGGCATAAGAGATTCGGCCATACAAATTTCAAACATATTTCTAAAATTTCTAAATTAGATTCAGTTAGAGGATTACCCAAAATGAAATTTAAAGTTAATAACTTATGTGATGCTTGTCAATTCAGAAAATTAAAGAAGAGTTCATTTAAATCAAAAGAAGAAATTACAACTTCAAAACCATTAGAGTTAGTACACATGGATTTTACTTTTTAGTTGTTGTGACGCAAATTTGTATAAACACTATTGTTGTAATCCAAGAGTACGGATTTTTCTTTCTAGTAGTTCTGGAAGTTTGGCCTTTTCCTGCTTCACTATTTGTACCTATAGAATATGTTGTATTATACTTTATACTTGATGATTGTCCATAGCTGTCGTGCACACCCTTCAGCGCATTATTCCTCTTGTTTAGTGCAGAGATCATAGGCAGTTGTCACATAATGGACCGACGGTTACTGCTTGGGCTAGTGCACTGAAATGAGAATATTTTCTTGGAATTTGTTCAGCATGTCCATTCAGCTGAATGGGTGCAACCATTTGAACTCCAGTGTGCTCACACATTAATACACTGTATGGTTAAAGGGTCGCAACCTTTTATATTTCCCCTGTTGTTAGTGCACAAATTGGCACCTCCTCCAACCTATAAATGCAGAGCCCAAAACGAGACAAACTTCACTTTTTGTCTTCTCGTATTAAAGCTCTTCTCCAAAGTAATCCTCTGATTTAGTTCCTATAAATTACTTCAGTTCGTTGGAGCTCCATTTGCTGGCACTACACTACAGGGCTGGTCCGTTTTATCTTGCGAAACAAATTGTTGTTATGTCAATCAGTGCAGACGACGACAATATTATTTCAAGGAAATAGAATATTTCTGGAATTGGACGTTAGTGAAATAGAATATTTTACGTACTGCTTCATTCTAGTACACGATCAGTCATGCTTTCTGTCATTGTTGTAAACACGATTTGACGTGACAATTATGGCATAATTGAGTAACACTGATTGTTTTTACTGTCGTTTTGTAATACAATTGTCTATTGACAAAAGTTCTAACAATCTTGAAGCAATATTTGTTGCATATGACGCAAAATAGCAACAGTGATTTCGCACCGATTCAGATGGAGACAAACGCTCAACTAGCGTTTGTGCTTCCAAAAATGGATCTATCCCATGGAGAAAGGTTAGAGAAGTTCAACGAAATTAATTTCAAGCGTTGGCAACAGAAAATGTTTCTTTATTTAACAATATTGAGCCTCTCCAATTTCTGACTGAAGATGCTACTATGGTCACCGAACTCGAACCTAATGCTACCAAAGTAGAGGCTCTTACTATCTAGAAACATTCAAATTTCATGTTAAAAAACTATATTTGGAATGGTCTGAATGATAGCCTCTACAATGTCTATAGTATTATTGCAACATTCAGACAACTCCGGATGGCTCTGTAAAAGAAGTACAAAACTGAAGATGTAGGCATGAATAAATTCTGGAAAATTTCTTAGCTTCAAAATGGTTGACTCAAAGACGGTGATCAGTCAAACTCAAGAACTGCAACTTATCATTCTTTGACTAGAAGATGAAAAGATGATTCTTAGCGAGACTTTTCACTGCAACTATTGAGAAACTGCCTCCTTCTTAGAAGGACATCAAGAATTACCTTAAATACAAGCGTTAGGAAACGACAATGGAAGATCTCATAGTTCGGCTGCACATTGAGGAAGATAACAGAAATTCTAAGAAAAAAGATTTCTCAGAATATTGTTGCTAAAACAAACGTAGTTGAGTCAGACAAGACAAACAAGATAAAACGGGAGACTGCTCCTAAGAAGTCAAAGAAATTTCTAGTTTCTTGCCATAACTATGGAAAGAAGGGGCACAAAGCAGCCGAATGTTGCGCACCTAAAATGAAGAAGTCAGAAGCAAATACGGCTGACGTTTCGAAAGGCATTGCTGATCTTGATTTATGTGCGTAATATCAGAATGCAACCTTGTTGGTAACTCAAAGGAATGGTTTATAGACACTAGAACCATTTGACGCATATGTGCCACCAAGTGGATGTTTACAACCTATAGAAACTGCTGATGAACATTTTTTTATGGGCAATTCATTTACTTCAAAAGGTCGAAGGCAAAGGATAAGTTGTGCTGAAACTGACTTCTGGAAAGTAACTAACTTTAAATGATGTTCTTCATGTTCCATAAAATCGCAAGAACCTGATTTCAGGATCATTACGGAGCAAGCATGGTTTCAAATTGACCTTTCAAGCTGATAAATTTGTATTATCCAAGAATAGAGTGTATATGGGAAGAGGATATGTGTGTGATGTATTTTTAAAACAAAATCAACCATTATTGCACCACACACTGATATGAATAAAAGTGAATCTTTTGCTTATATTGTTGACTCCTCTAACTTATGGCATTCTAGCTTAGGGCATGTAAATTTTGATACATTGCGAAAATTAATTAATCTATACCTAAGAATAACAAAGACTCCAAGTATAAATGTCAAATTTGTGCAGAAGAAAAATTGATAAAAACATCGTTTCATCATGTTGAATGAGAAACTGAACCTTTAGATCTAATACATGCAGATGTATGTGATTTGAAAATGTGTCAAACTAGAGGTGGGAAAAAGTATTTCATTACCTTTATTAATGACTGTACTAGGTACTGTCATGTTTATCTTCGTAAGGATAAAGCATTCGATGTGTTTAAATAACACAAAGAGGAAGTTAAGAATCAACTCAATAAGAAAATCAAAGCTTTAAGAAGTGATAGAGGAGGAGAATATGAATCCCCATTTGAAGAATTTTGCACTGAACATGGTATTATACACCAAACTACAGCACCATAGTCACCTCAATCCAACGATATAGGCGAACGGAAAAATAGAACTCTTAAAGAAATGATGAATGCTTTAATGTTAGGTTTGGCACTACGCCATAAACGGCCTAATGCAACGAATTTGCAAGGTGTTACCATCCAAAATATGGTGATAAGTATAATATTTTGGACCTACTGCAACGTTCTATTTTTGAAGTTACCTTAGCTATAAAAATGTGTTGGCCTAGCTAAACAAATGTAACACGATGCAACATTTTTTATAATGTTGCTACAGCAGACCTTTCCATATCTTAGCAGCCACCCATGTGAATCAGATCCAACATTGGAGAATGTGATACCTCATCAATCCTGATCACTTATTCTGCAAACAACGGTTTTTTGGCATAAATTCATTTCTTACCCTCTTTACGTTCCCCATCATCTTATTTTCATTTCCCCGCTTCCTGTTTCGTAAACAAAATAATATTTCCTTTTCCAAATAACAATTTGATTCTTCTTTGTTTTCGTACAAAGGTTCAAGTAAACATTTTTAATTTGGGATTCAATGATTTCGGTTCGATTAGGGCTTTGATTTGGGGGTTCAAGCTTTGTTCAACGATTTCGGTTCAATTAGGGCTTTGATTTGGGGGTTCAAGCTTTGTTCAATGACTTCGGTTCAATTAGGACTTTGATTCGGGGGTCAAGCATTGTTCACATCACTTTAGGGCTTCAGTTTCGATTTTGAGGTATAACACTCTCTCACATCACTTTGGGGTTTCGATTTAAACTACTTATAAATTCTTAGGTCGGCCTGAACTAATAATTCGACTTGTCTTAGGTTCCATCTTGTTGGACATACACACATGTTTTATCTTTTTTATGTTAAAATCTTCATATTCATGAATGCAGTGATGGGCAGCGAAAACATCAGGATAGAACTTCCAAAGTTTTGTGAAAGATGTACTAGTGGGATAAAAGCCTTTATACAAAATTGTTTTTCTAAATTCGTCATCAGTGATGAAATGAAGTGCCCTTGCAGAATTGTAATAATAGCAAGTTAGGTCGTCAAGATATAATTCATGATCAAGTCATCTACAATGGTCCGTCTCCATTATATGTGAAATGAATATGTGAGGTTTCACGAAAAAATTTGGAAGGGGTGATGACGATATAGACTACGAAGCTGGTGATTTTGGAGATAGTCTTGGTGAAATGTTAGACCGTACTCATGGACATATATACAACTGTGAGAATGAGAATTCCAATGAACTGAATGCCAATGCTAAAAGATTTTATCACCTTGTCGAAGTTGGAAAGTAGCCATTATATCCTGGCTATTCAAAATTTTCGAGATTAAGTTTTATCATCAGGCTTTATTCTTTAAAATGCGTATATGGAATTACATGGTCTGCATTTAGGGATATACTAGAGTTGATGACAGAGTCTTTTCCATAACCTCACATACCTTTATCCGTCAGAGACGCAAAAAAAATCATCAAAGATTTAGGTTGAATACAAAAAAATACAAGCATGTCCAAACAATAGCATGTTGTATTGGGCAGAAAATGAAGATAAAGATGTCTGTGAAATTTGTGGTGTTTCGAGGTGGGAACCAAAGAAAAAGGAAGACACCAGCGACAATGATCCAACAAAGTTGAGTCGCAAAGTCCCATCAAAAGTGATGTGTTACTTTCCGCTAAAATCAAGGCTGCAAAGGCTGTTTATATGCAAGGAGTTCGCACAGCTTATGACATGGTATTCTATGGGACAAAAAAAGACGGAAAACTTAGACATCCTGCTGATAAAGTCTTGGAAGGCAATGGATGCTATGCATCCTGATTTGTCATCAGAAAATGGAAATAACAGACTGGGTTTAGCTTCTGATGGATTCAATCCATTTCGTATAATGAGTACAACTTAAAGTACATGGCCAATCGTATTTGTTAACTACAACCTTCCAACATGGTTGTGCATGAAACCCGAAAATCTAATTATTTCAACAATCATCTCCAGTCCAGAGTCTCTAAAGAATAAAATTGATGTATATATGCAGCTTCTAATTAAAGAGATGAAAGAATTATGGGATATAGGCATAGAAACTTATGATGCCTTTACTGATCAAAATTTCATGTTACATGCAGGCGTGTTGTAGATCATTAGTGATTTTCCAGGGTATGTAATGTTATCTGGTTGGAGCACAAAGGGTAAATTAGGTTGTCCCATATGCCATTATAAGACTTCTACAATGTACTTGAAACATTGTAAAAAAATGTGTTACATGAATCTTAAAGAATTTCTGGATCCAAAACACAAGTAGAGGTTTGATAAAAGGAGGTTCAATGGTTGAAATACGACAGATTCCAAGAAATTTATCAGGAACAGATATTGGAGAACTATTGTGTGTCTTTAAAAATAATTTTGGGAAGAACCCTTTCAAAAAGAAGTCAATATTTTCAATTAACCGCATTGGAGCTGCAATTTATTGGGACATAACCTTGATGTTATGCATATAGAGAAAAACATATGCAACAACATACTTGGTACTTTGCTGAATATTAGCGGCAAGTAAAAAGACACTTGAATGCTTGTTTGGATTTACAAGAAATGGGCATCAGGAAGGTTCTACATCCTATTTATCAAGTGATGGCGAGCACTTTGAGATTAGGGTTGCCATATTTGACGTGAAGAATAAAAAAAGAATTATTTTGCTCAGTACTGGAGAAGGCCAAATTATCATACGGTTGTGTAGCTAATATCGGTCGGTATGTTCACACAAAAGAAAAGACTATCTCAAGGTACAAGACCCGCAATCTACATTTTTTATTTCATTACATGTTGCAATTTACTGTGAAAAAAAAAACACTGAAGCCTAAAGTTGCGTTGCCACTGATAAGATTTGGTGCATTCTTAAGAGGTCTTTAGGGCAAAGTAATTGACTTGAAAGATGTGAAGAGGCAACAACAAGAAATTGTCGAAATTCTTTGCTAATTTGAGATGATATTTCCAGTAGCTTTCTTTGACATAACGGTTCACTTGACGGTTCACTTGTGCATGGAAGTTGAGTACGGTGGACCTGTGCACGTTCGACGTATGTTTCTGATTGAGTGTTATTTAGCTAAACTCAAATCTTAGGTGCGCAACAAATTTAAATCGGAAGGTTCCATTGCTGAAGGTTACCTGACTAAAGAATGCTTGACATTCTACTCAAGATTCTTAAGTAGTGATGCGGTACCTAAATTTGAAAATTGTCCAAAAATATGAAATACGCTATTTGTACAAGAAGAAATAAAGATGGAAGAGCTATTCATCTAGAAGAATTTTAAGCGGATGGCATGTCTTCGGTACATTCTATTCAATTGTGGTAACAAGGGAATAGATAAATTAAAAGAGTAAATTTTTAGATTCTAATTTACTTTAGCTAGTACTAAAGAATTAGAATATTTCTTTATCGATATTAATATCATCATAATTATTTTTGGGAACATGAAGCTTTACTTGATGGTCATGCAGTATCGAGAAGATATAAAAGATAGGGAGCACATACCGAAGAATTCTGGAAATGGATGAAGGATAAGGTTAGGAAAAAAAGAGGGCATTTCGAAAGAGCTACAATTGCTTGTAATGGCCCTAATCGGGCAGCTAGAAAATTTAGTGCATACTTTATTAATGGATATAGATTCCATAAAAAATACAGAGATGCTAAAAGCAGAACACAGAATAGTGGTGTATTATTTTTGGCAAGGCAATAGTGGTGTTTTCTTGAGTACCTTGACCACTAGTTTTGCATGTTCAAAAGATCAAAATTCATTGGTTGGCAATGTTAGTTTCTACGGGGCAATTAAAGAAATAATAGTAATTGATTATTGGGGAGAAATTTTTGTGGTTGTGTTTAAGTGTTGCTGGTACCAAGAAGAGAAAGATTTGTATGGGATGACTCGAGTTAATTTTAATAGATTGTGCGAGAAATCTAATCCGTATGTTATGGCTTTACAAGTACAACAAGTATATTATGTACAAGATCCAACTGATAAGGCACTTTATAATGTTATCAAGAAATTGCCGAGGGACTGGTATGATGTCGAAAAGGAAAATGGAAATGAAGATGATATAGTTTTACATGATATTCAATATGGTTATGGAATAGGAAATCAAGCTAGCGTTGTTAAGTGGTATAGAGATGATATCCCGACAACATAAATCCTCATTCCACCTAGCATAATAGAGGAAATTGCCTCTTGATTCCTATGTAAATTTTTTTATCAACTGACTTCTATTTATGTACTGGTTCTTAATTAAGGGACGACTTCTGTGTCTATTGTTTTTCACAATTAATCTAGTACTTTTTAATTACTTGACTGCTTGTAAGTTATTATGACTTTCATAATTTATTTATTTTCGTATACCATTTTGTATAGGATGGGGGGAGGGTACGGGAGTCGCATAAAAACAACTTATTATAAAGCTTATGAGACCGATGAGGAGAGCTAGAAAACAAGCCAGTGGTCCAAAAGTCGTTCGCCCAGCTTCGTCATAAGATTCAGGTATATGTACATTTGTTTATTAATTGCAGTTTTCTAAATGCAAATCACAACCACAAAATTTGGTATATGTGCACTATCACAACCAAAATTTTTGGTGTTAACTCGATGAAAATCAGGACCTGGCAAGTCGCCAGCCAGGCTCGTGTCAGATTCGTGCTTTTGGAAGGCAAATAAGCTTCCTATATTAGTTGTCTTCCTTGAGCTAATAATTTTTTGCATGTTGTGCTGCGAAATATAATAAGAATTTTTGTCATAATCTAAGGTTCCTTTTACATGATCCTTGTTCCTGTTGTATGAAACAATTTTTGTTGAATGAACAACTTCACTTGGTTTCCTTTGATTTTTGTAGGCTATTTCAGATTCCTGCTGGGATAACAATCATGTTTGAGTTTGATTACGATTAGTATACCAGGAGACACCATCCGATGCAGCACTTTTTTCTTAAAAGTCGTTAGAGAACAGATGGACGTGATCATGTGTCTAGTCCTCATGTAATGAAGTACAAACTTGTAAATAATTATTTTGTTTTGTAATAATTTTATTCTGTTTTGAAACATGCTGCACATTGTTCATGTCTTGCTCATGTGCATATATGTTTGCTTATGTGCACTTTATTAAAGCCGAGTTTGGCTCTTGGCTATGTGAACCTGTTCTTGGCCACACACTTTGTTGAAACACTTGTTGAACCCGAGTTTCGCACCAGTAACCTTATGCATGCACTTGTAACATTTGTGCATTTGAAACTGTTTTCATGACACTTGTGCACTTGACATCGAAATAGGCATGTAAAACTATAGCTTGATTATATATGCTACATTCTAATTGAAACATGCTGCTCTTAAATCTGTTTTTTTATCGTAAAAATATTATGGCTGTCAATAAAAACATCCTTCCATTACTTTCATGTTTCAATATGGACAGAGAAAAATACTATTGCTGTCGATAAATTCTGTCTATTTTAATATGGACAGAGAAATCCTTGCACCCCTCATCCATGTAAATTTATTACCTTTTCCGATAACTTTCACAAAAGCAGCATGCATAAAACTGTCATATGTAAGCATTTGCATTATAATTGTGGTTATCTTTGCATTATAAGTGTGGCTATAAATATGCCTTCTACTTGCTTATAAACATATGACGATGTCTGATCACAAACGTACATTGTTTTTCCTAGTTTTTACCAATATATATGTTAAAAATTGTTTTCTAATTACACGCGCACAAACAAATTATTTTTCAAAATGTGGCTTTCTCTGCATTTACTGTACACACTTGCTGCATATATAAGCATTTACTGTAGGGTAATTTGTTGCACTCTCTCCATATGTAAGTATTTGTTGCTTTCTCTCCATACGTAAGCATTTGCTGCATTCTCTGCATTTACTATATGGTAATTTTGATGTGACATTATTCTGTAGTACTTACTTCAAAAGGCAATAGTCAGTGGAGAAGGAGGAAGTACCGTTGAAAAAGTAATTTCGTATAGAAGATCACATGGTCGTCCTTTGCTTATAGGGAGGCATGCAAAATGTACAATCCAATCAACCGAGGCTCTAGTAAATGCTTATATAAAGGACTTAAGGCAATGGCTTGTCAATGGAAGCAAAGCTAGAACCCAAGGTAAATCAGAAGGTATTAAAGAATTTGGCTTGGGTGATGCTTGCTAACCCGGAGTTGAATCTAGAGTAACTGATTTGACTGGAGGCACTACCTCTTAGTCTCATGTATGAATTCTAGTCATTTAAGTGATAACTACTTGATATTTTGTAGTTATTAACATGGATTCTAATGTGTACTGTGTATGATGATGTTTATCCAAGTTATAAGTACTGTAAAAAATTGTGATGTGTATTGTGCATTATGCAAGTATTTATGTGATATTGTGGATTTTAATGTCTCTTTAGTATGATGTTGCAGTAGCTTCAGTGTAGTGTTGCAGTAGCTTTAATATAGTGTTGCCACCGAGTTATAAATATTGTTTGAAATAATTTTTCAACAGGCATATAAGATGTTGCTGTAGGGAATGAATTAAATTGGGTCGTAGTCCCAATGGGCCCCACATTATGGGCCCCAGAAGATATACAAATAAAATTAATATTTATAACATTTTTGGAATGTTGCTACAAACACCTAAGGATGTTGCTATAGACCGAAATAGGGTTCTACTGTAACAATATTTGTTGTGTTGCTGTAGATAGTCTAAATGTTGCCGTTGAGGTCTGCAACAATGGTGAAAATTGCATCACCCTTAAAACGTTGCCAAAGACCTATGCTAACATTTTTTGGGCCTATGCCAATATTTTTTCTCCGTTGCATTATGCTGTTTATGGCGTAGTGTGGCTTGCCAGATAATTTTTGGAGAGAAAATATTTTTTTGACATATCATATTTTAAATAAAATACCCTGAAAGAAAACA
This sequence comes from Allium sativum, assembly GCA_030737875.1. NCBI lineage: Eukaryota > Viridiplantae > Streptophyta > Magnoliopsida > Asparagales > Amaryllidaceae > Allium > Allium sativum. Next base: position 841,849,011 of record CM060919.1, on the reverse strand, counting down.
TCTAAATCTCCTCATGAACTTTGGAAAGATAGACCACAATCCTATAAATACCTAAAAGTGTGGGGATGCCTTTCCAAAGTAGAGGTACCAAAACAAAAAAAGATAAACATTGGACTGAAAACAATTGATTTCATATTCATTGATTATGCACAAAACCATGCCGCATATCGATTCTTGGTACACAAGTATGAAATTGATGATATTCACGAAAATACCATCATTAGTCGAGAAGTGCTAGATTTTTCGAACATATATTCCCCTTGAAACTGGGAAATAAAAATCCTACACCTAAGAGATCAAGGGAAGATGAAGTTCTTTATTCTCTTAAGGATGCTAAACAAAATAACACTCAGCAAAGTAGTACTGAGAAACAAGAGGAGGAACCAAGGAAAAGTAAAAGGTCAAGGACTTTGAAAACCTTTGGACTGGACTTCTATGCCTTTACGTTAGAAGATGATCCATTGACATACAAATAACCTATGTCTTCCAACGTTGCCCCTTATTAAAAAGACGCAATTAACAATGAGACTGACTCCATTATGTCCAATCATACATTGGAATTAGTTGATTTACCTTAAGGATGTAAGACCTTAGGTAATAAATGGATAATTAAAAAGAAATTGAAACCTGATGGTTCAATAGACAAGTAGAAAGATCGTCTGGTAGTCCAAGGATTTAGATAAAAGGAAGGCCATGACTATTTTGATACATATTCTCCATTAATGAGGATAACATAAATTAGAATGTTTATTGCAATTCATCCATACATGACTTAGAAGTACATAAAAAGGATTCTAAAACTGCATTCCTGAATGATGAACTAGAGAAAGAAATCTATATGAAACAACCTGAAGGATTTCTAAACTCAGAAAATGGGAATAAAGTTTGCAAGCTGGTAAAATCACTTTATGATCTTAAGCAAGCTCCAAAACAGTGGCACGAGAAGTTTGATAACATAATGTTATCAAATGGATTCACGATAGATGAATCAAACAAATGTGTGTACATAAAACAAACACAGATTGGATATGTCATTATTTGTCTCTATGTTGATGACCTTTTGATCCTTGGCAATAACAAGGCCATAATAACATATACTAAGGATATGTTATCCGATAGATTCTATATGAAAGACTTAGGACTGGCTGATGTGATATTGGGTGCAAAAATTCCAAAAACACCACAAGGATATGCATTATCCTAATCGCATTACATCACCAAAATACTTGAAAAATTAAAGCAATATAATGTAACTATTGCAAAATCACCAGTAGATATGAACCAAAATGTGACGACCGCCCACGACACCTGCACTAAACAAGAGGAATAATGCGCTGAAAGGTGTGTCAGGCAGCTTTGGACGATCATCAAGGTATGATAACACCATCGGAACATGTCGTAGAACTCACATCATAAGGATAAAATATAGTAGAATATATAAACAGGTAATAATAGTGAAGCATCATATAACAAACTTTTGAAACTTTCACAACATCCTGAAAGATTATCCATACATCATATGAAATATCAAAGTTTGTACATGAAGCCTCACTACAACATTCAGAGAACAACTCAAATAGCAGAAACCGAAATACTAGAGAGTAATAAAACTGGCACATAAGCCTCGAACTCTCCTCCGAACTGCAACATCATCCTCACTAAGCTACCATCTGTCACCTGCCACCTTGTATGCCCATCCACAACCGGATGAACAACCCAAGGTAATAAGAGGAAAACATATAATTTTGAGTCAGACAATAGTCATATTGAGCGATAAAACAGCTAACAAACATCAACAATAAAGTATATGAGGATAGGTAGATTACCAAACCGATCTACCAAACACTAGAGAATATCTTAACCCTACCTTCGCCACATCGGACAGTGATAGACTTTACAATAACATTTCAACCTTACACCCATGGAAACAAAACGACTATTCAATCATGGAAAAGCACTTATGACATTCAAATTATATATATGTCATGTAAATCACCCTAGTCGAACTCAACATCCCTCAAACACAAGCGCCAGAGGCCTAAACCAATATCAGACAAGCACCCAAGGAACATCTCCTTCGATGTTGGACAATCTACATGAGAAGGTACAAATAGATCAACCAATCATCCATGATAGACTCAGGCTATCACTGCCAATCCTGCTTTGAAACCATCGTTAATCGTATGACGGCCAACCTTGCCATATGTCAAGGGCTAATGGTAACCCCAGTTCTAACATAAACCCCATGTTTGTCCAACCTTGATAACTAGGCCTTTCAACGATACCCAAGGTACTCGACCAGCAACATTCCGGTCTTTTAGGTGCCCCTATTATATCCCTTCTTCGAGCCTGCTAGAACTTACCACAATAAAAATCTCTTAACCTTCACATCTCTAGTCATCCAACACAACGACTTTCCATAGCTCAAGCAACCTTCTCGAGCAACCATTATCCACCAACTCACAACCTTTGAGTTGTCATCACCTTCGTTGTTCTACACCAATCAACGAACACATTCAGCACTTCGAATATTCCTAGCACTTTGTTGTGGCACGAATTCAGGCACTTCTGCCCGAATATTTTTTAAAAAGCCCTTTTTGTTCAAATCCGGGTCGTACCTGAAAAATATAATTATTAAAAAACGACCCTATGCGACTAACCCATCCTCTTGGAGCCGATCGACCTATTCATGCCACACAGACCAATCTACAGATTTCGACCGATCCAACTTCCAGAACGGACGACCCTGGCCTCCCTGCACGACCAACCGACCCTGGCCTCCATGCGTGACCAACCGACCCTGGCCTCCCTGCACGACCTACTTACCCATCTCCATGTGCCGACCGACTGACCCATCTCTATGGACTGACCGACCGACCCATCTCTTTCCTAACCCATCACTTGAACTCAGAAGACTCTACGACCGATCCACCCTTCCAAGTTCTGACCCACTTGAAGTAACCGATCCATCACTCCCTCAATTCTCACCTTTTCCCTGATCGATCGACCGACCGATCGCTCACCATCATGACCGACTGACCAGTATTGATCCCGACGAACCAACTCATGGACATACCCAATTCACCCCCGAATTCAACCAAAACTCCGCCAAATGACAAACTCGATGAAACTAACTCATCCAATACAGTCATAAACATGTTATGAAATCAATAACAACCTCAAATCATCAACGATCACATGAAATTCATTAAATCATGATAAATGGACATATGAACTTAAATAATAGATCTAACTTACATAATCATATGAAAAAACATAGAAATTGCCATTTAGAGTTGCTAGATTAGACCCTATGGTGATTCATATGATAATATACTTACCATGATTATAGATCTAGGAGAAAACACTTGAAAATGATGAAATTAATTATCAAACACTCATATACTTGATTGAATCCGTGGGAGAGATGCATATCACTCACTAATTCTCCAAAATAACCCAAAATGATTGAAATATGATTCCGGACATTGAAGAATTTCAACCAAACTCTTCAATTCGATGATCTTTTCCTTGGAATGATGTAGATCTTGCTTCCAACGAAGTAGATCCTCGATTCTCTAATGTAGATTTCGAATTTTAATGGTGGAAAGGTGTAGGAGAATAGAGAAATAGAGGGTCACAAGCTCCTCCAAATGAGAGAAATGAGTCACTTTAATCATAGTTCCCACATGTTAAGTAACAAAAAATGTAATTGAATAAGTTGCAACTAAAAACACGTGGATAGGCTTCAGGCTTCAAAATAAGATAGTAAGATGAGCCTATATGGTCGCAGCAGGTTATACAATATGACATTGGGTAGTTCAAGATGAAATGCAGTTTAATTTAATGGGAATACTACATAGAAATAAATGATGTAGTTAAACCATGCAAGCAAGCATGTTGACATGATAATATCTTATTTCAATGTTTAAATGCTTTACATGATACCTCGTGATTATGTTTAAAATCTTATCCAATTAGTTCAATATAAGTCATAAGCAATGATTTACATACTACATACATATTTATATAACACTTAAAACTATACATGATGGAATAATATGTACAACAGAATGAGCATAAATACAATGCGTAATGACATAGTTATTAATGACTAAAACTATGAATTTTCTTATGATCAATAAAAGCAGGTAACTTAATGCAGTTCTAAGATGCTGCAAGATTTAGTATATGAAATAAATATGTAAACATAAAAGAAACACAATTTATCTTCACTCACATGAATTATTCAAACTAGATACCAATAGAAGGAACAAAGACCTGCTTCAAATTTTAAATAATTTTCTTACCAGAGAAAGATACCTTACTTGTGATACTTGTTACATGACAATATGCCCAACCAAGTCAACACTTGTAAGACAGCAACCTAAGAAATTTGATCAGACCCTAAAAATGATGGAATCGCCTTCATAAGAGCCATTACTTACCACCCAAATGACTAGGATGAATGCTGCAACTAGCACAGTAGCTTCAGCAAACTCAATGATTACAAATGGTAACTTCATCTATCTCCCTTGGAAAACCTAATGCATCAAAAAAATACTTTAGTCGATGAATCAAGAGCAGACAACAACAATCAGGTTTGAGACAATGGAAATGGTTGTCGGTTTCGGCGACAACGCTGGTGGCTCGAATGGAGCAGCGGCGCAGAGTTCATAAATGACGGGGGCTAAGTTCAGGTTCGAATCAGAGGCGGTACGCTGGGTTTAAGGGGACCGATGCAGCTAATTTAATTTTGAGAGAAGGGTTTGAGGTAACGGTTCAGGCCCGAATGCCACAAAGGTTCTACTGCTTGAGATTGCGAGCGCTGTTGATTACCGGAGCAGCTAGTGATAGTAGGGACATAACTGCGGTGAGTTTGAAGGTGTCGGCCGCAGAGGAGTTGCTAGGGCTTCGTGAAGGAGAACGATGTGCGCGGCGCTGCCCGAGGCGGTAGATGGGCGGAGGAGCATGCAGCTTTGAAGGGAAGGGGACATAGTCGATTTACGTTGGAGAAAGGAGTTGCCATCATCGAATTGAAAAGAAGAAATTTAATATGGGGAAATGTTTTAGCAGTAGGAAGAAAATGAAGAGAGAATGAATTGTCCTATCCCTCCGCCGAGAAGAGGGGTACATGTTTTTATATACAAAGAAGGGAACCATGCACAGGAAATAATAGAAATGTGTAGAATAGTTCAGAAGATGAAGAACAGGTTTAAAAATCAAAGAAAGGTGAAGACAAGTGGTATAATTATTCGGTTGTGCTTGACCAGGTGTTAAAATTTACAGTAAAAAAGGATAGATAGTAAATTATTTCTGTAGCTAAAACTTAGATTCGAATTTCTCTGATATTATTTGAAGTTACGTTCGGCTGCAAAGGTAACCGGATTTGAACGAAAACACACAACGTTGATAGTTGTTAACGAATTCAATTCTCAACAATTTTAATTCCAGCAAACAATAAATTAAACAAGTGTTAACGTTAAATTCCAAATTCAAGTTCAAAGATGATTAAATTTCAGTTTCCTAATTAAATTACAAAATCCATATTTTAAAGTTAAATTTATTTTTCAAAGTTGAAATTAACTCTAACGTTAAATTCAAAGTATAAACATTTGTTTTCAATGTAAGTCCTAATTTAATTTATTTTTAAACGCCAAATTTTTTTTGAGCTATTACAACCCTCTTCCAAAAATTCGGGTTATTACAATGTCCAACAGGCCATTATTGATCCCGACCGACCCAACTTCTGGACAGACATAATTCACCCCTGAATTTAAGCAAAACTCCGCCAAATGACAAACTCAACTAATCTGATTCACCTAGTACAGTCATAAACATGTTATGAAATCAATATCAACCTCAAATCATCGATGATCACATGAAATTCACTAAAATCATGATAAATGGACATATGAACTTAAATGATAGATCTAACTTGCATAAACATAAGAAATAACATTGAAATTACCATTTAGAATTACTAGATTAGGTCCTATGGTGATTCGTATAAAAATATACTTACCATGATTGCAGATCTAGGAGAAAAATGCTTAAAAATGATGAAATTAATGATCAAGCACTCATATATATGACTGAATCCGTGTAAGAGATGCATATCACTCACCTATTCACCAAAATAACCCAAAATGATTGGAATACGATTCCGAACAGTGAAAAATTTGAACCAAGCTCTTCAATTCGATGATCTCTCCCTTGGAATGATGTAGATCAAACTTCCAACAATGTAGATCCTCGATTTTCTAATGCTGATTTTGAATTTTAATGGTGGAAAGGTGAAGGAGAATAGAGAAATTGAGGATCACAAGCTCCTCAAATGGGAGAATGAGGAAAGTAAACTATTGTCCATGCCTCCTATCCCCTTTTTATAGCCTCCCACTAGCCCACTAATTGGCCTCCTCAAATCAGCCCATTATGGCTTACAAAACCTGAACGACCAACTGACAAACCTTAAAACAACGATTCCTTCCAAACCGCTGAACCAAATCTTTAATGTGACCACTCTACGGAAAGGGAATCATAATTTCCTTTCCAAATGGCAAAGGTCTCAATACCTGACTCAACCTAAGTCAAAAGTTATGCCTTGTACAAAACTGGCAAGGGCAAAATTGTCATAAAAAATTAGTAAAAATTATGGACATATCTTACATACCCATAAACAACATATTAAAATATGAGAATTATCAACCCTAAGGGAATAAAATAAAAATATTTTATGATCCTCTGATACGTAAAATGTGGGTTGTTACATTCTCCCTCCCCCCCCCCTTTAGGAATTTTGCCCCTGAAATCCCAACAGTCATAAGGAACCAAAGCAATTTCGCAAGCCAATCATCCATGAGCAGCAAATTCTATCACCCAAACTAGCATGCATCAAGCCATGCATCCATAGCCTTATCCTAGCACGCGGAATTCTAACACAAACGTAATAGTACAAGCTACAATGATGTAAGGTGACACGATACTAATGGGTCGTACCGACGAAGAGTTCCCGATGGGTCGCCTTCATGCTCTCTTCCATCTCCCATGTACAATCATCACCATCCTCCCTCCATTGTATCTTGACTAGCTTAACTGCCTTCCTCCTAAGCTGTTTCTTGTCATTCCCCACAACACGAAGTGGCTTACGAGGTCTCGCAACTATGGTCTCTACTTCTAGATCTTCATACAGCTCTGGAGATACCACAACATTTGAATCATGCACGAACTTCTGCAGAAATGATACATGGAAAACATTATGCATGCTCGACATCTTCTCGGGTAACTCCAATCAATATGTAAGCTTTCCAATTTGCTCGACTATCGGAAATGGTCCAACGAACCTTGGACCTAACTTTCCTTTGCTTCTGAATTGAACAACATGCTTTAACGGCGAAATCTTTACAAAAACAATGTCGCCAACATCGAATTCCAAATCTTTTCAATGATTATCAGCATAACTCTTCTGACGATCTTGGGATTCCTTCATTCATTGTCGAACAATCTCGATAAAATCTGAGGTTTCTCTTAACAACTCTGGCCCAAGTACCAACTTATCTCCATTTTATAACCAATATGCTGAAGAATTGCATGATCTTCCATACAACGCCTCGTTTGGTGCCATCCTAATGCACGATTGGTAGCTATTATTATATGCAAACTCCACTAGATGTAGATGGTCTTGCCATGATCCTCTGAAGTCTAACACGCAAGCGCTCAGGAGATCTTCCAAAACTCAGTTAACCCTCTCGGTTTGACCATCAATTTAGGGATGATAAGTCGCACTTAAACATAACTCGGTTCCCAAGGTTTCCTGCAAATTCTTCCAAAATCCACTCGTAAATAATGGATCTCGGTCACTCACTATGCTCTTCGGGATACCATGTAATTGAACTATCCATTTTATATAAAGCTCAGCCAACTTCGATGTTGTCCTCGTCGATCTGACAGGAATGAATCTTGCACTTTTGGTCAAACAATCCACTATCCTAGGTAATCCGTCGATAAAGTCCATCGATATCTCTTCTCATTTACACGTAGGAACTTCCAATGGATGAAGCAATCCACTTAGCTTATTCTGTTTAGCTTTCACCAACTGACAGTTCATGCACTTGGAAATAAATTTTGCAATATATCTTTTCATCCCTTCCTAGTAGTAAACTCGCTTCATGTCCTGGTATATCTTATTACCACCGGGATGAATCGTCAACTTTGAGTGTTGACATTCCTTCAGAACTTCATCTTTCAATCCGTCAATATCAGGAACAACTAGTCATCCATGCTTTCGAAGGCAATCTTCTCGATCGACTTTGAACTCTTTATCCTCTGGTTCCAGTTTCTAGATAAACTCGACAAGCTTTGTATCTCGCTTTTGGATTTCCCCAATCCTTTCAATAAGAGTAGGTCTTATCGATAAGCTTGCCAACATTTCAGGTTTGAACTCACATCTTGGCCTGAAATCGAACCTTGCTAAATACTCGAGGCTTGACCATTCCGAAAATATCGCTTTCAAACTTAAATGTCTTCAACTTAATGCATCTGCAACTGTGTTACTTTTACCAGGAGTATAAGCTATATAGAAATCATACGATGCTAGAAACACTAGCCACCATTGTTGTTGAAGATTCAAATCCTTTTGGAAGAAAAGATACTTTAATGACTTATGATCCATGAACAACTCGAATCGGACTCCCAATGGGTAATGCCTCCACATCTTCAGAGCAAACACAATCGCTGCCAACTCCAAATCATGAGTTGGATAATTCCTTTCATGTGGCTTCAGCTGTCGACTCGTGTATGCCACAACCTTATCCTTCTACATTAGCACTGCTCCAATCCTAGTACCACATGCATCGGTGTATACCCTCATCTCTTCATTCCTACTTGGAATGGTCAAAACAGGAGCACTCATCAACCTCTCCTCTAGGATCCCAAATGCTTGCTCACACTTTGCATCCCATGTGAACACTTGGTTCTTCTTTGTCAATCATGTCAATGGTGCAGCTATCTTGGAGAAATCCTTGATAAACCGTCGGTAATATCCTGCCAAGTCAAGAAAACTTCTCATATCTGTCGCATTCTTAGGTTGATCCCTGTCCTAGATTGCTGTCACCTTAGCGGGGTCAACTGCTATCCCATTTCCAGAAACAACATGGCCTAAGAACCTCACTTCTTTCTTCCAGAAGTGACACTTTAAAAACTTGGCTCTCAGCTGATGCTTACGCAAGATTTATAATACAATTTACAAGTTCATCTTGTGCTCTTCGTCATTCCGAGAATAAACCAGAATATCATCCACGAACATAAGCACGAACTTGTTCATTTGATCTCTAAAAACTCTGCTCTTAAGATCCATAAAATACGCTTGCGCGTTAGTCAATCCGAATGGCATCACCAACCATTCGAAGAAACCGGATGGTGTCCTAAAAGTAGTCTTGGGCACACTATCCTTTGCCACCCTCAACAGGTGAAACCCCATTGCCAAATCCATCAGGGAAAACACTTTGGCCTTGTAAAGTTGATCAAACAAGTCATCATCAATCCTCGGCAATGGGTTCTTGCTCTTCTTGGCCACCTTATTCAGCTCACAATAGTCCACACACAATCTCAATGAGCCATCAACCTTGGTTGCAAACATGACCGGTGCACCCCATTTGGATACACTACCCTAAATGAATCTTTTTCCCAAAAGGTCACAAACCTGCAACTCCAAATCTTGTTGTTCCTTAGGCGCCATCCGCCTAAGAGACATAACAATTGGTTTAGCACCCTCGACCAAATCGATCCTAAACTCGATCTCATGATGCGGCGACAACCCTTTGACCTGATCAAAGATTTCCTTAAACTCATTAGCGATCAGCACAGACGACAAGTCTTCCTATGGAATCACAAGCAAATTGTAACGACCCATAATGTTCTGTATATTTAAATTTAGATTTAAATTAAATAAATTGAATAATATTGGTTAAAAATAAAATTTGGTTGATTTTTATAATAATGATGGTTGAATTGAGTATAATTTGATTTTAAATTAAGTTTATATTTGGAAAATGTCGTAATTTGAAATTTAATATTTGATAATTAAATAAATTTGAGTTGTTTAATTTATAATTGGAATTCAAATTTTAAATTGGGTAAATGGTGTAATTCTGAGTTAATATTAAAATCATTGAAGATAAATAGAGTTTATTAATCCATAATCGCAGTTCAAATTTAAAATATGAATATAATCAAATTCGGGACATTAAATTTGTGAAATCGATTTATAAAATTTATTTTAGTCGTAATTGGATTTAAATAGATTTTAATAAATATTTAAATTGAATTAAAACTGTTAAATGAATAATTGAATAATTAATTAATCAATGGTGAAATTTAACTGTTTTGGCGATTGTCATGGAATCCGCCGTAATCAGTTTCATCAGATCTAGAATAGTGAATTATTGTAGAGTTTCAAATTTTGTCAAAATTTGACTTGTCGTTTGATTGTATGGAATAAAACGTGAATTGAATCAATGTAATGCGATAATTGTTTGTTTCACATATTGGACATTCTATATTTATATAAATAAAATTCCATATCCACCTCATCAACCCATTTCACTACGTATAATTTTCCTTTGTCAAATTTTTCTCTAGTGGTTGATAACATATCCTGAACCCTAGCTGAAATAAAAATTCAAGCTTTAAATTCAATTCTCCTCAAATTATATCAAATTATATATCAAAACGAAGCTCTCGACGATACAAAGCTACGCAGTGAGCGGATTGGCCGGAAATTGCGGTCGAAGTCTCTGAAATCGAAACCCTAGAGTTGAATTTGGGGATTTTTGATTCAGATGTTAATTGAGAAATCGGGCTTCTGGGTATTGTAGTGGAGATCGATAGGAGTTAGATGCATGTGGTCGGAGATTTTATCGTGGAGTAAATCGTCGGAATTTGTGTAAGAACCCGTAACTTCCCCGGTCAAGAAAGAGCGGATACTTTGAGAACAACACACAAAAGTGTTGTATATAACAGTGTTGTATGCACAATTATATGATTTTTGTTTGATGATAAAAAACAAATATATATTATTATATATGTGTTTGTAATTGTACTATTTCATATACCACACAACTTACATGAATATAATAATTTTGTTTAAATAAAATACAATTGTACACAAATTCAAATATTCACACAGTATTTTATTTAAATAGAACATGTTATTTCAATATTCAAACAGTACAACTTTTACAACCCCACTGTTTGTACACTCCACTGTTACTTTTCTTATCAGTTCAATTTTCATACATTCAGTATTGTTTCATTATATACAAAGCTCCTCACACATCAGTCAATAAACTCTGTCACTCAGTTTACAGATTCACTCATATACAGAAACTATTTTATATATTTCTCTGTCATCTTCAGTTTTCTGACTTCATAGCATCTTCTCAATCAGTCCAGTCATCACCTGTTTATCTGTCACATGAAACACACACACACACAGAGTACACTGCAATAGAAATAAAACTGAATACATGTGAATATAAATTTTATTTTTTTAAATTTTATTTGCCTCAGATTTCTGGTGTGTTTCTCATCATTTTTCAGGACTTGATCTTATTCAACTGTGTCTAGTCAGTTTGTATGTATAGTACAGGGATAGGAATATAGTCTGATCGACTGCATATACACACGTGTATAATATATACACGTGTGCACTGCCTCGCAAATTAGTGTGCAACTGAGGAGTAGCCACGTGGACCATCTCGACTCAGTGCAACAATAATCAATATGGTCGAGGCAAACCAAAAATATCAATGAATACAAATCAACATCAATGGCCGAGCTAAATACAAAGCACATCAAATATGGCATATGGTGCAACGGGGAAAATTTCATGTTTTTCAACAGTTTTCAAGGCAAAATACTGCCAACTTGAATGACAACAAATAAATGGTTCAACAATGCAAAAGTGATGTTCATGAATGGACAAAACTGGTTTCAGCATCTCTCAAGTGTACAAGTGTTTGGCAACATGACAAAAGCAAGGCTACAGTAGTAACAAGCATGTTCACGGGAGCACAATGATACATGTGCACATGACTGTGGTCAAGATGGTGAAACAAGATGTATAGCAATATAAGTCAGCAAGGCCGAGGCAATACAATTCAGACTCAGCACAAAGCAAAGTATACAAGACAGTTTATTTGTAGGGTGTTCATATACACATTAGCGCAGTGGTGATGAATGAAACAATTAAAAAAAAAGGAGTGGTGTGATCAGATGAAGCATCTGTTCTTATAAGTTCAAAAAATGATCAAATATTGTTCAGACGCAAATCAGGGTAGTCTCCATTCCTATCAAAGTGCAGTGCAAATTCAAGAAAAGGGCAAAGATCAATTTAGAAATGGTCAAACCAACATGGTGATTTTCAGATCAACAAAAACAGGCTGCAAATCATAGCAGGTCACAGCAAATAAACTTGGCAAATCAACCCAGGCAGTTTTAAAATGGATAGTGCAGTTTTTCAAATATACACTATTATACATGTACACAGCCTAGACAGCATGATGAAGCTATGCACAAGTTTTTGGAGATCTCGACACACGAAATCACTTCCAGATCAGGTTGGAAAACTAAGGCAGATCAGCAAGTGATCTTAAAGTGACAGATCATGTTTTTAAGCAGCAAATATATAAACAGCAATGTGTGCAACATAAAGGTCCAGATCAATCTATACAGTGTGTGTTCAAACCAGCATCAAGACCAAGCTCAAGTGATAGTACAATCCAATAACATGATATGGAGCAACAGATCAGCCAAGGCAAGAGAATCAATACATATATGACAAAAGGGATGCAGTTAATTTTGACCAGAGACCATTGTGCATTTATTTGGAGAAAATTACCAATCAAGTTTTCCAAGGGACCACAAAATAAAAAATATATTAATTATGTTTCCAGTTTTAGGCAAACCTTTTTAGGCAGAAAATCGTTTCCAGAATTAAATCATATCATACTTGGCAAATATTTAAATGAAGAATTTCGAATGCAAATTCAAGGCAACAGCAATCATGCAAGGGAAAAATGAATATCCAGATATTGTCAAGCAAAAGGGGAAAGCTTTTTAACTTCTTAAAAGATAATTTCAATCAAATCTTTCCAGATTTGCTCACACACGGGATAATGGACTCAAGCATATATGGCACGGTTTTTAAACCAATTCCTGTAATGCAAAATTTTCTAGCAAGTATGGCAAGAATTTTCATGAAATCAGTGTATCATATTTGGCATCATTTTTTGCTGGGGACCAGAGTTTAAATTCGAATTAATTTGCAGTACATGCTTTCGGCAAAGTAAATTTCATTCAAGGCAAAACAAAAGGCAACAGTTCTCACATGCTTTTCAAAGCCAAAATCACGAAGTTTATCAAAAGAGGAAATTGTTCAAATCGGACCAAATTATTTTTGGGACAAATAAATTCTATGGACGACAAAATTGAAGACCAGATTCATCAACACAATCAAAGCCGAGAAATCAAAAGGGTAAACACGCAATCAACCAGACCAAATCATTCTTTTGAAATCAGAGCTCAATTAAAGGATTTCTAAATCCTATTTTACACCAACATCATCACTGGCAGATGTGGATTGAAACCAAAAATAACAAACTAAAGCATAGAATAAAAATTAAAGAAACTCACAATTTCTTACGGGATTCAGTCAAATAAATTCCCGAATCATTGAACGCGAGGAGCAGCTGAATACTCGAGCGCCTGATAATCTATTTTTCCGTCAAGCATTCATCGCGATTTAGGGATTTGAAGAAAACCCTAGCCTTTTGAAGCCGCCATTTTTTATCTTCAGAGAAAAAGGAGATCGGGCCAGAAAAATAGAAGATGCACCCATTTTGAAAAGTGGCTGGCCAGTTTTCTAATGAGGCTTAGGGTTTCAATATAAAGAAGGGGTTTTATTTTCTTTTATTTTATTTTTCATATTGCTTTTGAATTTGAATTGTAAACAATTCTGAAACAGTTTCTAGAGTTCTGTAAAATCTAGGGGGAAAGCAGTTAGAGTGTTAACTGACCGTTTATTAGAATCTGTAAAATCTAGGGTTACGGATTACGGGCTTGTAATTCGGGAAAATCTGGTCGAGGGGATATCGGTCAGTCTAGGGTTTTGAGCGTAGGGTTAGGACAGGAGCAGGCGCTGCGAGTGTACATGGTCTTGTATGTGGGATCTGTTTAAAACACCTAGTAGAAACCTTAGGAATGCAGCAGTAGGCGAGATTTGCCGAAGCTGGGTATCTCTGTGTGTTATTTACTTTATGTATTTACTTACTCTGCATTATCTGTGCCGGGATTAATTTTTAATTATTCGATAAACTGTAATAAACCCTATTCACCCCTCTCCCCCTCTAGGGTTAATCTAGATCCAACAAGTGGTATCTGAGCCTGGCAATTTCATTAACCCTAGAATCATGCATCCTTGTTGTCAGTCTTCTGAGAGTCAGTCCAGTCGTATTCCATCTATTTTTAATGGTACAGATTTTTTAAATTGGAAATTGGAAATTAGAAATGGAATTATATTTAAAATATGATGATATTAAATGTTGGGATACTGTTGTTAATAGGTATGATATGGTCAGTAGGAACGATATTGGATTTAATTCTCGTGCCATTCACATTTTGTACTCTTATATTGATGATGTCCAATATAACCTTATCTCTCATTGCTTGACTGCGCAGGAAATATGGAATTTTTCGATACGAAGTATGGAATGATTGACAATAACAACTCAAAACCCAAAATGGTCAACTCAGATTCAGATCTATGCTCAGGAGAAGAGACAAATGAAAATTCAGATAGATCAGACGATGGAGACTCAAATGACAATGAGACTGAAAGCTTCTCATTTGAACAGTTGGTTTATATGTGTACTGATTTAATAAAAAATGTTGATAAACTCCATCATAAAAAAAAATCTTTAAAATCTAAAAATCATGAGTTAAATAGCAAAATTAACTGTTTGGAATAAGAATTTACAAATGTCATGAAATTAGAAAATTCTAACTGTGAAAGTTGTTTGAAATTGAAAACTGACCTCGTTCATCTCAATAAAAATATTCAAAGGCTTAAAGAAGAAATTCTGATTTTAAAAGATAATGAGGTTGAGCTAAAAGATTCAAACAATTCTTTGCAAAAAGAATTTAATAATTTTAAAACCATCAAAAATTTCAAAAATGAAATTGCTGAAAAAGAAAGTTTTTTGAACAGTGATTTAATTTTGAACGAGCTTGAAAAAGAGATTGAAAATTTCAAGAAACTTGAATTTGAAAAACAAAATAATTTTGAATTTGAGATTCTTGAATTCAAGACCAGAATCAAGTTGCTTGAAAATGAAAATTTGTTTTTGAAACAAAATGATACTGAAAGGAGAAAGATCAGCATTAATCGTTGTTCAAATCTGATAAAAGAAAATTTTGATCTTAAATCCAAAATTCAACGATTAGAATCAACTTTGGATAAATTTTCTAATGAGGAAAAATCGTTGAATATGTTGTTACAAAATCAATTTTCAATTGGACATAAACGAGGTCTTGGTTTTGGTAAAACAAGTGGTTTTGAAAAAGTGAATTCTTGTGATTTTAAAAATCCTTCAAACTACTTTGAAAATTTGAATTCAAATAATTTCAAAGGGTTTTTAAATCAAAAGCGAAATGATAATTTGTTTGATAATAATCCATTTAAACCATTTTGGACCACAAAAAGAAATATAGTGAATTCATCAAAATTTAGACAGGTTTGGGTCCCTAAAGGTACTTTGGTAAAATCTGATGGAGTGTTATATAAACAAGTTTGGGTACCAAAACATATGAATACAACTGTGAGTGGTTTTACTAATTTTGTTAGACCACTCGATTCTTTAAACTGTTAGGTACCTTAGGTGGCTGAGGAACTGCTGTGTTGAAAAGAGAATGAGTTCAAGCTGTTCTATATTTCTGTATTCTTTACGGTTCCTTGGCCAAGATTTGTTGAGTTAGAGATCTATTTACTCACATCATTTTCAGGTATAATCTTTAGACTCACAATTTTTGTATATTCTTTGTTTTTACTTTCTTTTCTAATTTTTTCTTCCCTTCTTCTACCTCCTCTATGTATTTTTTCTGTTTTGGTTTATCATTGTAACTTCTTCTGGGCTTCATTAACTTCCAATTGTAGAACTCATATTTTATGGAAATTCACTTTAGTTGAATAGAACTTTGTTATTTTAATTATTTCTAGATCTTGAATGTATTTTTTGTAAATATCTGCAATTGATTAGAAGTTTTGTCTTCTGATTCTCTGAATTCATAATAGTGTTGATGTATTCGTGCCATATCTTGAACACTGTTAATTTGAATTCTAAATTTTTGAAGATCTGAAAAACAATTGAAATTTCACACAAATCTGCTGTTTTGAGTTTCTTCTAATTCAGTTTAGAAAAGCTTGAAATATTATACTCATTACAGCACACTGCTACTTATCAGTTGTGATAATTTCATTGATTTTCAGATTGGCTTGAATAGTTAGAATTGTCTTAAATTACAGTGATACATCCTGAATCTCATATTTATTCATGATCATTATTGTTGAAACTTATTTGTTTGAAATCATCTGAAAGTCTTGATATTCCGAATATCACACACCTCTAAAATTTGAAATTATCAATCTTGTGTGACTGATTCATTATATCTCAAAACTTGACATTGATTCAAGTGATTTCAAATAAATTATTTTCTAAATTTTCATGATCATGAATATCTCTCAATTCTGATGTGAATGATCTGAAATTACTCTTGTGCTTGTCAGAAATATTTGTGTAAATTCTTTGAGAATCGGGACTTGAATGTCATTGTTATTTCATGAATATTTGACTTGAATGCTAGTTCGTTTAAAATCATTTGAATTTATTGATTTATTGGATCACACACATATTATGAATCTAAAATTTATTAACCGTGTGATTGATTCATTGAATCCTGATATCCTCACCATTCGTTCAAATGATTTAAAATAAACTATGTTTAATCTTGGATCATGAACCATCCTTTGATTATTAGAAATATCTTTGAAACATCTCATTGACAAGTCTGCTTTGAAAATGATTTTTGTGCTGCTCAGATATTATTTTTTTGGTGACTCTTGTTTTGGTATCAAATACATACCATGCTCTGATACATGAAATTAATTTAATCTTCCTGGGCTTTGTATTTCTTTTGACTGAGTTATACTTGTTTGTCTCCAATGTCTTGTTTACCATCCTTATAAATAAAGATACCAAGTGGTATCAGTTTTGTAGGGCTGATTTTTGTATATATTTTAATCCCTCTTGTCTTGTATAGATCTTTCTATATTCCTCTTGTAATTGATTTTCAATTTTAAAATTATTTATTGATTATTCATTCAGAAATTGAAATCAATATCCAAATAGAGCATTATTTATAATTCATCAAAATTATTATTAGATTTTGAAATTGTGATGAATTGTGACTGCAGTATATTTCACAATGAGAGGAGATTTTATTTAGTTTTTCATGATGGTCGAATAGTTATTATAATATATTTGAATTAGCTATCATTTCACGACCATCTTCTTTATCTCCTACTATTCCGTCATCCATTATGACTTTATATTAATGTGGAGAGTCAATTTTTTTTTAAAATCTCTTTTGGATAAACAGAGAAAATATTTGTGATGGAATTGTGGTTATATTATTATTCAGAATTAGTAATAATTGAAAATTTTCAATGATCCCAGTGCAATCGAGCATACTTCATAATATAATTAATTCAGAAATTTATTTCACAGTCCACTTCTGTACCTAACACATTTCTATCATCCATATTGGTTTAATATACCGAGGAGTTTTTTTTTCTTTTTAAAGCCGAAATGATAAATATATAATCAATATATAAGTGTGTCTCTAACCTCATTTAAAAATCCAAGCTCTGGTCATGCATGGTTAAGAGACAACTTATAATTTAAGCTGCGACTGACCTCATTTAAAAATCCAGGCTCTGGTTATGCGCGGTCAGTGTGCTCTTAAATAAAAAAAATATAAATAGAAATTAATATGAATTTCTCCTTGGTATGTAAAAATCAGTCTATCAATCCATCTTCTAATATGTGAAGTGTGTTAATATTTTATGACGTATTATGATCTGTTGATTGATAGCTACTGGGATTTGAGACTATTTGATTGCGTTACTTAAGTTGAATTTATAATTGTAATCCAAATTCATCACTGTTTTCGTGTTCAATTTTACAAAATTCTTTTGAAAATAATTGGAAATCATGTTTTTGAACTTTCTCCATTTTTAATAAAATTCATCGTATCTGTCACTCTCTACAATGTGAAATATGCCACTAATTCTTAGAATATTATGATTTTTGTTTGACTGATTGAAATCTATGATGACCGTTCTTCCTTTAAGTTGATATTATATTTTTAGTCGTTGTTCATCTATATTTTAAATTTTGAATCCTTTTGATGATAACAAAAGGGGGAGAATGGGCTGAGATTTTGATTTATGAGTGAATAATTTATAAATATTTTAATTTTGAAAATTGCTTTTGATTTATGAGTGTATAATTTATAAATATTTTAATTTTGAAAATTCCAATTCAGTTTCACATTCTTTCACTCATGCACACTTGTAGGGGGAGCATTCAGATAGGGGGAGTAATATATATTTCAGTTTTTTTCAAACACATCTATGCTCAAAATCTTATATTTGTTTGTCATCATCAAAAAAGGGAGATTGTTGTATATAATAGTGTTGTATATACAATATTATGATTTTTGTTTGATGATAACAAACAAATATATATTATTATATATGTGTTTGTAATTGTACTGTTTCATATACTACACAACATACATGTATATAATAATTCTGTTTAAATAAAGTACAATTGTACACAAATTCAAATATTCACACAGTATTTTATTTAAATAGAATATGTTATTTCAATATTCAAACAGTACAACTTTTACAACCCCACTATTTGTACACTCCACTGTTAATTTTCTTATCAGTTCAATTTTCATACATTCAGTATTGTTTCATTGTATACAAAGCTCCTTACAAATCAGTCAATACACTCTGTCACTCAGTTTACAGATCCACTCATATACAAAAATTATTTTCTATATTTCTATGTCATCTTCAGTCTTCTGACTTCACAGCATCTTCTCAGTCAGTCCAGTCATCACCTGTTTATCTGTCACA
This sequence comes from Allium sativum, assembly GCA_030737875.1. Taxonomy (NCBI): domain Eukaryota; kingdom Viridiplantae; phylum Streptophyta; class Magnoliopsida; order Asparagales; family Amaryllidaceae; genus Allium; species Allium sativum. The sequence continues at coordinate 841,829,747 of CM060919.1, read as the reverse complement.
TGAAACACACACACACACACACACACACAGAGTACACTGCAATAGAAATAAAACTGAATACATGTGAATATAAATTTTATTTTTTAAAATTTTATTTGCCTCAGATTTCTGGTTTGTTTCTCATTATTTTTCATAACTTGATCTGATTCAACTGTGTCTAATCAGTTTGTATGTATAGTACAGGGACAGGAATATAGTCTGATCAACTGCATATACACTCGTGTATAATATATACATGTGTGCACTGCCTCGCCAATCAGTGTGCAACTGAGGAGTAGCCACATGGACCATCTCGACTCAGTGCAACAATAATCAATATGGTCGAGGCAAACCAAAAATATCAATGAATACAAATCAACATCAATGGCCGAGCTAAATACAAAGCACAACAACTATGGCATATGGTGCAACAGGGAAAATTTCATGTTTTTCAACATTTTTCAAAGCAAAACAGTGCCAACTTGAATGACAGCAAATAAATGGTTCAACAATGCAAAAGTGATGTTCATGAATGGACAAAACTGGTTTCAGCATCTCTCAAGTGTACAAGTGTTTGGCAACATAACAAAAGCAAGGCTGCAGTAGTAACAAGCATGTTCAAGGGAGCACAATGATACATGTGCACATGAATGTGGTCAAGATGGTGAAACAAGATGTATAGCTATATAAGTCGGCAAGGCCGAGGCAATACAATTCAGACTCAACACAAAGCAAAGTATACAAGACAATTTATTTGCAGGGTGTTCATATACACATGAGCGCAGTGGCGATGAATGTAACAATTAAAAAAAAGGAGTGGTGTGATCAAATGAAGCATCTGTTCTTATAAGTTTAAAAAATGATTAAATATTGTTCAGACGCAAATCAGGGTAGTATCCATTCCTATCAAAATGCAGTACAAATTTAAGAAACGGGCAAAGATCAATTTAGAAATGGTCGAACCAACATGGTGATTTTCAGATCAACAAAAACAGGCAGCAAATCATAGCAGATCACAGCAAATAAACTTGGCAAATCAACCCAGGCAGTTTTAAAATGGGTAGTGCAGTTTTCAAATATACACTATTATACATGTACACAGCCTAGACAACATGATGAAGCTATGCACAAGTTTTTGGAGAACTCGACACACAAAATCACTTCCAGATCAGGTTGGAAAACTAAGGCAGATCAGCAAGTGATCTTAAAGTGACAGATCTTGTTTTTAAGCAGCAAATATATAAACAGTAATGTGTGCAACATAAAGGTCCAGATCAGTCTATACAGTGTGGGTTCAAACCAGCATCAAGACCAAGCTCAAGTGATAGTACAATCCAATAACATGATATGGAGCAACAGATCAGCCAAGGCAAGAGAATCAATACATATTTGACAAAAGGGATGCAGTTAATTTTATCCAGAGAACATTGTGCATTTATTTGGAGAAAATTACCAATCAAGTTTTCCAAGGGACCACAAAATAAAAAATATATCAATTATGTTTCCAGTTTTAGGCAAACCTCTTTAGGCAGAAAATCGTTTCCAGAATTAAATCATATCATACTTGGCAAATGTTTAAATGAAGAATTCCGAATGCAAATTCAAGGCAACAAAAATAATGCAAAGGAAAATTAAATATCAAGATATTGTCAAGCAAAAGGGGAAAGTTTTTAGGTAACTTCTTAAAAGATGATTTCAATCAAATCTTTCCAGATTTGCTCACACATGGGATAATGGACTCAAGCATATATGGCATGGTTTTTAAACCAATTCCTGTAATGCAAAACTTTCTAGCAAGTATGGCAAGAATTTTCATGAAATTAGTGTATCATATTTGGCATCATTTTTTGTTAGGGACCAGGGTTTAAATTCGAATTGATTTCTAGTACATGCTTTTGGCAAAGTAAATTTCATTCAAGGCAAAACAAAAGGCAACAATTCCCACATGCTTTTCAAAGCCAAAATCACGAAGTTTATCAAAAGATGAAATTGTTCAAATCAGACCAAATTATTTTTAGGACAAATAAATTCTATGGACGACAAAATTGAAGACCAGATTCATCAACACAATTAAAGCCGGGAAGTCAAAAGGGGAAACACGCAATCAACCAGACCAAGTCATTCTTTTGAAATCAGAGCTCAATTAAAGGATTTCTAAATCCTATTTTACACCAACATCATCACTGGCAGATGTGGATCGAAACCAAAAACAACAAACTAAAGCACAAAATAAAAATGAAAGAAACTCACAATTTCTTATGGGATTCAATCAAATAAATTCCCGAATCATTGAACGCGAGAAGCAGCTGAATACTCGAGCGCCAGAGAATCAATTTTTCTATAAAGCATGCATCGCGATTTAGGGATTTGAAGAAAACCCTAGCCTTTTGAAGCCGCCATTTTTTATCTTCAGAGAAAAAGGAGATCGGGCCAGAAAAATGGAAGATCTACCCATTTTGAAAAGTGGCCGGCCAGTTTCTAATGAGGCTTAGGGTTTCAATATAAAGAAGGGGTTTTATTTTCTTTTGTTTTATTTTTCATATTGCTTTTGAATTAGAGTTGTAAACAATTCTGAATCAGTTTCTAGAGTTCTGTAAAATCTAGGGGGAAAGCAGTTAGAGTGTTAACTAACAGTTTACTAGAATCTGTAAAATATTGGGTTACGGATTACGGGCTTGTACTTCGGGAAAATCTGGTTAAGGGGATATCGGTAAGTCTAGGGTTTTGAGCGTAGGGTTAGGATAGGAGCAGGCGCTATGAGTGTACATGGTCTTGTATGCGGGATCTGTTTAACACCTAGTAGAGACCTTAGGAATGCAGCAGTAGGCAAGATTTGCCGAAGCTGGGTAACTCTGTGTGTTATTTACTTTCTGTATTTACTTACTCCGCATTATCTGTGCTAGGATTAATTTTTAATTATTCGATAAATTGTAATAAATCCTATTCATCCCCCTCCCCTCAAGGGTTAATCTAGATCCAACAAAAAGAACGCAATTAGAACATTTCATTGTTAATTACAACAATTCATCAGATTACAAGAATATACAGAGTATGAATGAATAAAATACATTTGATAAATATCAGAGATTACAATAAATTACATAGAAGCGGAAAATATAATACAAAACACAATTAGAAGTAATACACGGATACAGAGCTTTCCGGATATCATTCCAGCTGTAAACCAGGTTCCTGTGAATATAAATCTGCAAAACCAAAACTACTAGCTGTCCGTGCGGAAAATAGGGGCACCCAGAGTTTAGGTTAAAACAATAAACTCCAGGTCAGTCATGTGACTGGTGTGAGAACTAAAACAGTTATTAATCTTTATTTTAAAGTTAGGTAAATCAAGGGACCACACCGTATATCACGGAACGGGTTTCCTCCCAAAAACACCAGTGCATAAAACAACAGCGCAATGCTAAATAAAGAAAAATGAAGCTATTATAAGACCCAGGTCCCATCACACAATGCAACGGAAGCCATAGGATAGGGTTTTACCTTATAATAGCGAAAGAATGCTTGATACGCTAAATTTAATCTTTTAATTCTTAATCAGACTCCAACCGTAAATTAGTAAGAGAACGATTCCCTTAGTATTTACCCCGAAGTCCGAAACCAATGTCAGACTAATACCTAGGAAACCACCCATCTTAGCTCGTTTTCAGTTAGTTTCTGATTTTATATACAATCATAAATATCAAGCATAGATGGCATGAGCGCCCCATCCCACTATGTCGCCATATATAGGATTACAACTAAAACCGAAACGTCACGTATTGGAAGTTGGATTTCCATCTGTGAACTGAGGCAAAAGATAGTCCTCTACCGATTCGAGACAATCTAGCCTATGTCTCAGGATCAGAACGCATCAAACCTTGGATTGTTAGGGCCGGTCCACCGATGTGGATTATTAGGCCTAAACACTGCGTTTCCCCGCCCTTTGGGGCGTAAATGAGCCAACGAATGACTCCATCGGCTTCACATAGTCACCGATATATCTGAGGCGCCTCGCAACAGCAACAACCACATAAGTCAAACTCGTCAGGGCGTGTAAAACCACTGACGCCACTTCTATTTAGAAGGAAACGCATGCCCTCCCTGATGTCCTCTCCCGTTTCTGGTTCACAACCGGGGTGTGAGGCTCGCGAGTTAACGCTACACAAAGCTATGCCACACAGGCTATGCTTTGATCATCAACCACAAGACTCTGCTTTTCAACAAAAGCCTTGATCATTTGCATCTTAGCATGCCACACAGGCAAACCACTCCATGCAACCAATATCCATCAATCACACAGAATGATTTCCAATGTCAGATACACAGTCCATTTACAAGTCCGTTCTGGGTCTGAACGAAACCGGAGGCACCTTGTACCTCGCATATCCATCGACCTCCAAGTACGTCTGGACGATCACCAACTGATTCCCTCCTCTTAGGTGTATGGCCCAATCAAGATCGTCAGTAATTATCCAAATGACGTGAAGACCTCTGGTCTTCAACCACAGTCTTCATCTTTGACTCATCGTCGAATCAGTTATTCAGAATGGGATAAACCCGGTCTTTCCGAATAACTCGCATATATAATAAACAAGTGTTACACAAACACAACATACACCTCATTCAAATTCATCAGTCACTAACCGTAAATTAGAAAGAGAACAATTCCCCAAATTTTAACCCCGAAGGCCGAAACCAGCATCAGATCAATACCCAAGAAACCATTCAACTTAACTAATCTCCAGTTAGTTTCTGAACTTCACATTCTTAGGGAAAGGTTCCCATTAATTTTATCAAAGATAAATTCTTCTAAATTTATGTAATAACCCGGAAATCTGAGCCAATTTAAATTTTTTATTTTGGCCAATTTAGTGAATTTTGATTATTTAAAATGAATTATTTTAAATAATATCGACGAGAAATTTATTTTGAATATAATTCTAACGTATATATTATATAGATCGTCGTTAGAATATAAATAATTATTTATAATTATAAAAGGAATTGAAAATTGCTCGGTAGTTCGATAATTCGATTTCAAACTTCAAATGAATGTACCAGATGCAAAATAAACCGGATTTTAGTGAAACAAAAAACAATGGAATCTAATTGTGACTATCTTTCCAACGAACCCGAAAAATCGAAATTTCATAGCGCGGATCAAAAGATATGTCCAGTTGAAAATTGAATAGTCGCTATGGAATTCAGGCCCTTAAAAATGGAAATTTTGCAAACGACCTCGGATTTCGATGAAACCACTTTTTTTGGATCCGGGATGTAAAGATATTGCTAGGTTTCAAATTTCGTAATTTTTCGAATCAATATGTGAGCATGGCAAAGGAAAACGCGTTTGGCCAGTTTTAGTTGATTTTAATCGACTGGAAATTGACCATTTTTCAAACGGTCTTAGAATTTGACGAAACTAGTTTTGTTAGGACCGTATCGTCAATACGAAGCTAGAAAATATTTTTCGGGAATTTTTCTAGTTAGTATCTGGCCCCGGTAAATTGAATTGTGCGTTCAAATTCAATATATAGAGTTATATGTTGATTTTGACGAAAACTGATCGAAACGATCGAATTGGTCTACGATACATATCCCAAAGCATTCGGGATAGGGGTAATTAGCTAGGGGTGACAGTCGTTGGGTTTCAATTGGAGTTCATTTCGAGAAACATGAATTTTCGAAAATAAAAGAAATTAAATATAATATATAATATACCCCCCTGTTTTCTCTCTCTCCTTCATTTAGCAGAAAAAAAAAGAAAAAAACCCCTTTTCCCCGATCGATCTTTCGCTCCGCCACCTACAGGCGTTCGTCGCCACCGCCCCCTTCCCCCCCCCCCACGTCTGCCGCCGCCGTTCCTTCTTCCTCCTCCTCGCACCGCGCAGCAGAACCGCCCACCTCTCGCGAGCACGCAGCCTGAACCACCGTGAACCCTAGCCCCCCCATCGTTGGTGCGCCGCCCATCATCAGACCCTCCACTGTCGCCCTTCTCTTTCCCCTCACCTTCCTCTTGATTTCAAACATCGAGCCCCACCCCAAAACCATCGACAACCACACCTTTTTTTTGCCGATGCTGCCTCCACCAGATTTGCCACCTCGGATGACCTCTGCAACACCTCCTCCTCGGGAAACAGTGAGCTTCTCCTTTTTAGTTTATTTTAATTCAGTTTTTAATTTATACACCTCATTGTTTAAATTCAGTTATTAAACTATAATATACATTGTCTTTGAAAATTAAATATACATTGTTTTTAAAAATAAAAGGAGCATTGTTTTTAAAAGTAAAAATAGCCTATGTTTTGAAAAGGAAAGAACAGTTTAAAAATAGGATTTTTAAAGTACATATAGCTTGTTTTTAAAATGTATGTAGCTTTGTTTAGAAAATACAAAATACTTTGATTTGAAAATGTAAGAAGGATAAAGATAAGAATTTTAAAACGGTGAAAGGTATTTTTATATAGATGAAGACGGTGTTTTTATATAGATAAAGATGATATTTTTATAAAGTGGAGATAATAAAAATATTGAAAAGAAAAGTAAAAATTCGATTTTTATATATAGAATAGCAAAGTAAAAATTCGATTTTTATATATAGAATAGCAAAGTAAAAGTTCGACTTTTATATATAGGGTAGCGAAGTAAAAATTCGATTTTTATATATTGAATAGCAAAGTAAAAATTCAATTTTTATATATAGGATAGCGAAGTAAAAATTCGATTTTTATATATTGAATAGCAAAGTAAAAATTCGATTTTAATATATTGAATAGCGAAGTAAAAATTCGATTTTTATATATTGAATTGCGAAGTAAAAAATTCGATTTGTATACATTGAATAGCGAAGTAAAAATTCGATCTTTATATATTGAATAGCGAAGTAAAAATTCGATTTTTATATATGTAGTGAATACGGATGACGAAAGTGATGAAAGAAGAAACGGCGGAGATTTTCTACATAAGAAGAGTCGAGATGTTTGGATTAGCTATCTGTGAGAACTTCTCACCTTTTAATTTAATTTTCTAGTTAAAATATATACTAGGATGCAGACGGTGTTTAGTAGCACCCGACACCCGTCGTTCACAGACCATGGACGGCTTGTATGCTTGGTTGTTTGATTTTGATGTGTAGTTGATTGTGTGATGTGATGTGAAATGAAATAAAATATTTATATAGTTGAAAATATTTTATAGTTAAAAATAGAATTTTTAATGTGTATATGAAACGAAATAAAGATAATCAAATCAGATGATTTGTTTGTATACACACATTTGATTGATATTGATTGGAACGATAAATTTTACACATCGCCCAACTGCACAAATAAAATTGGTGTTTGATTGTTTGAAAACCCCACACGGGTATTAGGGTGATATATGACATACATTAATCCCAATAGTTAGTTGTATGTCGATCGATTGATTGACAGATTGTTATAAGCGCTAAATATTTATATTCGATGCTTATACAGTGTAGAATGCACTTTGGATGATGGTTGATTATTCATCGTTGTTATTGTATACATGCGTTGTAGAAAATCCATATAATTAACATTATATGGTAATTGATTGGGCCTCATTCCATATATGAAAAAGAAATATTTGAAATAGAAATATTTGAAAAAGAAATATTTGAAATAGAAATATTTGAAATAGAATATTTGAAAATAAAAATATATGAAGCCGTGTTGATTAGATTGACGCCATTTTGACGTGAACGATATTTATATCGATTTTATTCATTTTATAATGAATATCGAAAGTGATTTCAAAATCTGGTATTTTGAAAAGAATTGAAATTCAAATTAAATTGAATAGAAATGAATTCGAATCGAAATTGAATATAAATGAATTCGAATTGAAATTGAATATAAATGAATTCGAATTGAAATTGAATATAAATAAATTTGAATTAAATTGAAATGAATTGAAATTCAAATTAAATTGAAATTGAATTGAAATCGATTTGAAATGAATTTAAAACGAATTTATATTGGAATATTCAATTTTGATTTGAAATTGAATATGAAGTTGAAACCGTTTTGAAAATGAATTTATAACGATTTATGAAGTACGTTTTGAATTGAAATCGACGAAGTATATATTATATATATATAATATAATGGCCTGAATAGAACGCGCCGCGCCGCGGAAGTTCGCGAATTTCGACCATTGACTTCGAACGGATATTGCGGGAGATCCGACCGTCGGATTCTCCTAAAACCGGGACCGTTGGGTTCGTATCGAAAAGAGCTTTCTAACGAATATTAGAAATTTGAAATCTAACAGTTGGATTTGGAATTATGTCCAAATCAATTTTGGAAAAGGTTGCTGTAAGTGCAATTCGATGGCCGTTGATGGAAATCGACTGTACGGGCCTTGATAAAATTATTAAAAATTGTAATAATTTGTGTAAAATCATAATTAATGATTTGGGAAAAATTGGGATGAAAAACTCAATATTTGAAAAGATAAAAATAGATTTTTATCGAAATGAACTAGTTTTGAACTAGAATTAAAATTCTATTTATTTTTAAATAAATAAATTGAATTTGAAAAGGGTTTTAAAAGTAACCAGAATTTCCAATAATTGAATTGGAATGGATTTGAATCGAAATTGTCTTTGGATTATTTCGATGTTGGATTTCGTGATTACTCATATATTGTTATGGAAATTTGAAAGATATATTTGTATCGTTATTTCCAATACGATATTTGTTGGTCGTAGAATTTGATATTGAATATAAGTCGATATATTTTCTATTCAGAGCCTTGTATTTAATATCAAATGTGATTTGGGTATGTCGTGAATGGTGTCTTCATTAGCACTGTTCTTAAACCCAGTTGAGAAAAGAGTAAATCTTTTTATTTAGATTTAATGAAGTGTACCAATTAAATAATATTTAATTGGAATTGAATTGATATTGATTTTTGGGTTTATCGGTAACAGTGTTTTAAATAACACTTGTTCTTTAACCCGATAATTAATGGAATGGGATTTTGGGTTGTCGTGAACGGTATCTTCAATAATACTGTTCTTTGACCCAAAGGAGTTAAGAAAATCAGAAACTAACTGGAGATTAGTTAAGTTGAATGGTTTCTGGGGTATTGATCTGATGTTGGTTTCGGCCTTCGGGGTTAATACTTAGGGAATTGCTCACTTGCTAATTTACGATTAGGGACTGATTGCAATGTGATATTATTTTGGGGTTTATCGTGAACCGTGTTTAAATGACACTGATTCTTTAACCCAGATAGAGATTAAAACTAAATGGAGTTTTAATGAATCTTTAATTAGATTGAAATGATCGAGAATGGAGCATCACCAGTTTTTCTCCAGGCGATAGTTAAATCTTTAATCAGATTTAAACGGGAAATGGTAATTAAATTTACCGATAACACCGTGGTGTTAGATATGAAGTAAGACCCGTTTTACATCATGGGATGAATAGGTTGGGATTGGGAAATTAAAACAAATGATTACTTCGGTAAGGTTCGTTAATCCCGACTAGTTTGAATTGATATTCAAAAGTAGATTAAAGAATAAATTTAAAGGATTCATCTTTGATAAAATTAATGGGAACCTTTCCCTATGAATGTGAAATTTAGAAACTAACTGTCGGTTAGCTAAGAAGAATGGTTTTCTGGATATTGATCTGATGTTGGTTTCGGCCTTCGGGGTTAATATTTGGGGAATTATTCTCTTGTTAATTTGCGGTTAGTGACTGATGAATTGGAATGAGGCATATGTTGTGTTTGTGTAACACATGTTTATTATATACGCGAGTTATTCAGAAAGACCGGGTTTATCCCATTCTGAATAACTGATACGACGATAAGTCGAAGATGAAGACGGTGGTCGAAGACCGGAGGTCTTCATGTCGTTTGGGTAATTACTGATGATCTTGATAGGGATGTACACCCAAGATGTTGGAAAATAGTTAGTGATCGTCCAGACATACTTGAAGATCGGTGGATATGCGGGGTACTAGGTGCCTCCGGTTTCGTTCAGATTCAGAACGGACTTGTAAATGGACTATGTGTCTGACATTGGATTTTAGTCTGTGTGATTGATTTCTATTAAATATATATCTGTTTGGCAGTGGAGAATTTATTCTCTTGCTTAACGCCCTTCTCTGAGACGTATGAGCTCAGGGGTTATATACTGATGGATATCAAACGCATAGAGTGAATTGCCTGTGTGGCATGCCTAAGTGGCAAATGATCAAGGCTTCTGTTGAAAAGCAAAGTCTTGTGGTAGATGATCGAAGCACGGCCTTTGTGGCGTAGCTTTGTGTAACGTTTACTTCGCGAGTTTCACACCCGGTGGTGAACCAAAAACGGGAGAGGACCTCAGGGAGGACATGTGTTTCTTTCTAGTTAGAAGTGGCGTCAGTGGTTTTACACGCCCTGACGAGTTTGACTTATGTGGTTGTTGCTGTTGCGAGGCGCCTCGGTTTGATCGGATGATCCGGGTCCGACGGAGTCATTCGTTGGCTCATTTACGCCCCATAGGGCAGGGAGACGTATTGTTCTAGCATAATAATCCACATCGGTGGAACGGCCCTGTCGCTCCAAGGCTTGCCTGCACGCTTGCCTGAGGCTCGGGCTAGAGAGTCTCGAATCGGTAGAGGACGATCCCTGGCCTCGGTTCACAGACGGAGACCCAACTTCCAAATACGTGACATTTGCAGTTTTGATTGTAGAGCCTAGTATGGCGACATGATATATGGTACCCATGCCGCCTATGATTGATACTTATGATTTGAAGTTGTTTTATACACTATGCACTTATAATAGTATCAAATGATTTGTTTTAAACGTATCAAGCATTCTTGGCTATTATAAGGTAAAAACCCTATCCCTCGGCTTGCATTGCATTGTGTGATAGGACCTGGGTCTTATATTAGCTTCATTTTTATTCATTTAGCATTGCGCTGTTGTTATATGCACTGGTATTCTTGGGAGGAAACCCGTTCCGTGTTATACGGCGTGGTCCCTTGATTTACCTAACTTTAAAAATAAAGATTAATAACTGTTTTAGTTCTCACACCAGTCCCATGACTGACCTGGAGTTTACTGTTTTAACCTAAACTCTGGGTGCCCTTATTTCGACACGGGCAGCTAATAGTTTTGGTTTTGTAGATTTATATTCACAGGATCCTGGTTTACAGCTGGAACGATACCCGTAAAGCTTTGTATTCGTATATCTCTTCTAGTTGTGTATTGCATTATTTTCCGCTGCTATGTATTTAAATGTAATTTAAATCTCTGATATTTCTGTGTAATATTCATTTATACTCTGTATATTCTTGTATTCTGATGGAATTGTTGTAATATACAATGAAATGTTCTCCAGTCTGCGTTCTACTTTGTCGTGTTCTCGAAACAATCAGGCGTTTCGAACGGTCTAGATCGGTTTAGCGACTGATTCGGATCGAGCGAAATTCCTTGTTGTCACAGGTGGTATCAGAGCTTTGGTTTACAAAGCTCAGAGAACAAGGCACATTAGAACCATACGAAAGAACTCATCAGATATTGGATTAGTAATATCCAATGAGAATGACTCGTTAGAGATGGGATCAGCAGTATCCTAGAACGAGTGTGAAGAGTATATTTTTTAAAATGAAAACCAATTTTGTTTTGAAATTTAAACCATTTCATACGTATTTGAATATTTATTCTATATTGATTTGGACAATCCGATATATAAAGATTTTGCATATGCGTCTTGCAAACGTGTATTCGAAGTTTTAATATACTGGATAGTTATAGAATAATACTCTAGTTGCCCGGGGATAGTTCTGGTGATGGGGCACCGTCGCCAGTATTTATTTTGGAGTAACGAAAGTGAGATTTCTATATTTCCATTAGACTGGTGTGAGAAACGAAATTAGGTAGGGCTTATCATTGTGAATTGGCATCAAAAACATGATTTTCTGTATATGTCTATGTATCCAAGTTATGAATTTGAAAAGCTAATCAACTAATTGATTGATGGTTGTGTTGTTGATTATTGTTGATTTATTAAAATTTGTACCATATAGCCCAATTAAACCAAATAGTGAATTGTATTGAAATATGGTCGCATTTTCTTGCATATACATGTACTTACATTGAACAGGTCATAGCAAAGAGGCTAGAGCAGAAGAATAAAATTGTTTGCCCGACAAATAGGTACATGTTTACCATAATTTACTGTTTTGTTTGGGTGATGATGATTTTATGAGCCGATTGGCTAGCCGCTTGGCTTTTTCTTTTTCTTTTTGAGATCAAAAGGCCTGTATGGCAATTTCGGGATTTTCCCGTGCTCCCGGTGCAGGGGAGGTTATGGCGAAATTTTTCGAAAATTTAGGGTGTTAGCCAAATTTTTGAAAAATTTGAAAAGTTCTTAGAAACTGAAAAGTTGAAGAACTTAAGCTGTAATGAAGATAGTGAAAGTTGAGTTGATTAGTTAAACAACTTTCGGCTTCGTTCCTTTTCGGAGATGAAAAGTTTTAAGTGGGGGAGATTGTAATAACCCGGAAATCTGAGCCAATTTAAAAATTTTATTTTGGCCAATTTAGTGAATTTTGATAATTTAAAATGAATTATTTTAAATAATATCGACGAGAAATTTATTTTGAATATAATTCGAATGTATATATTATATAGATCGTCGTTAGAATATAAATAATTATTTATAATTATAAAAGGAATTGAAAATGGCGCGGTAGTTCGATAATTCGATATCAAACTTCAAATGAATGTACCGGATGCAAAATAAACCGGATTTTAGTGAAACAAAAAATAATTGAATCTAATTGTGACTATCTTTCCAACGAATCCGAAAAATCGAAATTTCATAGTGGGGATCAAAAGATATGTCCAGTTGAAAATTCTGAATAGTCGCTATGGAATTCAGGCCCTTAAAAATGAAAATTTTGCAAACGACCTCGAATTTCGACGAAACCACTTTTGTTGGATCCGGGATGTAAAGATTTTGCTAGGTTTCAAATTTCGTAATTTTTCGAATCAATATGTGAGCGTGGCAAAGGAAAACGCGTTTGGCCAGTTTCAGTTGATTTTAACCGACTGGAAATTGACCATTTTTCAAACGGTCTCAGAATTTGACGAAACTAGTTTTTTTAGGACCGTATTGTCAATACGAAGCTAGAAAATATTTTTCGGGAATTTTTCTAGTTAGTATGTGGCCCCGGTAAATTGAATTGTGCGTTCAAATTCAATATATAGAGTTATATGTTGATTTTGACGAAAACTGATCGAAACGATCGAATTGGTCTACGATACATATCCCAAAGCGTTCGGGATAGGGGTAATTAGCTGGGGGTGACAGTCGTTGGGTTTTAGTTGGAGTTAATTTCGAGAAACATGAATTTTCGAAAATAAAAGAAATTAAATATAATATACCCCCCTTGTTTTCTCTCTCTCCCTCATTTAGCAGAAAAAAAAGAAAAAAAAAACCTTTTCCCCGGTCGATCTTTCGCGCCGCCACCTACAGGCGTTCGTCGCCACCGCCCCCTTCCCCCCCACGTCTGCCGCTGCCATTCCTTCTTCTTCATCCTCCTCCTCGCACCGCGCAGCAAAACCACCCACCTCTCGCGAGCACGCAGCCTGAACCGCCGCGAACCCTAGCCCCCCATCGTTGGTGCGCCGCCCATCATCAGACCCTCCACCGTCTCCCTACTCTTTCCCCTCACCTTCCTCTTGATTTCAAACATCGAGCCCCCCCCTCAAAAACCATCGACAACCACGTCTTTTTTTTTGCCGATGCTGCCTCCACCAGATTTGCCACCTCAGACGACCTCTGCAACACCTCCTCCTCGGGAAACAGTGAGCTTCTCCTTTTTAGTTTATTTTAATTCAGTTTTTAATTTATACACTTCATTGTTTAAATTCAGTTATTAAACTATAATATACATTGTCTTTGAAAATTAAATATACATTGTTTTTAAAAATAAAAGGAGCATTGTTTTTAAAAGTAAAAATAGCCTATGTTTTGAAAAGGAAAGAATAGTTTAAAAATAGGATTTTTAAAATACATATAGCTTTTAAAATGTATGTAGCTTTGTTTAGAAAATACAAAATACTTTGATTTGAAAATGTAAGAAGGATAAAGATAAGAATTTTAAAACGGTGAAAGGTATTTTTATATAGATGAAGACGGTGTTTTTATATAGATAAAGACGATATTTTTATAAAGTGGAGATAATAAAAATATTGAGAAGCGAAGTAAAAATTCGATTTTTGTAACACCCCACCTCCGCCAGGGTGACTCTTGCAAGCACTCTGACTTTGGAGGGGCGTTTGAATCAGGTAAACATGCATAATGATATATCAAGGCAGAACAAGAACATATGTAAACAGAGTAAATAACACAGATAAAACAGCGGAAGATTTTAAACCATTTCAAAACAAGTCTGGTACAACATAATGTTAACTTTTCCAAATAAACAAGTCTAGATAAAACAACATCAACTGACAAACTGAAATACATAAATGCTATCCCCAAAAATAAGAGAGAACCATAGCTAGCTTCATGTCGAAAGCGTACATGAGCTGAAATCCCACAAGCAAGCAATCCAGAATCCAAGCTAGGCTCCAGTATTCCCTCCCTGAGAACCTGGGGGGGGGGGGAAACGGAAGAAAAGAGGCGAAAGAAAACAGGTCAGTCAAAAAGACTGAGTAAGCCCTACTACAATCAATGTAAACTGATAAAGTTAACTGTCATGAGCAGCAGGGATGAATATAAGGATAACTACATACTTGCATGATGATTAACTAACAAGGTAGATAAAGGTGTCATCGCATAATCAGGATTAAGGTTTTGCACCACAGGTGTACTAGCAAACTAACATGACTTGAATAAACAAGTATTGATCCCCTTGGCCCAAGCTTTGGCCCAATAACATGAAGTGACCCTCATACGAGGTCCAATAACATGAAGTGACCCTAACACGAGGTCCAATAACATGAAGTGACCCTAACACAAGGTCCAACCAAACGGTCTAGTCGATCGGCTCCCTAAGCCTAACTCGTCACGTGTTGGTGTCAATACGGCCCAAACATGATTGTAGTCGAACTGTGCCGGGTCCACCCTTCGGGTGTATCAAGCCCTAGGGTGTCAACCCCTGGACACCATGAACATGAGTGCACAGTCCCGATCTACTGGTACCCGTGCATGTTTTCTCCGGCTACGGACTATGTGCACGACCAGAGTCCGCCCGGAACTACACCGGCGTACCACCCTGCCGTCGTTTATTGGTCGCTTACCTCCAGTCCAGTAATCGTGCCCCCACCCTAGCCTAGTCCCTAGGGTCATGATGATACAAACTAGGGATTACTGATGGAGTGGACCCCCATTGCTAGGATATCTCTAGTGGGTTAAGTACGGTTTAACCCCTTTACTAACCATGGATTAACTTGGTTAAGTGTAACGATGAGTTCACGACTTAACCCCGATTAATCTACCAAGCCCAAATTGGTTAAGTATTAAATGGACCATGACTTAACCCGAATCATGAGGCATTAATTAATTAATGCACCTTAACCTCTCACATTAGACTTTGTTGCGGTTACTAGTTAAGCCGGTCGGTTCCGGGTAGCTTTACACCACAATTTGGTCTAACCTCGGGTCCAAGGTACCACATGACCAACTTCTCACATTGGGTCCTATTGTTTGTAGCAACTAGTTAAGCCGGTCGGTTCCGGGTAGCTTTACACTACAAACTCAACCCAACCTCGAGTTGGCCACACTTATCTTTTCTAAGTGTCATGTCCACCATGTTTCCAAAACATGTTACAAATTTTCAAACAATTGGGTAGACCTAACTTAATAGGTAAATTCCCAATGGGTAGACCTAACTTAATAGGTAAATTCCCAAGCTTATGTTTTTATGTCTTTTAAGTTTACCCAACCCCAAACGCAATCCCATCGCTTACATATCGCAATAGCGCATAAAGGATAGAAAGAGGGAACTTGGCATAATCATGACATAAAAGTGTTGAAGCCACAAGTTCAACATGGTGGCATATGAAATGTACATATGTTCAAATACTTGCATTAGGCCTCAAAAAGCATGCATAACTTGCATATCATATGACAACTTGCATATCAAACTTGCATAGCATAACTTGCATATCATGTGACAACTTGCATATCAAACTTGCATAGCATAACTTGCATATCATGTGACAACTTGCATATCAAACTTGCATGGCATAACTTGCATATCATGTGACAACTTGCATATCAAACTTGCATGGCATAACTTGCATATCATATGACAACTTGCATATCAAGCTTGCATAAATAACTTGATGAACTTGCATAACACATCATAGTAAACTTGCATATAAACTCGCATATCATACATTTAACTTTAAAGTTTAAGTATGAAAGTAGAATAGGGCTTACAATGCTTATGCGGACTCAAATGAGTATAGCAAATTTAAGAAAACCCTTATGCAACCAATTAAACCCCCAAAATGCAAGCAAAATAGATCAAAACTCTCTCTTTATGATGCAAAGATAGAAACTTGACTTGAATGCAAGCTAATGATGATCATACAAGTCTAAAAACACTTGTATGCATGGAAAATCTCATAAAAACTTGTTTAGGAATTTTATGAAGAGAGTCGAGGCCATGAGAGGATTGATTTTGCCATAGTTTAGTTGCTAGAATGAATAATGATGATTTAGGGTAGGTTAGGGTCTTATTTATAGATTAGGAAAGTGATTTAGGCCATAGGATTAAACCCTAGTTCCAATCTTAGCCCTCAAAACCGAATCTGGCCCCCAAGCTCAACACAAAACCAAACTGGTGCACCAGGCTAAACAGCCCGTTTGAGCCAAGTCGACAGCCCAGTCGACAGGGCTGTCGACTTGGTCTGACCAAGTCGACTCCCAAGTCGACAGGGCTGTCGACTTGGGGTGTTCTGGCGGGATTTTTCCCCCCTGGCCCAAACTGGCCCAATTTTCCAAATTCAAGTTTTAATTTGAAATCTGTTTTTACTTTGGAATTTTCTGAAAACTTCGTTGGGCCTTGATCGGGTCATACGGACTCCGATTTTCGAAAACTCGGACTCTATTTCGCGTATTTTTCCGAGACGAACGCAATGGCATAGCCCGTTTCCCTTGATTCAGAATTTAGAATTAAATTCTGCCTCAATTTATGTTATAACAGGTTATTGAAAATACGGGTTGTTACAATTTTCATATATAGAATAGCAAAGTAAAAATTCGATTTTTATATATAGAATAGCAAAGTAAAAATTCGATTTTTATATATAGGATAGCAAAGTAAAAATTCGATTTTTATATATAGGATAGCGAAGTAAAAAATTCGATTTTTATATATTGAATAGCAAAATAAAAATTCGATTTTTATATATTGAATAGCGAACTAAAAATTCGATTTTTATATATTGAATAGCGAAGTAAAAATTCGATTTTTATATATTGAATAGCGAAGTAAAAAATTCGATTTTTATATATTGAATAGCGAAGTAAAAATTCGATTTTTATATATTGAATAGCGAAGTAAAAATTCGATTTTTATATATGTAGTGAATACGGATGACGAAAGTGATGAAAGAAGAAACGGCGGAGATTTTCTACATAAGAAGAGTCGAGATGTTTGGATTAGCTATCTGTGAGAACTTCTCACCTTTTAATTTAATTTTCTAGTTAAAATATATACTAGGATGCAGACGGTGTTTAGTAGCACCCGACACCCGTCGTCCACAGACCATGGACGGCTTGTATGCTTGGTTGTTTGATTTTGATGTGTTGTTGATTGTGTGATGTGAAATGAAATAAAATATTTATATAGTTGAAAATATTTTATAGTTAAAAATAGAATGTGTATATGAAATGAAATAAAAATAATCAAATCGGATGATTTGTTTGTATACACACATTTGACTAATATTGATTGGGACGATAAATTTTACACATCGCCCAACTGCACAAATAAAATCGGTGTTTGATTGTTTGAAAACCCCACACGGGTACTGGGGTGATATATGACATACACTAATCCCAATAGTTAGTTGTATGTCGATCGATTGATTGACAGACTGTTATAAACGTTAAATATTTATATTCGATGCTTATACAGTGTAGAATGCACTTTGGATGATGGTTGATTATTCATCGTTGTTATTGTATACATGCGTTGTAGAAAATCCATATAATTAACATTATATGGTAATTGATTGGGCCTCATTCCATATTTGAAAAATAAATATTTGAAACAGAAATATTTGAAAAAGAAATATTTGAAATCGAAATATTTGAAATAGAATATTTGAAAATAAAAATATATGAAGCCGTGTTGATTAGATTGACGCCATTTTGACGTGAACGATATTTATATCGATTTTATTCATTTTATAATGAATATCGAAAGTGATTTCAAAATCTGATATTTTGAAAAGAATTGAAATTCAAATTAAATTGAATAGAAATGAATTCGAATCGAAATTGAATACAAATGAATTCGAATGGAAATTGAATATAAATGAATTCGAATTGAAATTGAATATAAATAAATTCGAATTAAATTGAAATGAATTGAAATTTGAATTAAATTGAAATCGATTTGAAATGAATTTAAAACGAATTTATATTGGAATATTCAATTTTGATTTGAAATTGAATATGAAGTTGAAACCGTTTTGAAAATGAATTTATAACGATTTATAAAGAACGTTTTGAATTGAAATCGACGAAGTATATATTATATATATATTATATATATATATATATATAATGGCCTGAATAGAACGCGCCACGCCGCGGTAGTTCGCGAATTTCGACAATTGACTTCGAACGGATATTGCGGGAGATCCGACCGTCGGATTCTCCTAAAACCGGGACCGTTGGGTTCGTATCGAAAAGAGCTTTCTAACGAATATTAGAAATTTGAAATCTAACGGTTGGATTTGGAATTATGTCCAAATCAAATTTGGAAAGGTCGCTGTAAGTGCAGTTCGATGGCCGTTGATGGAAATCGACTGTACGGGCCTTGATAAAATTATTAAAAATAGTAATAATTTGTGTAAAATCAAAAGAAATGATTTGAAAAACATTGGGATGAAAAACTCCATATTTGAAAAGATAAAAATAGATTTTTATCGAAATGAACTAGTTTTGAACTAGAATTAAAATTCTATTTATTTTTAAATAAATAAGTTGAATTTGAAAAGGGTTTTAAAAGTAACCAGAATTTCCAATAATTGAATTGGAATGGATTTGAATCGAAATTGTCTTTGGATTATTTCGATGTTGGATTTCGTGATTACTCAGATATTGTTATGGAAATTTGAAAGATATATTTGTATCGTTATTTCCAATACGATATTTATTGGTCGTAGAATTTGATATTGAATATAAGTCGATATCTTTTCTATTCAGAGCCTTGTATTTAATATCAAATGTGATTTGGGTTTGTCGTGAATTATGTCTTCACTAGCACTGCTCTTAAACCCAGTTGAGAAAAGAGTAAATCTTTTTATTTAGATTTAATGAAGTGTACCAATTAAATAATATTTACCAATTAAATAATATTTAATTGGAATTGAATTGATATTGATTTTTGGGTTTATCGGGAACAGTGTTTTAAATAACACTTGTTCTTTAACCCGATAATTAATGGAATGGGATTTTGGGTTGTCGTGAATGGTATCTTCAATAATAATGTTCTTAGACCCAAAGGAGTTAAGAAAATCAGAAACTAACTGGAGATTAGTTAAGTTGAATGGTTTCTGGGGTATTGATCTGATGTTGGTTTCGGCCTTCGGGGTTAATACTTAGGGAATTGCTCACTTGCTAATTTACGATTAGTGACTGATTGAAATGTGATATGATTTTGGGGTTTATCGTGAACCGTGTTTTAAATGACACTGATTCTTTAACCCAGATAGACATTAAAACTAAGTGGAGTTTTAATGAATCTTTAATTAGATTGAAATGATCGAGAATGGAGTATCACCAGTTTTGCTCCAGGCGATAGTTAAATCTTTAATTAGATTTAAACGGGAAATGGTAATTAAATTTACCGATAACACTGTGGTGTTAGATATGAAATAAGACCCGTTTTACTTCATGGGATGAATAGGTTGGGATTGGGAAATTAAAACAAATGATTACTTCGGTAAGGTTCGTTAATCCCGATTAGTTTGAATTGATATTCAAATGTAGATTAAAGAATAAATTTAAAGGATTTATCTTTGATAAAATTAATGGGGACCTTTCCCTATGAATGTGAAATTTAAAAACTAACCGTCGATTAGCTAAGCAGAATGGTTTTCTGGATATTGATCTGATGTTGGTTTCGGCCTTCGGGGTTAATATTTGGGGAATTATTCTCTTGTTAATTTTCGGTTAGTGACTGATGAATTGGAATGAGGCGTATGTTGTGTTTGTGTAACACATGTTTATTATATACGCGAGTTATTCGTAAAGACCGGGTTTATCCCATTCTGAACAACTGATACGACGATAAGTCGAAGATGAAGACGGTGGTCGAAGACCGGAGGTCTTCACGTCGTTTGGGTAATTACTGATGATCTTGATAGGGATGTACACCCAAGAAGATGGAAAACAGTTAGTGATCGTCCAGACATACTTGGAGATCGATGGATATGCGGGGTACTAGTGCCTCCGGTTCCGTTCAGATTCAGAACGGACTTGTAAATGGACTGTGTGTCTGACATTGTATTTTAGTCTGTGTGATTGATTTCTATTAAATATATATCTGTTTGGCGGCGGAGAATTTATTCTCTTGCTTAACGCCCTTCTCTGAGACGTACGAGCTCAGGGGTTATATACTGATGGATATCAAACGCATAGAGTAAATTGCCTGTGTGGCATGCCTAAGTGGCAAATGATCAAGGCTTCTGTTGAAAAGCAAAGTCTTATGGTTGATGATCGAAGCACGGCCTTTGTGGCGTAGCTTTGTGTAACGTTTACTTCGCGAGTTTCACACCCGGTGGTGAACCAAAAACGGGAGAGGACCACAGGGAGGACATGCGTTTCTTTTTAATTAGAAGTGGCGTCAGTGGTTTTACACGCCCTGACGAGTTTGATTTATGTGGTTGTTGCTGTTGCGAGGCGCCTCAGTTTGATCGGACGATCCGGGTCCGATGGAGTCATTCGTTGGCTCATTTACGCCCTATAGGGCGGGGAGACGTATTGTTCAGGCATAATAATCCACCTCGGTGGACCGGCCCTGTCGCTCCAAGGCTTGCCTGCGCGCTTGCCTGAGGCTCGGGCTAGAGAGTCTCGAATCGGTAGAGGACGATCCATGGCCTCGGTTCACAGACGGAAACCCAACTTCCAAATACGTGACATTTGCAGTTTTGATTGTAGAGCCTAGTATGGCGACATGATATATAGTACCCATGCCGCCTATGATTGATACTTATGATTTGAAGTTGTTTTATACACTATGCACTTATAATAGTATCAAATGATTTGTTTTAAACGTATCAAGCATTCTTGGCTATTATAAGGTAAAAACCCTATCCCCCGGCTTGCGTTGCATTGTGTGATAGGACCTGGGTCTTATAATAGCTTCATTTTTCTTTATTTAGCATTGCGCTGTTGTTATATGCACTGGTATTCTTGGGAGGAAACCCGTTCCGTGTTATACGGCGTGGTCCCTTGATTTACCTAACTTTAAAAATAAAGATTAATAACTGTTTTAGTTCTCACACCAGTCCCATGTCTGACCTGGAGTTTATTGTTTTAACCTAAACTCTGGGTGCCCTTATTTCGACACGGGCAGCTAGTAGTTTTGGTTTTGCAGATTTATATTCACAGGATTCTGGTTTACAGCTGGAATGGTATCCGGAAAGCTTATCCGTATATCTCTTCTAGTTGTGTATTGTATTATTTTCCGCTGCTATGTATTTAAATGTAATTTAAATCTCTGGTATTTCTGTGTAATATTCATTTATACTATGTATATTCTTGTATTCTGATGGAATTATTGTAATATACAATGAAATGTTCTCCCGTTTGCGTTCTACTTTGTCGTGTTCTCGAAAAGATCAGGCGTTTCGAACGGTCTAGATCGGTCTAGCGACTGATTCGGATCGAGCGAAATTCCTTGTTGTCACAATATATTCTTTAATCTTCTTTTGAATATCAATTCAAACTAGTCCGGATTAGCGAACCACACCGAAGTAATCATTTATTCTATTTCCCAATCCCAACCTATTCATCCCATGAAGTAAAACTGGTAATACTTCATATCTAACACCACGGTGTTATCAGTAAATTCAATTACCATTTCACGTTCAAATCTAATTAAAGACTTAACTATCGCCTGGAGCAAAATTGGTGATGCTCCATTCTCGAGCTTTTCAATCTAATTAAAGATTCATTAAAACTCCACTTATTTTTATTTTTTAACTGGGTTAAAGAACATCTGTCATTTAATATACGGTTCACGATAAACCCAAAAATCACATCACATTTCAATCAGTCCCTAACCGTGAAATAGCAAGTGACCAATTCCCTAAGTATTAACCCCGAAGGCCGAAACCAACATCAGATCAATAACAAAGAAACCATTCAACTTAACTAATCTCCAGTTAGTTTCTGATTTTCTTAACTCCTTTGGGTCTAAGAACAGTATTATTGAAGATACCGTTCACGACAACCCAAAATCAGATTCCATTAATTAACGGGTTAAAGAACTAGTGTTATTTAAAACACCGTTCACGATAAACCCTAAAATCAATCCCATTTCAACTCCGATTAATATTTAATTGGTACACTTCATTAAATCTAAATAAAAAGATTTAATCTTTTCCTCAACTGGGTTTAAGAACAGTGTCAATGAAGACACCATTCACGACAAACCAAAATCACATTTGATATTAAATACAAGGCTCTGAATAGAAAATATATCGGCTTATATTCAATATCAAATTCTACGACCAACAAAAATCGTATTGGAAATAACGATATAAATATATCTTTCAAATTTCCATAACAATATCTGTATAAGCACGAAATCCAACATCGAAATATTCCAAAGACAATTTCGATTCAAATCCATTTCCACTTTATATATTGGAAATTCTGGTTATATTTCAAAACCATTTCAAATTCACTTTATTTATTTCAAAAATAAATGAATTATAATTCTAGTTCAAAACTAGTTCAATATGACAAAAATCTATTTTTATCTTTTCAAATATGGAGTTTTTCATCCCAATTCTTCACAAATCATTTCTTATGATTTTACACAAATTATTACTATTTTTAATAATTTTATCAAGGCCCGTACAGTCGATTTCCATCAACGGCCATCGAACTACACTTACATCGACCTTTTCCAAATTTGATTTGGACATAATTCCAAATCCAACCATTAGATTTCTAATTTCTAATATTCGTTAGAAATCTCTTTTCGATACGAACCCAATAGTTCCGATTTTAGAAGAATTTGACGGTTGGATCTCCCGCAATATCCATTCGAAGTTAATGATCGAAATTCGTGAACTGCCGCGGTGCGACGCGTTCTATTCTGGCCATTATATATATATATATTATATTTCGTCGATTTCCTTTCAAAACGTATTTTATAAATCGTTTTAAATTTATTTTCGAAACGATTTCAACTTCTTATTCGATTTCAAATCAAAATTGAATTTTCCTTAATAATTTCCTTTTTACATTCATTTCTATTTGATTTCAATTCAATTCCAATTCGATTCAATTCGATTCAATTCAATTTCAATTCGATTTGAATTCTATTCAATTCAATTTCAATTCGATTTGAATTCCTATTAAATTCAATTTCAATTCGATTTGAATTCCTATTCAGTTCAATTTCAATTCGATTCGAATTCGTTTTCTATTCAATTTAATTCGAATTCATTTTCTATTCAATTCAATTCGAATTCATTTTCTATTCTATTCAATTCGAATTCATTTTCTATTCAATTCAATTTGAATTTATTTTCTATTCAATTCAATTCGAATTTATTTTCTAAAATATTCGATTATTGAAATCACTTTTCAATATTCATTAAAAACAAATAAAATCGACAAAGTTCCCGTTCATGTTAAAATGGCGTTTAACTACTTAACACGGCTTCACATTTCAATATTCACTGAATGTTATTTTAAAATATTTGATAATTCTGAACTGGAATTAGACACAGTCAATTACCATATAATTTCAATTATATGGATTTCGTCCAATTCATATATACGACAATGACAACAAACAATCAACCACCTACCAAAGTGCGTTCTACACTGTATAAGCATCAAATATAAATATTTAACGCTTATAACAGTTTGTCAATCAATCGATCGACATACAGCTAATTATTGGGATTAGTGTATGTCATATATCATCCCAATACCCGTGTGGGGTTTCAAACAATCAAACACAAATTTTATTTGTGCAGTTGGGCGATGTGTAAAATTTATCGTCCCAATCAATATCAGTCAAATGTGTGTATATAAACAAATCGTTCGATTTGTTTATAACTATTTATTTTATATACACGTTAAAAATTATATTTTTAACTATAAAATATTTTCCACTATAAAATATTTTAATTCATTTCACATCACACAATCAAATTTCACAACACAGCAACCAAACAAACAAGTCATCCATGGTCTTTGGACGACGGGTGTCGGGTGCTATTAAACACCGTCTACATCCTAGCATATATTTTAATTAGAAAATTAAATTAGAGGTGAGAAGTTCTCACCCAAGCTAAACCAAACGCCATGACTCTTCATAAGTAGAAATCTTCGCCGTTCTCGCCTTTTGTCACTTTCGTTGCCCGTAGTCACTGTATATATAAGAATCACATTTTTATATTGTTGCTATGTATATAAAAATTCTATTTTTACACCGCTACTGTATAGATAAAAATTCTATTTTTACAACGGTGTTCATATAATAAAGATTATATTTTTATCACACTATTCTGTATATAAAAATTATATTTTTATATATCTACTTGTAATATAAAGATTGAATTTTTATATCATCGCTATAAAAATCACATTTTTCTTCTACTATTGTATAAATATAAATCAAAATTTTCTTCTACTATTGTATAAATAAAAATCACATTTTTCTTCTACTATTGTATAAATAAAAATCACATTTTTATTCTGCTAAAACCATGCTACTTTTATTTTTAAAACAATGCTAATTTTTATTTTTAAAACCTTGATATTTTTATTTCTAAAAATCACATTTTTATTTTTGAAAACATCATTTTTATCTATGCTATTATATTTTATCAAATCAGTACTATATATATTTTATAAAAATAATTTTATTTACTTCTAAAAACCATGTATATTTTTATAAAAACAATGCAATATAGATTTCGAAAACAAATGTTCTATATATATATATATTTAAACAATGTTGTATTTTTTTTCTATATCATTATAAAAAAAATAAAAATAAAAAATCAGATTTTGCACAATGTTATTTTTAAAGGAAAAGCTCAGTATAATCTTCATCTTCCTCTCCCTGCCGTTATTTCCTGAAACGATGAACCCACTTGTCACCAACTAGGGTTTGCACTTGCGGCCCCCACAAGCTGCTGACCGTCGATCTGAGATGTTGACGTGGAGCACCTCCGTGAGCTAACCCATCGCCAGTCATGGCGGCAGATCCGACGCCCTCCAGCCCCCTGAAATCACATGCGATCGGTGTTGTTTGGAACTCCAATTTCGAGCTCGATATTCCACGTTAATTCATCAACCATGCATGGATTCAAAGAGCTCGGATCGCTCTTCAATTTTTTTTGAAGCACTATAGTTTAATTCTTTGTGGATGGGGAGAAAAATGAGGGGGAAAGATTGAAGGCATTTCCGTCGTTGAACGATTTGGAGTGGCTGTGGTTTGACCGCGAGAGGAAGAAATATAGGGGTTTGACTTTGGGTTGTATTATATATATATTATTATATTATTTTATTTCAAAAATTCATGTTTATTAACACGAACTCCAAACAAGACCCAACAACTGTCTCCTCTAGCAAATTATCCCCATTCCAAACACAACGGGATATGTATTGCAGGCTGATTCGACTGTTTCGATCGGTTTTCGTCGAAATCAAAATATAGATCTATATATTGAATTTGAACGCACATTTCAATTTACCGGGCCTACATACATTCTCTAAAAATTTCCGAAAAATATTTTCTAGCTTCATATTAACGATACGGTCCTAACAAAACTAGTTTCATCAAATTCTGAGACCGTTTGAAAAATGGTCATTTTCTGGTCGATAGAAATTGACTGAAACTGTCAAAACACGTTTAACTTGGCCACGCAAACATATTGATTCAGAAAATTATGAATTTTGAAACCTAGCAATAATTTGACATCCCGAATCCAACAAAAGTGGTTTCGTCGAAAACCGAGGTCGTTTGCAAAATTTTCATTTTTAAGGGCCTTATATATATTAAAATATATATAAATTCCACAGCGACTTTTCTGAATTTTAAACTGGACAAATATTTCAATCTATAAAGTGAAATCTCAGTTTCTTAGATCCGTTAGAAAGATATGATCAAACAGATTCAAATATTTCTTGTTTCGCTGAAATCCGATTTATTTTTAATCCTGTACATTCATTTGAAATTTGAAATCGAATTTTCGAACTACCGCGCCATTTCAGGCTCGTTATATAATTAAAATAAATTTATTCGTTTTAACTTCATCGAAAATATATTTTCCGTCATTATTATTTAAAATAATTCATTTTAAAAATTCAAAATTCGGTAAAATTGCCAAAATAAATTTTTTAAATTGGCTCGGATTTCCGGATTATTACAATATCCCCCACTTAAAACTTTTCGTTCCCGAAAAGGGACGAAGCCGAAAGTTGTTTCAAAAATCAACTCAAATTTCATTATTTTCACTGCAGCTTAAGTTCTTCAACTTTTTGGTTTCTAAGAAGTTTTCAAATTTTTCAAAAATTTGGCTAACACCCTAAATTTTCGAAAAATTTCGCCATAACCTCCCCTGCACCGGGGACTTCGGGATATTTCATATAGCCTCCCATGGCCTTCTTCAATCCAAAAGAAAAAGAAAAAGCCAAGTGGCTAGCCAGTCGTCTCATAAAATCATCATCACCCAAACAAAATAGTAAATTATGGTAAACAAGTACCTATTTGTCAAGCAAACAATTTTATTCTTCTGCTCTAGCCTCCTTGCTATGACTTGTTCAATGTAAGTACATGTACATGCATGCAAATGCGATAAATTTCCAATACAACACACTATTTGATTTAATTTGGCTAAAGGTTCAACATTCTAATTAATCAACCAATAATCAAACAACACAACCATCAATCAATTAGTTGGTTAACGTTTCAAATTCATAACTTTGATATATAGTAAAAAATCACATTTTTGATGCCAAATCACAACAACAAGCCCTATCTAATTTTGGTTCTCACACCAGTCTAATGGAAATACATAGATCATATTTTCGAAACTCGGATACCAATTCTGGTGATGTTCGAATTATCATCAAAATCATCTCCGAGCGACTAGAGTGTGACTCTATATCTATCCAATATATTAAAATTCCAAATACATGCGGATCAGACGTATACGCAAAATCTATATATATTGGATTGTCCAAATTCAAATACAATAAATAATCAAATACGTATAATCGAATTTAAATTTTCAAAACAAAATTGCTTTCATTTTTAAAAATATACTCTTCACACTCGTTCTAGGATACTACTGATCCCATCTCTAACGAGTCATTCTCATTGGATATTACTAATCCAATCTCTGATGAATTCTTTCGTTTGGTTCTAACGTGTCTTGTTCTCGAGCTTTGTAAACCAAAGTTCTGATACCAACTGTAAGAACCCGTAACTTCCCCGGTCAGGAAAGAGCGGATACTTTGAGAACAACACACAAAAGAACGCAGACAGAAGAACATTTCATTGTTAATTACAGCAATTCATCAGATTACAAGAATATACATAGTATGAATGAATAAAATACATTCGATAAGTATCAGAGATTACAATAAATTACATAGCAACGGAAAATATAATACAATACACAACTAGAAGTAATACACGGATACAGAGCTTTCTGGATATCATTCCAGATGTAAACCAGGTTCCTGTGAATATAAATCTGTAAAACCAAAACTACTAGCTGCCCATGCGGAAAATATGAGACGACCCGAACTTCCCCGTGAAGGAAAGCACGGATAGAATTGAGGACAAGACAAAATAGAACGCAGACGGAAGAACATTTCATTGTTATTACAACAATTCCATCAGAATACAAGAATATACAGAGTATAAATGAATAAATTACATTCGACAAATATCAGAGATTACAATAAATTACATAGTAGCGGAAAAATATACAAAACACAACTGAAAGTGATACACGGATACAGAGCTTTCCGGATATCGTTCCAGCTGTAAATAAGGACCCTGTGAATATAAATCTGCAAAACCAAAACTACTAGCTGCCCGTGTCGAAAATAAGGGCACCCAGAGTTTAGGTTAAAACAATAAACTCCAGGTCAGTCATGTGACTGGTGTGAGAACTAAAACAGTTATTTAAAATTTTACTTTAAAAGAGAGTAATTCAAGGGACCACGCCGTATAACACGGAACGGGTTTCCTCCCAAGAATACTAGTGCATATAACAAAACAACGCAATGATTTTTGGAAAATGAAGCTATTATAAGACCCAGGTCCCATCACACAATGCAACGCAAGCCGGAGGATAGGGTTTTCCCTTTTAATAGCCAAACATGCTTGGTACGTTTAAAACAAATCATTTGATACTATTATAAGTGTATAGTGTCAAAACAATTTCAATCATAAATATCAATCATAGACGGCATGGGTACCATATATCATGTCGCCATACTAGTTCTACAATTAAAACCGCAATATCACGTATTAGAAATTGGATTCTGTCATGAGCCGAGGCAAGGGGTAAGCTCCTCTCCGCGTTCGAGACACTCTAGCAATGCCTCAGGACCCCACTCTGATCCTTTGGAACCTCCAAGGCTGGTCCTCTCTTACTTTTGAGGATTAATTATTCCTGAACACACGTTTCCCGGTCCTTACAGACCTATATCCGAGGCGCCTCGTATCCAACAACCACACAGGTGAAAAGTATATAAATGTCAGGGCTGGTAGATCACTGACACCACCCTAGCTAGAAAGAAACGTCGGGCACTCCTTGGGTCCGTATCCCGTTTTTGACTAATACCGAGGTGTGAGGCCCGCGAATTCATGTTATACACAAAGCTACGCCACACAGGTCGTGCTTTGATCATCAACCACAAGACTTTGCTTTTCAACAGAAGCCTTGATCAGTTGCCACTTACGCGTGCCACACTGGCAATTCACTCCATGCGACTGATGTCCATCGATATACAACCTCTGAGCTCGTACGTCTCAGAGAAGGGCGTTAAGCAAGAGAATAAATTCTCTGCTGCCAAACAGATGTTTATTTAATAGAGATTAATCAACACAGAATAAAATCCAATGTCAGACACACAATCCATTTACAAGTTCGTTCTGGGTCTGAACGAAACCGGAGGCACTTTCCTCGCATATCCATCCATCTCCAAGTACGTCTGGACGATCACCAACTGATTCCCTCATCCTGGGTGTACAGCCCAATCAAGATCATCAGTAATCACCCAAACGATGTGAAGACTTCCGTTCTTCAACCACCGTCTTCATCTTCGATATCTCGTCGAATCGGTTATTCGGAATGGGTATAAACCCGGCCTTTCTGAATAACCCACGTATATGATAAACAAATGTTACACAAACACAACAAACGCCTCATTCCAATTCAGAATATTCTTTTATTCACAAAATCACATTCTTAGGGAAATGTTCCCATTAATTTTATCCAAGATAAATTCTTCTAAATTTATTCTTTAATCCTCCTTTGGATATCATTTCAAACTAGTCGGGATTAACGAACCACACCGAAGTAATTATTTATTTTATTTCCCAATCCCAACCTATATATCCCATGGAGCGAAACTGGTGATACTCCATTCCTAACATGTAACAACCCGAAAATCTGGGCCAGTTTAAAATTTTTATTTTGGCAATTTTAGCGAATTTTGATTATTTAAAATAAATTATTTTTAAATAATATCGACGAGAAATTTATTTTGAATATAATTCGAACGAATATATTTATACGCGTCGTCGTAGGAATATAAATAATTATATATAATTATAAATAGAATTGAAAATGGCGCGGTAGTTCGATAATTCGATTTCAAACTTCAATTGAATGTACCGGGTGCAAAACAATCCGGATTTTAGTGAAACCAAAAACATTAGGACCTATTTGAGAATATCTTTCCAACGAATCCGACAACTCGAAATTTCATAGCGGGAATCAAAAGATATGTCCAGTTGAAAATTCTGAATAGTCGCTATGGAATTCAGGCCCTTAAAAATGGACATTTTGCAAATGACCTCGGATCTCGACGAAACCAGTTTTGTTGGGTCCGCAGTGTCAAATTATTGCTAGATTCCAAATTTCATAATTTTTCAAATCAATATGTGAGCGTGGCATAGGAAAACGTGTTTTGACCGTTTCAGTTGATTTTAATCGACTGGAAATTGACCATTTTTCAAACGGTCTCAGAATTCGATGAAACTAGTTTTGTTAGGACCGTATCGTCAATACGAAGCTAGAAAATATTTTTATGGAATTTTTAGAGTTAGTATGTGACCCCGGTAATTTGAAATGTACGTTTAAAATTCAATATAGCGATTTAAATGTAAATTTAAAGGAAACTGATCGAAACGATCAAATCAGCTAGCGATACATATCCCATTGTGTTCGGAATGGGGGTAAAACGCTATGGGCGACAGGCGGTGGACCTCGTTTCGAGGTCGCATGTAAAAGTCCACTTTTTACAAATAATTAAATAATTAAATTAAAAAAAGGAAAAAAACCCTTTCTTCCCCTTAACCTGCTCTGCCCCCCCCTTCTCTCTCATTTCCTAATCGATCAGAATCAAAAAAAAAAAAAAGACGAAGACAAATCGCTCCTCCCCCATCGTGAAGCCGCCGCCGCCAGGAAAACGCCCCCCCAACCTCGCATCGCCCACCGCGCCGCTTCAGGCGTGGGCCCCCCTTCTCGCGACCCCCCCTGCTGCTGTCGCGGCTTCTTCTTCTTCCTCCACCACGCCGCTTCTCCTCCTCCTTCCCTCCCCTCCCTTCGCCTGCGACCTCGACCCCCCCCCCCCGACCTTGCTGCTGCCGCAAGCACAGTCCCCCCCCCCCCCCGCGCTGTAAGTTTTGACCTACTTTACTTTCATTTTGATTTTCAGTTTATTTAGTTTAGATTTTTAAAATGCTAAAGTTTAGATTTTTAAACAATAGCAAGTTTAGATTTTTAATATAGGAAATTTTGGATTTTTAAAACAATAAAAAGATGAGATTTTTAACTCAACAAAGCTATGATTTTGTTTAGCGAGCAGATTGGAGTTTTGTTAGCAAGCGGATGTGGTTTTTAAAGGTATAAAAATATGGCTTTTATCATATGATAGAAAGAATAAAAATATGATTTTTATATTTTTAAAAGTATTAAAAATATAGTCTTTACTATATAGATGATATAAAAATAGGATTTTTGTTTAAGTAGAGAAGTAAAAATATATTTTTTACATGATAGGAATATTAAAAATATCATCTTTATATAGGTAGCAAAATAAAAATGTGATTTTTATAGTGATGAAACTGAAAAGGCGAAATCTTTATATGAAGAATGGCGTGATAAAAATATAATCTTTACGATATGAACATCGATGTAAAAATTCGATTTTTATATATTGAATAGCATACTAAAAATTCGATTTTTATATATTGAATAGCATAATAAAAATTCGATTTTTATATATTGAATAGCATAATAAAAATTCGATTTTTATATATTGAATAGCATACTAAAAATTGGATTTTTATATATTGAATAGCATACTAAAAATTCGATTTTTATATATTGAATAGCATAATAAAAATTCGATTTTTATATATTGAATAGCATAATAAAAATTCGATTTTTATATATTGAATAGCATACTAAAAATTCGATTTTTATATATTGAATAGCATACTAAAAATTCGATTTTTATATATTGAATAGCATACTAAAAATTCGATTTTTATATATTGAATAGCATAATAAAAATTCGATTTTTATATATTGAATAGCGAAGTAAAAATTCGATTTTTACATATGTAGTGAATACGGGCAACGAAGGTGATAAAAAGGCGAGAACGACGAAGGTTTCTGCAAATGAAGTGTCGTGAAGTTGGGATAGCTATCGGTGAGAATTTCTCACTCTTCAATTTTATTTCTAGTTATATATATATACTAGGATGCAGACGGTGCTTAGTAGCACCCGACACAATCGTCCACAGACCATGGACTTGTTTGTTTGGTTGCATAGATTAGTCAGATGACTTTATTTGAATTGGTTGTTTGGTGAATTTGATTGATGTGTGAATGGCGTGGGCCTTCACTAGACCGGGGATAAGGCTAGGCCTTGTCCCGTTTCTAGTATCGTGTCGTTATGCCGCCGAAATTTTCTAAAATAAGTTAGAAAATAAAAATACCATTTTATTTAAAAGAATGAACTGAATAGAAATTCATATGTTAAAATAAAATGTTTTATCGTTAAAAATATAATTTTTTAACGTGAGTAAGGATATAGTGAATGTGAATAAATAAAATATTCATTTACAAACCAGACGGTTTGTTTATGTACACCTATTTGAATGACATTGATTGGGACGATAAATTTTACACATCGCCCAACTGCACAAATAAAAATAAATGTTTGTTGATTTGAAACCCCACACGGGTGTTGGGATGAAATTTGAAGTTCACTCATCCTGATTGATTAAATATGTCGATCGATTGATTGACAGGATGTTATAAGCGTTAGATATCTATATTTGATGCTTATACAGTGTAGTGCACTTTGGTTGATGGTTGATTATTTTCAATGCTATTATATGTGTGTAATGCATGAAAATCCATATAATTAACTTTATATGGTAATTGATTGGGCCTCATTCCAATTTAAAAAAATAAAGAATATT
Source organism: Allium sativum (assembly GCA_030737875.1). Classification (NCBI taxonomy): domain Eukaryota; kingdom Viridiplantae; phylum Streptophyta; class Magnoliopsida; order Asparagales; family Amaryllidaceae; genus Allium; species Allium sativum. Next base: position 841,796,613 of record CM060919.1, on the reverse strand, counting down.
ATAAAATAAAAGTTCATGTGTTGACAGTACTCATCCATTGAGATTGGTCATGTGTTGAACGAAATATTTTAGTAATAAAATTTACATCTTTATCGATATAAAATAAAGGTTCATGTGTTGACAGTACTCATCCATTGAGATTGGTCATGTGTTGAACGAAATATTTTGATAATAACAACTATTTTGAAAAAAGAAATATTTGAAATAGAGTATTTGAAAATAGGAATTTATGAAGCCGTGTTGATTAGATTGACGCCATTTTGACGTGAACGATATTTATATCGATTTTAACGATTTCGAAATGAATTGAATTGATAACGATTTCGAAATGAATTGAATTGAAAACGATTTCGAAATGAATTGAATTGAAAACGATTTCGAAATGAATTGAATAGAAAACGAATGTGATTTCAATTGAATATATAACGAATTTGATTCGAATAGAAAACCAATTTGAATTGAATCGAATAGAAAACCAATTTGAATTGAATCGAATAGAAAACGACTTTGGAATTGAATTAAACTGAAAACGAATTCAAATTGAATTGAAAGCGAATTGAAATGAATTCAAATTGAATTGAAATTTGAATTGAATAGAAATGAATTTTAAAACGAATTTATAAAGAAGAATTCAATTTTGATTTGAATTGAAAAGGAAGTTGAAATTGCTTTTGAATCGAATTTAAAACTATTTATATAATTCATTTTAAATAGAAATCGACGAAATATATATTATATATATTATATATATAATATAATGGCCTGAATAGAACGCGCCGCGCCGCGGCAGTTCGTGAATTTCGACCATTTATTTCAAACGGACAAAACGGGAGATCCGACCGTCGGATTCTCCTAAAACCGGAACCGTTGGGTTCGTATCGAAAAGAGCTTTCTAACGAATATTAGAAATTTGAAATCTAACGGTTGGATTTGGAATTATGTCCAAATCAAATTTGAAAAAGGTCGCTGTAAGTGCTGTTCGATGGCCGTTGATGGAAATCGACTGTACAGGCCTTGATAAAATTATTAAAACTAGTAATAATTTGTGTAAAATCATAAGAAATGATTTAGAAGGAATTGGGATGAAAAACTCCATATTTGAAAAGATAAATATAAATTTTTATCGAAATGAACTAGTTTTGAACTAGAATTATAATTCTATTTATTTTTAAATAAATAAATTGAATTTAAAAAGGGTTTTGAAAATAACCAGAATATCCAATGATTGCATTGGAGTGGATTTGAATCGAAATTGTCTTCGGAATATTTCGATGTTGGAATTCGTGATTATACAGGTGTTGTTATGGAAATTTGAAAGATATCTATTTATATCGTTATTTCCAATATGACATTTGTTAGTCGTAGAATTTGATATTGAATATAAGCCGATATATTTTCTATTCAGAGCCTTGTATTGAATATCGAATGTGATTTGGGTTTATCGTGAATGGTGTCTTCGCTAACACTGTTCTTGAACCCAGTTGAGAAATGATTAAATCTTTTTATTTAGATTTAATGAAGTGAACCAATTAAATGATATTTAATTGGAATTGAATTGATATTGATTTTTGGGTTTATCGTGGACAGTGTTTTAAATAACCCTCGTTCTTTAACCCGATAATTAATGAATGTGATTTTGGGTTTATCGTGAACTGTCTTTTAAATGACACTGATTCTTTAACCCAGTTAAAGATTAAAACTAAGTGGAGTTTTAATGAATCTTTAATTAGATTGAAATGACCGAGAATGGAGTTGCACCAATTTTGCTCCAAGCGATAGTTAAGTCTTTAATTAGATTTGAACGTGAAATGGTAATTGAATTTACCGATAACACTGTGGTGTTAGATATGAAGTATTACGAGTTTTACTTCATGGGATGAATAGGTTGGGATGGGGAAATTAAAATAAATGATTACTTCGGTAAGGTTCGCTAATCCCGACTAGTTTGAAATTAGATTCAAAAATAGAATAAAGAATAAATTCAAGGAATTTATCTTGGATAAAATTAATGGGAACCTTTCCCTATGAATGTGGAATTTAGAAACTAACTGTCGGTCAGCCAAGCAGAATGGTTTTCTGGATATTGATCTGATGTTGGTTTCGGCCTTCGGGGTTAATATTTGGGGAATTATTCTCTTGATTAATTTACGGTTAGTGACTAATGAATTGGAATGAGGCGTATGTTGTGTTTGTGTAACACTTATTTAAAATATACGCGAGTTATTTGGAAAGACCGGGTTTATCCCATTCTGAATAACTGATACGACAATAAGTCGAAGATGAAGACGGTGGTCGAAGACCGGAAGTCTTCACGTCGTTTGGGTAATTACTGATGATCTTGATTGGGCTGTACACCCAAGAAGATGGAAACAGTTAGTGATCATCCAGACGTACTTGGAGATCGATGGATATGCGGGGTACTAGGTGCCTCCGGTTTCGTTCAGACCCAGAACGGACTTGTAAATGGACTGTGTGTCTGACATTGGATTTTAGTCCGTGTGATTGATCTCTATTAAATATATATCGGTTTGGCGGCGGAGAATTTATTCTCTTGCTTAACGCCCTTCTCTGAGACGTACGAGCTCAGGGGTTATATATTGATGGATATCAAACGCATGGAGTGAATTGCATGTGTGGCATGCCTAAGTGGCAAATGATCAAGGCTTCTGTTGAAAAGCAAAGTCTTGTGGTGATGATCGAAGCACGGCCTTTGTGGCGTAGCTTTGTGTAACGTTTTACTTCGCGAGTATCACACCCGGTATGAACCAAAAACGGGAGACGGACCTCAGAGAGGGCATGCGTTTCCTTCTAGCTAAAAAGTGGCGTCAGTGGTTTTACACGCCCTGACGAGTTTGACTTATGTGGTTGTTGCTGTTGCGAGGCGCCTCGGTTTGATCGGACGATCCGGGTCCGATGGAGTCATTTAGTTGGCTCACCTACGCCCCATAGGGCGGGGAAACGCATGTTCAGGCATTTTAATCCACATCGGTGGACCGGCCCTGACGATCCAAGGGCCCACCTGTGTCTGGGTCCTGAGACACGGGCTAGAGCGTCTCGAATCGGTTGAGGACTATCTTTTGCCTCGGTTCATAGATGGAAATCCAATTTCCAAATACGTGACTTTGCGGTTTTAATTGTAAACCTATATATGGCGACATAGTGGCATGGGACGCTCATGCCGCCTATGATTGATACTTATGATTTGAAGTTGTTTTATACACTATGCACTTATTATAGTATCAAATAATCTGTTTTTAAACGTATCAAGCATTCTTTGGCTGTTATAAGGGAAAACCCTATCCTCGGCTGCGTTGCATTGTGTGATGGGACCTGGGTCTTATAACAGCTTCATTTTTCTTTATTTAGCATTGCGCTGTTTGTTTTATGCACTGGTATTCTTGGAAGGAAACCCGTTCCGTGTTATACGGCGTGGTCCCTTGATTTACCTAACTTTTAAAATAAAGAATAATAACTGTTTTAGTTCTCACACCAGTCACATGACTGACCTGGAGTTTTTTGTTTTAACCTAAACTCTGGGTGCCCTTATTTTGACACGGACAGCTAGTAGTTTTGGTTTTGTAGATTTATGTTCACAGGATCCTGGTTTACAGTTGGAATGATATCCGGAAAGCTTTGTATCCGTATATCTACTTCTAGTTGTGTATTGTATTATTTTCCGCTGCTATGTAATTTATTGTAATCTCTGATATTTCTGTGTAATATTCATTTATACTCTGTATATTCTTGTAATCTGATGCATTGTTGTAATATACAATGAAATGTTCTTCTGTTTGCGTTCTGTTTTGTCTTGTTCTCAAACGATAGGGCGTTTCGAACGGTCTGGGTCGGTTTAGCGACTGGTTCGAACCGAGCGAAATTCCTTCTCGTCACATAACACCACGGTGTTAACGGTAAAATTAATTACCATTTCACGTTCAAATCTAATTAAAGATTTAACTATCGCATTGGAGCAAAATTGGTGGTACTCCATTCTCGATCACTTTTCAGATTTGATAATTTAAATTATCAATTCACATTTTAATCTAATTAAAGATTCATTAAAACTCCACTTAGTTTTAATCTTCTCACAAATCGATACCTTGCCTTTAATTGGGTTAAAGAACCAATGTCTTCTAAAACACGATTCACGATAAACCCAAATCACATTTGATATTAAACACAAGGCTCTGAATAGAAAATATATCGGCTTATATTCAATATCAAATTCTGAAACCAACAAATATCGTATTGGAAATACCGATATAAAATATATCTTTCAAATTCCCATAACAATATCTGTATAGTCACGAAATCCAACATCGAAATATCCCGAAGATAATTTCGATTCAGCTCCAGTCCAATTCACATATTGGGAATACTGATTATTTTTAAAATCACTTTAAAATTCAATTGATTTATTTCAAAAATAAATTGATTTTAATTCTAGTTCAAAACTAGTTCATTTCGATAAAAATCTATTTTTATCTTTTCAAATATGGAATTTTCCAACCCAATTTTTCCCAAATTATTTCTTATGATTTTACACAAATTATAGACATTTTTAATAATTTTATCAAGGCCCGTACAGTCGATTTCCATCAACGGCCATCGAACTGCACTTACAGCGACCTTTTCCAAATTTGATTTGGACATAATTCCAAACCCTACCGTTAGATTTCAAATTTCTAATATTCATTGGAAAGCTCTTTTCAATACGAACCCAACGGTTCCGGTTTTAGGAGAATCCGACGGTCGGATCTCCCGCAACGTCAATTCGAAGTCAATGGTTGAAGTTCACGAACTGCCGCGGCGCGTTCTATTCAGGCCATTATATATATAATATATATATTATATATATTTCATCGAGTTCCCTTTTAAAACGTATTTTATAAATCGCTTTAAATTCGTTTTCAAAACCATTTCAACACTATATTCAATTTCAAATCGATTTGATTTCAATTCAACTCGAATTCATTTCAATTTTATTTAATTCGAATTCAAATTCGTTTCACTTCAATTCAAATTCAAATTCGTTTCAATTCAAATTGATTTCAATCCAAATTGATTTCAATTCAATTTCGATTCGAATTCATTTCTATTTGATTTCAATTCGAATCGATTTCAATTAAGTTTCAGTTCGTTTTCAATTCAACTTGAATTTGTTTTATATTCAATTCAATTCGAAGTCATTTTATATTCAATTCAAATTCGTTTTCTTTTCAATTCAAATTCGCTATAATATTCATTTCAATTTGAATAAAATCGATATAGATATCGTTCACGTCAAAATGGCGCAAAACTAATCAACACGGCTTTATATATTTCAGTCTCTTCGTTATTCTATTCAACAAATGAATATTTATTCTATTCAACACATGAATTTATATTTCTTTCAACACACGACTAATCTCAAGACATGAATACTGTCAACACATCACTATTTTTGTTATGTAAAATATTTTATAACACTATGGTATCTATCGTTTGATTTTAATTAGACTCCATCGTAAAATAGTTCTAATTTTAAATATGATAAAGATGTGAATTTTATTATTAAAATATTTCACTCAACACATGAATAGATTCAACACATGAATTTTCCTTTATAATATTCATTATTTTCCCGATTGGAATGAGGCCCAATCAATCACCATATAATGTTAATTATATGGATTCCATACAACACATGTATATAATAGCAACAATAAACAATCAACCATCATCCAAGGTGCACCACACTGTATAAGCATCAAATATAGATATCTAACGCTTATAACAGCCTGTCAATCAATCGATCGACATATTTAATCAATCAGGATGAGTGAACTTCAAATTTCATCCCAACACCCGTGTGGGGTTTCAAACAATCAAACACAGATTTTAGTTGTGCAGTTGGGCGACGTGTAAAATTTATCGACCCAATCAATATCAGTCAAATCAGTGTATATAAACAAATCGGCTGATTTGTTTATAAATATTCATTTATTCACTTTCACGTTAAAAATTATATTTTTAACGATAAAACAATTTATTTTAACACATGAATTTCTATTCAGTTCATTTATTCAATAAAATGATATTTTTATTTTTCTAACATATTTTAGAAAATTTCGGCGGCATAACGGCACGATACTAGATACGGGACGAGGCCTAGCCTTATCCCCGGTCTAGTGAAGGCCCACGCCATTCACACATCAATCAAATTAATTTCATTTCACACAACAATTCAATTCAAACCAATTAGACTAACCAACTACACAACCAAACAATTTAACAAACAAGCCATCCATGGTCTGTGGATGACGGGTGTCGGGTGCTACTTAGCACCGTCTGCATCCTAGTATATATATATATAACTAGAAAAAAAAATTAGAGTGAGAAGTTCTCACCAATAGCTATCCAACTTCACGACACTTCTTTTATATAAATCTTCATCATTATCGCATCTTTGTCATCTTCGTTGCCCGTAGCCACTACATATATAAAAATCACACATTTTTATATTCGCTATTCAATATATAAAAATCGAATTTTTATTATGCTATTCAATATATAAAAATCGAATTTTTACTTTGACGCTATATGGATAAAATTCTATTTTATCACGCTATTCTCTATATAAAGTTTCCTCCTTTTCAAAAATAGATCTTTCGCCTTTTCTACAATAAAGATTTCGCCTCTTCTAAAATAAAGATTTCGCCTTTTCTAAAATAAAGATTTCGCCTTTTCTAAAATCACCACTTTATTTCAACGTATATAAAATAAAAATCAGATTTTTATTTTGCTACATATACAAAGATGATATTTTTATATTCTCTATCTCATAAAGATTATATTTTTATAGTTCCTACCATGTAAAAATCATATTTTTAACCCACTACATATGTAAAAATCTCACCTTTCTCCATTTAAAAATATCGTCTTTCTTCCTTTAAAAATCTCATCTTTTCTATTTTAAAAATCACGTCTTTTCTATTTTAAAAATCACGTCTTTTCTATTTTAAAAATCACGTCTTTTCTATTTAAAAAAAAAGAAATAAAATTCATTTTTATCGTACATAAAAATCAGTTTTGCTATAATAATAAAAATAAATAAATAAATAAAAGAATAGGAACTTACATTGGTTTTTTTAAAGAGGGGAAAGGGTTTCAGCGCGTCGCAGGGGGGGTCGAGGGTTTCATGGCATCGCGGAAAGAAGAAGAAGGAAGAAAGGGGGCGGGGTCGGATTGGGTCAGAGGAGGAGGAGGGGCTCGAATCGGGTTTTGGGGGAGGAAGAAGGAGGCGGCGGGCGGAGCAGGGGGGGCTCGACGCGGTCTTCTGCAGGGGGGGTGTGCGCCTCGCGCGACGGCGCGATTCGAGAGGGGGGGCGATTGCAGCGGCGGCTCACCCCCCCCCCCCGGTCGCCCTCCTCTTTCCATTTTTTTTCCCTATATCGTTCGATTGAATCGAATTATGAAGGGGGGCAACCTGAAGAAGATAAGGGGAGGAGGGAGATTTAATTAATTAATTTTTTTTATTCTTTTATTTTCAAAAGGTTGACTTTTACATACGACCTCTAAACGAGGTCCACCGCCTGTCGTCCATAGCTAATTACCCCCATTCCGAACATAATGGGATATTTATCGCAAGTTTATTCGATCGTTTCGATCAGCTTCCATTGAATTTATATTTAAATCATTATATGGAATTTTAAACGTACATTTCAAATTACCGGGGTCACATACTAACTCTATAAATCCCATAAAGATATTTTCTAGCTTCGTATTGACGATACGGTCCTAACAAAACTAGTTTCGTCAAATTCTGAGACCGTTAGAAAAATGGCTATTTTCCAGTCGATTAAAATCAACTGAAACTGGTCAAACGCGTTTTCCTTTGCCACGCTCACATATTGATTCAGAAAATTATGAAATTTGAAACCTAGCAATAATTTGACATCAAGGATCCAACAAAAGTGGTTTCGTCGAAATCCGAGGTCGTTTGCAAAATGTCTATTTTTAAGGGCCTGAATTCCATAGCGACTATTCAGAATTTTCAGCTGGACATATCTTTTGATTCCCGTTATGAAATTTCGATTTTTCGGATTCATTGGAAAGATATTCTCAAATAGATCCTAATGTTTTTGGTTTCACTAAAATCCGGATTGTTTTGCACTCGGTACATTCAATTGAAGTTTGAAATCGAATTATCGAACTACCGCGCCATTTTCAATTCTATTTATAATTATATATAAATATTTATATTCTAACGACGACGCATATAATATATACGTCGAATTCCATTCAAAATAAATTTCTCGTCGAATTTATTTAAAATATCTATTTTAAATGTTCAAAATTCGCTAAAATTGCAAAAATAAATTTTTTAAACTGGCCCAGATTTTCCGGGTTATTACAAAATAGGGGCACCCAGAGTTTAGGTTAAAACAATAAACTCCAGGTCAGTCATGTGACTGGTGTGAGAACTAAAACAGTTATTAATCTTTATTTTAAAGTTAGGTAAATCAAGGGACCATGCCGTATAACACGGAACGAGTTTCCTCCCAAGAACACCAGTGCATAAAACAACAGCGCAACGCTAAATAAAGAAAAATGAAGCTATTATAAGACCCAGGTCCCATCACACAATGCAACGCAAGCCGGAGGATAGGATTTTACCTTATAATAACCAAAGAATGCTTGATACGCTAAATTTAATCTTTTAATTCTTAATCAGAATCCAACCGTAAATTAATAAGAGAACAATTCCCTAAGTATTAACCCCGAAGGCCGAAACCAACATCAGACCAATGCCCAGGAAACCACCCATCTTATCTCGTTTCCAGTTAGTTTCCGATTTTATATACAATCATAAATATCAATCATAGACGGCATGAGCGCCCAATCCCACTATGTCGCCATACATAGGATTACAACTAAAACCGAAACATCACGTATTGGAAGTTGAATTTCCATCTGTGAACCGAGGCAAAAGATAGTCCTCTACCGATTTGAGACAATCTATCCCATGTCTCAGGATCAGAACGCATCAACCCTTGGATCATCAGGGCCGGTCCACAGATGTGGATTATTATGCCTGAACACTGCGTTTGCCCGCCTTTTGGGGCGTAAATGAGCCAACAAATGACTCCATCGGCTTCACATAGTCACCGATATATCTGAGGCGCCTCGCAACAACAATAACCACATAAGTCAAACTCGTCAGGGCGTGTAAAACAACTGACGCCACTTCTATCTAGAAGGAAACGCATGCCCTCCCTGATGTCCTCTCCCGTTTCTGGTTCACAACCGGTGTGTGAGGCTCGCGAATTAACGCTACACAAAGCTGTGCCACACAGGCTGTGCTTTGATCATCAACCACAAGACTCTGCTTTTCAACAGAAGCCTGGATCATTTGCATCTTAGCATGCTACACAGGCAAACCACTCCATGCAACCGATATCCATGATACCCAATGTCAGACACACAGTCAATTTACAAGTCCGTTCTAGGTCTGAACTAAACCGGAGGCACCTTGTACCTCACATATCCATCGACCTCCAAGTACGTCTGGACGATCACCAGCTGATTCCCTCCTCTTCGGTGTACGGCCCAATCAAGATCATCAGTAATTATCCAAACGACGTGAAGACCTTCGGTCTTCAACCACCGTCTTTATCTTCGACTCATCGTCGAATCAGTTATTCAGAATGGGATAAACATGGTCTTTCCGAATAACTCGCGTATATAATAAACAAGTGTTACACAAATAAAACATTCGCCTCATTCCAATTCATCAGTCACTAACCGTAAATTAGCAAGAGAACAATTCCCCAGATTTTAATCCTGAAGGCCGAAACCAACATCAGATCAATACCCAAGAAACCATTAAACTTAACTAATCTCCAGTTAGTTTCTGAATTTCACATTCTTAGGGAAAGGTTCCCATTAATTTTATCAAAGATAAATTCCTCTAAATTTATTCTTTAATCTTCTTTTGAATATCAATTCAAACTAGTCGGGGTTAGTGAACCACACCGAAGTAATCATTTATTCTATTTCCTAATCCCAACCTATTCATCCCATGAAGTAAAACAGTTAATACTTCATATCTAACACCACGGTGTCATCGGTAAATTTAATTACCATTTCACGTTCAAATCTAAGTAAAGATTTAACTATCGCCTGGAGAAAAATTGGTGATACTCCATTCTCGATCTTTTCAATCTAATTAAAGATTCATTAAAACTCCACTTAGTTTTAATCTTTAACTGGGTTAAAGAAACAATGTCATTTAAAATGCAGTTCACGATAAACCCCAAAATCAAATCACATTTCAATCAATCCCTAACCTAAAATAGCAAGTGAGCAATTCCCTAATTATTAACCCCGAAGGCCAAAACCAACATCAGATCAATACCCAAGAAACTATTCAACTTAACTAATCTCCAGTTAGTTTCTGATTTTCTTAACTCCTTTGGGTCTAAGAATGGTATTATTGAAGATACCGTTCACGACAACACAAAATCGCATTCCATTAATTAACGGGTTAAAGAACCAGTGTTACTTAAAACACCGTTCACGATAAACCCCAAAATCAATCCCATTTCAATTATAATTAAATATTATTTAATTGGTACACTTCATTAAATCTAAATAAAAAGATTTAATCTTTTCCTCAACTGGGTTTAAGAACAATGTCAGTGAAGACACCATTCACGACAAACCCAAATCACATTTGATATTAAATACAAGGCTCTGAATAGAAAATATATCGGCTTATATTCAATATCAAATTCTACGATCAACAAATATCGTATTCGAAATAACGATATAAATATATCTTTCAGATTTCCATAACAATATCTGTATAATCACGAAATCCAACATCCAAATATTCCAAAGACAATTTCGATTGAAATCCATTTCCACTTTATATATTAGAAATTCTGGTTATATTTCAAAACCATTTCAAATTCACTTTATTTATTTCAAAAATAAATGAATTATAATTCTAGTTCAAAACTAGTTCATTTCGATAAAAATCTATTTTTATCTTTTCAAATATGGAGTTTTTCATCCCAATTCTTCACAAATCATTTCTTATGATTTTACACAAATTATTACTATTTTTAATAATTTTATCAAGGCCCGTACAGTCGATTTCCATCAACGGCCATCGAACTGCACTTACGGCGACCTATTCCAAATTTGATTTGGACATTATTCCAAATCCAACTGTTAGATTTCTAATTTCTAATATTCGTTAGAAATCTCTTTTCGATACGAACCCAATAGTTCTGGTTTTAGGAGAATCCGACGGTCGGATCTCCCGCAATATCCATTCAAAGTTAATGGTCGAAATTCGTGAAGTTCCACGGCGCGGCGCATTCTATTCAGGCCATTATATATATGTATAATATATATTTCGTCGATTTCCTTTCAAAACGTATTTTATAAATCGTTTTAAATTTATTTTCAAAACGAATTCAACTTCTTATTCGATTTCAAATCAAAATTGAATTTTCCTTTATAAATTCCTCTTTACATTCATTTCTAATTGATTTCAGTTCAATTCCAATTCGATTTCAATTCGATTCAATTCAATTTCAATTCGATTTGAATTCTATTCAATTCAGTTTCAATTCGATTTGAATTCCTATTCAATTCAATTTCAATTCGATTTGAATTCCTATTCAATTCAATTTCAATTCGATTCGAATTCGTTTTCTATTCAATTCAATTCGAATTCATTTTCTATTCAATTCAATTCGAATTCATTTTCTATTCAATTAAATTCGAATTCATTTTCTATTCAATTCAATTCGAATTCATTTTCTATTCAATTCAATTCGAATTTATTTTCTATTCAATTCAACTCGAATTTATTTTCTAAAATATTCGATTATTGAAATCACTTTTCAATATTCATTAAAAACAAATAAAATCGACAAAGTTCCCGTTCGTGTTAAAATGGCGTTTAACTACTTAACACAACTTCACATTTCAATATTCACTGAATGTTATTTTAAAATATTTGATAATTTTGAACTGGAATCAGGCACAGTAATTACCATATAATTTCAGTTACATGGATTTCAACCAATTCATATATACGGCAATGACAACAAATAATCAACCATCATCCAAAGTGCGTTCTACACTGTATAAGCATCAAATATAAATATTTAACGCTTATAATAGTCTGTCAATCAATCGATCGACATACAGCTAATTATTGGGATTAGTGTATGTCATATATCATCCCAATACCTGTGTGGGGTTTCAAACAATCAAACATAGATTTTATTTGTGCGGTTGGGCGATGTGTAAAATTTATCATCCCAATCAATATCAGTCAAATGTGTGTATATAAACAAATCGTTCGATTTGTTTATAACTATTTATTTTATATACACGTTAAAAATTATATTTTTAACTATAAAATATTTTCCACTATAAAATATTTTACTTCATTTCACATCACACAATCAAATTTCACAACACAGCAACCTAACAAACAAGTCATCCATGGTCTATGGACGACGGGTGTCGGGTGCTACAAAACACCGTCTGCATCCTAATATATATTTTAACTAGAAAATTAAATTAGAGGTGAGAAGTTCTCACCCAAGCTAAACCAAACGCCACGACTCTTCATAAGTAGAAATCTTCGTCGTTCTCGCCTTTTGTCACTTTCGTTGCCCGTAGTCACTACATATACAAAAATCACATTTTTTTATTGTTGCTATGTATATAAAAATTCTATTTTTACACCGCTACTATATAGATAAAAATTCTATTTTTACAACGGTGTTCATATAATAAAGATTATATTTTTATCACGCTATTCTCTATATAAAAATTATATTTTTATATATCTACTTCTAATATAAAGATCGAATTTTTATATCATTGCTATAAAAATCACATTTTTCTTCTACTATTGTATAAATAAAAATCACATTTTTATTCTGCTAAAACCATGCTACTTTTATTTTTAAAACAATGCTAATTTTTATTTTAGAAACCTTGATATTTTTATTTCTAAAAATCGCATTTTTATTTTAGAAAACATCATTTTTATCTACGCTATTATATTTTATCAAATCAGTACTATATATATTTTGTAAAAACAATTTTTTTTTATATTTTACTTCTAAAAACCATGTATATTTTTATAAAAACAATGCAATATAGATTTCGAAAACAAATGTTCTATATATATATATATTTAAACAATGTTGTATTTTTTTCTATCTCATTAAAAAAAATCAGATTTTGTACAATGTTATTTTTAAAGGAAAAGCTCACTATAATCTTCATCTTCCTCTCCTTGCCGTGATTTCCTGAGACGATGAACCCACTTGTCACCAACTAGGGTTTGCACTTGCGGCCCCCACAAGCTGTTGACCGTCGATCTGAGATGCTGACGTGGAGCGCCTCCGTGAGCTACCCCATCGCCAGTCACGGCGGCAGGTCGACGCCCTCCAGCTCCCTGAAATCACATGCAATCGATGCTGTTTGGTGCTCCAATTTCGAGCTCGATACTCCAATTTAATTCATCAACCATGCATGGATTCAAAGAGCTCGGATCGCTCTTTAATTTTCTCTGAAGCACTATAGTTTAATTCTTCGTGGATGGGGAGAAAAATGAGGGGGAAAGATTGAAGGCATTTCCGCCGTTGAACGATTTGGAGCGGCTGTGGTTTGACCGCGAGAGGAAGAAATATAGGGGTTTGACTTTGGGTTGTATTATATATATTATTATATTATTTTATTTCAAAAAATCATGCTTATTAACACGAACTCCAAACGAGACCCAACGACTGTCACCTCCAGCAAATTACCCCCATTCTGAACACAATTGGATATGTATCGCCGATTGATTCGACTGTTTCGATCAGTTTTTGTCAAAATCAAAATATAAATCTATATATTGAATTTGAACGCACATTTCAATTTACCGGGCCTACATACAGTCTCTAAAAATTCCTGAAAAATATTTTCTAGCTTCGTATTGATAATATGGTCCTAACAAAACTAGTTTCGTCAAATTCTGAGACCGTTTGAAAAATGGCCATTTTCTGGTCGATCGAAATTGACTAAAACTGTCAAAACACGTTTAACTTCTCCACGCTCACATATTGATTCAGAAAATTATGAATTTTGAAACCTAGCAATAATTTTACATCCCGGATCCAACAAAAGTGGTTTCGTCGAAAACCGAGGTCGTTTGCAAAATTTCCATTTTTAAGGGTCTTATATATATTAAAATATATATAAATTCCACAGCAACTTTTCTGAATTTTAAACTGGACAAATCTTTCACTCTATAAAGTGAAATCTTAGTTTCTTAGATCCATTAGAAAGATATGATCAAACAGATTCAAATATTTCTTGTTTCGCTGAAATCCGATTTATTTTGAATCCTGTACATTCATTTGAAATTTGAAATCGAATTTTCGAACTACCGCGCCATTTCAGGCTCGTTATATAATTAAAATAAATTTATTTGTTTTAACTTCATCGAAAATATATTTTCCGTCGTTATTATTTAAAATAATTCATTTTAAATATTCAAAATTCAGTAAAATTGCCAAAATAAAAATTTTAAATTGGCTCGGATTTCCGGGTTATTACAATTTGGTCATTTAAGGGTGGAAACCCTTTTCGTTTGTCTCGTCGACAGCTGAAGGAGGGTGCACCGGAATGGTCGTGCTCTGGAGGGGAGGTGCTCCTCAGGCCGGGCGTTCGAACACCGGTGGTGGATGTCGATTTCGTGGCTAGAGTGGATGACAATCGATGGTCAAAGTTGACCTGCGATAGGTTGTTTTCCGCATTAGGGTTACTGAGGACAAAGTGGAAAAGGGCACAAGCAGGAAAGTGAAGACCTTTAAGCATGCTGACATAGCGGGTACATTTAGTTCCTTAATTATTTGAATTAATTAACATGTAGCATATTCTTACGCTAATAGCTTTTACATATGAACTCAGATTTGGACGTGGTTTGTTGCGATCATGGCGGAATTACAGACGCGTTGGCACTGATTTGGCTGCGTTTGGAGATCGGAAAATTTTGGAGTTTGGTTGGACATTCGTCTTATTAAAGACCCAAAGGTTAGTGAATTTTTTGCTCACATCTAACTAAATTGTTCCCATATTTATTAAATTAGACTATGAAATAAGTTTGGGTGTATGGTTGTGATAGATTGTTGATTGGCTGTGATGATGGTTGATGGTTGCTTAAAAATTTGACATGTAAGCGTGTTGATATGAAAATTCGATTTCAAAACTAGTTATTTAATTAAATTAAATTTCTAGTAAAATTTTGCCAACCCTTATTAACCGGCGAAATGAGATAATATGTACCATTTGGATGTCATGATTGTGATGGATGTTTGATTGAAATTAGTATTGCACTGATATCGACACCAAAATATTTATTGATTTTGTTAAAGAAATTGATCCAAAATAAAATGGAAATTTGGAAGTGGAATTTAAATACAAATTTGGTTACTCAAATTTAATTTGTTTAAAGCTGAAGTTAATAATTCTCTTCGATTTAATTTAAAAATAAGAGTATTCGACGATTTTGGAAGTGTTTGGAATTTGGATAAAATATGGATTTAAAATCCTTTAACATAAAAGGTCGGGTTTGAATGTGTTTTGAAATCGGGATTTGGAAATGAAGTAAACTTCAGCGTAGTGGAAATAAAATCGCAAGTCATTGAAATTTGAGAGGAAGAAACACTTATGGTTTAAAATTTAGTTAATTATAGATATATATATACACTTATGGTCTTGAATTATATTATATTATACTTATTATTTAAAGATTATTTTAATAAGCATTATATCTATATACCTATAGTTTGAAATAAATAATATTATCTTTTATTATATTTATTATTTAAAGATTATTTTAATAAAGCATTATATATACCTATAGCTTGAAATTAAGCATATTTCATTATTTATTATTTAAAGGTAATTTTAGTGAAGCATATAATATGTATATATAGTGATTTAAATTATTTTATTATATATATATTCATAAAAGGATTTTATTTACCATTATCAATTTTCAAGCTATTAAACATTTATAACTTCTTCCAAAATTGAAGTTGTTCTCGATTTAAACCGTTAAATTTAAATTGGGATTTGAAATATATTATCTTTTGAGTATAAACCGATTTGAAAGAACCAGCGTATTGTGATAAGAGCGGATAATTTATTTTGAATACAAATCGATTTTGAAACAAGCATGATATCGATATGAAATTATATTATATTTTGAATATGAATCAATTCTGAAATGATTATGGCACTTCGAAATAAAAACTATTTTGTTTGTTTAAATATAAAATCGATTTGAAATGACCATGATATCTCGATATGAAATATATTGTAATTTGAATGCAAACTGGTTTGAAATTATCATGGGTGGAATCTAAACCAAATTAAGATTTGGTAAATCTTGAGAACCTTTGAAAAATAATAACGAGTAAAGGAACCATGTTTTGAACTAAAACGGTTGGGAAGTAATATCAAATTTTTCGAAAGGGATTAAAGCACTAAAGGGATTTTGGAAACTGGAACATAATCCAACCTTAATTATAATTGCATTTATAGTAATTTTTAGGGAGATTTAAATATGAAAACTGAAATGTTCCATAACTGATAATTTAAAAATGCGTCTATTACTTGGAAAGACTGGGATCGAATATTTCGAAACCATTCCAAGTGATAATACGACGTTATAAATAATCGAAGACTTGGAAATCGATAAGTGAAGATCGAGAACCTTTGAATTGTTTGGATTGATTGTTGATGTCTCATTTGGGCCGATCACCCGATATGAGGTTACCAGTGGCATGAAATCTGAATATATTTAGAGATTTTCGGATTGTTGTTCCGTTCAGACCCAGGACAAACTTGTATGGATGGTGTGTCTGACATTGAAATAGACTGCGTAGCACTGATCTCTGTTAATATATATCGAATTTGTGGCAATTAATCATTCTCGTCTATAAGTCATATGAACTTAGAGGGTGTGTATTGATAGAAATCAGTGACACGTTGTGAATTGACAATGTGGCATACTCGAGTTATGAAATGAACGAATGATGATCAAAGCTTGGCTTATTTAAGCACAACTTTGTGTATCGTGACATCGTCGAACCTCACACCCTGGATTGGTGGTAAACTGGCGGTTAGGTTGTATACATAATCCATAGTGAAATCGAAAAGATGTGGTGTTAGATCTACCTTGAAACCTGAGGGAATAAAGTACATATGATGTACGATGTCTAGATGTTATCCGGGATATATACTTTTGCGCTATGTATTCGGTGTACGTTGTCTGGATGTTAACTGGGAATACTTAGCTTTGTGTCCTCCAATGATCTTTCGTGTCAGGATCCATCATGCTGGAAACCCAATCTCCAATACGAGCCCATGCGATTTTGATTGTATACCTATATGTCAATATAACCAATTGGGTTTATGGGGGCTATGATTCTATATTATGAAATGATTTTCGACACTATGCACTAATACTAGTATTAAAAACGGATTTTCACCTACGAAAGCATTTTTGGTTATCATAAGATAAAACTCGCCCATTTGGTGTGCGCTTGCATTGTGTGATGTGGGACGAGCTTATGATAGCTTCATTTTCCAAAATCATTTGCGAATTTCTATATATGGAGATTCACATGGAGTAAACACGTTCCACGTTAGCAGCGTGATCCGGTGAATTTCCCACGACTTTTCTTTTGATTACTGCACCCATAGCACTCATGTTATTTTGTATTTTAATTTGACTAATATGAGAATGATTTAGTTCTGATCCGAGTGTTTGTTGTGTTTCTTTTTATGCAATATGCTCGGGTCAGGTACGAGTTGCAGTTATCGAAGATTTCTTGCCTTGGAGATCGAAGCGAGGATTTGGTATACATATCTATTCTATTTATGTATTCGCACTACACATTGTTACGCTGCTTGTTGTATGTATGTATGCATGTGTAAATCTGATCATCATGTATATTATCGTCGAATGTATATTTTCAACTATTTTAAATTGTTATTTATCTATTTTATGTTATCCTTCCATTGTGAGATTCTGTTATTATTTTCTCTTCTGCCTTGCTTTTCTTTTATTTTCCCAATAGCTACCTGCATTTGCGATCGGTTTGGATCGACGTGCGTTGATCATTGTCGATTTGAACGGTCAAAAATCTAGGTTGTTACAAAGTAGTATCAGAGCTTTGGTTAGCGATAACCTTGGCTCTGTTTGGGAATTAACTCATTAGAGATGGGGTTCGTAATGCCCTAGAATGAGTTTGAGAGTGTATATGAGAGAGCGTACTTGTATTCTTATATTAAACGATTTTATATTGTGTTGGCTTGTTATGTTGAATATTTATAAATTCTGGTTGATATATGGGACACCATGGAATCGATAGGAATTTCTAAATAATCGAACAGAATGGATCGACTTAATACGGTTTTGAATTATATTTTAAATATATCAAATATATTATTGGTTATAAGTGTATATGGATTTGTAATTAGGAGGAAATAATATTAAGTTATTATCTATTATAGTTGATTAAATAATAAATCAAATGGGGAAAATTTAAATGGTTTGGGAAATTGAAAATGAAAATCTCGTAAATATGATTTGTTGCAAATATATTTTGCAAATAAAATGGAAATGAACTTGAGAGCTCGATTCTGGTGCTTTAGAAAATAGTTTTACCAAAATATTGAAATAATATAGTGTTATAAGTAAGTATTTTCGAAATGGAAACGATCTCAAACAATTTTCAATGGAATAAAAGTGTAAAGCCTTCTCGGACTGTAGGAATAACTTCGGTAACGTATGCATGTATTATCGATGTTTATTTTGAAGAGTCTGAGTGGGGGAGACAACTCAGTGATTTTATAATTTGTTTTGATAAAGCATCTTGGAATTTAATTTTTATGGTAAAATTTCTATATATAATAGCATTAGTACATTTTTTCTAAGGTTGGATTTAAACTAAACCAGAATCAAAATTCCTATATTTTATTAATTAAGGCTTTCAACTTTGAACTAAGGAAATATGACTTATTACAAATTTTAGATTTTGAAACCTAGAAATAAAGTCAAAAACCATTTGAAATTTTGGATTAAAATGTGAAACAACAAGCGAAATGAATTTAGTTTAATTTGGGCTTAATGAGTGGAACTAAATAAAACTAAATGAAGTTTACGTCGACTCTCGTTAAAAAAATTTAATGAACAAAATGATTCGATGGAGTAAATTTAAAAACTAAGAGAATGAAATGTGATAGCTCGTTGGATTTTAAACTCTTGGGATAAAGACATATGTATCAAAAGAGGGAATCAAGGGAAAGTAAACTAATGAACTCAGAATTTCGAATGAATGGGATGTAATATAAGTGAACTTGATTTAAAACCTTCACTAACAACATGATGATTTAGTAAAGGTGTCCATTTGGTTGAAGTTTTGGAATCCAGAAGTTCAAACTCCAATAAAATAAATCGATGTTTAAGGGAAAATTTAAATATTCGACAAGCTGAAGCGAAGCGACCATAACTTTTGAATGGATGATCGGAATATGATGATTCCGAACTTTTAGAAAATCTTAGAAACTGAACTAAAACTTTTGTTGACAGGTCCTTGTCAAATTTCTCTGTTTTTAGGGTAAAATCCGAGTGCTAATTGTAGTTCTATGTGCTGAAAATAAAAACCTGAAGCGTATATCGATATTGTTTGGACCATAACATCATAATGAAGCGTCGGATTTGGATGTGCCTGCACAATTCAGAAAGCTCAGGACCTGGACTAAAACTTTGCTTCAATATGCTATGTAAAATTTTAAAGTTTAAATGGTCAAAAACTGGGTTGAACAATTCAGGCCTGCATTTTATTTGTTTGGGCTGAAGCATTCACTTTTGCTAAAACGGTCGTTAGTTTTGAACGGATTATCTAAATTCGACGAATCCGAGCAATTCAGAAAGCCTGGAACGAATGCAACAACTTTTTCCTGTGGGCAAATTCCATCATTTGAGTGGTGATAAATCACAATTTGTTCGCTGGCCTATCGCTAATATTTTGGTTTTGTAATGGAAATGATTAATATATGTTGTGCAAGTTGTATATATTTGTTATTTATTTTATATAAGTTTGATTCTTATGCATATTTGAGTATTTAGCAGGTGTAAAGAATTTTCACTACGCTTTGGAGCTCGCTTGCACTAAATAATAAAGTGCTAAGATAAATAAAAATGCAAAAAATGCTAAAGAAGGTACGTATTTGTGGTATAAAGTTTTGTGGTTATGTATATATTGTTTTCCCCATTATTGGGATGCCTCATCATGTGATGGGATTTATTTTTGAGTTTATATATATATTGTGATTTTCCAGACTTCTTCGTATGGAGGACCTGCGGCCGAATTTTTTTGTGAGTTCAGGAGTTAGAAAATTTATGAGATTTTATAAATCGATAAATTATTTTGTAAAAGCTATTTTATAAGTTATGGATTTGATAATATGTATGTGCTCAAAGCTTATTTCGTTCCCTTTACGAGGACGAAAAGATTTGAGTGGGGGAGAATGTAACGCCCCATAATTTTTTGTATATTTAAATTTAGAGTTAAATTGAATAATATTGGTTAAAAATAAAATTTGGTTGATTTTTATAATATTGATGGTTGAATTCAGTATAATCTAATTTTAAATTGAGTTTATATTTGGAAAATGTCGTAATTTGAAATTTAATATTTGATAATTAAATAAATTTGAATTGTTTAATTTATAATTGGAATTCAAAATTTAAATTTGGTAAATGGTGAAATTCTGAGTTAATATTAAAAACATTGAAGATAAATAGAGTTCATTAATCTGTAATCGCAGTTCAAATTTAAAATACGAATACAATCAAATTCGTGGACATTAAATTTGTGAAATCGATTTATAAAATTTATTTTAGTCGTAATTGGATTAAAATAGAATTTAATAAATATTTAAATTGAATTAAAATTATTAAACAAATAAATTAACCAATGGTGAAATTTAACTGTTTTGGCAATTGTCTCGAAATCCGACAAAATCAGTTTCATCGGATCCGGAATAGTGAATTATTGTAGAGTTTCAAATTTCGTCGAAATCCGACTTGTCGTTTGATCAGACGGAATAAAATGTGAACTGAATCAATGTAATGTGACAATTGTTTGTTTCACATATTGGACATTCTATATTTATATAAATAAAATTCCATATCCACCTCATCAGCCCATTTCACTACGTATAATTTTCCTTCGTCAAATTTTTCTCTCTAATGGCTGATAACAAATCCAAAAACCTAGTTGAAATAAAAATTCAAGCTTTAAATTCAAATCTCCTCAAGCTATATCAAATTATATAGCAAAACGAAGCTCTTGACGATACAAAGCTATGAGTACAAGTTATTTAGACATGCAGTGAGCGGATTGGTTGGAAATTGTGGTCAAAATCTCTAAAATCGAACCCTAGAGTTGAATTTGGGGATTTTTGATTCAGATGTTAGTTGAGAAATCGGGCTTCTGGGTATTGTAGAGGAGGTCGATAGGAGTTAAATGCATGTGGTCGGAGATTTTATCATGGAGAAAATCGATGGAATTTGGTCATTTAAGGGGGAAACCCTTTTCGTTTGTCTCGTCGGCGGCTGAAGGAGGGTGCATCGGAATGGCCGTGCTCTGGAAGGGAGGTGCGCCTCAGGCCGGGCATTCGAACATCGGCGGTGGAGGTTGATTTCATGGCCATAGTAGGTGGCAATCGATGGTCAAAGTTGACCTGCGATAGGTTGTTCTCTGCTTTAGGATTACTTGAGGCAAAGTAGAAAAGGGCACGAGCGGGAAAATGAAGACCTTTAAGCATGCTGATGTGGCGGGTACATCTAGTTCCATAATTATTTGAATTAATTAACATGTAGTATATTCTAATGCAAATAACTTTTACATATGAACTCGGATTTGGACGCGGTTTGTTGCGTTGCGATCATGACGAAATTACGGATGTGCTGGCATTGATTTGGCTATGTTTGAAGATTGGGAAATTTTGGGCTTTGGTTGGACGTTCGTCCTATTAAAGACCCCAAGGTGAGTGAATTTTTTGCTCACATCTAACTGAATTGTTCCCACATTTATTAAATTAGATTATGAAATAAGTCTGGTTGTATGGTTGTGATTGATTGTTGATTGGCTGTGACGATGGTTGGTGGTTGCTTAAAATTTTGACATGTAAGCGTGTTGATATGAAAATTTGATTTCGAAACTAGTTATTTAATTAAATTAAATTTCTAGTAAAATTTTACCAGCCCTTGTTAACTAGCGAAACAAGATAATATATACCATTTGGATGTCATGATTGTGATGGATGTTTGATTGAAATTAGTATTACACGGATATCGTCACTGAAATGTTTATTGAATTTGTTAAAGAAATTGATCCAAAATAAATTGGGAATTTGGAAATGGAATTTAAATACAAATTTGGTTACTCAAATTTAATTTGTTTAAAGTTGAAGTTAATGATTCTCTTGGATTTAATGTAAAAATAAGAGTATTCGACGATTTTGGAAGTGTTCGAAATATGGATTAAATAAGAATTTAAAATCCTTTAGCTGAAAAGGTCGGGTTTGAATGTGTTTTGAAGTCGGGATTTCGAAATGAAGTAAACTTTAGCATTGCAGAAATAAAATCGCAAGTTGTTGAAATTTGAAAGGAAGAAACAATTATGGTTTAAAATTTAGTTAATTATAGATATATATACTTATGGTTTTGAATTATATTATATTATACTTATTATTTAAAGATTATTTTAATAAGCATTATATCTATATACCTATAGTTTGAAATAAATTATATTATCTTCTATTATATTTATTATTTAAAGATAAATTTAATAAAGCATTATATGTACCTACAGTTTGAAATCAAGCATATTTCATTGTTTATTATTTAAAGGTAATTTTAGTGAAGCATATAATATGTATATATATATAGTGATTTAAATTATTTTATTTTTACTTTAATTATTTTATTATATATCTATATATATATATTCATAAAAAGATTTTATTTAGCATTATCTATTTTCAAGCTATTAAATATTTATAACTTCTTCCAAAATTGAAGTTGTTCTCGATTTAAACGGTTAAATTTAAATTGAGATTTGAAATATATTCTCTTTTGAATATAAACCGATTTGAAAAACTAGGGTATTGTGATTAGAGATGATAATTTATTTTGAATACAAATCGATTTTGAAACAAACATGATATCGATATGAAATTATATTCTATTTTGAATATGAATCAATTCTGAAATGATTATGGAACTTTGAAATAAAAATTATTTTGTTTGTTTAAATATAAAATCGATTTGAAATGACTATGATATCTCAATATGAAATATATTGTAAATTGAATGCAAACTGGTTTGAAATTATCATGGATGGAATCTAAACCAAATTAAGATTTGGTAAATCTAGAGAACCATTGAAAAATATTAACGAGTAAAGGAACCATGTTTTGTACTATAAGGGTTGGGAAGTAATATCGAATTTTTCTAAAGGGATTAAAGCGATAAAGGGAATTTGGAAACTGGAATACAATTCAACCTTGGTTATAATTCCATTTACAGTAATTTTTACGGCAATTTAGACATGGAAACCGAAATGATCCATAACTGATGATTTAAAAATGCGTTTATTACTTAGGAAGACCGAGGTCGAATATTTTGAAACCATTCCAAGTGATAATACGACGTTATAAATAATTGAATACTTGGAAATCAATAAGTGAAGACCGAGAACCTTTGAATTGTTTGGATTGATTGCTGATGTCTCGTTTGGGCCAATCACCCAATACGAGATTACCAGTGGCATGAAATCTGAATATATTTAGAGATTTTCGGATTGTTGTTCCGTTCAGACCCAGGACGGACTTGTATGGATGGTGTGTCTGACATTGAACTGCGTAGCACTGATCTCTGTTAATATATATCGAATTTGTGGCAAATAATCATTCTCGTCTCTGAAACGACCCGAACTTCCCTGGTAAGGAAAGCCCAGATTGAAGTGAGAACAAGCCACATCGGAATGCAAACAGAAGAACATTTCATTGTATATTACAACAATTCCATCAGAATACAAGAATATACAGAGTATGAATAAATATCACACAGAAGATATCAGAGATTTAAATTACATTTAAATACATCGCAGCGGAAAAATAATACAAAACACAACTAGAAGTAATACACGGATACAGAGCTTTCCGAGTATCGTTCCAACTGTAAATTAGGATCCTGTGAATATAAATTTGCAAAACCAAAACTACTAGCTGCCCATGCAGAAAATAGGGGCACCCAGAGTTTAGGTTAAAACAATAAACTCCAGGTCAGTCATGTGACTGGTGTGAGAACTAAAACAGTTATTTAAAGCTTTATTTTAAAGTTAGGTAAATCAAGGGACCACGCCGTATAACATGGAATGGGTTTCTTCCCAAGAATACCAGTGCATAATTACAACAGCGCCATGTTAAATAAAGAAAAATGAAGCTATTATAAGACCCAAGTCCCATCACACAATGCAACATAAGCCGGAGGATAGGGTTTTTACCTTATAATAGCCAAAGAATGCTTGATATGTTTAAAACAAATTATTTTGATAGTACTATAGGTATATAGTGTCAAAAACAGTTTCAATCATAAGTATCAATCATAGACGGCATAAGTGCCCCATCCCACTATGTCGCCATACTAGACTCTACAATCAAAACCGCAAAGTCACATATTGGAAGTTGGATTTCCATCTATGAAGCGAGGCAAGGGATCGTCCTCAACCGATTCGAGACAATCTAGCCCATGTCTCAGGAACAGCCGCAACTGCCCTATGGATCGTCAGGGCCGGTCCACCGATGTGGATTATTATGCCTGAACACTATGTCTCCCCGCCCTTTGGGGCGTAAATGAGCCAAAGAATGACTCCATCGGCTCCACATAGTCACCGATATATCCGAGGCGCCTTACAACAGAAACAACCACATAAGTCAAACTCGTCAGGGCGTGTAAAACCACTGACGCCACTTATAGCTAGAAAGAAACGCATGTCCTCCCTGAGGTCCTTCTCCCGTTTCTGGTTCACAACCGGGGTGTGAGGCTCGCGAATCAACACTACACAAAGTTATGCCACACAGGACGTGCTTTGATCATCAACCACAAGACTTTGCTTTTCAACAGAAGCCTTGAACATATTGCCACTTAGGCATGCCACACAGGCAATTCACTCCATGCGTTTGATATCCATCAATATATAACCTTTGAGCTCGTACGTCTCAGAGAAGGGCGTTAAGCAAGAGGATAAATTCTCCGCCGCCAAACAGATATATATTTAATAGAAATCAATCACACAGAATAAAATCCAATGTCAGACACACAGTCCATTTACAAGTTCGTTCTGGGTCTAAACGAAACTGGAGGCACCTAATACTCCGCCTATCCATCGATCTCCAAGTACATCTGGACTATCACTAACTGATTCACTCCTCTTGGGTGTACGGCCCAATCAAGATCATCAGTAATCACCCAAACGACGTGAAGACTTCCGGTCTTCGACCACCGTCTTCATCCTCGATACTACGTCGAATCCGTTATTCAGATGGGATAAACCCGGTCTTTCTGAATAACTCGCGTATATAATAAATAAATGTTACGCAAACACAACATACGCCTCATTCCAATTCATCAGTCACTAACCGTAAATTAGCAAGAGAACAATTCCCCAAATATTAACCCCGAAGGCCGAAACCAACATCAGATCAATACCCAGGAAACCATCCTTCTTAGCTAACCTACAGATAGTTTCTCAATTTCACATTCTTAAGGAAAGGTTCCCCTTAATTTTATCAAAGATAAATTATCATAAATTTATTCTTTAATCTTCTTTTGAATATCAATTCAAACTAGTCGGGATTAGCGAACCACACCGAAGTAATCACTTATTCTATTTCCCAATCCCAACCTATTCATCCCATGAAGTAAAACTGGTAATACTTCATATCTAACACCACAGTGTTATCGGTAAATTCAATTACCATTTCACGTTCAAATCTAAGTAAAGATTTAACTATCGTATGGAGCAAAACTGGTGATACTCCATTCTCGACCATTTCAATCTAATTAAAGATTCATTAAAACCCCACTTAGTTTTAATCTTCACAGAAATCAATATCCTGTCTTTAACTGGGTTACAAAACCAATGTCTTTTAAAACACGGTCTACGATAAACCCAAAATCACATTCAATTAATTATCGGGTTAAAGATCAAGTGTTATTTAAAACACCGTTTACGATAAACCCTAAAATCAATTCCAATTCAATTCCAATTAAATACCATTTAATTGGTACACTTCATTAAATCTAAATAAAAAGATTTAATCTTTTTCTAAACTGGGTTTAAGAACAGTGTTAATGAAGACACGATTCACGACAAACCCAAATCCCATTTGATATTAAATACAAGGCTCTGAAAAGAAAATATATCGGCTTATATTCAATATCAAATTCTACGACCAATAAATATTGTATTGGAAATTACGATATAAAGATATCTTTCAAATTTCCATAACAATATCTGTATAATCACGAAATCCAACATCGAAATATTCCAAAGACAATTTCGATTCACATCCCTTCCAATTCAATTATTGGAAATTCTGGTAACTTTTAAAACCATTTCAAATCCACTTTATTTATTTTAAAAATAAATAGAATTATAATTCTAGTTCAAAACTAGTTCATTTCGATAAAAATCTATTTTGACCTTTTCAAATATGGAAATTTTCATCTTAATTCTTCACAAATCGTTTCTTATGATTTTACACGAATTATTACAATTTTTAATAATTTTATCAAGACCCGTACAGTCGATTTCCACCAACGGCCATCGAACTGCACTTACAACGACCTTTTCCAAGTTTGATTTGGACATAATTCCAAATCCAATCGTTAGATTTCAGATTTCCAATATTCGTTAGAAATCTCTTTTCGATACGAACCCAAAGGTTCCGGTTTTAGGAGAATCCGACGGTCGGATCTCCCGCAACGTCAATTCAAAGTCAATGGTCAAAATTCGCGAACTGCCGCAGTGTGGCGCGTTCTATTCAGGCCATTATATTATATATATAATATATACTTCGTCGA
This sequence comes from Allium sativum, assembly GCA_030737875.1. NCBI lineage: Eukaryota > Viridiplantae > Streptophyta > Magnoliopsida > Asparagales > Amaryllidaceae > Allium > Allium sativum. The sequence goes on along the minus strand of CM060919.1, from coordinate 841,769,375 downwards.
TTTCCTTTTAAAATGTATTTTATAAATCGTTTTAAATTCGTTTTCAAAACGATTTCAACTTCATATTCAATTTTGAATCAAAATTGAATATTCCACATCATCGATATACAAATGATAATATTTTTAAAACTTTAAATTTTAAAATCACTTTCTTTTCTATATTCATTATAAAAATGAATAAAATCGATATAAATATCATTCACGTCAAAATGGTGTCAATCTAATCAACACGGCTTTTATTCAACACATGAATTTATTTTCTATTCAACACATGAATTTATTTTTAATTCAACACATGAATTTATTTTCTATATTGGAATGAGGCCCAATCAATAACCATATAACGTTTATTATATGGATTTCCATACAACACATGTATATAATAGCTACGATAAATAATCAACCATCATCCAGAGTGCACCAGACAACTGCATAAGAATTAAATATAAATAATTAACGCTTACACAGTCTGTCAACCCATCGATTGACATACAACTAAACAATCGGGATTAGTGTACGCCAAATAGCATCCCAATACCCGTGTGGGGTTTCAAATAAACAAACGCATATTTTATTTGTACGGTTTGGCGATGTGTAAAATTTAGCATCTCAATCAATATCCGTCAAATCAGTGTATATAAACAAATTGTCCAATTTGTTTATAAATATTTATTTTATATATACGTTAAAAATCATATTTTTAACTATAAAATATTTTCCGCTATAAAATATTTTATTTTATTCACCATCACACAATCAAATTTCACAACACAGCAATCAAACAAACAAGTCATCCATGGTCTGTGGACGACGGGTGTCGGGCGCTGCTAAGCACCGTCTGCATCCTAGTATATATTTCAAACTAGAAATAAAAGTAAAAGTGTGGAGTTCTCACCGACTAGCTAAACCAAATGCCACGACTCTTCATATGTAAAAAATCTTCGCCGTTTTTTCCATCGAGATCTATTTCATACGGTATATGTTAAAAATTATATTTTTAACAACGCCACTTCCTATATAAAGATTATATTTTTATATCGTTAACTTCATATATAAAAGATCATATTTTTATCTATTTAAAAATCATAGATCTTCAATTTAAAACCATATCTTCATGGATTAAAAATCATATCTTTATCATACTAAAATCACTTCTTTATGTAATTAAAAATCTCTTCTTTTTGTTCGTAAAAATTTCTTCTTTTTTGTTCGTAAAAATCTCTTCTTTTTGTTCGTAAAAATCTCTTCTTTTTGTTCGTAAAAATCTCTTCTTTTTGTATAAACATAAACCACATTTTTATATGAACTATCATATGTAAAAACTGATTTAAAAAAAATAAAACTGAATTTAAAACTGAAAATAAATTATTTTTATTTACTGCCTGTTAATAAAAAAATACTGCAGTAATTTACCTTTATTCTTCGTATCATCTGGAACAAGAATTCGAATCCGTTCACCACCCTCGTCCTCGACCTGCGAGCCGCCAAAGCCACCGTACCCTGATCGAACTCTTCCCCCTCGAAGCCCTTGGTGTTGCCGCCCCTTGCGCCTGATTCAGGCGAACTCGTCCTTTCCTGGCGGCGGAAACCCTAAGCGAACTTCGGCTGTTAGAGTGGAGGTTAGGGCGTTCGAACTGGGCTCGAGAGGGAGGAGGAAGGCGGTTGATCGTTGGGGAAGGCTGCGATGACCGGGTTTTTTGATTTAGGGTTTTAAAACTAATCGGGGGAAAATGAAAATGAAAAGGAAGAGGGGGGGTGTATGTAAAAGTATATAAAAATATATATTATATTTTAATTTATTTCCACAAAGGGTTGACTTTTTTATTCGATCACCAAACGAGGCCCAACGACTGTCGCCCCTAGCTAATTACCCCCATACCGAACACAATGCGATATGTATCGTAAGCTGATTCGATCGTTTCGATTAGTTTCGGTCAAATTAAAATATAAATCTATATATTGATTTTGAACGCACATTTCAATTTACTGGCGTCACATACGGACTCTAAAAATTCCCGAAAAATATTTTCTAGCTTCGTATTGACGATACGGTCCTAACAAATCTAATTTCATCGAATTCTGAGACCGTTTGAAAAATGTCCATTTTCCAGTTGATTAAAATCAACTGAAACTGGTCAAACGCGTTTTCCTTTGCCACGCTCACATATTGATTTGGAAAATTACGAATTTTGCAACCTAGCAATAACTAGACATCACGGATCCAACAAAAGTGGTTTCGTCGAAAACCAAGGTCGTTTGCAAAATTGCTATTTTTAAGGGCCAAAATTCCATAGCGACTATTCTGAAATTTCAACTGGGCATAACTTTTTATCCCCGCTGTGAAATTTCAATTTTTCGGATTCGTTGGATAGATATTATCAAATAGATTCTAATATTTTTGGTTTCGCCAAAATCCGGTTTATTTTGAATCATGTACATCCATTTGAAATTTGAAATCGAATTATCGAACTACAGCACCATTTTCAATTCCTTATATAATTAAAAATAAAATATTTATATTCTAATGACGATTCAAATAAATATATACGTTCTAATTCTATTCAAAATAAATTTCTCGTCGTCATTGTTCAAAATAATTCATTTTAAGTAATCAAAATTCGTCAAAATTGCCAAAATAAAATTTTTAAATTGGCTCGGATTTCCGGGTCATTACAGTCTCTAAGTCATATGAACTTAGAGGGTGTGTATTGATAGAAATCAGTGACACGCCGTGAATTGTCAGTGTGGCATACTCAACTTATGAAATGAACGAATGATGATCAAAGCTTGGCTTATTTAAGCACAACTTTGTGTGTATCGTAACATCATCGAACCTCACACCCCGGATTGGTTGTAAACTGGCGGTTAGGTTGTATACATAATCTCTAGTGAAATCGAAAAGCTGTGGTGGTAGATCTACCTTGAAACCCAAGAGAATAAAGTATATACGATATCCGATGTCTGGATGTCATCCGGGATATATACTTTTGCGCTATGTATTCAGTGTCCGTTGTCTGGATGTGAACTGGGAATACTTAGCTTTGTGTCCTCCAATGATCTTTTGTGTCAGGAACCATAATGTTGAAAACCCAATCTCCAATACGAGCACGTGCGATTTTGATTGTGTACCTATATGTCAATATAACCAATTGGGTTATGGGGGCTATGATTCTATATTTATTTGTGAAATGATTTTCGACACTATGCACTAATACTAGATTTAAAAATGGATTTTCACCTATGAAAGCATTTTTGGTTATCATAAGATAAAACTCGCCCATTTGGTGTGCGCTTGCATTGAGTGATGTAGTACGAGCTTATGATAGCTTCATTTTTCGAAAATCATTTGCGGATTTTTATATATGGAGTAAACACATTCCACGTTAGCGGCATGATCCGGTGAATTTCCCATGACTTTGCTTTTGATTACTGCACCCATAACACTCATGTTATTTCGTATTTTAATTTGACTAATATGAGAATGATATAGTTCTGATCCGAGTGTTTGTTGTGTTTCTTTTTATGCAATACACTCGGGTCAGGTACGAGTTGCAGTTATCGAAGATTTCTTGCCTTGGAGATCGAAGACGATGATTTGGTATACATATCTATTCTATTTATGTATTCGCACTACACTTTGTTACGCTGCTTGTTGTATGTATGTATGCATGTGTAAATCTGATCATCATGTATATTATCCTCAAATGTATATTTTCAACTATTTTGAACTCTTATTTATCTATTATATGTTATCCTTCCTTTGTGAGATTCTGTTATTGTTTTCACTTCTGCCTTGCTTTTCTTTTATTTTCCCAATAGCTACCTGCATTTGCGATCGGTTTGGATCGACGTGCGTTGATCATTGTTGATTTGAACGGTCAAAAATCCAGGTCGTTACACGAATATAGATAGCTCATGAAGACACCATCTTCGGGCTTATACCGAATCAACACCTTTCTCTCTTTCACATTCCCGACTCCTACCTCAAGCTTCTCGCAATTCACCCTTGCCGCATACCTCTTGATCAAATCCATGCCCAATATGATCCCAAACCCAGCGAAGTTAAGAACATAGCAATCACACACAAAAGAGCAACCATGTCTCGACAACACTAGACTACGACACAGCATGCACAAATTTGATGAACCCCCAACTGGATTAGTCACGATCAAAGGTCTATCACAAATCTCGGGTTCCAAACCCAAGCGGCACACAAGCTCATTACAGATGAAAGAATGCGATGCTCAGTATCAAACAAAACTCGAACTGAAACACCTCAGACAGAAAGAGTACCTTAGGTGATGACACCCTTTTCCTTCTCCTCTACAGTAGGAGCTCTTGAAGAAGATGGTATAGCTTGCAAAGCATATGCCTTCACAACCTGCTTTCCCTTAGCCGATTCTGGACAATCCTTCTTCTCATGCCCAGGTTTTCTGCACTTGAGGCACTTCTTCTCAGCTTTGGGATTTTTGCACTCATTCGAGGAATGACCCTTCTTTTGGCAATTAAAGCAAACCACCTCACTCTTAGGCTTATTATGGCCATCCTTTCTTTTCTGTTGTTCTTACTTCCTCTTCTTATCATTACCACCTTTCTTTGGTTTTTGAACTTCCTTGGTTGCAGCAACAACATTTGCTTCCTTAAGAAACAAGCGCTTATGGCGAACAACTTTTTCCACAATCGTCTCAAAGGAGTCATCAAGATGATCCACTAATAGACTCCTAATATAGGTATCCAGACCCGTGACAAACTTCTCATTCTTCTGATAGGGTGTGTCGATGTATGAACGAGCATATCTGGACAAGGCGTCGAAATTAGAAACATAATCAAGCACAGAACGACCATTCTATTTCAGCCCTACGAACTTCTTGAACAAAGATGACTTATGAGCAATGGATATATATTTTCTTCAAACTTAACTTGGAATTGCTCCCATGAAATCTCCTCTTCTAGATTCACAAGTGTAATTGAATTCCACCATCTCATGGCCCTGCCTGTAACTGTCTTGACGCAAGCTTTCTCTTAGGTGCATCTTCCAAACCCAATTCTCCAAAAATACGAAGACAAGAATCCATCCACCTCTGAACCTCTTCAGCTAGCTCATTTCCTTTGAATGGTTTCTCTCCTAGAGATGTATAATCTTTGCACAGCTTCGCAAAATCCACAATCCTAGGCAACTGAACTCCTACATCTACCGTGGTTACTACCGGAGCGGGTACCCTTCACATGAATGCCTCCATCATGGCTTCAAACATGGATAGGTAGTCTGGTGTACCACCAGTACCCCCTCCAGGCACAACCCCTTCCCTAGAAGTATGTCTTGAAGTACGTTAACTCATTCTAAAGCTGGAAATTAGAATGATTAGCCACTTATAAGAAAAGCTGCTAAAGAAGTAAAAATGCTACTATACTATATACACTATATAGTATACATTCAACTGAAATCTACAAATACATAATTACGTCTTCGAACTTTGGCTAAAATCGTTAACCAGAGCTCTGATACCAAATTGTGATGACTGCCCATAACCCTTGCACTGAACAGGAGAAATAATGCGCTAAGAGGTGTGCCGGGCAGTTGTGGACGATCATCAAGTTATGATAATGCCATCGGAACTTGTCGTAGAACTCACAACGCAAGGATAAAATATAGTAGAATATATACAATTGGTAATAATAGTGAAGCATCAGATAATAAACTTTTGAAACTTTCGCAACATCCTGAATGATTTTCCATGCATCATAGGAAATACCAAAGTCTGTACATGAAGCCTCAGTACAACACTCAGAGAACAACGCAAACAGCAGAAACAGAAATTCTAGATAGTAATAAAACTGGTATGTAAGCCTCCAGGTCGCCTCTGAACTGCATCATCGTCCTCACTAAGAAACCACCTGTCACCTGCCACCTAGTCTACCCATCCACAACCGGATGAATAGCCCAAGGTAATAAGAGGGAAACATAAAACCTTGAGTTAGACAATAGTCTTAGTGGGCTATAAAAAAGCTATCGAACATCAACAATAAAGTATATTAGGATAGGTAGATTAGTAAACCAATCTATACCAAACACTAAAGAAGAAATCAACCCTGCCTTCCCCACATCGGACAATGATAGCCTTTACAGTAACATTTTAACCTTATATCCATGGAAACCAGAACGCCCATTCAGTCATGGAAAAGCACTTATGACATCCAAATTATATATATCTCATGTGAATGACCCTAATTGAACTCAACAACCCTCAAACACAAGTGCTAGAGGCCTAAACCAATATCAGACAAGCACCCCAGGAACAGCCCCCTCGACGTTGGTCAATCTACATAAGATGGTACAAAGTACAAACATATCAACCAATCATCCATGATAGACTCTGGCTATCACCGCCAATCCTGCTTCGAAATCATCGTTAATCATATGACGACCAACCTTGCCATATGTCAAGGGCTAATGGTAACCCAGTTCTAGCATAAACCCCATACGCCTTTCAACGATACATTTATTTGTCGAATTTTGACAATTAGGTATTTCAACGATACCCAATGTACTCGACCAACGTCCTTTCTGTCTTTTAGGTGCCCCTATTGTACCCTTGCTTCGAGACTGCTAGAACATACGACAATGATAATATCTCGACCTTTACATCTCTTGTCATCCAACTCGATGACTATCCATAGCTCAAGCAACCTTCTTGAGCAACCAATATCCACCAACTCATGTCCTTTGAGTTGTCATCACCTTCATTGTTCTGCACCAATCAACGAACACATTCAACACTTCGAATTTTCTCCGCACTGGGCTTTGGCATGGGTTCGGGCACTTCTGCCCGAACTTTTTTAAAGAGGCCCTTTTTCTTCAAATCCGGGTCGTACCCAAAAAATATATTTTTTCAGAAATGACCATGTGCAACCGACCCTTCCTCTTGGAGCCGACCAACCCTTTTATGCCATACAGACCGATCCATAGCTTTCGACCGATCCAACTTCTAGACCGAACAAACCTGGCCTCCCTGCACGACCGACTGACCATAGCTTCCCTGCACGAGCGATCGACCCTGGCCTCCTTGCACGACCGATCGACCCATCTCTTTGCCGACCCATGAACTGAACTCAGAAGACACTACGACCGATCCACCTATTCCAAGTTTTGACAGACCCGAAGTGACCGACAGACCCGAAGTGACCGACCGACCACTCCCTCAATTCTCACCTTTTCCTTGACCGACCGAATGATCCGTCACCATCATGACTGTAACTGCCCACCATTTTGATTGCCCCAAGCCGGTAATTAAAGCAACTCAAAGCATTCAAAATGATGAATTGTTATTGGCGTATAGGGTTTAAACATAATTATCATAGAATCACGATACACAATAATTGCAACAGAACAAATTTTATACAAATATCAGTGTTTTGCAAAACATTTTATACAGTGGAAAAATATAAATTTATAAATAATTTTATTTTAATAAATTACAGCCTTCGTCGCGCATATGCGTCTTCCCGGACCTCTCCTCGTTGAGAGATAAAACCATTGCATTTGTACCTCGAATGGTTTAGTTTTTCTTCATTATTTACATGCAAACCAATTTTCTTTCTTCATAATATAAGATTAAAATATTGCAACAGTTTATAAATATGTTAACCTGTACCATTTTTACAATAGTAAGCATTTACTATAAAATTACTCTTACATGGAAAAATAAATCTCATCAGTGCAAATTACATGTGTATCGGAATCATTGTTATCCGAGCACTCACCTTTTATGTGGCACCTTATTTAGCAGCTAACGTCCTACTTATCTGGACACAGCAAGTTAATTCATGTTTTTTTTCTCTCTGTATGTTAACTATTTCTGGCTATGTTAAAAACGTCATGCCTTCACATTTTAACAAGTACGTGTTATCAAAACACACTATAATTTTTGATTCAGACCTCACTAAGGCAGGTGCACTTCAGGTTCTAATAACATAGGGTTAACCTTAATCATATTTTCCTCAACCCAGTTCCTTTACTTAAAATACATGATGTATCTTATATACAGAACATTGTCGTGTCATATATACGTGAATATCAGCTCACACTTATATATAAAATGAAGATCTCTTGTTTAAACTATGTTACCGTGGATAAGTCTATTTTAGGTGCTAGTCTCACCCATTATATAGCTAATATATATATCCTTTAGTGTCAAAGTTTGAGATATCATCTTCTAATGTAAATTAGAATAACAAATGAGGAAGACAAGCCAATGGAATAAGCCTTAAAGTATATGCATACAATTCCTAAGACCAAGCTTATTTACCCAGCTTTCTTCCCATGGAAACACATGCAAAAACAAAAACACTTAAAAGAAACTGTCTATTTTGAAAACATAATATTATCAAATTTTATGCACATGTGGTGTACTTAAAGAGGCAAATAAGTAAGGATCTCAAGCCATCCAATATGTATATACTATAGATAAGCGCAACTTCCAATTTAAGTGCATAAGGGATATATTTTGGAAAACAATGAGGACATGTTTACAACCTTTAAGAGCATCCACAACACAGCGTGTTGGGGGATGTCTAATCATCCCTAAACAGAAAGCAACTCACCCCAACGGGTGAGTTGCTTGTAATACTTTATCCAGCTTTTATAAAGCCGAATAAAGTATTACATGGATTGCAATCGGACAACCGTCCGATTGCAATCCGTGGTGTGGTGTGGGGATCAATCCACACCACACCCTTATCCGGCTTTACAAAAGCTGGATAAGAAGGGGAGATAAATCCCCCCTCCCCCTCGCCGCCACCCACCATCTCCTCCTCCTCTTCTTTGCTTCCCGCCATTGTTGCGTATACCAATTTTTTTTATTTATTATGCAACGTGTTATGAGGGTTCTTCGAGGTAGCGGTAGCCATAATCGGAATGTGAATCCGAGTGACGAGCACGTACCGTTAGAAGAGAACGTACCGACTGAGGGTACGGAAGACTGTGAATCACCGTCCGTTAGAAGAAGACGGGTTGCTAGGAGAAACGACCAAGCGGTTTTGGAGTCGCACCGGGACCCAAATTTAAGCCCGGATAAGCAATTGGCCGATTTTCGTGAGTTGGGGATAAAGAGGAGCACGTTAGCACGTTAGTTGACACATTGGTACGTTTTATTTAATAAATATTACCTTCGTAATGTCGGACATAAATTAAGTAACTCTCATTCGTAATATTAGGCTCGACGCGAGCGAACGCGTGGGTCTTGGGCTGGTGTTGTTCGTCTGTATAGTCAGATTCGTGAGTATGATACAGAGGCTACTATTCATACATTTCTGAGTAGTATTGGTTTTGGCGACTTTTTGAGTACGTATTCTCGTCGTATGTACTTACTATTTCCGTTTTCATTACATTCGTTGTAACTTACTAATTATTCGTTAAATAGGTATCGAACGTCTTTTAAATAATGATGTTCAATTATGTGGTGCATTGGCTGCTTGTTGGTGGAAAACAACTCATACATTCCACTTTGGTTTTGGGGAGATGGGAATCACTCTACTGGACTTTTCTATGCTTACTGGTCTTGCCATAGGCCAAGCGGCTACCTTGCCGTATGATGAGGTGTACCAGAACTACGTTACCCTCCATAATTTATTTCCACATCTTGATTTAAATGATGCCGTCACCACTAATTTCCATATTAAATGCTCTAGCATTAAACTAGCAATACAGAATTTATTGAGGGATCCCCACAAAGTTCATCATTTGGAGATTGCCCGATTAATTGTTTTGTATATGATGGGAAATTTATTTTTCTCAAATGCTATTAGCACAGTGTCGTGTGGTTATGTGGCGGTAGTTGAACTGTTTTCATTTGATGGCAGTCCGACTGTGTATGATTGGGGAACACCTGTTTTAGCTTACCTATATAAGTCATTGGATCTTCAGTGTGTCGTTCGGACCAGGGTGGGTTCGATTACTGGTTTTTGGGAGATTTTACAGTACTAGTACTTTGAGTACTTCCACAATTTGTCTTTTCCCACCGTGGATCCATCATTACCCACTTTCTATCCTAGAGTACGAGCGTGGAGTGTCGGTAACCGTAGACCGGTGCCTGGAGGACAGGCACGACATGTATTTGCTATAGCTCGCAATCAGATTGAGTTGCGGAAGACGCGTGATGCAGTTATCTGGCATCCCTTTGATGGTTCACGGGGTCTTGCTGACCCCCCCTCGGTGCATGCTCTTTATCTATCGTCGAGGCGCTTTCCACTAGTATCATCCCCCCCCCCCCCGGTTGAGGTTGCTTCTGGTACTTAGGGGAACGTTGTTGGAGACAGATATATGATGGGGATGCTATTCCTGATGATCCCCACCCACATACAGCTACTCACAGGATTTATACTACTAGTGCTTTACAGGAGAACGCAGACGAGTGGTGGCCTGCCAGTGATTTCATTCTTACCGGTAGGGATTATATTTCTTTATGGCGTCAGTATTACTCCCCACCTCAGACTGGGAGTTTTGTGCATGCTGCATCCGTTGACTTGGTTGGGCCTTCTGCACTTCGTACTGGCCTTGAGCCCCCTTTCGTTGCTGATATTTCACAGTCCACGCAGGTTTACCGTGCTCCACAGGATCCACCTTCTCCACGCTCTTCCCAGGTGCCAAACTACGGTTGGACTGTTGCAGTACCAACTACATACGGATCTGATAGGTATATTGATATACCACGGCCAGAAGTGACGGAGTATCCAGATCCAGTTGTTTCTTCTTATCAGGATCTTTATCAGATGACGCTAGGTCTGCGTCAGGTAATGTATGGTGAGTTGACTGCTCGTATGAACGAGCTGAGGACCGCTGATGAGGAGCGGCCCGGATATAGACCGACATTCGGCACACGCGACGACGATATTGAGGATGTGGAGATGGTGCCTGCGGGTCTAGATGATGATTAGTTGGATCTTATTTAGTAGACGTTCATGTTGTATTTGCCTGTATATTTGTTTTATTGTGTTGTCCCTTTGTAGTAGGTTATTCAACCGTATGTTTCGTATTTGTATTAGCCTGTAAGTGTACTCTGCTTGTACGTCCTTATGTGTAACCGTTGTGTTTTTTTATGTTATCTGCTTGTTTGTGCGTTATATGTAATCTGCGTGATCGTGCGTACGTGTTTGTTAAACGAAATAAGTACTAAAAATTACAATGCACATACAACATTCAATTTCATGTCCGTGCTACAGTATATTAGTATCCTCTAGTGATGGGTCAAATAATTCCCTTTTCAAAAGCAGGAAAGCTACCGACATATACTCTATTATTTCAAAAGCACTAGATTCCCTCAGCTATGATACTTTGCAACTGTACACCTTTATCCGAGATTTGACTACTCAGCTTTTTGAGTGTTTCCTGTGATATGACTTATGCATCACGCTGAACAGCGCACGAGGGTATCCTTGTCTGAATTGCTTGTTTCAACATTGGATTCCCCATTATAGGTATGGGTCATCCACTTGAGCATTATTTATTTTACCAATTCGTAACAACTATCCACCTATAAATATATCTCTAAATAACTGCCAACTTACCTCACTCAAATAACTTTCATCCCATTATTACACTAACCACGTCGCTTAGCACTCATTGCAAATGTCTTCTTGGTCATCATCTACAGACTCATATGAACAGGCGTACGAAGAGATAAGGCTAATGGAGCTTGCAGATGAATTACAGTTTCTCACCGAAATAAGACCCCAAAGTGGACCACCACAGCTACAGGGGAACGTACAACTTCCACATGAAGCGCAAGGACCACCTACCAGAGTGTCATATGAACAACCAGTCGCTCAACCAATACAAGAAATAGAGTTCTATCGAGTACCACCAAATGAGCATGAAGTTAATTCGTATCCAGTTCGTTGCAACTGCGGTTATGCGGTTGAGGTTGTAGTTCGAGCAGAGGGCAACAATATTGGTCGGCGCATGCAGCAATGTCCAGCATATCCAAATGGTTGCAATTACATGGAATGGATGGACCCACCTTTGTGTTCACGGGGAATAACATATGCGAATGAACTAGAACGGGAGATTAGACGTCTCCAAAACGTTGTCGACCAACTACGATTGAACATTATGAGACTCCCTTGAGACTGAACGAAAATTGTGGTGAACTAAAGTTATTATTACCTACTGTATGCTTTGATGTTTTCTTTCCCACCGTCTATCGGTAGTTGTTGTATCTTTTTAAACTCCTGTATCATTATGTGTATCGTTGGATGTATCGTTATGCGTAATATTGTTTGTGTCACTGAAATATTGAACCATGCAATTTGTTTGTCATCAATAGAGGTCATGTAAGTGGGGACGACTCATGGTTTTTAACACCGGTATGTCGTGTAATGTTTTAATTTATACGTACACGACCTTTGTAATAACGAATTAAACTTTGTAGTAATGAAGGAATCTGCACCAACCGACATCAATGTGATTGGTCAAAACCCTCGCTTGGTTTCAATAAAGTGGGTTCACTGTACACAAATAAAGTGGTTTCAATAAAGTGGTTTCAATATACTTTGTAGTAATGAAGGAATCACGATTATTGAGTTGTCGCGTCCGGTAAACTGTACACACTTAATATCACGATTCAGTACTAGATGGTCTACTAATATTTCGTGCTCCCTCCATCCACGATAAATACCCAATGGCTCATATTCCATTCTTAAACTAAAATTGTTGCTACCTCAATCTACGTACATATCATGGACGATTGGGAAATTAGTGACGAGCATATGAACCGAATTTTCGATGAGTACGAGGGGAGTAAAAAAGACGTAGAAGATGGTGAAATTGTCCCAGATACGCAAATAGATATGGTGGCTGCAGTGGTTCAGCGTCATGAAGTATCAGCTTGTGTAACTCAGCCGAAAACACCAGTTCACTCAGCACTTAGCAGCCAAATTCCATCAACTTCGAACTCCAATCCTGAAACTCCCGAATTATCTGCCAAAGATCTCCTGGCCCTCGTGAAGGCGTACATTCAGGTTGACAAAAGAGAAGAGTTATTGATGCAAGGAGGAGGGGGGTTAACTTATGAAGAACGATGGGCAATGATCACTAGGCTACACAACAACCATCGTTCAAGGCCTACTAGACGATCGTCGACTGAACTCTAGCTGGCTAATCGTACATTTTCAGATGATTGTGATAAGTATCGTAACATTATCGAGGTGGTTGATGACGCAGCCATAGCCAAACCAACAAAAGCAACGTATGATTCTCGTTACCTATTCGAATACGGTAAAGAGTTTGTTGGCCACAAAGCGTACAAACTTCGCTATGAATGGCTTACCCGATTTGGCTCGGATTAAGGTTTTATGATTATTATGATAGTGTAATAGTTTATGGTCGTTGAAAACTTATGTATTATTGTTCTCTAAACTTATGTAATCGTTGAAAACTTATGTAACGTTGTGGCATTTAGGTACTATGTACGTAATCCATTAAGAAATCAATAAAGGAATCAATCAATAAAGGAATCAATAAAGCAACGACATTAATTAAAGGAATCAATCAATAAAGGAATTAATAAAGCAATGACACTAATTAAAGGAATCTATCAATAAAGTATTCAATAAAGTAATCAATAAAGACGGGCTAGCTTGGATACCCGTGATACAAAATTGATAGCAGCAGCATCTATGACAAAAATGTTTAGTCCTCTCAACGTTCATTGATGCCCTAACCGACAATAACTACAGGAATCAAGCAAAAAAGTAAAGCAGCATACAATATACTTCCGGTACAAGACAAGCAGTGTGTTTGTCATTAATGCATACTACCAAACACTACATCTTGTAATTGAAAGGGTCGTGTAATGTACAACACACTTCCGCTACAAGACAAGCACTGTGTTTTTCATTATGTCCAATGTGCATATACAATTATATATAAAGTGATGTCATCTGCTCATATTTCATACAACCAAAACAAAGTGGAATTCAACATCGCTGCTCAATGAGTGCTTTAAAAAAATTATGGTGTTGTTCTTCTAGCTCTTCTTCGTCCTCAACGTCGGATGAATATTTTGAGCATCGTAAAAGAGAACAACATTCTTTTCATGAAGAAACAAGATATGCGATAGAACGAGATATTGCTGAAAGCTCAGTGTCGACCCAAGGTGGAAGCGTTGAAAGTAGAAAAGAATTGCGATACGGACGCGACTATCCCGCTGGACACAATCAACTAGTCAAGGATTTTTTCGTGGCAAGCCCCGTATACGGAGATGTATATTTCCGTCGAAGATTTCGTATGTCAAAAACAATATTTACTCGTGTACTTACCAAAGTTTCTGCAACCAACGTATATTTCACACATAGAAGAAATGCCCTCAACGAACTGGGCATTTCACCACTTCAGAAGGTTACAGCCGCATTACGTATGCTTTCTTATGCAAGTTCCGCTGATTCGTTGGACGACAAAATCAGAATTGGTGAGTCAACGACAGTAGAATGCATGAAGCAGTTTTGCAAAACCGTTGTACGTGAGTTCGGTGAAGAGTATCTTAGATCGCCAACAGCTCATGACATTGCTAGATTATTACTTATGGGGGATCAACGTGGATTTACAGGTATGTTGGGTAGCTTGGATTGTATGCACTGGACATGGAAAAACTGTCCAGTGGCACTGCAAGGACAATACAGAGGTCATATGAAAAAGGCTACGATGATTTTAGAAGTTGTTGCATCGTTTGACCTTTATATATGGCATGCTTTTTTTGGCGCTCCTGGATCTCTAAACGATATTAATGTATTACGACAATCATATGTGTTTAACGATTTGTACAATGACCTTTCACCCCCTTGCAACTACAAAATTGGTGACAACGAACATTCGGTTGGTTATTATCTTGTAGATGGAATATATCCGAAATGGAAGACGCTGGTGCAAGCATACAAAAAACCGAACAATGCAAAAGAAGCCTTATTCACGAAACAACAAGAGAGCTTGAGGAAAGATATTGAAAGGGCATTTGGAGTACTCCAAGGTAGGTTCCACATACTGCGAAACGAAGTGCACTACCACGATAAATCTGTTATAGCTGACATCATGTACTATTGCATTATTTTACATAATATGATTGTTGAAGAAGAACGAGGAGGATATGAACTCCAGCTTCGAAACTATCCGGACATTGCAGTGGAATTTAGGAAAAAAGCCATATAAGGACCCAAATACATTTGCAGAATACTTGCAGCGACTGGAAGAGGTGTGAGACCCACAAGCTCATCAAGAATTACGAGAAGAGCTTGTTGAACACTATTGGGAGCATGCGGGAAACCAATAGTAAATTACTGCCTTAATGATTGGAGTGAATGCGTTATTATGTAAGATTTAGTGTGGTTACGTACTAGTTATTTCTATTTTATTGTAAATTAATGTTTAAATGCTTTCGTTCACTGCCAACTCTAATCCGTAATCTCGTTCTGTTATGACAATTTATAATATTTCTGCAACTAATATCTCATTCACGTAGTAAAAATTCAAAGGGCAATACAACTTAATTATAAACTTAAAGTACAAGACCTGAATTCAAATACTAAAACAACACCATTCACTTAAACACAAGTACACTTAAACTGGAACATAACACTAAAACTGCCTAAAGTGCGTTACGTTTCTCGAATTCTTCAAGTCGCTTTTCCATGTACCTCCTTTGAATTGGATTTAGATCGTCCAGCTTGACACTCATAAGTGCAAAATCATCTATTCTTTGTTGTCGAGCTAACTCTTCTCTTCGTAACTCCAATTTGTTGATTATCATTTGTTGAAGCTCTTCATGTCGTCGTTGTTTTTCTTCTGCTCTCTCTCTTTTCTCTCTATTCTGGATGCTTCCTTAGTTTCCAAGTACTGTTGGTTTGATTCCTCCGCAGCTGCCATACGTCCATCGAGTTGCTCGTAATACTGACTATAATCTTTCGTAGCCTTTTTATTCTCTTTGTACTTCCCAGGTGGTCTTCCTCCTGAACCGGTTGTAAAAGGGGTTTCTTCGTTTGCATTAATGCTCCCGCAACTAACATCTTCGCTCGACCATAGTGGCATGAACCGCTGTGTTGTATGCTCCTGCCGCACATTGCTCCATTTATCTTCTTGCGAAAGTATATCATAGCAATTGTGCATAGTGAACGGTTGGTTCTTTGATTTGGCCATATACACTTCATTTGCTCTGCTAAGCTGCATTACAGTAATTAACATAAACGAAAATATCATACCACAAGAGAAATGAAATGGGTGTATTCTAATTTAGTACCATGTCCATGTCGTTTGCTCCACTTTGCTGTCTACTCGCCAATCCACTCATTATCCCTTTCCAAAGTTGACAACAAGCATTGATTCTCTTCCACGACTGCTTCAAAGAGTCAATCGATCTCGGAGGCTTATATGGACTTCGACCGTTGAATAATTTACAAACCGAACTCCAAAAAGAATTTTCAGTTTGACTGGTTCCTTTCACGTTATCTTTCGAACACTGAACCCAACAAAACGCTAGTTCAGCTTGTTCATCAGGTGTCCATTTGACCATTTTCGCAACCTTCGCAAGCGGGCGAGTCATAACAGAATCGGAAATCTCATTGATATCAATTCGCATTTCGTTGTTTTCTACACTATCATCACCGTATAACATGTTCAAGTTTCTACATAGTTGGGGAGAAGTATTTGGAAATGTCGCTTCATGTTGGCTGCTAGGAGATGAATAAGGTTGACTACTATATGATTGTTGAAAAGACGAGTTATGCCAATAGGCGGATACTTGAGTGTTTTGAAAATGATTAGAATTTTGTTGTGACTGGTAAAAGTTATGATTTTGCTGCGGAGGATAACAATTCGAAGTGTTGTGCATTGTACCTGAAATAAAATGTTTGTTGCGTTGATGAGCAATTTTCATTGGAATATCTTGCTGCTCTTGATCAAAGTTGTATGGCCTTGAATTGTTTTGTGACGCCATCTTCGATTTTCCTTTGTTATTCTTGCTGCTCGGTTTATTCGACATTACAATTGGATGATAAAAATAATTTTACATGAATGATTTGGTGAAATAGAAGATAAGGGAATAGAATAGAAAGAAAAAAAACTGATATAAATATAAGGGAGGGAAGGGTAGGGAGAATGGAGCGGGTAAGGAGCAACAGCTATAAAAATAGTCGTTGATCCTTACAAGGCTTTAATAAAGCCATATAAGGGGTGGGTGAAATTAATTCCCCACCCCTTATACGGCTTTATTAAAGCCGTATAAAGGGAAATAAAATTCCCCTTATACGGCTTTAATAAAGCCGTGTAGCCATATCCGGCTTTAAAAAAGCCGGATATGGCTACTTTTTGATCCAACCTTCTGGGTTGCCTTGGCAACCTTGGGGGTTGCCAAGGCAACCCAGAAGAGACTTGCCGACCTACCGTTGGGGGTCGGTTCATCCCCAACCAACATTGCGTTGGGGATGCTCTAATGGAACGCAATATCAACCTTCCACTATAAATTTACAATTATTTTAAGCT
This sequence comes from Allium sativum, assembly GCA_030737875.1. Taxonomy (NCBI): domain Eukaryota; kingdom Viridiplantae; phylum Streptophyta; class Magnoliopsida; order Asparagales; family Amaryllidaceae; genus Allium; species Allium sativum. Next base: position 841,751,854 of record CM060919.1, on the reverse strand, counting down.
TAAAATAAATAATATGCAGGAAGTAATATGCTGACACAACAATGTAGCCACCATGGGACTGTCAAACAAAGATCAATTTTAAATAAATTACATGAACAAAACACTTATTTTTCCAACGCATGTTTCAAGTAATAAGATCAATGAGTCACTTTAATCATAGTTCCCACAGGTTAAGTTATAAATAACGTAATTGAATGAGCTACAATTGAAAACACGTGGATAAGGTTTAGGCTTCAAAATAAGATAGTAAGATGAGTCTATATGGTCACAGAAAGTTATGCAATATAACATTGAGGAGTTCAAGATGCCATGTGGTTTAATTTAATAGGAATACTACATGGAAATAAATGATGCAGTTAAACAATGCAAGCAGGCATGTTGCCATGATAATATCTTATTTCAAATTTTAAATGCTTTACTTGATACCTCATGATTATGTTTAAAAACTTATCCAATTAGTTCAATATAAGTCATAAGCAATGATTTACATACTACGTACATATTTATATAACACTTAAAACTATACATGATGGAATAATATGTACAACAGAATGAGCATAAGTACAATACGTAAAAACATAGTTATTAATGTTCAGAAACTAAAACTGTGAATTTTCTAATGACCAATAAAAGCTGGTAACTTAATGTAGTTTTATGATGCTACAGGATTTAGTACATGAAATAAATATGTAAAAATAAAAGAAACACAATTTATCTACACTCACACGAATTATTCGAACTAGATACCAAAAGAAGGAACAAAGACCTGCTTCAAATGTTAAATAATTTTCTTATCAGAGAAAGATACCTTACTTGTGATACTTGTTACATGACAATAGGCCCAACCAAGTCAGCACTTGTAAGACAACAGCCTAAGAAATTTGATCGGGTCCTAAAAATGATGGAACCGCCCTCACTACAACCATTACTTAACACCCAAATGACTAGCATGAACGCCGCAATTAGCACAGTAGCTTGAGCAGACTCAATGATAATATATTGTAACTTCAGCTGTCTCCACTAGAAAACCTAATGCATCAACAAAATATTTTAGTCGACGAATCAAGAGGGAACAACAGCGATCAGGTTCGTGACACTGGAAATGGTTGTCGGGTACGGCGACAACGCTGGTGGCTGGAATGGAGCAGCGACGCAGAGTTCACAAATGATGAGGGCTATGTTCGGGTTCGGATCGGAGGCAACACGCTGGGTTGAAGGGGACCGTAGCAGCAAATTTCATTTTGAGAGGAGGGTTTGAGGACACGGTTGAGGGCCGAATGTCACAAAGGTTCAACTTTTTGGGATTACGAGCAGAATCGATTATCGTAGCAGCTGGTGGCGGTAGGGACATAGCTGCGGTGGATGTGAAGGTGTCGGCTACGGAGGAGTGGCTAGGGCTTGCAAAGTATAATGATGGGTGCGGCGCTGCCTGAGGTGGCGGATGCGTAGAGGAGCATGCAGCTTTGAAGGGAAGGGAACGGAGTCGATTTACGATGGAGAAAGGAGCTGCCATCATCGAATTGAAAAGAAGAATTTTAATTTGGGGAAATGTTTTAGCAGGTGAAAGAAAATGAAGAGAAAATGAATTGGCCTCTCCCTCTGATGAGAAGAGGTGTATGTATTTTTATATACAAAGAAGGGAACCGGACACAGGAAATAGTAGCAATGTGTAGAATAGTCCGAAAGATGAAGAACGGGTTTAAAAATCACAGAAAGGTAAAGACAGGTGGCAAACTTATTCAGCTGTGCTTGACCAGGCATTAAAATTTACAGTAAAACAAGGACATATGGTAAATTATTTCAGCAGCAAAAACTTAGATTCAACATTCTCTGATATTATTTGAAGTTACGTTGGGCTGAACAGGTAACGGTGTTTGAACGAAAACACACAACGTTGATTGTTTTTAACAAATTCAGATCTCAACAATTTTAATTCCAGCAAACAATAAATTAAATAAGTGCTAACGTTAAATTCCAAATTAAAGTTAAAAGATGACTAAATTTGAATTTCCTAATTAAATTACAAGATCCATATTTTAAAGATAAACTTATTTTTCAAAGTTGAAATTAACTCTAACGTTAAATTCAAAATATAAACATTTGTTTTCAATGTAAGTCTTAATTTTATTTATTTTTAAATGCCCAAATTTTCTGAGCTATTACAACCCACTTCCAAAAATCTGGGTTGTTACAGACTCCCCCCTTAATGAAATTGCATCCTTGCAATTTGCTCATTCAACATTAAAAAATTGCAATGTCGCATCTCAACTTCTTTCCTTAAATTTAAGTAGTATCCCACCTATAGAGTTCGAAGGTCTGTAACCTTTCCCAACTTATTTAGATTGCAACTACAGAAAATTTCAAACTTAATTGTAAAAATTTCAACTCATATCCCGGATAAAATACATATTTTGGGATGCCCACTCTCTGTTTTCAATATTAAATAAGGGTATCGTATATGAGTTAATACGATTCAAACAATAATAATTCTAGAAAATATGATTAAATTATATAGAGTATATAAATATCCGATTGATACCCATAACAAATGCCATGAATATAATAAGGAATCAAGTCAAAGTATTATATATAACCCAATAAATCTTTAATGACATTTATCATGTGTAAGAACCATATGATAAAATAAATCAATGAGGAGCCAATAAAATCTACATGGCATTTATCATATGTAAAAACAATATGATAACTTAAATCAAGTTGGGGTATCACATATAAATCAATGTGATATTTATAATAAGTCTAAACAGAGTATCACACATAAATCAATGCGACGCTCTTAACAAATATCATATATAAATTAATATGACAAATTAAATCATGACAGAGTATTGCATATAAATCAATGCGAAGCTCTCAACAAATCACATATAAATTAATAGGATACTCATATTAATTAAGTCAGAGTATCATAAACTAACGAAATCCACATGACATTTATCATATATAAAAACAATATGATAAAATAACCCAAAATAGAGAACCATATGAAAATCAATACGATACTCATAACAAATACATATACAAAACAATAAGATACTTATAGTAAATATCTTATGATAATTAATCAAATCAATAAAATCTTGATGGCGTTTATCGTTTGCAAACCAAATTAGAGTATCATATATAAATCAATACGGTACTCATAACAATTGGCGTATATACATTAATATGATAAAATAAATCAAATCAGAGTATCATATATAAATCAATATGATACTCTTAACAATTTTCATATATAAATCAATATGATAAAATAAATCAAGCCAGAGTATCATATATAAATCAATATGATACTCATACTAATTATCATATATAAATCAATACGATAATTAAATTGATCAATTATAGTAATGTAGTATGATATTAGAGGATTATAGGATAGATATAACCCAACTCATAATGTTCCAAATAATTAATCAAATGCAAATTTGTAAATCACAGTGGTAGAGCTCGAGCGTGCATCGAGACATCAAAACTGTAATCTACTCATAGCGCCATAACACACCTGGCAATCAACTCTAGATAACCAAGACGGTCTAAGGCGAAGGTCGTAAGCTACCCGTTCACGACACTACACGTGGGACCCCCACACCTCTAATGTAGTCCGTGACCCGCCGATCGGGAATCTCGATCGAAACAACAAAATTGCCCTATGTATCAAACCGTTGACCTTTAGTAGTAGATGGGAAAAATTTAAAACCACCGACAGGTCGACCAAGATGGAGTTTTAGTCCATTGGTACAACAAAGTCCAATCTATCCCAATCCAAAATCAAAAACATTTTCGAAATGCTATTTTATATAAACCTTGTCATGAAGTTCAAAGTGTTTATAACGTCAAAACACTTTATAAACTTAACCCTGACTTGAAGAAATAAACCATCACATACAACGAAAAATGGTAATTGCAACTCAAAACAAAACTGATATTTGACTTTATCATCTATAAGAACAATATGATAAGAAAAATCCAGTCAGAGCATTATATATAAATCAATACGACACTTATAATTAAATATCACATATAAAACAATATGATAAAATGAATCGAGTCATACTAGTTATAATACAGGACAAGAATTATATGAATGACATAAAAACATGTCAACTTAGAAAACACTTTAATTCATAATTGAAGTATACTTTCAAATAATAATTGCTCAAATGTAACTTATGCTCCTATATCACCTTAGGTTACCAGTATATTTTAGGAAGCAAATCTCATAAATTGAGAATACAAAAACAACCAAATATTTCATATGAGAAGTCAAGAGAGTAATCAGAAAAGTATTACCAAATGTCTCATACCGCTTGGTATTACTAATCGTTTACTCAAAATACTCATCATACAGAATTTCACATAAATCTCATTGAAAATTGTGTTCAATTCAAACTATATATCCATCAAAGAAAAATAACTAATTTACTCTTGGTTGTTTTTATTATTTATTTACTATCACCGGTATTTTTACTTTATTTCAAATGCCAATCCGATCCGAGTCAGTTCCAATACCATTTCAGCTCTTGTTTCGACATCCATTTCTGAAATCGAACATCGTCTGAATTCCGCTTGGTCAAGTTTCAAAGTACCTTTTGAAAAATCCATACTTAGTATGTAACACCCCGTATTTCTGTTAACACTAAAGTTGCTAATTAAATAATAAATGTGTAAAGGGGAGATGTATCTAATGTGCATACAAATAAATGTGTAAGGAGAGATGTATATAATGTGTACGTATTTATATTTGATGGATTGACAAATAATAATAAATGTTGATAATGTACATTAAGAAAGTAATTATGACATAATTTGAAATAGGAGTAATTTACGGCCCTTAAATTGTGAACATAATTGGCTTCTCTTTAGAATGGATGGCTTCATTGATGGCTCAAATTAACTAGCAATTCTATATACACACCCTAGGTCTCTAGACTAAAATTCACATAAAAATAAGAACTGTAGCCGCCGTGCTGTCGGGAGAAAACTAAGGAGAGCCTCCACTTGAAGAGACGAACAACAAATCAATTCAAAGCTAATCTATTCAACTCATATCAAAGAACAAAGCTTCAACAATGGTTCAAACAATAAATCAGCAACGCCGCAACATTTCTACAACAAAACCAATTCTTAATTCATTAGCCGTGCTATGTAAGTTCTAGTTATTTTCAGGTCTAAATACTTAATTATAATATGGCGATGAAATAAAGTGAAATTGATGTAAGTTTAGTTATATTTGTGGGATGCGAATTAAGATTTATGTCATGTCTTGTATTGAAATGAAAATAGAACGATGTTGGTTATGTTATATGTGAAATTTTATAATATTAATTTATGCCTGTGATTTGATTTATCATGATGAATTGGGAATTATGAATGAGCCTATTCATATGTATAGCCTGTTATGACAAGTTGTAGTTTATTATGTTATAGAAGTATTAGGTTGTAAAACCATACCACTTATGTGACCAAATGCTAGATCTGTAAATTTAACATGATTTGTATGTATTTGAGAACTCATGTATATATAATTATGTGCTAAAAACCTCTATGCCTACTTGATTAAGTTTACACATATGTTCATATGTTCGCACAAATATTGCTAGTCATAAATTGGATCCCTGTCACGATCCACTTTAATACATGCCTTATGTCATGATTTTAGATCTAGTTCATGTGATAAAAATCATACATGTCTCTTCATATGCTAGTTATGTCTAATTCATGAGACACTTATTTGGATTTCCCCTTTTTATGCAAGTTGAAACCCATGAATTCTGCTAAGTTGCAAGTTTACACTTCTGACATTATAGTATTCATGTTGGTCATTTTGCAAGTTCACCCCTATAATGTTCATGATGGCTATTTTGCAAGTTCACCCCTATTATATTCATGTTGACTATGTCATAAATGCCTAATTACACCTATGCCATGTTTATGTTTATTTATGCCAATTTGTGTACGCTAAATTAGGCTAAGTTTTTAGCCTAATAATTCATAAATCATGCGAACGGAAAATTAGGCTAAGATGGTTAGCCTAATATTTAGACGGGGTAACGATGGGTAAAATTGGTAATTCTTTGGAAAAATGCCATAAATTAGTCATTAATCACATAAGTGATTTATGGAATAAAATGGTATTAATTATATACCTAAATTAATAAGATTGATTGGAAATAAATTTGGCAGTAATTTGAATTTGAATAATTTACATAATTAAAATGTAAATTAGAAAATATGAATATGCTTAGCACGAGGTTGGATTTAGTTGTGATGTAAACCTGCCCGGACCCGCTCGGCTGTCCAGTAATCACGACGATACCTATCCAATGTGAGTGGCTAAGCATTGGGCCCAATAAAGACCCGAGGTTAGACTGAGCTGTGGCGTAAGACTACCCGGACCCGACCGGCATACAGGCAGCCACAACAATATCTGTCTAATCTGAGAGGTTGGTGATCTAATAAGACAATTAGAGCTGAGTTAGGACTAATAGGGTTAAGTCAATTTAATAAATACTTAAACAAATTCAACATGTTAACTAAATTGGTGGGTAGGGTTAGGTTAATCTGGACACTTAACTAATTTAATATGTTGACTTGGGGAGTGGGTAAGGTTAAGCAAATGTTTAACCATTATAACATGATTAACTGGATTAGTGATTGAGGTTAAGTTATTTAGAACACTTAACCATAGAAACATGTTAGTTAGACAAGTGATTGAGGTTAAGTAAGTTAGAAACACTTAACCAATATAACATGAATAACTAGGGTTAAGGCCGCTTAACCAGTATAACAAGATGGGTGACTGGGGTTAGGTTAACAGGCAACACTTAACCGCTGTAACAGGTTAGTTAAATAGATGGTGAGGTTAAGTTAACACCATGAGGCAACACTTAACCAGAGTAACATGATAAGTAGGAGGGTTAAGTTAACTGGAATTTATTAATGACACTTAACCACAACAACCTGAGGAACACGTCGGGTTAAGTTAACAATTAAAAACACTTAACCAATATGATATGAGGAATGGGCGGGTTAAATTAACATGAATAAACAAACACTTAACCATAAAATAAATATGATTGAATCAGTGGAAGGGTTAAGTACATATCAGGGTTGGTGGGTAATATCAGTAAATATAGGCCCACAAACTTAACCGTTAATGAACATGCTTGAATCGGTGGGAGGGTTAAGTACATCACGGGTAGGTGGGTAATATCTGTATATATAGGCCCACAGACTTAACCAATAGGAAACCCTAGTAACGGGGACCCATTTCAGCAGTAACCCAACTAGGTATCAATGATAACCTGAACTAGGCAGGGTGGGGCACGATTACTGGGCTGATTGTAAGCGGTCAAAGCGACGGCGGTTGGTGCACAGTGTGGGTTCTAATGGATTGCGGGCGTGCACACACTCCGGAGCAGACAAGTCAGGGCACTGGGGCATCAGTAGTACACCCTATGCATTCTAGGAATTGTGTGTCGGGCCGCCACTATGGGACTTGATACACCCCATGGTGGGACTAGCATAGGTATCTACAATCGAATAGGGCCGTATGACACACGCGACACAGGCGTACAGATAGGAAGCCGATCGATAGGGTAGTAAGGGTACATCTAACATCTTCATAGCAATTGGTCTGATTGAGGTAGAATCCTCATACTAGATGTATACCTAAAGGCTACCACAACTGCGGGGATTGGGATCGCGTTGCCATATTAGCATTTGATATAAATGACTAGTTAGGACACTAGTTAGGTGGTGCAGAGCAATTAGATATCATTTTAATGGTGTAGCCTAAGAAACCTTGCGATGTTATTCTTGATAGAAACCATGCGATGTAATACTTGATAGGAATTATGGGATGTTATACTTGATTTGTCGTGCCTGTAGCTTACCTTGCCATCATGCTTATGTTTACTTTCAGTTTATTCATGACATGTTATCTTTACCTATTTTTATGCTGAAAGTCACTAGGACTTACTCAGTCTTTATGACTGACCTGTTTTGTTTCGCCTCTTTTTCTTCTGTCCCCCCCCCCAGGTTCACAGGGTGGGAATACAGCTTAGTTCGGATCTTACCAAGCCCCAAGGCTCTTTCATGTAAGGCTTGGATTCCTCTTGGCTATGGCTTTCTTTGCTTTATTGGGGAATACTACAGTTTATTTTTATGCTTTTTTGTTTTTGAGCAAGACAGATATTTTAGCTATGTATTTGGTTATTGGAAGTTAATGGGCTTTTATTGTAAACAATTCTACTTAATAAATGATTTGAAGTACTTCTACTTTATTTTCCACTGTTTTATTTATGTCTGTCTTATAATATTTCTGTTCCAGTACCCATAATGCTCCATTGAAGTTAAGACATTCCCTTTGTGAGTGACCTTAACGGATGTGGGGTGTTACATTTGGTATCAGAGCAGAAGGTTACCAGACTGGGCAAAAGCTTTTAAAAACCTTCTGAAATTATTTTCAAAACATTTACAAAGAAGCATTTTTCTAAAGAAAAGTTTTGTTTTATGAAAGGCATATTCCCTAAAGCCACATGCACTATCTTTTGATTCTCTCTTTGAATCTTTTCTTTCCCCTATTTTCTCCATAGTTCTGTAGGCGTACGACTCATGTCGGAGGGCAAAGAAGTGCCCAACCTCCATCTGTAGCCGCAGTAGTTCCATCTGCGTCTAATCTTATTTCAAGCTTTGTAGAATTGCCGTGCGATGGAGGTAGCTTCCGAGAAAACTTGTCAACAAGCTATACAAGGATAGTAAGAACATCCAAGAAGGAGGAAAAAGGTGAAAGGAGAGAGACCAAAGTGAAAGGAATAAGTAAAACCCATGACAAGAGAGATTATCTTTAGTATGGTAAGAAGGGACGTGTAGTTAAGTATTATAGGACAAGGACAAGGGCAAAAGACAAGATCGTCGAGAGGGCAATTGTATGCTCTCACTACTAGCATACCTAAGAGAGGTGGTAACGTTTCTGTTAAAGGTTTAGCTTTTCTTTTCTATCATCCCACTAGAACTTTGTTTTTGTACATCGCATCCTTTTAATTATGCTTCGATAGTTGAGTCTCTGCACCTTAGTACTAGCGTAGTAAAGGATCCCATTTTTGTTTCAAATCCTGTTGGGGAATCAGCTCATTTATTGATGACTTGTTTGGATTTGAGGATGTCAATGCTAAGTGTTGGGTTTAGATGTAATGCTTATGTTTTTAGGCTATGGGTTGATTGTAGGAATGGAGTGGTTATCCAGAAATGGTACCATTCTTGAGTATGAAAAAAGAGGGTAGTTAGACTCTTGACTTGCCTTAGTAATGCCCTCGGAGTCTCGTGTAACCCTTAGGGTTCTACCATGATTAATTACCTAGAATCTCTAGATACATTTATTGATCCGCTCGAGTAGCGTTCGCCACTAAGGCGGATGGTTCATTTCACTTATGCATGAGTTGTAAAGAATCACCTTAGTAAGTATATTTGGCAACATAGTTGACATTTGTTTATTTTCAAGAGATAACTCATCTATGTAAAATACCTTCTAGTAAGTGAACGAGATCCAAGATTCACTAGTGAATTTTGGAGAGCTTGCATGAAACCATGAGTACGCAGTTATGTTTGAGCCAAGTATACTAGAAGGAGAATAAGTGAAAGTGGAATGAGGGGAAACAGTGAAATGGGTTCCAACTCATATTTTGGAAACAAGAATTAAGAAGCTACGAAATTGTGAAGTTAAAGACAGTCAAAACACAATGGAGTTAAGCTCAAGGAAATGAGACTTAGAAGATTGAATACTAGATTCGCGCATCATATCTCTTTTTAAGAGTATATCCTTGATCCCTCTTTTCCTGGAGAGCTTACTCACATGCTACCTTTTGTGTATATCCTCCCGGTCCTATTCTCAATCCAATTTCTGTTGCAAACCCCATAGGGAGTATGACTCATCTGTTGGTAACACATGTTGGGGCTTGAGGGTGTTCGTTGGGTTGACTAAACTTTTTGGGTTTTATAGGATATGGGTTAGTTTTAGGAAGGGATTGCATGTGACCTAAAAGGAGTCTGTCATGCTTAGTTTCCTATAAACATATATATATTGGTTGGGTTGAGTAATTCTTTGGGCGTCAGTCTGATGTTGATTTCGGTCTTCGGGGTTGATGCTTAGAGGGTTCTTCTCCTAATCAGGATATATGTGGCATAGATTTCCAGTTTTGACATTTCCTAATGGGCAAAAGTTTTTACTTGCTTCTGTCTTTCGACTATATCTTTAGATAGGAACAATTGGGTGTAAACATGTGTTTGAGACATGTTATGATTGGTGGTTGCAAATGGCTACAAGTGGTTGCTAGTGGTTGCTCGTGGATGCATTTACACATTAGGCACTAGATCGGCTCAGTCACCTTTCATATTGCATATGCATGAGTGTTTATACTTGTTTATGGATGAATTTGAATGTGTTATCGTATGGATGCTGCATTTCAATGAACGGTTGGGCACGCATGTAGAATTAATATGTATCATTAGGAATCTTTTTGCATACATATTGGATGCATGGAACTATCACGGTTTGCATTAAGGAGGTCAACTGAATCAGTAGACCGCCTCATTTTGCATTAGATACGAACATGTACACACACTGTGCATATAAACATGAAAGCATTAGAAGCCTTTAAAGACAATGGATGTGTAACACCCCGAATTTTCTATTAACACTAAAGTTGCTAAAATATTAATAAGTGTGTAAGAGAGGGGATGTATCTAATATGAATATAAAAATATTAATAAGTGTGTAAGAGAGGGGATGTATCTAATATGAATATAAAAATATTAATAAGTGTGTAAGAGAGGGGATGTATCTAATATGAATATAAAAATATTAATAAGTGTGTGAGAGAGGGGATGTATCTAATATGTATATAAAAACAATAATAAGTAAAGGGGGATGTATCTAATATGTACATTGTAGAAAATATATATATATATTTATGACATGAATAGAAGTTTATTAATATGCTGAGTGTTTGCTGAGTCACTTCTGACTCATTGCTGAGTCAACAAGATAAACCCCATCTTGTCTGAACGGCTGCGGTTATTTCTAGGTTAAATCTAATGGCCTAAATGAATTCTAAAATCTATAAATAAGTGGTAGACCCTAGACCTAAATCACTTGTAAAATTAGAGAAGCTACCGTCATGCTGCTGCCATGGAGTTCAGCATAGCCGTCACAAACTAAGAAGAGGAAGCCTAATCATCTACAACTAAATCTACACAAATCAAATCAAAAGATCTCTCTTTCTCTAATTCTTTTCTTTTGTTGGTGAGTATGATGATTCTCACAAGACTATTACAAACTAATTTGACTCAGTTATGAATGGATCACAAGAAAATGACGTGATTTGTAATTGTAAATTCTATATATTGTGGATCTCTTATTATGTTATTATGTTGTCGTATGATGTAAATTATATATGCTATGTCATGCTATGTTGTAAATTCTCTTATGCTATGTCGTGCTATGTTGAGAATCATGTCAAGCTATGTTATACTATCATACTATGCCATGTTATAAATCATGCTATATTATGTTGAAAAATCATGATGTTGTTGGATCATGCTTAAAGTTATGTTTTTTTTCTTAATTTAAATGGATCTTGTTTATGGGAATTTGCCTATTAGGTTAGGTGTACCCATAAACTTGAAACTATAATTAAATAAAACTTGATTATGGGAATTTGCCTATTGAGTTAGGTGTACCCATATAAAACCATGTTGTTAAAAAATTAGATGATGTTGATTCACACATGTTCATATGTAAGTTTATGAAAATTGATTGAGATTATATTAGGTGAATTTTGAACAAGTTGACACCTTTAGGTCCATGACATGTATAATCTATGCAAGTTGGACATATGCAAGTTTCACCCCTTATTATGATTCATTTGGTCACATATACATGTTGTTATTATGATAATCTCTTTTATGCTATGAGTTAGGCTATTCGAGTCTAACATATATTTTGCGAATAAACGTTCAAACGTGGGGTAGGGGTAATATTAGGAATTAATAAATTGGGTGCAATTTTGTAAGATTTTGCATACCATGAATGGATGTCCATAATTGAGTCAATTATGGACATTGTTAAAAATTGGAACTAATTAATAATTCAAGTAGGGAATTATTAAAATTGGGGGAAAGTGGATTATTATTAATAATCAATGCTTAGGACACGAGGTTGGACCCATTTGTGATGTAAACCTGCCCGGACCCGCCCGGCAAATCCAGTAGTCACAAATGTCGGCCCAATGTGAGAGGTCCTAGGCCCAAACTAAAGCATAACAGTTGTAAAGACACGAGGTTAGACTCTTTTATGGTGTAAGACTGCCCGGACCCGCCCGGCAAATCCAGCTGCCATAAATGCCAGTCTAATGTGAGAGGTCTTTATGAGGTTATGGCCTTAATGAACTAAGAAATACTTAACCAGATAATCATGTAAGGTGGGACATGGGGGTTAAGTAGGTGCCTTGGGTGGCATGAGGAATCTGGTGGTTGCCTTTAGAGGCATTTGAAATACGATTAGACTTAACCAAACACACATGTAAATGAACATGACTAAGTGGGTTAAGTGGGATGGACTAATGGGGACAAGCTTAGGTGGAATGCTTGTGGTAAATAGTGGGGGCCCATTTCAACCAGTATCCCAAAACGTATCTTTGTGGGCTCGACCCAAGTCGAGGACGGGACACGCATACTGGGTTTGACTATAAGAGGCCAAAACAGGGAGCGGTGGCAACGCAAGTCCAACGGGTTTCATATGCGTGTGTGGACCCGGGCTGGTAGGTAAGACGTTGTTGCATCGTGTAGGTATAAGCCGTGCATGTCCGTTGTATCAGGTTGCCACTTTAGGGGAGTGATACACCCCACTGTGGGGCCAGCACGGGTATCTACGAGTTAGGGAGCCGATCGAATAATGGGAAGTAGGGTATACCTAGTGGAGATAGGGGCAGGCGGCACCTATGTAGTCAGCTAGGGGTACGTAAAGCCATTGGGAAAGTTTCTAAGTGAAGCTAAGTGGGATGAATCTTTAGGGTGACTGGTGTGGTGCAGTATAGTGTTTATCCTTTAGTATTTAGGAGCGCCTATAACGTTGCCTTTAGCGATTGTCTATGTCCTTAATCTGCTCTTCATAGACATTTTCTTGTTTTCCAGCTTATGCCTTAGTCCAGTTATTTTGGTAATAGTATTGTAGAATTATCATATTCACCAGACTTTATGTCTGACCCCCTCTTTTCCATCCTTTTTCTCCCTTCAGGTCCGCAGGTTGGGCCAAGTTCTAGTGGAGTCTAGTTGGATAGCTTATCGTCTGGAAAGCTTGGACTGTTGAAGTAAAGTCCAGCTTGTTATCTTTCTTTTTAATGGCTATTCATGTAATGGGATTATGTACTTGTTTTATCAAGATAGATATTGTACTTGACATTGAATATGGTGTTATGATGTAATCAAACATGTTTTGACTTCTGCTACAATGAAATAAAGTTTTTGAATTTCCAAGTACTATTTTATATCTGTCTTGTTGTAATTTTACTGTTCTATACTCACTTAAAACCTCCATGGAAGTTAATGCATTCCCTTTGTGAGTGACATTAATGGACGTGGGGTGTTACACGTGGTATCAGAGCATAAGGTTACCAGAACAGATAAAAAAAAAAAAAATTTAGAAAAATATTTTTTTTTTCTAAAGTATTTTTGGAAGAAGTGCTTTCAAAAAAAAATAAAACATGTTATTTAAAGAGAGTTTTTATGAAAAACATAATCCCAAATAGCCATATCCTTATCTTTATCTTTCGAATTCTCCATTTTGAATCTTTCCTTTTTCGTTTCAGCATGGCTGAAGATCTTAATCTCCCAGAAGGTGTGACGATTCCAGGGTGGTTTAGGAGATACTTGGAGGCTAGGGCCACCACTGCAGGCCCAGCGGATACTCCTCCATCCCTAGTTGCACCCATTCCTCCTCCTCCTCCTCGTGTTGACACTTTTGCAAAGACGTGCAAGGAATTCAAGGCTATGGGAGGAAAAACTTTTCAAGGGACTGAGACGTTTGTGGAGGCCAGAGATTGGCTTAAGGAGACTGAGGAATTGTTGGATATCTTTGAAGTGGAAGATGGGAGGAAAGTCCGTTTAGCTGCTTGGTTAATGAAGGGAGAGGCCTCGTTTTGGTGGGAGGTCACTAACGGGGAACGTCCAGTTGATTCATGGGCGGATTTCAGACGAAGGTTTGAGGCAAAGTTTCTTTCAAGGGCAGAGGAGAACTTAAATATGGAAAAATTCCTGGCACTAAAGCAAGGGAGCTCATCAGTAAAGGAATATGTCAATAAATTTAATCAGTTAGCAAGGTTTGGCTTGGAGTTGGTGAACACGCCAGAGAAGAAAGCTTTGAGGTTCGTTAGAGGCTTGAATGAACCGTTGCAAGGGTTGGCTATGACCCACATCCCTATGGGAGCCACCTTTGAAAAGCTAGTAGAAATGGCACTTATGCATGAGGATAAGGCAGTTGAAAAGAAAGGGGATCAGAAGAAACCCCAACAGCAAAATAAGAAGGGTGGTAAAAACAATAATGGCAAAGGGAAGAAGAAATGCTTCAATTGTGGGACGCCTGGCCATCTCAGCAAAGATTGTAGAAAGAAAAAGAAGACTGGTTGTTTTCATTGTGGAGATGCGGGACATTTAGTGAAGGACTGTCCAAAGAAGGGGCAGAGGGCAGGGTCTACCTCGGGAGTACAGGTGCAGGCTCTTATGGCACCAGGGCAGGCAAGGGGGCAAGTTCAGGCTATTGCGGCCCCACCGCTGCAAGAAAGAGGTAGAACAATTTCTGTTGAAAGCTTAGTTTTTCTGTTTGATCATCCTGTCCGTACCTTATTCGATTCTGGGGCATCTCATTCGTTTATCTCTGCATCATTAGTTGAATCACTGCACTTGAACACCAGTTTAGTAGAGGATCCCTTGGTCGTTTCAAATCCAATTGGGGGTTCGGCTCATTTGACCATGATATGTTTGGATTTGAAAATCTCTATACTTAGCGTTGAATTTAGATGTGATGCTTATGTATTGGGCTTCACGGGCTATGGGCTAATTTTAGGAATGGATTGGTTGTCTAGAAATAGGGTCATTCTTGATTGTGAAAGGAGAGTAGTTAGGCTTGTGACTCGCCTTGGTAATGCTCTCGACATCTTTTGTAATCCCATAAATTCCGTTATGCTAAGTTATCTTGAATCGCTTGACGCGTCTGTAGAGAACCTGCGGTCGGTAGAAGTGGTCCGGGAATATCCGGATGTGTTTGAGGAGGTGAAGGGCTTACCTCCAAAGCGGGAGATAGACTTTCGAATTTATCTTGTGGATAATGCTAAACCCGTATCTTTGCCAGTGCGCCACATGGCTCCTCGTGAAAGGAGGGAACTCAATAAGCAAGTAAAGGAGTTGCTTGAGAAGGGGTTCATAAGACGTAGTATATCGGAGTGGGGTGCTCCAGTAGTTTTTGCCACAAAGGCGGATGGGTCTCTTAGACTTTGTATGGACTATAGAGAACTAAACAAGCTTACTAAAAAGAACCGACACCCACTGCCGAGGATTGACGATCTCTTTGATCAGTTAGTTGGCGCCTCAGTGTTTTCGCAGTTGGACTTAGCCACTGGCTTTCATCCACTGAGAGTGGCTGAGGATAGTATAGATAAGACTGCTTTTAGGACTCCTGACGGATTCTATGAATGGCTAGTGATGCCCTTTGGTTTGACAAATGCCTCTGCATATTTTGTTGATTTGATGAGTAGGGTGTTTAGGGAATACCTTAACAAATTCGTGGTAGTCTTTGTGGATGACATCTTAGTCTTTTCTAAGGATAAAGAAGAGCACTCCCTACATCTTAGGGAAGTGTTGGAAACCCTTCGAGCGCATAACCTTAAGGCAAAATTTTCTAAGTGTCACTTCTGGAGGAAGGAAGTACGGTTCTTTGGGCACGTGGTTTCCAAAGAAGGGATAGCAGTGGATCCCGCAAAGGTGGTGGCCATCCAAGATTGGAAGGTCCCTAAAAATGCAACCGAAGTAAGAAGTTTCTTGGGGTTGGCTGGCTATTATAGGAAGTTTATCAAAGACTTCGCAAAAATATCAGCTCCATTAACACGGTTAACGAAGAACTTAAGGGTTTTTACGTGGGACAAAGATTGCGATGATGCGTTCCAACGTTTAAAGAGAGCCTTAACTTCAGCCCCAGTCTTAGTGCTGCCAGACGGGAATAAACCGTTTACCATCTATACTGATGCTTGTGGGACGGGACTTGGCGCGGTCCTCATGCAAGAGGGAAAAGTAATAGCCTATGGTGGAAGGCAGTTGAGGGTTCATGAAAAGAATTACCCCACGCATGACTTAGAGCTAGCCGCAATTGTTTTCGCGCTTAAGTCTTGGCGTCACTATCTTCTTGGTGAGAAATTCGAACTGTTCACTGACCACAAATCATTAAAATGCTTATTCTCTCAGAAGGATTTGAATTTAAGGCAGCAACGGTGGATGGAATTCTTAGCCTCCTACGATTTTGAAATAGCATATACCCCGGGCAAGGGTAACGTGGTGGCAGACGCCTTAAGTAGGAAAAGGTTGTCCTTGAGTCCGTTGTTTGTTGAACGACAAAGCTTAGAATTCATCTCTATGTTTGACTTTAGACCCTCCGTTGACTTAGTACCCGGTCTGTTAGCATCCTTGGAGGTTAGACCTACACTTCTAGGACGGGTTGGTGAGGCACAACGAGACGACCCACAGTTGGTTGAGATAGTAGAAAAACTCAAAGGGGGGGAGTCGTCAAGCCATCTTCGTAGGTATACCCTAGACGATAAGGGTTGGTTACGAAGGGATAATAGACTTTGTGTACCACAAGACGAAGACTTAAGGAAGGCCATTCTTGATGATGCTCATCGCTCAAAAATGACCATTCATCCCGGCGGGGATAAGATGTACAAAGATATGAAGCGGGTTTTCTTTTGGGCCGGTATGAAAAAGGATGTGGCCGAGTACGTCGCTAGATGCTTGGTGTGCCAACGAGTTAAAGCAGAACAAAAGAAACCCGGTGGGTTGCCTCACCCATTAGAAGTTCCACTATGGAAATGGGAAAGCATCTCAATGGATTTTGTGGATGGATTATCAAGATCAAGGAAGGGTAACACGGGGATTTGGGTTATAGTAGATAGACTTACTAAAAGCGCCCATTTTATTCCCGTGAAAAGTAAGAGGACTGCTCCGTGGTTGGCTTCTGTATACATTAAGGAGATAGTTCGTTTGCACGGTATTCCTTCTAGTATAGTAAGCGACCGTGACCCCATCTTTACTAGCGAATTTTGGAAGAGTTTACAAGAGGTGGTAGGGACTCAGCTATGTTTGAGCACCGCATATCATCCTCAGACAGACGGCCAGACCGAGAGGGTGAATCGCATTCTAGAGGATCTTTTAAGGCTTTGTATCCTAGACTTTGGGGGTACATGGGAAGAGCACCTTCCGTTAGTAGAATTCGCATATAATAATAGCTTTCAGTCTAGTATTGGCATGGCACCTTTCGAAGCTCTTTATGGAAGGCCTTGCCGTTCGCCTACATGTTGGTGGGAATCTACCGATAAAATCCTACTTGGGCCCGATATGGTTAGGGAAACCTCGGAGAAGATTGAGTTGATTCGAAGGAGGATGAAAGCAGCACAAGATAGGCAAAAATCGTATGCTGATAAGAGGAGGACAGATCTTTAGTTTGACATTGGGGACATGGTTTTTATCAAAGTATCTCCGTTACAGAATGTTGTTCGCTTTGGGTCCGTGGGGAAATTATCACCAAGGTTTGTAGGGCCGTTTCCTGTAAAAAACAGGATTGGGAAGATGGCATATAGGGTGGAGTTGCCTGAGAAACTTAGTGGAGTACACGACGTATTCCATGTATCACATTTGAGGAAGTGTTTGCACAAGACCGCGGAGGTGGTAGAGCCGAGCTTGCTTAAAGAGGTGGAAATAAAGCGTGATGCAACAATTAGACGAGCTCCTACATGCATTCTTGGGTCGGAGATCAAAAAGTTGAGGAATCGAGAGGTCAGACTGGTTAAAGTGCAATGGGGAGATGATGAGAGCAACGCAACTTGGGAGACAGAAGAGAAGATGCGTTCGTTGTACCCTTTTCTTTTTGAGGGTATGTCTTTTAATTTCTCCTTTATCGCTTAGCTTATCTTATCTTATCTTTAGTATGTCCTCTCATTAGTATCTTTGACCTTTAGTTAGGATAATCCTATGGTTGAAACATGTGTTTGAGACATGTTATGTATGATGGATGCAAAATGGATGCAAGTGTTTGCTAGTGGTTGCTCGTGGATGCATATATACACACACTTTAGGCACTAGATCGGCTCAGTCACTTCATATTGCATATTGCATATATATGGATGTATTTAGTATAATGGATGTATAATGGTTGTACCATCATATGGATGCTGCATTCAGTTGAATGGGTGTGCACGCATGTAGAAGTAGTATGTAAGCAATTAGGATCTTTTGCATACATAATGGATTCATGACACTTACATAATTTGCATTAAGGAGGTCAACTGAATCAGTAGACCGCCTGATTTCGCATTAGGTAAGGACATGTACACACACTTGCATATGATCATAAAGCATTAGAAGTCTTTTAAGGACAATGGATGTCTGTGTATGATGGATGAGTAGATGGACGTTTGGATGGTAGGATATACATTCTTCCAGACTTGAAGATTTCGGGGACGAAATCCTAAAAGGAGGGGAGAATGTAACACCCCGAATTTTCTATTAACACTAAAGTTGCTAAAATATTAATAAGTGTGTAAGAGAGGGGATGTATCTAATATGAATATAAAAATATTAATAAGTGTGTAAGAGAGGGGATGTATCTAATATGAATATAAAAATATTAATAAGTGTGTAAGAGAGGGGATGTATCTAATATGAATATAAAAATATTAATAAGTGTGTGAGAGAGGGGATGTATCTAATATGTATATAAAAACAATAATAAGTAAAGGGGGATGTATCTAATATGTACATTGTAGAAAATATATATATATTTATGACATGAATAGAAGTTTATTAATATGCTGAGTGTTTGCTGAGTCACTTCTAACTCATTGCTGAGTCAACAAGATAAACCCCATCTTGTCTGAACGGCTGCGGTTATTTCTAGGTTAAATCTAATGGCCTAAATGAATTCTAAAATCTATAAATAAGTGGGTAGACCCTAGACCTAAATCACTTGTAAAATTAGAGAAGCCACCGTCATGCTGCTGCCATGGAGTTCAGCATAGCCGTCACAAACTAAGAAGAGGAAGCCTAATCATCTACAACTAAATCTACACAAATCAAATCAAAAGATCTCTCTTTCTCTAATTCTTTTCTTTTGTTGGTGAGTATGATGATTCTCACAAGACTATTACAAACTAATTTGACTCAGTTATGAATGGATCACAAGAAAATGACGTGATTTGTAATTGTAAATTCTATATATTGTGGATCTCTTATTATGTTATTATGTTGTCGTATGATGTAAATTATATATGCTATGTCATGCTATGTTGTAAATTCTCTTATGCTATGTCGTGCTATGTTGAGAATCATGTCAAGCTATGTTATACTATCATACTATGCCATGTTATAAATCATGCTATATTATGTTGAAAAATCATGATGTTGTTGGATCATGCTTAAAGTTATGTTTTTTTTCTTAATTTAAATGGATCTTGTTTATGGGAATTTGCCTATTAGGTTAGGTGTACCCATAAACTTGAAACTATAATTAAATAAAACTTGATTATGGGAATTTGCCTATTGAGTTAGGTGTACCCATATAAAACCATGTTGTTAAAAAATTAGATGATGTTGATTCACACATGTTCATATGTAAGTTTATGAAAATTGATTGAGATTATATTAGGTGAATTTTGAACAAGTTGACACCTTTAGGTCCATGACATGTATAATCTATGCAAGTTGGACATATGCAAGTTTCACCCCTTATTATGATTCATTTGGTCACATATACATGTTGTTATTATGATAATCTCTTTTATGCTATGAGTTAGGCTATTCGAGTCTAACATATATTTTGCGAATAAACGTTCAAACGTGGGGTAGGGGTAATATTAGGAATTAATAAATTGGGTGCAATTTTGTAAGATTTTGCATACCATGAATGGATGTCCATAATTGAGTCAATTATGGACATTGTTAAAAATTGGAACTAATTAATAATTCAAGTAGGGAATTATTAAAATTGGGGGAAAGTGGATTATTATTAATAATCAATGCTTAGGACACGAGGTTGGACCCATTTGTGATGTAAACCTGCCCGGACCCGCCCGGCAAATCCAGTAGTCACAAATGTCGGCCCAATGTGAGAGGTCCTAGGCCCAAACTAAAGCATAACAGTTGTAAAGACACGAGGTTAGACTCTTTTATGGTGTAAGACTGCCCAGACCCGCCCGGCAAATCCAGCTGCCATAAATGCCAGTCTAATGTGAGAGGTCTTTATGAGGTTATGGCCTTAATGAACTAAGAAATACTTAACCAGATAATCATGTAAGGTGGGACATGGGGGTTACGTAGGTGCCTTGGGTGGCATGAGGAATCTGGTGGTTGCCTTTAGAGGCATTTGAAATACGATTAGACTTAACCAAACACACATGTAAATGAACATGACTAAGTGGGTTAAGTGGGATGGACTAATGGGGACAAGCTTAGGTGGAATGCTTGTGGTAAATAGTGGGGGCCCATTTCAACCAGTATCCCAAAACGTATCTTTGTGGGCTCGACCCAAGTCGAGGACGGGACACGCATACTGGGTTTGACTATAAGAGGCCAAAACAGGGAGCGGTGGCAACGCAAGTCCAACGGGTTTCATATGCGTGTGTGGACCCGGGCTGGTAGGTAAGACGTTGTTGCATCGTGTAGGTATAAGCCGTGCATGTCCGTTGTATCAGGTTGCCACTTTAGGGGAGTGATACACCCCACTGTGGGGCCAGCACGGGTATCTACGAGTTAGGGAGCCGATCGAATAATGGGAAGTAGGGTACACCTAGTGGAGATAGGGGCAGGCGGCACCTATGTAGTCAGCTAGGGGTACGTAAAGCCATTGGGAAAGTTTCTAAGTGAAGCTAAGTGGGATGAATCTTTAGGGTGACTGGTGTGGTGCAGTATAGTGTTTATCCTTTAATATTTAGGAGCGCCTATAACGTTGCCTTTAGCGATTGTCTATGTCCTTAATCTGCTCTTCATAGACATTTTCTTGTTTTCCAGCTTATGCCTTAGTCCAGTTATTTTGGTAATAGTATTGTAGAATTATCATATTCACCAGACTTTATGTCTGACCCCCTCTTTTCCATCCTTTTTCTCCCTTCAGGTCCGCAGGTTGGGCCAAGTTCTAGTGGAGTCTAGTTGGATCGCTTATCTTCTGGAAAGCTTGGACTGCTGAAGTAAAGTCCAGCTTGTTATCCTTCTTTTTAATGGCTATTCATGTAATGGGATTATGTACTTGTTTTATCAAGATAGATATTGTACTTGACATTGAATATGGTGTTATGATGTAATCAAACATGTTTTGACTTCTGCTACAATGAAATAAAGTTTTTGAATTTCCAAGTACTATTTTATATCTGTCTTGTTGTAATTTTACTGTTCTATATTCACTTAAAACCTCCATGGAAGTTAATGCATTCCCTTTGTGAGTGACATTAATGGACGTGGGGTGTTACAGGATGCCTGTGTTTGATGGCTGAGTAGATGGACGATTGGATGGTAGGATATGCATTCTCCTAGACTTGAAGATTTCGGGGACGAAATCCTTTAAGGAGGGGAAAATGTAACAACTCGTATTTCTGTTAACACTAAAGTTGCTAATTAAATAATAAATGTGTAAAGGGGAGATGTATTTAATGTGCATACAAATAAATGTGTAAAGGGGAGATGTATCTAATGTGTACGTATTTATATTTGATGGATTGACAAATAATAATAAATGTTGATAATGTACATTAAGAAAGTAATTATGACATAATTTGGAATAGGAGTAATTTACAGCACTTAAATTGTGAACATAATTGGCTTCTCTTTAGAACGGATGGCTTTGATTAACCCTGGCTTCATCGACGGCTCAAATTAACTTGCAATTCTATATATACACCCTAGGTCTCTAGACTAAAATTCACATAAAAATAAGAACTGTAGCCACCATGCTGTCGGGAGAAAAATAAGGAGAGCCTCCACTTGAAGAGACGAACAACAAATCAATTCAAAGCTAATCTATTCAACTCATATCAAAGAACAAAGCTTCAACAATGGTTGAAACAACAAATCAGCAACGCCGCAACATTTCTACAACAAAACCAATTCTTAATTCATTAGCCGTGCTATGTAAGTTCTAGTTATTTTCAGATCTAAATACTTAATTATAATATGGCGATGAAATAAAGTGAAATTGATGTAAGTTTAGTTATATTTGTGGGATGTGAATTAAGATTTATGTCATGCCTAGTATTGAAATGAAAATAGAACGATGTTGGTTATGTTATATGTGAAATTTTATAATATTAATTTATGCCTGTGATTTGATTTATCATGATGAATTGGGAATTATGAATGAGCCTATTCATATGTATAGCCTGTTATGACACGTTGTAGTTTATTATGTTATGCAAGTATTAGGTTGTGAAACCATACCACTTACGTAACCAAATGCTAGATCTATATGTTTAACATGATTGTATGTACTTGAGATCTCATGTATATATAATTATGTGCTAAAAACCTCTATGCCTACTTGATTAAGTTTACACATATGTTCATATGTTCGCACAAATATTGCTAGTCATAAATTGGATCCATGTCACGATCCACTTTAATACATGCCTTTTGTCATGATTTTAGATCTAGTTCATGTGATAAAAATTATACATGTCTCGTCATATGCTAGTTATGTCTAATTCATGAGACACTTATTTGGATTTCCCCTTTTTATGCAAGTTGAAACCCATGAATTATGCTATGTTGCAAGTTTACACCTCTGACATTATAGTATTCATGTTGGTCATTTTGCATGTTCACCCCTATAATGTTCATGATGGTTATTTTGCAAGTTCACCCCTATTATATTCATGTTGACTATGTCATAAATGCCTAATTACACCTATGCCATGTTTATGTTTATTTATGCCAATTTGTGTACGCTAAATTAGGCTAAGTTTTTAGCCTAATAATTCATAAATCATGCGAACGGAAAATTAGGCTAAGATGGTTAGCCTAATATTTAGACGGGGTAACGATGGGTAAAATTGGTAATTCTTAGGAAAAATGCCATAAATTAGTCATTAATCACATAAGTGATTTATGGAATAAAATGGTATTAATTATATACCTAAATTAATAAGATTGATTGGAAATAACGTTGGCAGTAACTTGAATTTGAATAATTTATATAATTAAAATGTAAATTAGAAAATACGAATATGTTTAGCACGAGGTTGGATTTAGTTGTGATGTAAACCTGCCCGGACCCGCCCGACTGTCCAGTAATCATGGCGATACCTATCCAATGTGAGTGGCTAAGCATTGGGCCCAATAAATACCCGAGGTTAGAGTGAGTTGTGGTGTAAGACTGCTCGGACCCGACCAGCATACAGGCAGCCACAACAATATCTGTCTAATCTGAGAGGTTGGTGCTCTAATAAGACAATTAGAGCTTTGTTAGGACTGATAGGGTTAAGTCAATTTAATAAATACTTAACCAAATTCAACATGTTAACTAAATTGTGGGTAGGGTTAGGTTAATCTGGACACTTAACCAATTTAATATGTTGACTAGGGGAGTGGGTAAGGTTAAGCAAATGTTTAACCATTATAACATGATTAACTGGACTAGTGATTGAGGTTAAGTTAATTAGAACACTTAACCATAGAAACATGTTAGTTAGACAAGTGATTGAGGTTAAGTAAGTTAGAAACACTTAACCAATATAACATGAATAACTAGGGTTAAGGCCACTTAACCGGTATAACAAGATGGGTGACTGGGGTTAGGTTAACATGAAACACTTAACCGCTGTAACATGTTAGTTAAACAGATGGTGAGGTTAAGTTTACACCAGGAGGCAACACTTAACCAGAGTAGCATGATAAGTAGGAGGGTTAAGTTAACTGGAATTTATTAATGACACTTAACCACAACAACCTGAGGAACACGTGGGGTTAAGTTAACAATTAAAAACACTTAACCAATATGATATGAGGAATGGGCGGGTTAAATTAACATGAATAAACAAACACTTAACCATAAAATAAATATGATTGAATCAGTGGAAGGGTTAAGTACATATCAGGGTTGGTGGGTAGTATCAGTAAATATAGGCCCACAAACTTAACCGTTAATGAACATGCTTGAATCGGTGGGAGGGTTAAGTACATCTCGGGTAGGTGGGTAATATCTGTATATATAGGCCCACAGACTTAACCAATAGGAAACCCTAGTAACGGGGACCCATTTCAGCAGTAACCCAATTAGGTATCAATGATACCCTGAACTAGGCTGGGTGGGGCACGATTACTGGGCTGATTGTAAGTGGTCAAAGCGACGGCGGTTGGTGCACATTGTGGGTTCTAACGAAGTGCGGGCGTGCACACACTCCGGAGCAGACAAGTCAGGGCACTTGGACATCAGTAGTATACCCTATGCATTCTAGGAATTGTGTCTCGGGCCGCCACTATGGGACTTGATACACCCCATGGTGGGACTAGCATAGGTATCTACAATCGAATAGGACCGTATGACACACGCAACACAAGCGTACAGATAGGGAGCCGATCGATAGTGTAGTAAGGGTACATCTAACATCTTCATAGCAATTGGTCTGATTGAGGTGGAATCCTCATACTAGATGTATACCTAAAGGCTACCACAACTGCGGGGATTGGGATCGCGTTGCAATATTAGCATTTGATATAAATGACTAGTTAGGACACTAGTTAGGTGGTGCAGAGCAATTAGATATCATTTTAATGGTGTAGACTAAGAAACCTTGCGATGTTATTCTTGATAGAAACCATGCGATGTAATACTTGATAGGAATTATGGGATGTTATACTTGATTTATCGTGCCTGTATCTTACCTTGCCATCATGCTTATATTTACTTTCAGTTTATTCATGCCATGTTATCTTTACCTATTTTTATGCTGAAAGTCACTAGGACTTACTCAGTCTTTATGACTGGCCCGTTTTGTTTCGCCTCTTTTTCTTCCGTCCCCCCCCCCCCCCACCTAGGTTCACAGGGTGGGAATACAGCTTAGTTCGGATCTTACCAAGCCCCAAGGCTCTTTCACGTAAGGCTTGGATTCCTCTTGGCTATGGATTGCTTTGCTTTATTGGGGAATACTACAGTTTATTTTTATGCTTCTTTGTTTTTGAGCAAGACAGATATTTTAGCTATGTATTTGGGTATTGGAAGTTGATGGGCTTTTATTGTATTGAACTACTTCTACTTTACTTTCCGTTGTTTTATATATGTCTGTCTTGTAATATTTCTGTTCCAGAACCCATAATGCTCCATTGAATTTAAGGCATTCCCTTTGTGAGTGACCTTAACGGATGTGGGGTGTTACATAGTACCAAAAATTTTCAAATTTACTCAAAAGGTTTCAAAAACACTTGGCACAATCAATTTGCATTTTCTGGACGATGACTTCAATAATTCTGGTTGAAAAGAGATTTTATATGGAAATTCCAAAGGATCTTATATTTCAAAAATATTTTCTTTAATATTTTTTTCCAGAATCTCTTCAAAATAGCAATTTTTTTTCCAAAATCACATTAAAATATATTTTATTTTCCCAAATTGCGCTCTCTCTAGGGCGATTTTAGTATCATTTCCTGCTCATTCTAGGGTATTTCCACCCTATCTCTAATGAGTTTTAAACCCAATTAGCCAAATTTTGTATAAATCATAGCTCTAATACTAAATGTAACAACCCGCCATTATGACCGCCCTAAGCCGGTAATTAAACCAACTAGAAGCGTTCGAAACGATGGATTGTTATAGGCTTACATGGTTTAAACAGAATTACCACAGAACCACGATATACAATAATTGCAATAGAATAAATTATATACAAATATCAGAGTTTTACAAAAAAAAATTATACAGTGGAAAAATATAAATTTATACATAAATTTATTTTAATAAATTGCAGCCTTTGTCGTGGACATGCGTCTTCCTGCGCCTCCCTCTTTAAGAGCAAAACCTTTGCAACTGTACCTCGAATCGTTTGGGCTTTCTTCTTTATTTACATGCAAACCAACTTTCTTTCTTCATAATATAAGATTACAATTTTGGAACATTTTAAACGTATGTTAACTGGTACAATTTTTACAATAGTAAGCATTTACTGTAAAATCACTCATACTTGGAAAAATACATCTCATCAGTGCAAATTACATGGGTATCGGAATCATTGTTATTTGCGCACTCTCCTTTCATTTGGTACCTTATTTAGCAGCAATCGTCCTATTTATATGGACAGAGGAGGTTAATTCATGTTTTTTTTCTCTATATGAAAAGCATCCATATTTAATTATTTCTGGCTATGTTAAAATCTCCATGCCTTCACATTTTAACAAGTATAGGTTATCAAAACACACTATAATTTTTGATTTAGATCTCACTAACGTAGGGTCACGTTAGGTTCTAATAACATAGGCTTAACCTTAATCATATTTTCCTCAACCCAGTTCCTTTATTTAAAATGCATGATGTATCTTAAAATACAAAACATTGTCATGTCATATACACGTGAATATCAGCTCACACTTATATATAAAATAAAGAACTCTTGTTTAAAATGTGCTACCATGGACCAGTCTATTTTAAGTGCCAGTCTCGCCCGTTATATATATATATATATATATATATATATATATATATATATATATATATATATATAGGGAAAGTCTATTTGAATACAACAAACAGACACAAATAAGGGGACTCAAAATCTACACCATTGGATCTTCCCCTGAATTCCACCTCTCCACATAAAGACAAAAAGATCCAATGGTCAAGATTCTGTGTCTCTATGTTTGTATCTAGTTTTGTGTCCCAATAGCCGCCCCCATATATATATATATATATATATATATATGTGTGTGTGTGTGTGTGTGTGTGTGTATAAAAATAATATCCTTCAGTGTCAAAGTTTGAGATATCATCTTCTAATGCAAATTAGAATAACAAATGAGGAAGACAAGCCAATGGAATAAGCCTTAAAGTCAATGCATGCAATTCCTAAGACTTAGCTTATTTACCCATCTTTCTTACCACTGGAAACAAAGGCAAAAACACAAAACTTAAAGGCAACTATTTATCTTGAAAACATAACATTATAAAACTTTATGCACATGTGGTGTACTTAAAGAGGCAGAGAAGTAAGGTTCTCAACCCACCCAATATTTATATACCAATGTTATCAGGACCGAACCGCAAGTCAGACCGCGAGGTCTCAAGGTTCAAAGTTTAAAATATCGGATCGGCTGAACCGTTCAAGCCGTGCATTTTTATTGTCTAACAATTTATACGTTTGACATGTAATTTATAGAAGAAGTTGCTTAATATACAACGTTCGTTCATCACATATTGAATATTATTGGACCAAACTCAAAATAAATATAAAATTTGACGTTAAACGATTGTTAATTGCAAAAAAGGAAGAAATAAGGATTGAAGTGTAAAAATACCTCCAATTTCCATGTTCTCTACGCAGCTCCTCCACTTCCTCTATCAAAACCCATTTCATTATTCAGAAAATAAAATCAACACAATTAAACCCTGGGAATACAAATGAAGGCGGAACTGAACGCTATTTTCTGATAATGGCAGGGAAGAAAACAAAAAAGGTGGAGCACGTAGCTTAATTAGCGATTTTGGGTATTTTGCTGAAGGTATTTTAGGGTTTAACAACGGCTTGAGGGTATTGCGGCTCTTGACGCCTCCGGGCCACGATGGTCATTGGTCGACGGTTTTGGAGGTCGGAACGAAGGCCCGGTCCGGTCTTGATAAAACTGGTATATACTATAGGTAAAAGAAACTTCCAATTTCAAGTGCATAAGGGATATATTTTGGAACAACAATGAGGACATGTTTACATACCTTTAATGGAACGCAATGTCAACCTTTCACTATAAATTTACAATTATTTTAAGCTTAAAATAAATAATATGTAGGAAGTAATATGCTAACACAATAATGCAGCAACTATGGGACTATCAAAAAAAGATCAATTTTAAATAAATTACATAAACAGAACACTTATTTTTCCACTGCATGTTTCAAGTAATAAGATTAATGAGTCACTTTAATCATACTTCCCACAGGTTAAGTTATAAACAATGTAACTGAATGAGCTGCAATTGAAAACACGTGGATAGGCTTCAGGCTTCAAAAAAAGATAGTAAGATAAGTCTATATGGTCACAACAAGTTATACAATATGACATTGGGGAGTTCAAAACAACATGCAGTTTAATTTAATGGGAATTATGCATGGAAATAAATGATGCAGTTAAACCATGCAAGCAGGCATGTTGCCATGATAATCTCTTATTTCAAAGTTTACATGCTTTACATGATACTTCATGATTATGTTTAAAATCTTATCCAATTAGTTCAATATAAGTGTAATGACCCGGGTTTTTGTCGACTTGGGTTATCGCCATAAACTCAATGATGACTAACCAAACGTCGAAAAATACCGGTCATTAATGTTAGAAATTAGAGGGCGAGGAAAGATAAGGTAGAAACTTGGAATAGAAGAAGAATAAGAACACAACATCAGAGTAACACGAACCTCACAGCGGAACGAATAACATATAATAGATAGTATATCCTTGAAATAAATCATTATATGAATACAATACATTATCAGAGTACAACACTTACAAAACATCGGAAATAAACTATAGTTATATTATCCTGAAGCCTCCTGCTCCAACTCTTCAAGTATCTGTAAATCCCGACTACTTGACTGCCCGTACAAAATTTGGGCACCTAAGAGTTTAGGGAAAACAAAACAAAATAAACTCCGGGTCAGTCATGGGACTGGTATGAGTAAAATAGTTAAAACAGTTCAAACAAGTAATCGATATCTCATAAGACCACGCCGTATAACGGAACGGGTTTTTCCCTTATGAGAATCCAGATTATCTTTATATCAAAAATCTTTTGATATTATAATAATGTCTATCAACCACAATATAATAATCATCTAGCAGAAACGCTTTCATCGCACGTTCTACATATATAGTATACAATCAAAACCGCAAGCACGTATTGGGTAATGGATTTCCAACTATGACAAGGTATGGAACCACTTTTCGCTAGTGTACCTCTAGAGAGGAATACACTGGGTTCAACAAGAACAACTTGCAACCCGGCCACACATGAACGACCACTCATTTCGCTTGAGTGTATCGAATGTATATCACCAACGGTTGGGATCAGCAACCGTTTCCCGAATGGGACAACATCAACAATAGATTTTTAGAAATAAATGAAACTCTAGATCAGGTGATTATACACCCTACTTCGGTGCGACCGACTTAGCCATGCTGCCTGCCCGATTTCTGTCATTTACCGGTTGATAAGGCTAGAAGCTACGCTTTATCATCATACCAGATTCACTTCGAATGCCACATCGTCAAATCCATCAGATCACTGATTGACGTCCTCAACAATAAATTATGTGTTAGCTAAAAGAAGTTTCCTTCTCCGCTTCCACTCTTGGTACGGTTGGAGAAATCAATATACATGATCGTCTGGAAATACTCTGTCAGACATCCGTCCATACAAGTCATCCAGGAACAGGATGAACCGAAGGCACTATTCAGTATATCCATCATAGACACTGTTATCTAAGACTTATACAATAGCCCTTGCACTTTACTCCGTCTTCAATTTTCTTTGGCATATATGATTCGCAACGCTTATGCCAATACAGAGTGATTCTTTGGATAATAATCCAACCGGTCTCTCCAAATTAACAACGTTAAAATGGTCAAAACTTCGATAGTCTGTGATTTAACTATCAAAGAAAAACACGTGTGCAAACAACGATATTATTTCCAAATGGAAATTCTATCAGTCAATCATCAATCATATATATATCTACATATACATATATTTCCTTATTTTCTATGTTTAGAAAATATACGTTATTAACACTGGAAAACATTTCCATTGTTTATTTACATATCATTATCATTTCACAACTATCAGTCCCTGGCTGTAAACTAGTAGGAGAACAATTCTCTAAGTATAAACCCCGAAGGCCGAAACCAACATCAGATCGACACTTAGAAAACCATTCAATTTACTCTCTAGTCAGTTTCTAATCTTGTTTAACTCTATTTCTTTTAACTATGTTCGATTAACTTCTTTGAATAACTATGTTCAATTGACTCCTTTCGAATAACTATATTCAATAGACTCCTATTTGATGGCTCTATTTGATAACTCTAATCGACTAACTCTTTTCTATCTCGTTAATTTCCTTTTATAATCCTATTTATTTTCCCAATAAATATTCCTTTATTCTATTTATTTATCAACTAAATATTCCTTTATTCTATTTATTTACTTTCTACGTAAATATCTTTCTTTATACTTCTATGTACTTGCTAAGTAAATAATCGTTTTATAAAAATTCTTTGACTTTAAAATTATTCCCTTTCTAAATATCTCCTATTTATAAATATTCCAGTTTATAAATATTTTATTTTCAATATCACTTTGAAAATTCCCTTATCAACATTCCGGTATGTTATGGTATTCAACATATCAAATCACGATGATCAATATCGTCCAAACACATATAATTGACAACAGATTATATATCACATCATATTTCACAATATATGAAAAACAGTAAAATAAATGTTGAGGAATCCAGGCGGATTCCTCCAACCTGTTTCCCTAAATCACAGATGTTAAACAATATAAATCAACATCACTTTCAGTTCCATATGATATATTCTGTTAAACAGAATCAATATAGAAATTCAACTAACTGACTAGCAGTTCAACCAACAGTCAACACACAGTCAATCAGCCAATATTTAACAGTTCTAAAAATACAACATGAAATTATAAACTGTTCAGAGTTAGTGAGATTTACTCACTTTGGCAGTTCATCGTTAAAGAACAATAAACTGTTATTTGATTTGAATCAAACAATTTATTTTTTCCATAAATTCATACGAGCTCCAAACCACTCCCAGTCAGTCTCATTGTGTTGCTCACGCCCATACGATCCTAACGGATCCATCCGTTCGTAATTCTGACCATGCATGAGCGAGATATTCATTTTGTAAGATATGTATAACTTTATATAAACTAAATAGATTTAACTTCTTATTAGGCTTTACCATTTGTATTATACGACCCATGCTCCATTTCAAACCACATCTGCCAAACCTTCTTTTCCCCCACCAGGCGATTTCCTGAAGTTGCCTTCCAGTCCCTTTTTTTTGAAACAATGATACCAGTTGGCTTCTACAATTCTTCATCACAACCAAGCTGACTTCATCCAATCAAAATAGTTCAACACTGCACCCAATCAAAACTTCATTCAACCTCTGAACTGTAATACAACAACATTACATACCCTTCAATTTATCATTTCTCACACAACAACTAAAGCAACAACCCTACCTTCATCCTACCAAAAACCATGGATTTCATAATCTCCTTCAAAACAAGCTTAGCTTACCATCATTATTATCATACCTTAGCAAGTCAAGCATCGTATCAAACACCCTCACAGTCGCGGTTTCATTCAACGCACATAAAAACTGCATTCTTCACTCAGTTGAAAACCCGAACTGCTTACTTCTCGATTAACTCCTCCCAGCGTTGTTCATCGATCACCAGAAAATCTCAGTTCACCCTTAACTCTCCTCCTGTAAAGATCACAAACTCCCTTCAGGACGTTCGTCAGACCCTCGCCCTCCTTCACCTATCACCCCCAGCTTCTCAGTCCATCCTACCCACCAGTTCCATTTCGAGACCGCTCACTGAACCGCGACTCCCAGCACGGCTATGAAACTCATCGCGAAACCCTAGGTCCACCGCACTCCCAAACTACATCATCGGAGTCCGATCCTTCAACTCCCATCGCACTAAAATCCAAACCCTAGACCCAGTTGACCCATGCTGTGATTTTTCTAGCGAAAATAAGAACCACCGAAACCCACAAAACTTAGACTAGATCGAAGAGAATAACAAGAGGATTACAAATCCATAGGTTTCGAAATTTATTGGATTTGATTTCTATTTCATTTTATTTTATTTCTCTTGTGAAACAGATTTTGCTGTAAGAAAAAGAACGGCGGAATTTGTTGACTGAGGAATTAGGTCTTAAGAAATTTGTTAAGGGGCTATTTATAAGGAGAGAAGATATTTTCCCATCCCTTATTATATTCGTTTATAATCCACCGTTATTTGTATTCGTTGTTAAAAATTCCTGAGGTCACATACTATACCCAAAAATCACGAAACTGGACATGCAGCTACAGTTCAACATTACGAACCCAAGAAACTGGTTTCGTCGAATTCCGACTCAATTTGCTCACATAGCGTATTTTTAACCATCAAAATACTATCTGTTTTTCACTCTAAAAATCCGTACGGTCACACAGTGACTCTAAAAATCACAGAACTTGGAATCTAGCAATAATTTGATGCTGCGGATCCAAAAAAAATTCGTTTCGTCGAATTCCGACTTCGTTTGCAAAAGTGGCTATTTTTAAAGCTCTGGATGACCCCTTTAAATATATAAATATATTTAAATATAATTGAATTAAATATAAATAAATTTATATTATCGTATATATTCACAGTGGAATACTATACAGCTCCAGATTATCATACCATACTTATATCTCGATATTTTCAGAATTCCAGATTAACCGATTTTCAGTTTTATACCGAAAATCCATTTACAACGTAATTAAAGTGTCACAAATTATAAAGGAATTCCACAGCGACTTTTCTGAAATTTGATTTGGACGTAAATAAAAATCTACATGATGAAATCCAGATTTTTCTCTTCCATTAGAAAAATATACTGTACCAGCTCCACACATTTCTTGTTTCACAGAAATCCGATTTAAAACGAACCCTATACATTCAGTTGAAGTTCAAATCGCCAAATAGCGAACTGCCGCGCCAATTCGAGCTCGATTTTAATTATAATATATATTTTACGTTCAACTATCGTTATTAAATATGTTCGTCAATATATTTCAATATAAACTGAATTATATATATTTTAACTTGTCCTGTTCACACAAGATCGTGAATCCTGATATTTCCGATTATTCCAGAATCATATTATCCTGTTATTTATATTAATTAAATAAAAATATTATTTAATTCGGGTTATCCATATCGCAAAGCGATATTTAATAATTAAATTAATTAATTATTATCCTACCAAATTGCGGGTCATTACAATCTTTCCCCCTTAAAATAATTTCGTCCTCGAAATTGCTAAGGTAGAGGACGACCCTATCTATTGGGTAAAAATTTATCTGTTTACCTCTCAACTTCGTTTTCAACTGAACCAATTAATATCGACTAAGATATTAATTTATTCCGACTAACTCAATTTTCAAAAATCCTGAAAATTTTATAACACTTTAAATTTTCAGAAAATTTCGCCATAACCTCCTTTGTACAGCCCTATCAGTAAAAATCCAACTCGCCTCTCTAGGCCATCTCCAACCCAAAAGAAAACCAAACAGCCAAGCAGCTTGCCAATTCGGCTCATAAATCACCAAACTCATATATAAATAAACTTGTACCTTTTTGTCGGCATATCATTATATCCCATCCACCTGTTACTCATTCAACATGTACCCATATCACTCCAATCAATTTCCCAAACAATTTCCAATATCAAATCTCAAACTCTTAACTCATCAACTCAATTTCATTTCAGATTATCCTCTGATCAATTCTATTTTTTCTTAACTTCACAAGTTATACTTTAAATTCTAGAATTTAAATCCCTGGGTTTTTCTTTCAAATCAATTTGAAATCATAATATCAATTCAAACTTTTGAATTCCTAACTAACTTATTTTCGCAAAACAATTTCAAAAACAAAACATTTGGTAGTAATCCGTCACTTAGCAACTCAAAAATGAACACCGATGATGCACCATCGGAATTTATTTTCCAGCGATCAAAGTGAGTTCAATACTATATAACCATTCAAACCCATTTTCCAATACTTCTATTTTGAAATCAAATTTTCAAAACCTCCCAGGATTTTAAATTTCACATATATATAATCCAGATTCAATTATAAACACTTATCTGAATTTCCAGAGTTTAATTTCAATTCTGCCTTTAAATTTCAGATTTAATTCATTCGTAACATTTATACGAATCTTAATAGGTTACTTACATAACCGTTTCACTTTTTATAATCTTCCTCGATTATAATAACAACCAACACATCTAATGTACTAATATGTAATTTGGGCAAAATTATTCCATTTACCCTCTTTTCAAATCATACCATGACGGTTCATCGTATTCAAGTGTTTAGTAACCCCTACCGATATTGTGATGCCCCACCATCGATCAGAATTCATAAACAACTCAACCAATAAATCTCCATAATATAAAACAGATTTTTATATCAAATAACAAATACGTTCACTCGTATATATACACACTCAACTCAATCAAGGGTATTACTAACCCCATCTCTACTGAGTTACGCCACAGAGCCAAGGTAATACTTAACTTAAGCTCTGATACCAACTGTAATGACCCGGGTTTTTGTCGACTTGGGTTATCGCCATAATCTCAATGATGAATAACCAAACGTCGAAAAATACCGGTCATTAATGTTAGAAATTAGAGGGTGAGGAAAGATAAGGTAGAAACTTAGAATAGAAGAAGAAAAAGAACACAACATCAGAGTAACAAGAACCTCACAGCGGAACGAATAACATATAATAGATAATATATCCTTGAGATAAATCATTATATGAATACAATACATTATCAGAGTACAACACTTACAACACAGCGGAAATAAACTATAGCTATATGATCCTGAAGCCTCCTGCTCTAGCTCTTCAAGTATCTGTAAATCCCGACTACTTGACTACCCGTACAAAATTTGGGCACCCAAGAGTTTAGGGAAAACAAAACAAAATAAACTCCGGGTCAGTCATGGGACTGGTATGAGTAAAACAGTTAAAACAGTTCGAACAAGTAATCGATATCTCATAAGACCACGCCGTATAACGGAACAAGTTTTTCCCTTATGAGAATCCAAATTATCTTTATATCAAAAACCTTTTGATACTATAATGATGTCTATCAACCACAATATAATAATTTTCTAGCAGAAACGCTTTCATATCACGTTCTACATATATAGTATACAATCAAAACCGCAAACACGTATTGGGTAATGGATTTCCAACTATGACAAGGTATGGAACCACCTTTCGCTAGTGTACCTCTAGAGAGGAATACACTGGGTTCAACAAGAACATCTTGCAACCCGGCCACACATGACCGACCACTCATTTCGCTTGAGTGTATCGAATGTATATCACCAACGGTTGGGATCAGCAACTGTTTCCCAAATGAGACAGCATCAACAATAGATTTTTAGAAATAAATGAAACTCTAGATCAGGTGATTATACACCCTACTTCGGTGCGACCGACTTAGCCATGCCGCCTGCCCGATTTCTGTCATTTACCGCTTGATGAGGCTAGAAGCTACGCTTTAACATCATACAAGATTCACTTCAAATGCCACATCGTCAAATCCATCAGATCACCGATTAACATCCTCAACAATACATTATGTGTTAGCTAAAAGATGTTTCCTTCTCTGCTTCCACTCTTGGTACGGTTGGAGAAATCAATATACATGATCGTCTGGAAATACTCTGTCAGACATCCGTCCATACAAGTCATCCAGAAACAGGATGAACCGAATTCACTATTCAGTATATCCATCTTAGACACTATTATCTAAGACTTATACAATAGCCCTTGCACTTTACTCCATCTTCAATTTTCGTTGGCATATATGATTCGCAACGCTTATGCCAATACAGAGTGGTTCTTTGGATAATAATCCAACCGGTCTCTCAATATTAACAACGTTTAAATGGTCAAAACTTCGATAGTCTGTGATTTAACTACCAAAGAAAAACACGAGTGCAAACAACGATATTATTTCCAAATGGAAATTCTATCAATCAATCATCAATCATATATATATCTACATATACATATATTTCCTTATTTTCTATGTTTAGAAAATATACGTTATTAACGCTGGAAAACATTTCCATTGTTTATTTACATATCGTTATCATTTCACAACTATCAGTCCCTGGCTGTAAACTAGTAGGAGAACAATCTCTAAGTATAAACCCCGAAGGCCGAAACCAACATCAGATCGACACTTAGAAAACCATTCAATTTACTAATCTCTAGTCAGTTTCTAATCATGTTTAACTCTATTTCTTTTAACTATGTTCGATTAACTTCTTTGAATAACTATGTTCAATTGACTCCTTTCGAATAACTATATTCAATTGACTCCTTTTTGATGATTCTATTTGATAACTCTATTCGACTAACTCTTTTCTATCTCGTTAATTTCCTTTTATAATCCTATTTATTTTCCCAATAAATATTCCTTTATTCTTTTTATTTATCAACTAAATATTCCTTTATTCTATTTATTTACTTTCTACGTAAATATCTTTCTTTATACTTCTATTTACTTGCTAAGTAAATAATCGTTTTATAAAAATTCTTTGACTTTAAAATTATTCCCTTTCTAAATATCTCCTATTTATAAATATTCCAGTTTATAAATATTTTATTTTCAATATCACTTTGAAAATTCCCTTATCAACATTCCGGTATGTTATGGTATTCAACATATCAAATCATGATGATCATTATCGTCCAAACACATATAATTGACAACAGATTATATATCACATCATATATCACAATATATGAAAAACAGTAAAATAAATGTTGAGGAATCCAGGCGGATTCCTCCAACCTGTTTCCCTACATCACAGATGTTAAACAATATAAATCAACATCACTTTCAGTTCCATATGATATATTCTGTTAAACAGAATCAATATAGAAATTCAACTAACTGACTAGCAGTTCAATCAACAGTCAACACACAGTCAATCAGCCAATATTTAACAGTTCTAAAAATACAACATGAGATTATAAACTGTTCAGAGTTAGTGAGATTTACTCACTTTGGCAGTTCATCGTTAAAGAAAAATAAACTGTTATTTGATTTGAATCAAACAATTTTTTTTCCATAAATTCATACGAGCTCTAAACCACTCCCAGTCAGTCTCATTGTGTTGCTCCCGTCGATACGATCCTAACGGATCCATCCGTTCGAAATTCTGACCATGCATGAGCGAGATATTCATTTTGTAAGATATGTATAACTTTATATAAACTAAATAAATTTAACTTCTTATTGGGCTTTACCATTTGTATTATACGGCCCATGATCCATTTCAAACCACATCTACCAAACCTTCTTTTCCCCCACCAGGAAATTTCCAGAAGTTGCCTTCCAGTCCCTTTTTATATAATTTTTTTGAAACAATGATACCAGTTGTCTTCTACAATTCTTCATCACAACCAAGCCGACTTCATCCAATCAAAATAGTTCAACACTGCACCCAATCAAAACTTCATTCAACCTCTGAACTGTAATACAGCAACATCACATACCCTAAAATTTATCGTTTCTCACACAACAAATAAAGCAACAACCCTACCGTTATCCTACCAAAAACCATGGATTTCATAATCTCCTTCAAAACAAGCTTAGCTTACCATCATTATTATCATACCTTAGCAAGTCAAGCATCGTATCAAACCCCCCCACAGTTGCGGTTTCAGTTAACGCACATAAAAACTGCATTCTTCACTCAGCTAAAAACCCAAACTGCTTACTTCTCGGTTAACTCCTCCCAGCGCCGTTCATCGATCACCAGAAAATCTCAGTTCACCCTTAACTCTCCTCCTGTAAAGATCACAAACTCCCTTCAGGACGTTTGTCAGACCCTCGTCCTCCTTCACCTATCACCCCCAGCTTCTCATTCCATCCTACCCACCAGTTCCATTTCGAGACCCCTCACTGAACCGCGACTCCCAACACAGCTATGAAACTCATCGCGAAACCCTAGGTCCACCGCACTCACAAACTACATCATCGGAGTCCGATCATTCAACTCCCATCGCCCTAGAATCCAAACCCTTGACGCAATTGACCCACGCTGTGATTTTTCCAGTGAAAATAAGAACCACTGAAACCCACAAAACTTAGACTAGATCGAAGAGAATAACAAGAGGATTACAAATCCATAGGTTTTGAAATTTATTGGATTTGATTTCCATTTCATTTTATTTTATTTCTCTCGTGAAAAGCTTTTGCTGTAAGAAAAAGAACAGCGGAATTTGTTGACTGAGGAATTAGGTCTTAAGAAATTTGTTAAGGGGCTATTTGTAAAGAGAGAAGATATTTTCCCATCCCTTATTATATTCGTTTATAATCCACCGTTATTTGTATTCGTTGTTTAAAATTCCTTAGGTCACATATTATACCCAAAAATCATGAAACTAGACATGCAGCTACAGTTCGACATTATGAACCCAACGAAACTGGTTTCGTCGAATTCCGACTCCGTTTGCTCACACAACGTATTTTTAACCGTCAAAATACTATCGGTTTTTCACTCTAAAAATCCGTACGGTCACACAGTGACTCTAAAAATCACAGAACTTGGAATCTAGCAATAATTTGATGCTGCGGATCCAACAAAATTAGTTTCGTCGAATTCCGACTTCATTTGCAAAAGTGGCTATTTTTAAAGCTCTGGATGACCCATTTAAATATAATTGAATTAAATATAAATAAATTTATATTATCGTATATATTCACAGTGGAATGCCATATAGCTCCAGATTATCATACCAGACTTATATCTCGATATTTTCAGAATTCCAAATTAACCGATTTTCAGTTTTATATCGAAAATCCATTTACAGCGTAATTAAAGTGTCGCAAATTATAAAGGAATTCCACAACGACTTTTCTGAAATTTGATTTGGACGTAAATAAAAATCTACATGATGAAATCCAGATTTTTCTCTTCCATTAGAAAAATATACTTTACCAGCTCCACACATTTCTTGTTTCACGGAAATCCGATTTAAAATGAACCCTATACATTCAGTTGAAGTTCAAATCGCCAAATGGCGAACTACCTCGCCATTTCGAGCTCGATTTTAATTATAATATATATTTTACGTTTAGATGTTGTTATTAAATATATTCGTCAATATATTTCAATATAAACTGAATTATATATATTTTAACTTGTCCTGTTCACACAAGATCGTGAATCCTGATATTTCCGATTATTCCGAAAATATATTATCCTGTTATTTATATTAATTAAATAAAAATATTATTTAATTCGGGTTATCCATATCACAAAGCGATATTTAATAATTAAATTAATTAATTATTATCCTACCAAATTGCGGGTCATTACAATAAGTCATAAGCAATGATTTACATACTACATACATGTTTATATAACAGTTAAAACTGTACATGATGGAATAATATGTACAACAAAATGAGCATAAATACAATACGTAATGAAATAGTTATTAATGTTCAGAAACTAAAACCGTGTATTTTCTTATGATCAATAAAAGCAAGTAACTTAATGTAGTTTTATGACGCTGCAGGATTTAGTACATGAAATAAATATGCAAACATAAAAGAAACACAATTTATCTTCAGTCACATGAATTATTCAAACTAGATACCAAAAGAAGGAACAAAGACCTAATTCAAACGTTAAATAATTTTCTTATCAGAGAAAGATACCTTACTTGTGATACTTGTTACATGACAATAGGCCCAACCAAGTTAGCACTTGTAAGACAGCAGCCTAAGAAATTTGACTAGACCCTAAAAATGATGGGACCGCCTTCACAACAACCATTACTTAACACCCAAATGACTAGCATGATCACCGCAACTAGCACAGTAGCTTCAGCAGATTCAATGATATTATATGGTAACTTCAGCTGTCTCAACTGGAAAACCTAATGTATCAACAAAATACTTTAGTCGACGAATCAAGAGTGAACAACAACGATCAGGTTCGAGAAACTGGAAATGGTAGTTGGGTTCGGCGACAACGTTGGTGGCTCGAATGGAGAAGTGGCGCAGAGTTCACAAATGATAGGGGCTATGTTTAGGTTCGGATCGAAGGCGGCACGCTATGTTTAAGGGGATGCAGCTGCTAATTACATTTTGAGAGGAGGGTCTGGGGTAACGGTAGAGGGTCGAATGCCACAAAGGTTCGACTGCTTGGGATTGCGAGCAGAGTCGATTACCGGAGCAACTGGTGGAGGTAGGGACATAACTATGATCGGTGTGAAGGTGTTGGCTGCGGAGGAGTGGCTGGGGCTCGCGAAGGATAACGATGAGTGGGGCGCTGCCTAAGGTGGCGGATGCGCGGAGGAGCATGCAGCTTTGAAGGGAAGGGGACAGAGTCAATTTACGGTGGAGAAAGGAGCTGCCGTCATCGAATTGAAAAGAAGAAATTTAATGTGGGGAAATGCTTTAGCAATTGAAAGAAAATGAAGAGAGAATGAATTGTCCTCTCCCCTCGACGAGAAGATGGTTACGTATTTTTATATACAAAAAAGGGAACCGGACACAGGTAATAGCAGCAATGTGTAGAATAGTTCAGAAGATGAAAAACAGGTTAAGAAATCACAGAAAGGTGAAGACAAGTGGTAAAATCATTCAACTGTGCTTGACCAGGTGTTGAAATTTATAGTAAAACAAAGACAAATGGAAAATTATTTCAGCAGCTAAAACATAGATTCAAAATTCTCTGATAATATTTGAAGTTACGTTAGGCTGAACAGGTAACGGGGTTTGAATGAAAACACACAAGGTTGATTGTTTTTAACAAATTCAATCCTCAACAATATTAATTCCAGCAAACAATAAATTAAATAAGTGTTAACGTTAAATTCCGAATTCAAGTTCAAAGATGATTAAATTTGAATTTCCTAATTAAATTACAAGATCCGTATTTTAAAGTTAAATTTATTTTTCAAAGTTGAAATTAACCCTAACGTTAAATTCAAAGTATAAACATTTGTTTTCAATGTAAGTCTTAATTTAATTTAATTTTAAATGCCAAAATTTTCCAAGCTATTACAATCCGCTTCCAAAAATCTGGGTTGTTGCAATGACCTACCACCAAGTATTGATCTCGACCGACCCAACTCCTGGACAGACCTAGTTCACCACCGAATTTGACCAAAACTCCACCAAATAACAAACTCGACGAAACCAACTTATCCAATTCATCCAATATAGTCATAAACATGTTATGAAATCAATAACAACCACAAATAATCAACGATCACAAGAAATTCACTAAAATCGTTATATATGGACATATGAACTTAAATGATAGATCTAACTTGCATAAACATATTAAATAACATTGAAATTACCATTTAGAGTTGCTAGATTAGTTCCTATGGTGATTCATATAAAATATACTTACCATGATTGTAGATCTAGAAAAAACGCTTAAAAATGATGAAATTAATGATCAAACACTCATATACTTTATTAAATCTATGTGAGAGACGCATATCACTCACCAATTCTCCAAAATAACCCAAAATGATAGAAATATGATTTCGAACAGTGAAGAAGTTGAACCAAACTCTTCAATTCGATGATCACTCCCTTGGGATGATGTAGATCAAGCTTCGAACGATGTAGATCCTCGATTTTCTAATGTTGATTTCGAATTTTAATGGTGAAAAGTGTAGGAACATAGAGAAATGGAGGATCACAAGCTCCTCCAAATGAGAGAATGGAGAAAGTATACTATTCTCCATGCCTGCTACCCCCTATCTATAGCCTCCCACCAGCCCACTAATGGGCCTCCCCAAATCATCCCATTATGGCTTACAAAACTTGAACAGCCAACTGAAAAACCTTAAAACAGCGATTCCTCCCAAACCGCTGAACCAAATCTTTAATGGGCCCAATCTACGGAAGGGGAACCATCATTTCCTTTCCAATGGAAAAGGTATCAATACCTGATTCAACCGGAGTCAAAAGTTATGCCCTATACAAGACTGACAGGGGCAAAATGGTCACAAACAAAATTGGTAAAAACTATGTACATGTCTCACATCCCCATAAATAACATATTAAAATACGAGAATGATCCAACTCTCAGGGAATAAATAAAAATATTTTACGATTTTCTGATACGTAAAATGGTGGTTGTTACACAAAATTGGG
The DNA here is from genome assembly GCA_030737875.1 of Allium sativum. Lineage (NCBI taxonomy): Eukaryota > Viridiplantae > Streptophyta > Magnoliopsida > Asparagales > Amaryllidaceae > Allium > Allium sativum. The sequence continues at coordinate 841,709,306 of CM060919.1, read as the reverse complement.
TAAGGACACTGATGATGGTATCTACCAGTTATAATACTCTCGTATCCTAGGAAGTATCATGTATGTTATGAACTGTACTAGGCCTGATATCACATATGTTATAAGAAAACTAAGTAGATTATCAACAATCCTGGAAAACATCATTGGAAAGCGATAATCTGAGTTCTTGGATATCTAATGTATATGCAGAGCTATGGTCTATACTATGCAAATTATCGTTCAATAGTGGAAGGATACAGTGATGCAAATTGGATCACTATATCACATTATACAAAGTCTACAAGTGGACATGTGTTTACATTAGGAAATGGGGTAATTTCATAGAAATAATCCAAACATACTTGTATCGCTAGATCTACGATGGAATCAGAATTTATTGCACTAGATAAGACTGCAAAAGAAGTATAATGGATTCAAATCTTCTTGGAAGACATTCCTAATTGGAGCAAATTTATACCTCCAATATGCATACATTGTGATAGTCAATCAGTTATTGAAAGAGCTAATAGTACACTATACAATGTTAAATCTAGGCATATTCATCGTAGACATAAAACAATAAGACAATTTCTGTCTAACGGGGTTATCACAATAGATTAAATTCGATCTAAAGATAACATAGCGGATCCACTTACAAAAGGCTTGCCAAGAGAGAGTTCAAACTTTATCGATGGAAATTGGACTATGGCTTATAGAATAAAGGTTTTTCTAAAATGGAAACCCACCTAGTTGACTGGAGATCCCAAGACCTAAGTTTAAAGGAACAACGAAGTTTAAGAGAAACTTGATGGCACTGTTATACACAAACCATTCATATGATAAGTCACTGCATTATATGTTGAATAAGGACAAGTATTGATACTTTTAATGATGTCTGTTGTAACACCCCGTATTTTGGTTAATACTAAAATTCACTAATTACAGAATAAATAATCTCAGATGTGAGAATTGGGGGAAACCGGGCTACGTCATTGTGTTCGACTCGGAAAAATACGCAAAATAGAGTCCGAGTTTTCGAAAATCGGAGTCCGTATGGCCCAGTTATGGCCCGATGAAGTTTGCAGAAAATTTGAAACTAAAAAAAAAGATTTAAAATTCAAATCTCAGATTATAAAATGGAGCAGGCGGGGCCAGGCGGGGCCAGGCGGGAAAATTCCCGCCCTACCCATGTCGACAGGGCTGTCGACAGGCCTGTCGACAGGGATGTCGACTTGCCTGTCGACAGGGTCGCGGCGTCCAGTGAACCTGGGTGCACCAGGTTGGGTCCTAGGCTGGCTTGGAGGGCTGGTTCTAGAGAGTTCCGAAATCTAAGGGTCCTAATCTAATCTAGGGTTAATCTAAGGGCCTAAAACACTCACCTAATCCTATAAATAAGACCCTAACACTACCTTAATTCATTCATAATTAAATCTAGTAACTAAACTATGGAAAATTGAAACTTGAGTGAGCCTCCATCAAAATTAGAGAAGGGATAGCATTCCAAATCAACTTCTAGCCTCTTAATCTTCTTCATTAGTTTGCTAATTTTGTTTTGGTGAGCTTCTATCCCCTTAATAATCAATTGTTAAATTGATTAAGATAGGATATGATGATGTATGGTTATGTTTGTGGATCAATGTGTTTATGCAAGCTTAATATTGTATATGTTATGTGTTTTGCAAGTTATATGCTCTATGTCATGCAAGTTTAGTGTATGTGTTCATGACATTTTTTATGCAAGTTTAAATGTTATATCTTTATGCAAGTTTGGTGCTATGTTTCATGATGATTATGATGCAAAACACTAAGTTGGACATTGATCTATTATGTAACATGTTATGCATGCATATGAAGTTATGTGAATAAATATGCAAGTTATGTGTATGTTTAAATGCAAGATTAACATGTTATGCATGCATATGAAGTTATGTGAATGATTATGCAAGTTATGTGTATGCTTAAATGCAAGATTTACATGTTATGCATGCATATGAAGTTATGTGAATGATTATGCAAGTTATGTGTATGCTTAAATGCAAGATTTACATGTTATGCATGCTTATGAAGTTATGTGAATGATTATGCAAGTTAGGTGTATGCTCAAATGCAAGATCAACATGTTATGCATGCTTATGAAGTCATGTGAATAATTATGCAAGTTATGTGTATGCTTAAATGCAAGTTGGGTTAATATATGCTCATATATGCAAGTTGACACCCTCTTAACCCATGACAAAGAATATGCTAATATTTGGTTTAACCCATGATATTTGTGATGGATCTTCCCTTTATGAGAACGATTTACGTGGGGAACGATGGGGTTAATAAATATGTTAATTAAAAGTATGGTTGGGTATGATTAAGCATACCATAAAAATAAATTAGCATAAGTGGGAATTTACCTATTGAGTTAGGTCTACCCCATGGGAATTTACCTATTGAGTTAGGTCTACCCATGTTATGAAAAAACTTGATATTAATTAGGGATAATTAATATGGGGTGATTAATTAGGTGTAATTAATCGACTAAGACACGAGGTTGGACTCAGTTGTAGCGTAAAACTGCCCGGACCCAACCGGCTTAACCAGTTGCTGCAAATGTTAGCCCAATGTTAGAGGTCTTAGGCACAAACTAAATACGTGATTAATGTAAAGACACGAGGTTAGACTCGGTTATGACATAAGGCTGCCCGGACCCAACCGGCTTAACCAGCGGTCATAAAAGATAGTCTAATGTGAGAGGTCTTTATGAGGATCACGGTCTTAATTAATTAAGAAACACTTAACCAGATAAGCATGTAGTAGAGCATGGGGGGTTAAGTGGGTGCCTTGGGTGGCATGTGGAAATCTAGTGGGTTGCCTTGGGTGGCAGTAGAAAATACGATTAGAATACTTAACCTAGTGGAAACATGTAATTAAACATGATTAAAGGGTTAAGTGGGATACACTAGATAAGTAACAAGCTTAGGTGGGTAGCTTGTGGGGGCCCATTTCAACCAATATCCCAAACGTATCTTTGTGGGCTCGACTCTAGTCGGGTGACGGGACACGCATATTGGGCTTGACTATAAGAGGTCAAAACGGGGTAGCGGTGGCAACGCGAGTCCAACGGGTTTCATATGCGTGTGTGGACCCGGGCTGGTAGATAAGTCGTTGTTGCATCGTGTAGATATAAGCCGTGCACCGTGGATAGTATTGGGTTGCCACTTTAGGGGGAGTGATACACCCCACTGTGGGTCCAGCACGGGTATCTACGTTAGGGAGCCGATCGCTTGGGGTAGTGGGGTACACCTAGTGGAGATAGGGGCAGACAGCACCTATGTAGTCAGCTAGGAGTACATGAAACTACTAGTTATATCTTTCTTTAAGTCCTTGGGTGGGATCAACCTTTAAGTAGGAATGACTGGTGGGGTGCAGTTAGTAATTATCCTTGGGTGGGTAGATGCGTCTTTACGGTTATCTTAGTTCATCCTATGTTGTTGGCTACTTAGTGTAGTCATTATCCCCAAAGGTACCGTACCGAGTTCATGTCATACCCTAATTACTTTAATAATTGTATTGTTAAGGTTATAGGGCTCACTCAGGCTTATGTCTGACCCCGTTGTTTTTATCTTTTTCCCCTCAGGTCCTCAGGTTGGGCCTAGTGCTAGTGGGCCTTGATCAGTTTGCTTTATCTATCTCTTGGAGTTTGGACCGTAGATGTAGAGCTCAGCTTTCTTTTTTTTATGGCTATCATTTCATGTATTGGGATTATGTATTTTTATTTAGCAAGAATGGATATTTGTACTTAACTCTTATTATGGTTTTGTGATGTAACCAGACATGTTTATTTCCGCTGTTATGAGATGATGTTTTAAATTTCAAGTATTACTTATATCTGTCTTGCTGTAATTTCTCTGTTCTATATTCACTAGAATACTCCGCCGATGTTATGGCATTCCCTTAGAGAGTGACCATAGCGGGTGTGGGGTGTTACACGTGGTATCAGAGCAAAGGTTACCGGAACAGATAAAATTTTTAGAAAACTATTTTTCTAAAAACATTTTTGAAAGAGATATTTTCAAAAACATGTCTTTAAAGAGAAAAGTTTTTGAAAGAAAAGCATAATCCCAATAGCCATATCTTTGTCTTTCGAATTCACCGTTTTGAATCTTTCCTTTTTCGTTTCAGCATGGCTGAGGATCTTAACTTTCCGGAGGGTGTGACGGTACCAGTATGGTATAGGAGATTGATGGAGGCTAGGGCCACCACTGCGGGTCCAACAAATGTTCCTCCACCAACCGTAGCACCCGATCTTCCTCCTCCCCCTCCTCCTCGCACGGATACTTTTGCTAAGACTTGTAAGGAATTCAAAGCTATGGGAGGGAAACCTTTTCAAGGATCTGAAACTTTTGTGGAGGCTAGAGATTGGCTTAAGGAGGTGGAAGAGTTGATAGAAATCTTTGAGATGGAAGAAGGAAAGAAAGTCAAGTTGGCTGCTTGGTTAATGAAGGGAGAGGCCTCATTCTGGTGGGAGGTCACTAATGGAGAACGCCCCGTTGACTCTTGGGCGGATTTTAGGCAAAGATTTATGGCAAAGTTTCTCTCAAGGGCGGAGGAAAACTTGTATATGGAAAGATTCTTGACTCTAAAGCAAGGAAATCTCTCGGTGAAGGAATATGTCAACAAGTTTAATCAATTGGCAAGGTTTGGCCTAGATATGGTGAATACACCGGAGAAGAAGGCTTTGAGGTTCGTGAAAGGCTTGAATGAACCAATGCATGGGTTGGCTATGACTCATATCCCGATGGGGGCCACCTTTGAGAAGTTAGTTGACATGGCACTCATGCATGAAGAAGAGAAGGGTCCCAATGCTAATAAGGCACCCGAGAAGAAGGGAGATCAAAAGAGACCTCAGCAACAACAACAAAACAAAGGTGGGAAAGGCAACGGTGGCAAGGACAAGAAGAAGAAGTGTTTCAATTGTGGGACACCTGGCCACCTAAGCAAGGATTGTCGCAAGAAGAAGAAGAAGACTGGCTGCTTCCACTGTGGCGAAGCAGGGCATCTAATAAAAGATTGTCCTAAGAAGGGGCAAAGGACGGGATCTACCTCAGGAGGTCAGGTGCAAGTTCTAATGGCACCAGCTCAGGCAGGGGGGCAAGTTCAGGCTCTCTCAGTTCCACCGGTTCAGCAGAGAGGTAGAACTATTTCCGTTGAAAGTCTGGTTTTTCTATTTGATCATCCTGTCCGTACATTGTTTGATTCAGGCGCATCGCATTCGTTTATCTCATCATCATTAGTTGAGTCACTGCACTTAGACACCAGTCTTGTAGATGATCCCTTGGTTGTTTCAAACCCAATTGGGGGCTCCACTTATTTGTCCATGATATGTTTGGGTTTGAAGATTTCTATACTTAGCATTGAGTTTAGATGTGATGCTTTTGTGTTGGGCTTCACGGGCTATGGGTTGATTTTGGGCATGGACTGGTTATCCAGTAATGGTGCCGTTCTTGATTGTGAAAGGAGAGTTGTTAGGCTTCTGACCCGTTTGGGTAACACTCTCGAGATCTCTTGTAATCCCATGGAATCTGTTTTGCTAAGTTATCTTGAATCGCTCGATGCTTCAGTCGAGAGTTTGCATTCTGTTAGAGTGGTCCGGGAATATCCGGATGTGTTTGAGGAGGTGAAGGGCTTACCTCCGAAGCGGGAGATTGACTTCCGAATATATCTGGTGGATAATGCTAAACCTGTATCTTTACCAGTGCGCCACATGGCTCCTCGTGAGAGGAGGGAACTCCATAAGCAAGTAGGGGAGTTGCTTGAGAAGGGGTTCATAAGACGAAGTATATCGGAGTGGGGTGCTCCAGTAGTATTTGCTACGAAGGCGGATGGGTCCCTCAGACTTTGTGTAGACTATAGAGAACTCAACAAGCTCACAAAGAAGAATAGACACCCATTGCCGAGGATTGATGATCTTTTCGATCAGTTGGTTGGCGCTTCAGTATTTTCTCAGTTGGACTTAGCCACGGGGTTTCATCAGTTGAGGGTGGCTGAGGATAGCATAGACAAGACTGCCTTTAGAACTCCGGATGGTTTCTATGAGTGGTTGGTGATGCCATTTGAGTTGACGAACGCCCCTGCATATTTCGTTGATTTGATGAGTAGGGTGTTCAGGGAGTTCCTTAATAAATTCGTGGTGGTCTTTGTGGATGATATCTTAGTATTTTCTAAGAGTGAAGAAGAGCATGCCCTACATCTTGGGGAGGTGTTGAAGACTCTTCGAGCGCATAGCCTTAAGGCTAAATTCTCTAAATGTCACTTCTGGAGGAAGGAAGTGCGGTTCTTGGGGCACGTGGTCTCCAAGGAGGGGATAGCTGTGGATCCCGCGAAGGTAGTATCGATTCAGGATTGGAAGGTTCCAAAGAATGCTACAGAAGTAAGAAGTTTCTTGGGGTTGGCGGGTTACTATAGGAAGTTTATCAAAGACTTCGCGAAGATATCAGCCCCATTAACCCGCTTAACGAAGAAGAATCTTGTTTTTGCATGGGACGTAGATTGTGATGATGCATTCCGACGGTTAAAGAGAGCTTTAACCACTGCTCCAGTTTTAGTGTTGCCAGATGGGAGCAAGCCATTTTTTGTCTATACCGATGCTTGTGGGACAGGACTAGGCGCAGTCTTAATGCAAGAGGGAAGGGTGATAGCCTATGGTGGAAGGCAGTTGAGAGTGCATGAGAAAAATTACCCTACCCATGATCTAGAGTTGGCCGCTATTGTTTTTGCTCTTAAGATTTGGCGCCATTATCTTCTTGGTGAGAGATTCGAATTGTTCACTGACCACAAATCATTGAAGTACTTGTTTTCTCAGAAGGATTTGAATCTGAGACAGCAAAGGTGGATGGAGTTCTTAGCATCCTATGATTTCGAGATAGCGTATACCCCTGGCAAGGGTAACGTGGTAGCGGACGCCTTGAGCAGAAAAAGGTTGTCCTTGAGTCCATTGTTTGTGGAACAGCGAAGCTTGGAATTTATCTCGATGTTTGATTTCAGACCTTCCATTGATTATGTACCCGGTTTGCTAGCTTCCTTGGAAGTTAGACCTACTCTTTTGGGGCGGATTGGAGAAGCACAGAGGGACGACCCACAGTTGGTTGAGTTGGTGGGGAAGCTCATAAGGGGGGAGTCGTCCAGCCATTTGAGTAGGTACACCCTAGACGATAGGGGGTGCTTGCGTAGAGACGGTAGACTTTGTGTACCGAAAGACGAGGGTTTGAGGAAGGTTATTCTTGATGATGCACACCGTTCTAGGATGACCATTCATCCCGGTGGGGACAAGATGTACCAAGACATGAAGAGGGTTTTCTTCTGGGCCGGTATGAAGAAAGATGTGGTCGAGTATGTCGCTCGATGCTTGGTGTGCCAACAAGTGAAGGCGGAACAAAAGAAACCAGGTGGGTTGCTTCACCCATTGGAAGTTCCGCAATGGAAGTGGGATAGCGTCTCGATGGATTTTATTGACGGGTTACCCAGATCAAGAAAGGGTAATACGGGAATTTGGGTGGTGGTAGACAGACTTACTAAGAGCGCCCATTTCATACCTGTGAAGAGCAAGAGGACCGCTCCATGGCTAGCTTCTGTATATCTTCGAGAGATAGTTCGATTGCATGGGGTACCCTCTAGCATAGTGAGTGATCGAGATCCTATCTTCACTAGCGAGTTCTGGAGAAGTTTGCAAGAAGCAGTGGGGACTCAATTGTGTCTGAGCACTGCATATCATCCTCAGACGGACGGCCAGACTGAGAGGGTGAATCGTGTTCTAGAAGACCTTTTGAGGCTTTGTATCTTAGATTTTGGAGGTACATGGGAAGAGCATCTTCCATTGGTGGAGTTCGCATATAATAACAACTTTCAGTCCAGTATTGGTATGGCTCCTTTCGAAGCCCTTTATGGAAGGCCTTGTCGATCACCTGCATGTTGGTGGGAATCTACGGATAAGATCTTGCTTGGGCCTGATATGGTTAGAGAGACTTCTGAGAAAATTGACTTGATTCGAAGAAGGATGAAAGCAGCGCAAGATAGGCAAAAATCTTATGCGGACAAGAGAAGGACGGATCTTGAGTTTGAAGTTGGGGACAAGGTCTTTGTCAAAGTGTCTCCATTACGAAATGTGGTTCGCTTTGGATCTATTGGGAAGTTAGCACCAAGGTTCGTAGGGCCATTTCCCATTAAGGAAAGGATTGGACGGATGGCATATAGGGTGGAGTTGCCCGACAGACTTAGTGGTGTTCATGATGTATTCCATGTATCACATCTGAGGAAATGCTTACATGAGACCGCAGAGGTGGTAGAGCCGAGCTTGCTTAGAGATGTAGAGATAGAGCGTGATGCGACTATCCGACGGGCTCCTACTCGCATCCTTGGGTCAGAGACTAGGAAACTGAGGAATCGAGAGGTTCAACTAGTCAAAGTGCAATGGGGAGAAGATGAGAGCAACGCAACTTGGGAGACGGAAGCGAAGATGCGTTCATTATACCCATTTCTTTTTGAGGGTATGTCTTTACTTTCTCCTCTATCGTTATCTAGTACTTATCTTATCTTTAGTATCTTTGACCTTTAGATAGGGTAAACCTATGATTGAAACATGTGTTTGAGACATGTTATGGTTGATGGATGCAAGTGGATGCAAGTGTTTGCTAGTGGTTGCTCGTGGATGCATATACACACACTCTAGGCACTAGATCGGCTCAATCACTTCATATTGCATATTGCATAAAGTTGTGCGTAGGAAGCTATATTAATGGATGTATAATGATTGTGTTATCATATGGATGATGCATTTTGGTGAATGATTGTGCACTCATGTAGATATTGTATGTGTCGATAGGGTTCTCTCGCATACATAATGGATGCATGGCACTATCATGGTTTGCATATGTTCATACGTTAGATAGGGAACATATACACACACTTTTTGCATATGCTCATACATCATTAGAAACTGTTTAAGGACAATGGATGCCCGTGGTTGATGGTTTGAGTAGAGGGTTGTTTGGATGGTAGGATATGCATTCTCCTTAGCTTAGAGATTTCGGGGACGAAATCCTTTAAGGAGGGGAGAATGTAACACCCCGTATTTTGGTTAATACTAAAATTCACTAATTACAGAATAAATAATCTCAGATGTGAGAATTGGGGGAAACGGGCTGCGTCATTGTGTTCGTCTCGGAAAAATACGCAAAATAGAGTCCGAGTTTTCGAAAATCGGAGTCCGTATGGCCCAGTTATGGCCCGATGAAGTTTGCAGAAAATTTGAAACTAAAAAAAAAGATTTAAAATTCAAATCTCAGATTATAAAATGGAGCAGGCGGGGCCAGGCGGGAAAATTCCCGCCCTACCCATGTCGACAGGGCTGTCGACAGGCCTGTCGACAGGGGTGTCGACTTGCCTGTCGACAGGGTCGCGGCGTCCAGTGAACCTGGGTGCACCAGGTTGCACCAGGTTGGGTCCTAGGCTGGCTTGGAGGGCTGGTTCTAGAGAGTTCCGAAATCTAAGGGTCCTAATCTAATCTAGGGTTAATCTAAGGGCCTAAAACACTCACCTAATCCTATAAATAAGACCCTAACCCTACCTTAATTCATTCATAATTAAATCTAGTAACTAAACTATGGCAAATTGAAACTTGAGTGAGCCTCCATCAAAATTAGAGAAGGGATAGCATTCCAAATCAACTTCTAGCCTCTTAATCTTCTTCATTAGTTTGCTAATTTTGTTTTGGTGAGCTTCTATCCCCTTAATAATCAATTGTTAAATTGATTAAGATAGGATATGATGATGTATGGTTATGTTTGTGGATCAATGTGTTTATGCAAGCTTAATATTGTATATGTTATGTGTTTTGCAAGTTATATGCTCTATGTCATGCAAGTTTAGTGTATGTGTTCATGACATTTTTTATGCAAGTTTAAATGTTATATCTTTATGCAAGTTTGGTGCTATGTTTCATGATGATTATGATGCAAAACACTAAGTTGGACATTGATCTATTATGTAACATGTTATGCATGCATATGAAGTTATGTGAATAAATATGCAAGTTATGTGTATGCTTAAATGCAAGATTAACATGTTATGCATGCATATGAAGTTATGTGAATGATTATGCAAGTTATGTGTATGCTTAAATGCAAGATTTACATGGTATGCATGCTTATGAAGTTATGTGAATGATTATGCAAGTTAGGTGTATGCTCAAATGCAAGATCAACATGTTATGCATGCTTATGAAGTCATGTGAATAATTATGCAAGTTATGTGTATGCTTAAATGCAAGTTGGGTTAATATATGCTCATATATGCAAGTTGACACCCTCTTAACCCATGACAAAGAATATGCTAATATTTGGTTTAACCCATGATATTTGTGATGGATCTTCCCTTTATGAGAACGATTTACGTGGGGAACGATGGGGTTAATAAATATGTTAATTAAAAGTATGGTTGGGTATGATTAAGCATACCATAAAAATAAATTAGCATAAGTGGGAATTTACCTATTGAGTTAGGTCTACCCCATGGGAATTTACCAATTGAGTTAGGTCTACCCATGTTATGAAAAAACTTGATATTAATTAGGGATAATTAATATGGGGTGATTAATTAGGTGTAATTAATCGACTAAGACACGAGGTTGGACTCAGTTGTAGCGTAAAACTGCCCGGACCCAACCGGCTTAACCAGTTGCTACAAATGTTAGCCCAATGTGAGAGGTCTTAGGCACAAACTAAATACGTGATTAATGTAAAGACACGAGGTTAGACTCGGTTATGACATAAGGCTGCCCGGACCCAACCGGCTTAACCAGCGGTCATAAAAGATAGTCTAATGTGAGAGGTCTTTATGAGGATCACGGTCTTAATTAATTAAGAAACACTTAACCAGATAAGCATGTAGTAGAGCATGAGGAGTTAAGTGGGTGCCTTGGGTGGCATGTGGAAATCTAGTGGGTTGCCTTGGGTGGCAATAGAAAATACGATTAGAATACTTAACCTAGTGGAAACATGTAATTAAACATGATTAAAGGGTTAAGTGGGATACACTAGATAAGTAACAAGCTTAGGTGGGTAGCTTGTGGGGGCCCATTTCAACCAATATCCCAAACGTATCTTTGTGGGCTCGACTCTAGTCGGGTGACGGGACACGCATATTGGGCTTGACTATAAGAGGCCAAAACGGGGTAGCGGTGGCAACGCGAGTCCAACGGGTTTCATATGCGTGTGTGGACCCGGGCTGGTAGATAAGTCGTTGTTGCATCGTGTAGATATAAGCCGTGCACCGTGGATAGTATTGGGTTGCCACTTTAGGGGGAGTGATACACCCCACTGTGGGTCCAGCACGGGTATCTACGTTAGGGAGCCGATCGCTTGGGGTAGTGGGGTACACCTAGTGGAGATAGGGGCAGGCGGCACCTATGTAGTCAGCTAGGAGTACATGAAACTACTAGTTATATCTTTCTTTAAGTCCTTGGGTGGGATCAACCTTTAAGTAGGAATGACTGGTGGGGTGCAGTTAGTAATTATCCTTGGGTGGGTAGATGCGTCTTTACGGTTATCTTAGTTCATCCTATGTTGTTGGCTACTTAGTGTAGTCATTATCCCCAAAGGTACCGTACCGAGTTCATGTCATACCCTAATTACTTTAATAATTGTATTGTTAAGGTTATAGGGCTCACTCAGGCTTATGTCTGACCCCGTTGTTTTTATCTTTTTCCCCTCAGGTCCTCAGGTTGGGCCTAGTGCTAGTGGGCCTTGATCAGTTTGCTTTATCTATCTCTTGGAGTTTGGACCGTAGATGTAGAGCTCAGCTTTCTTTTTTTTATGGCTGTCAGTTCATGTATTGGGATTATGTATTTTTATTTAGCAAGAATGGATATTTGTACTTAACTCTTATTATGGTTTTGTGATGTAACCAGACATGTTTATTTCCGCTGTTATGAGATGATGTTTTAAATTTCAAGTATTACTTATATCTGTCTTGCTGTAATTTCTCTGTTCTATATTCACTAGAATACTCCGCCGATGTTATGGCATTCCCTTAGAGAGTGACCATAGCGGGTGTGGGGTGTTACATCTGTATTTGAGGAATTAGAGAATACCCTTTACAGAATCATCTACGTAAGTGTGAAGGCACCACCTTAATGGGAATCATGAGACCAAATTCTCTAAGCACTTATAAGACCAAGTAGGTGTTCATGGAAAAAACAAACACATACAGAGAAGAAGGGTTATGAGAAACATTTATCATGTATTATCTACTTTAGAATTACAAAAAAAGCTTATTGTTCAAGGATAGTCTAGTATACTGATTCGCATGTGATTCAAATAGATAATCACTAGGAAAGTTTAAGGTCTATGTGCTTTTTTAACTGATGCGATAAATGGTTCCGGAAACTAAGAACAACTGCTCATTCATATGGGGGATTGTTGAAAATGATTGAGCAAGAGAAAGGGGAATTTGGAAAGGAGAAGATATATCAAACCAGAGTCCTATGTCATCAAAATATGAATACACACCCGTTTTATATATTACAAGCCAATAGACTTATATAAAATAAAATGAAGAAGGCTTATAGAGGAATGAAGGCTTGGTCTTGACACAATAAAATATTAAAGTGTCAAAGATTGAGCCTCGGGTCTTGGGGCTTTTAGGGTTTCTTGATTGAATGGACCGAAGGTTGTTGCTTGGGTCGGTGCGCTGAAACGAGAATTTTTTTCTCGGAGTTTGATCGACATGTCCATTCAGCTGAATGAGTGCAACCATTTGAATTCCGATGCGCACGCACATTAATACACCGAATAGTTAAAGGGTCGCAACCTTTCCAATTCCAACGGTTATTAATGCCTAGATAGACACCTCCTTCAGTCTATGAATACAAAGCCAAAAACGAGATGAACTTCACTTTTTTCTTCTCGTATTAGTGCTTCTTCCCCAAAGTAATCACTTGATCTAGTTTCTATAACTCACTCCAGTTCGTCGGAGCTTCGTTTGCTGGCTCTGCACTACGGGGCTGGTCTGTTTTATCCTGAGAAACAAATTATTGTTATGTCAATTAGTGCATACGACAACAATATTGTTTGAAACATGATATTTGTCGACTCAGGCATTACTGAAACAAAATATTTCTTGTACCGCTTCAATATAATGTACAATTGATCACACTTTCTATCATTGCTGTAAACACAGTTTGATATGACAATTATGACATAATTGAGTAACGTTAATTGTTGTTATTGTCTATTTGTAATACAATTGTGTATTGACAAAAGTTGTAGTAATTTCTAGTTGCCTCTAGAATTCTTGATTTTGTTAGTGTAAGGGCTTTGATTCTCGGAAGAGTGAAATTTTGAAGACTAGAGCTCTCAGTATCACTGTTGGCCGCAATTAATTCTTCCTCCAACTTTAAACGTTCTTTGGTCGACCAAATATGAAACAACAGTTTCTTCATTAAAGAGCTACCCATGGAATATTGGAACATAGAGTGTACCCATGGAAAATTCTATCTCTCTAACAAACAATCTGATCATAAATATTTCAGGATACAGAATACTTGATTCACCAGCAAATTAAAACATCAATATAAAATGCAGAAGCAAAAATATTATATTAGTAAGAATTCAAAACAAGGGTACATTCAATTGTATGCAAACCCAACACTTATTATTTAAATTCATCATAGGCACGCTAGTAAGGCTTCTCCCCTATGTAGTTTCCTGGAGGGTAATAGTTGCAACTTACGAGCTGTGCGCCACTTTTGCATGTCACACGCGCACATCCAATATTGACGGACTTAGCCCACACAACCTGAGTGTAGTGGCCGCACATTTCGTTTGGATCGCAGGAGTTACTATCATAGTGGTAGTTCTTCTTTTCACTAGCCCAGTACTTCACGACATCGGCATCTGTGTATTGAGTGCCCCATCCTTCAAAGAGGTTTTCGCCGTAAGGTCCATGTGAATGGATAAGTTGGCAGTCACCAATCCTTGTGTTAGCGTAACTTTGCGCGTATTTTGCGACTGTTTCATTCCATGACACAGGCCCGACACCGACCTCTGCGCGTATAGCATTGTGCGCAGTGACATAGTCTTGAATGTTGAGGTTCCTACCGTTAGTTAAGTGAAGTAGAATTGTAAGTTCAAGGAGAATTAGCAGTAGAATTGAATTAATGGATGATGCCATCAGTGGGTGGAGGAAATTTGATTTACCTGAATAATGAGTTTTGAGGTGATAATAATACTGGTAGATATATATAGAGGAAGCGTACTCAGATCCTAGCATTATCAAAATAAAGCAAAAAAATGGAAATTAGTTTAATCTTGATTAATGAAAGATTTACTGCGTAACCATTTGTAATATTTTCTTGTCAAATCTGAATCTCTGATCACTGGAATTCTTAATAATTCTAAGAGGCAATGAATATCCCTTATTACTTCTAATATTTTCTTACCAATTATCTGAAATGTAATCTATGCAGTAGTTTATACTAGGAAGATTCATCAATCGTTACCCTCTGTGTTTTTCTGGCCAAATATTCACATTTATTCATAGAAAACCCACTAGTTACTTCTTCTTTTCTATAATCAAAAGAAGACAGAATTAAATCTTTGTTATTATTGTTTTTCTTTTGGTTTTAAATTTGTATAGATGAGAGTTAAATAGTAAAGTGTATGTGCTTTCTGTTGACAAGCATATACATTATCTACAAATTATGCCGAATTTGTCAAGTTATTATTATTATTATTTTCCTTTTTTTTTTAATGACCATCATTTTATAGCTTTCACTGCAATTTTTCTCCTCTCATAATATAGAATGAATTAATTTTCTGTTATTTTGGGTTTTTCCCGTTCCTATTTTAAGCTCATGGAAAGTATAAGTTTGTAAAATGTTTTCTCTCAGTCCAAAAATGACCTTATTTTTCGTACAAATATAATAAAACTGATAGTTTTAAACTGAAGTAATTACAAAAAATATTCCCAATATGTAACCATACTATTGAGCATGCTACAAAATTCTAGAATACTAAAGAAACATGTAACTTGCTATATGTAATATTATTAAAAATATTACTTGATGAGTGTAGAATGTAATATCTAGAGAATTCTAATAATTAACAATTGTAATGAGATGCCTATAAATATGAGGATAGGCACATTGTAATGATGTAGCAAAAAAAACTACACAAGCAATAAAGTTGTTGCATTGTTAAAACTTTACTTCCACCATTTCAACTATTCAACTATTCAACTATATTCCACTACTACAACTTCTAACAAGTGGTATCAGAGCTACAACAACTAACAAGTGGTATCAGAGCTTCGTTCGTTCGCATATTGGGCGAAACAAAATTCCAACCATTATAAGATATGGCAAACATCGTTCAATCTCCATCAATTTCTATTCCTATTTTTGCCGGTGAAAATTATGATTTTTGGAGCATAGAAATGAAGACATTTTTTAGCTCTCAAGATCTATGAGATATTGTAGATGAAGGGTTCACTATTCCTGAAGATACTTCAACTTTTAGCCAAGCTCAGAAAAGGGAGGTAAAGGAAAATAAACTAAAAGGTTCAAAAGCGTTAAGTATTCTACAACAAGCGGTGACCGACGCTATCTTTCCTAGAATAATGGGAGCTTCAAACGCCAAGGAAGCATGGACTACATTGCAGGAGGAGTTTCAAGGAAGTGCAAAGGTACGCGCCATTAAGCTTCAAACATTAAGGCGTGAGTTTGAATTAATAAAAATGAAGGAGTCGGAGACCGTAAAAGATTATTACTCCAAAATAAAAGAAATAGTTGGCCAAATAAGAGCTTATGGGGATAATATTCTTGACAAGAGGATTGTTGAGAAAATTTTAATTTCAATTCCCCGTAGGTATGACTCCATCGTGACTACGATCGAGCAAACTAAAGATCTGTCTATCTTATCGGTGACTGAATTAATGAGCTCCCTTGAAGCATTTGAACAAAGAATGAGCAGACATGATGAAGACTCAGTTGAAAATGCTTTTCAGTCGAAACTCAAGTTATCATCCCAAAATAAAGGATATGGAGAAAATAAGAATGATGGAGAAAATTCTAGAAACAAAGAAAATTCTAGAAATTTCTCAAAGAATAAACAAGATAAATATCCTCCATGTGGAATTTGTAAGATGACAAATCACTTGGAGAAGTTCTGTCGGAATCGTGGAAAGCCACAATGTCGACACTGTAAGAAATATGGACATTTGGAGAAGAATTGCTTCAGCCTAAATAAGCATCAAACAAATTTTGTCGAAGAGCATGACAGAGAGCAACATCAATATGATCGAGATCAACATCTTTTTTATGCTACCCAAGATTCCAGTGATGAAAATGGAGGAAACTGGTACTTGGATAGCGGTTGTAGCAATCACATGGCTAAAGATGGGAGCATTTTCAAGGATATTGATGATTATGTCAAAGTAAAGTACGATTGGGGAATGGCACTGTCGTAGAATCAAAAGGCAGAGACACTGTTATGGTGGAAACAAAGAAAGGTACAAAATTTATCAAAGACGTTTTACTAGTTCCAAATCTAAAAGAAAATTTGTTGAGCATTGGCCAGATGATGGAGAGGGGCTATGCTCTTCACTTTGAAGGAGACAATTGCAAAATATATGACAACAACAATAAAAGACTAGAGATAGCCCAAGTAAAAATGGAGAAGAGAAATAGAAGTTTTCCAATAAATTTTAAATACGCTACTAATATAGCCATGAAAGCACAAGTTGATGATTCATGGTTATGGCATCGAAGATTTGGCCACTTCAATATTCAAGCCTTGAAATTGTTACATCAAAAGAATATGATGAGAGATTTTCCATGTATAAAAGAAAATAATGAAGCCTGTGAAGGATGTCTTCTCGGAAAGCAACACAGATCATCATTTCCATCACGAAGCACTTGGAGAGCAAAAGACTTGTTGGAGTTAATTCACACTGACGTTTGTGGACCTATGAGAACACCTTCACTCCATAACAATAGGTATTTCATCCTCTTTATTGATGATTTCTCTAGAATGACATGGGTCTACTTCATTAAAGAAAAATCAGAAGTCTTTGGAATATTCAAGAAGTTTAAGGCTTTTGTCGAAAATCAAAGTGGAAAACACATAAAAAAGCTTTGTAGTGACCGTGGTAAAGAGTACAACTCCCATGAGTTTGATAAATTTTGTGATGATGAAGGCATTGAGCGACAACTTACAGTTGCATACACTCCGCAACAAAATGGGGTATCTGAAAGGAAAAACCGCACAGTCATGGAGATGGCCAGATCAATGCTGAAGGAGAAGGGCTTACCAAACACTTTTTGGGCAGAAGATGTTTATACTGCTGTCTATATACTCAACCGATGTCCAACTAGAGCAGTTGAAGACAAGACTCCTGTAGAAGCATGGAGTGGAAGAAAGCCAACAGCCAATCATCTAAGAGTTTTTGGATCTATATGCTATATACATGTTCCAGATCAGAAGAGACACAAACTAGAAGAGAAGACCATACGAGGAATCTTTCTGGGGTATAGCACACAATCGAAAGGATATAGAGTTTATAACTTGCAAACAAAGAAGCTGACGATTAGTCGAGATGTCGAGGTTGATGAGAATGCTTCTTGGAATTCAGATGAACAAAAAGTTGAGAAAAGAAATATTTTTGTTCCAGTACATCAATCTCATGAAGATGTGGAAGATATGGAAGAACCAACAGAAGAACCAGGTATGCCCCATTCACCTCCTCAACAACAAACTTCTTCACCAGAGTCTACTCCAAGAAGAGTTAGATCTTTGGTAGATATATATGAAACTTGCAACATGGCTGTATTTGAACCCGAAAGCTATGAAGTAGCATCTAAGCAAGAAGTATGGGTCAAAGCAATGAAAGAAGAGATCAAAATGATTGAGAAGAATAATGCTTGGGAGCTTGTAGATTATCCTAAAGATAAAGAAATCGTTGAAGTGAAATGGGTTTATAAGACAAAACTAAACCCAGATGGATCGATACAAAAACACAAGGCTAGGCTCGTAGCAAAGGGCTACTCACAACAATATGGAGCCGACTATAATGAGACATTTGCTCCAGTTGCACGTCTTGATACAATTAGAGCTTTAGTTGCTCTTGCAGCTCAGAAAGGATGGAATATTTTTCAACTAGATGTCAAATCAGCCTTCCTAAATGGAGTATTAGAAGAAGAGATTTATGTGGAGCAACCACAAGGCTTTGTAAGTAAGGGCAATGAAGACAAAGTGCTAAGACTAAGAAAAGCCTTATATGGCCTGAAGCAAGCACCTCGGGCATGGTACAATAGAATTGATCAATACTTCATAGATCAAGGATTTAGGAGGAGAAAGAGTGGGCCAACATTATACATCAAGACACAAGGTCAGTATGATACTCTCATTATCTCTCTATATGTGGATGATCTTATCTACATGGGAAACAATACAAAGATGATAACTGCATTCAAAGACGACATGATGAAAACATTTGAAATGACCGATCTTGGCTTGATGAATTATTTCCTTGGCATCAAGGTGAAACAACATAAGGAAGGTATATTTATCTCTCAAAAGAAATATACCAAAGAACTACTAAAGAATTTGGAATGAATGATTGCAAACCAGTTGCTACTCCACTCGTAACAAATGAGAAGTTGCAAAAGGATGACGGAGCCCCAGAAGCTGATGCATCTCGCTACAGAAGCTTGATTGGAAGTCTACTATATCTTACTGCTACGGGACCGGATATTATGTAAGCTACAAGTCTTTTATCAAGATTCATGCAGAGTCCAAGTCAGATTCATTTTGGAGTTGCTATTTAAGATATTTACAAGGAACAAAGGAGTATGGAATATAGTACAAGACCATGACCAACTCAAAGTTGGCTGGCTACACTGATAGTGATTGGGCAGGTTCAGTAGATGACATGAAAAGCACGTCGGGCTATGTTTTTTAACTTGGATCAGGAATATTCTCATGGGCATCAAAGAAGCAAGCAACAGTTGCACAATCAACAGCAGAAGCAGAATATGTAGCAGTAGCTGAAGCAACAAGCCAAGTTATATGGTTACGAAGAATACTTGAAGATATAGGTGAACATCAAGGACAATCCATTACAGTCTACTGTGACAACAAATCAACAATAGCAATGACGAAGAATCGAGTTCATCATAGTCGAACTAAACATATTGCTATAAAGTATCATTTCATCAGAGATGCGGAAGCGGCAAAAGAAATTCAGCTCAACTACTGCAGGACAGAAGATCAAGTTGCAGACATCTTCACAAAGGCACTGCCAAGAGCAAGATTTGAGCAACATCGACCTATGCTTGGAGTATCCGAATTTTGTATCAAGGAGGAGTATTGAGCATGCTACAAAATTCTAGAATACTAAAGAAACATGTAACTTTCCATATGTATTATTATTAAATATATTACTTGATGAGTGTAGAATGTACTATCTAGAGAATTCTAATAATTAACAATTGTAATGAGATGCTTATTAATATGAGGATAGGCACATTGTAATGATGTAGCAAAAAAAACTACAAGAAATAAAGTTGTTGCATTGTTAAAACTTTACTTCCACCATTTCAACTATTCAACTATATTCCACTACTACAACTTCTAACACATACACTTAAAAGTGTTATTGTACAATATTTATTCGTAATAGACAATAAGAAAGAACAGTTGTCCAAATATTAGTTCAAAGATTTTTCCAGTGAAGGTCCGTTGACATGATTTTGCCATACCGCTAACATGACAAGTTTCAAGATAAACGCTCTATATGACCTCCCATATTGGTCAAACAAGTTTCAAGATAAACGCTCTATATGACCTCCCATATTGGTCAAACAAGTTTCAAGATAAACGCTCTATATGACCTCCTATATAGGTCAAATGGGTTAAGTACCATGAACTATATTTCTAGCATGGTTTATAAATGGTCGAACTAGTAAATGATAGTTTGCTCTATTTGAGATGTTTTGCGACACTATCCGAGTAGCATGAGTTATACTGTCAACGACGATGTCCCAAAGATGAAACAAATCTTTTGTTTGTAATTTGATTTCTTCTACGCCAACGCTACCGAAACTCGATCTTCGCATTCTAAATTTGTTTGTACAAATAAATTTGTTGCTTGAGTTTCAAAGATTTGAAAGAATAAAATTCATATGCAAAAGATATTATTTTCAAAATTTTATCTTTTTATTGATAGAACAAACAAGGGAAAGGAGTTTGCCATTATTGAGTGAAGAAAACAAGGCATCAACACAATAAACAAGAGATCATGCTTACATTGGTGTTTTTACTATGTTAACAAACAAAAGGGGAAATTTTCCACTAAGACCATGTCTTTTTCCCTAAAGAAAATTTGTTCAAAATTTTGTACTAAAATCAGAGTATTACGTCACACAAGCCTAGTCCGACATAAATCACACTGGTTGAATGAACAAACGATGCCGACAAGTGTGGTGGTCATGCATGTTGTTGTTATGCATGACTCATCTCTTTAACAGAAACGAAAACATCGAGTAGCCAAAAATCCCAATACATAGAAAAGGATGTTTATGTGTGCATTCCTTTTCATATTTCTCAAGATTCGGGAATCAAGAGCATCTCGGTATGCATGTCAATATTTTACTTAATTAGTGCCCCTAATTTAAAGCACATTCTAGAAGAGAACAAATCTGTTGGAAGCGGGTGAAATATGTAGGTTTTTGAAGAAAAAAAATCTATCTTTAAATAGCCTATGAAGGCTAAAGGGTTTATAAGATACAATCAAGTATAGTGTTAAATAAAATCTTCACTACACCAAATCAGTGATTTTGCAACATTTTTGTAGTTTTACATTGCTAACACTTTTAAATATTATAAGCTAACCAACACTAAAAAAGTGTGAGCATGCTTGAAAAGTGTTAGTAAAAATGATTTGTTTTTAATATAAACTCGGCCAACATAAAAGAGTGTTCCAACTAAAAAGTAAAATAGATAAATATATTATAATTATTTGGAATCCTTCGTAACACTCACTCTTCCCCATTCACAATTAAGGTCGTTGTTTTTTCAATTTCAACCCTAGACATCGTCCATCTGATTTTGCTTCTCCGGCGCGGTTGCTTCTCATCCCTGACATTCTTCTCCTAGCACAACCACCTACATCGGCAACAACGCCATCTATATAAATTAGGTACGATATTTGCAAGAATTTAGGGATTTCGAAATCTAATTAACCTAAATCGAAACTTTAAAATTATTTAACCGCTTTGCATCGATCTTCGCTTTTGTCTTCTCTTTTGTAGCTCAAATCAAAACAGTAAATGTTCATTCTCGTAAATTTATTCGAGATCATTGCCGGTGCTTAATCAATTAACGGTTCATGCTAATATTGAACATTGCTTTTGATATCTTATGTTTCAGCAGATATAGCGAATTTTAATAATTTACCCTCTTTTTGGATCAATAAATATGGTTATGTTGTGTTGTAATTAGTTATTTTTCGATGATTTATATTTTTCAAATGTCTTAGTGAATGTTTTCATTTTAATTTTAATGTCCGCAGTATATTGCATTAGAAACTACTATAGTATGGTCATTTCTTTTGTGATGCAACTTAATTTACCGTGCCCAAAATATCGAATATATAGGGAAAGTTGGTTTATGCTCCTTTTTCCTTGTTAACCATAGCAATTCTTTTATATCATATCACATTTTTTTTCAAAAAAAGTTTGTTCTTTCATTGTTTTTCTGACTCTATTATTTCTCTTAATTCTTTTCATTGTTGGATTTTACTGTTAGAAAACCCTGAATTATCACAAAACCAATTGGAAATGTAAAGGGTGGACTCTTAAAGTTTATACAGGATTTATTTTATAAATTACCCGATGCGGGACTTGTCCCAACACTAGAAATATTAGAGAACCAAACAAGTGTTCCTAAAACCAATTGGTAATAGGAGACATGGTCTCATAGTATATATGCAGGAAACATGACACAAATAACCACCCCTGCAGGTGGAGCACCACTGGAAATCACGGGCCCAAGCCATACGAGCCTAAACCAAGCTCTGATGCCATGTAGAAATACTAAAAGAACCAAATAAGTGTTCCTAAAACCAATTGGTAATAGGAAACATGGTTTCATAGTATATATACAGGAAACAAGACATAAATTGCTCGATGTGGGACAATTTTAACACATGTGTTGTATGAAGTTATATCGGAATTAAAGAAAGAAAATAGTTTTCTATAAATATTTCAAACAACTTGTTCAAATTTAGTGTAGATTCTGTTCGTTTAATTATAAATGATGTAGGCTTTAATTAAAACTATATATGATTTTAATAATGAATATACGTTCGCACAGTTGAAAATCATCCTTCTTTGCACTGTGTTGAGTTAACAAATGCGACATATCCTCTAATAATATTTGTATAAACAACAGTTTGGTATATTTATTTCAAAGTATAATTTTTTGAAAATGATATAGGACATAAGTTCTAATGTTTGTTTAATCTTGATCGGCTGTTGCGGAAATTGTACATGTTCACCAACCTTATGACGTGTTTAAGTTGTATGAATTTCATATAGATACCCGCAAACGTGGTATTCTGTTATGGTGTTTTTAGGCATGAGAACAAAATTAGAGAAAAATTTGGGCATAAGTACAAGAATCACAAGATGCCAAAAATTTAGCCACAAAAATCAAGGAATTCAGGTGTCAACCATCATTTTCTAATTTTGTAATGTCCCATATTTTTGGTAGTCGAATATGTAAATTATTTTAAATATAATATTTAGAATATTAATGGATTTTTTATATTTGATTCGTTTATTAAAACGAAGTTATAACGTTAATTTATATATAATTTAAAATGAGCTCCAAATGGCGCGGCAGTTCGTAATATTTAGTTTCGAACTTCAATTGAGTATACAGGATCCGATATAAGTCGGAATTCTATGATACAAGAAACGATTGAATCTGGTTGGTTATAATTTTAAAATAAAAGAGAGAAAACTTAATTTCAGTTTATAGATTGTTAGTTATGTGGATCCCACTTTTTACGTCCCTATGTCGCCACGCGAGAGGGGCATGGGGCGCAAAAGGGAAAGAGAGGGATGGGGTTTCTCTCACTTTTAGAATAACATGCCTCCCACCGGGAGGCCCACACAAAGGGCTATTAGCTCAGTGCTAGAGCGCGCCCCTGATAATTGTGTCGTTGTTCCTGGGCTATAAGGGCTCTCAACCACTTGGATAGTTCAATGTGCTCATTAGCGCCTGACCCGGAGATGTGGATCATCCAAGGCACATTAGCATGGCGTACTACTCCTGCTCGAATCAGAGTTTGAAACCACGGGGCGGACGATTTCCAGATGAACTCCTCATTCATTAGATAGAGACGATCACTAAGATTTCTTGATCTACTACCGAACCTATTCCAATCCCATCAACTCGGACTCAGATCGTGGGGTTCGCCAGAATACTTCGTATCAGCGGATAATATACTCGTTATATCAATATCGATTAGATCCAAAATTTGTTATTGAATTGCTCATTCAATGAGCATTCTCAATATTATGCCTTGAAGAGGACTCGAACCTCCAAGAAGTAGAACTAGGAAAAGATACCTTCGATGTATCTTATTAATTTTAATGAACGAGATCTTGTAATTTGTAATAAAGTAAAGTAAGTAATAGGGTATTATGCTCTATCAATTTTGATTTCTATGGGCACTTCTATAGTTTGAAAGAAATAAATTAGACTAGGTTGCAAAAAAAATAGTTTTTTCATTACGCCGAGAAAAGATTTTCCGCCAAAAGAGCCTGTTAGGCACCAAATAGCTTCCTTAGAAATGTTGTGGATAAATAAAATTTATGGTCTATTTCTTAAAAATTCTCAAACATTTGAACATAATGGATTTTATTCTGATGAGAAATTTTTATTGAATTCTATTCAGAATTCCTTAACCACAATTGAAAATTTTGATTTCGAACGTGTGCAAGGAATAGATTCAGAAAGTAAAATAAAATCTTTGGCTATCAGGGGACTTATAATTTATAGACTTTGGAACAAAGATTCAAACGATTAGATAAATTCTTTTTGAAAAAAATCCCTTTCATCAACGATACAACTTAAAGAAAAAAATACAAGAAACTTATTTTCTTCGAAGGAATAGTTTCAAAATTAAAGTAAGGAGTAAGTAATATGACAATAAGGGCTTCTGTTAGTAAAATTTGCGAAAAATGTTGACTGATCCGTAGGCATGGACGAATCATAGTGATTTGTTGACCTTGTTTCCCAAGAAATTCGAGCAGCGGAGGTTCCTAGTGTAATGTTTACCAAAGTTTTTGTGTTGTTGATTCCTAGTGTAGTGCTTTTTCCTCCATACTGCTTATTGGTACTAGTGAAATAAGACTGACCTGCAATATAAAACCAATAGGTATAACCTTTCGTTTAAAACTAAAATCGACAATAAAGGTATCTGAGGCAGGATCAATCGAGGATACACGATAAAAGAAATTGTTCTATCTCTAAAAAATGAGAACTTAGTGAGGTCGATTGAGAAGAGAGGACTCTCCAGCTTCCCCTGTCTATTGATTCAAAGCATGGTCGAATTGGAACAGAGAAGGGTTGACTTTCACCCGCTACTCACCTAAAGTCCCCTAGGTGAAACCGGGCATCCATCCAAGATGTTTT
The DNA here is from genome assembly GCA_030737875.1 of Allium sativum. NCBI lineage: Eukaryota > Viridiplantae > Streptophyta > Magnoliopsida > Asparagales > Amaryllidaceae > Allium > Allium sativum. The sequence continues at coordinate 841,684,581 of CM060919.1, read as the reverse complement.
TTTGGTAACAAATGTCAAACTTCTCACCATTTAACCAATCTTTCTAACTATTAGAAAAATTCTCCCTGCCTTCAGATCTCTTGTTCTATCCCTCATGTCATCCATAATATCAAATAAATCATTTTCTTCTTTGGTAATTTTACCAAGAGATATAGTTATAGTGATCCTCCTATTTAACTACTTCAACCATTTCCGAACACGTCATTTTATTTTCAGGGCATGTGATAGTTCAACTACCCAGATGAGAGGAAACCAAAGCTCTCATTTTCTATTGAGTAGCAGTTCGGGTAAGTCTTGAATGCGCCCAAATAATGGTGGATGCAAATAATTGAATTTGTATTCGACGTCTCCAAGCTATATATCCTCGTCTAACTCTGGTCATTGAATCAAATTAAACTTTAATGAATAACTAATTGATTTCTTTTCTTTCAGTCATTCTCTTATCCCCTTAGTGATTGCCCCCCGGTATCTGGTAAGTCTGGTAAGCAAGATTCTGTTGCAGTAATTGGAACTTGTTCACTTACGCACCTTAGTGAGCTTAAGAGAACTAGATGCTCACCCAAAGTTCTCATAAATAAAATTAAGCAGAGCTTCCCTTGTTACTCTTTTTGAAGTTTGCTTTTGCTCCCTCACTTCCTTGGCTGCCTTACCCCAACCTGAGGTGAGATCTTCTTTGGTTAAGCTATCATATTCACTTATGACTCTTCTTTCGTTCGGTGGTAAGTTGACTACCGCACGCGCCCATACTAATTATTTATTTTATTCAATCCCCTGGTAAATAATTCTGTGAGATCGATGCATTAAGCATAGTGCCTCTGTCTCCAAATCTGTATCAACCACTGCGACTCTCGCTAGGATTTCTATTCTGAACTAATATACTGGGAGTTGCGATATTGAGAATGTGAGTCTTGCGGCAAAGCAGATGAACTACGATTCGCCCTTCGAATACTTGACAAGAGTCATTAAAGAGATGAAGTCGAGAAAGCGACGAAGTCAAGAAGTATACGGGGTCGAGAAAAAGACGGAGTCGGGCTTTTGAAACGAGTCAAGGGAGATGCAGTTGAGTGAGATGAAGTAAAGTTGTAAATGCTCATTTTGTGGAAGCAGTGGGAATCGAAGTCATTAGCCTAGCCTGAGTGAATAATGACTTCCATCCGTATCCCCAACAGCTGCCATTGGTTCCAACTATTCATTGGGCAAAACGAAAAATCATAGGCTAGGCGACCTCTTCTAGAGGTCCACTTTCGTCCGACCGAAGGGAGATACGTGATTTTCATGTCAAATACTAGGTTGAATCTATCTCCTAGTTAGGTTGGTTTTTCGTGAAATCCCGTAGAAGCAAAAAACACGGAGTTATTGAAGACTCTAGTTCCTCGAGCAAACCAATGGGTTAATTGACATAAGCTATGATCTCTTCTTTCATTGTCTGGCCCAATTAATATACTAGGCCGTTTAAGTGAAGAATAATGGATTCTGGGCCTACCCTCCGATTCATTAGGCTTTTTGACTGAAAGTCCATGGATTTACTAAGGGCTTTTTTATCTAACCTTGACCCTTATATTACCTAAATGTTGATGGAACCCCCATCCAATTGGGATTTGACTCTTACTATGACACCAAATCAAATTTTAAACTAGTCGTTATAGAAATCGTTATTAAAATATAATGTTTATTAATTAATATAATAGGGGTTTAATATAATTTGGATACCGTCTTGACTCGAAATTGATGATTTTGCGTTGTAAAATCCATATTATTTATATTTGAAGCTATATGATAATTTTATTTGGATATTTACAATAATAATAATTTTTTATTATTTTATTTGATTATTCTGGAATTCAATTAATAATTTATTTATATTTTATAAGCATCAACCGTTTTTGATGAAATTGGTTTCAATGAAATCGTAACGTTAAATTATTGTATGGCATTAAATTTCATGGCAAACCAATATCGTATGTGACAACGGCATCCGTAAATGCACTTTCATTTTATATAGCGCGTAATTAAATTAATTTAATAGAGGAGGATTTGTGTATAACTTGAGCAGACGATCGAATTAAGCCATGAAACTAATTCCATTGAGTTCGTATTGAGTTTTAGAGTTAGAACAGGCATGCTGTTTGTTATTTTTGGACATCGAGTATTTTGGTGTCCAAAATAACGTTGTTTGGCTTATAAAAAAACAGCGTACCGGGAAACAATCTCGGAATGCGACGAAACTTGTGCCATTGAATTCGTATTAATTAATTATTATAAGATTTCAATTTTTGTGTCAATCATACTTAACATTTGATCATGGCAACGATAAACGCCTTAATAATTTATATTATTTTGGCCAATATAGACAGGTTTAACTTTAAAGGAATAAACGACTGACCAAATGAACTCCAATTTTAACGAAACAAATTTCATTAGATTCATAAGGAAAAATATAGTAGAATTTCAAAGTTTCAAGTTGATTGATTTATTTTGTGATTGTGGGAAATTTTAACGAGTGATTTTTAGCCTATGATTTATAAATGACTTTTTACAAACGACTTCGGAATTTGACGAAACCCAGCCCATCGTGTCCGGAATATTTTTATTTGCTAAGATTAGGAGTCTCATCTCAATAGGAGATCGCTTGTGAGGGATTTTAGACAATACTTTATGCTTAAGTTTACTATAATATTATTTTATATAATAATTTGCCTATATATACCCATATTCACGTAAAAGCCCTACCCTTTAGTCAACCATATTCTTAGCCGCCATATACCTAAAATCAACAAACAATGTTTTCCAGACTTCCCCTTCAAATTTCCTCTGATCCATTCACTTACACACTAAACTCATAACTACGAAAATGTCAGGCTATGCGAGATGGCTCGATTGAACAACGGTGATCATCTATCGTGATCCATGCTGATCGAAATTTGGTCTAAAACAGTGGCGGTTTTAAGTGCTTTTGAGGGTGGAGCAGGTATTCGAATGGCGTGATACGGGGCTCTTTGGTCGGCGACGGAAGGGAAAATACCCTGATGGTCTGGGATCGACGCCGGAGCAAGTGAAGGGGGTGCGAAAGATCGTGGTTCGAAGGCAGAAATGTGGGTTTTGAAATATGCGTAAAAAGAAGAAGTAACGGGGAAGAAGGCAAAGCAATCAGGTTCATATGTTGAGGCAGAAGTTAAGGCAACTATTGGTTTTAGCATGAACAAACAAATGTGGCGCAACTTAGGCACGATTCAACGAAGCACGGTAATAAAAAAAGGGAACCGACCTAGTTTCTTAAAAACGTATAGTGATTAAAGCTTCTGAATATTTAATTAAGGTGATAGTTTTATTTAATTTAAAAATTATGTAAGTTAATACGTGTAATAAATTTTACTATGTTAACCAAATTGAATAAGCAAGTTAGGCTAGTCTTTGAATTCAAAAGGGATCAACCTAATAATTCGCGAACAAATTTTATGGTTCGATCCCATTTTATTTTAAATCAAAATATATTTATTCAAACTGTAATTAGTTTGTTAAAAATATAATTAGTTTAGTTTAAAACTTAATTAAGAGTTTAATAGTATATTCAATTTATATTAACTTATAATATTAATAACTAATCCATATGTGATCAGAATTGTATAATTCAAGACACGCTAGAACCACATTGACGAGCACTACAAAAAGGAAAAGAAATGGACGTAATCAGAATCAACAAGATTTTTCAGTTAAATTAAACGCTTGTTTAATTTAATTGAAACGAACGATTTAAACAGCGAATCAACTCAAGGTGAGTTAAACTCACTCAGTTCATCCAACTTATATTTTATATAAGTTGGGTTTTTATTTGTGTGCTATGGTTGCTAATGATTGACTGTTTGTTTTTTTTTTGTTAAATATATGTATTTATAAATTGCTTAAACCGATGAAATTAAACATTGTTTAATTTTAGTGAAGTGATTGTTATTTGTTATTTTAACAGTTACAACCAATGAAGGTAACTTACTTATTGGTAATGTTTGTAAAATAAATGTGTTTAATTGTTTGAATTGTTTTGTTAATTGGTTGATGTTAAATAGTCATTATTTACGGTTATAGAAATTATCAGTTGAATGGAATTGAATGATCTGATTTGAGATAACCTATTTGAATACAGGGAAGGACAGGTTGGAGGAATCCAACTTGATTCCTCAAATATATTAAATATTATTTATTTCCATATTATCATTTTTTGAACTGGTCTTATTGGGTGATTGATTTGATTTTTGATCACTGAAATGACATTCAACGTTTGTTTTGTTTTAACCAATGGTAGCATTGGTTGAGTATTTTGCAGCATGTGGCCTATAAATCAATTGTTTTATAAAATGTGATTTACAGTCAAGTGAATCAACTGAACGAAACTATTAAAATTATTTTATAACCGGAGATAGATTTTGAAATATATTATTTTGAATAAAATTTTGTTAAAAGGAAATAAATAATTATTATTTATTATTTAAGTTATAATTAATTACTAATTGATTTTATAAAGTAAATTCTGATGTTAATCAGATTTATAAACAAGAAAATAGAAATAAACCTAACGTTTAAAAGATGGATGATTATCTTAAGAAATAATTAAATGGAATTATTAAATTAATTATGTTATTAATTAATTTAAAGTGAGTACTAATTGGAATCGGTTAACGAGATAACCGTGTTTTGAGTTCACTAAGTCGACTGTTTTAACTGAGACTGGTTTTTAAATTAGCTTGTTTTGAATTAATTTAACGAATTAGTTTAACGAATATTTGTTTTAATTTTAATAAGATTTAAAAAAGGAATTTACTATTTATTTTAGTTAATAAACAGATTACTTCTACAGTAGTTAATGATTGAAGTAAACAATTACTTTTAATAATAATTTAGGAAATTACTTTTAATTGGAATTCATTTAAAAAGTAATCGAAGTTGAAACGAAATCTAATTGAATGGTGAAAGAAGTTTGTGGACAGGTTTTATTTTAAACTTGAGCTTTTATAACAAAGTTATAAAAGAAATTTTAAGCGAATATGTTAGCTTAAAATAAGTGTGACTTAAATATTTGAATTAAGTAAAAGGAAATTGAGAACAGAATGGTTTACATTAAACCAGAGTTATATAAATGAAGTTTATAAAAAGTGGTGAGGTGGGAAAGCGTTAATTTAAATTAACGTTACTTAATTATGGAATAAAGTAAAAAGGGGAAATTTGAAATATGATTTTCAAAACGGTAAATGGTTGAATGGATTAGAAAAAGAACCGGTGAAAGTGAATTTGGTAAAAGAAGTGAGTCATAAAATTTTATAACCAAATCTGAATTATAAAAATGAATTTGTTTTTAAAAAGAGGTAAAGGTTAAAAGGTGGTGTTTTATAAGAAATTACTTAATTATTGAATTAACAAATAATGAGAAAGATATTTTCAAAAGGTAAAAAGGTTTTATGAAATCGTAATTTGAATAAAATATTTAAATGGAATTTGTATTAATATTAGAATGAAATATCGGTTTTTGGATTACAACCTGTATCTATCTTAAGATGAGAATGATGTTGATAAAGGTCAATTAAAATACCCCAACTTGAATGGCTTCAAGATTATCTCAGGATGATATTAGTTGGTAATGGTAAAAGTGGTTAGTAAGAATTTATTATTTCCATTAGGGAAATAATAATGCAACATTTAGTGAAAATTTGGAGAATATATAACGAGAGATCTGAAGTGAAGGAAACTAGAAAGATGTGAGAATATATATATATATATATATATATATAATGATTCCAAAGAAAAAGGAAAATAAAAAGGGATTGCGTGAAAATATAATGATATTTTCGAGTTAGAAAGGAAATGTAGAGTTAAGTTTATTCTACAAGAGTAAGCATTAGTTATTGTTTTCAATAATGAAACAAAAGGTATTTCATAACGTTATTTTACTAATAATAAGTTGAACTGATTTCCCAATTTTAGATAATGAAGAATGAAGTAGCAAATGTATTGAAAGGAGAATCAAGTGAAAACTGAATTTGGTTATAAGTTATTTTTCTAAGTATTATAATGAAATGGTTTAGTGGGCATCAATATATTTAATAAGAAGCAAATATCATATTTTTAAAATATTGGAAGATTTAGAAGTTTTAATTATGCAGAAGTAAATTAGTTTTTAATTAAAAAGTGCCAAGTGACGCCGAGTACTGAATCATTAAGCTTATCTTATTCTCATGATTATTTATTTGATAGTTAAATAACCAACTATCAAATCTGGCCCATACGATTGTTGGTACGGAAAGATCGAGATCGAATTTATATACGAAAACCATTCCGACCAACAAATACATGTAGATATCAGAAGATGATCGAGATGGAGCATTAAAGATCGTAGATTTTCACAAACGGAAGAACTGCTAATAATCTCCGGTTTGCAGCCAAAGATATACTGATTTTCTTTCCTACTTGGAATCTACGGATTGCAATGACTACTCGCTACTGATCTATAGGGTGATACTTAAGATGTTGTATGAGGGTTCCTTTGGTTCATCTTGTTCCTAGATGACTTGTATGGACGAGTGTCTGACAAAGTATTTCTAAAGGATCATGTGCACTTATTTCTACAAACGTATTTCTATTGGTGGCGGAGGAATTCGTTCTTTTTTGCTTAAACACCGAGAGTATTTTTGTGGACGTCAATTAGTGATATATGACGGATCTGATGATGTGGCATTCAAAGTGAACGTTGACCAGATGTTCACAAAGAGTAAGTATGACCTCAAGCCTCATCAACCGGGAAATGGCACAAAATCGGGTAGGTCGCATGGCACAAATCAAATGCCTTCGGTTGTCCCTTTTATTTTTGTATGTATGTTATCGGTTCGGTTGGCTGGCCCCCAATCGTGGTAATGATATATTCGGTACTCTCAAGAGAAGTGAGGGGCCGGTTATGTATAGCCTGGGTTGCAAGATGTTCTTGTTGAACCCCAATGTATTCATCTCCGGAGGTACATTGTCGGAAAGGTGGTCCCATATCTTGTCAGGAAATTCATTCTCCAATAAGAGCCTGTGGTTTTGATTGTATACTATGTATGCAGAGCGTGAGATGCAAGCGTTCTGCTTAATTGATAATTATTTACATTTAGGCACTATTATAATATCAGAAAAGATATTGGTTTTAAAAATGTTTTGGGTTATCATAAGGTAAAAACCCTATGTATTTATGTGTGGATTTAGTCTTACGATTATACTTTTCTTTCGAAAGGATTTTGACGTTAAAATCAAGTTGTGTAATGCCTTTAAACTTATTGTGTTTTACTCACTCTAGTTCACCAGACTGATCCGATGTTTGTAATGCTCGGGTCAGATGGGGCTTTTTGGTCCGCAGCGAAAGGGAAAATACCCTAGTGGTCTGGGATCGACGTCGGAGAAAGCGATGGGGGGTGCGAAAGATCGTGGTTTGAGGGCAGAAACGTGGGTTCTGAAATATGCGTGAAAAGCAGAAGTAATGGGGAGGAAGGCAAAACAATCAGGTTCGTAGGTTGAGGCAGAAGTTAATGAAATTATTGATTTTAGCGAGAACAAAGGAATGGGGCACAATTTAGGCAAGATTCAATGAAGCACAGTAATAAGAAAATGGAACCGGCTCAGTTTTTAAAAATCTATAGTGATTAAAGCTTCTAAATATTTAATTAAGGTGAGTGTTTTATTTAATTTAAAAATTATGTAAGTTAATAAATGTAATAACTTTTATTAGGTTAACCAAATTGAATAAGCAAATTAGGCTAGTCTTTAAATTCAAAAGGTATCATCTAGGGGTGGGCATAAACCGCACCGCAATGCAGAAACCGCCCAGACCGAACCGCAAAATTGGTGCGGAAAACCGCACCGTATTATTTCTCTAAAGCAAACAACCCAATCCAAACCAACTCGCAATGATACGGTTCGGTTGTGGTTTGAACTTTTACCAAACCATATTAAACTGAACCGAACCGCATAGCTACACCAACAATGTTATGATAAAAAAATTAACAAATTCCTATCTAACTTTTAATTTAACGATATATATTCTATTTTCAACGTATTTGTAGTTATATTAATTAAAGACAACACTATATGTTTTGACCTTCAGGTGGCACAACGTCATACAATCGTAAATTGATTGTTAATGGAAGTAATTTTCTTGTTTCATATTTAATACGGCTTCAAACCGGACCGAACCAAAACCAGACCGTATTACATCGAAACCGAACCGAAACTAAACCCTTTGAATAGTTAGTACAATCGTTTGTATTTTGATCAACTGTTTGATGCAGTGCGGAAGCGGATTGAGCTTCAAATCACACCAAACCGAAACGCGCTCACCCCTAGTATCATCCTAATAATTTGAGAATAAATTTTAAGGTTCAAGCTGGTTTTATTTTAAACCAAAATTTACTTATTTAAACTATAATTAGCTGTATAAAATTTAATTTGTTTAGTTTAAAACTTAATTAACGGTTTAATAGTATATTTAATTTATATTAACTTATAATATTAATAACTAATCCATATGTGATCAGAATTGGACAATTCAAGATACGTTGGAACCGCATTGACGAACACTACATTATGGAATAGAAATGGATGGGACCGGAATCAACTAAAATTTTCAGTTAAATTAAATGCTTGTTTAATTTAATTGAAACGAACGATTTAAACATCGAATCAACTCAAGGTGAGTTAAACTCACTTAGTTCATCCCACTTATATTTCATACAAGTTGGGTTTTTATTTGTGTGCTATGGTTGCTAATGATTAACTATTTGTTTGTTTGTTGAATATATATATTTATATATTGCTTGAACCAATGAAATTAAAAGTTGTTTAATTTCAACAGAATACCAAATTGTTACTTTAACGATTGGAACCAATAAAGGTAGCTTCTTATTGGTCACATTTAAAAATAAACGTGTTTAATTGTTTGAATTGTTTTGTTAATTGGTTGATGTTAAATAGTCGTTATTTATGGTAATAGAAATTATCAGTTAAATGGAATTGAATGATCTGATTCTAGACAACCTATTTGAATACAGGGAAGAACAGGTTGGAGGAATCCAATTGGATTCCCTATAAATATAAAATATTATTTATTTTCATATTATCATTATATGAACTGATCTGATTGGGTGATTGATTTTATTGTTGACCATTGAACTAAAATTCAATGTTTGTTTTGTTTTAACAAATGGGCAGTATTGGTTGAGTATTGGGCAGCATGTGGCCTATAAGTCAATCATTTTATAAATGGTGATTTGTAGTCAAGTGAATTAACCGAACGAAGTTATAAAATTTATTTTTTAACTAGAGTTAGATTTTGAAATATATTATTTTGAATTAAAGTTTGTTAAAAGGAAATAAATAATAATTATTTATTATTTAAGTTCTAATTAATTATTAATTTATTTTATAAAGTAAATTTGATGTTAATTGGATTTATAAACAAGTGAATAGAAATTGACCTAACGGTTAAAAGTTGGATATTGTTTTAAGAAACAATTAAATGGAATTATTAAATTAATTACATAATAATTAATTTAAAGTGAGAAAAATTGGAAGCGGTTAACGAGATAACCGTGTTTTGTGTTGACTAAGTCGACTATTTTAACTGAGATTGATTATTAAATTGGTTTGTTCTGAATTAATCTAACGAATTAGTTTAACGAATATTTGTTTTAATTTTAATAGGATTTTAAAAAGGAATTTACTATTTAATTTAGTTAATAAAAAGATTAGCTACTTCTACAGTAGTTAATGACCGAAGTAAATTATAATTTAGGAAATTACATTTTAATTGGAATTCATTTAAAAAGTAATCGATGTTGAAACGAAATCTAGTTGAACAGCGAAAGGAGTTTATGAACGGGTTTTATTTTAAACATGAGTTTTTATAACAAAGTTATAAAAGAAATTTTAAGCGAATACGAAAGCTTAAAATAAGTGTGACTTAAATATTTTAATTAAGTAAAAGGAAATTGAGAACAGAAGGCTTTACACAAAACTAGTGGTGGGCGCGGTTCGGTTCGGTGCGGTTTGAAGCTCAAACCGCTTCCGCACCGCATCAAACGGTTGATCAAAAATACTAACCATTATACTAACTGTTCAAATGGTTCGGTTTCAGTTCAGTTTCGATGTAATACGGTCCGGTTTTGGTTCAGTCCGGTTTGAACCCATATTAAATATGAAATAAGAAAATTACTTCCATCAACAATCAATTTACGATTGTATGACGTTGTGCCACCTGAAGGTGAAAACACATAGTGTTATCTTTAATTAATATAAATACAACATACGTTGAAAATAGAATATATATCGTTAAATTAAATGTTAGATTGGAATTTGTTAATTTTTTTATCATAATATTGTCGGTGTAGCTATACGGTTCGGTTTAATATGGTTTTGGTAAAAGTTCAAACCACAACCGAACCGTATCATTGCGAGTTGGTTTGGTTTGGGCTGTTTGCTTTAGAGAGATAATACGGTGAGGTTTTCCGCACCATTTTTTGCGGTTCGGTCTGGGCGGTTTCCGCATTGCGGAGCGGTGTATGCCCACTCCTACATTAAACTGGAGTTATATAAACGAAGTTAATAAAAAGAGGTAAGGTGGCAAAGCGTTAATTTTAAATTAATGTTACTTAATAATGGAATTAAGTAAAAGGGGGGAAACTGAATTAAGATTTTCAAAACGGGAAATGGTTGAATGGATCAGAAAAAGAATAGGTAAAAGTGGATTTGGTAAAAGAAATGAGTCTTAAATATTTGTAACCAAATCCGAATTATAAAAATGAATTTTTTTAAAAGCGGTATAGGCTAAAAGGTGGTGTTTTATAAGAAATTAGTTAATTATTGAATTAAGAAATAATGAGAAAGAGATTTTCTAAAGGTAAGAAGGTTTTATGAAACCGTAATTTGAATAAAATAATTAAATGGAATTTGTATTGATATTAGAATGAAATATTGGTTTTCGGATTACAACTTGTATCTATCTTAAGATAAGAATGTTGTTGATCAAGGTCTGAGAGGTAATTAAAATACCACAAATTTAACGACTTCAGGATTATCTGAGGATGATATTAGTTGGTAATGGTAAAAGAGGTTAGTAATAATTTATTATTTCCATTAGGGAAATAATAATACAACATTTAGTGAAAATTTGGAGAATATATAACGATAGATCCGAAGTAAAGGAAATTAGGAAGATGTGAGAATATATATATATATATGTTTGTATGTATGTATAATGATGATGATTCCAAAGTAAAAGGAAAATAAAAAGGGATTGCGTAAAAATACAACAATATTTTCGAGTTAGAAAAGAAATGTAAAGTTGAGCTTTATTCTATAAGAATAAGCATTGGTTATTGTTTTCAAGTAATGAAACAAAAGATATTTCGTAAATGTGTTTTAAGTTGAACTGATTTCCCAATTTTAGATAATGAAGAATGATGTAGCAAATGTCTTAAAAGGAGAATTAAGTGAAAACTGAATATGGTTATAGGTTATTTTTCTAAGTTTTATAATGAAATGGTTTGGAAAGTATTATAATGAAATGGTTTGGAGGGAATCAGTATATTAAATAAGAAGCGAATATCGTATTTTTAAAATATTGAAAGATATAGAAGTTTTAATTATGCAGAAGTAAATTAGTTTTTAATTAAAAAAGGCCAAGTGATGCCGAGTAATGAATCAGTAAGTTCATCTTATTCTCATGATTATTTATATGATAGTTAAATAACCGACTATCAAATATGGCCTATACGATTGTTGGCACGGAAAGAGCCAAATCGAATTTATATTCGAAAACCATGCCGACCAATAAATACGTGAAGATATCAGAAGATGATCGAGATGGAGCATTTAAGACCATAGATTTTCATAAACGGAAGAATCACTTATAATCTTCGCTCTACAGCTAAAGATATACAATGTATTGTGTCGATTTACGAGTAATCCAGGTTTCGAACACTTGAAAGCCATTTCCAGAGTCTTAGCTTATTTGAAGGGAACCATAAACTATGGTTTATCTTATAAAGGATATCCTGCTATAATAGAAGGATATAATGATGCAACCAGGAACAATGTAGAATCGAAATCCAAGTTTATGACTGGATGGATATTTACATTAGGAGGCACTGCTGTGTCTTGGGCTTCCAAGAAACAATATTGTATATCTGACTCAACTATGTTATCAGAATTAATTGCATTAGCAGACGCACGTAAAGAAGCAGAATGGCTTAGAATTTTGTTAGTGGAAATCCCATTATGGAAGAAGCCATCTCCAGCAATCTTGATTAACTATGATAATCAAGCAACGATATATAATGCTTCTAATAAAACATAAAGTGGAAAGTCTAGACATGTGAGTCTAAGACATCACATGGTGAGACAGTTACTCAAAACTGGAGTTATGACTGTTGACTACATAGAAACGAAGAAAAACTTGGCTGACCCACTTACGAAGAGTCTTCCAAAGGCTATGGTTTCTATAAGGTCAAAAGAAATGGGACTAAGGTCTGTGAATGAAGATTGATCAACCTTGACAGAAACCCAACTTGTGTCTTGAAAAGGATAGACAAAGTTCAATGGGTACCAACAAGTTAAGGAAATGATTATGGAACACTAAATCAATAATCCCATATTGTTTAGTGTTGGATTCTCCATGAACAAAGGATGGATAAAAATCCTTAATAAGTCTAGAAACCCTAAAAGGTGTCTCGCAGGAACACCTTAAGTGACTTACCTATATGAGTATGGAAATCAGGCCGTTTCCTAGGAAAGTAAGACCGCTTTCTAAGTAGACTCGTGAATCTAGATTTAAGCACATGGCCATTAACGTGCTGAGCAATACAGAACACTCTAACTAAGGAATACAACATGTGTGATTGTTCCGGTTTTATCATTAAGGGATACTTAGTTCAAGATTCGTTCACCATTGAATCTAGATAGAACTTTGAATGATTTACACTAAGTAAAAGTTCAAATCCAAAAGATACTTTTATTTATGTGTTGTTTCCACGATGATGCAAAACTTGATCATAGAACTACATAGGCTTGATCCCACTTGGGTATGTAGGAAGTCACACTAGTGACTCAGCCATCCTCTTTAATTTATTTTGAAAATTGGGGGAGATTGTTGTAAATTTTCAAAATTAGTTTTGGGATATGGGTTTGTTTTTGAAGAAGGAAGCAAGAATGGAAGAAGATAAGGTGTAAAGGGTTAGTCCCACATTGTAGAATATAAAGGAGTTTGTCTCTATATAGGTAAAAGCTTGACATGTGATATCAAAAGAAAGAAGAGAAGGAGCTATAAGGCAATGGGCCTTAAGCATGAGCTTGGCATAGATAATAATATTTAAAATGTCAAAAGATGGGCCTTGGGGCTCTTGGGGTCTCCTGATCCATTAGGCTGCGGAAACAAATCAGTCGACTGGCCAAAACTCAACCAGTTGACCGTTTTGTTCTCTGTTTGAAAACGGTCGACCGGTGACTTTTGAGCGGTCGACTGGTTTCAACGCAAAAGGGAAGCGACGCTTAAGAAGCGTTGCAAAACTGAAAGGGTGCATATGTTTCTGATTCGAACAGAAATAACTGCTGCAATTAATGGTTGCAACATTTGCCTAATAGATGACTCCTCTCGTAACCTATATATAGAACTGCGCAAATTCTTTTCAAATAATCTGATTTAAATCTTCTTCTTCCACTTGAATTCTGCAACGCCATCAAACTGTTGAAAAACAGTTCTGTCTGAAACACTTATATAATGTTTCGATTCTGAAACTGTTGCAGAATAGTCATCTTCTACTTCCTCTTCTTTTCTATATTCTACATTGCATCATCAGAGATCAAATATCAGAGTGTTCTTGGTCGGATCAAAATCGTACAAATTTTGAATCTGATTACGCTGTTTCAAGGCTTCATTGTATCCGAAGTCAATAGTTCGATAACTCTTTTGTACCTGGTGGGTTGAATTATTGTCTGAAAGAATTTGCTCCGCAATCCTTGAAGTCAGAACTACGACAAATACTACTCCTCCAAAAGCACCTCAAACCACAAAATCCCCAACAAAATTTTTAGACAGTATCTTCAACCATGGAAGGTTTGAGCGCGTTGCAAGTGATGAATCAGCATTTGACGAAGTTAGAGCGATTTGATGGAGAGAATTCCACTCGTTGGCAAGAGACTATGAAATACTTTCTGATCACGGTCAAATTATTTCATATTCTCGAAGATGGATTAGAGAAAATACCGGAGGAAATCGATAAGGATAGTGCGGAACTAAAAGCTAAAAGGGTAAAGCGTAAAGAGGAAGATTTTCTATGCAGAGGCCACATTCTGAAAGCACTTTCTACTCCAATATACAATGCTCACAGGACCTTGGACACCGCGAAAGCACTTTGGACTGCGTTAGAAAGCAAATATCGCATTCCTAAGGCAAGTAATAAAATTTTTCTTATATGCACTTTTATGGATTTCAAAATGTTCACCAACAAGTCCATAATTGGACAAGTAAGTAAAACTACCGTTAGTAAATCAACTTAAGGATGCCGGTATTGATCTCCCTGAATCATTTGTTGTTGGAGTTATTACTTCGAGACTCCCGAATTTTTGGAATGATTATAAGAAAAAATTAAAGCATGCGGAAACAGATTATGATTTAGACGGCTTGCCGCATCATCTTTATATTGAAGAGGATTCTCGTAAACGCGAACTAGATGATAATCCGCAAACTGAGTCTCAATCTAAGGCCAATAATTTTGAAATTAACGATAAGTTGAAGCCTAAGAATGAGACACAGTTTAAAAAGAAAGGTAATAATTCCAAGAATAAGAAGAAGGGTGTCTGTTACTATTATCACAAACCCGACCACTGTGCCCGAGATTGTCGTCTTCGGAAGAAATAACAAAAAGAGAATATGGTCGAAGAAAAGCTTGTGGTTGTCGTACAAGAGGTGAACTACGTTAGTGGTATTGATAATGATTGGTGGCTCGATATTGGAGCAACTATTCATATTTGCAAAGACCGTAATCTGTTCAAGACTTACGATGAGAATAACGGAAAATCCAGCGAAGTAACTAGCCCAAACAAAGTTGCAAGCAAAGTTCTGGGAAAAGGCACTATTGAATTGACATTCACCTCTGGGAACATTCTTACTTTAGTCGATGTATTTTATGTACCTGATATGTGTAAGAATTTGATTTCTGGATAACTTCTTAACAAAGGAGGATTCAAGATGGTGTATGAGTCTGATAAGTTAGTGTTGTCCAAGAACAACAAATTTATTGGATAGGGATATTCTTATAACGGCATGATTAAGTTGAGTCTAATGAAGAAATCTTCCGCTTATATTGTTGAATCTGTTAATTTATGGCGTAGTAGATTAGGACATGTTAATTATAAGTCACTTAGAAATATGCATAAATTAGGATTAATTTCTGATTGTGATTTCGAATCTATTTCTAAATGCGAAATATGTGTTCATGCAAAAATACATCGAAAATCCTTTAAATCTATTGAAAGGAAAACTAGTTTGCTTGATTTAGTATATAGTGATGTGGGTGACTTAAAGAGTCATATCACCTATGGTGGTAACCAATACTATATAACATTTATTGATGATTATTCTTAATATGCTTATGTATATCTAATGAAATCTAAAATATGAAGCCTTTGATAAATTCAAAATTTACAAAGCATAAGTCGAAACACAATTAGGAATTAAAATTAAAGTGGTACATTCAGATCGTGGTGGTGAATATTTTTCAAATGAGTTTACTTTGTTTTGCAAACAAAATGGTATTATTCACCAATGTACCACCCCTTATATACCACAACAAAATGGTGTTGCTGAGAGGAAAAATAGAACTTTAGTAGAAATGGTTAATGCCATGCTCATAAATTCTAATTTACCTCATAACCTATGGGGTGATGCTATGTTATCTTCATGTTACATTTTAAATAGAGTACCACTTAAAAAGAATAATATTTCTCCTTATGAATTACGGTTTAATAGAAAACCTAATCTTACTAGACTTAGAGTTTGGGGTTGCTTAGCATATGTTAGAAAACCAGACCCTAAACGACCAAAGTTAGGTAATAGAGCTTTTAAGTATGTTTTCATAGGATATTCTCTTAATAGTATAACTTATAGGTTTATGATTCTTGATACCTTAGAAGTCATAGAATCTGTAGATGTTTTGAAAATCAGACTATTGAGAATCCATTAAGATCAACTAGTCCAGAACCAACTGAGACTAATGATACAAATAACGATGAATATACTCCTGCTCAAAACAGCAAGGAAGTGTCAGTACCAGATGATAGTACTGAACATAGGAGAAGTAAAAGAGCGATAATAGAGAAGGACTATAGTCCTGACTTCATAACGTATCTCGTAGAAGGCAATAAGGACGAAGTCCTTAATGTAACAAGATACGTAATGAACGTCGATGATGATTCCAAAACTTATTCTGATGCTATGAATTCTAGAGATTCTAATTTCTGGAAAGAGGCTATCAATGATGAGATGAATTCCATAATGTTAAACCATACTTGGGTATTAAGCGATTTACCTCCTGGTGCTAAACCTATAGGATGTAAATGGATATTCCAGAAAAAGTTGAATACAAATGGATCCATTGATAAATTTAAATCCAGATTAGTTGCTAAGGTATATAAACAAAGACAAGGAGTTGATTATTTTGATGCATATGCTCCAGTCGCTCGCATATCTTCGATACGCTGTTTAATAGCACTTGCATCAATTCATAACTTGGTCATACATCAAATGGATGTAAAGACAGCTTTTCTAAATGGAGATTTGTAACGACCCGGAAAATATGAACCAATTTAAAAAATTTAAATTGGCTATTTTGGTGGATTTTAAATATTTTAAATAATAACGACGAAAAGTAAGTTTGAATCGACGTTTGAAAATGAATATAATTGATTCTAATTATAAACAAGGCCCAAAATGGCGCGGTAGTTTCAAAATTTGAATTCAAACTTTGACTGACTTTACCGGGTGCAAAACAAAACGGATTTGAGTGAAACCAAAAATATTTAAATCTGTTAGTGAATACCTTTCTAACAAATCTGAAAAATCGAAGTTTCATAGCAGGAAGCAAAAGTTATGGCCAAACGAATTTTCAGAAAGGTCGCTATGAAGTTTATATAGCCCGTGAAAATGACCATTTTGCAAACGACCTTAGAATTCGACGAAACCACTTTTGATGGATCCGGGATGTCAAATTATTGCTAGGTTTCAAATTTCATAATTTTTGAAGCTAGTATGTGAGCGGGGCAAAGGAAAATGTGTTTGATCGATTTCTATTAAATTGGATCGACCAGAAAAGGCCAAAAAAGGGCCATTTTTCAAACGGTCTCAGAATTCGATGAAACTAGTTTTGTTGGGACCGTATCATCAAAACATAGCTAGATTTATTTTTCTGGAATTTTTCGAATCAGTATGTGGCCCCGGCAAATTGAAATGTACGTTCAAATTAAATATTGAATGTTTTATATTTTAATTTGAAGGAAAACTGACTGAAACAGTTGAATGGGCCTTCGAAACATATCCCATTGTGTTCGGAATGGTGGTATTTAGCTAGTGATGACAGTCGTTGGGTTTGAATTGGTGTTCGTGTGTGACAAGGGGTATTTTCGGATTTTTAAAATTTATAAATATAAAGAAAATATCTCATTTTTCCACATCAGCGTCTCTCTCTTCCCCCCTCCCCCGATCGACGACGAAAAAGCTTCAAAAGCTTTCTGTTCATTTTCTGATCAATCCACGAATCAAAATCAAATACTCCAGTTGAAGATTTTGAAGAGCTCGAGACGAGCTTCAAATCCATACCAGGATTGGATTTTTTCATGGAGTTTTCAAGGAGAATTCGAGCTTGAAAGTCGAGCCCTTCCAGCCGCCGCCGCGAACACCACAGGCGATCGAACGTCTCCCCCTCCAGGTGCAGGTGCGCCGCTCCTCCCCCTTCGACGCTGCAAAGGCCGATCGACGAATAGCTACACGGATTCGAAGAAAAATCCAAACCTAGTTTTGAACAAATCAACTGAGGTACGACTATTTTAAAATAAACTATTCTATAGCATTTTAAAGCACTACGGTTTTTGATTTCACTGTAAAAATCATATCTTTTTCGTTTCTTGACGAAATTCAGTGAAACAAGAGACAGTGGACGTGTGTGGACGTCTTCTACATTCTAGAAGAGACCGCATATTTTTCTGAGCCTTCTCCTATTTTTGGTGGAGTGGAACCCAATGTGAGATTCCCAAACTATAAACGATATGGAAAACGATGATGTATAAATTATATAGTCGATGTATGAGTTATATAGGCGTTGTACACCTCATATATAAGAGTTGTCTAAGTTGTACGTTCGATGTATAAGTTATATATGCATTGTAAAAATTATATATGTGTTGAAATAGAAGTGAAATGCTTATATATATATATATATATATATATATATATATATATATATATATATATATATATATACGCCCCTCATCCACAAACCATGGACGATATTTATTGGTTGTGATTGGTGTGAAAATTGATTGATAGCGAATGGTTGATTAGAATTTTTTGTGGTTGAAATTGATTGATTGTGGTTGAAAAATACCTGTTTGTGGTTGAGAATTATTTGGTTGAAACCACATAGGATTAGTTTGTGGAAAAAAAAAATATATACATGCCGCCTGCGTGCGAACTAGATACATGAAATCCCCATTGTCAAAAGCTGCGAGGCTTTAAGGTAGAGCGAGGAGCCGTACTAGGGACGGCCCCGGTTTTAACTAACCTATCGTTATGCTGCCGAAATTTTCTGAAATATTCATGTGTTAGAATATTTTCATTTGTTGAAATTATTTTCATATGTTGAAACCTTCATGTGTCGAATAGAAATTCATTCGTTGAATAGAAATTCATGTGTTGAATGATATTCGTGTTTTGAAATAAATTGTTTTGAAATAAATTGTTTTGCAATAAAAATCACATTTTTATTTTATCAATGAATTGTTAGAAATGGTGAAGTGTTGAAATAGAAGTCAGTTGGATAAAAATATCATTTTTATCGAAAGTATGAAAAGAATATGGTTTTGAAATCGAAGAATCGATTATATTTATATATGTATATATAAATATAATTAAAATAAATCGAATAACGAAGCTGCAGTTCGTATTTTGAAACCGTGATTTCAAACGATTAGTGTGAGAGATCCGACCATTGGATTTTCCCAAAACCAAAACCGTTGGGTTCGCTTTGGAAATATCTTTCCAACGGCACCAACTTTGTAAAGATCCAACGGTTGGATTGTCAGGAATGTTTAATTCAAATCTGAAGAAAAACAACGCCAGAATCGATTATATTTATATTTATATATATATATAATTATATTAAATCGAATAACGACGCTGCAGTTCGTATTTTGAAATCGAAACTTCAAATGAGTGTACCGGGAGATCCGACCGTCGGATTTTCCCAAAACTGGAACCGCTGGATTCGTTTTGGAAAGATCTTTCTAATGATATAAAATTTGTGAAGATCCAACGGTTAGATTTTCAGATATGTGTAAATCAAATCTGAAGAAAAACAGCGCCACGACCGCATTATGGCCCGAAGCGTCGTTTGAATAAATTGGCTATTTTAAAATAAATAAAAATAGCGATAAATCATTATAAAATATTATAAACGATATGGAATGTGAAATTTAGAAATTAACTGAAGGTTAGCTGAGTCGAATGGTTTCCTGGATTTTGATCTGATGTTGGTTTCGGCCTTCGAGGTCAGTATTTGGGAAATCGTTCTCTTACTAATTTACGGTTAGTGACTAATGAATTGAAATAAGGCGTATGTTGTTTTTGTTTAGCACTGGTTTATTATATACGCAAGTTGCTCAGAAAGACCGGGTTTATCCCATTCTGAATAACTGAATCGACGATAAGAAATCGAAGATGAAGACGGTGGTTGAAGGCCGAAGATTTTCATCTTGGTTGGATGGTAACTGATGTCCTGATTGGGAGGCATCCCGAAATATGGATAATGAGTGGTGATCGTGCAGACGAGATCGATGGGTATGCGAGGTATATAGTGCCTCCGGTTTCATTCAGACCCAGAATGGACTTGTAAATGGACTGTGTGTCTGACATTGGAATTCATTCCGTGTGATTGATAGCCATCAGTTGCATGGTGTGAATTGCCTGTGTGGCATGCTGAGATGCCATGATCAGGGCTTCTGTTGAAAAGCAAAGTCTTGTAGTTGATGATCAAAGCACCGCCTGTGTGGTGGAGCTTTGTGTATAATGTGAATTCGCGAGCCTCACACCCCAGTATGAACCAGAAACGGGAGAGGACAACAGGGAGGGCCTGCGTTTCTTTCTAGCTAGAGGTGGTGTCGGTGCTTAAACTGGCTGACATTTATATTATTTTCACCTGTGTGGTTGTTGCTGTTGCGAGGCGCCTCGGATATATCGGTGACTATGTGAAGCCGATGGAGCCATTCGCTGGCTCATTGACGCCCCACAGGGCAGGGAAACACAGTGTTCAGGTATAATAATCCACATCGGTGGACCGGCCCTAACGATCCAAGGGGCAGTTGCGGCTGTTCCTGAGACACGAGCTAGAGCATCTCGAAGTCGATAAGGACTATCTTTTGCCTTGGTTCATAACGGAAATCCAATTTCCAAATACGTGACTGTACGGTTTTGATTGTATACCTATGTATGGCGACATGATATATGGTACCCATGCCGTCTATGATTGATAGTTATGATTGAAATTGTTTTCGAACCTATAAACACTAGTAATAATATCAAATTCTTTTGTTTTATTCGTATCAAGCATATTTTGGCCATTATAAGGTAAAACTCTATCCTTCGGTTTGCGTTGCATTGTGTGATGGGAACTGAGTTTTATAATGGCTTCATTTTTATAAAAATCATTGCGATGTCTAAAAGATTTATTTGTTTTAAAGCACTAGCAATCCAATGGATTAAACCCGTTCCGCGAAAGTGGCGTAGTCCTGTGATTAGCTAATTATATAATGTGTTAAGTAGATTTCTCATACCAGTCCCATGACTGACTCGTAGTTTGCTTCACTTGCAAACTCGGGTGCCCCTATTTCTACACGGGCAGCCTTGTATTCAGGTTTTAGCAGGCTCTTTCTAGATAGCTGGAGCTGAAGATGGATTCTATCATTTATCTCTTTTTATGATGTTCAGCTCCTATTGTACATATTATGTTTGTTTTACACTGTAGACATTTATGTATAGCTGAACTGTATTTGTACTAAGTATGATCCCGTATACTGTGTAACTCTGATGATTATCGTTATCCAGTCGATTATTTGTACATTATCTGATGTATTTATTTAATTCTGTTCTGCTATTATATGTTTATGTGGTATATTCCAAAGATTGCCCTTGTCTTCTTCGTTACGGGATTCGGGGTCGTTTCATTTTGGTATCAGAACCTTGGTTAAGCTTAGCTCTGGTATATAACATATTAACGAACTCGTCAGAGATAGAACCAGTAGTGTTCTAGGACGAGTAACTCATTACAGATAGGATCAGCAATATCCTCGTATGAGTAAAGCAGAATGAAATACACCCCAATAGACACATTTACATTTCAAGTATATGTTTCTATGTTGTAAATATCTTTTCTGTGACCTGACAATTGATCTGCTATTTGCAGAAGTACTTGAAAATGAGTGTCAGAAACAAGAGGAATACAGAACCCGATCTAGAGGCGCTATTAAAGAGATATCGAAATTTGGGCGAAGCACAATTCTCGGGCAATGAATCTATAGTTCAAACTTAAGCTTGGATGAGTTCTATTGAAAGAATTTTTGAATGTATCCAGCTGTGGGATGATCAGAAAAGATTAGTAGCATCTTGGGCGCTCAAAGAAGAAGCTTTAATCTGGTGGGAAACAATCATCAAAGATTATCCAGAAGGTGGTATCACCTGGGATAGGTTCAAAGTGATTTTCCTAGAAAGATTTACTCCTCCAGAAGCAACTGAGCGATTATGTGATGAATTCTCTTATTTGATACAAGGAGATATGACCATCCCAGAATACCATAAGAAATTCAACGAACTTTCCCACTTTGCTTCTCATCTAATTCAAAATACGAAGAGAAAGAATCTGAGATTTATTAACGGGCTTCAAAGAAAATACCAGAATAAAGTTATGGGGCACGTGAAGCTTCCTTTTTCAGAAATGATTTATATGGCTTATCAGTATGAAGATCTCCATAAGAAAGGTATGTTGCGCGACGAAGAGGAAGTCAGTTCTAATAATAAAGGCAAGTCTGAAACTGATCGTCCTGAGACCAGTACGATGCCAGAGGTGAGTAAGAAGCCCAAAGTTAATCGTAAAAGGGCCAAATCCAAGAAAGAACCAGTAACGACCGCCATATGCAATAATTGCCATCAGAAAGGGCATTTGTCGATAAACTGCGGACCCTTAAAGAAGCGATTAAAAGGTGGACTTCAATCCAAGGAGGGATTTCAAGAAAATAGAAAGTGCAATCTCTGCCAACAGGCTGGTCATGTAAAGCAAGATTGCTGGCTGTTGAAAAAGACCAAAGAGGTTCAAGTAAATGAAGTGGCAGAAACTGCAACACCCTCAGCTAGTCAGGGATGGGCTGATGTTTTGGAAGGCACGCTTACTGTCAAAAACATTCCAGTTAAAGTATTGTTTGATACAGGCGCATCACGAAGCTTTATTGCAAAGAATGCAGTTATGAAGTTAGACTTGAAATTGAGAAAGCTCAAGGAACCTATCACTGTCCATAATCCGGTTGGGGGTTCTCTCGATCTTAGCTGGATTTGTGTCGTGCCTGTCTCTTTTTCTTGTTATAAGTTCCCTACCATCTTTATCATCATGAATTTTACTGAATTCGATCTTATTTTGGGATTGGATTGGTTAACCAAATATGAAGCAGAGGTTAAGTGCGCCGACAGAGTTGTTAGGGCTAAGATTAAATCAGGAGATTACATAACCATTCCCTGTGAAGGTCAGAATTCTGATAGAAAAGACTTCTGGGAAGCGTTGGATGTTTCTCCTACTCAAATAGAAAATATCCCTATAGTCACAGAGAATATTCCCGGCCACATCAAAGATATTCCTATCGTAAAGAATTATGCAGATGTGTTCGAAGAAGTTGTCAGCTTACCTCCGCAGAGAGAAATTGATTTCAAAATTGCTTTAATCCCGAATGCAAGGCCAGTAGTGCACGCTATTCGGAGAATGACTCTAAAGAAGAAAGAAGAACTAGACAATCAAACTCAACAGCTTGTATGGAAGGGTCTGATCCGGCCTAGTTTCTCTAATTGGGGAGCAGCAGTGGTGTTTGTCCCAAAGTCTGACGGTATTCTGCGACTATGTGTGGATTATCGTGACTTGAATAAGAAGACAATAAAGAATAAATATCCATTTCCACGAATCGATGATTTATTGGATCATCTGAATGGAGCACAAGTATTTTCAAGGATGGACCTAGCTACAGGCTTCCATCAGCTTCGTATTGCCGAAGAGTGTGTTCCTATGACAACATTCAGAGGTCCAGACTTATTCTATGAGTGGTTAGTAATGTCGTTTGGCTTATGTAATGCTCCAGCTTATTTTGCCGATTTGATGAATAGAGTGTTCAGAGGAGTTTTAAACAAGTTTGTTCTGGTTTTTATTAACGATATTTTAATCTTCTCTAAGTCAAAGGCCGAACATGAAAAACATTTGGAGCAAGTTCTAGAAATTCTAAGGAAGAATGTATTGAAATCCAAATTGTCCAAATGTATATTCTGGCAAGATGAAGTAAAGTTTCTTGGCCACGTCGTATCGAAATAAGGAATTGCTATGGATCCAAGTAAAATCACTGCTATTCAGAAATGGAAACAGCCTAGTACTCCCACAGAAGTCCGAAGTTTTCTTGGATTGGCTAGTTATTACTGGAAGTTCGTTAAATTTTTTTCGAAGATATCTAGTCACTTAACGAAGCTTACAAAGAAGCACTCAAAATTCAAGTGGACTCCAGAATGTGAGGAGGCTTTTGAGGAGCTAAAGTTAAGATTAACAACAGCTCCAGTGTTAACGATAATCGACGGCAATCAGGACTTGAAAGTCTGGACGGATGCCTCTAGAGAAGGCCTTGGAACAGTATTAATGCAAAGAGGTCAAGTTGTTGCTTATGCTAGCCGTCAGCTGACGCCACATGAAAAGAACTACGTCACTCATGATCTTGAGTTGTTGGCTATAGTATTTGCTTTGAAAATCTGGAGACACTATCTTCTGGGTGAGAAATTCGAACTGTTTACAGATCACCAGTCGTTAAAGTATATGTTCACCTAGAAAGACTTGAATCTGAGGCAGCAACGTTGGCTAGAATTCCTTGCAACATACTATTTTGAGATTCTATACACTCTAGGGAAATCCAATGTCGTGGCCGATGCGTTAAGCCGAAAGAATGTAATGATCGCCAGTTTTATCGTTACAACTTCACTGATCGATAAAATATTTCTCTTCAGAAGGATTACTTCATTCAGAAGATCATAGAGATAATTCAGAAAGGCGAGCCCTCGAGTTTTCAGGTTGATAATGATGGGATTCTAAGGCTAAAAGGTCGAATCTGTGTTCCTAACATTGCTGAGCTCTGAAAGGAAGTCCTGGATGAATGACACAAGTCAAAACTTAGTATCCATCCAGGGGTAAGCAAAATGTATAATGACATCAAACGCACTTCTAGTGGAGGTCGATGAAGAGAGACATTTCCTTATATGTTAGCCGATGCCCTACTTGCTAGCTAGTCAAATGCGACCAACAGAAACTTGCTGGATTGTTGCAACCGCTGGACGTTCCAGGTTGGAAGTGGGAACATATTTCCATGGACTTCATAGATGGTTTTCCCAGAACCAAAAATGGGAATGATAGTATTTGGGTGATCGTAGATCGCTTCACGAAGACCGCCCATTTCATACCTGTCAGATCAAACAGAACTGCTCAGAGTCTGGCGCAGATATATTTCAAGTAAATTGTTAGGCTACATGGAGTGCCGCTCAGTATAGTCAGTGATAGAGATCCAATATTTTCTAGCAAATTCTGGGAGGCATTTCAAGTAGAACTGGGAACAAAACTGAACCTAAGCACGGCTTATCATCCTCAGACAGATGGTCAGACTGAGAGGGTGAATCGTATTCTAGAAGATTTATTACGGGCTTGTGTTCTTGACTTTAGTGGATCATGGGAAGACCATTTGCATTTGGCTGAATTCTCCTATAACAACAGCTACCAAGCGAGCCTGACGATGTCACCATTCGAAGCACTGTATGGTAGACCGTGCCGATCTCCTGCTTGTTGGGTCGAACCTGGTAATAGGCTTGTATTGGGATCAGATATGGTCCGCGAAGCTGCCGACAAATTCGATTTCGTTAAGAAACGATTACTCGCTGCTCAAAGCTGACAGAAGAGCTATGCTAATTCGAGAAGAAGGGATTTGGCTTTTTTTGTTGGTGATTATTTGTATATAAAGGTTTCTCCGATGAGAGGAGTGATTCAATTTGGAAAAACTAGGAAGTTGTCGCCCAGATTTATTGGTCCATTCCCTATACTTGAACGGATCGGAACCCTCGCTTATACAGTTAAATTGCCTGATTGGCTGCCTGGAGTACATGATGTATTTCACATATCTCAACTTCGAAAGCACGTTCATGATCCAGACTTGATCGTGGAAGAAGCAGCGCAACAGGATATTGAAATTACTCCAGAATTGGCTGTGAGAAGAGAGCCGCTAAAGATCATTGGCAAAGAAACCAAAGAACTGAGGAACAAGAAGGTTCACTTGGTCAAAGTGCAATGGAGTGGAGATCCGCGAGATTGTACTTGGGAAACTGAGGAAAGCATTCAGAAATCCTACCCTAAGTGTCGAGTGGATATCTCTAAGTGACTCCGGTGCAAAGTACATTTACCATACTTTGCATTACCATTTGTTCTCTACTTTGTTGTTATTTTCTTTCCATGGATGTGCACTTTTAATTCTATAGTCTGATTAATTTAAAAAGAGTGTATGAATTAATTTGTATGATTTTGAAAAGTTAAAAATGAAATTGATTGTTGTTTGTGTTGTGTGATAGTGGATTTGATTAATTATATTATTAGAATGATAATTAATTTAATCAAGAAGAGAATGAATGGTAGAATTTATTCAATTAAAATCACATGTTGAACTGATTTAAAATAAATAGAAATATATATACATGTGCATTATATATGTTTCAACAGGTAAATGGATTAGCTGTTGAGTAAATAATTTATTTGCGTGCCCGACAAATAGGTAAACCTTAATGAGTCGGATGCGCTATTTTATTATTATATCAACTCCTGTAAATGCCATTGGATGCGGAGTGCTAGTTGTTCTGTGTGTAATAATAAATGTCGCCATAGGATAATAACAATTTATTTTGAACTACGCTACATGACATACTTTTGGAAGATAGGCATACTTCATCATATACAACATAAGCATTTGGAGCTTGTGTGACGAGGTTAAAGATTTACCATACGAGCGAGAGGCTTGTAAGCCGATGACTATATATTACAGGTTGAACTGATGACTGACATGGACCATATAAAATTGTAACGATAAATTGCCAGATTAATAAAAAACCCACACGGGTCTGGAGTTGATAATAATCAGGTCTCTCTAGTTATTAGATACGGCACATGCATTATTTATTTCCCACACGGGATGAGGTGACGAGAATTTATTCTCTAGAGCAATTAAAAATACACACTCCCTCAGGCTTTGACAGGGTGACGAGAATTTATTCTCTGGAGTTATTATCTATACACGCTCCTCTGTAAACACCAGAATATATCACTATAAATATGTGTATGCTTTATAGGATTTATTGGGTACCTAATACGACCCAATAAATTTCCAAATCCCTCCCCGTACAAAGGAGGTTATGGCGAAATTTTTCGAAAATTCCGGGTGTTAGCCAAATTTTTGAAGAACTTGAAAATTCTCAGAAACTGAAAAGTTAGAGAATGGAAGCCAAATTGGAAGTAGAGTTGATTAATCAAACCACTTTTGACTTTGTTCCTTTTCGGGGATGAAAAGTTTTAAGTGGGGGAGATTGTAACGACCTGGAAAATCTGAACCAATTTAAAATTTTTAAATTGGATATTTTGGTGGATTTTAAATATTTTAAATAAATATTTTAAATAATAACAACGAAAATTAAGTTTGAATTGACGTATGAAAGTGAATATAATTGATTCTAATTATAAACAAGGCCCAAAATGGCGCAGTAGTTTCAAAATTTGAATTCAAACTTTGACTGACTGTACCGGGTGAAAAACAAAACGGATTTGAGTGAAACCAAAAATATTTAAATCTGTTAGTGAATATCTTTCTAACGAATCTGAAAAATCGAAGTTTCATAGCAGGAAGCAAAAGTTATGGCCAAACGAATTTTCAGAAAGGTCGCTATGGAGTTTATATAACCCGTGAAAATGACCATTTTGCGAACGACCTCAGAATTCGACGAAACCACTTTTGTTGAATCCGGGATGTCAAATTATTGCTAGGTTTCAAATTTCATAATTTTTGAAGCTAGTATGTGAGCGGGGAAAAGAAAAATGTGTTTGGTCGATTTCTATTAAATTGGATCGACCAGAAAAGGGCCATTTTTCAAACGGTCTTAAAATTCGATGAAACTAGTTTTGTTGGGACCGTATCATCAAAACATAGCTAGATTTATTTTTCTGGAATTTTTCAAATCAGTATGTGGCCCTGACAAATCGAAATGTACGTTCAAATTAAATATTGAATGTTTTATATTTTAATTTGAAGGAAAACTGACTAAAACAGTCGAATGGGCCTTCGAAACATATCCCATTGTGTTCGGAATGGAGGTATTTGCTAGGGACGACAGTCGTTGGGTTTGAATTGGTGTTCGTGTGTGACAAGGGGTATTTTCGGATTTTTAAAATGTATAAATATAAAGAAAATATCTCATTTGTCCACATCAGCGTCTCTCTCTTCCCCCCACCCCCCGATCGACGACGGAAAAGCTTCAAAAGCTTCCCGTTCATTTTCTGATCAATCCACGCATCAAAATCAAACACTCCAGTTGAAGATTTTGAAGAGCTCGAGACCGGCTTCAAATCCATACCAGGATTGGATTTTTTCGTGGAGTTTTCGAGGAGAATTCGAGCTCGAAAGTCGAGCCCTTCCAGCCGCCGCCACGAACGCCACAGGCGATCGAACGCCTCCCCCCTCCAGGCGCAGGTGCGCCGCTCCTCCCCCTTCGACGCTGCAAAGGCCGATCGATGAATAGCTACACGGATTCAAAGAAAAATCCAAACCTAGTTTTGAACAAAGCAGCTGAGGTACGGCTATTTTAAAATAAACTATTCTATAGCACTTTAAAGCGCTACGGTTTTTGATTTCACTGTAAAAATCGTATCTTTTTCATTTCTTGACGAAATTCAGCGAAACAAGAGACAGTGAACTCGTGTGGACGTCTTCTACATTCTAGAAGAGACCACATATTTTTCTTAGCCTTCTGCTATTTTTGGTGGAGTGGAACCCAATGTGAGATTTCTAAACTATAAACGATATGGAAAACGACGATGTATAAATTATATAGTTGATGTATGAGTTATATAAGCGCTGTAAAAATTTTGCATGTGTTGGAATAGAAGTGAAATGCTTGTATATATATATATATACGCCCCTCGTCCACAAACCATGGACGATATTTATTGGTTGTGATTGGTGTGAAAATTGATTGATAGCGAATGGTTGATTAGAATTTTTTGTGGTTGAAATTGATTGATTGTGGTTAACAAATATCCGTTTGTGGTTGAGAATTATTTGGTTGAAACCACACAGGATTAGTTTATGGGAAAAAAAAAATATATGCCGCCTGCGTGCGAACTAGATGCATGAAATCCCCATTGTCAAAAGCTGCGAGGCTTTAAGGTAGAGTGAGGAGCCGTACTAGGGACGGCCCCGGTTTTAACTACCCTGCCGTTATGCTGCCGAAATTTTCTGAAATATTCGAGCGTTAGAATATTTTCATTTGCTGAAATTATTTTCATATCTTGAAACCTTTACGTGTTAAATAGAAATTCATGTGTTGATTGGTATTCGTGTTTTGAAATAAATTATTTTGCAATAAAAATCACATTTTTATTATATCAATGAATTGTTAGAAATAGTGAAGTGTTGAAATAGAAGTCAGTTGGATAAAAATATCATTTTTATCGAAAGTATGAAAAGAATATAGTTTTGAAATCGAAGAATTAATTGTATTTATATATGTATATATAAATATAATTAAAATAAATTGAATAACGAAGCTACAGTTCGTATTTTGAAACCGTGATTACAAATGATTAGTGCGGGAGATCCGACCATCGGATTTTCCCGAAACCGAAACCGTTGGGTTCGCTTTGGAAATATCTTTCCAACGACACCAACTTTGTAAAGATCCAACGGTTGGATTGTCTGGAATGTTTAATTCAAATCTGAAGAAAAACAGTGCCAAAATCGATTATATATATATATATAAATATAATTATATTAAATCGAATAACAACGCTGCAGTTCGTATTTTGAAATCGAAACTTCAAACGAGTGTACCGGGAGATCCGACCGTCGGATTTTCCCAAAACTGGAACCGTTGGATTCGTTTTGAAAAGATATTTCTAATGATATGAAATTTGTGAAGATCCAACGGTTAGATTTTCAGATAAGTGTAAATCAAATCTGAAGAAAAACAGCGCCATGGCCGCGTTATGGCCCGAAGCGTCGTTTGAATAAATTGGCTATTTTAAAATAAATAAAAATAGCGATAAATCATTATAAAATATTATAAATGATATGGAATGTGAAATTTAGAAATTAACTGAAGGTTAGCTGAGTCGAGTGGTTTCCTGGATTTTGATCTGATGTTGGTTTCGGCCTTCGAGGTCAATATTTGGGAAATCGTTCTCTTACTGATTTACTGTTAGTGACTAATGAATTGAAATAAGGCGTATGTTGTGTTTGTTTAGCACTGGTTTATAATATACGCAAGTTACTCAGAAAGATCGGGTTTATCCCATTCTGAATAACTGAATCGACGATTAGAAATCGAAGATGAAGACGGTGGTTGAAGACCGGAGATTTTCACCTCGGTTGGATGGTAACTGATGTCCTGATTGGGAGGCATCCCGAATTATGGATAATGAGTGGTGATCGTCCAGACGTACGTGGAGATCGATGGGTATGCAAGGTATATAGTGCCTCAGGTTTCACTCAGTCCCAGAACGGGCTTGTAAATGGACTGTGTGTCAGACACTGGAATTCATTCTGTGTGACTGATAGCCATCAGTTGCATTGTGTGAATTGCCTGTGTGGCATGCTGAGATGCAGTGATTAGGGCTTCTGTTGAAAAGCAAAGTCTTGTAGTTGATGATCAAAGCACCGCCTGTGTGGCGTAGCATTGTGTATAACGTGAATTCGCGAGCCTGACACCCAGTATGAACCAGAAACGGGAGAGGACATCAGGGAGGGCCTGCGTTTCTTTCTAGCTAGAGGTGGTGTCAGTGCTTAAACTGGCTGACATTTATATTATTTTCACCTATGTGGTTGTTGCTGTTGCGAGGCGCCTTGGATATATCGGTGACTATGTTAAGCCGATGGAGCCATTCGTTGGCTCATTAACCCCCCATAGGGCGGGGAAACGCAACGTTCAGGTATAATAATCCACATCGGTGGACCGGCCCTGACGATCCAAGGGGCAGTTGCGGCTGTTCCTGAGACATGGGCTAGAGCGTCTCGAAGTCGGTAAGGACTATCTTTTGCCTTGGTTCATAACAGAAATTCAATTTCCAAATACGTGACTATGCGGTTTTAATTGTATACCTATATATGGCGACGTGATATATGGTACCCATGCCGTCTATGATTGATAGTTTTGATTGAAATTGTTTTGAAACCTACAAACACTAGTAATAATATCAAATTCTTTTGTTTTATTCGTATCAAGCATATTTTGGCCATTATAAGGTAAAACTCTATCCTCCGGTTTGCGTTGCATTGTGTGATGGGAACTGAGTATTATAATGGCTTCATTTTTATAAAAAGCTTTGCAATGTCTAAAAGATTTATTTGTTTTAAAGCACTGGCAATCCAATGGAGTAAACCCGTTCCGCGAAAGTGGCGTGATCCTGTGATTAGCCAATTGTATAATGTGTTAAGTAGATTTCTCATACTAGTCCCATGACTGACTCGTAGTTTGTTTCACTTGCAAACTCGGGTGCCCCTATTTCTACACGGGCAGCCTTGTATTTAGGTTTTAGCAGGCTCTTTCTGGATAGCTAGAGCTGAAGATGGATTCTATCATTTATATATTTTTATGCTGTTCAGCTCCTATTGTACATATTATGTTTGTTTTCCGCTGTAGACATTTATGTATAGCTGAACTGTATTTGTACTAAGTATGATCCTGTATACTGTGTAACTCTGATGATTATCGTTATCTAGTTGATTTTTTGTACATTATCTGATGTATTTATTTAATTCTATTCTGCTATTATATGTTTATGTGTTATATTCCAAAAATTACCCTTGTCTTCTTCGTTACGGGATTCGGGGTCATCTCAAGATTTAGAGCAAGAGATATACATGGAACAACCTGAAGGTTTCATAACCCCACGCCAAGAAAAGAAAGTTTGTAAATTAGTTAAATCTCTTTATGGCCTGAAGCAAGCTCCCATGCAATGGCATGAGAAGTTTGATAAAGTTGCACGGTCATTTGGATTCGTTGTTAATGATGCAGTCAAATGTATCTATAGCAAATAGAATATCAACGGTTATGTTATAATATGTTTATACGTTGATGACATGCTGATATTTGGTTCCAATATATCCTGTGTGAATGAAACTAAGAAGTTTCTATCTTCTAAATTTGATATGAAAGATCTGGGAGAGGCTGATGTAATTTTAGGAATTAAAATCATTAGGGAAGCGGGGAAGCTATTACTAACCCAATCTCATTACATTGAGAAGTTCCTAAAGAAATGTGGTCATTATGATAACAAACCAGTACCAACTCCATTAGATCCAAGGATAAAATTATAGAAGAACATTGGACGTACCATTTCTCAATTAGAATATTCTAATATTATCAGGAGTCTCATGTATGCTATGCATTGCACGAGACCAGACATCGCACTTGCTATTAGTGTGTTGTGTCGATTTATGAGTAATCCAGGTTTTGAACACTGGAAAGCCATTTCTAGAGTCTTAGCTTATTTCAAGGGAACCATAAACTATGGTTTAACTTATAAAGGATATCCTGCTGTAATAGAAGGATATAGTGATGCAACCTGGAACAATGTAGAATTGAAATCCAAGTCTACGACTGGATGGATATTTACATTAGGAGGCGCTGTTGTGTCTTGGGCTTCCAAGAAACAAACTTGTATATCTGATTCAACTATGTTATCAAAATTAATTGCATTAGCAGACGCATGTAAAGAAGCGGAATGGCTTAGAAATTTGTTAGTGGAATTCCCATTATGGAAGAAGCCATCTCCAGCAGACTTGATTAACTGTGATAATCAAGCAACGATATATAATGTTTCTAATAAAACGTGTACTGGAAAGTCTAGACATGTGAGTCTGAGACATCACATAGTGAGACAATTACTCAAAAGTGAAGTTATAACTATTGACTACATAGAAACGAAGAAAAACTTGGTTGACCCACTTACGAAGAGTCTTCCAATGGCTATGGTTTCTATAAAGTCAAAAGAAATGAGACTAAGGTCTGTGAATGAAGATTCATCAACCATAACAGAAACCCAACTTGTGTCTTGAAAAGGATAGACAAAGTTCAGTGGGTACCAACAAGTTAAGGAAATAATTATGGAACAATAAATCAATAATCCCATAATGTTTAGTGTTGGATTCTGCATGAACAAAGGATGGATAAAAATCCTTAATAAGTCTAGAAACACTAAAAGGTGTCTCGCAGAAACACCTTAAGTGACTTAGCTACATGAGTATGTAATCAGGCTGTTTCATTGGAAAGTTAGACCGCTTTCCAAGTAGACTCATGAAACTGGATTTAAGCACATGGCCATTAACGTGATGAGCAATACAGAACACTCTAACTAAGGAATACAACATGTGTGATTGTTCCGGTTTTATCATTAAGGGATACTTGGTTCAAGATTCGTTCACCATTGAATCTCGATAGAACTTTAAATGATTTACACTAAGTAAAAGTTAAAATCCAAAAGATACTTTTATTTATGTGTTGTTTCCACGATGATGCAAAACATGATCTTAGAACTACACAGGCTTGGTCCCACTTGGGTATGTAGGAAGTCACACTAGTGACTCAGCCGTTCTCTTTAACTTATTTTGAAAATTGGGGGAGATTGTTGTAAATTTTCAAAATTAGTTTTGGGATATGGGTTTTTTTGTAGAAGGAAGCAAGAATGGAAGAAGATAAGGTGTAAAGGGTTAGTCCCACATTGTAGAATATAAAGGAGTTTATCTCTATATAGGTAAAAGCTTGACATGTGATATCAAAAGAAAGAAGAGAAGGAGCTATAAGGCAATGGGCCTTAAGCATGAGTTTGGCATAGATAATAATATTTAAAATGTCTAAAGATGGGCCTTGGGCCATGGGGCTCTTGGGGTCTCGTGATCCATTAGGCTGCGGAAAAAAATAAGTCGATAGGCCAAAACTCAACCAGTCGACCGTTTTGTCCTCTGTTTGAAAACGGTCGACCGGTGACTTTTGAGCGGTCAACTGTTTCAACGCAAAAGGGAAGCGATGCTTCAAAAGCGTTGCAAAACTGAAAGGGTGCATATGTTTCTGATTTGAATAGAAACAACTGTTGCAATTAATGGTTGCAATGTTTCCCTAATAGATGTCTCCTCTCGTCACCTATATATAGAACTGCGCAAATTCTTTTCAAATAATCTGATTTAAAACTTCTTCTTCCGCTTGAATTCTGCAACGCCATCAAACTGTTGAAAAACAGTTCTGTCTGAAACACTTATATAGTGTTTCGATTCTGAAACTGCTGCAGAATTGTCATCTTCTACTTTCTCTTCTTTTCTATATTCTACATTGCATCATCAGAGATCAAATATCAGAGTGTTCTTGGTCGGATCAAAACCGTACAAATTTTGAATCCGATTACGTTGTTTCAAGGCTTCATTTAATCCTGAAGTCAATAGTTTGATAACCCTTTTGTACCTAGTGGGTTGAACTATTGTCTGAAAGAATTTTCTCCGCAAATCCTTGAAGTCAGAAGTACAGCAAATTCTACTCCTCCAAAAGCGCGTCAAACCACAAAATCCCCAACAAAATTTTCAGACAATATCATCAACCATGGAAGGTTTGAGCGCGTTACAAGTGATGAATCAGCATTTGACAAAGTTAGATCGATTTGATGGAGAGAATTTCACTCGTTGGCAAGAGAATATTTAATTTTTTCTGATCACGGTCAAATTATTTCATATTCTCGAAGATGGATTGGAGAAAATACCAGAGGAAACCGATAAGGATAGTGCGGAACTAAAAGCTAAATGGGCAAAGCGCAAAGAGGAAGATTTTCTATGCAGAGGCCACATTCTGAATGCACTGCCTACTCCAATATACAATGCTCACAGGACCTTGGACACTGCGAAGGCACTCTGGATTGCGCTAGAAAGAAAATATCGCATCTCTGAGGCAAGTAATGAAAATTTTCTTATATGCAATTTTATGGATTTCAAAATGGTTACCAACAAGTCCATAATTTTATAAGTAAGTGAAATCCTACTATTAGTAATTCAACTTAAGGATGCCGGTATTGATTTCCCTGAATCATTTGTTGTTGGAGTTTTTATTTCGAGACTCCCGAATTCTTGGAATGATTATAAGAAAAATTTAAAGCATGCGGAAACAGATTATGATTAAGTCGGATTACAGCGTCATCTTCATATTGAAGAGGATTCTCGTAAACCCGAACTAGATGATAATCCGCAAACTGAGTCTCAATCTAAGGCTAATAATATTGAAATTAATGATAAGTTGAGGCCAGAAATTAGACACGGTTTAAACAGAAAGGTAATAATTCCAAGAATAAGAAGAAGGGTGACTGTTACTATTGTCACAAACCCGACCACTATGCCCGAGACTGTCGTCTTCGGAAGAAACAACAAAAAGCGAATATGGTCGAAGAAAAGCTTGTGGTTGTCGTGTAAGAGGCGAACTCCGTTAGTGGTATTGATAATGATTGGTGGCTCGATACTGGAGCAACTATTCATATTTGCAAAGACCATAATCTGTTCAAGACTTACGATGAGAATAACGGAGAATCCAGCGAAGTAACTGGCGCAAACAAAGTTGCAAGCAAAGATCGGGGAAAAGGCACTATTGAATTGACATTCACCTTTGGGAAAATTCTTACTTTAGTCAATGTATTTTATGTACCTGGTATGTGTAAGAATTTGATTTCGGGATACCTTCTTAACAAAGGAGGATTCAAGATGGTGTATGAGCCTGATAAGTTAGTGTTGTCCAAGAACAACAAATTTATTGGACAGGGATATCTTGTAACGACATGATTATGTTAAATCTAATGAAGAAATCTTCTGCTTATATTGCTGAATCTGTTAATTTATGGCATAGTAGATTAGGACATGTTAATTATAAGTCACTTAGAAATATGCATAAACTAGGATTAATTTCTAATTGTGATTTCGAATCTATTTCTAAATGTGAAATATGTGTTCAAGCAAAAATACATTGGAAATCCTTTAAATCTATAGAAAGGAAAACTAGTATGCTTGATTTAGTATATAGTGATGTGGGTGACTTAAAGAGTCATATCACCTATGGTGGTAACCAATACTATATAACATTTATTGATGATTATTCTAGATATGCCAATGTATATCTAATGAAATCTAAAAAATGAAGCCTTTGATAAATTCAAAATTTACAAATCAGAAGTCGAAACAAAATTAGGAATTAAAATTAAAGTGTTACATTCAGATCGTGGTGGTGAATATTTTTCAAATGAATTTACTTTGTTTTGCAAACAAAATGGTATTATTCACCAATGTACCGCCCCTTTTACACCACAACAAAATGGTGTTGCTGAAAACAAAAATAGAACTTTAGTAGAAATGGTTAATGCCATGCTCATAAGTTCTAATTTGCCTTATAACCTATAGGGTGATTCTATGTTATCTGCATGTTACAATTTAAATAGAGTACCACTTAAAAAGAATAATATTTCTCTTTATGAATTATGGTTTAATAGAAACCTAATCTTACTAGACTTAAAGTTTAGGGTTGCTTAACATATGTTAGAAAACCAGACCCTAAACGACCAAAGTTAGGTAATAGGGCTTTTAAGTGTTTTTTCATAGTATAACTTATAGACTTATGATTCTTGATACCTTAGATGTCATAGAATCTGTAGATGTAGAATTTTTTGAAAATCAGACTATTGAGAATCCTTTAAGATCAAATAGTCCAGAACCAACTGAGACTAATGATACAAATGACGATGAATATACTCCTACTAAAAACAGCAAGGAAGTGTCAGTAACAGATGATAGTACTGAACACAGGAGAAGTACAAGAGCGAGAATAGAGAAGGACTATGGTCCTGACTTCATAACATATCTCATAGAAGGCAATAAGGACGAAGTCCTTAATGTAACAAGATATGTAATGAATGTCGATGATGATCCCAAAACTTATTTTATGCTATGAATTCTAGAGATTCTAATTTCTGGAAAGAGGCTATCAATGATGAGATGAATTCCATAATGTTAAACCAAATTTGGGTATTAAACGATTTACCTCCTGGTGCTAAACCTATAGGATGTAAATGGATATTCAAGAAAAAGTTGAATACAAATGGATCCACTGATGAATTTAAAGCCAGATTAGTTGCTAAGGGATATAAACAAAGACAAGGAGTTAATTATTTTGATACATATGCTCCAGTCGCTCGCATATCTTCGATACGCTGTTTAATAGCACTTGCATGAATTCATAACTTGGTCATACATCAAATTGTTGTAAAGACAACTTTTCTAAATGGAGATTTAGAAGAAGAGATATACATGGAACAACCTGAAGGTTTCATAACCCCAGGCCAAGAAAAGAAAGTTTGTAAATTAGTTAAATCTCTTTATGGCCTGAAGCAAGCTACCATGCAATGGCATGAGAAGTTTGATAAAGTTGCACTGTCATTTGGATTCGTTGTTAATGATGCAGATAAATGTATCTACAGCAAATCGGATATCAACGGTTACATTATTATATGTTTATACGTTGATGACATGCTGATATTTGGTTCCAATATATCCTATGTGAATGAAACTAAGAAGTTTATATCTTCTAAATTTGATATGAAAGATCTGGGAGAGGCTGATGTAATTTTAGGAATTAAAATCATTAGGAAAGCGGGGGAGTTATTACAAACTAAATCTCATTACATTGAGAAGTTACTAAAGAAATGTGGTCATTATGATAACAAACCAGAACTAACTCCATTAGATCCAAGTACAAAATTATAAAAGAACACTGGACGTACCATTTCTCAATTAGAATATTCCAGTATTATTGGGAGTCTCATGTATGCTATGCATTGCACGAGACCACACATCGCACATGCTATTAGCGTATTGTGTCGATTTACGAGTAATCCAGGTTTCGAACACTAGAAAGCCATTTCCAGAGTCTTTGCTTATTTGAAGGAATCATAAACTATGGTTTATCTTATAAAGGATATCCTGTTGTAATAGAAGGATATAGTGATGCAAACTGGAACAATGTAGAATCGAAATCCAAGTCTACGACTGGATGGATATTCACATTAGGAGGCGCTGCTGTGTCTTAGGCTTCCAAGAAACAAACTTGTATATTTGATTCAACTATGTTATCAGAATTAATTGTATTAGCAGACGCATGTAAAGAAGCAGAATGGCTTAGAATTTTGTTAGTGGAAATCCCATTATGGAAGAAGCCATCTCCAGCAGTCTTAATTAAATGTGATAATCAAGCAACGATATATAATGTTTCTAATAAAACATATAATGGAAAGTCTAGACATGTGAGTCTAAGACATCACATGGTGAGACAGTTACTCAAAAATGGAGTTATAACTGTTGACTACATAGAAACGGAGAAAAACTTGGCTGACCCGCTTACGAAGAGTCTTCCAAAGGCTATGGTTTCTATAAAGTCAAAAGAAATGGGACTAAGGTCTGTGAATGAAGATTCATCAACCTTAACAGAAACCCAACTTGTGTCTTGAAAAGGATAGACAAAGTTCAAACCAACAAGTTAAGGAAATGATTATGGAACACTAAATCAATAATCCCATAATGTTTAGTGTTGGATTCTGCATGAACAAAGGATGGACAAAAATCCTTAATAAGTCTAGAAACCCTAAAAGGTGTCTCGCAGAAACACCTTAAGTGACTTAGCTACATGAGTATGGAATCAGGCTGTTTCCTTGGAAAGTAAGACCGCTTTCTAAGTAGACTCATGAACCTGGATTTAAGCACATGGCCATTAACGTGCTGAGCAATACAGAACACTCTAACTAAGGAATACAACATGTGTGATTGTTCCGGTTTTATCATTAAGGGATACTTAGTTCAAGATTCGTTCACCACTGAATCTCGATAGAACTTTGAATGATTTACACTAAGTAAAAGTTCAAATCCAAAAGATACTTTTATTTATGTGTCATTTCCACGAAGATGCAAAACTTGATCCTAGAACTACATAGGCTTGATCCCACTTGGTTATGTAGGAAGTCACACTAGTGACTCAGCCGTCCTCTTTAATTTATTTTGAAAATTGGGGGAGATTGTTGTAAATTTTCAAAATTAGTTTTGGGATATGGGTTTGTTTTTGAAGAAGGAAGCATGAATGGAAGAAAATAAGGTGTAAAGGGTTAGTCCCACATTGTAGAATATAAAGGAGTTTGTCTCTATATAGGTAAAAGCTTGACATGTGATATCAAAAGATAGAAGAGAAGGAGCTATAAGGCAATGAGCCTTAAGCATGAGCTTGGCATAGATAATAATATTTAAAATGTCAAAAGATGGGCCTTGGGCATTAGGGCTCTTGGGGACTCGTGATCCATTAGGCTGCGGAAAAAAATCAGTCGACAGGCCAAAAGTTGACCGGTCGACCGTTTTGTTCTTTGTTTGAAAACGGTTGACCGGTGACTTTTGAGCGGTCGACTGGTTTTAACGCAAAAGGGAAGCGACGCTTCAGAAGCGTTGCAAAAATGAAAGGGTGCATATGTTTTTGATCCAAACAGAAATGACTGTTGTAATTAATGGTTGCAACGTTTGCCTAATAGATGCCTCCTCTCCTCACCTATATATAGAACTGCGCAAATTCTTTTCAAATAATCTGATTTAAATTTTCTTCTTCTACTTAAATTCTACAACGCCATCAAACTGTTAAAAAACAGTTCTGTCTGAAACACTTATATAGTGTTTCGATTCTGAAACTGTGGCAGAATTGTCATCTTCGACTTCCTCTTCTTTTCTATATTCTACATTGCATCATGAGAGATCAAATATAAGAGTGTTCTTGGTCAGATCAAAATCGTACAAATTTTGAATCCGATTACGCTGTTTCAAGTCTTCATTGAATCCTGAAGTCAATACTTCGATAACCCTTTTTGCCTGGTGGGTTGAACTATTGTCTGAAAGAATTTGCTCCGCAGATCCTTGAAGTCAGAAGTACGGCAAATTCTACTTCTCTAAAAGCGCCTCAAACCGCAAAATCCCCAAAAAAAAATCAGACAATATCTTCAACCACGGAAGATTTGAGCACGTTGCAAGTGATGAATCAGCATTTGACGAAGTTAGAGCGATTTGATGGAGAGAATTTCACTCGTTGGCAAGAGACTGTGAAACTCTTCCTGATCATGGTCAAATTATTTCATATTCTCGAAGATGGATTGGAAAAAATACCAGAGGAAACCGATAAGGATAGTGTGGAACTAAAAGCTAAAAGGGTAAAGCGCAAAGTGGATGATTTTCTATGCAGAGGCCACATTCTGAATGCACTGTCTACTGCAATATACAATGCTCACAGGGCCTTGGACACCGCGAAGGCACTCTGCACTGCGCTAGAAAGAAAATATCGCATCTCTGAGGCAAGTAATAAAAAATTTCTTATATGCAATTTTATGGATTTCAAAACGATCACCAACAAGTCCATAATTGGTCAAGTAAGTGAAATCCTACTATTAGTAAATCAACTTAAGGATGTGGGTATTAATCTCCTTGAATCATTTGTTGTTGGAGTTATTATTTCGAGACTCCCAAATTCTTGGAATGATTATAAGAAAAAATTAAAGCATGCGGAAACAGATTATGATTTAGACGGTTTACAGCGGCATCTTCATATTGAAGAGGATTCTCGTAAACGCGAACTAGATGATAATCCGCAAACTGAGTCTAAATCTAAGGCTAATAATGTTGAAATTAATTAAAAGTTGAAGCCTAAGAATGAGACACAGTTTAAAAAGAAAGATAATAATTCCAAGAATAAGAAGAAGTGTGACTATTACTATTATCACAAGCCCGGCCACTATGCCCGAGACTGTCGTCTTCGGAAGAAACAACAAAAAGTGAATATGGTCGAAGAAAAGCTTGTGGCTGTCGTATAAGAGGCGAACTCCGTTACTAGTATTGATAATGATTGGTGGCTCGATACTGGAGCAACTATTCATATTTGCAAAGACCGTAATCTATTCAAGACTTACGATGAGAATAACGGAGAATCCAGCGAAGTAACTGGCGCAAACAAAGTTGCAAGCAAAGTTCCGGGAAAAGGCACTATTGAATTGACATTCACCTTTGGGAAAATTCTTACTTTAGTCAATGTATTTTATGTACCTGATATGGGTAAGAATTTGATTTCTGGATACCTTCTTAACAAAGGAGGATTCAAGATAGTGTATGAGTCTGATAAGTTAGTGTTGTCCAAGAACAGCAAATTTATTGGACAGGGATATTCTTGTAACAGCATGATTAAGTTGAATCTAATGAAGAAATCTTCTACTTATATTGTTGACTCTAATAATTTATGGCATAGTAGATTAGGACATGTTAATTATAAGTCACTTAGAAATATGCATAAATTAGGATTAATTTCTGATTGTGATTTCGAATCTATTTCTAAATGTGAAATATGTGTTCAAGCGAAAATACATCGGAAATCCTTTAAATCTGTTGAAAGGAAAACTAGTTTGCTTGATTTAGTATATAGTGATGTTGGTGACATAAAGAGTCATATCACCTATGGTGGTAACCAATACTATATAACATTTATTGATGATTATTCTAGATACGCTTAAGTATATCTAATGAAATCTAAAAAATGAAGCCTTTGATAAATTCAAAATTTACAAAGAAGAAGTCGAAACATAATTAGGAATTAAAATTAAAGTGTTACATTCAGATCGTGGTGGTGAATATTTTTCAAATGAGTTTACTTTGTTTTGCAAACAAAATGGTATTATTCACCAATGTACCGCCCCTTATGCACCACAACAAAATGGTGTTGCTGAGAGGAAAAATAGAACTTTAGTAGAAATGGTTAATGCCATGCTCATAAGTTCAAATTTGCCATATAACCTATGGGATGATTGTAACAACCCGCAAAAATCAGGAATAATTTAAAATTTTTATTTTAGAAAATTCTAATGAATTTTGACAATATTAAATAATTTATTTAAATAATAATGATCACAAATTTGATTTAAATCGAATTTAGAATGAATGATTTAATTTTAATTAACAAAAGAGTTAGAAATAGCGCAGTAGTTTGAAAAGTCAAACTTGAACTTTGACTGACCGTACAGGATGCAAATTTTAACGGATTTTAGTGAAACCAAAAATATTAGAATCTATTTTAATATATCTTTCCAACGAATCCGAAAAATTGAAATTTCATAGCGGAAATCAAAAGTTATGGCCAATTCAATATTTAGAAAGGTCGCTATGAAATTTATAAGGGTCAAAATGCTACTTTTTGCATACGAAGGAATTTGAACTCGAAACCACTTCCATTGAGTTCAGAATGATGTTTCTACATTGAAAAACAGTAAACACTTATATATTTTGAGTTTCGGGATTTATTTGTTTAAAAATGTATTTTTTAATATTAAATATATTGGCCTTAAAAATAGTCATTTTTCAAACAACCTCTGTTTTCGATGAAACCACTTTTGTTGGAACCGGAATGTCAAATTATTGCTAGGTTTCAAATTTCAGAATTTTTCGAATTAATATGTGAGCGTGGCAAAATAAAATGTGTT
Source organism: Allium sativum (assembly GCA_030737875.1). NCBI lineage: Eukaryota > Viridiplantae > Streptophyta > Magnoliopsida > Asparagales > Amaryllidaceae > Allium > Allium sativum. The sequence continues at coordinate 841,642,162 of CM060919.1, read as the reverse complement.
TTGACTATTTATAGTTAAATTTGAACGCCTTAAAAATAGCCATTTTTCGAACATTCTCAGAATTCAACGAAAATAATTTTGTTGGATTCGTATAGTCATAAGAAAGCTAAAAATATTTTTTTTAGAATTTTCTGAGGTCGTATGTGGCCCCGGCATATTTAAATGTACGGTAGGAATTAAATAATTAATTTAATATTGTATTTTCAATTAAAACCGAAAATAAAACGTGTAGACATCAGAATTGGACCTTGGGACATAGCCCATCGCGTTCAAAAGGCCTCAAAACGTTAAGATCGACAGTAAGCAGGCCCAAATCCGAGAAAGTCCAAAAATCCACTTTATTTCACGAAATTCGGAATTAAATATTAAAATATTATTAAATCCGAAAACCCTAACCCTAATGGCCAGCCGCCGCCCAGAAATTGATGGCCAGAATTGCTCCAACTTCAAATGCTAATATCTCTCAATCCGTTCGACGAAAATTGACGTATGACCTACCAAATCGAAGAGAATTCGGAGACCTTTCAATCTATACGGTTAAGATCGGGTTTTGGTGCACGGATTTCGCAAATTTCGTCCGAGAAGGGGCTGCGGTTTTTATTGGTTTGCGGGCCCTAGGAGAGGCCGAGTTCGACGGGGTTGATGGTGTAGGTGGCTCTCGACATGGCGGTCGCGGTGGTGGTGTTGGATCGGCGAATGGAGGCTTCTAGAGGGGTGCGATTTTGGCATTGGAAAGGGGGTTTGGGTTCGGCCGAGGTAGCGACGTGTTGGAGGAAGAAAGGTCCCGATTTCTTTTTTATATTATTTAATTATTTAATTATTTAATTACCCGATCTTTAAAAATTCATAACTCTCTCATACGAGGTCCGTTTGACGAACCGTAAATTGCGTTGGAATCACAAAATTAAGAGCTTCGTGATGGCGCAGACCGCAGCTGAAAAGGAGACAGTCGAATTTCAGCCAAATTTCAATGTGAGAATTCAAATTTTCATTATTTAATTTATTATTAAATTATTTTCTTGTTCTAAAATAATTGTGTGATGATGTTAATTCAGATCTGAAATGTTGTATGTAAATAAATGGTTGATTGTTGCTTGTGGTGTATTTATTGTTCATGTTATGATTAGATCCACCTTTAAATTGCATATATTATTGAGTTTCAATTGCGGTTGGGAAATTAAATCTAAATTTAGAATTAAAAACATATTTTATTTAGATCTAGACGTTCTGGTTTATTTTATATTATTAAAATATATTATTTTCATTTTTCTGAAATTAACAATAGAAGTCAAACGACAAACAAATATTTATTTTTATTTGTTGATTTAACAATGGAATTTGGTCGACAATAAATATTTATTTTTATTTGTTGGTTTTATAATAGAAATTGGCACAATGAATAAAATATATCTTTATTTGTTCACATTAAAGAGAATGGACCAAGAAAATATATCTTTTAATGTGAATTTGTTTACATTAAAAATAAAAAAAGAAAGACTAAAAAGGATATATTTTAATATGAGGTTTTATCATTAAAAAGAATGAAAACAAAAGATTTCATTTTTTTTTATGTAAAAATAGTTTTCAATCAAAAGTCATAATTTATTTGTCAATTTGATGTTCAATAAAAGTTGCAACATTAAAAATCTCATTTTTAATGTAATATTGTTTTCAATAAAAAAAGAAGCAACATAAAAATTTCATTTTTAATGAAATAGTGTTTTCGTAAAAAGAAGCAACATAAAAGGTTTTATTTTTATGTGTTCATTGTTTTCAATAGAAAGATTTTACATTAAGAAATTACACTTTTAATGTGATTTGGGTTTCATCGTAAAGATTAGAATAAAAAGATTATATCTTTATTTTCATTTTGTTGAAATGAAGAGTTTATAAAATAAGATTGCATTTTTGTTGAAATTTTGTTCATTGAAATATAATTTGTTCTTTTATTTGTATTCACATATACAAATGAAACATTGAAAATAATCTGTTCTTTTTATTTGTTTTCACAAACACAAGTGAACATAGAAAATAAAGTTTGTCCCTTTTATTTGTACTTACATATACAAATAAACCATTAAAATGAAATATGTCATTTTATTTGTATCCTCAAATACAAATAAAACATTGAAAACAAAAGTTCATTCTTTATTTATTTGTATTCACAAATACAAATATGCACTGAAAATAAATTTGCTCTTTTAATTGCACTCACAAATGCAATTATGCATTAAAACAAAATTTGTTCTTTATCTTGCATTCACTAATGCAAATCTAACATAGGAAATAAGTTAACTTTTTATTATGTTCTTCAATGTGAATGTAACATGAAATAAATAAAATTGGCCTTTTTGTTTGCATTCACAATGCGAACAAAACCTTTAAGAAATTATTTTCAGAAGTTACATTATATTTGTAAATATATTTTGTAAATAAAAAGTTGTTCTTTTATTTTGCATTCACCAATGCAAAGGTTTATTGAAAATAAAATTATTCTTTTATTTGCATGTACCAATGTAAATATACATTAAAAATAAACTTGTTCTTTTGTTTGCATCTAAAAATGCAAATATATATTTAAAATTAAAACTTGTTCTCTTATTTGTATTTACGAATACAAATATATATATTAAAGTAAAGTTTATTCTTTTATTTGCATTCACTTATGCAAATACATTTTGAAAATGAACGAACCTTTTTATTTGTGTTCCCAAACACAAATACATTTTAGAAAATGAATGATCCTTTGTGTTTGTGTTCTCAAACACAAATATAACATAGAAAATTAAAATGGTCTTTTTATTCGTGTTCTTAAACACAAATAAAACATTAAAATAAAAGAACATTTTTTTTTTGTGTTCTCCAACACAAATATAACATGATTTTAAAGTAGTACATTTTTATTTTTAATTGCATTTTCAATGCGAATATCTCATGAAATCAAAAATTCACATTTTTGTTAACATTTCATAATGTAAACAATACAAGAAAATAAAAATTACATTTTTGTTTGCATTCTACAATGCAAACGAAATGTAGAAAAGAGAATATGCATTTTTATTTGCATTCTGTCATGCAAATAAAATAAAGGAGATAAAATTACATTTTTGTTTGTAACTTCAGTTGCAAACAAACGAGAAATAAAAATTACATTTTGTTGCAAATTTAGATGCAAACAAATTTATTAAAAACAAATGTTACATTTTTGTTGCATGTTTTAAAGGTGAACAAAGCATTAAAATAAAGGTTACATTTTTATTTATTTATTTACTTCACTTGATGTAAATAAACATAAAATAAAGAGTTGTTCTTTTATTTACATTTCTTGATGTAAATAAAACTAGAAATTTAATATTACACTTTTATTTGCTTTACTCAACGCAAATAAAACAGGAGAATAAAAGAAATATTTTTCATTTGCAATCCTTAATGCAAATAAATTATGAAATGAAAAAGTTACAATTTTAATATTTACATTCCTCTATGTAAATAAACATCAAATAAAAAGGTTGAATCTTTATTTGCATTCTCTACTGCAAATAAAGCATGAAATGAATAGTTATATTTTGTGTTATTATTTATATCCCCTATTACGAATGGAATTAAAATATTACATTTTTCTTTTCATTTATTTACAATGAAAGGAATTGAAATAAAGATTATATTTTTATCATCATTTTTGATGCGATAAAAGAATAGAAATAAAGATTACATTTTTATTGACATTTCACATGCGATAAAAAGAACAGGAATAAAGGAGATATTTTTTATCATCGTGTTATATATTGTGTATTACACTGCCATAGGCAAGTTACCTGACTTGTTTATGTGATTGGGTCGATAATTTTCACACATCGCCCAAGCGCACAAATAATTTATTATTTGTTTGTTGGTTGAAACCCCACACGGGTGTTGGGATGAAAATTAACATACACTAATCCCAATATTTAGTTGTATGTTGATCGTTAGATCGACAGGCTGCGATGAGCGTTATTATTTAATTTTAACGCTTACGCAGTGGAATTTACACTTTGGATGAAATGGATGATTTGATGATTATATTGTTATTGTCATATATATGATGTGTGTGAAATCCATATAATCCAAATCATATGGTAAATGATTGAGTTGCATTTCGATTCAGGTGTTCTTTTAAATAAGAATATTCTTACATTAGAAATTCTTTTTATATAAAGGATATATTTTCATAAGTATATATATTTTCTATCAAATATGTTAAAACAAAGAATATTTGTAAAGGATAAAAATCTTTTATGTAAAGAATATTTTTAATGATTATTTCTAAAATATGTTTTCTTATAATAATGAATTAATATTTAAAGGGAAATCCTTTAATTAAGATTATTAGAATTTGCAATTATATTTCATGATATGAGATACAATGAGATGTGAAGTGGATTTATCGTGGACGGTGCTTTTAAATGACATTTGTCCTTTAATCCAATTTACATCGAAATTATTATTTGGAATTTATAAATCTATTCATAGATTTAACAAAAGCATTTTTCTAAAAATCTAGTTTTCCAATTTAATATATATTAAATTGGAATTAAGTGGAAATTCTATTGGTAATAATCGAGATGGGCTTCTGTAATAGAAGACCGATATTATATATGGAATTTAAGAGGCTTTGCCGTTATTCCATGTATATTGTTAGTCCGATACAGAAATTCACATCGATTATATATTGATTGATTTCTGTGGAATTCCATATTTAGGAAATTGATTGGTGGGTTTATCGTGAACTATGTTTTAAATGACACGAGTTCTTTAACCCGTTTAAAAGAAGATTTATTCTTTAAAATAAATGATCTGTGAAAATGATTTTTGATATTAAATCAAATTCAGAATTTTTAATAAATCTTTTAAGGAAGATTTATGATTAAATTTATTAATTTATCTTTGATAAAATTAATGAGAATATTTTAATATGAATATCTTATTAAAAGAATACTCTGAGTGGGAAATGTGACGTAATGTGTGATTTTCCAATATTTGATTTTTAATCACAAAATACGCGAGTTATTCAGAAAGACCGGGTTTAACCCATTCTGAATAATCATCACGACGATCAAGAGTCGAAGATGAAGATGGCAATTGAAGACCGAAGTTTCCACATCGTTGGGATGATGATGACTGGTATCTTGAATTGGGACTGGACACCCCAAGGCAAGGTATTTGGTGATGATCGTCCAAATGTATTTGGAGATCGACGGACACATTGTTTCGCTCAGACCCAGAGCGGACTTGTAAATGGATTGTGTGTCTGACATTGTATTCTTTTCTACTGTATTTGTTGAACGCTACTGATTATATATTTCTGTTTGGTGGTGGAGAATTTATTCTTCATTTAACCCCCTTCTCTAAGACGTATGAGCTTAGAGGTTATATATATATTGGTAGATGATCAATGATATGGTAGAGTCTGACAATGTGGCATGCTAAGATGCAATTGATCAAGGCTTTATTGAAAAGCAGGCCTTGTGGTTGATGATCAAAGCACAGTCTACTTAGGCATAGCTTTGTGTATATCGTGACTTCGCGAGCCTCACACACCGGTAGAGTCTAAAACGGGAGAAGGGAACGCAGGGAGTGCACACGTTTCTTTCTAGCTAGAGTGGTGCCAGGGACCTACCAGCGCTGGCATTTATTCATTGTGGTTGTTGGATTGTTCGAGGCCTCGGTTTATGCGGTCGCTACTGGCCGTAGTATAGGTCCAAAAGGACCGGGAAGCGTGTGTTCAGGCATAACTAATCCACAAAAGTAAGTGTGGACCGGCCCTGCAGGATCCAAGGGTTGGACAGAGTACCAATCCTGGGGCATTGCTAGAGTGTCTCGAATCGGTAAGGATCTCCTCCCTAGCCTTGACTCAGATGGAAACCCAAATTTCCAATACGACATCACGCGGTTTTGATTGTATACCTATACATGGCGACATAGTGGGATGGGGCACTTATGCCGTCTAGGATTGATATATTTACTTTGATGTATTTCAAATTGGTTGCACACTATTATTATATAATACCGTTTTTTATCGTATCAAGCATCTTTTGATCATTATAAGGTAAAACCCTATCCTCCGGTTTGCGTTGCATTGTGTGATGGGACTTGGGTCTTATAATGGTTTCATTTTTCAGAAAAAGCATTGCGTTATTTTGACGATTTACTTTAGTCATGCACTGGCAATCCAATGGAGTAAACCCGTTCCGCGTTAGCGGCGTGGTCCTGTGATTAGCCTTATTATTAATTAAGGTTAGTTTAAGAATTCTCACACCAGTCCCACGACTGACCTGTAGTTTGTTTCACTTTGCAAACTCGGGTGCCCTCTTTCCACATGGGCAATCGAGTAGCTTATTTGACAGATATATAAAACAAGATCCTGGATTGAAGACTGAAGCTGTGGCCATAGTGTTGATAGCCTTCCACCGAGATTAGTTCCGCTGCAATGTATTCATTTATTGTAATTTATTCTTCCGCTGTAATTATATTCCAATGTACTCTGATATGTATATTCTGTACTCTGATGTAACATTTATTATAGTGTTATAAAAGTCTTATGTTATCTGTTGTAATGTGTTGTATGCCCAAAGTTAAAATATTCGTAGGTTTCCACTTTTTGGATCAGACCTGTGTGGTTCATGGTCGATCCAAAGGGCGGGAATTTGCGGGTCTTTACAATGATGCTATGTTATCTGCATGTTACATTTTAAATAGAGTACCACTTAAAAAGAATAATATTTCTCCTTATGAATTATGGTTTAATAGAAAATTAATCTTACTAGACTTAAAGTTTGGAGTTGCTTAGCATATGTTAGAAAACCAGACCCTAAACGACCAAAGTTAGGTAATAGAGCTTTTAAGTGTGTTTTCATAGGATATTCTCTTAATAGTATAACTTATAGATTTATGATTCTTGATACCTTAGAAGTCATAGAATCAGTAGATGTAGAATTTTTTGAAAATCAGACTATTGAGAATCCATTAAGATCAACTAGTCCAGAACCAACTGAGACTAATGATAGAAATGATGATGAATATACTCCTGCTCAAAACGGCAAGGAAGTGTCAGTACCAGATGATAGTATAGAACACAGGAGAAGTAAAAAGCGAGAATAGAGAAGGACTATGGTCCTGACTTCATAGCATATCTCGTAGATGGCAGTAAGGACGAAGTCCTTAATATAACAAGATATGTAATGAACGTCGATGATGATCTCGAAAATTATTCTGATGCTATGAATTCAAGAGATTCTAATTTCTGGAAAGAGGCTATCAATGATGAGATGAACTCCATAATGTTAAAACAAACTTGGGTATTAAGCGATTTACCTCCGGTGCTAAACCTATAGGATGTAAATGGATATTCAAGAAAAAGTTGAATACAAATAGATCCATTGATAAATTTAAAGCCAGATTAGTTGCTAAGGGATATAAACAAAGACAAGGAGTTGATTATTTTGATACATATGCTCCAGTCACTCGCATACCTTCGATACGCTGTTTAATAGCACTTGCATCAATTCATAACTTGGTCATACATCAAATGGATGTAAAGACAACTTTTCTAAATGGAGATTTAGAAGAAGAGATATACATGGAACAACCTAAAGGTTTCATAACCCCAGGCCAAGAAGAGAAAGTTTGTAAATTAGTTAAATCTCTTTATGGCCTGAAGCATGCTGCCATGTAATGGCATGAGAAGTTTGATAAAGTTGCACTGTCATTTGGATTTGTTGTTATTGATGCAGATAAATGTATCTATAGCAAATCAGATATCAACGGTTATGTTATAATATGTTTATACGTTGATGACATGCTGATATTTGGTTCCAATATATCCTGTGTGAATGAAACTAAGAAGCTTCTATCTTCTAAATTTGATATGAAATATCTGGGAGAGGCTGATGTAATTTTAGGAATTAAAATCATTAGAAAAGCGGGGGAGTTATTACTAACCCAATCTCATTACATTGAGAAGTTCCTAAAGAATTGTGGTCATTTAGATAACAAACCAGCACCAACTCCATTAGATCCAAGTATAAAATTATAAAAGAACACTGGACGTACCATTTCTCAATTAGAATATTCCAGTATTAATGGGAGTCTCATGTATGCTATGCATTGCACAAGACCAGACATCGCACATGCTATTAGTGTATTGTGTCGACTTACGAGTATCTAGGTTTCGAACATTGGAAAGCCATTTCCAGAGTCTTAGCTTATTTGAAGGGAACCATAAACTATGGTCTAGAACAATGTAGAATCGAAATCCAAGTCTACGACTGGATGGATATTTACATTAGGAGGCGCTGCTGTGTCTTGGGCTTCCAAGAAACAAACTTGTATATCTGATTCAACCATGTTATCAAAATTAATTGCATTAGCAGACACATGTAAAGAAGCGGAATGGCTTAGAAATTTGTTCGTGGAAATCTCATTATGGAAGAAGCCATCTCCAGCAGTCTTGATTAACTGTGATAATCAAGCAACGATACATAATGTTTCTAATAAAACATATAACGGAAAGTCTAGACATGTGAGTCTAAGACATCACATGGTAAGACAGTTACTCAAAAGTGGAGTTATAATTGTTGACTACATAGAAACGAAGAAAAACTTGGCTGACCCACTTACGAAGAGTCTTATAAAGGCTATGGTTTCTATAAAGTCAAAAGAAATGGGACTAAGGTCTATGAATGAAGATTGATCAACCTTAATAGAAACCCAACTTGTGCCTTGAAAAGGATAGACAAAGTTCAATGGGTACCAACAAGTTAAGGAAATGATTATGGAACACTAAATCAATAATTCCATAATGTTTCGTGTTGGATTCTGCATGTACAAAGGATGGATAAAAATCCTTAATAAGTCTAGAAACCTAAAAGATGTCTCGCAGAAACACCTTAAGTGACTTACCTATATAAGTATGGAAATCAGACCGTTTCCTAGGAAAGTAAGACTACTTTCTAAGTAGACTCATGAACCTGGATTTAAGCACATGGCCATTAACGTGCTGATCAATACAGAACACTCTAACTAAGGAATACAACATGTGTGATTGTTCCGGTTTTATCATTAAGGGATACTTGGTTCAAGATTCGTTCACCATTGAATCTCGATAGAACTTTGAATGATTTACACTAAGTAAAAGTTCAAATACAAAAGATACTTTTATTTATGTGTTGTTTCCACGGCGATGCAAAATTTGATCTTAGAACTACATGGGCTTGATCCCACTTCGGTATGTATGAAGTCACACTAGTGACCCAGCCGTCCTCATTAATTTATTCTGAAAATTGGGGGAGATTGTTGTAAATTTTCAAAATTAGTTTTGGGACATGGGTTTGTTTTTTAAGAAGGAAGCAAGAATGGAAGAAGATAAGGTGTAAAGGGTTAGTCCCACGTTGTAGAATATAAAGGAGTTTGTCTCTATATAGGTAAAAGCTTGACATGTGATATCAAAACAAAGAAGAGAAGGAGCTATAAGGCAATGGGCCTTAAGCATGAGCTTGGCATAGATAATAATATTTAGAATGTCAAAAGATGTGCCTTGGGGTTCTTGGGGTCTCGTGATCCATTAGGTTGCGGAAACAAATCAGTCGAAAGGCCAAAACTCAGCCAGTCGACTGTTTTGTTCTCTATTTGAAAATGGTCGACCGGTGACTTTTGAGCGGTCGACTGGTTTCAACACAAAAGGGAAGCAATGCTTCAGAAGCGTTGCAAAACTAAAAAGGTGCATATGTTTCTGATTCGAACAGAAATCACTGTTGCAATTAATGGTTGCAACGTTTTCCTAATAGATGCCTCCTCTCGTCACCTATATGTAGAACTGCACAAATTCTTTTCAAATAATCTGATTTAAATCTTCTTCTTCTGCTTGAATTCTGCAACACCATCAAACTGTTGAAAAACAGTTCTGTCTTAAACACTTATATAGTGTTTTGATTCTGAAACTGTTACAAAATTGTCATCTTCTACTTCCTCTTCTTTTCTATATTCTACATTGCATCATCAGAGATCAAATATCAGAGTGTTCTTGGTCGGATCAAAATCGTATAAATTTTGAATCCGATTACGTTGTTTCAAGGCTTCATTGAATCATGATGTCAATAGTTCGATAACCCTTTTGTACCCGGTGGGTTGAACTATTATCTGAAAGAATTTGCTCCGCAAATCCTTGAAGTCAGAAGTATGGCAAATTCTACTCCTCCAAAAGCGCCTCAAACCAAAAAATCCCCAACACCCTATACCAGTATCTTCGAGATCCATTGTTGAAGTAGAATCACAATGAGCAACAGGATCACACCTAACACGTTGTCCAACCAACGTGAAGGCTAATATTCCTCCATACTTCGGCAAAGCCGACATAGGGATAGCCCTTAAACCAGAAAACCAGGTAACCATATCCAAGAAAACATCACCAACCAACACAAATCAGTTACGCGAAATCACATCAAAAGATGACAAGGAAATCACCTAGATTAGCACAAACGAGATACCTGTAAACCAGACTGACACCGAAGCACCGATAGAGGCACTAACCGCCTCCAAAATCAAGGAAATCGTTGGAAAGGAACCAACAAAGGATCCCACTGCACAAAAGTTAAAGCCCTCTCTAATCATGGACATAAAGCCATAAATCAGACAATAGGGTACAAAAAGATTGGATAATCCAATCAATAACAACATCTCAGAGGAGAAGCAAACGAGAGGTAGAAGCACCCAGTTAATAAAAAGGGAAATCAAAGAAAAAGATCAAGCCAGGAAATCGCTCAGAAGAAGAGAAATTAGGTATCCATTAACAGAGAAAAAGCGACCGTTTTAACTAAGTTGTTTTTCAAAATAGATTTAAATGAATCATAAACTAAATATTTACAATCTCAAGTTAAATTGACGACCAAATTATCATTTAAATTAACTCACGTCGTTAAAATTTAAATTAGTTGTATTAAATTAATTAAATTTTCTAATATAAAAATCCGGATTGTTACATTCTTTCCTTCTTAAAGAGATTTCATCTCCGAATCACAAGTTAAGAAGATTGTTATAAACCAATTAGTTTGACTTCAAAAAAAATTCTTCTAAAAAATTGTTAAATTTTTCTAACACCTGAAATTTTTGGAAATTTTCGGCAGCACCTCCTTTGTACTTCTCTATCTGATAAATTTCACTATCATAATATATGACACCTTACATAACATCTCAGTGATGAGGCATCTGAAATCAGGGAAAAACAGTGGTATGTAATCCGAAATACATACCATTTTTTCGGGCAAAAATATCTTTACCACGAAACCAAAAGCTATAAGAACACTAGCAAGCCTTTTCTTTTATGTACCTGTATATATTTATATAAACCAAAAGAGAGTTAAAAAAATAGACAAGTAACATAACAACAACCAATATATGCACAACTAACACATCCATCATATGCGATCACAAAACGTGAACTGGCAATAATGATGCAAATCAGCAAAAACAAATATAACTTACCGTTACATGCAACAACAATTAATCAACACACATTAATATCATATAGTGATATAAACAGAAACAATTTCAACTCATGGTATATTCTGGTTATAAACCTCATCATCGCACCAGGATGATAATAACCTGTTAAGTGCCATCGTTAGCTCAACAGCTTTATGTTATTACTTACTCGATCATTTATGTTATCATAGGCAATTCAAAAATTCAAATCCTAAACTTACTACAAATCTATATACCAAGCAGGTATATTTTATTAATGGAAATCTTTATTTTATTTTTTCAAAATCCTTCCACTTTATTAAGCTAGTCGGTTTAGTTTATAAAGAAGCACACCGCGATTTTTTTTGAAATTTGATTTTGCAATAACTCAAAATCTATAAAATGGAATCTTGATTTTTCTCTTCCATTAGAAAATTATAATACAATAGATCTGAAAGATTCTTGTTCAAAGAATTCCGACTTATATTAGATTTTATACATTCAATTGAAGTTCAAAATGCAAAACTACGAACCGTCGCTGCACGACGAGCTCATTTTAATTAAATTAAATTAATATGTTCAAATTTCTTTAAATTAATAAATTAAAATCATATCACTTAAGTTCATAAAAATTTAGCCAAGTTTTCATTTTCATCATAATCTTCAATTTCTTAAATTTATAAACCAAAACATCTTTGTTTTATTTAACCCAAATATTCTAACAAAATTAAGTTTGTTTCAACATAAAACACCTAGGTTATTCTTATTGTTTAACTTGGATATCTCGACCACCCAAAATTGTCGAATATTCCATCCTAGATATATGAAACATCATACCAAGTTTAATGCACAATCGTCCAACTCTAGTACTTAAAATATATGCATCCATGTTATATTTTAATTGAATATTTCAAAATTAAAATTCTGGATTTCCAGATCATAAATCTTGGATTCAAACTGACTTCCACCTTAGCCCAAACAATTTCCACCGTAGCAAGTCATACTTAGAAACTCGAAAGTGAACACCAATGATGTCGTGATCATCGTCAGAATTATTTTCTAGCAAAAGAAGTAAGATCTATGCTTTTAAAAATCTTAAAAATCTATTAATTTTCATAAACACCTGTAAAATAATCAAAACATTCAACTTAATTCTTGAAAAACAATCTTCCAAATTTATCGAAAATTCAGATCCTTTAATTCTCAACTCAAATCTTCTCTCATTTATAAATCTCATTTATAAATTTCTCTAATATAATTCGTGTTCTATATATAATTTCACCACATTAGTTCTTCCCTGTTTAAATACTATGAAATAACTTACTTGTATTCCCTGAGGGTTGGATCATTCTCATATTTTGATATGTTACTTATGGGGATGTGAGACATGTTCATAATTTTTACCAATTTTGTTACTGACCATTTTGCCCCTATCAGTCTTGTACTGTGAATAACTTTTGACTCATGTCAAATCAAATTTTGAGATCTGAGCCATTAGAAAGGAAATGGTGATTGTCTTTCCGTAGAGTGGTTATATTATAGATTTGTCTCAACGGTTTGGGAGGAGTCGTTGTTTTAAGGTTTCACAGTTGATTGTTCAGGTTTATAAAGCCATAATGGGCTGATTTGAGAAGGCCAATAGTGGGCAGGTGGAAGCTATAAATAGGGGGTGGGAGGTATGGAGAATAATTTACTTTCTCCATTCTCTCATTTGGTGGCCTTATATTCCTCCTTCCTCTAACACCTTTCCACCATTAAAATCGAGATCTAAGGAAGGGAATTTGAAGATCTACATCATTTCGGGCTAAATGTACGAGAGGGAATAGATTTCATCAAATCAGCAGATTGAAGCAAGATCTCCACTGTTTGGGTTTGTATTTCTTCATTTCTAAGCTAGATCGAAGAATTGGTGAGTGATATGCATCTCTCACGTGGATTCAATCAAGCATATGAGTGTTTGATCATGTTTTTAATCAAATTCAAATCGTTTTCCCTAGATCTATGTCATGGTAAGTCCATTTTCTTATGAATCACCCTAGGATCTAAATTAGCAAGCTTAAAATTGTTAATTTCTATGCTATTTCATTTGTTCATGCAAGTTAGATCCATCATTATGTCCATATGTTCATTTATCATGGTTTTACGGATTACACAACTTTTGATGAAAATTGCCATTTTCACATTGTTATTGATTTCATAACTTGCTTGTGGCTATATTGGATGAATCGGATGTGATGGTTTCGTTGAATTGATCATTTTGCGAAGTTTTGGTTGAATTCGAGGGTGAATTGGGTCTGTCCAGGTTTTGGGTCGGTTTCGTTGGGTCGGTCGGCTGTAATATGGCTTGGAGAACAAGTCAGAAACTGGGGTCGGGTTGGTCTGAAATGGGGTCGGGCCAGTCTGAAGTAGTCAGGAGGTCGGTCGGTCGGGTCAGTTAGGGAGCTGGTCGTTCAAGTCGGTCGGGTCGGTCGGGTCGGTCAAAAGGAAGGTGACTGGGTTAGTTATCATGGAGACAGTCGGGTCGGTCACGATCTGGGTCGGTCGTGTATCTTTTGAGCATGGGTCGGTCGATTGCCTTTGTGGATGGGTCGGCCGGAATCAACGTAATGGGTCGGCTGGAACCTGGTGCAATGGGTCGGTCGTGTCTTCAAATGATGGGTCGGTCGCACAGGATTATTTCTAAAAAATTATATTTTCGAGTACGATCCATATTTGGGCCAAAGGGCCTAGAAAAAAAATTCGGGGCCAACCCCCTGAAACCTACCCACAGCGCAGTGATGTAATTTGGCTCAGTAAGGGTGTGATATCGAAGTAAATTAAAGTAGGAAGGTTCTAAGTGTTGAAAGGTGTTCGTCAGTCGGTGTAGAACAGCGAATGAAGTGACAACTCAAAGGTCGTAGTTGGTGGATAATGGTTGCTCGAGAAGGTTGTTTGAGTTAAGAAAAGCCGTCGGGTTGGATCACTTGAGATGTGAAGGCCGAGAGATTATCATTGTCGTTCTTTCTAGCAGGCTCAAAGCAGGGACATATTAGAGACGTCTAAAAGACCGGTTGTAGGACGAGTACCCTGGATATCGTTGAAAGGCCTAGTTGTCAAGGTTGGACAAACATACGTATCGTTGAAAGGCGTATAGAGTTTATGCTAGAACTGGGTTACCATTAGCCCTTGACATATGACAATTTTGGTCGACATACGATTAACAAGGATTTTGAAGCAAGACTGACCTTGATAGCCAGAGTTTGTCATAGTTGATTAAGTTTCCTTATTTGAATCATCTCATGTACATTGTCCAACGTCGAAGGAGATGTTCTTTGGGTACTTGTCTAATATTGGTTTAGGCCTCTAGGGCTTGTGGCTGAGGGGTATTGAGTTCGATTAGGGTGATTTACATGAAATATATATAATTTGGATGTCATAATTGTTTTTCCATGATTAAGTGGGTGTTCTGGTTTCCATGAATATACGGTTGAAATGTTATTGTAAAGGCTATCATTGTCCGATGTGGGGAAGATAGGGTTGAGTTCTTCACTGGTGTTATGGGTAGATTAGTATGTTTATCTATCCATTCTCATATACTTTATTGTTAATGTTTGTTAGCTATTTTGTCGCTCACTAAGACTGTTGTCTGACTCAAGTTTTTATGTTTCCCTCTTATTACCTTGGGCTGCTCGTCCGGTTGTGGATGGGCAGATTAGGTGGCAGGTGATAACTTAGTGAGGACGATGTTGCAGTTCGGAGGCAAGCTGGAGGGTTATGTACTAGTTTTATTACAGTCCAGTATTTCTGTTTCCGCTGTTTGAGTTACTCTATGAGTGTTGTAGTGAGGCTTTATGTACAGACTTTGATATTTCATATGATGTTTGGACAATCTTTCAGGATGTTGTGAAAGTTTCAAAAGTTTGTTATATGATGCTTCCATATTATTACCTATTGTATATTTTCTACTATATTTTATCCTTGCGCTGTGAGTTCTACGACAGGTACCGATGTTGTTGTTTACCATTATGATCGGCCACAGCTGCCTGACACACCTTTCAGTGCATTATTTCTCTCGTTTAGTGCCGGTGTTGTGGGTGGTCGTCACATTACTTAGATTAAATTCTTGTCCAATATCGTCATCGAATGCTGTATAATGAAATGGTGACACAAAATTCGTACGATTTTTTTCCAATGTTTTTCTAATCATAAACCTACCCAACCAATGAAAACGAGTGATAAGATTTCTCTTATCTAACGAAGTAGTCAACCTGTAAAATAATTGAGCCAATACTGCAAATCAATCAATAATAGTCAACGCTCGAAAGTGAGCATGATTAACCAAACTATAAATGATATTAATTAAATATCATCATTTTCTAACAATCAAACTAGTCATCTATAAAAACTATAGTTGTATAATTTGAAAATTTACTTTATACATAAAAATATGTAACATCTTGGTAAAATATTTCATTTACCAACTCTTCAAAACAATACTATGTCGATTTGTCTTGTTCAAGTGTTTCGAAATTCCTATAGACCTCCTTATCAACAGCAACAAACAATGGCAAGTGGTTGTATCTTTAATACAGATTTTTGCAGATTTGGTACAATGATCCTATAGACCTCCAATGGAAAAATATCTTTGAATTCTTTAAGGAAACAGGATAGATTCAGAGAGAGAAAGATAAGAATTCAGGTTCAAGTCTCTGATATTGTGTCGCTTGCAAATCAATGAAGAATAGGAGTGAAAGAGAGTGGATTTGCAAGAATAATAGAATAGTATTCAGTAGATTTTTGTAGAGAATAAATGGAGAAAAGGAGTGGAAGAAAATGTGAAAAAAATATGTGAAAATTCATTTATAAGAGCCTTTAAATAGTGTATGAAAGGATGTGTCTTTTGGTGAAAGGGCGGAGGGAAATAGCTTCTCATTTTGAATGTGAAAATTTGAGATAGTCGTTATATGTCGACATGTCAAAATTTACCAAAATAGTTACGCTGACATATAAGTGTTGCAAATTTGCACAACAACACTTATAAGTATTTCAAATTTTCTAAACTTCAAATTTCCTTATATTTGTGGATTTTGGTGATTCGATTGAGGTCAGTGGTTGATTATCTTCAAGTACAATTATCATGAGATCTTTAATAAGATATTCTAAGGTTCAACCAACTCCTCATCACTTCAAACACCTCTGTTCTTCAGCATTCATCTTTAATAGGCTTTCATCTTCAATTGCTTTGATTATCCTTCCTCTGCAATTCTTCTTTTGTATTCTTGTTTATCTTTATAAATATCTTCATAATATATCTTATGTAACTGCACAACTTGAAAGATATGTTAGTAATAATGTTTATATGGTTGTTGTCATCAAAATCAATACCTAGGGTATTAGCAGTCTCCCCCTTTATGATGTTGATAACCATATAAGTATTTGAGATGTAATTTTTTTTATATTTAAGTCCCCTATCTTTGTGCACTCCTCCTATCATTTTGTCATCAACAAAAAGGCTAAATAGAATTATTTAGTTTACTGGTAGACAATATGTAGAATTTGTATATATGCTTTTAAATAAAACACAAGTGGGGGAAAACATGAAATGAAATAAAATAAATAATCAGATGAGTTTTTGAGTTACCAACTTTGCTGATTTCTTGTTATATGATTTGAGCATCGACTATTTGGTACCTGAAAAATTATAAAATATGCGCATTAGTACCCTTTTTATTTCGGGGTCCACAGGGTTAAGTTTTGGGATGCCGAACCCATAAAGAGTTTGAATGCCCTTTCAAAATACAATCATTAGATAAATGAACCTTAGTAATAAAATTATCAATACATTTCTCTTTTTCAGTATTATCCGACCATTTTGTAACTCATAGATTAATGAACCTACTTGGAGGATTTAACTTTAATCACCTAGGTTTTGGTTTGAACTTGGTGGCTTTAACAAACTTAGTACATTGAGTACTATTTTTCTTTGATTTAGCCTTAGGGGTATAGCCAAGTCCATGCTTATTCCTATTGTGTTTAGATGTAGATAATAATTTCTCAATATTGTTCTTACCTTTGTTAAAATTTTCAATATCAGTTTTCATTTCATCAAAATCCTTACTACGATTATGATAACATTGTCTAGATGTTATTTTTTTTCCATTTAGATTAGTGATCTGTGACTTCACTGAAAGATTTTCTCATTTTAAGAACTCATTTTGACTTTTCAGATTTTCAAAACTTCCAATTGTCAAATCCTTTCCATTTTTATGACCATAAAATCTTTCAATTTCATCTTCTAGACATTGCTTCTCTTTAGTTAACTTTTCATTAGATAGTCTTAATCTATCTATTTCTGCCAAAGTATTATCGTACTCTTTCTTAAGTATTTCATATCTCTGATGCATATCATTTAAAACTTTAGTAATTTCTTTATCGAAATTCCATACGTGATCATCCATTGCCATGAAGTGTACGTTAGCCTTTTTATTTCTGAATCACTATCACTTGATGATATATCTGAATCATCCTATGTTGCATTGAATGCTTTTTTCCTTTCCTTATTGAAAATATTTGAAAAGTACTTTAGTTTTCTCAAGTTGGGACAGCCCCTTTCCAAATGACCGGGTTTATCATATTCGAAACATTTAACAACATTTCCATTTTTGGAATTATTGTTGTTAGTTTTTCGAAGTTTCTTAGTTATCTAATACTTCAAGAATTTCTTGATCTTCTTGGTAATAAACTCGAGATCGTCATCAATAGCATCATCATCTGATTCATCATTTTCGATCATAGCATTAAGTGCCAGTGATTTCTTCTCATTTCCCTGATTCTCATTTCTAAACTGCAACTTTACTCCATAGGACATTAGATTACCAATTAATTCATCTATTGACATAGTACTAATATCGTTGGCTTCTTCTATGCCAGAGTCTTCTGATCCCATCCACTTGGAAGTGAATTCAAGATCTTTCTGACTCGGTATTCATCAGTAGTTTTCTTTCCTAATGATATTAAGGCATATACAATATCTTGAAAACTAGAATACATATCATAAATAGATTCATTTGGTTTCATTTGAAAAAATTGAAACTGGTAAGTTAGCATAGATATCTTTTTCTCTTTTACGTTATTGGTGCCTTCATGTATGACTTTCGGTGTTCTCCAAATTTCATATGCAGAATTACAAATAGACACTCGATTAAATTCATTTATATCTAAAGAGCAAAATAAAATGTTCATGGCCTTAGAATTATTAAGTACTTGGGTCCTTTGGTCTAATGTCCATTTTGAATATTCAGTTTGAGGCTTTATGTACTCTTCTTGGGTAATGTTCCAAACATCTAAACTATTAGACTGTAAATAAAATTTCATCCTACTAGCTCAATAAGCATAATTATTGTTGTTAAATAGAGGAGGTCTAGTGGTAGATTGCTCCTCTACAAAAGAATTAATAACGCTGTTACTATTGTCACTAGCCATTTAAAATTTTCAAAAAAAAATTAAGATTATGATAACTTTGAAAGCCTTGCCCTGATACCAATTGTTAGGGAACTAGGTGTCTATGACCTAATGAAAATGGATCTTGAGGCTATTAAGACACTAGAGAGATGAAGTGTATTTACTATATCTATCCAATATTCAAATAGAAAGAAATCAATAATAAAATAGAATGCAGTAAAGTAAATAGCACCAGGATTTTGACATTGGTTCAGATTAACCAATCCTACATCCAGTCCTACACTTTACCCTGCATAATTTCATTATAATCGCTTGCTTTCCATGGGTGGCAAGAACACCTTTACAATCTTGATTTCACAGGATACAAGATACACCTCCTTATCAACAGCATTGAATAATGGAAAGTAGTCGTATCTTCAATGCATATTCTTGTAGATTTGATACAATGATCCTATAGATCTCCAGTGATAATATATCTTAGTATTCTTTGAGGAAATAAGACAAAATCAGAGAGAGAAAGATATGAATTCAAGTACAACTCTCTGATATTGTGTAGCTTGCAAATCAATAAAGAATAGGAGTGAAAGAGAGTGGATCTACAAGAATAATAGGACAATACTCAATAGATTATTGTAGAGAATAAATGGAGAAGAAGGAGTGGAAAAAAATATGAAAAAATTATGTGAAAATTCATTTACAGGAGCCTTTATATAGTGCATGAAAGGATGTGTCTTTTGGTGAAAGGGTGGAGAGAAACAACTTCTCATTTTGAATTTGTAAATTTGAAATAGTCGTTATACGTCGATATGTCAAAATTCACCAAAATAGGTATGTTGACATAAAAGTGTTGCAAATTTGCACAACAACACTTATAAGTGTTTCAAATTTTCTGCACTCCAAAATTCCTTATATTTGTGGATTTTGGTGATTTGGTTTAGGTCAATGGTTGATTATCTTCAAGTATAATTGCCATGGGATCTTTAACAAAATATTATAAGGTTATCACTTCAAACACCTCTGTTCTTCTGCTTTCATCTTTAACAGGCTTTGGTCTTCAATTGCTTTGATTATCCTTCCTCTATAATTCTTCTTTTGTATTCTTGTTTATCTTTGTAAATATATTCATAATATATCTTATGTAACTGCACAACTTGAAAGATATGTTAGTAATAATGTTTATATGGTTGTTGTCATCAAAATCAATACCTAGGGTACAGAAGGTATTAACAAGAATGAATTGAAAGCATTACCGCTACTAGATCCATATGATTATTAGCAAGTAAGCCTTGGTCTCAATACCTTATCTATGCAAAATCATACCTACAAATCCTAGTTCGAACGCAAAGTCAGTTCGAAGTGGTTTTGGATTCTATTCAAATCACGGTTCCTTAAAACAACACGTTATAATTTAAAATAAAATTTATTGATGGTCGGTTCTTTAACCATCAAATCACAGTAGTACAGTTAAGTATATCAGCCACATAAACCCTTTTAATTAAAACATTCTTTAAAATCACTTCATTGAATTATAGAAATCGATTCCATAGACTAATCTCGATGGGTTAAGCATAGTAGAAAATATCTTGCTTTCATTACTCCGAAAATCATAACTGCGCACTTATCCCTTTGGAATAAATGTATTCACAAATCATATTATTTTCACTACTTGAAAAATATCAATATATACTTAACCAAAAAGGTATAAGCATAGTTACAAATTATGCATATATAAACAATGTCAGGTGATACATTGTTTTCAACAAAACCCAAATAGTTTTATTTAACTTTTATACTCTGCAAATTAAAGTTTATAACATCACTTACGGAAATAATAGTTTAATTTCCAACATCCACCTTTGTTTTCAAAAAAGCATCATCTCTTCGATAATAATGAAGTCATTCAAGTAGGGTTATTTTATTTACCTCTCAGATCTTGGCTCGACAACATTTTTATCTTCAAGATAAATATAAGTTTTTTAACGCAAAGCCCTATATTTGGTAAACGTCACAGTAAGTTCCATTTACTATTTAATTCAAAAAAGGTTCAAAAACCATTCTTGCTATTGAAAATATGTTCCCAAATATAACCATTTTACTTAATTCCCGGACTAAGTAAGCTCCTTTTAAAAATACATCCCTTTACGTCGATTATATAATACTCTTCACTATCCCCACCCCCAATAATATTCACTGTCTTAAGGTCCTTTTCTACGCCTTTTAACTCATCTCGGGTTTATCCATCAACCTTTCTAAAAGCTTCATTCTCTTGCTACATATTATTGACTCGCTTGGCCCATTGATTGCTAATGTCCTCAACTGCCATCTTGGCAACTTCCCCTTATACTACCTTGGAGTCCCTATTCGTCCGACCATGTTGAATCGGTGTGACTGGTTTCCCCACAGTACAGTAATTGAATCCAGACTTGTCTACTGTAAAGCTTCATCGCTCTCTACCACCGGTCGCTTGTCCCTTATTAAATCAGTCTTTTCTGCTAAGCCTTTATAATGGTTTACTATTCGCCCTTCCCTAACATGGCTCTTTGCTAATATTGATCGACTCGGGCGCTCATTTCTTTGATACGGTGGACCTTCCAGTATTCTGTTCAATTGGAATACTGTCTACATTGACATTCAATCAGGTGGTCTTAGGTTACCGGATTTACGCTCCCTGGACCACTCCCTGCTTTCTAAATGGATTTGGCATTGTCTATATCCTAGCGATTTCATCTGGAAATCTTAAAGCAGGAATATAGCGGAGGCGACAAAAGGTTCATTAGATGTAAAACCAAATATTTGTAAATTAATTAATCATCTTTCTCATATTATATGTGTACAAGAAATTAATATTAATTAATCTTATATAACAAAATCAATGAATACCATTGTTAAGCATACTAAATTTGATGAGTGTAATTGATTATTACCATATATTAGGCACTTATGCCTTCAATTTAGCCCTTTATGCTAAATTTACTAGATTTTTTTAGAAGGAGAACAAGTCAAATCTAGCTTTATATGTTAATACTATTAAAGCAGATCCAAAAAAGCCTCGATTTAGCGGATGCAGCAGAAAATAGCGGGGCTAAAAGTGGAACTAGTGTTCATCAGCGCTAAATTGAAATAGCATAGCGGTTGAAGAGCGCTATGGGCTATAGCGGGGATAGTGCGGAGATTTAGCGAGGCTTTAACTACATAGATTTGTATTACAACAACCACCCTACTCAAGTGTTGCATGCTCCACCCCTGACCCGACCCTTGCCATTCTAGAGCGGTGTCCTCTGTACCCTCCCCCTTATCAGAAATCCTTTTTCCATTCATATTGGTAATGGCTACTCATGCTCTTTCTGGCATGACTTCTGGCTTTACAATTGGCCACTTACCCACTTCTACCCTGCTCTCTTTTCAACTATCCCTTGCCTCATGATCTCTGTCCATGACGTCATTCATAGTGAGCCTCCTTATATCACCCCCGTTCTTATTTCTCTGCTAACATCCTCGAAAAGTTTCTAGAAGTTTGCCAAATTCCCCACTCCACTACCCTTACCTATGACCCAAACAAGACTACTTGTAGTTTCATGCCCAATTCTTATTTTTCTGTCAAAACTTGTTATTGTTTCCTCACCTTCATCGGTAGATCATTCTCATTCCCTAGACTCTAGAAGATCACTGCCGCACCTAGGATCTGCTTCTTCCTGTGGTATCTAGCACAAGAAAAATTCAACATGAGAGACAAATTGGGCCGCAAGAATATTCATGTTGATCCCAGATGCGTCCTATTTCTCCAAGCTGATGAGTCATCCAACACCTCTTCCTTGATTGTGATACAGCTTCTTCATCTCAACTTTTACACCCACACACATTCTTGGTTGCATCTCATCTAGTTTTAACCCCTTTGACTATTGTTAGTACTCTCCCCCATCCCCAAATCTGGACTCCTTCATTGTTGCCTTCACCTATTCCATTTGGCTCGAGAGGAACAACATATGTTTCATTATCCGCACAAACTCCCTAATCTCCTTTGTAATAATATTACCCACCTCTTCTCTATTTGGACAGGTACCAACAATCATCAACCCTTTTGGCTCTGTCTTGCTGGAAGTGATAACAACTCAGAAGAATTAGTTGGGAGCACTAACATGGTGGGTGTCAGCTATAGGAGGATTTATCTGTGTCCTGTCCATGGTGGCGATTTCTTCCTGCTCTTCCTTCTTCTCGTGTTAGTTGTTGCATCCAGTTTTTTGGGTTCCCTCCGGATTGGATCTAACTTTACCTTTGTTGGGCCTCTATTTGTGATTATTAGACTTGTTCTACTTTATTTCATCCATGTATATATTTGTACCAGTTAAACTCTAATTCACCGCTCTTGGTGTGGCTGCAAATCAGGCGTGTTGACCGTAACTACGTATTTCCTATATTTATATTAATCGGTCATGTAGTTTCACACTACACAACCGTCAGTCTCAAAAAAATTACATCCTTTTAGCTTAAATTCTATTTTTACAAAACTTGCTTTAAAAACTTGGGTATATTTATAAAATACATTTATAAATTCCTTTATAAAAATTCATTAAAAATCTCATCATAAAACTATATTTTTACACTTCTATAAAACATTAAATCTTACCAAGAATTATTTGATTATAAATCAAATCTTTTACAACTTATTTTGAAATCATATTAAATCATTAGAGATTATTTCATAAATACCTAACTTTTCATAAATCTCTATTCTAAAAACAAAGATTATTTCTATGTCATTTGACAAGTTAAATAAAGCTATCTATTAAATCTTTTCAAAATAATTGAAATCACTTATAAACTCATTTCATTGAAAAATTTGGTTTTATAACTTCATAAAACTTAATTAGGTTTTAACACTCAAAATCTCCCACTATAAAACTTATTTATAAGATAGGAATTTGTTACGCAAATCATTTTATAACCTCTTTATAAAATCCTACTGTAAATATGGATTTGTTATAAAAACTATATTTTATATAACTTACATAGAATAAAATTTAAAGCCTTGCTGTTTGTTATAAAATAAATTTTATGACCTCAAGTTAGCCTATTCATCTGACGATGAATCAACGTCTTAAGAAGATGGATTATATGCCATCTGCTACTAATCACTTAACAATATCGTTTATTGATTAATAGCACATCAATGTTGGATTTTATTCAATAATCATCATCCAAATCATCTTTTAATGTTACTTATGCTAGAGAGTTCATATGTTTATAATATGAAAGAAAATAATTGTGAAAACCCGTAACTTCCCCGTAAAGGAAAGCGCGGATAGTTCGAGAACAAGCCACAACAGAATACATACGGAAGAACATTTCATTGTTATTATACAACAATGCACCAGAATACAAGAATATACAGAGTATAAATGAATAAATATTACACAGAAATATCAGAGATTTAAATTACATTTAAATACATCGCAGCGGAAAAATAATACAATACACAACTAGAAGAGATATACGGATACAAAGCCTTCCGGATATCATTCCAGCTGTAAACCAGGATCCTGTGAATATAAATCTGCAAAACCAAAACTACTAGCTGCCCGTGTCGAAAATAAGGGCACCCAGAGTTTAGGTTAAAACAATAAACTCCAGGTCAGTCATATGACTGGTGTGAGAACTAAAACAGTTATTAATCTTTATTTTTAAAGTTAGGTAAATCAGGGGACCACGCCATATAACACGGAACGGGTTTCCTCCCAAGAACACCAGTGCATATAAGTAAACAGCGCAATGCTTTTCTAAAAATGAAGCTATTATAAGACCCAGGTCCCATCACACAATGCAACGCAGCCGGAGGATAGGGTTTTCCCTTATAATAGCAAAACATGCTTAGTACGTTTAAAACAAATCATTTGATACTACTATAAGTGTATAGTGTCAAAACATTTTCAATCATAAATATCAATCATAGACGGCATGGGTACCATATATCATGTCGCCATACTAGTTCTACAATTAAAACCGCAATACACGTATTGGAAATTGGATTTCCATCCTGTGAACCAAGGCAAAGGGAATATCCTGTGCTTAATTCGAGACTCTGTAGCCCGAGCCGCAGGTTGCAGCCGCGACTGCACCCGGAACGACGGGGCCGGCCACCCGTCGATGGTTAGTAATGCCGTAAACGATATGCTAGCCGGTTCTATGGAACCTCATAGTGATCTGGGACCCGTAAGCCTCTGCAACCACCGTTAACCGAGACGCCTCGCTGGGCAATAAGTAATGATAAGCAACATCCACATAAGTAATGCCATCCAGTTTCAGCACTGACACCACTTCTAACTAGAAACCAGCATATGTCCATTTCCCGGAGGTCCTCCCTGTTTTTGGTTCACACCGAGGTGTGAGGCTCGCGAATCAACGCTATACACAAAGCCATGCCATATCAGCTGCGCTTTGATCATCATCCACCAAACTTTGCTTTTCAACAAGAGTCTGGATCACTGCATCTCAGCATGCCACATTATCAATCCATATCGTACCACTGATTTCTGCCAATATATAACCTCTGAGCTCATATGTCTCAGAGAAGGGCGTTAAGCAAGAGAATAAATTCTCCGCCGCCAAACAGATATATATTTAGCAGAGATTAACAAATACAATATAAAGGAATACAATGTCAGACACACCATCCATTTACAAGTCCGTCTAGGTCTGAACGAAACCGGAGGCACTTTCCTCGCATATCCATCCATCTCCAAGTACGTCTGGACGACCACCAACTATTTCCATCCTCTTGGGTGTACAGCCCAATCAGTATCGTCAGTAATTATCCAAACGATGTGAAGACTTCCGGTCTTCAGCCACCGTCTTCATCTTCGACATATCGTCGAATCGGTTATTCAGAATGGGTATAAACCCGGCCTTTCCGAACAACCCGCGTATATTAATACGAATGTTACACAAACACAACATACGCCTCATTCCAATTCAGAATATCCTTTTTATTCACGAAATCACATTCTTAGGGAAAGGTTCCCATTAATTTTATCCAAGATAAATTCTTTAAAATTTATCCTGTAATCTTCCTTTGGATGTCATTTCAAACCAAATTATGGTTTTCCAAACTAGTCGAGATTAGCGAACCACACCGAAGTAATTATTTATTTTATTTCCCAATCCCAACCTATTCATCCCATGAAGCAAAACTGGTAATACTCCATACCTAACACCACAGTGTTATTGGTAAAATTAATTACCATTTCACGTTCAAATCTAATTAAAGATTTAACTATCGCTTTGGAGCAAAACTGGCGATACTCCATTCTCGCTCATTTTCCAAATTTGATAATTTAAATTATCAATTCACATTTCAATCAATTTGCAGATTCATTAAAACTCCTTTTACTGGGTTAAAGAACTAGGTGTTATTTAAAACACAGTTCACGACAAACCCAAATCACATTTTATTTGTTATTGGGTTAAAGAACGAGTGTTATTTAAAACACCGTTCACGATAAACCCATTTCAAATCCAATCAAATATATCAGAAATTCCGATTATTTAAAACCCCTTTTTGAATCTAATTTATTTCTTTAAAAATAATTGGGTTTTAAATTTAGTTCAAAACTAATTCATTTTGATAAAAATAGATTTTTATCTTTTCAAATATGGAGGTTTTCACCCCAATTTTTCTCAAATCACTTCTTATGATTTTACACAAATTATTACTATTTTTAATAATTTTATCAAGGCCCGTACAATCGATTTCCAACAATGGCCATCGAACTGCACTTACAGCGACCTTTTTTAAATTTGATTTGGACGTATCTCCAAATCCAACCGTTAGATTTCAAATTTCTAATATTCGTTAGAAAGCTCTTTTCGATACGAACCCAACGGTTCCGGTTTTAGGAGAATCCGACGGTCGGATCTCCCGTAATGTCCGTTTGAAATAAATGGTCGAAATTCACGAACTGCCGCGGCGCGGCGCGTTCTATTCAGGCCATTTATATTATAAATATAATATATATTTCGTCGATTTTCATTTAAAACGAATTTTATAAATCGTTTGGAATTCGTTTCAAAAACAATTTCAACTTCTATTTCAATACAAAGCAAAATTGAATTCTTCTTTATAAATTCGTTTTAAAGTTCATTTCTATTCAATTCAGGTTTCAATTCAATTTGAATTCATTTCACTTCGTTTTAAATTCAATTCGAATTCGTTTTCAATTCGATTCAATTCAAAGTGGTTTTCTATTCGATTCAATTCAAATTTGGTTTTCTATTCGATTCAATTCAAATTCGTTATCTATTCAATTGAAATCAAATTCGTTTTCTATTCAATTGAAATCAAATTCGTTATCTATTCAATTGAAATCAAATTCGTTTTCTATTCAATTCCCTTCGAAATCGTTTTCAATTCAATTCAATTCAAAGTGGTTTTCTATTCAATTCATTTCGAAATCGTTTTCAATTCAATTCATTTCGAAATCACTTTATATTCAATTCATTTCGAAATCACTTTATATTCAATTCATTTCGAAATCACTTTATATTCAATTCATTTCAAAATCGTTTTATATTCAATTCAAATCAAATTCATTTCAAAATATTCGATTTCGAAATCACCTTTCAATATTCATTTTAAAATGAATAAAATCGATATAAATATCGTTCACGTCAAAATGGCGTTAATCCAATCAACACGGCTTCATATATTTCTATTTTTAAATATTCTATTTCAAATATTTCTATTTCAACAAATGAGTATTTATTTTTGTCAACACACGACTAATCTCAACGAATGAGTACTGTCCACGTGTGACTATTTTTGCTAAATTATTTCGTTCAACACATGACTAATCTCAACGGATGAGTACAGTCAACACATGAACCTTTACTTTATAGTGATAAAGATATAAATTTTATTGTTAAAATATTTCGTTCAACACATGACTAATCTCAACGGATGAGCACAGTCAACACATGAACCTTTATATTATAATATTCTTTATTTTTTAAATTGGAATGAGGCCCAATCAATCACCATATAATGTTAATTATATGGATTTTCATACATCACACGTATATGATAGCATTGAAAAATAATCAACCATCAACCAAAGTGCACTACACTGTATAAGCATCAAATATAGATATCTAACGCTTATACAGCCTGTCAATCAATCGATCGACATATTTAATCAATCAGGATGAGTGAACTTCAAATTTCATCCCAATACCCATGTGGGGTTTCAAATCAACAAACACAGATTTTATTTGTGCAGTTGGGCGATGTGTAAAATTTATCGACCCAATCAAAGTCCTTCAAATAGGTGTACATAAACAAACCGTCCGGTTAGTAAATGAATATTTTATTTTATTCACTTCCACGTTAAAAATTATATTTTTAACGATAAAATATTTTATTTCAACACATGAATTTCTATTCCGTTCCTTCTTTAAATAAAATGATATTTTTATTTTTCTAACTTATTTTAGAAAATTTCGGCGGCATAACGGCACGATACTAGAAACGGGACGAGGCTTAGCCTTATCCCCGGTCTAGTGAAGGCCCACGCCATTCACACATCAATCAAATCAATTCTATTTCACCAAACAATTCAATTCCATTTCAATTAATCTAACCAATCACATCACATCAATCAAACAAACAAGCCATCCATGGTCTGTGAATGACGGGTGTTGGGTGCTACTAAACACCGTCTACATCCTAGTATATATATATAACTAGAAAAGAAATTGAAGAGTGAGAAATTCTCACCAATTGCTATCCTAACTCCATGGCACTTCCTATGTAGAACATCTCCACCGTGCTCGCCTTTCTTCACTTTCGTTGCCCGTAGCCACTACATATATAAGAATCGAATTTTTACTTTGCTATTCAATATATAAAAATCGAATTTTTACTTTGCTATTCAATATATAAAAATCGAATTTTTACTTTGCTATTCAATATAGAAAAAATTGAATTTTTACTTTGCTATTCAATATATAAAAATCGAATTTTTCAATTTGCTATTTCTATTTTAAAAACATTGCGATATATATTTTCAAAACATTACGATATATATATTCTAAAATTTACTATATTTATTCTAAACTTTACTATATTTATTTTAAACTTTACTATATTTATTTTAAACTTTACTATATTTTTTTTTTAACAAGGCTAATTTTTATATTGAAAATCAATTCAAAATTATATTTTAAAACACTTCAAGTTTATTTTTTCTAAGCCATGCAAATTTTATTCTTTTCAAAGACAAAGATTTTTATTTTATAACTAATGCAAATTTTACTTTTCAAAAATAAAGATTTCTATTTTATTTCAAACATTCTATATAAAAATCCATATTTTATTTTAACACAATGTAATGGTATATATATAAAAAAAATGTTGATCGTATAAGCTTACTGTTTGTTCATCATCCCCGAAATGTGCCTGAATCCTCGCTGAACATCTGTCACCGACTAGGGTTGGGCTTTGCCCACAGTTCGAGGCGTTGGACGTCGATCGGCGGTGCTCCCCAGCTCCGCCTTCAAAGCAGCTCTCCGGCGAGGCACGCGATTCCCAGATCGACGGCCTGGTGGTGGCGCAAATCAGGTCGATGCGACGTCAGCTCCTGCCCCGAAATCGAGATGAACTCCTCACGAAATCCCCTCAAACTTGCATTGATTCGAAGATTGAAGAGTATGCTTTGATTTTCACTTATAAACCATAGTATAATTCGGTATGATTTAGGAGATTTTTGAGAAGGAAAAAAACGATCGATTTTCGCCCTTGGATCTTTGATGACAGCGGGTCAATAGTTTGATCGTGTTGTGTTGAAATTAGGGCATTGACCCTTAGTTATATATATATTTAAATTATTTAATACGTAAAATATCTCGTTTAATGCCACCAACTCTAAATCAAACCCAACCACTGTCGCCCCTAGCATAATACCCCCATCCCGAACACAATGGGATATGTTTCATAACCCAGTCCGGCTGTTACGAGTATTTTCCATTAAATTTAAAATATAAATCTATATATATTCAACTTGAACGCATATTTTAAACTACCGGGGCCACATACTAACTCTAAAAGTTCTCGAAAAATATTTTCTAGCTTCATATTGACGATACGGTCCTAACAAAACTAATTTCGTCGAATTCTGAGACCGTTTGAAAAATGGTCATTTTCCAGTCGATTAAAATCAACTTAAACTGGTCAAACGCGTTTTCTTTTGCCACGCTCACATATTGATTCGAAAAATTATGAAATTTGGAATCTAGCAATAAATCGACATCACGGTTCCAACAAAAGTGGTTTCGTCGAAATCCGAGATCATTTGCAAAATGGCTATTTTTAAGGGCCTGAATTCCATAGCGACTATTCAGGATTTTCAACTAGACATATCTTTTTATCCCCGCTATGAAATTTTGATTTTTCGGTCTTGTTGAAAAGATAGTCACAATTAGATTCCATTATTTTTGGTTTCACTAAAATCCGGATTGTTTTGCACCCGATACATTCATTTGAATTTTGAAATCGAATTATCGAACTACCGCGCTATTTTCAATTCCTTTTATAATTATATATAATTATATATATCCTAACGACAACGTATATAATATATACGCTCGAATTCTGTTCAAAATAAATTTCTCGTCGATATTATTTAAAATAATCTATTTTAAATGTTCAAAATTCGCTAAAATTTCCAAAATAAAAATTTTAAACTGGCCCAGATTTCCGGGTTATTACAATCTCCCCCACTTAAAACTTTTCGTCCCCGAAAAGGAACAAAGTCGAAAGTAGTTTGATTAATTAACTCTACGCTCGATCTGGCTTGCGTTCTCCAACTTTTCAGTTTATGAGAATTTTCAAAAATTTCAAAAATTTGGCTAACACCCGGAATTTTCGAAAAATTTCGCCATAAGCTCCCCTGCACCGGGAGCCACGGGAAAATCCCGAAATTGCCATATAGGCCTTCTGATCTCAAAAAGAAAAAGAAAAAGCCAAGCGGCTAGCCAATAGGCTCATAAAATCATCTTCACCCAAACAAAACAGGAAATTATGGTAAACATGTACCTATTTGTCGGGCAAACAAATTTTATTCTTCTGCTCTAGCCTCTTTGCTATGACCTGTTCAATGTAAGTACATGTATATGCAAGAAAATGCGACCAATTTTCAATACAATTCAATATTTGATTCAATTAGGCTAAATGGTTCAAAATTGTCAAACAAATAAACAAACAACACAAACATCAATCAATTAGTGAATTAGAGTTTCAAATTCATAATTCTGATACATGTACAAAAATCATGTTTTTGATGCCAATTCACAACAATAGGCCCTATCTAATTTGGTTCTCACACCAGTCAATAGGAAATATATAGAAAGCCCACCTTCGTCACTCGAACATAAATTCTAATGATGGAGCTCCATCATCAAAATCATCTCCGGGCGATTAGAGTGTAATTCTATATCTATCCAGTATATTAAAATTTCAAATACACGCGGATCAGACGTATACGCAAAATCTTTATATACTGGACTGTCCAACTCAATATAAATAGATAATCAAATACGAATAATTGATTTAAATTTACAAAACAAAACTTGTTTTCACTTTAAAAATTTACTCTTCACACTCGTTCTAGGATACTACTGATCCCATCTCTAACGAGTCATTCTCATTGGATATTACTAATCCAATATCTGATGAATTCTTTCATATGGTTCTAATGTGTCTTGTTCTCTAAGCTTTGTAAACCAAAGCTCTGATACCAACTGTGAAAACCCGTAACTTCCCCGTAAAGGAAAGCGCGGATAGTTCGAGAACAAGCCACAACAGAATACATACGGAAGAACATTTCATTGTTATTATACAACAATGCACCAGAATACAAGAATATACAGAGTATAAATGAATAAATGTTACACAGAAATATCAGAGATTTAAATTACATTTAAATACATCGCAGCGGAAAATAATACAATACACAACTAGAAGAGATATACGGATACAAAGCCTTCCGGATATCATTCCAGCTGTAAACCAGGATCCTGTGAATATAAATCTGCAAAACCAAAACTACTAGCTGCCCGTGTCGAAAATAAGGGCACCCAGAGTTTAGGTTAAAACAATAAACTCCAAGTCAGTCATGTGACTGGTGTGGGAACTAAAACAGTTATTAATCTTTATTTTTAAAGTTAGGTAAATCAAGGGACCACGCCGTATAACACGGAACGGGTTTCCTCCCAAGAACACCAGTGCATATAAGTAAACAGCGCAATGCTTTTCTAAAAATGAAGCTATTATAAGACCCAGGTCCCATCACACAATGCAACGCAGCCGGAGGATAGGGTTTTCCCTTATAATAGCCAAACATGCTTAGTACGTTTAAAACAAATCATTTGATACTACTATAAGTGTATAGTGTCAAAACATTTTCAATCATAAATATCAATCATAGACGGCATGGGTACCATATATCATGTCGCCATACTAGTTCTACAATTAAAACCGCAATACACGTATTGGAAATTGGATTTCCATCCTGTGAACCAAGGCAAAGGGAATATCCTGTGCTTAATTCGAGACTCTCTAGCCCGAGCCTCAGGTTGCAGCCGCGACTGCACCCGGAACGACGGGGCCGGCCACCCGTCGATGGTTAGTAATGCCGTAAACGATATGCTAGCCGGTTCTATGGAACCTCATAGTGATCTGGGACCCGTAAGCCTCTGCAACCACCGTTAACCGAGACGCCCCGCTGGGCAATAAGTAATGATAAGCAACATCCACATAAGTAATGCCAGCCAGTTTAAGCACTGACACCACTTCTAAATAGAAACCAGCATATGTCCATTTCCCGGAGGTCCTCCCCGTTTTTGGTTCACACCGAGGTGTGAGGCTCGCGAATCAACGCTATACACAAAGCCATGCCATATCAGCTGCGCTTTGATCATCATCCACCAAACTTTGCTTTTCAACAAGAGTCTGGATCACTGCATCTCAGCATGCCACATTATCAATCCATATCGTACCACTGATTTCTGCCAATATATAACCTCTGAGCTCATATGTCTCAGAGAAGGGCGTTAAGCAAGAGAATAAATTCTCCGCCGCCAAACAGATATATATTTAGCAGAGATTAACAAATACAATATAAAGGAATACAATGTCAGACACACCATCCATTTACAAGTCCGTTCTAGGTCTGAACGAAACCGGAGGCACTTTCCTCGCATATCCATCCATCTCCAAGTACGTCTGGACGACCACCAACTATTTCCATCCTCTTGGGTGTACAGCCCAATCAGGATCGTTAGTAATTGTCCAAACGATGTGAAGACTTCCGGTCTTCAGCCACCGTCTTCATCTTCGACATATCGTCGAATCGGTTATTCAGAATGGGTATAAACCCGGCCTTTCCGAACAACCCGCGTATATTAAAACGAATGTTACACAAGCACAACATACGCCTCATTCCAATTCAGAATATCCTTTTTATTCACGAAATCACATTCTTAGGGAAAGGTTCCCATTAATTTTATCCAAGATAAATTCTTTAAAATTTATCCTTTAATCTTCCTTTGGATGTCATTTCAAACCAAATTATGGTTTTCCAAACTAGTCGAGATTAGCGAACCACACCGAAGTAATTATTTATTTTATTTCCCAATCCCAACCTATTTATCCCATGAAGCAAAACTGGTAATACTCCATACCTAACACCACAGTGTTATCGGTAAAATTAATTACCATTTCACGTTCAAATCTAATTAAAGATTTAACTATCGCTTTGGAGCAAAACTGGCGATACTCCATTCTCGCTCATTCTCCAAATTTGATAATTTAAATTATCAATTCACATTTCAATCAATTTGCAGATTCATTAAAACTCCTTTTACTGGGTTAAAGAACTAGGTGTTATTTAAAACACAGTTCACGACAAACCCAAATCACGTTCTATTTGTTATTGGGTTAAAGAACGAGTGTTATTTAAAACACCGTTCACGATAAACCCATTTCAAATCCAATCAAATATATCAGAAATTCCGATTATTTAAAACCCCTTTTTGAATCTAATTTATTTCTTTAAAAATAATTGGGTTTTAAATTTAGTTCAAAACTAGTTCATTTCGATAAAAATCTATTTTTATCTTTTCAAATATGGAGTTTTTCACCCCAATTTTTCTCAAATCACTTCTTATGATTTTACACAAATTATTACTATTTTTAATAATTTTATCAAGGCCCGTACAATCGATTTCCAACAATGGCCATCGAACTGCACTTACAGCGACCTTTTTTAAATTTGATTTGGACGTATCTCCAAATCCAACCGTTAGATTTCAAATTTCTAATATTCGTTAGAAAGCTCTTTTCGATACGAACCCAACGGTTCCGGTTTTAGGAGAATCCGACAGTCGGATCTCCCGTAATGTCCGTTTGAAATAAATGGTCGAAATTCACGAACTGCCGCGGCGCGGCGCGTTCTATTCAGGCCATTTATATTATATATATAATATATATTTCATCGATTTCCATTTAAAACGAATTTTATAAATCGTTTGGAATTCGTTTCAAAAACAATTTCAACTTCTATTTCAATACAAAGCAAAATTGAATTCTTCTTTATAAATTCGTTTTAAAGTTCATTTCTATTCAATTCAGGTTTCAATTCAATTTGAATTCATTTCACTTCGTTTTAAATTCAATTCGAATTCGTTTTCAATTCGATTCAATTCAAAGTGGTTTTCTATTCGATTCAATTCAAATTTGGTTTTCTATTCGATTCAATTCAAATTCGTTATCTATTCAATTGAAATCAAATTCGTTTTCTATTCAATTGAAATCAAATTCGTTATCTATTCAATTGAAATCAAATTCGTTTTCTATTCAATTCCCTTCGAAATCGTTTTCAATTCAATTCAATTCAAAGTGGTTTTCTTTTCAATTCATTTCGAAATCGTTTTCAATTCAATTCATTTCAAAATCACTTTATATTCAATTCATTTCGAAATCACTTTATATTCAATTCATTTCGAAATCACTTTATATTCAATTCATTTCGAAATCGTTTTATATTCAATTCAAATCAAATTCATTTCAAAATATTCGATTTCGAAATCACCTTTCAATATTCATTTTAAAATGAATAAAATCGATATAAATATCGTTCACGTCAAAATGGCGTTAATCCAATCAACACGGCTTCATATATTTCTATTTTTAAATATTCTATTTCAAATATTTCTATTTCAACAAATGAGTATTTATTTTTGTCAACACACGACTAATCTCAACGAATGAGTACTGTCCACGTGTGACTATTTTTGTTAAATTATTTCGTTCAACACATGATTAATCTCAACGGATGAGTACAGTCAACACATGAACCTTTACTTTATAGTGATAAAGATATAAATTTTATTGTTAAAATATTTCATTCAACACATGACTAATCTCAACGGATGAGCACAGTCAACACATGAACCTTTATATTATAATATTCTTTATTTTCTAAATTGGAATGAGGCCCAATCAATCACCATATAATGTTAATTATATGGATTTTCATACATCACACGTATATGATAGCATTGAAAAATAATCAACCATCAACCAAAGTGCACTACACTGTATAAGCATCAAATATAGATATCTAACGCTTATACAGCCTGTCAATCAATCGATCGACATATTTAATCAATCAGGATGAGTGAACTTCAAATTTCATCCCAATACCCGTGTGGGGTTTCAAATCAACAAACACAGATTTTATTTGTGCAGTTGGGCGATGTGTAAAATTTATCGACCCAATCAAAGTCCTTCAAATAGGTGTACATAAACAAACCGTCCGGTTTGTAAATGAATATTTTATTTTATTCACTTCCACGTTAAAAATTATAATTTTAACGATAAAATATTTTATTTCAACACATGAATCTCTATTCAGTTCATTCTTTAAATAAAATGATATTTTTATTTTTCTAACTTATTTTAGAAAATTTCGGCGGCATAACGGCACGATACTAGAAACGGGACGAGGCTTAGCCTTATCCCCGGTCTAGTGAAGGCCCACGCCATTCACACATCAATCAAATCAATTCTATTTCACCAAACAATTCAATTCCATTTCAATTAATCTAACCAATCACATCACATCAATCAAACAAACAAGCCATCCATGGTCTGTGAATGACGGGTGTCGGGTGCTACTAAACACCGTCTACATCCTAGTATATATATATATATATATAACTAGAAAAGAAATTGAAGAGTGAGAAATTCTCACCAATAGCTATCCTAACTCCATGGCACTTCCTATGTAGAACATCTCCACCGTGCTCGCCTTTCTTCACTTTCATTGCCAGTAGCCACTACATATATAAGAATCGAATTTTTACTTTGCTATTCAATATATAAAAATCGAATTTTTACTTTGCTATTCAATATATAAAAACCGAATTTTTACTTTGCTATTCAATATAGAAAAAATTGAATTTTTACTCTGCTATTCAATATATAAAAATCGAATTTTTCAATCTGCTATTTCTATTTTAAAAACATTGTGATATATATTTTCAAAACTTTACGATATATATATTCTAAAATTTACTATATTTATTCTAAACTTTACTATATTTATTTTAAACTTTACTATATTTATTTTAAACTTTACTATATTTATTTATTTTTTTAACAAGGCTAATTTTTATATTGAAAATCAATTCAAAATAATATTTTAAAACACTTCAAGTTTATCTTTTCTAAGCCATGCAAATTTTATTCTTTTCAAAGACAAAGATTTTTATTTTATAACTAATGAAAATTTTACTTTTCAAAAATAAAGATTTCTATTTTATTTCAAACATTCTATATAAAAATCCATATTTTATTTTAACACAATGTAATGGTATATATATAAAAAAAATGTTGATCGTATAAGCTTACTGTTTGTTCATCATCCCCGAAATGTGCCTGATTCCTCGCTGAACATATGTCGCCGACTAGGATTGGACTTTTCCCGCAGTTCGAGGCGTTGGACGTCGATCGGCGGTGCTCCCCAGCTCCGCCTTCAAAGCAGCTCTCCGGCGAGGCACGCGATTCCCAGATCGATGGCCTGGTGGTGGCGCAAATCAGGTCGATGCGACGTCAGCTCCTGCCCCGAAATCGAGATGAACTCCTCACGAAATCCCCCCAAACTTGCATTGATTCGAAGATTGAAGAGTATGCTTTGATTTTCACTTATAAACCATAGTATAATTCGGTATGATTTAGGAGATTTTTGAGAAGGAAAAAAACGATCGATTTCCGCCCTTGGATCTTTGATGACGGCGGGTCAATAGTTTGACCGTGTTGTGTTGAAATTAGGGCATTGACCCTTAGTTATATATATATATTTAAATTATTTAATACGTATAATATCTCGTTTAATGCCACCAACTCTAAATCAAACCCAACCACTGTCGCCCCTAGCATAATACCCCCATCCGGAACACAATGGGATATGTTTCATAACCCAGTCCGGCTGTTACGAGTATTTTCCATTAAATTTAAAATATAAATCTATATATATTCAACTTGAACGCACATTTTAAACTACCGGGGCCACATACTAACTCTAAAAATTCTCGAAAAATATTTTCTAGCTTCATATTGACGATACGGTCCTAACAAAACTAATTTCGTCGAATTCTGAGACCGTTTGAAAAATGGACATTTTCCAGTCGATTAAAATCAACTGAAACTGGTCAAACGCGTTTTCTTTTGCCATGCTCACATATTGATTCGAAAAATTATGAAATTTGGAATCTAGCAATAAATCGACATCACGGTTCCAACAAAAGTGGTTTCGTCGAAATCCGAGATCGTTTGCAAAATGGCTATTTTTAAGGGCCTGAATTCCATAGCGACTAATCAGGATTTTCAACTGGACATATCTTTTTATCCCCGCTATGAAATTTTGATTTTTCGGTCTTGTTGGAAAGATAGTCACAATTAGATTCCATTATTTTTGGTTTCACTAAAATCCGGATTGTTTTGCACCCGATACATTCATTTGAATTTTGAAATCGAATTATCGAACTACCGCGCCATTTCCAATTCCTTTTATAATTATATATAATTATATATATCCTAACGACGACGTATATAATATATACGCTCGAATTCTTTTCAAAATAAATTTCTCGTCGATATTATTTAAAATAATCTATTTTAAATGTTCAAAATTCGCTAAAATTGCCAAAATAAAAATTTTAAACTGGCCCAGATTTCCGGGTTATTACAATAATATTCAAAGCATTGAGGAATCTTTTATCCCTCTAACCTGTCCTCTTGCATCACAACTAATATATCAGTTTATATATGCATATAAAATTGATAATTTAATCTAATTCATTTAAGATGAATCCTCCGTTTAAAAGCAGGTAGTGTCAAAGGTCATTCGTTCATAGACCGAAATGTATATCGATAACCACAAAAAAGCAGTAAATCATATAAACATCCAAACCCACAATTTATATTAATAACAAAAGTACTAACTAATAACCTTCACGATATTCTAGGAAGTGTGAGATTTAACTCACCATCCAATTTAGATCGACGATTTCTCATCGTTTTATTTAATTTTAAATAAGATTTTTAAATTAGAAAAAAAAAACTCCCGTTGTCTCCAAAAGAACTCGATCTTACTCGCCGCGTAGCCTTCATGAATTCGAACCCAAGGCAACTCGTTTCGTCTCAATTGGACATCATATGAAATATATATATATATATATATATATGCGTTACAAGTTATAAGTCAAATTAAAATTATTTAATGGTTAACAAACGTAAGTATTTTAAGGTTAGTTACCTTCAATAGCCTAATTAAACATGTCCTAACCCTTCTTCTCCATCAACAGATTCAATCCAATATTCTTCATCACCATTGTTGATGATTCCTCTTTCTCCCTTACCAATTCACGAAATCTAAAAACGACTTCACCACTATATTCTGAAACTCGAACTCCAATACCTAATCACTATTCTACTCAACTTACATGACCTATATAAGTCGTGACCTCTGCTTCTTGTTTCATAGGTGCGACAATTTTTTGTATACCTTTTAGATTTGTTGGCTAGTGCAAAAGACCCCCCCTAAACCCGAATCCAACCTCCAAATCCACCACCATTGACACTAGAACCCTAAAACCCACCCTTAACTTACACCATTATTGTTAAATGTCGAGATCCACAAAACTGGTTCGCATCCGAGAATTTATACCTCGATTTGAAGCTATACTCTTAGGATTCCAAAGATATAAACTTTCAAAATTTAGGATTTAATTTGATTTTTTTTCACTTTCTGAAGTTCACATTTCTACTGGGCTCTGATTTTAAAGAACACAATCATTGAGAAGTGTGAGAGGTGAGAGGGAGAAAGAATGAAGGTGTGTTATTTAATTTGTGATGGTGGGAAGGATATTATATTTAAAAACTACCCTATTATTTAATTCAACTATACAAACATGTATTTTGCACTGAATGTGTTACGCTCGCATAACCACATAGATCGTCAGTCACGAAATTTGAAATCTTACAATAATTTATTAATCCAGTGTAACGACCCAGAAAATCTGAACCAATTTAAAAAAAAAATTATTGGCTAAAATAATGGATTTTAAATATTTAAAATAAATATTTTAAATAATGGCGATGGAAACTGAGTTTGAATCGACAATTGAAAACGAATATAATTAATTATAATTATAAACAAGGCCTGAAATGGCGCTGTAGTTTCAAAAATTGAATTCAAACTTTGTCGGACTGTATCGGGTGCAAAACAATCCGGATTTTAGTGAAACCAAAAATATTTAAATCTGTTAGTGAATACCTTTCCAACGAATCTGAAAAATCAAAACTTGATAGCGGGAATCAAAAGATATGTCCAGTTGAAAATTCTGAATAGTCGCTATGGAATTCAGGCCCTTAAAAATGGACATTTTGCAAACGACCTCGGATTTCGACGAAACCACTCTTGTTGGATCCGTGATGTCAAAATATTGCTAGGTTTCAAATTTCATAATTTTTCGAATCAATATGTGAGCGTGGCAAAGCAAAACGCGTTTGACCGGTTTTAGTTGATTTTAATCGACTGGAAATTGGCCATTTTTCAAACGGTCTCAGAATTTGACGAAACTAGTTTTGTTAGGACCGTATCGTCATTACGAAGCTAGAAAATATTTTTCTGGAATTTTTCGAGTTAGTATGTGGCCCCGGTAAATTGAAATGTACGATTAAATTTGAATATACAGATTTATATTTTAAATTTGACGGAAACAAATCGAAATGATCGAATCAGCTTACGACACATATCCCATTGTGTTCAGAATGGGGGTAATTAGCTAAGGACGACAGTCGTTGGGCCTCGTTTCGAGGTCGTATGTAAAAGTCAACTTTTTGCAAAATAATTAATTAAATAAAAAAAACTAAACTAACCCTCTCCTATACCTTGGCCCCCACTGTAATTCATTACCGAAATCGATTTACCAGAAAAAAAAACCCTAACGCAACCATCGTCGCCTCCTGGAAACCCCTCCAACCGACGCACCTAGCTCCGCCCTTCGACGAGCTGCTCCTCTCTCCAGCCTCCTCCCTCTCTCCACCTCCATACACGAAGACCGAACCCGAGACCACCCACCTCCACGCAACCACCGTCGCCTCCTGGAAACCCCACCGACCTCCCCGACGCCGCCAAGCACAGCACCAGTTTCCCCCCTTTCCCAATTAAATACTGTAAGTTTCTGTATTTTATTTTTATTCATTTTTATATAAAGTAATTGATTTTTTTTAGCATAGATTTAAAATCAGTTTTTATAAATATTATAGTATTAAAAAGCAATGATTTTTAAAAATAAAAAGTGAGGATTTCTATATGATAAAATATACGATTTTAAAAACTGAAAATATAGGACTTTTATTCATGTAAAAATATAATTTTTAGCATAGGAAAAATATGATTTTCATATTTTTAAAGTATTAAAAATATAATCTTTACTATATAGGAGGTGTAAAAATATGATTTTTGTTTAAGTAGAAAAGTAAAAATATAATTTTTACAAGATAGGAATATTAAGAATAGCACCTTTATGTGTGTGGAAAAATATCAAATGTGATTTTTATAATGAAATATTTGAAAGGGCGAAATCTTTATATTGGAAAAGGCGAAACCTTTATATATTGAATAGCATAATAAAAATATGATTTTTATATATTGAACATCGAAGTAAAAATTCAATTTTTATATATTGAATAGCGAAGTAAAAATTCGATTTTTTTATATATGTAGTGGCTACGGGCGAAAGCGACAAAAAGGCGAGAAAGGCGAAGATTTCTCTAAGTGAAGTGTCGTGAAGCTGGATAGCTATATGTGAGAATTTCTCACTCTTCAATTTCTTTTTCTAACCATATATATATGCGTGGGAATAAAAGTGAATTGCTATATATATATATATATATATATATATATATATATACGCCCCTCGTCCACAAACCATGGACGATATTTATTGGTTGAAATTGTTGTGAAAATTGATTGATAGCGAATGATTGTTTGGGATTGTTTGTGGTTGATATTGATTGATTGAGGTTGAAAAATACCCGTTTGTGATTAAGAAATATTTGGTTGAAACCACATAGGATTAGTTTGTGGAAATGAAATAAATATATACATGCCGCTTGCGTGCAACTAGATGCATGATCCCCATTGTCAAAAACCGCGAGGTTTTAAGGTAGAGCGAGGAGCCATACTAGGGACGGTCCCGGTTTTAACTACACTGTCGTTATGCTGCCGAAATTTTGAATAATATTCGTGTGTTTGAATTATTTTCATCTGCTTCAACTATATTTATTCATTGAATAGAAAACCTTCATGTGTTGAATCGATATTCATTCGTTGATTTGAAATTCATGTGTTGAATGGTATTCGCGTTTTAAATATAAAAATCACATTTTTATCTATATATAGAAACTATAGAAAACCTTCATGTGTTGAATCGATATTCATTCGTTGATTTGAAATTCATGTGTTGAATGGTATTCATATTTCGAAATAAATTGTTTGATAATAAAAAAAATCACCTTTTATCGACTATATGAACTGTGTAAAATAATCTCGTTTTAAAAGAATTTGTTTTATGATAAAAATCCTATTTTTGTCACCTATATGAACTATATTAAAAAATAGTGTTTTTGAAATGAATTGTTTTACAATAAAAATCACATTTTTATTGTATGCATGAATCGTTGAAATGTGAAGTGTTAAAAATAGCCACTTGTTCAAAATAAACATATATGAGTTGAAATATTCATTAATTAGCTAATGAAATGATTTGCACCTATGTATGCAACATTAGAATGAATGGTGTTTTTAAACCAAATAGAAATCAAATATGAAGTTGAATAGAAAATGATAAATGATAAGAACTGTATATATATGTACATGCATATTCATTGAACAGGTTATAGCAAAGGGGCTAGAGAAGAGGAATAAAATTTTGTGCCCGACAAATAGGTACACATTTACTGTTTTGTTTGGGTGATGATTTTATGAGCCTGTTGGCTAGCCGCTTGGCTTTTTCTTTTTCTTTTTGAGATTAGATGGACCGGGAAAGCTATTTGCGATTTCCCGATGCTCCCGGTGCAGGGGAGGTTATGGCGAAAATTTTCCAAAATTTTAAGGCGTTAGTGAAATATTTGAAGTGAAAACGATATTTAAATTGTTGAATGAACTATATTTATATAATTATATAAATATAAATAAAATTAAAACGAAACGTGGCCGTGCAGTTCGCATTTTGAAACCGTGATTTCAAACAACTAGTATGGGAAATCCGACCATTGGATTTTCCCGAAATCTCAACCGTCGGGTTCGCCTTGGAAATATCTTCCCAACGGCCCCAACCTTGTAAAAATCCAACGGTTGGATTGTCTGGAATGTTTAATTCAAATCTGATGAAAAACAGCGCCAGAAGCGATTATATTTATATATATATATAATTATATATTTAATCGAATAACGACGCTGCAGTTCGTATTTTGAAATCGAAAATTCAAACGATTGTACCGGGAGATCCGACCGTCGGATTTTCCCGAAACTGGAACCGTTGGATTCGTTTTGAAAAGACCTTTCTAATGATGTAAAATTTGTGAAGATCCAACGGTTAGATTTTTAGATATGTGTAAATCAAATCTGAAGAAAAACAGCGCCACGGCCGCGTTATGGCCCGAAGCGTCGTTTTGAATAAATGAGCTATTTTAAAATAAATAAAAATAGCGATAAATCATTATAAAGTACCATAAACAATATGGAGTGGAAATAAACTGAATTTGCTCGATTTATGTTGTATTTGATGGTTGAATGTGTTTGGTGTGAAAATTACATTAAAGAACAATATTGGTGTTGTCGAATAATTTAACCATTGAAATAAATTGATTTGAAATTGTAAATATACGTGAATTATTTGAAAAGGCCGAGTTAATTCTCATTTCGAATAATTGACCGACGATTGAAATTCAAAGATGAAGACGATGGTCGAAGACCGAAGATCTTCACCTCGTTTGGATGGTAACCGAGGTCCTGATTGGGAGGCATCCCGAAATATGGATAATGAGTGGTGATCGTCCAGACGTACGTGGTGATCGAAGGGTTTGCGAGGTATTTAGTGCCTCCGGTTTCGTTCAGACCCAGAACGGACTTGTAAATGGACTGTGTGTCTGACATTGGATTTTATTCTGTGTTGATTGATCTCTATTAAATATACATCTGTTTGGCGGCGGAGAATTTATTCTTTTGCTTAACGCCCTTCTCTGAGACGCACGAGCTCAGAGGTTGTATATCGATGGACATCAGTCGCATGGCATGAATTGTCTGTGTGGCATGCTAAGATGCAGTGATCAGGGCTTCTGTTGAAAAGCAAAGTCTTGTGGTGATGATCAAAGCACCGCCTGCGTGGCGTAGCTTTGTGTATAACGTGAAATCGCGAGCCTCACACCCCGGTATGAACCAGAAACGGGAGAAGGACCTCAGGGAGGGCATGCTTTTCTTTCTAGCTAGGGTGGTGTCAGTGACCTACCAGCCCTGACATTT
The DNA here is from genome assembly GCA_030737875.1 of Allium sativum. Taxonomy (NCBI): domain Eukaryota; kingdom Viridiplantae; phylum Streptophyta; class Magnoliopsida; order Asparagales; family Amaryllidaceae; genus Allium; species Allium sativum. Next base: position 841,598,090 of record CM060919.1, on the reverse strand, counting down.
ATATACTTTTCACCTATGTGGTTGTTGCTGTTGCGAGGCGCCTCGGTTTGATCGGACGATCCGGGTCCGATGGAGTCATTCGTTGGCTCGTTTACGCCCCAAAGGGCGGGGAAACGTATTGTTCAGGCATAATAATCCACATCGGTGGACTGGCCCTGACGATCCAAGGGGCAGTTGCGGCTGTTCCTGAGGGGCGGGCTAGAGCGTCTCGAATTCGGTAAGGACTATCTTTTGCCTTGGTTCATGACGGAAATCCAATTTCCAGGTACGTGATCGTGCGGTTTCGATTGTATAGATATTTGGCGACATAGTGGCATGGGACGCTCATGTCGTCTATGATTGATAGTTATGATTTGAAATTGTTTTCAAAACATATAAACACTAGCAATAATATCAAATGCCTTTGTTTTTATTCGTATCAAGCATATTTTGGCCGTTATAAGGTAAAACTCTATCCTCCGGTTTGCGTTGCATTGTGTGATGGGAACTGAGTCTTATAATGGCTTCATTTTTGTTAAAAGCATAGCGATGTTTAAAAGAAAGATTTGTTTTAAAGCACTGGCAATCCAATGGAGTAAACCCGTTCCACGAAAGTGGCGTGGTCCTGTGATTAGCCAATTATATATGTGTTGAGTGGATTTCTCATACCAGTCCCATGACTGACTCATAGTTTGTTTCACTTTCAAACTCGGGTGCCCCTTTTTCTACACGGGCAGCCTTGTATTCAGGTTTAGCTGGTTCTTTCTGGATAGCTGGAGCTGAAGATGGATTATATCATTTATCTCTTTTTATGCTGTTCAGCTCCTATTGTACATATTTTGTTTATTTCTACTGTAGACATTTATGTATAGCTGAACTGTATTTGTACTAAGTAAGATCCTGTATACTGTGTAACTCTGATGATTACTTTTATCCAGTATATTCTATTGTTCATTATCTGGTGTAATTATTTAATTTTTGTTCTGCTATTATCTGTTTCTGTGTTATATTCCAAAGATAACCCTGGTCTCCGTGAGAACGGGATTTCGGGTCGTCTCATCCAGATCTGATGAAACTGAGTTTCGTCGAAATCTGAGATTGTTTGAAAAACAACTATTTTCATGTGTTAAATTAAATTGATAAAATATAAATCAATTTTCAAAAACTCAAATTCGTTGATAATAAATTATTATTACTATCGTTTATAACCAAACAGAATTTGACACTACTTCAAAATAGATTTATTAGATTGCAAACTCAATATTTATAATTCCAAGTTAAATGGATAACTGAATTCTCATTTAAATTAATTTCAAGCCATTAAATTTTTAAAATTAATTTTATTTAATAATTAAAATAATTAAAAATTATAATATGAAAATATGAGTTGCTATAGTTTGTAGGCGATTTACTATTAGGAAATATTTTGTTTGATAGCGTTTGGGTGGCTTATCGATAAAATGCACACATTGTTGTATATTGATTGAACACATGAGGATGATAGACTCGAACGGATGAGATAAATGCACGATGGAGCCTTATAATGCTTGGATGGATCAGACGACTTAGTAGCATTGGAGCTCTACGAAGTATTTGAATGTGGAGAGACATTGAAGCTTCGTGGTTGATCTAAAGTTGAATGATGGACTTGGCAATGAGCTGGATTTCACGACGAATGTCGGACGTTTCCACCAGATGTGTATTTAATCAATTTTGATTAATAGATGATTTGAGTAGTCATTTTCGATTACAATGAAGTGGTAGATATCTATTACTGTTGTCACTAGCCACTTTGGCCAATTTGACTTGAACGATGGTGTAATTTCGAAGAGGAGAGGGCAATGGTTCATTCGGTAGTGATTTCGACATCATGGCTCTTCAACCAGTAGTTCGTTATCCAATGTTGGTGATTCCAAGATGGGAAGCGAAGCAGCAACTTCGATAAAAGATAGCGATATTCGGTAATGTAGCGTAGTGATGATGGTTCGTGAGGGTGCTACTAAAGAGGAGTCTTGGTAGTTTTCCTATGATGGACCCTGTTATGGATGACGTGTGTAAAGGGGTTATCGACACGCTCGACACACGCGGTTTTAAAGGTTACTCAGGAAGAAAGTGTAGAGGATGTGATATTTATTTGAACCATGTAGGGTCCTCCCGGTTTCCATCAATGGAAGACTTATTGCATTCACTTGGACCAAGTGGGTCCTTAACTTGGAGAGTACATGTGGGTACAGCCTAGGTCCCTACCGTTTTAATGGCATGGATTCGAGTATATGGAAACCAAGTATTATCGTATATCCAACGCACTGAGTGAGCTTATGTGAGTATGGATGATGGATGCTAAATATGTTAGTTAATTGTCATCATTAATAATTTGAAATCTGTCACACCTTTTTATATGATGTTTTTCACAATATAGTATGCATCGACTGTTAAGTGCTAACTTTGTGGATGCAAGGACAAGACATATATGATTCTTCATACCCTCTGTGCCATATATAATATTAAGACTTTTACAATATTTTGAGATTTATTTATCGATCATACCGAACTATTGTCTAATCTAAGATTTTATTTCCCTCTTACTACTTTGAGTGCTCATTGACGGTGCTGGTGAGAAGACCAAGTAGCAGGTGTACGTATTATTTGGAGCAATGTAGGTGGATTATCAGGAGATGACATCTTTCCAATTTATACTTATATTTGCAATATTTATCCTATTGTGTGACACTTCGGAGCCTTGATGATGTCATGTAATTCCCTTGGAGACAGTTTATTAGTTTAAATTTATTTAACAATAAATGGTATTCCTGCTCTGCATAACTATGTGAGCTGTATACTCTGATCTGCAGTTTATACAGTGATTACAATCTCGTTTGTTTTATCTCTATAGTTGTTATTATTGTATGTTATCTTATGCGTATGAGATATAAGACTAGCTTTGTGATTGTGTTTGTGTTATGTTATCTTCTCTCCCTTCTCTTTTGTTTCCTTCTTTTGTTTCTCCTTTCTCTTCTTTTCTATTATTTCTTCCACTTGGGACACACTTTACATCGACCTAGTACTTTTACAGTGTAAATTTTAGTCATGGGCATCGGTAGTGTATAGCGGGTCGTCACGGTCCTTATGAGTAGTGCACAAAATTCTAGTTGGACAATTTCACTAATTCAGCTGAGCTGTCTCGGCTATTGGATGAAGCAAAAAGGTAGTGGTCGCTCGAAGCTTAGGGTTTGCAAAAGAAATGAGTTAAGGGTCCAATTATATGTTATCTTATAAAACAATTTTCGCACACCACCATGTGAAAAAAAAATGAAATCTACTGGATGTTTATTGATATGTGTTCATAACGAATTACCCATATTTTGAGTCTATGTAACTAATTTTAGGACCAAATTTGATTATATACAAGAGTTAGCTTTAACATTCTATTGAAATAATATAATTTCAAATTTTAAATACTTTGAGATTTTAACATGGACGATTGTACAATAAGTCTGACCGTCCTGAAATTTAACATCTTATAATACACTACTAGAAAGATTTCATTTTGCGACGACCCAGGGCGACGACTAAAAAAGCGGCCGTCGCTAGCCGTTGCACGTTCTGAAGATAATAACTGCCGAGAACTTTCTTCTCCAAACCATTTCAGCTTATAAAAAAAAACTACCCCATCGCCCGCGCTGCGATTTCAAATTCACCCACCCAAACTCCGTTCCAATCATCTCAATTTGTTCCGTATGTCTTCTAATCCCTATTCTATGTTTAATTAGGGTTAATTTGCATGTTCATATCGGTTTGTTAATCGAATGTTTATATAAATGAAATTTTGGCAAGGTTTATGGAAAAAAAATTGGTTGTCTTGTGAGATGCATATGATGTTGATTTTGTTATACATTGATTTGGGAATAAGTGTAATTGATTAGGAGGTTGAAATCATTGATTGTCGCATAAGTACTTGATTTAGAAGCATGAAAACAATGATTATCATATATGTAAATGGGCTTAAGTTGATTGTGTTGTAGGATTATTTGAGAAAAAATGAAGCAAACGTGATTGTTTACCGGTAGTAAATTGATTATAATTATTGAAACGGTGTAATGATGTTCCTCTTTGCATGCACTGTTAAATATGTCACCATTAGATGCAAGAATAGTCGGTCCAAACAAATTTAAATAATGCATTTGCAATATACAAAAAACATTGTTGCTATAATATTTAATAAAAAATGTTATTTTACAAATTTGTTGCTATAATATTTAATAAAAAAAATTGTTGCAATATACTAAAATAAACTTCATAATTTATACTTTAAACTAAAATTAACTAAAAGTAACTAAAACTAATTTGTACGTCATAATTTTCATTGTCAAGTTATTTTACAAATTGAAAGTACTGAAAGATATTATGTAGACACTATGTACTTAATGCGCGCGAGTAGGCGGAAAAAGGCGCAAGGCGCAATTAAGGGGCTTTTTTAAGTTCAAGGCGCACCTATTAGTGAAGCGCAAAAAAACCCAAAGCGCAAAAAGCGCGCTTTTTTCATTTGTTGTGGTTTTTTGGTTTAAACTTAGGTTGAATGTTTTTTTTGACTACTTATGTGAATCCGTTAGATAAATTTGGCCAAATCCGACAAGTGTTGTATATGATCGTTATATGGATATTCATTTTTACACAAAACAAAAATCTATATTCATCTGATACAATATTTATTGGATTTGTCCTAGTATTGGATAAGTTACAAATATAATACGTAAGCATATTTTATAAATCATTTCAGATTAAACGATTAACAAAGTTTCGATGGCACTTCCTTTTTGTTCCCTATGTACACGCATTTGTGTACGATACAGAGACCAAAGGAATGTGCTGCCGAAATTTTGTTGAACCATTTAACTTAAATGATTTATAAAATATGCTTATGTTATTATATTTGTAATGGGAAGTAGGTAGACCGGCCGTCAAAGTAAAAAAGAAATAAACAAAAAAAACGAAAACATTAAGTAGTTATATATGAAATTTTACAAGGTTTCAATTATTATAAAGTGTTTTATCGAATTTTCTAACATATTAGTTGCAAATCAGGAAAATGTTCGATTATTTTGAAAACGGCCGGAACTTCACTTGTATGACGAGAATAAAAAACCTAACGCATGCTATGAGCTAGACAACAAGCAAGTAAAATTCGTGTTAAAGTGGAAAGAAGGATAACGATGTCCTGATGGGATTTCTTCAAACCTCCGTAGATGTGTGGATTTTAAAAACAGTAAATTGAGTGGAATGAAATGTCATGATTGCCATATCATGATAGAATATTTTTTACCTGTGATTCTGAAGGAACTATTGCCTACCAAAATCTGGAGTGTTATAACTGAATTAAGTTTGTTTTATAAACAACTTTGTTTAATGACATTTAAGGTAGAACGTCTACGTAAGCTTGAATGATAAATCCCTGTACTGATCTACAAACTCGAGAAAATATTTCCACTTGGTTTTTTTTAATGTAATGGAGCATTTACTTATTCATCTTCCGTCCGAAGCACTTCTTCAAGGTCCAGTCCAATAAGGATGGATGTATTCATTTGAGAGGTAATTTTGTATCAATAAATATCGTGATAGATTACAATTTAGATTATTTTACCCACATATAAATTAAATTAATCTTATTATAGGTACTTGAATCATTTAAAGAAAAAAATTAGACAAAAAGCTCGAGTATAAGGTTTGATTTGCAAATCGTACCTTGAAGAAGAAGCTTCATTTTTTTCCTCTCATTACTTTAGTGAAGATGTGAACTTGTCTTTTTCACAACATTCATCTGGTGATCTCAGTAAAGAATTTGTTAGATGGTTTTCAGACTATGTTCATGATCCAAAAAGCTGTGTTGTTAATGAAGGATTACAACATCTTGCTATCGGACCAAAAAGAAATGTCAAAACTTATCCAATATACTTTGTCAATGGATTTAAATTCAACATCAATGATTATGGAGCTGAAAAATTAACGTATAAGAACGTTGTATTTGTCAAAGTTAGTAATGATCCAGAGGAGCATATAAAAGATTTTTACGGCATCTTAACGCAAGTTGTAGAGTTGACATATTATGTTCAGCCCATAGAGAAAATTCATCTGTTCAAATGCAACTGGTTTAGCAATGTTCTTAGTTATGGAATCAATGTGCACAAAGATTATAAGCTAATCGAAATAAGGCATATGTTGCATTACTATACGTATGATCCTTTTGTGTTAGCTAAGCAAGCATTACAAGTCTATTTTGCTCCGTATCCATCCTTAAAAAAGATAAAGCATATTGGTTTGCTGTTTTTAAAATAAAGCCAGGATTTACATTAGATGGAAATAATATTCCAGACGAAGTAGTGTATCAAGTGAATCTTGAGTCAAATACTGAAATAATAATAGCTGATGACATTGATGTTGGGTCGTTGAATGATGAAGCGAATGTATTAGTTGATGCATTTGTAAGTACTGAAGAAAAGATATGGAGTATGAGAACGAATCTGGATCCGAAGATGATGAAGACTGAGGTTTTGTACTTATGTTATGTACTATTATGAGCTATGTACTATGTTATATATTATTCCGAGCTATGTAATAATAATGATGTTGATTGTTCTTAGCTATGAATTTATTTACGTTCGTTACTATTCTGATTTATGTAATGATAATGTTGACTATGTATGTTATTCAGTACTTTTATTCTCATTTACGATTTTTGTTATGATAATGATGACTAATGTTAATAATTCAAGTTATTTTGTATGCACATGATATGATTGTAATGGATATGTCAGATGATATACGACGACGATCGAGGAGTACATCTCAGCCTACTCCTTCACCATCTTCTGGACCAGGAGCAGGTCCGAGCAGCTCAGTGCCAAATCTGCGTCGAGTAGCGGAGATTAATCTAAAGAGTGACGGGTAAATGTCAAATTTATTTCAATTTAGATTATTTAAAATATATGAAATATTTATATCAACATATACACAGAGGATTCGAGATTGAGCCCGCACAGTTCATTTTAGATGTATCGAGGCGGTTTTACACAAGAAGAATGTCGGGGGCTTGGCCACAATGGGATAGTATTCCACTCCATATTAAAAAATTTATTCTAGCCGATTTATTGGTAAGAATTTTTTATACTAATATTGAAAATTAATATACTGTAAATATTTATCGAGAGATGGTTTCAAGGGCGAAGACATCTGGAAAAAAGCCTCCATTTATGAGTGAAGATGTCTGGGCAGATTTTCAAAAGTACCGGGAGATGGAAGATGCTAAAGTAAGATATAATGATAATATTCACATTTATAATGATTGCATTATTTTACATCATCATGTGTCAAATTTAATAGAAAGAAGCAACTAGAAATAAAGCAAATAGAGAAAAGAATCATGCTCTACACTGTGGTGGCTCAAAATCATTGCAACAACATAGAAGGGATTTGGTATAAATTTTAAATATTTGTAATATATGTTCACGTGTACATAATTCATTCTTATTTTTAATAAATATTTACTCAAAGTATAAAGTACGGAAGAGAGCCTTCGCTGGCAGACGTATTCAGAAATGCAAATGCGGTGGAGCATACCGATGAAGAAGGAAATGTTACGTATGATTGGGCGGATCCGAAGAGTGCGTGTATATTGGTAAATATGCTTATCTGTATAAATTAAAATGCTTCATATTCGTTCATATCACATTATATTAGTAAATTTTATAGCATTTGTGTTAAAATTATATTGCTATTGTCGGGGAAGTATGATGGAGAGGCTGCTAGAGTGATAGAGGCTAGTGGACAGGAGCTTACGGTTGCAGAGTCTGATCGTATATGACATTTTATCACTGATCTGCCTACTCGAGGAAGGCGATATGGTTTCGGCAATCAGGAGGTAAGACTTCTTTTAGACATAAATTACGGTTTTAAAGTATGAGCAATAATCTTATGTTATTTAGTATTAAGTTTTGTTTACATTCGGACCACAGTAAACTCATTTCCATTTATGTGTACCTTTTGTCCAACGTACGATGGTTTATAAATATCATGATAAAAGATGTGCGATATATATGTGTGTATTGATATTATATTTGACAATTCTACTTAAGAAAAACAAATTTTATAACTAACTACATACATGTCTAACACAAACTAGTAAAAATATGTTTAAATAACTTTAATGTGAACTTAATTATTTCATAGGCTGTTCAGCGTGGTTATAGGAGGTCGATGGAAGAGGCGACTATTGCTCGGATGCAGGAGCAGATGAATGAGATGATTGACTGGCGAAAACCCCAGATGCAACAGAAAATAGATGAGCGCACTGTAGCTTGCTTTCAGGAGCATGAGTTTATGCCTAGGGAGGGAGAAGAGGGAGGAGATTCTGCTACTTAACGAGGGGAAGAAGAAGAAGAAGACGATGACGATGAGGAAGACGGGGAAGATTAGTGTAGGTGCTCATTTCTTGGTTTATGCACGGGTATGTACATATACTTGGTTTTTTATATGCTAGATGCACGTACTATGGTATTTAACTATGGTATGATATGTTTTGATATGTACAATGATATTTGACGATGGTATGATGTGTTTTAATATGTATGACGGTATTTGACAACAGTATGTTGTGTTTTGATATGTATGGTGTTTATAATTTTGTTTTTTTACTTGGTGAATTGATTGTTGATGAGTATTGGCGAATTGATGAGATGATAGTGGTGTGCAGTGGTTATTGGATGGAACTGCTCTGCAGTGTAATGTTGTGTGGTTTGATGGAAAAGAATTGTTGTGTAGTATAAAAAATTTGCTTCAGATTTGCGACGGCTAGCAACGACCTGTAACGTCAGTTTTGTAACGGATTTGCGACGGTTTACAACGGCTTCCTGGTAAAAGAAACTATTTGCCACGTAAGGTGACACGTGGCATTTAACCGTTGCAAGCCGTTGCTAAATGAACAACGGAGCCGTCGCTCAACCCGTTGCTATTTCTGTTGGCGACGACTTAAATAGCGACAGCACATAGCGACGGCCGCCGCCGACTTTCTGCCATCGCTATTTACTATGTGTCCTGTAGTGATAGTTCACTATTTCGGATCCTATGAAATTGCTTTCATTGAATCCAAGACAATTGAAAAAGTTGCTAAATTCACATACTTTAATTAGAACAATGATATTAATCGTTTAGATTTTATGATAGTAATTTGTTATTACCTTTCTAATGCAATCAAAACTTAATTAAACCTCTTAAAACCATTTTAGTTTATGCAAGATCCTAAATTCCATCAATTTGCATAATTTCATTATTTAAATCAAGTTTTTACCATCAAATAGATCAAACTAACTCATAAAAATTTGAGATTCAAGCTACGTACCCATTTATGACTATTTAAATATTTAGTACCCATTTATGACTATTTAAATATTTAGTACCAAACAATCAACAGACAATTATTTTTAATTGATAAAAATAATTCTAAATAAGGTGAGTGAGATTTACTCACATCGATTTCATTTTCTGATCCCAATTTATTCCAAACTTATGAAATCCGTAGCTATGGATTACTCGATTGATGCTACTCGATTAAATCTAGTATGAATTTAACATTCTTTAGTTAATATAATTTTTGTAAACATATGTATAGGCATTTATAAACCTAATACCATTTAGATTAATCACTCGTCAAATTTACCATTTTTATAAAATGATTTCACTAACTAAAATTCCCTCTTTAGTTTCCAAATTCTGGATTTAGTCATAACCAACATCCTTTTCCAACGGTGAAATTTCAAGTATAACTTATATATTAAATAAATAAATAATACCTTAATCTCATCTTCATTATCTCTTCTTTTCCAAAACTGAATAGCTCGAATTCTACTGCAACTTATTGCCATTTCTATTGTGAATGCTGAACCATCCTTTCTCTTTATTGTTTACCATTTTCCGGCTTCCTGAAAACATTCCCAGTTCAATGACCATAGTTCCCAAGGTTTGCCATCCCAGTTATACACGAAGAACACCTTCCTTCCTCATTCAACATTAACCACCATGACGCAGACTTTGGTGATGCCTTCGTAACTCCATCCTATCGCTCAAACTATAGCTCGAACTCAACTATAACAACAGCATTGCACCCAGGTGCGATTGAAAAACCAATGGACTTTTCCCCAAATCAAAACTGTCGTACCCTTATGGTCTACCCAATTCGAACTCGAACACCGTGCTTCTCACTATCTCACCTCCTAATCCGGCCTCGAGTTCACATCGACCCCTTCTTTATCTCGTTGCCATTACAACCGCTCGATACCCATTCCTCGATCGAGACTAAAAACCTTAACTACGATGTCGATGAACACGGTGAACCCAACTTCTAAAATCACGAGCTCCCTAGTCTCGACGTTGAGTCTCAGAGGCACGGTCCCCATCTCGATCCCAATTCCGATTTGAATTTCTAAGAGGATGAGCGGCCATTTTGATTTTGTTTGCTGAAGCTTTCATTTCGGATTGAACGAATGAAATTAAAAGAGGAAGGGAGTTGATTATTTAATAGAAGAAGGTGTGGTTATACTTCGAACAACGAGGTAATTTATTCTGTGGAGTGGAAGAAACCAACGCAATTTTTGCCATTGAACAGAGAGAGGCCACAGTATTGGGTTTTGTTGGCAGAAGGAATTCCACAAAGTTTTATTTATTTAATTTTCTTTTTGAATTTAACCCGTATCCTTAAATTAAAATACGCTTTGATTTTGAACTCTTTTCTGAACCCAACAACTGTCAATTCTAGGGTAAAACCACTATTCTGAACACACTGGGACAGGTCACGAAGTCCATAGCTACGGCTAGCGACGACCTTCTGGTCATTATATAGCGACGTCTAGCGATGACATGTAACGTCAGTTTTGTAACGTATTTGCGATGGTTTACAACGGCTCGTCGGTAAAGAAACTACTTGCCACGTAAGATGACATGTGGCTAAATGAGCGACGAAGCCGTCGCTCAACCCGTTGCTATTTTTGTTGGCGACGACTTAAATAGCCACGGCACATAGCGACGGCTGGCGACGGCCGCCGACGGATTTCTGCCATCGCTATTTACTATGTGTCCTGTAGTGATAGTTCACTATTTTGGATCCTTTGAAATTGCTTTCATTGAATCCGAGATAATTGTAAAAGTCGCTAAATTCGCACTTTAATTAGAACAATGATATTAATCGTTAAGGTTTTATGATAATAATTTGTTATTACCTTTCTAATGCAATCAAAACTTAATTAAACCTTTTAAAACCATTTTAGTTTATGCAAGATCCTAAATTCCATCAATTTGCATAATTTCGTTATTTAAAACCATCACATACATCAAACTAACTCATAAAAATTTGAGATTCAAGTTACGTAATTCATTAAAAAATAGTTTAATGTTTAAAATTAATTAAATATTCAACTATTAAGGATTTGGGTTGTTACAGTTATAATGCAGAGAAGATATTATAATGGCATGAATAAAATTTTCATAAAAAAATCTTATCTAGTGTTGCTGTTGTTGTTCAATATGATTGAAATTTGTGTATTAGAAATATAGAAATCAACAATAAATGCTTGAGTAAAGAGTGTTGACATGCCCAAGTTAAAATTTACTATTTTAGTAAACAATAATGAATAACAATAATGAACTTCATTTTGTCAATGATCATTGTCCCAATGATAATAGCGAGACTTGTAAGTCATCTAGAAATTTAACTAGAATTTTTGTAAGATGTAACTATTAATAAAGATACAAATATACCTAATTTCAAAAGACTAGAAAAGAAAAGAGAGTAAAGGAAAATATAGAATAAAACTCATTGCTTCTAAATTGCAATTGTTTGCAAAATGCTTACTAACATCGTATTTTTGACAATCACGCTAGCGACACGTAAACCAAACAAAAAATAGTCATTTATGCACCTTAAATTTCCAAATGCATAAGAGAGGCTGCTATTTAGTATGCACAAATTCATTAGAAGAAGTATAATAGAATTGAACTTCTTAATTGCTATAGTCAAACACTAGATTAACTTAACGCAATATTGATATTTATAGAATAGTTGTCTTTGTAACATATTATTTGGTGTCAAATCATTTTCTCACGTTTGAGTCGTGAAGCTCTCTCTTCTGGTGCGCTAATCATGTTTTATAGTTCTTTTAATGTTCACGTTGCGCATATAAGGCAAATATATTAATATCAAACACAAATAACACATAACAGATCAGTTGAAATTCAAATGAAATTACATGTAACTTTATTGGTTTTTGAATTGAAAGTACGCCGCGATCACGTGAAGAGAATTCCTCTCAGACGTTGGTAATGTTGCGTTACACAAACTAAATTTGTCATGGCGCTTAATAAGCACAATTATCTATGAGGCTACAGCACATACGTATCTGTACCATTTATTTCAATTTTAATTATGTAACGTTGTGTTATAGAAGAAACAAAATTTACCACAAAACATAATAAGTGTGTTTATTTATGACGCAACAACGTAAAAAAGCTTGACTCTTAAATTATTTTCTCTTGGGGGGAAATATATAAATTATAAAACAAGGGTTTCCGCAAGCATCTACAAAATGTGATATGCCAAATTTCAAATAAAGCAGTGAACAGGTAAGTAAACGCAAAACTTGGGATATAAATTGGACGAAATACAAGGAGTTGAATGCAAACCCAGTGAAAAATAACGTTATAAAAGCGCAATAGCTTCGGATTTACAAACTCACGATTTCTCTTCTTTCTTTTGTTTTGCCCTCATAATTTTATAATCGTGCCATACTAGAGGAGTAATGGAAACCATACGAGAGGATCTCCAATATTACTGCAAAATGAATCCCTTTTTTGTTGCACGAGTACAAATCCGCAACCTCACCGTTTCCCTCCCCGACCACTCTTCCTCACCCCGCTTCTGCGTAATCCGCTTCAACAACCAGAAGTTCAACTGCCCGATCGCCATAACCTCCTGCTGCGTTGACGAAATCAAGGAGGACGTGGCTGCAACATTCTACTTGAACAAACCGGAGCTTAAGCTCCTTCTGGAGAAGAAATCACAGCCGAAGGTTAAGATATCGATCTACAAAGGCAGCAGTGGAATTAAATCCTGCTTCAGTTCTGTGACGTTGTTGCATGAAGAGGAGGTGGATATGTCCTATTTGGTGATGGCTGAGGAGAAGAGTATCGTATTTGCAAATGGCTGGGTTGTGATTGGCAGGAGGAGGAAGGAGGACGTGAAGTTGCATCTGACTGTGAGAAGTGACCCGGATCCAAGGTTTCTTTTTGAATTCAATGGGAAGCCGGAATGTAGTCCTGAGATAGTTGTGGTTGATGACGGGATCCGCCAACCTGCTTTCAGCTGCAGGTTCAACAACAGCCAATATCCTGTTTTACCAACTAGGTATTCTTAGGTTCTTAATTACATCCTCCTATTTACATTTACATCAATTGTTTACAAATTAAAATAATAAAATATGCTCGCTCATGTAACTAGATCGCTATCACTGGAAGCATCATCATCATCGTCATGGCCGCAGATCAACTTACCGATGACCTCTAGCTGTGACTGCTTGATTAATGAAACAGAAAGAAATGGCCGGTGCTTATTGATCCACAACCAGACAGGCTCAATGGTGGCCATGGCCTCAATGCAAACCCCGTTTGTAGCCTCACATGGTACCGACTGGGTAAGCAGCTGGACCCCAGGCTCATGGATGATCTTCGGGCTTGGAAAGAACAAAGTGCTGAGGCCATGGGGCATACTTGAAGCATGGCGTGAGCGCAGGGGAGATTGCCATGATGCTCTTGGGTGCAAGTTTGCGCTGATCATGCCCCAGGCCACAGACCTCAACAACGGTAGTGGGGCATCGGTACCACTAGCCGAGTCACGGATAGACTTAAAAAAAGGAGGAAATTTTACTATTGATTTGTCGGGCAATGTAACCGTGGCTGAGACTTTATTGTCCTGGAATAGCACTAGACGGAGTGCGGACTTGGGGTTTGTAATGAGGTCGAGAGTGGAAGGGGAAGGGAAGTGCAGTAAGCCGACCGTTGAGGTAGGGTCGCAGCATGTTGCGTGCTTGGAGGATGCCGCTGTTTTCATGGCTTTATCCGCTGCCATTGATTTGAGTATGGATGCTTGCCGACTTCTAGGAAGAAGCTCAGTTAATTAGTTAGCAAGGAGCTGCGTTTTGCAGAGGAGTCTTCTAATGCATGTTTGTTCTTTTTCTTTGTCCTTTCTGCGCTGCATGGCAAACATTTTGTTCTTCATAATGCTCCTTTAAAGGTAGGTTTCTACAAGTTTGTAACTCCAAAACAATTAACTGAGTTACTGAGTATTACTGACTTAATGAGACGGCCGGATAACTTGGAAGAGGAAAGTTGGGCGCATGAAACTGCGGTAGAGGTTTAGGTTTTTTTTTTTTTGTTGCCCATAGGCAACGGCTGTTAGTCACATGAAAATTGGTTTCTTTTCGTTGTCTTCTCGATATACTACAATTTGCAAACACTTAAATGGCTAAATCATATTTGATGTAAATGAGGTTAGTGTCTGATTATGTGAAGATGCAGCTAATGTGCTATTGTTTCATGAAGAGTGGTTACCTAGAAATGCACTGTATATGACTATTTACTTCTGCCAAGGTGTAACTGCTGTGTTTTTGTGTTTGAAAATTGGGTACTGAGGATTTGCTCTCTTTGTTTTGTTGTGTTGTGAAGGGTTGCCATTGAACGCGCACTGAAGTATATTTAAAGAAATATGTAATGTTAGAGCTATTGTATCTGTTTAAATTATTGTATTGTGAACTATGTGTGCTATATGTATTCATTATTTACACTTTTTTTGTAATGCATTTAACAGCCTTGAGGCAAGACAGAGAAATATAGAGGTATATATGTTATTTGATTATTGTAAAACCTCTACATTTAATAATTGTTCGTCCAAGATAATTGTTGGAATCAAAGTCAGAAAATTAAATCATTGAATTCAACTTGATTGATATGTATTGGTGATTGAATTCAACTTGATTGATATGTATTGATGTTGCAAATTTTCAAAATTAGTTTTGGGATATGGGTTTGTTTTTTGAAGAGGGAAGCATGAATGGAAGAAGATAAAGAGTAAGGATTAGTCTCACATTGTAGAATATAAAGGAGTTTGTCTCTATATAGGTAAAAGCTTGATATATGATATTAAAAGAATGAAGTGAAGGAGTTATAAGGCAATGGGCCTTAGACGTGAACTTGACATAGATAATAATATTTAAAATGTCAAAAGAGGAAGAGGGGCTCTTGGGGTCTTGTGATCCATTTGGCTGCAGAAACAATTTAGTCGACCGGCCAAAATTCAACTAGAAATCATATTTTTAGCCTCTGAAGCGTTGCAAAACTGAAAGGGTGCATATTTTTCAGATTCGAAAAGAAATGACTCTTGCAATTAAACAATTGCAATGCTCGGCTAATGGATGCCTACTCTCGTCACCTATATATAGAATTGCGCAAAATCATTTCAAATATCACTGAATTTCGATCTTCTTATTCCTAAGATACTCTGCAACACCATTATACTGTTGCAAAACAGTTCTGCCCGAAACATTTCTAAAGTGTTACAAATCTGAAAGTGTTGCAGAATAGCAAACTTCTTCTTTTTCTTCATTCTATTTTCAATTCTTGCATCGTCAGAAAACTAAATCTAGAGTGTTCTTGGTCGGATCAAAATCGTACAAATTTTGAATCCGATTTCGCTGCTTCCAGGCTTCATTGAATCCTGAAGTCAATAGTTTGATAGCTCTTTTGTACCTGGTGGGTTGAACTATTGTCCGAAAGAATTGCTACGAAAATCCTTGAAGCCAGAAGTACGGCAATCATTCTCCTCCATTAGCGTCTCAAACCACGAAATCCCCAACAAATTTTTAGACAATAATTCAACCATGGAAGGTTTGAGCGCATTGCAAGTGATGAATCAGCATTTGATAAAATTAGAGCGATTTGATGGAGAGAACTTCACTCTTTGGTAAGAAACCATGAAAATTTTCCTGATCACGATCAAATTATTTCATATTCTCGAAGATGGATTGGAGAAAATACCGGAGGAAACCGACAAGGATAGTGCGGAACTAAAAGCTAAAAGGGCAACGCGCAAAGAGGAAGATCTTCTATGCAGAGGCCACATTCTGAATGCACTGTCTACTCCGATATACAATGCTCATAGAACCTTGGACACCGCGAAGGCACTCTGGACTGTGCTAGAAAGAAAATATCTGATCTCTGAGGCAAGTAATAAAAAAAAATTATATGCAATTTTATGGATTTCAAAATGGTTACCAACAAGTCCATAATTGGATAAGTAAGTGAAATCCTACTGTTGGTAATCAACTTAAGGATGCCAGTATTGATCTCCCTGAATCGTTTGTTGTTGGAGTTATTATTTCGAGACTCCAAAATTCTTGGAATGATTATAAGAAAAAATTAAAACATGCGGAAATGGATTATGATTTAGATAGTTTACAGCATCATCTTCGTATTGAAGAGGATTCTCGTAATCGCGAACTAGATGATAATTCGCAAACTGAGTGTCAATCTAAGGGTAATAATGTTGAAATTAACGATAAGTTGAAGCCTAAGAATGAGACACAGTTTAAAAGGAAAGGTAATAATTCCAAGAATAAGAAGAAGGGTGACTGTTACTATTGTCACAAACCCGGCCATTATGCCCGAGACTACCGTCTTCGGAAAAAACAACAAAAATAGAATGTAGTCGAAGAAAAGCTTATTGTTGTCGTACAAGAGGCGAACTCCGTTAGTGGCATTGATAACGATTGATGGCTCGATACTGGAGCAACTATACGTATTTGCAAAGACCGTAATCTGTTCAAGACTTACGATGAGAATAATGGAGAATCCAGCGAAGTAACTTGCGCAAGCAAAGTTGCGAGTAAAGTTCTGGGAAAAGGGACTATTGAATTGACATTCACCTCTGGGAAAGTTCTTACATTAGTCTATGTATTTTATGTATCCGATATTTGTAAGAATTTGGTTTTTGGATACCTTCTTAACAAAGGAGGATTCAAGATGGTGTATGATACTGATAAGTTAGTGTTGTCCAAGAACAGCAAATTCATTGAACAGGGATATTCTTGTAATGATATGATTAAGTTGAATCTAATGAAGAAATCTTCTTCTTATATTGTTGATTATATTAACTTATGGCATGGTAGATTAGGACATGTTAATTATAAGTCACTTAGAAATATGCATAAATCAGGATTAATTTCTAATTGTGCTTTCGAATCTATTTCTATTGTGAAATATGTGTTCAAGAAAAAATACATCGGAAATCCTTCAAATCTGTAGAAAGGAAAACTAGTTTGCTTGATTTAGTATATAGTGATGTGGGTGACTTAAAGAGTCATATCACCTATGGTGGTAACAAATACTATATAACATTTATTGATGACTATTCTAGATATGCTTATGTATATATCTAATGAAATCTAAAGATGAAGCCTTTGATAAATTCAAAATTAATAAAGCAGAAGTCGAAACATAATTAGGAATCAAAATTAAAGTGTTACATTTAGATCCTGGTGGTGAATATTTTTCAAATGAGTTTACTTTTGTTTGCAAACAAGGTATTATTCACCAATGTACTGCCCCTTATACACCACAACAAAATGGTGTTGCTGAGAGGAAAAATAGAACTTTAGTTGAAATGGTTAACGCCATGATCATAAGTTCTAATTTACCTTACAATTTATGGGGTGATGTAATGTTATCTGCGTGTTACATTTTAAATAGAGTACCACTTAAAAAGAATAATATATCTCCTTATGAATTATGGTTTAATAGAAAACCTAATCTTACTAGACTTAAAGTTTGGGGTTGTTTAGCATATGTTAGAAAACCAAACCCTGAACGACCAAAGTTAGGTAATAGAGCTTTTAAGTGTGTTTTCATAGGATATTCTCTTAATAGTATAACTTATAGATTTACGATTCTTGATTCCTTAGAAGTCATAGAATATTTAGATGTAGAATTTTTTGAAAATCAAGCTATTGAGAATCCATTAAGATCATCTAGTCCAGAACCAACTGAGACTAGTGACACAAATGACGATGAATATGCTCCTGCTCAAAACAGCAAGGAAGTGTCAGTAACAGATTATAGTACTGGACACATGAGAAGTTAAAGAGCGAGAATAGAGAAGGACTATGGTCCTGACTTCATAACATATCTCGTAGAAGGCGATAAGGACAAAGTCCTTAATGTAACAAGTTACGTAATGAACGTCGATGATGATCCCAAAACTTATTCTGAGGCTATGAGTTCTAGAGATTTTAATTTCTAGAAAGAGGCTATCAATGATGAAATGAATTCCATAATGTTAAACCAAACTTGGGTTTAAGCAATTTACCTCCTGGTGCGAAACCAATAGGATGTAAATGGATATTCAAGAAAAAGTTGAATTCAAATGGATCCATTGATAAATTTAAAGCCAGATTTGTTGCTAAGGGATATAAACAAAGACAAGGAGTTGATTATTTTGATACATATGCTTTGGTGGCTCGCATATCTTTGATACGTTGTTTAATAGCACTTGCATCAATTCATAACTTGATCATACATCAAATGGATGTAAAGACAGCTTCTCTAAATGGAGATTTAGAAGAAGAGATATACATGGAACAACCTAAAGGTTTCATAACCCCAAGCCAAGAAAAGAAAGTTTATAAATTAGTTAAATCTCTTTATGGCCTGAAGCAAGCTCCCATGCAACGGCATGAGAAGTTTGATAAAGTTGCACTGTCATCTGGATTCATTGTTAATGACGCAGATAAATGTATCCGTAGCAAATTGGATAACAACGGTTATGCTATAATATGTTTATATGTTGATGACATGTTGATATTTGGTTCCAATATATCTTGTGTGAATGAAAATAAGAAGTTTCTATCTATTAAATTTGATATGAAAGATCTGGGAGAGGCTGATGTAATTTTAGGAATTAAAATCATAAGGAAAACGTGGGAGTTATTACTAACTCAATCTCATTACATTGAGAAGTTCCTAAAGAAGTATGATCATTATAATGACAAACCAGCACCAACTCTTTTAGATCCAAGTATAAAATTAGAAAAGAACACTGGACGTACCATTTCTCAGTTGGAATATTCCAGTATTATTGGAAGTCTTATGTATTCTATGCATTGCACGCGACCAGACATCGCACATGCTATAAGTATATTGTGTCGATTTATAAGTAATCCAGGTTTCGAACACTGGAAAGCCATTTCCAGATTATTAGCTTATATGAAGGGAACTGTAAACTATGGTTTATCTTATAAAGGATATCCTGCTGTAATAGAAGGATATAGTGATGCAACCTGGAACAATGTAGAATCCAAATCCAAGTCTACGACCGGTTGGATATTTACATTAGGAGGCGCTGCCGTGTCTTGGGCTTCCAAGAAGCAGACCTGTATATCTGACTATGTTGTCAGAATTGATTGCATTAGCAGACGCATGTAAAGAAGCAGATTGGCTTAGAAATTTGTTAGTAGAAATCCCATTATGGAAGAAGCCATTTCCAGCAGTTTCAATTAATTATGACAATCAAGCAACGATATATATAGTGTCTCTAATAAGACATATAATGGGAAGTCTAGACAAGTGAGTCTAAAACATCAAATGGCGAGATAGTTACTCAAAAGTGGAGTTATAACTGTTCACTACATAGAAACAAAGAAAAACTTGGTTGACCCACTTACGTAGAGTCTTCCAAAGGCTATGATTTCTATAAAGTCAAAAGAAATGGGACTAAGGTCGGTGAATGAAGATTGATCATCCTTAACAGAAACCCAATTTGTGTTTTGAAAAGGATATACAAAGTTCAATGGGTACCAACAAGTTAAGGAAATGATCATGGAACACTAAATCAATAATCCCATAATGTTTAGTGTTGGATTCTGCATGAACAAACGATGGATAAATACCCTTAATAAGTCTAGAAACCCTAAAAGGTGTCACGCAGAAACACCTTAAGTGACTTACCTTTATGATTATGGAAATCAGGCCGTTTCCTAGGAAAGTAAGACCACTTTCTAAGTAGACTCATGAACCAGGATTTAAGCACATGTTCATTAACGTGCTGAGCAATACAGAACACTCTAACTAAGGAATACAACATGTGTGATGGTTCCGGCTTTATCATTAAGGGATACTTGGTTCAAGATTCGTTCACCATAGAATCTCGATAGAGCTTTGAACGGTTTACACTAAGTAAAAGTTATAATCCAAAAGATACTTTTATTTATGTGTTGTTTCCACGATGATGGAAATCTTGATCTTAGAACTACATAGGCTTGATCCCACTTGGGTATGTAGGTAGTCACACTAATGATTCAGCCATCCACTTTAATTTATTTTGAAAATTAGGGGAGATTGTTTTAAATTTTCAAAATTAGTTTTGGGATATGGGTTTGTTTTTTGAAGAGGGAAGCAAGAATGGAAGAAGATAAGGAGTAGGGGTTAGTCCCACATTGTAGAATATAAAGGAGTTTGTCTCTATATAGGTAAAATCTTGATATATGATATCAAAAGAAAGAAGAGAAGGAGCTATAAGGCAATGGGCCTTAGGCATGAACTTGGCGTAGATAATAATATTTAAAATGTCAAAAGATGGGCCTTGGGCCTCTTGGTGTCTCGCGATCCATTAGGCTGCGGAAACAAATCAGTTGACAGGCCAAAACTCAACCAGTAACCCGTTTTTGGCCTGTAGTTAAAAACGGTCGACCGGTGACATTTGGGCGGTTGACCGGTTTAAACCCTAAGGGATGTGATGCTTCAGAAGCGTTGCAAAACTGAAAGGGTGCATATGTTCCTGATTCGAACAGAAATGACTGTTGCAATTAAATAGTTGCAACGCTTGGCTAATGGATGCCTCTTCTCGTCACCTATGTATAGAATTGCGAAAAATCATTTCAAATATCACTGAATTTCGATCTTCTTCTTGCTAAGATACTCTGCAACACCGTTATACTGTTGCAAAACAGTTCTGTCTGAAACACTTCTAAAGTGGTACAAATCTGAAAGTGTTGCAGAATAGCAAACTTCTTCTTCCTCTTCATTCTATTTTCAATTCTTGCATCGTCAGAAATCTAGAGTGTTCTTGGTCGGATCAAAATCGTACAGATTTTGAATCCGATTTCTTTGTTTCTAGGCTTCATTGAATCCTGAAGTCAATAGTTCGATAGCCCTTTTGTACCTGGTGGGTTGAACTATTGTCTGAAAGATTTGTTATGCAAATCCTTGAAGTCAGATGTACAGCAATCATTCTCCTCCATTAGCGTCTCAAACCACGAAATCCCCAACAAATTTTCAGACAATAATTCAACCATGGAAGGTTTGAGCGCATTGCAAGTGATGAATCAGCATTTGACAAAATTAGAGCGATTTGATGGAGTGAAATTCACTCGTTGGCAAGAGACCATGAAATTCTTCCTGATCACGGTCAAATTATTTCATATTCTCAAAGATGGATTGAAGAAAATACCGGAGGGAACCGATAAGGATAGTGCGGAACAAAAAGCTAAAAGGGAAAAGCGCAAAGAGGAAAATTTTCTATGCAGAGGCCACATTCTGAATGCACTGTCTACTCCGATATACATTCCTCATAGGACCTTGGACACCGCGAAGGCACTCTGGACTGCGCTAGAAAGAAAATATCGGATCTCTGAGACAAGTAATAAAAAATTTCTTATATGCAATTTTATGAATTTCGAAATGGTTACCAACATGTCCATACAAGTAAGTGAAATCCAACTGTTGGTAAATCAACTTAAGGATGCCAGTATTGATCTCCCTGAATCGTTAATTGTTGGAGTTATTATTTCGAGACTCCCTAATTCATGGAATGATTATAAGAAAAAATTAAAACATGCGGAAACGGATTATGATTTAGACGATTTATAGCGGCATCTTCGTATTGAAAAGGATTCTCGTAAACGCGAACTAGATGATAATTCGCAAACCGAGTCTCAATCTAAAGCTAATAATGTTTAAATTAAAGTTAAGTTGAAGCCTAAGAATGAGACACAATTTAAAAGGAAAGGTAATAATTCCAAGAACAAGAAGAAGGGTGACTGTTACTATTGTCACAAAACCGACCACTATGCCCAAGATTGTCGTCTTCGGAAGAAACAATAAAAAAGCGAATGTGGTAGAAGAAAAGCTTGTGGCAGTCGTACAAGAGGCGAACTCCGTTAGTGGCATTGATAATGATTGGTGGCTTGATATTGGAGCAACTATTCATATTTGCAAAGACCGTAATCTGTTCAAGACTTACGATGAAAATAATGGAGAATCCAACGAAGTAACTGGCACAAACAAAGTTGCAAGCATAGTTCTAGGAAAAGGAATTATTGAATTGACATTCACCTCTGGGAAAGTTCTTACATTAGTCAACGTATTTTATGTACCCGATATGTGAAAGAATTTGGTTTTCGAATACCTTCTTAACAAAGGGGGATTCAAGATGGTGTATAAGTCAGATAAGTTAGTGTTGTCTAAGAACAGCAAATTTATTGGACAAGGATATTCTTGTAATGGCATGATTAACTTGAATCTAATGAAGAAATCTTCTGCTTATATTGTTGATTCTGTTAACTTATGGCATGGTAGATTAGGACATGTTAATTATAAGTCACTTACAAATATGCATAAATTAGGATTAATTTCTAATTGTGATTTCGAATCTATTTCTAAATGTGAAATATGTGTTCAAGAAAAAATACACTGGAAATCCTTTAAATCTGTAGAAAGGAAAACTTGTTTGCTTGATTTAGTATATAGTGATGTGGGTGACTTAAAGAGTCATATCACCTATGGTGTTAACCAATACTATATAACATTTATTGATGACTATTCTAGATATACTTATGTATATCTAATGAAATCTAAAGATAAAGCCTTTGATAAATTCAAAATTTACAAAGCAGAAGTCGAAATACAATTAGGAATCAAAATTAAAGTGTTACATTCAGATCGTGATGGTGAATATTTTTCAAATGAGTTTACTTTGTTTTGCAAACAAAATGGTATTATTCGCCAATGTACTGCCCCTTACACACCACAACAAAATGTTGTTTCTGAGAGGAAAAACAGAAATTTAGTTGAAATGGTTAACGCCATGATCATAAGTTCTAATTTACCTTACAATTTATGGGGTGATGTTATGTTTTCTGCGTGTTATATTTTAAATAGAGTACTACCTAAAAAGAATAATATTTCTCCTTATGAATTCTGGTTTAATAGAAAACATAATCTTACTAGACATAAAGTTTGGGGTTGTTTAGCATATGTTAGAAAACTAGAGCCTAAACGACCAAACTTAGGTAATAGAGCTTTTAAGTGTGTTTTCATAGGATATTCTCTTAATAGTATAACTTATAGATTTATGATTCTTGATTCCTTAGAAGTTATAGAATCTGTAGATGTAGAATTTTTTGAAAATCAAAATATTGAGAATCCATTAAGATTATCTAGTCCAGAACCAACTGAGACTAATGATACAAATGACGATGAATATGCTCCTGCTCAAAACAACAAGGAAATGTCAGTACTAGATGATAGTACTGAACACAGGAGAAGTAAAAGAGTGAGAATAGAGAAGGACTATGGTCCTGACTTCATAACATATCTCATAGAAGGCGATAAGGATGAATTACTTAATTTAAAATACCTGTAATGAACGTCAATGATGATCCCAAAACTTATTCTGAGGCTATGAGTTCTAGATATTCTAATTTCTAGAAAGAGGCTATCAATGATGAAATGAATTCCATAATGTTAAACCAAACTTGGGTTTTAAGCAATTTACCTCCTGGTGTGAAACCAATAGGACGTAAATGGATATTCAAGAAAAAGTTGAATACAAATGGATCCATTGATAAATTCAAAGCCAAATTAGTTGCTTTGGGATATAAACAAAGACAAAGAGTTGATTATTCTGATACATATGCTCCGGTGGCTCGAATATCTTCGATACGTTGTTTAATAGCACTTGTATCAATTCATAACTTGGTCATACATCAAATGGATGTAAAGATAGCTTTTCTAAATGGAGATTAGAAGAAGAGATATACATGGAACAACCTGAAGGTTTCATAACCTCATGCCAAGAAAAGAAAGTTTCTAAATTAGTTAAATCTCTTTATGGCCTGAAGCAAGCTCCCATGCAATGGCATGATAAGTTTGATAAAGTTGCACTGCCATCTGGATTCATTGTTAATGATGTAGATAAATGTATCTATAGCAAATCGGATAACAACGATAATGTTATATTATGTTTATATGTTGATGGCATGCTGATATTTGGTTCCAATATATCCTGTGTGAAAGAAACTAAGAAGTTTCTATCTTCTAAATTTGATATGAAAGATCTGGGAGAGGCTGATGTAATTTTAGGAATTAAAATCATTAGGAAAACGGGGGAGTTATTACTAACTAAATCTCATTACATTGAGAAGTTCCTAAAGAAGTATGATCACTATAATGACAAACCAACACCAACTCCTTTATATACAAGTATAAAATTAGAAAAGAACACTGGACGTACCATTTCTCAATTGGAATATTCCAGTATTATTGGAAGTCTTATGTATGCTATGCATTGCACGAGACCAGACATCGCACATGCTATAAGTGTATTGTGTCGATTTACGAGTAATCCAGGTTTCGAACACTAGAAAGCCATTTCCAGAGTATTAGCTTATTTGAAGGGAACCATACGCTATGATTTATCTTATAAAGGATATCCTACTGTAATAGAAAGATATAGTGATGCAACCTGGAACAATGTAGAATCCAAATCCAAGTCTACGACTGGTTGGATATTTACATTAGGAGGCGCTGCCGTGTCTTGGGCTTCCAAGAAGCAGACCTGTATATCTGACTATGTTGTCAGAATTGATTGCATTAGCAGACGCATGTAAAGAAGCAGAATGGCTTAGAAATTTGTTAGTAGAAATCCCATTATGGAAGAAGCCATCTCCAGCAGTTTTAATTAATTATGATAATCAAGCAACGATATATATAATGTCTCTAATAAGACATATAATGGGAAGTCTAGACAAGTGAGTCTAAAACATCAAATGGTGAGATAATTACTCAAAAGTGGAGTTATAACTGTTCACTACATAGAAACAAAGAAAAACTTGGCTGATCCACTTACGTAGAGTCTTCCAAAGGCTATGATTTCTATAAAGTCAAAAGAAATGGGACTAAGGTCGGTGAATGAAGATTGATCATCCTTAACAGAAACCCAATTTATGGTTTGAAAAGGATATACAAAGTTCAATGGGTACCAACAAGTTAAGGAAATGATTATGGAACACTAAATCAATAATCCCATAATGTTTAGTGTTGGATTCCGCATGAACACAGGATGGATAAATATCCTTAACAAGTTTAGTAACCCTAAAAGGTTTCTTGCAGAAACACCTTAAGTGACTTATCTATTTCAGTATGGAAATCAGGTCGTTTTCTAGGAAAGTAAGACCGCTTTCTAAGTAGACTCATGAACCAGGCACATGGCCATTAATGTGTTGAGCAATACAGAACACTCTTAATAAGGAATACAACATGCGTGATGGTTCTGGCTTTATCATTACGGGATACTAGGTTCAAGATTCGTTCAGCATAGAATCTCGATAGAGCTTTGAACAGTTTACACTAAGTAAAAGTTCAAATCCAAAAGATACTTTTATTTATGTGTTGTTTCCACGATGATGCAAATCTTGATCTTTGAACTCCATAGGCTTGATCTCACTTGGGTATGTAGGAAATCACACTGGTGATTCAGCCGTCCACTTTAATTTATTTTGAAAATTGGGGGAGATTGTTGTAAAATTTCAAAATTAGTTTTGGGATATGGGTTTGTTTTTTGAAGAGGGAAGCAAGAATGGAAGAAGATAAGGAGTATGGCTTAGTCCCACATTGTTGAATGTAAAGGAGTTTGTCTCTATATAGGTAAAAGCTTGATGATATCAAAAGATAGAAGAGAAGGAGATATAAGGCAATGGGCTTTAGGCATGAACTTGGCATAGATAATAATATTTTAAATGTCAAAAGACGGACCTTGGGGCTCTTGGGGTCTTGTGATCCTTTAGGCCGCGGAAAAAAATCAATCGACAGGCCAAAACTCAAACAGTCAACCGGTTTTGGCCTTTGGTTAAAAACGGTCGACCGGTGACATTTGGGCAGTCGATCGGTTTCAACCTGAAGGGATGTGATGCTTCAGAAGCGTTGAAAAACTGAAAGGGTGCATATGTTTCTGATTCGAGCAGAAATGACTGTTGCAATTAAACAGTTGCAACGATTGGCTAATGGATGCCTCCTCTCATCATCTGTACATAGAATTGCACAAAATCATTTCAAATATCACTGAATTTCGATCTTCTTCTTCCTAAGATACTCTGCAACACCGTTATATTGTTGCAAAACTGTTCACTTGGAAACACTTCTAAAGTGATACAAATCTGAAAGTGCTACAGAATAGCAGACTTCTTCTACCTCTTCATTCTATTTTCAATTCTTGCATCGTCAGAAAACTTAATCTAGAGTGTTCTTGGTCGGATCAAAATCGTACAAATTTTGAATTCGATTTCGCTGTTTCCAGGCTTCATTGAATCCTGAAGTCAATAGTTCGATAGCCCTTTTGTACCTGGTGGGTTGAACTATTGTCCGAAAGAATTTGCTAAGGAAATCCTTGAAGTTAGAAGTACGACATTCATTCTCCTCTATTAACGTCTCAAACCACGAAATCCCCAACAAATTTTCAGACAATAATTCAACCATGGAAGGTTTGAGCGCATTGCAAGTGATGAATCAACATTTGACAAAATTAAAGCGATTTGATGGTGAGAACTTCACTCATTGGCAAGAGACCATGAAATTCTTCCTGATCACGATCAAATTATTTCATATTCTCGAAGATGGATTGGAGAAAATATCGGAGGAAACCGATTAGGATAGTGCGGAACTAAAAGATAAAAGGGCAGAGCGCAAAGAGGAAGATTTTCAATGTAGAGGCAACATTCTGAATGCACTGTCTACTCCGATAGACAATGCTCACAGGACCTTGGACACCACGAAGGCACTCTGGACTACGCTAGAAAGCAAATATCAGGTCTCTAAGGCAAGTAATAAAAAATTTCTTATATGCAATTTTATGGATTTCAAAATGGTTACCAACAAGTCCATAATTGGACAAGTAAGTGAAATCCTACTGTTGGTAAATCAACTTAAGGATGCCTGTATTGATCTCCCTAAATCGTTTGTTATTGGAGTTATATTTCGAGACTCCCAAATTCTTGGAATGATTATAAGAGAAAATTAATACATGCGAAAACGGATTATGATTTAGACGGTTTACAACATCATCTTCGTATTGAAGAGGATTCTCGTAAACGCGAACTAGATGATAATTCACAAACTGAGCCTCAATCTAAGGCTAATAATGTTGAAATTAACGATAAGTTGAAGCCTAAGAATAAGACATAGTTTAAAAGGAAAGGTAATAATTCCAAGAACAAGAAGAAGGGTGACTGTTACTATTGTCACAAACCCGACCACTATGCCCGAGACTGTCGCCTTTCGGAAGAAACAACAAAAAGGGAATGTGGTCGAAGAAAAGCTTGTGGCTATCGTACAAGAGGCGAACTCCGTTAGTGGCATTGATAATGATTGGTGGCTCGATACTAGAGCAACTATTCATATTTGCAAAGACCGTAATTTGTTCAAGACTTACGATGAGAATAATGGAGAATCCAGCGAAGTAACTGGCACAAACAAAGTTGCAAGCATAGTTTTGGGGAAAGACACTATCGAATTGACATTCACCTCTGGGAAAGTTCTTACATTAGTCAATGTATTTTATGTACCCGATATGAGTAAGAATTTGGTTTCTGGTTACCTTCTTAACAAAGGAGGATTCAAGATGGTGTATGAGTTTGATAAGTTAGTGTTGTCCAAGAGCAGCAAATTTATTGGACAGGGATATTCTTGTAACGACATGATTAAGTTGAATCTAATGAATAAATCTTCTGCTTATATTGTTGATTCTGTTAATTTATGGCATGGTAGATTAGGACATGTTAACTATAAGTCACTTAGAAATATGCATAAATTAGGATTAATTTCTAATTGTGATTTTGAATCTATTTCTAAATGTGAAATATGTGTTCAAGCAAAAATACATTGGAAATCCTTAAAATCTGTAGAATGGAAAACTAGTTTGCTTGATTTAGTATATAGTGATGTGGGTGACTTAAAAAGTCATATCACCTATGGCGGTAACCAATACTATATAACATTTATTGATGACTATTTTGGATATGCTTATTTATACCTAATGAAATCTAAAGATGAAGCCTTCGATAAATTCAAAATTTACAAAGCAGAAGTCGCAACACAATTAGTAATCAAAATTAAAGTGTTACATTTAGATCGTGGTGGTGAATATTTTTCAAATGAGTTTACTTTGTTTTGCAAACAAAATGGTTTTATTCACCAATGTACTACCCCTTATACACCACAACAAAATGGTGTTGCTGAGAGGAAAAATAGAACTTTAGTTGAAATGGTTAACGCCATGATCGTAAGTTCTAATTTACCTTACAATTTATGGGGAGAAGCTATGTTATCTGCGTATTACATTTTAAATAGAGTACCCCATAAAAGGAATAGTATTTCTCCTTATGGATTATGGTTTAATAGAAAACCTATTCTTATTAGACTTAAAGTTTGGGGTTGTTTAGCATATGTTAGAAAACCATACCCTAAGCAACCAAAGTTAGGTAATAGAGCTATTAAGTGTGTTTTCATATGATATTCTCTTAATAGTATAACTTGTAGATTTTCGATTCTTGATACTTTAGTAGGCATAGAATCTGTTGATGTGGAATTTTTTGAAAATCAAACTATTGAGAATCCATTAAGATCATCTAGTCTAGAACCAACTGAAACTAAAGATACAAATAAAGATGAATATGCACCTGCTCAAAACAGTAAGGAAGTGTCAGTACCAGATGATAGTACTGAACGCAGGAGAAGTAAAAGAGCGAGAATAGAGAAGGACTATGGTCCTGACTTTGTAACATAACTCGTAGAAGGCGATAAGGACGAAGTCCTTATTGTAACAAGATATGTAATGAACGTCGATGATGATCCCAAAACTTATTCTGAGGCTATGAGTTCTAGAGATTCTAATTTTTGGAAAGCGGCGATCAATGATGAAATGAATTCCATATTGCTAAACCAAACTTGGGTTTTAAGCAATTTACCACTTGGTGCTATACCAATAGGATGTAAATGGGTATTCAAGAAAAAGTTGAATACAAATGGATCCATTGATATATTTAAAGCCAGATTAGTTGCTAAGGGATACAAAGAAAGACAAGGAGTTGATTGTTTTGATACGTATGCTCCGGTGGCTTGCATATCTTCGATACGCTGTTTAACTACACTTGCATCAATTCATAACTTAGTCGTACATCAAATGGATATAAAGACAGCATTTCTAAATGGAGATTTAGAAGAAGGGATATACATGGAACAGCCTGAAGGTTTCATAACCCCAGGCCAAGAAAAGAAAGTTTATAAATTAGTTAAATCTCTTTATGGCCTAAAGCAAGCTCCCATGCAATGGCATGAGATGTTTGATAAAGTTGAACTGTCATATGGATTCATTGTTAATGATGCATATAAATGTATCTATAGCAAATCGGATAACAACGGTTATGTTATAATATGTTTATACGTTGATGACATGCTGATATTTGGTTCCAACATATCCTGTGTGAATGAAACTAAGAAATTTCTATCTTCTAAATTTGATATGAAAGATATGGGAGAGGCTAAGGTAATTTAAGGAATCATAATCATTAGGAAAACGAGGGAGTTATTACTAACTCAATCTCATTACATTGAGAAGTTCCTAAAGAAGTATGATCATTATAATGACAAACCAGGACCAACTCCTTTAGATTCAAGTATAAAATTAGAAAAGAACACTGGACGTACCATTTCTCAATTGGAATATTCCAGTATTATTGGAAGTCTTATGTACGCTATGCATTGCAAGAGACCAGACATCGTACATGCTATAATTGTATTGTGTCGATTTACGAGTCATCCAAGTTTCGAACATTGGAAAGCCATTTCCAAAGTATTAGCTTATTTGAAGGGAACCATACACTATGGTTTTTCTTATAAAGGATATCCTGATGTAATAGAAGGATATAGTGATGCAACCTGGAACAATGTAGAATCCAAATCATGGTCTACCACTAGTTGGATATTTACATTAGGAGGCGCTACCGTGTCTTAGGCTTCCAAGAAGTAGGCCCGTATATCTGATTCAACTATGTTGTCAGAATTGATTGCATCAGCAAACGCATGTAAAGAAGCGGAATGGCTTACAAATTTGTTAGCAGAAATCCCATTATGAAAGAAGCCATCTCCAGCCATTTTAATTAACTGTGATAATCAACCGACGATATATAATGTCTCTAATAAGACATATAATGGGTAGTCTAGACATGTGAGTCTACGACATCAAACGGTGAGACAGTTACTCAAAAGTGGAGTTATAACTGTTGACTACATAGAAACAAAGAAAAACTTGGCTGACCCACTTACGAAGAGTCTTCCAAAGGCTATGATTTCTATAAAGTCAAAAGAAATGGGACTAAGGTTTGTGAACGAAGATTGATCATCCTTAACAGAAACCCAACTTGTGTCTTGAAAAGGATAGACAAAGTTCAATGGTTACCAACAAGTTAAGGAAATGATTATGGAACACTAAATCAATAATCCCATAATGTTTAGTGTTGGATTCTACATGAACAAAGGATGGATAAATATCCTTAATAAGTCTAGAAACCCTGAAAGGTGTCTCGCATATACAACTTAAGCGACTTACCTATATGAGTATGGAAATAAGGCCGTTTACTAGGAAAGTAAGACTGCTTTCTAAGTAGACTCATGAACCAGGATTTAAGCACATGGCCATTAACGTGTTGAGCATTATAGAACACTCTAACTAAGGAATACAACATGTGTGACGGTTCCGGCTTTATCATTAAGGGATACTTGGTTCAAGATTCGTTCACCATAGAATCTCGATAGAGCTTTGAATGGTTTACACTAAGTAAATGTTCAAATCCAAAAGATACTTTTATTTATGTGTTGTTTCCACGATGATGCAAATCTTGATCTTAGAACAACATAGGCTTGATCCCACTTGGGAATGCAGGAAGTTACTCTAGTGATTCAGCCGTCCACTTTAATTTATTTTGAAAATCAGGGGAGATTGTTGTAAATTTTCAAAATTAGTTTTTGGATATGGGTTTATTTTTTGGAGAGGGAAGCAAGAATGGAAGAAGATAAGAAGTAGGGGTTAGTCCCACATTGTAGAATATAAAGGAGTTTGTCTCTATATAGGTAAATGCTTGATATATCATATCAAAAGAAAGAAGAGATGGAGCTATAAGGCAATGTGCCTTAGGCATGAACTTTGCATAGATAATAATATTTAAAATGTTAAAAGACGGGCCTTGGGGCTCTTGGGGTCTCGTGATCCATTTGGCCGCGGAAACAAATCAATAGGCCAAAATTGAACTAGTCAACTATTTTTGGCCTCTGGTTAAAAACGGTCAACCGGTGACATTTGGGCGGTCGACCGGTTTCAACCCGAAAGGAGGTGACGCTTCAGAAGCGTTGCAAAACTAAAAGGGTGCATATGTTTCTGATTCGAACATAAATGACTGTTGCAATTAAACAGTTGCAACCCTTGGCTAATGGATGCCTCCTCTCGTCACCAACATACAGAATTGCACAAAATCATTTCAAATATCACTGAATTTCGATCTTCTTCTTCCAAAGGCAGCACCGTTATACTGTTGCAAAACAGTTCTTTCCGAAACACTTCTAAAGTGTTACAAATCTGGAAGTATTGCAGAATAACAAACTTCTTCTTCCTCTTCATTCTATTTTCAATTCTTGCATCGTCAGAAAACTAAATCTAGAATGTTCTTGGTCAGATCAAAATCGTACAAATTTTGAATCCAATTTCGCAGTTTTCAGGCTTCATTGAATCCTGAAGTCAATATTTCGATAGCCCTTTTGTACCTGGTGGGTTGAACTATTGTCTGAAAGAATTTGCTATGCAAATCTTGAAGTCAGAAGTACGACAATCATTCTCCTCCATTAGCATCTGAAACCACGAAATCCCCAACAAATTTTCAGACAATAATTCAACCATGGAAGGTTTGAGCGCATTGCAAGTGATGAATCAGCATTTGACAAAATTAGAGCGATTTGATGGAGAGAAATTCAATCATTGGCAAGAGACCATGAAATTCTTCCTGATCACGGTCAAATTATTTCTTGTTCTCGAAGATTGATTGGAGAAAATTCCGGAGGAAACCAATATGGATAGTGCAGAACTAAAAGCTTAAAGGGCAAAGCGCAAAGAGGAAGATTTTCTATGCAGAGGCCACATTCTGAATTGCACTATCTACTCCGATATACAATGCTCACAGGACCTAGGACACCACGAAGGCACTCTGGACTGCGCTAGAAAGCAAATATCGGATCTCTGAGGGAAGTAATAAAAAAATTCTTATATGCAATTTTATGGATTTCAAAATGGTTACCAACAAGTCCATAATTGGACAAGTATGTGAAATACTACTGTTGGTAAATCAACTTAAGTATGCCAGTATTAATCTCCTAGAATCGTTTGTTGTTGGAGTTTTTATTTCAGACTCCCAAATTCTTGGAATGATTATAAGAAAAAATTAAAACATGCCGAAATGGATTATGAATTAGACGATTTACATCGTCATCTTTGTATTGAAGAGCTCGTAAACGCGAACTAGATGATAATTCGCAAACTGATTCTCAAAGTAAGGCAAATAATGTTGAAATTAACGAATGTGGTCAAAGAAAAGCTTGTGGCTGTTGTACAAGAGGCGAACTCCGTTAGTGGCATTGATAATGATTGGTGGCTCGTTACTGGAGCAACTATTCATATTTGCAAAGACCGTAATCTGTTCAAGACTTACGATGAGAATAATGGAGAATCCAACGAAGTAACTGGCGCAAACAAAGTTGCAAGCAAAGTTCTGGGAAAAGGAACTATTGAATTGGCATTCACCTCTGGGAAAATTCTTACATTTGTCTGTGTATTATATGTACCCGATATGTGTAAGAATTTGGTTTTTGGTTACCTTCTTAACAAAGGAGGATTCAAGATGGTATATGAGTCTGATAAGTTAGTGTTTTCCAAGAACAACAAATTTATTGGACAGGGATATTCATGTAGCGGCATGATTAAGTTGAATCCAATGAAGAAATCTTCTGCTTACATTTTTTATTCTGTTAATTTATGGCATAGTAGATTAGAACATGTTAATTATAAGTCACTCAGAAATATGCATAAATTAGAATCAATTTCTAATTGTGATTTCGAATCTATTTCTGAATGTGAAATATGGGTTCAGGCTAAAAATACATCGGAAATCCTTCAAATCTAAAGAAAGGAAAACTAGTTTGCTTGATTAGTATATAGTGATGTGGGTGAGTAAAAGAATCATATCACCTATGGTGGTAACTAATACTATATAACATTTATTGATGACTATTCTAGATATTCTTATGTATATCTAATGAAATCTAAAGATGAAGCCTTTGATAAATTCAAAATTTACAAAGCAGAAGTCGAAACACAATTAGGAATCAAAATCAAAGTGTTACATTCAGATTGTGGTGGTGAATATCAAATGAGATTACTTTGTTTTGCAAACAAAATGGTATTATTCACCAATGTACCGCCCCTTATACACCACAACAAAATGGTGTTGCAGCGCGGAAAAAGAGAACTTTAGTTGAAATGGTTAACGCCATGATCATAAGTTCTAATTTACCTTACAATTTATGGGGTGATGTTATGTTATCTGCGTGTTACATTTTAAATAGAGTACCACTTAAAAGAATAATATTTCTCCTTATGAATGATGGTTTAATAGAAAACCTAATCATACTAGACTTAAAGTTTGGGGTTGTTTAGCATATGTTACAAAACCGGACCCTAAATGACCAAAGTTTGGTAATAAAGCTTTTAAGTGTGTTTTCATAGGATATTCTCTTAATAGTATAACTTATAGATTTATGATTCTTGATACCTTATAAGTCATAGAATTTGTAGATGTAGAATTTTTTGAAGATCAAACTATTGAGAATCCATTAAGATCATCTAGTCCAAAACCAACTGAGACTAATGATACAAATGACGATGAATATGCTCCTGCTCAAAACAGCAAGGAAGTCTCAGTACCAGATGATAGTACTGACCACAGGAGAAGTAAAAGAGCGAGAATAGAGAAGGACTATGGTCCTGACTTAATAACATATCTCGTAGAAGGCGATAAGGACGAAGTCCTTAATGTAACATGATATGTAATGAACGTCGATAATGATCCCAAAACTTATTCTGAGGCTATGAGTTCTAGAGATTCTAATTTCTGGAAAGAGGCTATCAATGATGAAATGAAATCCATAATGTTAAACCAAACTTGGGTTTTAAGCAATTTACCTCCTGTTGCTAAACCAAAAGGATGTAATTGGATATTCACGAAAAAGTTGAATACAAATGGATCCATTGATAAATTTAAAGCAGATTAGTTGCTTAGGGATATTAGCAAAGACAAGGAGTTGATTATTTTGATACATATGCTCTGGTAGCTCGCATATCTTCGATACGTTATTTAATAGCACTTGCATCAATTCATAACTTGGTCATACATCAAAAGGATGTAAAGAAAACTTTTCTAAATGGAGATTTAGAAGAAGAGATATACATGGAACAATCTGAAGGTTTCATAACTCTAGACCAAGAAAAGAAAGTTTATAAATTGGTTAAATCTCTTTATGGCCTGAAGCAAGCTCCCATGCAATGGCATGAGAAGTTTGACAAAGTTGCATTGTCATCTGGATTCATTGTTAATGATGTAGATAAATGTATCTATAGCAAATCGGATAACAATAGTTATGTTATAATATGTTTATACGTTGATGACATTCTGATACTTGGTTCCAGTATATCATGTGTGAATGAAACTAAGAAGTTTCTATCTTCTAAATTTGATACGAAAGATCTAGGAGAGGCTGATGTAATTTTAGGAATTAATATCATTAGGAAAACGGGGGAGTTAATACTAACTCAATCTCATTACATTGAGAAGTTCCTAAAGAAGTGTGATCATTATAATGACAAACCAGTAACCACTCCTGTAGATCCAAGTATAAAATTAGAAAAGAACACTGGACGTACCATTTCTCAATTGGAATATCCAGTATTATTGGAAGTCTTATGTATGCTATGCATTGCACGAGACCAGACATCGCGCATGCTATAAGTATATTGTGTCGATTTACGAGTAATCAAGGTTTTGAACACTGGAAAGCCATTTCCAGAGTGTTAGATTATTTGAAGGGAACCTTACACTATGGCTTATCTTATGAAGGATTTCCTGCTGTAATAGAAGGATATAGTGATGCAACTTGGAACAATGTAGAATCCAAATCCAAGTCTACGACTGGTTGGATATTTACATTAGGAGGTGCTGTCGTGTCTTGGGCTTCTAAGAAGTAGATCTATATATATCTGATTCAACTATGTTGTCAGAATTGATTGCATTAGCAGACGCATGTAAAGAAGCGGAATGGCTTACAAATTTGTTAGTAGAAATCCCATTATGGAAGAAGCCATCTTCAGCAATTTTAATTAACTGTGATAATCAAGCAACGATATATAATGTCTCTAATAAAACATATAGTGGGAAGTCTAGACATGTGAGTCTAAGCCATCAAATGGTGGGACAGTTACTCAAAAGTGGAGTTATAACTGTCGACTACATAGAAACAAAGAAAAACTTGGCTGACCCACTTACGAAGAGTCTTCCAAAGGCTATGATTTCTATAAAGTCAAAAGTAATGGGACTAAGGTCTGTGAATGAAGATTGATCATCCTTAACAGAAACCCAACTTGTGTCTTGAAAAGGACAGACAAAGTTCAATGGGTACCAAAAGTTAAGGAAATGCTTATGGAACACTAAATCAATAATCCCATAATGTTTATTGTTGGATTCGGCATGAACAAAGGATGGATAAATATACTTAATAAGTATAGAAACCCTAAAACGTGTCTCGCAGAAACACCTTAAGTGACTTACCTATATGAGTATGGAAATCAGGTCGTTTCCTAGGAAAGTAAGACTGCTTTCTAAGTAGACTCGTGAACCGGGATTTAAGCATATGGATATTAACATGCCGAGCAATACAGAACACTCTAACTAAGGAATACAACATGTGTGATGGTTCTGGCTTTATGATTAAGGGATACTTGGTTCAAGATTCGTTCACCATAGAATCTCGATAGAGCTTTGAACGGTTTACACTAAGTAAAAGTATAAATCCAAAAGATACTTTTATTTATGTGTTGTTTCCACGATGATGCAAATCTTGGTCTTAGAACTACATAGGTTTGATCCCACTTGGGTATGTTGGAAGTCACACTAGTGATTCAACCGTCCACTTTAATTTATTTTAAAAATTGGGGGAGATGGTTTTAAATTTTCAAAATTAATTTTGGGATATGGGTTTGTTTTTTGAATAGGGAAGCAAGAATGGAAGAAGATAAGGAGTAGTGGTTAGTCCCACATTGTAGAATATAAAGGAGTTTGTCTCTATATAGGTAAAAGCTTGATATATGATATCAAAAGAAAGAAGAGAAGGAGCTATAAGGCAATGGGCCTTAGGCATGAACTTGGCATAGATAATAATATTTAAAATGTCAAAAGATGGGCCTTGGGGCTCTTGTCTCATGATTCATTAGGCCACGGAAACAAATCAGTCGACAGGCCAAAACTCAACCAGTCAACCGTTTTTGGCCTCTGGTTAAAAACGGTCGACCGGTGACATTTGGACGGTCGACCGGTTTCAACCCGAAGGGATGCGACGCTTCAGAAATGTTGCAAAACTGAAAGGATGCAAATGTTTCTGATTCGAACAGAAGTGACTGTTGCAATTAAACGGTTGCAACGCTTGGCTAATGGATGCCTCCTCTCATCACCTATATATAGAATTGCGCAAAATAATTTTAAATATCACTGAATTTCGATCTTCTTCTTCCTAGAATACTCTACAACACCGCTATACTGTTGCGAAACAGTTCTGTCCGAAATTCTTCTAAAGTTATAAATCTAAAAGCTTTGCAGAATCGCAAACTTCTTCTTCCCCTTCATTCTATTTCCAATTTTTTCATCGTCAGAAAACTAAATCTATAGTGTTCTTGGTCGGATCAAAATCGTACAAATTTTGGATCCGATTTCGCTATTTCCAGGCTTCATTGAATCCTAAAGTCAATAGTTCGATAGCCCTTTTGTACCTGGTGGGTTGAACTATTGTATGAAAGAATTTTCTATTCAAATCCTTGATGTCAAAAGTACGGCA
The DNA here is from genome assembly GCA_030737875.1 of Allium sativum. Classification (NCBI taxonomy): domain Eukaryota; kingdom Viridiplantae; phylum Streptophyta; class Magnoliopsida; order Asparagales; family Amaryllidaceae; genus Allium; species Allium sativum. The sequence continues at coordinate 841,560,500 of CM060919.1, read as the reverse complement.
GTCATTCTCCTTCAGTAGCGTCTCAAACCACGAAATCCCCAACAAATTTTCAGACAATAATTCAACCATGGAAGGTTTGAGTGCATTGCAAGTGATGAATCAGCATTTGACAAAATTAGAGCGATTTGATTGAGAGAACTTTACTCGTTGGCAAGGGACCATGAAACTCTTCCTGAGTGGTCAAATTATTTCATATTATAGAGGTTGGATTAGAGAAAATACCAAAGGAAACCGATAAGAATAGTGCGGAACTAAAAGCTAAAAGGGCAAAGGGCAAAGCGCAAAGAGGAAGATTTTCTACGCAGTGGCCACATTCTGAATGCACTGTCTACTCCGATAGACAATGCTCATAGGACCTTGAACGCCGCGAAGGCACTCTGGATTGCGCTAGAAAGCAAATATCGGATCTCTAAGGCAAGTAGTAAAAAATTTATTACATGCAATTTTATGGATTTCAAAATGGTTACCACCAAGTCGATAATTGGACAAGTAAGTGAAATCCTACTGATAGTAAATCAAATTAAGGATGCCGGTATTGATCTTCCTGAATCGTTTGTTGTTGGAGTTATTATTTCGAGACTCCCAAATTCTTGGAATGATTATAAGAAAAAATTAAAACATGCGGAAATGGATTATGATTTAGACGGTTCACAGCATCATCTTCATTTTGAAGAGGATTCTCGTAAATGCGAACTAGATGATAATTCGCAAACTGAATCTCAATCTAAGGTTAATAATGTTGAAATTAACGATAAGTTGAAGCCGAAGAATGAGACACAGTTTAAAAGGAAAGGTAATAATTCCAAGAACAAGAAGAAGGGTGACTGTTACTATTGTCACAAACCCGGCCACTGTGCCCGAGACTGTCGTCTTCGGAAGAAACAACAAAAAGAGAATGTGGTCGAAGAAAAGCTTGTGGCTGTTATACAAGAGGCGAACTCTGTTAGTGGCATTGATAATGATTGGTGGCTTGATACTGGAGAAACTATTCATATTTGCAAAGACCATAATCTGTTCAACACTTACGATGAGAATAATGGAGAATCAAGCGAAGTAACTAGCGCAAACAAAGTTGTAGGAAAAGTTCCGGGAAAAGGCACTATTGAATTGACATTCACCTCTGGGAAAGTTCTTACATTAGTTAATGTATTTTATGTACCCGATATGTGTAAGAATTTGGTTTCTGGATACCTTCTTAACAAAGGAGGATTCAAGATGGTGTATGAGTCTGATAAGTTAGTGTTGTCCAAGAATAGCAAATTTATTGGACGTGGATATTCTTGTAATGGCATGATTAAGTTGAATCTAATGAAGAAATCTTTTGCTTACATTGTTGATTCTGTTAATTTATGGCATGGTAGATTAGGACATGTTAATTATAAGTCACTTAGAAGTATGCATAAATTAGGATTAATTTCTAATTGTTATTTTAAATCTATTTCTAAATGTGAAATATGTGTTCAAGTAAAAATACATCGGAAATCCTTCAAATCTGTTGAAAGGAAAACTAGTTTGCTTGATTTAGTATGTAGTGATGTGGGTGACATAAAGAGTCATATCACCTATGGTGGTAACCAATACTATATAACATTTATTGATGACTATTCTAGATATTCTTATGTATGTCTAATGAAATCTAAAGATGAAGCCTTTGATAAATTCAAAATTTACAAAGCAGAAGTTGAAACACAATTAGGAATCAAAATTAAAGTGTTACATTCAGATTGTGGTGGTGAATATTTTTCAAATGAGTTTACTTTTTTTTGCAAACAAAATGGTATTATTCACCAATGTACTACCCCTTATACACCACAACAGAATGGTGTTGGTGAGACGAAAAATAGAACTTTAGTTGAAATGGTTAACGCCATGATCATAAGTTCTAATTTACCTTACAATTTATGGGGTGACGCTATGTTATCTGCGTGTTACATTCTAAATAGAGTACCACTTAAAAATAATAATATTTCTCCTTATGAATTATGGTTTAATAGAAAAGCTAATCTTACTAGACTTAAAGTTTGAGGTTGTTTAGCATATGTTTGAAAACCAGATCCTAAACAACCAAAGTTAGGTAATAGAGCTATTAGATGTGTTTTCTTAGGATATTCTTATAATAGTATAACTTATTCTTGATACCTTAGAAGTCATAAAATCTGTAGATGTAGAATTTTTTGAAAAATCAAACCATTGAGAATCCATTAAGATCATCTAGTCCAGAACCAACTGAGACTAATGATACAAATGAAGATGAATATGCTCCTGCTCAAAACAACAAGGAAGTGCCAATACCAGATGATAGTACCGAACAAAGGAGAAGTAAAAGAGAGAGAATAGAGAAGGACTATGGTCCTGACTTCATAACGTATCTCGTAGAAGGCAATAAGGACGAAGTCCTTAATGTAATAAGATATGTAATGAACGTCAATGATGATCCCTAAACTTATTCTTAGGATATCAATTCTATAGATTCTAATTTCTAGAACGAGTCTATCAATAATGAAATGATTTCCATAATGTTAAACCAAACTTGGGTTTTAAGCAATTTACCTCCTGGTGCTAAACCAATAGGATGTAAATGAATATTCAGGAAAAAGTTGAATACAAATGGATCCATTGATAAATTTAAAGCCATATTAGTTGCTAAGGGATACAAACAAAGACAAGGAGTTGATTATTCTGATACATATGCTCCAGTGGCTCGCATGTCTTCGATACGCTGTTTAATAGCACTTGCATCATTTCATAACTTGGTCGTACATCAAATGGATGTAAAGACGGCTTTTCTAAATGGGGATTTAGAAGAAGAGATATACATGGAACAACCTGAAGGTTTCATAACCCCAGGCCAAGAAAAGAAAGTTTATAAATTAGTTAAATCTATTTATGGCCTGAAGCAAGCTCCCATGCAATGGCATAAGAAGTTTGATAAAGTTGCACTGTCATCTGGATTCATTGTTAATGATGCAAATAAATGTATGTATAGCAAATCGGATAACAACGGTTATGTTATAATATGTCTGTACATTGATGACATGCTGATATTTGGTTCTAATATATCCTGTGTGAATGAAACTAAGAAGTTTCTATCTTCTAAATTTGATATGAAAGATCTGGGAGAGGCTGATGTAATTTTAGGAATTAAAATCATTAGGAAAACGGGGGAGTTATTACCAACTCAATCTCATTATATTGGGAAGTTCCTAAAGAAGTATGATCATTATAATGACAAACCAGCACCAACTCCTTTAGATCCAGGTATAAAATTAGAAAAGAAAACTGGACGTACCATTTCTCATTGGAATATTCCAGTATTATTGGAAGTCTTATGTATGCTACGCATTGCACGAGACCAGACATCGCACATTCTATAAGTGTATTGTGTCGATTTACGAGTAATCCAGGTTTCGAACACTGGAAAGCCATTTCCAGGGTATTAGCTTATTTGAAGGGAGCCATACACTATGGTTTATCTTATAAAGGATGTCCTGCTGTAATAGAAGGATATAGTGATGCAACCTGGAACAATGTAGAATCCAAATCCAGGTCTACGACTGGTCGGATATTTAAATTAGGAGGCGCTGCTGTGTCTTAGGCTTCCAAGAAGCAGACCTGTATATCTGATTCAACTATGTTGTCAGAATTGATTGCATTAGCAGACGCATGTAAAGAGGCGGAATAGCTTAGAAATTTGTTAGTAGAAATCCCATTATGGAAGAAGTCATCCCAGCAGTTTTAATTAACTGTGATAATCAAGCAACGATATATAATGTCTCTAATAAAACATATAATGGGAAGTCTAGACATGTGAGTCTAAGACACCAAATGGTGAGATAATTACTCAAAAGTGGAGTTATAAATGTTGACTACATAGAAACAAAGAAAAATTTGGCTGACCACTTATGAAGAGTCTTCCAAAGGCTATGATTTCTATAAAGTCAAAAGAAATGGGACTAAGGTCTGTGAATGAAGATTGATCATCCTTAACAGAAACCCAACTTGTGTCTTGAAAAGGATAGACAAAGTTCAATCGGTTCCAATAAGTTAAGGAAATGATTATGGAACACTAAATCAATAATCCCATAATGTTTTGTGTTGGATTCTGCATGAACAAAGGATGGATAAATATCCTTAGTAAGTCTAGAAACCCTAAAAGGTGTCTCGTAGAAACACCTTAAGTGACTTACCTATATGAGTATGGAAATCAAGCCGTTTCCTAGGAAAGTAAGACCGCTTTCTAAGTAGGCTCATGAACCAGGATTTAAGCACATGGCCATTAACGTGCTGAGCAATACAGAACACTCTAACTAAGGAATACAACATGTGTGATAGTTCCAGTTTTATCAATAAGGGATACTTGGTTCAAGATTCGTTCACCATAGAATCTCGATAGAGCTTTGAACAGTTTACACTAAGTAAAAGTTCAAATCCAAAAGATACTTTTATTTATGTGTTGTTTCCATGATGATGCAAATCTTGATCTTAGAACTACATAGGCTTGATCCCACTTGCGTATGTAGGAAGTCACACTAGTGATTCAACCGTCCACTTTAATTTATTTTGAAAATTGGGGGAGATTGTTGTAAATTTTCAAAATTAGTTTTGGCATATGGTTTTGTTTTTTGAAGAGGGAAGCAAGAATGGAAGAAGATAAGGAGTAGGTGTTAGTCCCACATTGTAGTAAATAAAGGAGTTTGTCTCTATATAGGTAAAAGCTTGGTATATGATATCAAAAGAAAGAAGAGAGGGAGCTATAAGGCAATGCGCCTTAGGCATGAACATGGCATAGATAACTGTAACACCCCGCATTTTTAAATTAAAAATGTACAAATATGTATATATGCATAGATAGGTAGATAACGGTTATGTATAATGAAAATTAATTAATATATGCAAGAGAAGGAAAAATTAATTCGATAACAGTGTGCATAACGAAAAGGATAATAAAATAAGAATACTTAATTTAAATATCAGGAATTAAGTAAAAAGGACATCACCATTGCGTTCATCTCGGAATTCTGCTTGGAATAGAGTCCAAGTTTTCGAAAATCGGACTCCGTATGAAAGAATTATGGCCTTCGGAAGATTCAAGAGAAATTCAGAAATTAAATAGTAAAATAACCCAGACAGGTCGACCTATACCAAGGCAAGTCGACCTGGAGGCTAACCTACCCCAGGCAAGTCGACCTGGAGGTCGACCTCCCCTAAAATAAGTCGACCTGGGGGTCGACCTCCACCCCAAATCTGGGCAAAATTCATTTTATGCATCTAGAAGCGATTTCTGACCTGATACGTTGACTAAACAGCTATATAATGACCCTTAACTCATTCTTTTTCTTCACCCAAGCCTTTGGCGACGCCATGGCTATGTTCTAACGCAAATTCTTCTTCTCCAAGAGATTTGTAGATCCATTTTCTTCCCCTTTTCACTTCAAAACATCTATTCTTAAAATTAAAAAGTTTAGAATCAAGACAACCTCCAAATTAAAGAGAAAAAGGGATTCAAATCCGCAATTTACACTATGCAAGGAGGAGAAATTCAAATTCACAACTTACGCTGCGCAACGAAATCAAAGATAGATCAGATCTATGGATTGGGACATAAAATCAATCAAAGTTAAATCTAATCCATGAATTGAAGATGAAAAGCAAGGTGAGCGGAATTACAATAAACTTGTTGCATAATAGTATTATTATCGTTCGCCATTCCCCAGTTATAAATTCAATTCAAGATTCTTGTTATAATAATTGTCCTTTTATTCTTCTTCCCCTTTTTATTTTTGGATCTATGTTATCTCGAACCTAGACGAAATCTTATTGTACATAAGTACGATTGAAATATGGGAATATTGGGGCATAATTTATTTTATGCAATCGAGGAATATAATCTGTAATTTGGGGATTATGGCATAACAATTATTATTACAAATATTGGGACAATTGGTGAATTATATATTGGGATTATTCAATGAAATAAAGTTCGAATTGGGAATTTCGGAGCGTATTTCAATAATGAATCTTTGGGTATGTTTGGAAACATGAATCTATGCTGAATAGTGCGCAACTATGAATTCCGATTTATAATGTTAACCTGAAATTGTGTAAATTTAATTGGAATTATTGAATATGGAACGAGATTGGGAAGAAGTAATTTATTTCAAATCTAATATTGCGGGATTGAGGTTTTAAACTATAATTTTAAATTTTGGGTTTTGGGAAAAATGAATCTAAAGGTAAGAATCCTAAGTTGATAAAGAAACGGATAAAACTTAGCTTATGCGATTACGAGACCTCTTATGTGATTACGAAACCTAACTCATAACCTGAAATTGATGCTTAACGTTCTCATAAAAATTATTAATTGGCTAAAGATGAAACATGACTAACTCGAGGTTAGAACGAGGTTGCGGTGTAATTCTGCCCAGAACTGCCCTGCATAACTAGTGGCCGCAAACAATAGGGTCTAATGTGAGAAGTTAGTCGTAACGCGCTTAAATCCGAGGTTAAATTGAGTTTTGGTGTAAGATTGCCCGGAACCGCCCGGCACATCCAGCAACCGCAACAACACTTAACCAATTTGACATGATGCGTGGGTGGGTTAAGTAAATATGAACTGAAAGACATCACTTAACAAAATTTGTGGAATATACGAGTAATGCATAAGCGGGAAGGTAGGGTTAAGTAAAACTTGACATATGGACAAACTTAACCAACGCAGTAATGGGGAATGATAACTACCTATTATAAACCAGTGTTGCGGTAATGTAAAATTAAATAATAGGTAAACTTGTCTTAGGGACAAGGGAAGATTATGACTTAAGATGTAATACAAGACTTGAAGGGTGGGAAGACTTATACTATGAAATAAGTTAATCTAAGCTGAAAATGTGGGAAAGCACCCGGACGCTATCGTTTGATAAAGAAAACTTAAGTCATGTTTGAGTTCATTGGTAAACCTTAGTTAGTGAACTAAGTAAATAGCGATAAAGGCAACCAAGTGTAGAACCTTAGTTAGAGAACTAAGTAAATAATGATGATGGCAACTGGGTAATGAACCTTAGTTAGAAAACTAAGTAAATGGCAACCGAAGTAACGAACCTTAGTTAGAGAACTAAGGAAGCAACGATAAAGATAACTAAGTAAGTAAACCTTAGTTGAAGAGGACTAAGTAATAAACCTTAGTTAAAGAGAAACTTGGTAACTAGAATTGAAGGACAACATAAAAGAGGATAACCAAGTTAATAAGACAAAGCAAGCGCGTAATCAGAAGTTTAGACATAAGGTCTAATAGTACGAAAGGATAAGGCGCTTGGACCAGTCCACACGATTTGGGATGAATAACCAAACTCGGTAGATCATCACGGTGCTGTAAGGCGCGAGGGGGAGCGTACGTCCATCTGATCATATAGAAGACTCAAGCGGACTGGGTTACATAGCACGTGGCTTTGAGGGGACGTGAGGATACTCTTGGTATCCCTCTGTGAGAATGCAGATGATCTTCCTGGGCTTACAAAGGTTAAGGTCTGCGTAAGAAGAACCAAGAGTATGCCTTGGTTGCAATAATAAGGCAACCTAAAGACTAGGATGGACCAGCGTGAGTCGGCGATAACCATTTGGCCATGTGATAGCACATCGTCGGCTACCTACCATCTTGAGTCAGTCGAGCACAAAAAGCGGAAAAGCGAAGAACTCCAAAAGACCATATACTTGCTATCTAGTTATGGGTAAGGTTGGCCAATAGGTTTGTGGGGGCATAGAGGGCCTGCGTATAGTTCTCATTCTTGATATTGTTGGGTGCCTTTCATTGGTTAAGGGAGAGGTCAAGTGGGACCATAGCCACTGTAAAAACAGACCTTAGCATTTGCATCAGCAGATAACTTAAAGCTCCTTACCGAGTTCCGTGTTTCTTGATTTTCCCTGCCATGGGACTTGGGTCGCACATATAGAGGACATGTGCAACTAGATATCTAGCACGTTTAACGATACAGTTGGGACGTAAAGTCTAGGAATGCATATCGCTCGGGGTAGTGTGTCCTACACTAGAGGGCATTGTACGATAGGTAGCATAAACCCAAGTTGGACCTAGGTAGCATAAACCCTGGTTGAACCTAGGAAGCGTTTGATAAAGTAAACCCTAGTTGAACCTAGGTAACACTCGATGATAAACCCTAGTTGGATCTAGGTAGTATTCGATAACAGAACCAAGTAAGAACTAGGTTGGCAGTCCAAACACTTACGCAACAAAGGAATGGTGGTTTTACGCAGGCATAGTGAGAATACACACACACACACACACACACACACACATATATATATATATATATACATGAAAGCTCGTACGACATATGACATTGGATAAGGAACTGCGTACATATGACAAGATGACACGAGTTGGATAAGGGACCGCGTACACATGAAAAGAGGACACGAGTAGGGGGTAACTACATATACATTGTATTAGGTTAATCTACTAGTGGATGGATAAGTATAGCTTAAAGAGCTAGCATTGTTAACAACCTAGTAATGAGGAAAATGTAACTGAATGGTATATGTAGGATTTTACAGAAGTTTATTCTAAGTCCAGTCACATAGAACTTATGTTCTGACCCCCTCCTCATTACATACTTCCAGGTTAGGTTCATGACAGAGATGGAATAGCTTTGGATACTGGTTTAGCAGTATTGTTAATAAGGTAAGGCTATATTTGAATATATTATACTTTATTTCCTTCCGCTATGAGATGCTTTGCGAGTTCTGACATGTTTCTTTATCTCTGTGTTTTTCTGCAGGATACCATAGCACCCAACTCGGGTTTCGTTAGATTGGATTTTTGAAAAAAAAAATCGGTCTGTCGGATTCCGAGTTGTTACAATAATAATATTTAAAATGTCAAAAGACGGGCCTTGGGGCTCTTGGGGTCTCATGATCCATTATGCCGCAGAAACAAATCAGTCGATAGGCCAAAACTCAACCAGTCAACCGTTTTTGGCCTCTGGTTAAAAATGGTCGACCGGTGACATTTGGGAGGTCGACAATTTCAACCCGAAGGGATGCGACGCTTCATAAGCGTTGCAAAACTAAAAGGGTGCATATGTTTCTGATTCGAACAGAAATGAATGTTGCAATTAAACAGTTGCAGCGCTTGGCTAATGGATGCCTCCTCTCATCACCTATATATAGAATTGCACAAAATCATTTCAAATATCACTGAATCTTCTTCTTCCTAAGATACTCTGCAACACTGTCATACTGTTGCAAAACAGTTCTGTCCGAAACACTTCTAAAGTGTTACAAATCTGAAAGTGTTGCAGAATAGCAAACTTCTTCTTCCTCTTCATTCTATTTTCAATTCTTACATCATCAGAAAACTAAATCTAGAGTGTTCTTGGTCGGATCAAAATCATACAAATTTTGAATCCGATTTCGCCGTTTCCAGGCTTCACTAAATCCTGAAGTCAATAGTTCAATAGCCCTTTCGTACCTGGTGGATTGAACTATTGTCTGAAAGAATTTGCTACGCAAATCCTTGAAGTCAGAAGTACGACAATCATTCTCCTCCATTAGCGTCTCAAACCACGAAATCCCCAACAAATTTTCAGACAATAATTCAACCATGGAAGGTTTGAGTGCATTATAAGTGATGAATCAGCATTTGACAAAATTAGAGCGATTTGATGGAGAGAACTTCACTCGTTGGCAAGAGACCATACAATTATTCTTGATCACGGTCAAATTATTTCATATTCTCGAAGATTTATTGGAGAAAATACTGGAGGAAACCGATAAGGATAGTGCAGAACTAAAAGCTAAAAGAGCAAAGCGCAAAGAGGAAGATTTTCTATGCAGAGCCACATTCTGAGTGCACTGTCTACTCCAATATACAATGTTCATAGGTCATTGGACACCGCAAAGGCACTCTGGACTGCACTAGAGATCTCGGAGGCAGGTAATAAAAAATTTCTTATATGCAATTTTATGGATTTCAAAATGGTAACCAACAAGTCCATAATTGGACAAGTAAGTGAAATCCTACTGTTGGTAAATCAACTTAAGGATGCTGGTATTGATCTCCTTGAATCATTTGTTGTTGGAGTTATTATTTCGAGACTCCCAAATTCTTGGAATGATTATAAGAAAAAATTAAAACATGCGGAAACGGATTATGATTTACACGGTTTACAGCGTCACCTTCGTATTAAAGAGGATTCTCGTAAATGCGAACTAGATGATAATTCGCAAACTGAGTCTCAATCTAAGGCTAATAATGTTGAAATTAATGATAAGTCAAAGCCTAAGAATGAGACACAGTTTAAAAGGAAAGGTAATAATTCCAAGAACAAGAAGAAGGGTGACAGTTACTATTTTCACAAACCCGACCACTATGCCTGAGACTGTCATCTACGGAAGAAACAACGAAAAGGGAATGTGGTCGACGAAAAGCTTGTGGCTGTCGTACAAGAGGCGAACTCCGTTAGTGGCATTGATAATGATTGGTGGCTCAATACTGGAGCAACTATTCATATTTGCAAAGATCGTAATCTGTTCAAGACTTACGATGAGAATAATGGAGAAACCAGCGAAGTAACTAGCGCAAACAAAGTTGCAAGCAAAGTTCAGGGGAAAAGCACTATTGAATTGAAATTCACCTCTGGGTAAGTTCTTGCATTAGCCAATGTATTTTATGTACCCGATATGTGTAAGAATTTGGTTTCTGGATACCTTCTTAACAAAGGAGGATTCAAGATGGTGTATGAGTCTGATAAGTTAGTGTTGTCCAAGAACAGCAAATTTATTGGACAGGGATATTCTTGTAACGACATGATTAAATTGAATCTAATGAAGAAATCTTATGCTTATATTGGTGATTCTGTTAATTTACGGCACGGTAGATTAGAACATGTTAATTATAAGTCACTTAGAAATATGCATAAATTAGGATTAATTTCTAATTGTGATTTCGAATCTATTTCTAAATGTGAAATATTTGTTCAAGCAAAAATACATCGGAAATCCTTTAAATCTGTAGAAAGGAAAACAAGTTTGCATGATTTAGTATATAGTGATGTGGGTGACTTAAAGAGTTATATCACCTATGGTGGTAACCCATACTATAAAACATTTATTAATGACTATTCTAGATATGCTTATGTATATCTAATGAAATCTAAAGATGAAGCCTTTGATAAATTCAAAATTTACAAAGCAGATGTCGAAACACAATTAGGAATCAAAACTAAAGTGTTACACTCAGAACGTGGTGGTGAATATTTTTCAAATGAGTTCACTTTGTTTTGCAAACAAAATGGTATTATTCACCAATGTACCGCCCCTTATACACCACAACAAAATGAGGTTGCTGAGACGAAAATAGAACTTTAATTGAAATGGTTAACGCCATGATCATAAGTTCTAATTTACCTTACAATTTATGGGGTGATGCTATGTTATCTGCGTGTTACATTTTAAATAGAGTACCACTTAAAAAGAATAATATTTCTCCTTATGAATTATGGTTTAATAGAAAACTTAATCTTACTAGACTTAAAGTTTGGGGTTGTTTAGCATATGTTAGAAAACCAGACCCTAAACGACAAAAGTTAGGTAATAGAGCTTTTAAGTGTGTTTTCATAGGTTATTCTCTTAATAGTATAACTTATAGATTTATGATTCTTGATACCTTAAAAGTCATAGAATCTGTAGATGTAGAATTTTTTGAAAATCAAACTATTGAGAATCCATTAAGATCATCTAGTCCAGAACCAACTGTGGCTAATGATACAAATGAAGATGAATTTGCTCCGGCTCAAAACAACGAGAAAGTGTCAGTACCAGATGATAGTACTGAACACAGGAGAAGTAAAAGAGCGAGAATAGAGAGGGACTATGGTCCTGACTTCATAACATATCTCGTAGAAGACAATAAGGACGAAGTCCTAAATGTAACAAGATATGTAATGAATGTCGATGATGATCCCAAAACTTATTCTGAGGCTATGAGTTCAAGAGATTCTAATTTCTGAAAAGAGGCTATCAATGATGAAATGAATTCCATAATGTTAAACCAAACTTGGGTTTTAAGCAATTTACCTCCTTTTGCTAAACCAATAGGATGTAAATGGATATTCAAGAAAAAGATGAGTACAAATGGATCAATTGATAAATTTAAAGCCAGATTAGTTGCTAAGGGATATAAACAAAGACAAGGAGTTGATTATTTTGATACATATGATCCGGTGGCTCGCATATCTTCTATACGCTGTTTTATAGCACTTGCATCAATTCATAACTTGGTCATACATCAAATGGAAGTAAAGACAACTTTTCTAAATGGAGATTTAGAAGAAGATATATACATGGAACAACCTGAAGGTTTCATAACCCCAGGCCAAGAAAAGAATGTTTATAAATTAGTTAAATCTCTTTATAGCCCGAAGCAAGCTCCCATGCAATGGCATGAGAATTTTGATAAAGTTGCACTGTTATCTGAATTCATTGTTAATGATGCAGATAAATGTGTCTATAGCAAATCAGATAACAACGGTTATGTTATAATATGTTTATACGTTGATGACATGCTGATATTTGGTTCTAATATATCACGTGTGAATGATACTAAGAAGTTCCTATCTTCTAAGTTTGACACGAAAGATCTGAGAGAGGATGATGTAATTTTAGGAATTAAAATTAGTAGGAAAATAGGTAGGTTATTACTAACTCAATCTCATTACATTGAGAAGTTCCTAAAGAAGTATGATAATTGTAATGACAAACCAGCACCAACTCCTTTAGATCCAAGTGTTAAATTAGAAAAGAACACTTGACGTACCATTTCTCAATGGGAATATTCCAGTATTATTGGAAATCTTATGTATGCTATGCATTGCACGAGACCAGACATCGCACATGCTATAAGTGTATTGTGTCGATTTACGAGTAATCCAGGATTCGAACACTGGAAGGCCATTTCCAGAGTATTAGCTTATTTAAAGGGAACTATACACTACGGTTAATCTTATAAAGGATATCCTGCTGTAATAGAAGGATATAGTGATTCAACCTGGAACAATGTAGAATCCAAATCCAAGTCTACGACTGGTTGGATATTTACATTAGGAGGCGCTGTCGTGTCTTGGGCTTCGAAGAAGTAGACCAGTATATCTGATTCAACTATGTCGTCTGAATTGATTGCATTAGCAGACGCGTGTAAAGAAGTGGAATGGATTAGAAATTTGTTAGTAGAAATCCCATTATGGAAGAAGCCATCTCTAGCAGTTTTAATTAACAATGATAATCAAGCAACGATATATAATGTCTCTAATAAGACATATAATGGGAAGTCTAGACATGTGAGTCTAAGACATCAAATGGTGAGACAGTTACTCAAAAGTGAAGTTATAACTGGTGACTACATAGAAACAAAGAAAAACTTGGCTGACCCACTTACGAAGAGTCTCCCAAAGGCTTTGATTTCTATAAAGTCAAAAGAAATGGTACTAAGGTCTGTGAATGAAGATTGATCATCCTTAACAGAAACCCAACTTGTATCTTGAAAAGGATAGACAAAGTTTAATGGGTACCAACAAGTAAAGGAAATGATTATGGAACACTAAATCAATAATCCCATAATGTTTAGTGTTGGATTCTGCATGAACAAAGGATGGATAAATATCCTTAATAAATCTAGAAACCCTAAAAGGTGTCTCGTAGAAACACCTTAATTGACTTACCTATATGAGTATGGAAATCAGGCCGTTTCCTAGGAAAGTAAGACCGCTTTCTAAGTACACTCATGAACCAGGATTTAAGCACATGGCCATTAACGTGCTAAGCAAGACACATTCTAACTAAGGAATGCAACATGCGTGATGGTTCCGGCTTTATCATTAAGGGATACTTGGTTCAAGATTCATTCACCATAGAATCTCGATAAGGCTTTGAACGGTTTACACTAAGTAAAAGTTCAAATCCCAAAGATACTTTATTTATGTGTTGTTTCCACGATGATGCAAATCTTGATCTTAGAACTGCATAAGCTTGATCCCACTTGGGTATGTACGAAGTCACACTAGTTTTGGGATATGGGTTTGTTTTTTGAAGAGGGGAGCAAGAATGGAAGAAGATAAGGAGTATGGGATAGTCCCACATTGTATATAAAGGAGTTTGTCTCTATATAGGTAAAAGCTTGATATATGATATCAAAAGAATGAAGAGAAGGAGCTATAAGGCAATGGGTCTTAGCCACGAACTTGGCATAGATAATAATATTTAAAATGTCAAAAGATGGGCCTTGGGGCTCTTGGGGTCTCGTGATCCATTAGGCCACGGAAAAAAATCAGTCGACTGGCCAAAACTCAATCAGTCAAACGTTTTTGGCCTCTGGTTAAAGACGGTCGACCGGTGACATTTAGACGGTCGACCGGTTTCAACCCGAAGGAATACGACGCTTCAGAAGCCTTGCAAAACTGAAAGGGTGCATATGTTTCTGATTCGAACAAAAATGACTGTTGTAATTAAACAGTTGCAACGCTTAGCTAATGGATGCCTCCTCTCGTCACCTATATATAGAATTGCGCAAAATCATTTCAAAATCACTGAATTTCGATCTTCTTCTTCCTAAGATACTCTTCCACAACGTTATACTATTGCAAAACAGTTCTGTTCGAAACACTTCTAGAGTGTTACAAATCTGAAAGTGTTGCAGAATAGCAAACTTCTTCTTCCTCTTCATTCTATTTTCAATTCTTGCATCGTTAGAAAACTAAATCTAGAGTGTTCTTGGTCGGATCAAAATCGTACAAATTTTGAATCTGATTTCGCTGTTTCTAGGCTTCATTGAATCCTGAAGTCAATAGTTCGATAGCCCTTTTGTACCTGGTGGGTTGAATTATTGTCTGAAAGAATTTGCTACACAAATCCATGAAGTTAGAAGTACGACAATCATTCTCCTCTATTAGCTTCCCAAACCACGAAAACCCCAACAAATTTTCAGACAATAATTCAACCATGGAAGGTTTGAGTGCACTGCAAGGGATAAATCCGCATTTGACAAAATTAGAGCAATTTGATGGAGAGAACTTCACTCGTTGGCAAGAGACCATGAAATTCTTCCTAATCACGGTCGAATTATTTCATATTCTCGAAGATGGATTGGAAAAAATACCGGAGGAAACCGATAAGGATAGTGCGGAATTACAAGATAAAAGGGAAAAGCGCAAAGAGGAAGATTTTCTATGTAGAGGCCACATTCTGAAAGCATTGTCTTGTAACACCCCGTATTTTCTATTAATGTTATAATAATGAATCAAAGAATAATTAATTTCAAATGTGAGAATTAAGGGATAGGGTTACGCCATTGCGTTCGTCTCGGAATTCTGCTTGAGATAGAGTCCGAATTTGCATAAAACGGACGCCGTATGAAGGAGATATGGACGAACGAAGTTATGCAGAAAACCAGAAGGAAGAAAGAAGAAAAAATGCACTGGCGCACTTGGGAAGTGCGCCAGCACAAAAATTGCACTGGCGCACCTGCCAAGTGCACCCAGGCCGAGCTGAGAGCCTGCACAGCTTTCTGGTGTGTTCTGATCCATACTACGAGTCATTGCTGAGTCCTTTCTGACTCCTTGCTGAGTCATTAGGGCTGAGGTGTCACCCTGTCCTGACTGAATGGTAGTGATTAACTCTAGGATCATCCGACGGCTCTAATTAAATTGAAATTCTATATAAACAACCCAATGCTCAACCTAAATATCACACAAAAATAATCCTAGAACTATCATGCCGTCAATAGAGAACTTAGAGTAGCCGTCACCGCTTTTCAATTCAAAGACAAGATAAAAACCTGAATCAAAATCAAATTAAAGTAATCTAATTCAACGATCTACATCAAAGACGAGCATACCAATTTCAGAATTCAGATTACAGAAATCAAGAATTCCTTTTTAGTTTGTAAGTTGGTTATTACGTAGATTTAAACGTTCTTTTAAATGAATCATGACATGTTGTAATTCGAATATAGAATGATGCTTATGTATAAGATAAATAAAGTTTGATTCTCATTTATCTTAAATTTCCGTTGCGATCGATCATAGCTATATGCTTGTGGTGATGAACATACCATATTTTTATATATTGGGATCTATTATGATTGGGAAATGAACATATTATGCCAACTGAATGGTGAAACATGTCATGTTATAATTTGGTGGTTACATGCAAGTTTATGATCTAAAGCACATGCTTACATATTAGATCAACATTCATGTATATTTAGAACCATGTTAAGTTGAATCTATTTATGTTGCATGACTGGATTTGTAGCTCTCTTATGTTTAACACACATAAGTTATCATGCTAAATTGTGACTTAAATCCATTAATAATAGCTCTCTTATGTTTAACACACATAAGTTATCATGCTAAGTTGTGATTTAAATATGTTTATAATAGCTCTCTTATGTTTAACACACATAAGTTATCATGCTAAGTTGTGATTTAAATATGTTTATAGTAGCTTTCTTATGTTTTGACATACATAAGTTAATATGCTAAGTTGTGGTTTAAAATTGTGTTTATATGTTAAACCTCCATGCTAGACCTATATCAAGTTTGCATGACAATTAGATCCAACTTTGTCACAAGTTCACCTTTACCCGTTTAATTAAGTTAATGATACTTCTATGCAAGGTTACACGTGATAAGTTAAATGTACGCTATTTTGTGTTTATTTCATGTCCCTTGTTTATTACCCCTTTTTTGATTATGGGTTTGGGCTAATTTACTAGCCCAACATTTTATGTGATTCATGCGTACGTTCCACGGGGATAGCGATGGGAAAATATGAAAATTTCATGTCATAGATTTGTTCATAAAATGGTATATTTTATATACCATTTATTGTGAGCATAATCAAAAGATAATTATGGCATGATTAAATTGAGATTAATTTACATATAGAATTAGACATATATAGAAAATATATGGATTTAGAAAAGACGAATATGCCTAACCCGAGGTTAGACTGAGCTGTGGTGTAAAACTGCCCGGAACCGACCTGCATATCCAGTGACCACAACAAGACCTGTCTAATGTGGGTGGTTAGTGCATCAAGCCCAAAAAGAACCCAAGGATAGATTGAATTGTGGTGTAAAACTGCCCGGAACCGACCGGCATATCCAGTGATCACAACAAGACCTGTCTAATGTGAGTGGTTGGTGCTTTAATGAATAAATTAAAGCAAAGTCAGGATTGGTAGGGTTAAGTCAATTAGGGAAACACTTAACCGATTCAACATGTTAACTAAACAGATGGGTGGGGTTAGGTAAACTTGGAGACTTAACCAAATAAACATGTTGATTAGAAAACCCTAGTAATGGGGACCCATTTCAGCAGTAACCCACATAGATGTATCATGGTACCCTGAACTAAGCAGGGTGGGGCACGATTACTGGGCTGATTATAAGCGGTCAAAACGTCGGCGGTTGGTGCGTCAGTGTAGGTTCCGACGGAGTATGGGCGTGCACGTACTCCGGAGTGGAAAAAGCAGGCACTGGACATCAATAGTATACACTGTGCATCTTGAATCGTGTTGGGTTGCCACCAGAGGGACTGATACACCCCATGGTGGGACCAGCACAGGTATCTACAGTCAAGCGGGGCCGAATGACACAGGATATGAATGCATGCGAGTAGGAGCCGATAATTAAGGGGATCGTTTGTTATGAACACGTGGGGCTGGTTGAACCAATGGTTAAGTAGGTGCAGAGACTATAGTAATGGGTGCGATCACATGTTCCTCTTATCTTATATTAGGGTATTGTCCTATGTTCTGTTATTACTGTCATGATCCCTTTCCTTGTTTAAATACTAGTAATCACTGAACTTACCAGACTTATTGTCTGACCCGTTTTCTTTCGTCCTCTTTTCTTCCGTTCACCCCCAGGTCCACAGGGAGGGAATACTCCAGCTTAGTCAAACACTTTGCAAGCTTCAAGAAATATGATTGGTACTCTCTCACCTTGGCTATGGCTTTTAAACACTACACTTGGGGATTTATGCAGTTTTATTTATGGTTTATGCTTCTTTAATAAATAATCAAGACAGAAATTGTGGTGTAATGTTTTGGAAGTTATTTTGAGACAATTTTTGTAATGCTTTTGTATTGAACCACGTATGCAATAAATATTTGAATTTCGCTACTTATATTTATCTGTCTTGTAAATTTTTCTATGTCTTGTACCTATAACCCTCCACCAAAGTTAAGGCATTCCCTTTGTGTGTGACCTTAACGGAGGTGGGGTGTTTCACTTGGTATCAGAGAAAAGGTTTACCAGATCAAATAAGAGTTTTTGAAAACTATTTTCAAAAAGAAATATAAAGAAACATTTTATAAGAAAAAGTGTTGTTTTAAATTTAAAAAGGCGTAATCCCCAAATCCATATGCACTATCTTTCTATCCTTCGTCTTGAATCTTTTCTTTTTCATTTCAGCATGTCTGGGAATCTTAACCTTCCAGAGGGTGTACCGATACCTGGTTCAGGAGGTACTTAGAGGCTAAGGCCAACGACGCAGGCCCAGCAGATATTCCTCCTCTTCCAGCTGCAGCGGTTCCTCCCCCTCTTCTTTGTGCAAATGCTTTCTCAAAGATTTGTAGAGACTTTAGGGCCATGGGTGGAAAGGATGTCAAGGGAACTGAATCATTCATAGAAGCAAGGAACTAGCTCAAAGAAACTAAGGATCTATTCGTTATCTTCGAGGTGGACGATAGCCAAAAGATACAGTTGGCTGTATGGTTGCTCAAAGACGAAGCTTCCTATTGGTGGGAAGTCACTAACGTTGAAAGGCCAATTGAAACATGGATGGATTTCAGAATAAGGTTTGAGATGAAATTCCTCTCACAGGTTGAACGAAGTTTACAGCTGGAAAAGTTTTTATCTCTTAAGCAAGGGAGTATGACGGTCAAGGAGTACGTCAACCAATTCAATCAGCTGGCCCGATTTGGGCATGATTTAGTGAATACTCCTCATAAGAAGGCTCTCCGTTTTGTCAAGGGATTGAATGAGCCACTTCACAGCCTGGCTATGACCCATGTACCTATGGGGGCTACTTACGAGAGGTTAGTGGACATGACACTCTTACATAAGGAAGACAAGGGCAAGAAAGAGGCAAAAGCGGAAGTGCCTCAAGATAAGAAGGGGGAGGGGTCACAAAACAAGAGGGCTGATTCAAAGAAAGGCGGGAAGAACAACAAACCCCGTGACAAAAAAAGTGTAATTTCTGTGGCATTCCTGAACATCTGGTCAAAGACTGCAAGAAGAAGAAAAGGAAGATGGGTGTCTGTTTCCACTGTGGTGAGACAGGACACATGGCTAAGGCCTGCCAAAGGAAGCATGGGCAGGGAGCTGGACCTTCTTCTGGAGGACAAGTTCATGCTCTCACGGCACCTCCGCAAGAACAAGGTAGAAATATTTATGTAGAAAGTTTTGTCTATCTTTTTGATCATCTTGTTCATACCTATTTGATTCTGGCGCATCACACTCTTTTATATCTACTGCGTTAGTGGAACCTCTGCACCTAGACACCAGTATAGTAGAGGATCCCTTGGTTGTTTCAAATCCAATTGGGGGCTCAGCTTATTTGTCAATGGTTTGTTTGGATTTGAAAATATCTATACTAAGCGTTGGGTTTAGATGTAATGCCTTTGTTTTGGGCTTCACGGGCTATGGGTTGATTCTAAGCATGGACTGGCTATCCAGTAATGGTGTCGTCCTTGATTGTGAAAAGGGAGTTGTTAGACTCATGACTCGCCTCGGTAACACTCTCGAAATTTCTTGTAATCCCATGACCTCTGTTATGCTTACTTATCTAGAATCTCTTGATGCGTCTGTTGAGAACTTGCAGTCAGTAAGGGTAGTTCGTGAATACTCGGATGTGTTTGAAGAGGTAAAGGGCTTACCTCCGAAGCGGGAGATAGACTTATGCATATACCTCGTTGATAACGCAAAACCCGTTGCTTTACCCGTTAGACACATGGATCCAAGGGAAAGGAAAGAACTCAGCAAGCAAGTTAAAGAATTGCTTGAGAAGGGGTTTATAAGGCGGAGTATTTTTGAATGGGGTGCTCCAGTAGTGTTCGCAACTAAAGCGGATGGATCGCTTCGCCTGTGCGTTGATTATAGGGAGCTAAAAAGGCTGACCAAGAAGAATAGGAACCCACTCCCGAGAATAGATGATTTGTTCGATCTTCTTGTAGGTGCATCGGTTTTCTCCCAATTATATTTAGCTATCAGGTTTCATCAGCTAAGAGTGGCTAAGGACAGCATTGATAAGACCGCGTTCAGAACTCCAAATGGTTTCTTCGAGTGGCTTGTCATGCCTTTCGGCTTGACAAATGCATCCGCTTACTTCGTTGATTTAATGAGCAGGGTGTTCCGAGAGTTCCTCAATAAGTTTGTGGTGGTCTTCGTAGACGATATTTTGATCTTCTCAAAGAATGAGGAAGTGCATGCTCAGCATCTAAAGGAAGTCATGGATACTCTTTGTGCACATCAGTTGAAAGCTAAATTCTCCAAATGTCATTTCTGGAGAGAAGAAGTTAGGTTCCTTGGACACTTGGTGTCCAAAGAGGGGATTGTTGTGGACCCCCGCAAAAGTGGTTGTTGTGCAAGATTGGAAGGTTCCTCGAAACGCAACCGAAGTTCAAAGCTTTCTCGGGCTAGCAGGATTTTATCGAAAGTTCATCAAAGATTTTGCAAAAATCTCAGCTCCACTTACAAGGTTGACAAAGAAGAACCTAGCTTTCAATTGGGATTTGGATTGCGATATTGCTTTCCAACGTTTGAAAAGGGCTCTAACAACAGCCCCAGTTCTGACATTGCCTGATGGAAGCAAGATGTTTACAGTATACACAGATGCATGCGAAACGGGACTAGGCGTTGTTCTGATGCAAGAAGGGAAGGTAGTGGCTTATGGCGGAAGGCAGTTGAAAGTACATGAGAAAAACTACCTAACCAACGACCTAGAGTTGGTAGCCATCGTTTTTGCGCTTGTCTTGGCGCCATTATCTCCTAGGTGAGAAATTTGAATTGTACACTGACCATAAATCATTAAAATACCTTTTCTCGCAGAAAGATCTCAACATGAGGCAGCAAAGATAGATGGAGTTTCTTGCCTCGTACGATTTTGAGATCTCCTACACTCCTGGCAATGGCAATGCAGTAGCAGACGCCTTGAGTAGAAAGAAACTGACCTTAAGCCCTGTGTTTGTGAAAGGCAAAGCTTGGAGTTCATAGCAAGCTTTAACTTCAGACCCTCCTCTAACTTTGTACCTGGCTTGCTAGCAACGTTAGACGTGTGGCCAACTCTATTAGACTCAATCGGAGCTGCGCAAAGAGAAGACACTCACCTAGTTGCTATAATAGATAAGCTGATTAGGGGTGAGACATCGAATCACCTCAATAGATACTCCATCGATGATAAGGGATGGTTGAGACGGGATGTAAGACTATGCATCCCACAAGCAAGGGATTTGGTAATAAGGTTCTAGAAGAGGCACACCATTCCAAGCTGACCATACACCCAGGCGGAGACAAAATGTATAAAGACATCAAAAGAGTTTTCTTTTCAAATAACATGAAGAAAGACGTAACTGAATTTGTTTCTAAGTGTTTAATATGCCAACAAGTCAAGGCGGAGCAGAAGAAGCCTGGTGGCCTGCTCCATCCTCTAGAGGTCCCATAGTGGAAATGGGATAGCATCTCGATGGACTTTATAGATTGGTTGCCTAGGTCAAGAAGGGGCAATACCAGCTTTTGGGTAATAGTGGACAGGCTTATTAAAAGCGCTCACTTTATACCTGTCAAAAGTAGAAGAACTGCCTCATCTCTAGCATCCATATATCTTAAAGTGATAGTTCGACTACACGGGATACCCTCCAGCATAGTGAGTGACCGAGACCCTATCTTCACGAGCGAGTTTTGGAAGAGTTTACAAGAGGATGTAGGCACACAGTTATGCTTAAGCACGGCCTATCACCCTCAAAACGATGGCCAGACGGAAAGAGTCAACAGAGTATTAGAAGACCTCTTGAGATTATGCATTATTGACTTTGGAGGTACATGGGAGGATCATCTACCTTTGGTGGAATTCGCTTACAACAATAGCTACCAAGCCACCATAGGCATGGCGCCTTTCTAAGCTTTATATGGAAAACCGTGAAGATCACCAACTTGCTGGTGGGAGGCCACAGACAAGCTCATAATTGGACTAGACATGATTAGGGAAACTTCAGAGAAAGTAGACTTGATACAAAGAAGAATGAAGACTGCCCAAGATAGACAGAAGTTCTACGCAGACAAAAGAAGAACTGGCCTTGAGTTCGAAGTTGGAGACAAGGTGTTCCTTAAAGTATCTCCTTTGAGGAACGTCGTTTGCTTTGGATCCGCATGAAAGTTAGCATCAAGATTTGTAGGGTCGTTCCCTATCATCGAGAAGATTGCGAAGATGGCTTATAGGGTACAGCTGCCCGAAAGATTTGTCGGGGTTCATAATATCTTTCATGTATCTCACCTGCGGAAGTGCTTACATGAGTCTGCGGAAGTGGTAGAACCGAGCATGCTAGAGGAAGTAGAAGTTGAACGAGAAGCAACTGTGAGAAGAGTTCCAACCCGTATCTTGGGAACAGAAGTCAAAAAGCTACGCAACCGTGAAGTTAAGCTCGTCAAAGTTCAATGGAGCGACGCCGAGGAAGACACGACTTAGGAAACTAAGGACAGAATACGCGCTGCCTAACCTTTTCTTTTTGAGGGTACATCCTTGATCTCTTTTTCCTTAAGTTTATGCTCATATATACCTTTTTAGGTATATCTCCTCGATCCTATCCTTTATCCTTAGGTAGAAACCCATTTGGATGAAAACATGTAATTTGAAACATGTTATGGATGATGGTTGCAAGTGGTTGCTCGTGGATGCATATACACACACACATTAGGTATTAGATCGGCTCAGTCACTTTCATATTGCATATGCATATATGTATTTGTATATGGATTGAAACTTTATGTGTTATCATATGGATGTTGCATTTGTATGAATGATTGTGCACTCATGTAGGAAATTTTGAGTAGGAAAATTGCATTCATAATGGACTCATGGCACTAACATAATTTGCATTAAGGATGTCAACTGAATCAGTAGACTGCCTGATTTTGCATTAGATAAGGACATGTACACACACTATGCATATTATCATGAAGCATTAGAAATCTTTTAAGGACAATGGATGCCTGTGTTTGATGGTTGAGTAGATGGGTGATTGGATGGTAGGATATAAGTTCTTCTCGACTTGAAGATTTCGGGGACGAAATCCTAAAAGGAGGGGAGAATGTAACACCCTGTATTTTCTGTTAACGTTATAATAAAGAATCAAAGAATTATTAATTTCAAATGTGAGAATTAAGGGATACGGGTTACGTCATTGCGTTCATCTTGGAATTCTGCTTGAGATAGAGTCGGAGTTTGCGTAAAATGGACACTGTATGAACGAGATATGGACAAACGAAGTTAAGCAAAACACCAGAAGGAAGAAAGAAGAAAAAAATATGAACTGGCGCACTTGGAAGTGCGCCAGTACAAAAGTTGCACTGGCGCACCTGCCAAGTGCGCCCAGACCGAGCTGAGAGCCTGCACAGCTTTCTGGTGTGTTCTGATCCATACTGTGAGTCATTGCTGAGTCCTTTCTGACTCCTTGCTGAGTCATTAGGGCTGAGGTGTCACCCTATCCTGACTGAATGGTTGTGGTTAACTCTAGGATCATCCGACGGCTCTAATTAAATTGAAATTCTATATAAACAACCCAATGCTCAACCTAAAAATCACATAAAAATAATCCTGGAACTATCATGCCGTCAATAGAGAACTTGGAGTAGCCGTCACCGCTTCTCAATTCAAAGACAAGATAAAAACCTGAATCAAAATCAAATTAAAGTAATCTAATTCAACGATCTACATCGAAGGCGAGCATACCAATTTCCGAATTCAGATTTCAGAAATCAAGAATTCCTTTTTAGTTTGTAAGTTAGTTATTACGTAGATTTAAACGTTCGTTTAAATGAATCATGACATGTTGTAATTCGAATATAAAATGATGCTTATGTATAAGATAAATAAATTTTGATTCTCATTTATCTTAAATTACCGTTGTGATCGATCATGTCAACATGCTTGTGTTGATGAACATACCATATTTTTATACATTGGGATCTATTATGATTGGGAAATGAACGTATTATGCCAACTGAATGGTGAAACATGTCATGTTATAATTTGGTGATTACTTGCAAGTTTATGACCTAAAGCTCATGCTTACATGTTAGATCAACATTCATGTATATTTAGAACCATGTTAAGTTGAATCTATTTATGTTGCAAGACTGGATTTGTAGCGCTCTTATGTTTAACACACATAAGTTATCATGCTAAGTTGTGATTTAAATCCGTTTATAATAGCTCTCTTATGTTTAAAACACATAAGTTATCATGCTAAGTTGTGATTTAAATATGTTTATAATAGCTCTCTTATGTTTAGCACACATAAGTTATCATGCTAAGTTGTGATTTAAATATGTTTATAGTAGTTTTCTTATGTTTTGACATACATAAGTTAATATGCTAAGTTGTGGTTTAAAATTGTGTTTATATGTTAAACCTCCATGCTAGACCTATATCAAGTTTACATGATAATTAGATCCAACTTAGTCACAGGTTCACCATTACCCGTTTAATTAAGTTAATGATACTTCTATTCCAAGTTACACGTGATAAGTTAAATGTATGCTATTTTGTGTTTATTTCATGTCCCTTGTTTATTACCCCTTTTTTGATTATGGGTTTGGGCTAATTTACTAGCCCAACATTTTATGTAATTCATGCGTACGTTCCACGGGGATAGCGATGGGAAAATATGAAAATTTCATGGCATAGATTTGTCTATAGAATGGTGTATTTGATACACCATTTATTGTGAGCATAATCAAAGGATAATTATGACATGATTAAATTAATATTAATTTACATATAGAATTAGACATATATAGAAAATATATGGATTTAGAAAAGACGAATATGCCTAACCCGAGGTTAGACTGAGTTATGGTGTAAAACTGGCCGGAACCGACTGACATATCCAGTGACCACAACAAGACCTGTCTAATGTGGGTGGTTAGTGCATCAAGCCCAAAAAGAACCCGAGGTTAGACTGAGTTGTGGTGTAAAAATGCTCGGAACCGAATGGCATATCCAGTGACCTCAACAAGACCTGTCTAATGTGAGTGGTTGCTGCTTTAATGAATAAATTAAAGCTAAGTCAGGATTGGTAGGGTTAAGTCAATTAGGGAAACACTTAACCGATTCAACATGTTAACTAAACAGATGGGTGGGGTTAGGTAAACTTGGACACTTAACCAAATAAACATGTTGATTAGAAAACCCTAGTAACAGGGACCCATTTCAGCAGTAACCCACATAGATGTATCATGGTACCCTGAACTAGGAAAGGTGGGGCACGGTTACTAGGCTGATTATAAGCGGTCAAAACGTCGGTGGTTGGTGCGTCAGTGTAGGTTCCGACGGAGTATGGGCGTGCACGTACTCCGGAGTGGAAAAAGCAGGCACTGGACATCAGTAGTATATACTGTGCATCTTGAATCATGTTGGGTTGCCACCAGAGGGACTGATACACCCCATGGTGGGACCAGCACAGGTATCTACAGTCAAGCGGGGCCGAATGACACAGGATATGAATGCATGCGAGTAGGAGCCGATCATTAAGGGGATCATTTGTTAAGAATACGTGGGGCTGGTTGAACCAATGGTTAAGTAGGTGCAGAGACTATAGTAATGGGTGCGATCACATGTTCCTCTTATCTTATATTAGGGTATTGTCCTATGTTTTGTTATTACTGTCATGATCCCTTTCCTTGTTTAAATACTAGTAATCACTGAACTTACCAGACTTATTGTCGGACCCGTTTTCTTTCAACCTCTTTTCTTCCGTTTCCCCCCTCCCCCCAGGTCCACAGGGAGGGATACTCCAGCTTAGTCAGACTCTTTGCAAGCTTTAAGAAAGTAGATGTATGATTGGGACTTTCTCACCTAGGCTATGGCTTTTGAACACTACACCTGGGGATTTATGCAGTTAATTTATGGTTTATGCTTCTTTAATAAATAATCAAGACAGAAGTTATGGTGTAATGTTTTGGAAGTTATTTTGAGACAATTTGCTTTATTGCTTTTGTATTGAGCCACATATGCAATAAATATTTGAATTTTGTTGCTTATATTTATCTGTCTTGTAAATTTTTCTGTATCTTGTACCTATAACCCTCCACCAAAGTTAAGGCATTCCCTTTGTGAGTGACCTTAATGGAGGTGGGGTGTTTCATGTCTACTCCAATATACAATGCTCATAGGACCTTAGACACCGCAAAGGCACTCTGGACTGCGTTAGAAAGAAAATATCGGATCTTTAAGGAAAGTAATAAAAAGTTTCTTATATGCAACTTTATGGATTTCAAAATGGTTACCAACAAGTCCATAATTGGACAAGAAAGTGAAATCCTACTGTTGGCAAAATCAACTTAAGGATGCCGGTATTGATCTCCCTGAATCGTTTGTTGCTGGAGTTATTATTTCGAGACTCCTAAATTCTTGGAATGATTATAAGAAATTAAAACTAGCGGAAACGGATTATGATTTAGACGGTTTACAGCGTCATCTTCGTATTGAAGAGGATTCTCGTAAACGCGAACTAGAAGATAATTCATAAACTGAGTCTCAATCTAGGGCTAATAATGTTGAAATTAAGATAAGTTGAAGCATAAGAATGAGACACAGATTAAAAGGAAAGGTAATAATTCCAAGAACAAGAAGAAGGGCGACTGCTACTACTGTCACAAACCCGACCGCTATGCCCGAGACTGTCGTCTTCGGAAGAAAAAACAAAAAGCGAATGTGGTCGAAGAAAATCTTGTGGCTGTCGTACAAGAAGAGAACTCCGTTAGTGGCATTGATAATGATTGGTGGCTCTATACTGGAGCAACGATTCATATTTGAAAAGACCGCAATCTGTTCAAGACTTACGATGAAAATAATGGAGAATCCAGCGAAGTAACTGGCGCAAACAAAGTTGCAAGCAAAGTTCTGGGAAAAAGCACTATAGAATTGACATTCACCTCTGGGAAAGTTCTTACATTAGTCAATGTATTTTATGTACCCGATATGTGTAAGAATTTGGTTTTTGGATACCTTCTTAACAAAGTAGGATTCAAGATGGTGTATGAGTCTGATAAGTTAGTGTTGTCCAAGAACAACAAATTTATTGGACAAAGATATTCCTGTAACGACATGATTAAGTTGAATCTAATGAAGGAATCTTCTGATTATATTGTTGATTCTGTTAATTTATGGCATGGTAGATTAGGACATGTTAATTATAAGTCACTTAGAAATATGCATAAATTAGGATTAATTTCTAATTGTGATTTCAAACCCATTTCTAAATGTGAAATATGTGTTCAAGTAAAAATACATCGGAAATCCTTCAAATATGTAGAAAGGAAAACTAGTGTGCTTGATTTAGTATATAGTCATGTGGGTGACTTAAAGAGTCATATCAAATATGGTGGTAACCAATACTGTATAACATTTACTGATGACTATTCTAGATATGCTTATGTATATCTAATGAAATCAAAAGATGAAGCCTTTGATAAATTCAAAATTTACAAAGCAGAAGTCGAAACACAATTAGGAATCAAAATTAAAGTCTTACATTCAGATCGTAGTGGTGAATATTTTTCAAATGAGTTTACTTTGTTTTGCAAACAAAATGGTATTTTTGACTAATGTACCGCCCCTTATACACCACAACAAAATGGTGTTGCTGAGAGGAAAAATAGAACTTTAGTTGAAATGGTTAACGCCATGATCATAAGTTCTAATTTTCCTTACAATTTATGGTGTGATGCTATGTTATCTGCATGTTACATTTTAAATAGAGTACCACTTAAAAAGAATAATATTTGTCCTTATGAATTAAGGTTTAATAGAAAACCTAATCTTACTAGACTTAAAGTTTGGGGTTATTTAGCATATGTTAGAAAACCAGATCCTAAACAACCAAAGTTAGGTAATAGAGCTGTTAATAGTATAACTTATAGATTTATATTCTTGATACCTTAAAAGTCATAGAATCTGTAGATGTAGAATTTTTTGAAAATCAAACTATTGAGAATCCATTAAGATCATCTAGTCCAGAACCAACTGAGACTAATGATGCAAATGATGATGAATATGCTCTTGCTCAAAACAACATGGAAGTGTCAGTACCAGATGATAGTATTGAACACAGGAGAAGTAAAAGAGCGAGAATAGAGAAGGACCATGGTCTTGACTTCATAACATATCTTGTAGAAGGCGATATGGATGAAGTCCTTAATGTAACAAGATATGTAATGAACGTCGATGATGATCCCAAAACTTATTCTGAGGCTATGAGTTCTAGAGATTCTAATTTCTGGAAAGCGGCTATAAATAATGAAATGAATTCCATAATATTAAACCAAACTTGGGTTTTAAGCAATTTAACTCCAGGTGCTAAACCAATAGAATGTAAATGGATATTCAAGAAAAAGTTGAATACAAATGGATCCATTGATAAATTTAAAGCCAGATTAGTTGCTAAGGGATATAAATAAAGACAAGGAGTAGATTGTTTTGATACATATGCTTCGGTGGCTCGCATATCTTCGATACGCTGTTTAATAGCACCTGCATCAATTCATAACTTCGTCATACATTAAATGGATGTAAAGACAACTTTTCTAAATGGAGATTTAGAAGAAGAGAAAGTTTATACATGGAACAACCTGAAGGTTTCATAACCCCAGGACAAGAAAAGAAAGTTTATAAATTAGGTAAATCTCTTTATGGCCTGAAGAAAGCTCCCATACAATGGGATGAGAAGTTTGATAAAGTTACACTGTCATTTGGGTTCATTGTTAATGATGCAGATAAATGTATATATAGCAAATCGGATAACAACGGTTATGTTATAATATGTTTATACATTGACGACATGCTGATATTTGGTTCCAATATATCCTGTGTTAATGAAACTAAGAAGTTTCTATCTTCTAAATTTGATATGAAAGATCTGGTAGAGGCTGATGTAATTTTAGGAATCAAAGTCATTAGGAAAACGGGGGAGTTATTACTAACTCAATCTCATTACATTGAGAAGTTCCTAAAGAAGTATGATCATTATAATGACAAACCAGCACCAACTCCTTTAGATCCAGGTATAAAATTAGAAAAGAACTCTGGATGTGCCATTTCTCAATTGTAATATTCCAGTATTATTGGAAGTCTTATGTATATTATGCATTGCACGAGACCAGACATCACACATGCTATAAGTGTATTGTGTCGATTTACGAGTAATCCGGGTTTCGAACACGGGAAAGCCATTTTCAGAGTATTAGCTTATTTGAAGGGAACCATACACTATGGTTTATCTTATAAAGGATATCCTGATGTAATAGAAGGATATAGTGATGCAACCTGGAACAATGTAGAATCCAAATCCAAGTCTACGACTGGTTGGATATTTACGTTAGGAGGCGCTGCCGTGTCTTGGGCTTCCAAGAAGAAGACCTGTATATCTGATTCAACTATGTTGTAGAATTGATTGCATTAGCAAACGCATGTAAAGAGGCGGAATGGCTTAGAAATTTGTTAGTAGAAATCCCATTATGGAAGAAAACATCTCCAGCAGTTTTAATTGACTGTGATAATCAAGCAGCGATATATAATGTCTCTAATAAGACATATAATGGGAAGACTAGACATGTGAGTCTAAGACATCAAATGGTGAGATAGTTACTTAAAAGTGGAGTTATAACTGTTGACTACTTAGAAACAAAGAAAAACTTGGCTGACCCACTTACGAAGAGTCTTTCAAAGGCTATGATTCCTATAAAATCAAAAGAAATGGGACTAAGGTCTGTGAATGAAGATTGATCATCCTTAACAGAAACCTAACTTGTGTTTTGAAAAGGATAGACATAGTTCAATGGGTACCAACAAGTTAAGGAAATGATTATGGAACACTAAATAAATAATCCCGTAATGTTTAGTGTTGGATTCTGCATGAACAAAGGAGGGATAAATATCCTTAGTAAGTACAGAAACCCTAAAAGGTGTATCGCAGAAACACCTTAAGTGACTTACCTATATGAGTATGGAAATCAGGTCGTTTCCTAGGAAAGTAAGACTGTTTTTTAAGTTGACTCGTGAACCTGGATTTAAGCACATGGCCATTAACATGCTGAGCAGTACAGAACACTCTAACTAAGGAATACAACATGTGTGATGTTTCTGGCTTTATCATTAAGGGATACTTGGTTCAAGATTCGTTCACCATAGATTCTCGATAGAGCTTTGAACGGTTTACACTATGTAGAAGTTCAAATCCAAAAGATACTTCTATTTATGTATTGTTTCCACGATGATGCAAATCTTGATCTTAGAACTACATAGGCTTGATCCCACTTGGGTATGTAGGGAGTCACATTAGTGATTCAGCCGTCCACTTTAATTTATTTTGAAAATTCGGGGAGATTGCTGTAAATTTTCAAAATTAGTTTTGGGATATGGGTTTGTTTTTTGAAGAGGGAAGCAAGAATGGAAGAAGATAAGGAATAGGGGTTAGTCCCACATTGTAGAATATAAAGGAGTTTTTCTCTATATAGGTAAAAGCTTGATATATGATATCAAAAGAAAGAAGAGAAGGAGCTATAAGGCAATGGGCCTTAGGCATGAACTTGGCGTAGATAATAATATTTAAAATGTCAAAAGATGGGCCTTGGGGCTCTTGGGGTCTTGTGATCCATTAGGCCGCAGAAACAAATCAGTCGACAGGCCAAAACTCAACCAATCAACCGTTTTTGGCCTCTGGTTAAAAACGGTCGACCGGTGACATTTGGGTGTTCGACCGGTTTCAACCCGAAGGGATGCGACGCTTCAGAAGCGTTACAAAACTGAAAGGGTGCATATGTTTCAGATTCGAACAAAAATGACTGTTGCACTTAAACAATTGCAACTCTTGGCTAAAGGATGCCTCCTCTCATCACCTATATATAGAATTGCGCAAAAGCATTTCAAATATCACTAAATTTCGATCTTCTTCTTCCTAAGATACTCTGCAACACCGTTATACTGTTGCAAAACAGTTCTGTCCGAAACACTTCTAAAGTGTTACAAATCTGAAAGTGTTGCAGAATAGCAAACTTCTTCTTCCTCTTCATTCTATTTTCAATTCTTGCATAGTCAGAAAACTAAATCTAGAATGTTTTTGGTCAGATCAAAATCGTACAAATTTTGAATCCGATTTCGCTGTTTCCAGGCTTCATTAAATCCTGAAGTTAATAGTTCGATAGCCCTTTTTTACCTGGTGGGTTAAACTATTGTCTGGAAGAATTTGCTACGCAAATCCTTGAAGTTAGAAGTACGACAATCATTCTCCTCTATTAGCGTCTCAAACCATCAAATCCCCAACAATTGATAATAGAAAGAAGCTGATTGAATTTTGTATTGCAGAAATTTTGATACAAAGTGTTTTTTCAATCGATACTAAATAACAATGCAGCAATGCAAAGTATTCATACATGAGCTTTATGATATTGGGCCAAAGCCCGTTTACATGAGAAATAAAAGAGAATATTGATTTAGGCAAGCATTGGCCTTTATAACACTTAAGAATACTCCAATATGTCATTTTACTCTTTGCTTTCACTACCCCTCTCAATTCTAGGGTTAGGGGTTACTCGTAACCTTAGATTGCTGTAAAGAGAAAAATGGCGTCTCTACTAATGAAATTCCTTCTGCTCTTACTCTTCTTTTAAATAAACTGTAACATTCCGTCCGTAATGGGCTAAATTACAATTCAGAAAAGACATATCGGGACTTAAAGTTATTTTAAATGGATCGCTGGTTTTTATAAGATATCACTTAAAATAGAAAAAATGGATCAAACTAAGGGAAACTGAAATCTCACACACTGGAAGAGATAAAATACAACACCAAATAATAGATGTACCAATAAAAAACAATAACATAATAATGTAGCTTACTAAATATCTAAATAGTCATAAATGGGTACATATCACAATAATACCGATAACAATCTCACAAGTACAAAAATACTGCCAACATAAAATAATCATAACCGTGGATCCTTCATCATCACGCTTCATATAACACCCTATATTTTAAATTAAAAAATAAAATTCATAACATTTTCTGAATTTGGTCACAGAACTAGCTTCTTTACATCCATGGCGATTTTCTTATCAATTTAGACGTATGGTTTACAGAAAACGGACTTAAAGCGAAGAAAATATCATTAAATGAAGTTTTAGAACAAACACTGAAAAAAAGAAATAAGAGAAGCACAAATAAAACCAATATTTTTCATTTTTCTAATTTTGTGAACATAAACGCAGTGAGGTTCATTGGTTGAGTACTTGTCTCTCAGGTTGTAGCATGTGAGTTCGAATCCCACCAATGTCATGTTTTTAAGTTTAAGAGGGCTAATAAAAAATATGCATGTTTAATATATATGCGTAGATTTAAATTCGAAAATTGAATATATACTAAAAATAGGAAGATAATAAAAGAGAATGAAGTTAAATTTGAAGATTGACATGCATGTGAACGCACACGTAAAATAAATTTAAAATGAAATGTATAGATATAATTTGCAGAAGTAATTTATGTCATAAATGGTATAAAACCAAGAAATAAAAGGGGGTCTGAATGACACTACTTAAGCAATATTCTATTTTAAATTGTATATGCGCATATTGATGGTGTACGTTTGAAATTGAAATATATTGGACGTTATAAATAACAGAAGATTTAATAAAAATGGGAATAAAAACAAACATTAAAAATAACGTTAATAGAACTAAAAGAAATAGACATGCAAGAATTAGAAAATAGAAGAATTATTAATACGCACATCGATTATGCATTTGAAATTTGAACGCGCGTTAAAAACAGACAGAATAAATAGAAAATGGGTAAGAAATATAACATTAAGGATTTCTCCGTTTTAAATCTACGGATGTTGTAGTAGCCTACATTTTTAATTAAATAAAAAAAATAAAAATTTGAAAAGTTTTCAGAATTTGGTCACGGAATTTGTGACATTGTGTCCATAAAAATTTCTGATCAATTTAGACTAATGGTTTGCAGAAAATGGATTTACAATGAAAACAATATCTTTATATGAAGTATTAGAACAATTGTGAAAATAAGATACAAGAAGAACTCAAATGAGAACAATGACTACTAATGTTGTTAGTCTTATGAACAAAAGCTTGTGTATTCCAATTGGTAGAGGCATGTCTTTCCCATGTGAGTGACGCAAGTTCGAGCCCCATCAATATTATATTTTTAATTTTAGAGGGACGACTAAAGAAATGCATTTTCTTAGAGAAAAATATATATAAATGTACATATAAGGAAAATTAAACATATAGGTGAGTGTATATACACACACACATGTATATGAATGTATATGTGTGTGTATATGTGTATGTATACGAAATCCAAAGTAACCAACAAACAATAAAAATGGGTAAAAAATAAATGTCGGCACAACGTTATTTGAATTTTGGAAAGAAATGAAAATTGTGTGTGTGTGTGTGTGTGTATATATATATATATATGTGTGTGTGTGTGTGTGTGTGTGTGTGTGTGTGTGTGTGTGTATAAAGATTACCTACAAGCAAAGAAAGAATTTCAGAGCATTCAACAAATATATTTTAGTGGATTTAAACAATAAACAAAGGTTTCATGGTTACAGCAACGTGATACAAACTCCAAAAAATTTTATTCTCGCATGTCTAATCGTAGATTCTTTAATCATATCATAGCCTTGATAGAATAAAATGTTAATCAACTGTTTAAATCTAATGAGATAGAGATTGAAGCCATAAATTATTTTTCCGCAATGTTTAATGGTTCAAATTCAACCGGTTTTCCCACTTCCATCCTGTTACAATAGTTAATGCGCAATGACAAAAAAATTTATTGAAGGAAGTAGATTTAAATGAAATCAAAGAAGTTCTATTTTCAATTTGTGATGATTCTACCCCTGGGTCAGATGGAATGAATACTAAATTTTTGAAAGTTCATTGGGAAGTTTTCAAAAAACATTTTCTGGATGTTATATCTGACATTTTTAAATCGGGTAAATTACCTAAATCATTAAACCACTTTAATCCCAAAAAATGAGAAACCAACAGAAATTGCTTATTATAGACCAATCTCATGTTGTAATGTCTATTACAAAAAAATTCAAAAGTTTTATGTAATAGATTAAAACATTTCTTCCTTGTCTAATATCAGAAAATCAGAGTGTGTTCATAAAGGATAGATATATAGGTGACAATATTTTGTTGGCTCATGAATTATTCCGTGATTTCAAGAAAAAAGGTATGTCAAAGTGGGTTTACAAAAAGCTTATGATAGATTCAATACAAAATTTATTTGTTGTCTAAAATGGATTTCCCTACATGCTTTGTAAATCTGGTATATGAATGTATGTCAACTGCAACATTCTCTATCATCATTCAAGGCATTCCAAAGGGGTTTATTACATCTACAAGAAGGATTAGCAGGTAGACCCTTTGTCTCCTTACCTATTTGAAATTGCAATGCAATATTTCTCCTTCTTAATGGATGAAGCAACTCTGATTAAAGCATTCTAGCCTAGTGCTCTTATATCGCCTATTATATCCATCTATTATATGAAGATGACTTAATGATTTTTGGTAAATAATATTTACATAATGCAAATTCTTTGAAGATGATAATCCAAAAGTTAAGTATGTATGCAGGATTAAATGTAAATGCTTTAAAAACTAATGTTTTTTCAGTGCTTCAGTTAATAATTTAGAGAAATTCTAAATATTTTCGGATCTGATCAAGGTGTTTTGCCAATCAATTATCTTGTAGTGCCTCTATCCTCTAGCTATCTTCACAATTCAGAATGTAATTCCTTGATTCAAAGGGCTCAAAATAAAATACAAGGATAGGAAACAAAGCTACACAGTTTTTCTAAAAGGGAAAAATTGATCAATACACTTAACACCTATTATACTATATTGGCTTTTCATATAGCAAATTCCGGAATATACCCTAGATAAATTACAATCTCTTTGTGTAGTTTTTTCTGGAGAGGTACGTCTCATAAAGTCGAATGGAGTTCTTTGTGTAGACCAAAGGATGAAGGGGGAATTGGTTTAATTTTTTTTCTGATCTTAAAAAGTGGTGTGTATTAAATTGCTTTGGAATTTTCTATCAAATTCTTCTTTGTGGAGAAAATGGGTACACAACAGATATTGTAAGGGAAATCATTTTTGGTCTATGGAAATTGACAATAATGCTTTAAATGCTTCGAAATCATTGCTTAGACTGCGCACTAGTTCAAAGGAATTATTCAAAATAATCGTTTGTAGAGGAGAGGATACTCGCTTATGGTTTAAGCTCTGGATAAACTATCAATCTATGGTAGATTTATTGGGACATGACAGATTACACCTGATAGGCAATGCAGAACAGAAAGTTAGATCAATCATAAGACATGATGTATTTCAACCTGATATCCATCCTACAACAAGAGAATTGATGGATGAAATTAACTCTATATCTACACATCCTAATAGAAAACATGATTTTTATGAATGGTGTGAAGGTGGTTTGTTCATTAAGTTTGGGAATACATGAGATCTCATGAAGTTTTTGATACTATTTTTTCTGTTATCTGGCACAAGAAAATGGCAGAAGAATGGCATTCATCACTTATTTTGCAATTTTGGGAAGGTTGAATACTAAAGACAGGATTCATTATTTTGGTAATGTAACAAATATGATGTGCCCTCTGTGTGATAATCATCCAAAATCAATCCAACACATATTTTTCCAGTGTGACTATTCTGCTTTCATCAGGTTATCTCTTAAGCAGAAATTATCTCTTCCTCTTAATATTCATACTGACTTGAAAGAAGAAGCAAGGCTTATTCATTCCAACTTAGATCAAAGGATCAAGTAAGAGATTTAGCTTGTGGAGCTTTCACTTCTACAATTTATTTTATCTAGAGAGAAAGGAACTCAAGAGTTTTCCAAAGCTGAAGCACCCATTCAACTGTTACTTTAATGAAGACCGAAAGGGAGATTTTTTTTTGATTCAAAATAATGGCAGTAAGTCATCTCGAAATTGGAGAAATGAACAGTTTTTAGAATAGTGGGGTATTCTGTGGTAGAAGAAATTGAATAAGATTGGGCCTTGTTTTGGGCTAGGCTGATGGACCTTGGCGTCTGAAGTATTATTTTGCTTTAAATGTTTATTGTGTTTGTTTATTGTTTAGTGAAGGTTTTTCTTGCTTTTATACCAAATTTATAAGTATTCATTTTCCTTGTAACGCACCCATCTAGGTTAGAGGGATTATAGGGTTTTGACGAGGCTTATAAAGGGCGCTTTTAATTGGTTTTAGCAATAAAGAGAACCAATTTTCATATATACACACACATACATAAATTTGAAATTTGAAATTAAAAGTGTAATTTAAGAGCGGGAAGTAATAAATGTAAAATGAATGAAAAATGGTCAAGAAGATAGCTGCATTTGAAATTTGAAGGAAGGAAACAATGAATAAATGGCGTTAATAATGACATTAATAGAGTAGTTATTAATAGACTATGATTTGGAGATACAAATATATATATATGTGCATAAGTTTGAAATTTAAATATTGAGTATATGTTATAAACGAAAGAAAATAATTTACACAGTGATATTTGGCAACAAAAAGAAACGTTGTCAGCATCATTAAATAAGAAATTAATATCGGCAAAATTAATGTTAATGGCCTGCCCGGGCCATGGGTCGACACACCTTAGAGGTGGATTGACACAGTACTGAGCCATTTAACGTTATATTTTTTTCACTTGTATGCTTTAGATTTTATTTTATTTTATCCGACAGAGCAGAATCTTCTGTACACCTATAAATAAACTAGTAGAGCCTAACCTCCAACTTATATTTTCTGAGACGACTCCCAGGCTTTGCCATTTTCTTTCTACTCCAAATCTTTTAGAAATTAAAATATTAGATTTTAGGGATTCTAATTCAAGATTTGAAGACCAAGACTATAGACCTACAATATAGATATTCAGATTTCTTGTCAACGCGAGATAAATACTATGAATCTGAATTATTTAGGTTTCTTTCTTTCCTTCTTCTTTTAGCATCAGATTTGTAAATCCATGATTATCTTAATATTAGTTTCAATTAGAAAGGCCACAAAATAGCAGATTAGAATCAGATTCAAGAATTCGAAAGCAGTCATGTGAGTGAATTTAAAATTAAACCTTTTGGTAATGCTATATTTATTGTTTACATTCCCCTTAATTCT
Organism: Allium sativum; assembly: GCA_030737875.1. NCBI lineage: Eukaryota > Viridiplantae > Streptophyta > Magnoliopsida > Asparagales > Amaryllidaceae > Allium > Allium sativum. The sequence goes on along the minus strand of CM060919.1, from coordinate 841,522,966 downwards.
TAATGTGATAATAATTGGAATTTGTGGTAATTGCGATATAATCTATTTCTATCCACATTAAGAATATTGTTGTTGTACAAATCTATTTAATTAATCTTCTGTTTGGATTGAGAATTATTGTAATACTTAAATTGTGAGATTTAAAATAATTATGACTATGTTATTAAGCTTGTTATTCAACGTTAAATTGGATATGTTGCAAACAGAGTTACAAAAAAATTGGGAACAATGGAAAAAAAAATTGTTATGCCTAATTTTGTAGGGAAAATTTACAGTAATTGGAAACGGTAAGTGAAAATTTTGAATTAACATCTAAATCAGAAAATAAAATGGGGAAAATTTAGTAGTGGACTGAATTAGTTGGATTTTGCAAAAAAATGGATACATTTCCATAACAGGAAAATACTTACAAGGACAAAACATAAGGCCTTTTTATCCATAAGGACAGCCCACTAAAAAATTACTCAGAAGGACAATAAGTTGAAAAAAAAAATCGCCGCTACTTCTCTCTTCTCCCTCTCTCACGTCGGTCGCTGCTCTCTTCTTCTCTCCTCTCTCACGTCATTCCCGATTTCATCATAAATCACGAAATCATGAAATCGTAAAATCAGAAAACGAGAAATCATGAATTTCAAAGAATACAAAAATCGAAATAATTCGGCCAACATCACGAAATCAAAATCGAGAAAAAAATCATTCGAAACCCAAAAAAATTAAAAAAAAAATGTCGAACAACAAAATCCAAATGGAAATCAGAATTGAATGGAATAAAAATATTTTACAAACGATGAAAATCACAATTGAAGAAGTCGAAATTGTTAAAACAATTTTTTTCGATTGGAAATGTTTTTTTTTTCATTTTATCAGTACAACAGTTCGTAGGTATCATTTTTGTATTTTTGTAGTTATCAGTTTTCCAGTTTTTAACTTTAAAACATAGCAGCAGTTTTTAGTTATCATTTTTGTATTTTTGTAGTTATCATTTTTCCTGTTTTTAACTTTAAAACATAGCAGCAGTTTTTAGTTATCATTTTGCTATATTTGTAGTTATCATTTTTACCGTTTTACCTGTTTTTCATGTTATTTCAGGACATTTTATTGCTGTGTTAATTTTGAAGTTATATTGTTGTATCAGCTTTGAAACTAAGCCGAACTTTTTTCATTTTAATCAATAAAACTATGATAAATTTTTTTTGTAATTTTTTAAAACATTGATGCAGTTTATATTTATCATTTTGTAATTTTTTAGATATCAGTTTTTACATTATTAATTGTGTTATGCTTTTTTTCCATGCAATTTTATTGCTGTGTTAATTTTGTATCTTCTATATTGTTGCATCAACTTTTTAACTCAGTCGAATTTATTTCATTATATTCAATCAAACAGTGATGTAAACATTTTTTGCATTGGTTTCTGTTTAAAACATTGATGGAGTTCGTAAGTATCAGGTTTCTATTTTTTCAATTAACAGTTTTCATGTTTTAACTGTGTTATGTGTTTTTTCCATGTGATTTTCTTCTTGTTTCAATTTTGCATCAGTACACCATCACAAAAATTATCACATAAAAAAAGACGTATATGAACCTAACACATAAATTACAGTAAAAATGATAACTTAAAAAGGCTAAAAATGATACATTCAAATTGTTATGATGTTTAACATAACACATAAACTGCAGTAAAAATGATACCATAAAAATATAAAAATGATACGTTAAAACTGCTGTGATGTTTAATATAACACATAAATTACAGTAAAAATGAATCCTTAAAAAATATAAAAATGATTCCTTCAAACTGCAGTAATATTTGACATAACAGAGAAATTACACTAAAAATGATACCTTAAAAAATATAAAAATGATACCTTAAAACTGCTTTGATGTTTAACATAACACAAACTACAGTAAAAATGATAACTAAAAAAATATAAAAATGATAACTAAAAACTGCTGCTATATTTTAAAGTTAATTCCGGAAAAATGATAACCAAAAAAATAGAAAAATGATACCTACGAACTGCTATACTACTAACGATGAAAAAAAACATTTCCAATCATGAAAAAATTATTTCAACAATTTCGACTTCTTCAACCGCGTTTTCCATCGTTAGAAAATATTACTATTCAATTCAATTGCGATTTCCAATGGATTTATGTTGTTCGACAAATTTTTTTTTTAGGGTTGCAGTTTCTCGTGAATTATGGAATCGAATTTTTGGATTCGATTGCAATTTCGATTCTGATGTCCTTGTTCTTGTCGTGATTTATGAATTGTTATGAATAAATTTCGGCGGCCGATTTTGTGTTCGATTGTTCGGAGCGGACGTGAATCGGGAGCGGAGGAAGAAGAAACCGCACGTGAATAGAAGAAGAAAGAAAGCGCAAGAGGAGAGAAGAAGAAAGAAAGCGCAAGAGGAGAGAAGAAGAAAGAAGCGGCCGAATTATTTTTTTCACTGTGTTGTCCTTTAGGATAAAATATTGGGCGGCTGTCCTTGTGGATAAATTTGAGTGGGCTTTTGTCCTTAAAAAATTTTTCCCCTTTCCATAATGGTAAAATTACTAAGAATGTAGTTGCAAGAAAAGAAATAAAAAAAGGGGATTAGTGTGAAATAGTTTTTTTTAGGGTATTGCACACTAATCAAATAAAATATTCACGTATGTCTATAATGATGATAAAAGAAATTGCTTGCAACTACGGATTTTAACTGATGTACGTTATGGAAAAAGATCTTTGCATCTTTCTGCTTATCAATCTAATGAGGTATGTGAAATGTTTTCACTAAAATAATAAGAATGTGCATGACAGTAATTACAGAATGGTTACAATAGTAAAAATTTGGTTAATGTTAAGGAACCTAAGAAAATTATGATGCATGGGGAATATAATTATTATAATTAATCAGGCCCGACCCTTCCCACAAGCAGAGGAGGTAACCGCTTAGGGCACCCAAAAACTTAGGGCACTAATTGGTCGTCGATCGGAAATAAACCGCGATCCACAAATCGCAAAATCACGAAATTGAATAGCGAAATTAGGGAGAACCGAGTTGAATGACGACTAATCTCCCGACGACGATCTAAATTGCGATTCTCAAACTCCAAGCAGGCAAAAGTTGAATCTTGGAAGGCTTGCGCAGCAATTTCAGTTGAATGCCTTACAACCGAAGGCCTCTTTCACTATCGGTTAGTAATTTGGAATTGTATACTCTATTTTAAACATTTAATTTTAAATGTGGTGTTGTCCTATCCTATTGGCTTCAGCATTTATCTTCTATCTTGTGTCATGTTGTGCTTCAGTCTTTAGCATCCATCATATCTGAATAGTCAACATGTACTATATTACCATGTGATTTGGTCCTTTCAATTTATGTTTTAAATATAAAAATTGTATATGGATTACATGTTGTGCCTGACTTGTAAAACGAAAGTAATGAAATTATGAGCAGGATTATTGAGGCTAAGTCGAAAATTCAGTTTTATTCTTATTTTTTAATTTTAGGTTTGTGGTTGCATATTAATTTAATAATTAATTTATAATTTCAACACTTCATGATAAAGTCATATTTTCGTTCCACTATGTCATAAAAAAGATTAAATCGTTTGGCGCTTCTATCGATTGAAGAAAATGTAATAGTGATCCTGAATACGATAATATAATAACAATTTTACAAGTCAAAAGGCTAGATAAATATTCGTGACTAATTAGTATTTATTTTGTTGTATAACTTGAATTATTGTTCTGAATAAAGTTAATTTTTTCATATTTTCGTTATTTCTAAACAATATAATTTGTTTTGATATAATTCATTAGCTTATATAGAAGGGCCTCGTTTTCATTGTTTGCTTTAGGAACAAAAAGTCTTAGGATCGGCCCTGTAATTAATAATATAAATGAGAATGAAATATGATAAATAGGCTTGTTTTAGGGACAAGAGAAATGATAACATAGGTTATAATTTAGAGAAGGGAACTTATTAATAAACCCTAGTTAAAGAGAACTAAGTTATTAAGCAAACTCACAACAATAGTTGTGATAAAAGTGTAAGGCAAGGTTATGATTAAATTAAAAAGAATAAAATTGGCTTCTTATTGATTGACTTATAATTGGAAGTATTAAGTCTAATAAACATAAAGAAGAAGTCCGCTCCAGCGACATTGTGCTGATTAAAGAATGTAAACAGCTAATTGTGTGCTAATAAACCAAGTAACTTAAATAAAAGTAAATATGTGGATAATCAAGTCAATTAGTAATGTGAAAAGATAAAGCAAGCTCGAGATTGAAAGATTAGTCATAGGATCTAATAACACGATGGTGTGATGCGCTTGGACCAGTCTGTACGTATAAAGGTGAAGAACCCAGCGCGGTATATCCTCATGGTATCTGGAGATACGGGAGGATCACGTCCAACTGATTATTCTATGGGACTAGAGGGAATCCCATGACTTCTATGGGATGTGGTAGGGTACTCCGTGATGGTCCTCTATGCGGTATAATCTCAGGGCAGTACACACAGAGGTTTGGTCTGTATGGTACCATCCTGTGAGTATACCCTGACTGCAACCGTGGTGTGTCATTCAGAAGGTTGTGGTGGATGGCGTTGGGTGGTGAGGCGGTTTTCCTCGCCAGTGGGAGAGGTTGGTCAGGACCAAATTAAGGATAGTAATGGTCGAATACCTGTCATCGGCAGATAGTGTGATGCGGAAAGACTAGAGCTAAACCCACAGACCTTCTATCTTTCACTATCGGGACGTTGGTTGCGGGACACACCAAATTGTTTGTTAGATTGGTTGACAAAGGCACGTCACTTGGCTCTTGCAAAAGCCTTTCATTAGCTGAGAGAGGAGACATGGTTGGGCCATAACCACCATGATAAGACAGACCATATGTAAATATCTGTATTGTAAGCCTAATGAAGTTTTCCTTTACAGATATTGAAAGCTCTCGACCGAGTTTTATGCATTGGAAATAGCCTTTTTACGGGACTCAGGTTATAGTACGTCGTATGTTCGTGTGGGGGTCTACTACATGCACTGGGTGGTGTGTTATAGACATTAGGGAATTACTCTGTGTTGAGACGTGATTCGACTAAGGAATTCAGATATAGGAATCTATATGCTTATGTGCCATAGCGATGATAGCTCTTTGCGTTTACGTGGCATATACACTTCCATGGCCTGACAGCAGAGACCGTACGAGGAGGGTACTATGGGAAGTACATTGAGATATTGGGTATAGCTACATATATACAATATTAAGTTTGACCCATAGAGGAGTAGATGGGTACGACGTGAGTGCAGAGCCTTAAGTGTTCTTAACCCAATAAACTAATAGTTAAGAACATATAACTGAACGGTATACGTAGGGTTATTTCAGAATGCATAATTTGTCCATTCACTAGAACTTTGTGTTTTGATCCCCTCCTCATGACATACTCGCAAGTTAGGTTTATGGAAGATATTCAATAACCTTTGGATACTTGTTAGACAGTGTTATTATTTCAGTAAGACTATCTTTAATCATTATACTTTTTCCATTCCTATGTGGGATGTTCTATCGAGTTCTGATATATGTATTATCTGTGTTATTTCTGCAGGATATCAGATAAACCAACTCGAACTTCAATAGATTGGGATTTTAAAAAAAAATCGGTCTGTCAAAATTAGGTTTGTTACATCTGGTATCGGAGCTCAGGTTTAGAAAATCCTAAGTATAAATAGTGAGTGAGCATATTTGTATTTTTAAAATATAAATATTATATATATACCTGAATCCATAAAGGATCCCACTAAACAGGAAGAGCGGCAAATGAAAAGAGTTGGGATATCAGTTACGTACACTAAAGAAACGGTTATGGAAATTTGAGTTCCTAAGGTAGTTAGAATGAAAAGTATACAATGTGTTTTGTAATGAAAAAAGATGGATCTCATATGTTAGTATCTGAAGTGTTAGTATTCCAAATTTGTGGGTTTAGCAGTCGAACCTTATAAACTGAGAAAAGGTAAATATGAAAATGGATTAGAAATATAAATATTTAAGAGAAATGAATTTGTGGGAATATTTAGGAAAGTCAAAGTAAGTTATAAATCCACTTTGAGTCTAGTCCCATTGTAACATTTTTGAAATTTTGAAATCTTTTGGATGATAGTTTACAATGTTTTTTAAGTTTTCACCTTAAAAGTTAACAATTTTAAAATATGTACTAGCTAAATAAGTTAGAAACAATTTTAGAAAAAAAAGAGGTAAATTTGACATTTGAAAAAAAAATTGTAAGTAACATATTTGAAAAGTACATATTGAGTTTTGATAAAAAGAGGGGTAAATTTTTAGGAAAGGTGTTTTCTTATGGATTCTTTATTTAAAATGAATTCTTTCAGAAAAATGTGTACATTATAGAGCATATATCCTCGCTAGTTTCTAAGCTATAAAGTATTAAATAATTAAATAACAAAACATAGAAAAGATTACTTTTCGTTAAAAACTAAAATTTTCGCTAAGGATAATTTTGGAAATCTCTATTCTTTTAACATAAATATTTGATAATTGTTTTGACATAAACTTTTTGTGGATGGACAAAATAAGTTGTTAAAAATTTAGAATAAAGTAGATGTCTGAGATAAATTTAGAAACTAGCACCTGGTTGGAAGAAATTGAACTAGCGTAGTAATAATGAGATGTGAGATTAATTGAAAAATATTTGTTCTTATCTACTCCAGTTTTTGTGATTTGAAATTTTGTTCTTATTTTTTATGAGTTGTCATTCTTATGGTTTGGCAAAATAAGTTTTAATGACGAAAATTAAAGTTTAGAAGCTTCTAATTTTTGAAAAAAAATGTGACAAGGCCAAATTACGTTTTTAAATTATGGAGTAGGTACGGATTAGTACCTAGGAATGAGGCTATAAAGTAGAAAGCAAAAATAATTTTGGAATAATAGTAAATTCCCATAGAGCGCATAAGCATTATAAAGCCAAGGTGGTTGCTTGGGAAAGACTGTTAGTACATTACAAGCACTAGTTGTGACTGCTATATGGCATAGGGCAAGCGAGTCGTTTAGATCATGTGGTTTGGACTTTTCTTTGTCAGCTGGGACACGGTCCTAGGATTTTTAGCCCTTTGTAGTAGTTATGTAGTGTGCTTGTTTTCCTATTCTAGTTTTGAAAGAATTAAAAGCCTTATTCAAAATCAAGCTTATATCGATGGATTAAGTTAATTAAACTAAGGAAAAATGTGATGGCATAACTAAAAGAAAACAAACAATGATGAAAACTGCAAAAATAAAGCAACGAATATGACAATTGAGAAAAATGGAAATTGCTAGAAATGGAAAATAAGGGATTTATCCAAAGTAAGTTGAAAAAGAAAATTTATAACAAAGAAAAATTGCTTTTCTAAACTGTGCTTGGATAGGAGGATAGGAAATCTTTATATAATAGTTACACAAAATCCAAGTATAGTAGAAAAGGTACATAAAAAAAGGGAAGATGTGAAGTTTTCCATTTTCTACCTTTTGAAACATAAGAAGTCAAATTTAGAAAATTAGAATTTTTTGTAATTTGAAAATTTTAAAGTTATTTGGTAGTGTTTGGATATAAAAATTGGATGAACTGCGCTCTTGCTCTGTAAGAGTGTAGGAAAAATTGGATGAAAGAGTATTTTGATTTCTAAAATATTGCATTCATATAGAAATTGCTAGTATATTTAGAATGTGCGCATCATGTTTTCAAAAGTTTTTAAGAATGTTTTGCATTCACATATAGGTACAGCTTAGGCATTCATTGCATTCATATATTATTATCTCGTATTACACTTTGCACAAGTGCATAAATGGATGCAAAATTGGATGTACACATGATGGATCTAAATTATGCGAGCAATTACTTAATTTTACCCTTACTAAATTTTGGGGATGAAATTTTCTAAGGGTAGGAGAATGTAACACTCCAAATTTTTAATTAAACAATAAAATAAAATTTTGAAATGTTTTCAGATTTGGGTTACAGAATTAGCCCCATTGCATTCGTGGCAATTTTATGATCAATTTAGGCATATGGTTTGTAGAAAACGGATTTAAAATCAAAAGGATATCTTTAAATGAAGGATTAGAACAAATGTGATCAAAAAACATACAATAACTCAAATAAGAACAATGGGTACTAAAATTTTCAGTTTTGTGAACATAAGCTTGTGTAGTCCATTTGGTAAAGGCATGTCTCTCTCTCAAATGAGTGGTGCAAGTTCGAGCTCCGTCAATGTCATATTTTTAATTTTAGAGGGACAGCTAAAGAAATGCATGTTCTTAGAGAAAAAAATGTATAAATGTATATATGAGAAATATTATACATATAGGTGAGTATATATTATATATATATACATGCATATGTGCATATATGCTTATGTGTGTGTAAATATATATATATATATATATATATATATATATGAATATGAAATCCAAAAGTAACCAACAATCAATAAAAATGAGTAAGAAATAAATATTGGCACAACGCCGTTTGAATTTTGAAAAGAAATGAAGATTGTGCATGTATACATATACATATATATATATATGTATATATATATATATGATGGTCAAATATTGATAATGGAGGCCTCTCCCAACCTTTCTGAAACCCTAGGGGAAAGCGAATAAGAAGGCGAAGGTGTCTGGCAGGTGGTTTGTCGGAAAGGCAAGAAAACATTTGTTGAAATCCTAAGACAGTCCCCTCGAGCTCCACCAAGGCAAAATAGGCCAAACCCTAGCCCATGGGCCAAAGCCTCAGATGTTAAATTTCAGATCTCAGGTGATCTTCAGTATTTTGAACCACTTCAGACGGGCGATGTTAAGTATCAGGTTATAGACGAGATTGATTATGCTGAATTGAACAAAATTTGGCAAAACTCAATGTTTGTGTACATGGCAGGTAAGAGACCTTATTTCGTGCATTTCAATGCTAATATCAAACGTGTGTGGAAACCCAAAGGTGCATGGGATGTTTATCCCAGAGAAAATGGGTTTTTCCTAATCAAATTTCAATTGAATGAAGACTATGAAAATGTTAAGAAGGGAGGACCGTGGTTCATGGATAGTAAAATTATTTTTATGCGAAAATGGAAAGCTGATTTCAATTTTGAAAAAGCCATGCTGACTTCATATCCAATTTGGGTGAAATTCCCAAATCTGAATCTTGCATTGTGGAACACAAGATGCATCAGCAAGCTAGCCAGTATCATTGGAAAACCACTTGAAATTGATGAAAATACAAGGTAAGTGAGGAAAATCAGTTATGCAAAAGTGCTAGTTGAAATTAATGCAGATGCTGAACTGCCAAAATTTATCAAGGCCTATGACAAAAATAATAACACATATGACCACGCAGTAGAATACGAGTTTGTCCCTCCCAAATGGCTAACTTGCAAATGTTTTGGGCATTCAGTTACATATTGTACATCAAAATAGACTGAGGAAATTTGGGTTAGGAAAACAATAACTACTAAAGCAAGCACATCCAAAAAACCAGCTTCACCAAAAAGTGTTGTACAACCTGAAGCTGGTGCAGCTACCATTACAGCTAGCCCTATTCAGGTACCTCCCCCGCCGAATGAGGAGGACTTTGGATAATCTGAAGCATCTCATAAAGATCCAAATCAAAGTCTGGCACAGGTTCAGGTAGCGGTGGTTGACTCATGTCCATATGATCAGAATGTGGCGTCCACTGCAAAGGAGGTGGAGGATAAGGAACCAAGCTCTCTGGATGAAATTCAGAATCTAGATATCCAGATTGATGATGAGTCTGATGAGGAAAGCAATGAGGAAACTGTAGTTAACTATTTCACAAAGGTAAATGAAAAATATGAAGCTCAATTCAAACATAAAGGAAAGAGAGCATCTCACACAAAGTCTTTGGTTGGCACTGCTCCAGTTACTAAGAGTCAGGTAACAAAGTCTTAATGTCTATCCTATGCTGGAACGCGAGGGGTCTAAATAATGACACTCGTCAATTAGACCTCTACAACTTTAGGGATAAGTATAAGCCCTCTATTATAGCAGTACTTGAAAATAAATTTACTCATGAGAATTTAGAGTACTTTAAGTGTAAAATGGGTGACTCATGGAATTCCATTGATAATTTAAGTACATTACAAAGAGGTCGCATAGCCATATTTTGGGACACTGCAGCTTGGAAATGTAATCCAATCAATAGTAATGATCAACAAGTTACAATTTATGCTCAAAACACTGGTGGTTTGAAGATTTATGTTTCATTTATATATGCTAGTAACCTTGCCTCTCAAAGAACAACTTTATGGAATAATTTAGCTACAACTTCCAAAACTATGCACTCTCCATGTTTAGTTTTGGGTGACTTCAATGCAGTACTAAGAACAAATGAAAAGAAAGGTGGACTTACCCTCAAGCTTTCCCAGGTTTCAGAATTCAATAACTGTGTATTGGCTAGTGGATTATCTGAGCTACCCCATTCAGGTCTGCAGTACACATGGAGAAGTGGTGAGGCCAAGAAAATCACATCAAGACTTGATCGAGCCCTTGCAAATTCACATTTGTTAAACCAGATCAATGGTCTTAATGCTACTGTCTTAGCCTCTTCTACCAGTGACCACTTCCCTTTGTTAGTCACTTTCAATAATTCCGCTAACCTAAAGGGAAAACCATTTCGATATGACAATCATTGGCATCTTGTTCAGGGGTACGACGAAGCAGTTAATTTCCAGTATTTGACATATCCAGAAGGAAATGACATGTACAAACTGGTCATGTTACTCAAACAATGCAAAAACAAACTCAAAAACTGGAACAAAATCAGACCCAAAGAAGGTGACCACATCCAAAGCATTCAAGCTCAACTGGAGCACACACAGGGGTTACTAGACAATGACCCACTTAATGAAGGGCTGAACAATGATTTTTATGAACTACAATGAAGCTTAAGATAACTCTAGAGCTCAAAGCATTGGAGATCAAGCAAAAAGCCAAAGAAAAATGGCTGACACAGGGAGACGAATGCACTAAATTTTTCTATACTAAAATGTCACAAAGGAAACATTATAATAACTTGCTAAACTGTCTCAATGAACAGGGTGACTCTCAACAGCACATCAAACAACTTGAGGACACTGCAATTTCCTGTTACACTGAGTTGTTCAATGGAAACTATGAAGAAAACTTACCCCACATTGAGTGTAGAAGGCAGGTCAGTGCTGAGGGGAGGTTGATGCTTGGTGGCAAGATTGACATGAGGGAACTGCAGACTACTGTCTTCTCAATCCACAATGACTCCAGCCCAGGGCCTGATGGAAAGGGGGCAGCCTTCTTCAAACTGCACTGGGAAAACCTGAAACATCACATGTTAGTAGCTTATCAAGAAGCTCTGGATACAGGTGAATTCATCAGAGAAATTAACCACACTTTTGTATCCCTGATCCCCAAAGTACAAAAACCAAGCAGAATAGAAGATTACAGGCCTATAGCCTGTTGTAATGTGGTGTACAAAATCTTGAGCAAAATAATTTGCAACAGATTGAACAAAGTACTCCCTGAACTGATTTTGCAATGTCAAAGTGCATTTATCAAAGGCATATTTATATCAGAAAACTCTCTCTTGGCTCATGACTTGGTTAGAGAATTCAATAAAAGGGGTGCAGACAAGCTTTACCTTAAAATTGACTTGGATAAGGCCTATGATAGAGTTAATAGAAGATTCATCATTCACATGCTAGCCTTAATGGGGTTACCAGATAATCTTATTAAATTGATTGAGTTCTGCCTAAACACCCCAACTTTCTCTGTCCTAATTAATGGGGTCCCAAAGGGTTTCATTTCGAGTTCCAGAGGCATCAGACAAGGTGACCCCTTTCACCCTACCTATTTGCAGTTGCAATGGAATGGTTCACGCTGAAAATGGAGCTTGCAACTGAGAGAAATGAAATTATGCCAGTCTACAACCACCAGCCTAAAGTCACTCATCTTATTTATGCAGATGCCTTGTTAGTTGTGTTTAAGGCCTCACACACAGCAATAAATCAATTGAAATGCATTTTCCAATATTTAGAGAAGTGGATGGGACTAAAAGTTAATGAACTTAAAACCAAGTGCTACTTTAATAAGTTCTGCAATCACAAACAAGAATACTTAGCAGACATTGGGGTGCAAGAAGGCTCACTTCCAGTTAAGTATTTAGGAGTGCCACTATCTAACAATACTATAACTGATGCTGAATGTGGCAAGTTAATGGATGATATCGGAGACAAATTGCAAGGCTGGAGGTCAAAATTGTTGTCTTTTGCAGGCAAAGTTGAACTAGTTCACACAGTTGTCACATCTAAAATAAGGTTCTGGCAGCAGACTTTTCAAATTCCTGACTGTTCCATTGCCAAAATCAATTCAGTTTGTGCTAATTTTATATGGAAAGGGGGGTTGCACAAAATTAGTTACAAGTTGCTCTGTAGACCTAAGAAAGAGGGTGGAGTTGGGATTAAAAATCTATTTGAACTGAAAAAGGCATATGGGCTTAAAATTGCCTGGAAAGTACTTTCCTCCAATAATCTATGGGCTGTATGGATGAGAGCCCGACATATGAAGACTAATTTTTGGACTGCAAGCATTGATAACAATGCCTCTATGATATGGAAAAATTGCATGAAACTCAGGAATGAACTCAAACCACATATACAACGCGAAATTGCTAATGGAGTCAACATAGATCTTTGGAGATACCCATGGCTAAATGGCCAAAGCTTAATTGATAGGCTTGGCTGGGATAGCTATTCAACGTATGGGGCACCTAATGTGATAGTTAGCTCTATTATCTCAAATTCTAACTGGCAATGCAGTAATAATTTGGTAGCTCGAAATTTCAATGAAGAAATTACATAAATGCCTATACACTCTGAACGAAATGAAGACTTATGGAGATGGCAAAATGGTAACTTTAAGCTTGGGTGTGTATGGGAGAGCATCAGGACGATCCACCCTACTGTACACTGGAGAAGGGCGGTCTGGACTCGATCCACCCCACCAAAAATGGCACAGACCCTATATAAGGCCATTCTAGGAAGGTTGCCTACCAAGGAAAGACCGTGTAGGTTGGGTATAACAGAGGAGGATAGATGCGTGCTATGTAACAGACAATCTGAAACTCACAACCACTTGTTTTTCGAGTACAGTTTCAGCAGACGATTGTGGGCTATTCAAAAGCTAAAGTGCTTTAACTCAGATCAAATTGGCAACTTGGAGGAAGAAACTGAGTACCTGAACAATGGAAGTCACATCAAGTTGATGGTAGAGCTCGGAAAGATTTGCTTCACAGCTATAGTGTGGCAGACATGGCGAGAATGCAACTCACGTGCTTTCAAGAAAAAAGCAGAGATGTTTTAGTCAACGTAGCAATTGTCAATAGAGAAATTGCAATGGTGATTGGGAGGATCTACCAGTGCAACAGAACGAGAACGATTGCTATTGGGGAAGTGGAGCTGGAAGGAAGCGACTGGAGAAAGGTTATGAGAGAATTTACGTCCACCATGACTGAATCCTAATTTTGCTTTTGTGCTTTTCGAGAGAATGTGTGAAGATGCAAAAAGGTTCTCGTTGGAAGTATATGTAAATACCCGTATGCTATAAACGGGCTGTAATTTGGGCCGAGCCGGCTTTTGGGCTATAATAAAGATTTAACCCATTTTCAACATATATATATATATATGCATAAATTCTAATGCTGGAATTAAAAGTGTAATTTAAGAGTGGGAAGTAATAAATGTATAATGAACGAAAAATAGGCATGAAGATAACTGCATTTGAAATTTGAATATATTAAAAAGAAGGAAACAATGAATAGATCGCATTAATAATGACATTATTGAGCAGCTATTAACAGACAAAATTTGAAAAATTACACACACATATGTGCATAAGTTTGAAATTTAAATATTAAGTATATGTTATAAACAGAAGAAAATAATTTACATAGTGAAATTTGGCAACAAAAAAATTGTTATACGCAACATTAAAAAAGAAATTAAAATCAGTAAAATTTACTTTAATGCCCCAAGCCATGGGTAGGCAAAATTTACTTAAACTTTATATTTTTCCACTTGTACGCTTCGGATTTTATTTATTTAATCGGACAGACTAGAATCTTCTTTACACCTATGAATAGACTAGTAGAGCCTAGCCTCCAACTCATATTTTCTGAGACGACGCCATGGCCCTGGTATTTTCTTTCTTCTCCAAATCTTTCAGAAATTAGAACATTAGTTTTTAGGAATTTTGATTCAAGATTTGAAGACAAAGACTATAAATCTACAATATACATATTCGGATTACTTGTCAACGTGAGGTAAATCCTGTACATGTTCAGATTTCTTGTCAACGTGAGGTAAATCCCGTGAATCTGAATCATCTAGGTTTCTTTCTTTTCTTCTTCTTTTAGCATTAGATTTGTAAATCAATGGTTATCTTAATACGAGATTCGATTAGAAAGACCACAGAATAGCAGATCTGAATTAGATTCAAGGATTGAAAAACAGTCTCGTTAGTGGATTTAAAATAATATCTTTTGGTAACGTTATATTTATCATATACATTCCTCATAATTCTTAGCATGATAAATAATTGGAATTTATGGTAATTGCGATATAATCTAATTCTAAATACGTTAAGAATATTGTTGCTGCACAAATCTATTCCATTAATCTTCTGTTTATATTGAGAATTATTGTAATACTTAAATTGTGGGGTTTACAATAATTATGGCTATGTTCTTAAGATTGTTATTCAACGTCAAATTGGATATATTGCAAATAGAGTTACCGAAAAATTGGGAATAATGGAAAAAAAATTGGTATGCCTAATTTTATAGGGAAAATTATAGTAATGTGAAATGGTAAATGAAAAACAGCTCAAGCACTCTCTTCTAGTTAATTAACATTCATTTTATTATCTTTTTAATATGACTACTGCGTATTAAAATATGAGGTGTTACAATTTTTCTTCCTGATTTTGCTTTTGCCATTTCCTTTCTTTCCCTCTGAAAATCATGGCTGCAAGCTATTAAAAAAAGTTGAAACAAAACCTTTAAATCATAAGAGACAATGTACAATAAGCAAAAAACACTGTAGAACAAACCTATGCAAGTTCAAATATCTATTGCAAGCAAAATACTTGTTGTAAAATCATGAAACAAGATTGGTTAAGTTTATTTTCATGTGTTCTTCTTTGTAGTATGTTATAGTAGTGTTTTTATGTGAGCTAAGGGTGTTTGGATGTTTACAGTAAACCATGGCCATATGAATTGGAGCTAGGGTTATGGTTTACACATATTTGAAACACCATTGGGTAAATCAAAGCATGGTTTGGTGATAGGCGAGCCTAAAGGCAGTCATTGGTGAAGTTTGGTAGGTTTTAATGAAAATTTTAGTCGCATATTCTATTTGGTTTTACGGGTCTTGGATGAACGGATTTTGATTGATGGGCCAGGATGCTCGTGTGGTGGTGTTGGAGTGTGGAGTAGGCAATGGGACGTCGTTAGGTAGTGTTGATTTTGGATTTCGAATGGTCGTTGGTCGTGCCGCATAGACAAACCCGTGCACGTTTTGGCTAATTTGGGGGTAGCAGGCATTTGAAAATGTAGAAGAGAAGAAGGAGGAAGAAGGGATTTTTATGTTGGACTGGTTTTGTGCGTGTGGAGTTTGGGCCGGTCTTGTTTCAGTTGAAGGTGAAATGCATGATTAATTTCTAGTATAATTGTTATGAAATGTGATCCTAGTGTAAAAGTTGAAATCTTGTTTGATTTAAGTATGTTTTGCGAACAGATTTTTGCATTGAACTCACATCAACAAGTATGACAATATAGAGCAGTTTGTTGATTTTCTTATTAAGTAGAAATTTGAGACATTTAAAGAAACAAACAGGATTGAAATAGCGGTATCTATATTAATAACGTTGTTTAAAATTATAGATATGAATCTATATTATTTATTTGGCCAAACAAACAAGTTAGAAATAGCGGTATCAATTTTGTGCTTTTTAAGTGACAATTTAAATTATGTAATTAGTTCCAATAAATATTGATTGATGTGGATTAAATAATTGTCTAAATATTGATTGTTGATTGTTGAATACCCGAACCTTTATGACTTAGTAATATTGTTTATATCCTTGACATGTAAACCCATTTGACGACAATCTATGATAGCTTAATTAAGGAACATTGTGTTCATTGAGCATCAAAAATTTGAAGCTGTTTTCAGTTGCTTAAATTCCTAAACGGAATTGGCTTAATAACTAAATATTCCATTTATGAATGTTAAAAAGAATTATTATCAAAGATTGTAAGAATGAATTACATACTAGTTAAAATAATTTAAATTGATTAAATTATTAATATTTTTCTTATTTATTAGGTTTCAAAGTTATTAGTTATTCATTAATAATTGTTTAAATCTTAAGAATTGTTTACTAATGATATTTTGATTTACTAATTACATGGCAATGATGTTTAAGTGAAATTTATACTTAAGTGTTATTTAAGAAGTAAATATTAAATTATTATAATTAATTAAAGTAATTATGGTGTAATGACTTATTAAAGGATTAATTATTATTTAAGCTTTTTAATTAATATTAAATATGTATTACACAATTAAAAAAGGATTTAAATATTTATTTAAATCGTTAATAAAGGTTTTTAATTATAAACTAATTATTAAATAAAGATTATTTTTCTTCTTGAACTATTTACCTAAAGTTAACTATTATTTTATTATTTATTTAAAGGTTAAATAAATATTTAATTATTTATTTTAAGGATTAACCATTGTTTAATTATTATTTAATAGTTAATTATTATTAGATTTATAGTTGTCTAAGATTTTTATTATCTTAATTAAAAAGTGATTAATTTATTCATTCTTATAAATGATCATTCTAAGTTAAATTAATTTGTTAATTAATCATATTTTAGGTTAATTAATTATTTAAAACTAAGGGATTTAAATTAAAAAATTGTTTAAATAACACAGATTAGGCTTTTTGATAACTTTTAAAATTGATTTTAAAGTTAATCAATTTATTCAATAATGAGGTTTTAACTTAAATGAATCATTTTAATAAATAAATTCAAGATAAATAGTATGTTATTTAATATATTTACTAACTAGCAAGGTTTGAGTTAATTTGATTAACTTAAGAATAAGATTTAAATTTAAGATTTGATTTTGAAATTAGATTTAAAGCTAATAAGTCAATTATAACAAAGTAATCTACTTTAATAAAATAAATCAAGTAAAATATGTTATGAAATTCTAAAGTAAAGTATTTTATATGTAAATTGTTTTTTTACAAAAGCAATAGTTTTTTAAAGAAAACTATATACTAATATGGAGAAAAAGAGCCTTTCTCCAATGGCGTACAAAAACAAGTTTGTAGTTTATAGATAACTACAAAACCTGTGCCAAAATAGTGAAAAGTACAAAGATGAAATAAAAATAAGAAGGAAACAAGCTCTCGGAGCCAGCCTATGGACGGGGGCAGTAGCGAGCATGATGCATAACTCTAAAAGAACTCCGAGATAAGTGGAAGGGTACCAGACTATGCATAGAAGAGCAACAGAAGGCGTCCAAAACCGCCCAAGACATAGGGTCCGAAAGAGCAAAATAACAACTCATCCTGGGAAGACGGATGTCCAAGCCAGACTCCTCCAATCAAAATCTCCTGGCCCATCAGCTTAGCCTATCCAAACCATCCTATAAACCAGATCTACTCCAGTAAAATCGGCAGGGAAAATCTATGAATTAATGAACCCTTATCCATACAAACCGAAGCCAAAAACATATAATCCAGATCCTGCATAACTAGCAAACGAAATAAGATTGATGGGGGGGAGGGGTCAGTGTGAAAAAGTGGCATCAGAAGCAAAAATCGTGTAAGCAAAACTCAAATAATACCTGCCCTGGGAGTGGCCGAAACTGATAAGACATCAAAGGTAACAGCCGAACTCCTAGACCCAGAACCAAGAAATCCCCTGAAAGGCCTACCTCCAAAAGCAAGGAAAACATTGTTCCTTACTCTCTTGGATAATGGCAGGAAGTTCCATAGCCACTTCGTCAAAAATTGCCATATTCCGCAAGCACCAGATGTTCCAGCAGACAAGACAGGGGAGTAGACGAAGCAGGATCGAGCGGAAAGATTTACCTGAGACACTGGACCACCAGAATCTCAGTAAACCTTTAAGCGAGGTGGCATTACATCGGCAGCCCATCACATTCCCGAAGTAATTCCAAACAGACCTGGCACAAGTACCAGAGAATAACAGATGGAAAGAGGATTTCGAGTATCCAGTGTTGCAACACCTGCAACAAGACACGAAAGGTATGTCGATTCGCTGGAGATTCTCATCTATGGTAAACCTTCATGAAAGGTTCTCCACATAAACAGAGATACCTTAGGTGGAATCTGGACACTCCAGATGAAAGAGAAAAAATGGAGACGTGGCCCAGGAGCCCTCAACGAATGCCACATCGCTTTAATGGAGAATGGATTGTTGTCCGAAATGGTCCCATTACCATGAGCATCCGTTAAGGCTTTCACAGATTGCATCCTTTTCCACGTCTCACTAGCGTAAGTGGGGATTCCGATGTAATTCGACCAAGAAAGCCTGTGATACTTAGCGTGGAGGAATGTCGCCTAGAGCAAGTCGCTCGGTCCAAACCTCGTCCATATCTTGCAAGCAAAAGCCGAACAAATGTCCTTAGGATTACAGAGGCCTAGACCTCCTTCACCTTTGGTACGACAAACGGGGATCCAAGAAATCCAGTGTCGAGAAGTGTTGTCCTTAGTTCCCTAGAAAAAGAAAGAAGCCAAAGATCGGTAAGAGCGAAAGAAGGAAGTAGTGAGAGTCATCGCAGCAAAGATATGAGATCCCATAGAGTCAAGGACAGACTTAATGAGAACAAGTCTACCAGCCAGAGAGAGGAGGGTAGCATTCCAACAAACGATCTTGCCCTTGACTTTGTCAGTTAGGGTATCGAAGATGGTGTTAAGCTTTCTGCCTCGATATAATACAATACCGAGGTAAGGAAGCAGAAGCGAGGCCTCCTTGAAACCGGTATAGGTCGCGATCTAGGTTGATCTGACCAAAGTCAGGTCTTTCACGGGCATGAAGCAGCTTATAGATGTGTTAACGAGTTGCCCTGAACATCTCTCATACTGCCGGATAAGATACACCCAGCTACGAATAGATGTACGACTACCATTAGCAAAAATGATGATGTTGTCAGCAAAAGACAAGAAAGAGATGAGAGGACAATCCATAGGGATGCCAAACCTATGAATCTGCCCAGCTATCGTTTAAGGGTGTAGTCCGCGAACGAAAGCCTCTGCAGCAATAACGAACAGAGAAGGAGAGAGGGGGTCTCCTTGTCGAAGACCGCTTCCAGACTTAAAAAAACCGGTGATCTATCCATCGATGAGAACGGAAAACCAGCAATTGGAGATAAGCCTCCAAACAACATTGATAAGAGGTTTCGGAAATCCAAAATCCCTTAGAACCTTAACGATGAAGAACCAAGACATGAAGTCATAAACCTTAGCTATATCCAGCTTAACAACCACATTTGAGCCTCTGACCTTCTTATCGATCTGAGGGACAAGCCCCTGGGCTAATAGGACGTTATCAATGATCAAACTCCTTTAACAAACCCAGCCTACGAAGAAGATATAAGATGCTCGAGAAATGGTGCTAAACTAGAGGTTAGAACCTTAGAGATGACCTTGTTTGAGAAATTACACAAGCTGATTAGGCGGAAATCCCCATAAGAGCTAGGATGGTCTCATTTAGGATTAGGACTAAGTTGGTGGAGGTCCAACCCACAGGGAGATCTCCACCCGAGAAGAAGGACTGAACAGCGAGACAAAAGTCCGCCTGAATAACCGGCCACACACTCCTATAAAAAGCCCTATTGAAGCCATCTGGCCCACTCGTACTGTCCTTGCTTGGAGAAAATACGCAAGCCCATATTTCATCTGAGGTAGACGGACCAGCAAGATCAGAGCTATCCGAAGGGAGAACCGGTCTAGGAATAAAAGCGAGCAGGGATGGGTCAGAAATGGAAACAGAGGGAGAGCTAAGGAAGGACTGGAAATAGGACAGAATAATATCTTTGACTTCACCCGGGGTAGAAGCCATAGAGAGATCAGGGCGTTGGATCTGGAGAATCGTGAGAAGATTATTCTTCTTACGAATAGAAGAGTGAAAAAACTTGGAGTTCGTATCTACTTCAACAATCCATTTGATCCTTGCCTTTTGGCGAAGATGGTCATGCTCAATACGAAGCTCCAGCGAGAAGGTAAGTTGGGCCATCGCCCATTCCTCCATGTTGGTAGCAGAAGGATCCTCATTAAAAGATGCCTCTACAAAAACAAGAGTTTCTTCGGCTGCCCGAACGCGGTCGAAGATATTCTTAAAACCAAGAACATTCCATGCCTTAAGGAAAGCCTTGAGATGCTTCAGCTTACGAGAAAACACCACACATGGGGGACCATACATTGGGGAGTTACAGGAGTCTTCCACGACACTATGGAATGTATGGTGAGATCTCCACATACTCTGGAACCTAAAGGAGGATGGCCAGAGAGGGAAAGTGGAGAACAATAAAGAAGAAAGGGAGCATGGACCAAGAAAGTACGATGCAGATGGGAGATAGAGAAAATGAAGGGTAAGCTGAACCACCTTCATAAGCGAAGACTCTGTCAAGCCTGGAGAGAATGTGGTTTGACCCGTCTTGGTTGTTACACCAAGTAAAGGCCAAGCTAGCAAAAAAAACTTCAGAAAGGCCCAAGCTGATGATGAAGGCATTGAAATCCATAATTGCCAAACGGGTTAGGGCATTGCCTCCACGTTTTCCAGCTTGACTAGCGACAACGTTAAAGTTTCCACCCAAGACTGAAATTTGAAAGCCCAAGTCGGATAGAGAGAGTATACCGGACCGAAGGTCCAATCTCTCAATCCTGTCGCACTTATCGTAAACCTCAGAGAATAAAAAGGAAGAGGAGAATGAGGGAATCGAACAAGCCACTAAGAGCGGTTGATTCGAATCGAAGATAGGTTGGACGACAACGCCTTTGGACCAGACGATCCAAATCTTGTCGGACACGTTAGCTAAGGCACCACCAAAGCCAAGAGATAAAACAGTATTGGTGATCGCCTCCAGTCCCACTAATGGTTCTAGAAGCTCTACCAAGCAAATAAAGTGCTGCTTAACAGTGCGCTTGAGTCTAGAGATTGACGCATCATTACCTATACGTTGAATGTTCCAGAAAAGGAAATTCGCCATCAAGAGAAAAACACAAAAAGAAGACATACAAGCAGAAGGAGATAGAAAGGAGACACAATGCACAACTAAGATAAAATATAGCATGTGTCAGGTAGATCTAATGATCTACTCAGATGTTGCTATAGAGTGTGTGCAAATGGTATGGGGGGTGTGATGGACTGGTTACAGACTACGACGCGAGGATCGGGAGGTCGGCCTAACCGGTGACTAGCAGGAAGCAGAAAACCTTAGAGAGCGACTTGCATCGCAGGCTGGAGCAGACACAGAAACGCTAGACCTAGAGGGATATAAATCGTTAGTAAGATGAGATAAGCAATCATTAATGATCGTTATCTCATCCTCACTAAGAAGAGGAGATGGGAGAGAATATCTCCTCCGAACTAAGCATAGAAGAAGAGACAGAAGCAGGGATAACATCAGTTGCTAGTGATGTACATGGAAGGAAAACCGAAAGCAATATGGAGGGTAAAAATGTAGGGTACGTAAAGTTGCGCATCACCAGTTCCTGTTTGAACTTAACCAAAGCCGAGTTGTCATAAGATTGGCAGCCCAACGTAGTAGGTGAAGTTCCCAATCTCAGACTAGCGACATATTATGAAGGCTTAACCGGTCGGCAATATGCCTGGCAAACCATATAGTGGACCATGACTCGATACACTATAAGTCTACAACAGGAAGACCTCCAGGACCGGTAAGCTGATACCATACAAAACATCGGAAAAAACCATCAAAAACCCACAAGGTGCAACCATCTAAATAGAGTCTCTAATGACACAATAAAGGCCTCCTCAAGACTTTCCCATCCAGTAAGCCCAATGTGTACATAAACCAGTACAGATAGGCCCACAAAAAACCAGCCAATGAACCCAGTAACTGAACAACGAGAGCACATACAAGATCGAACTAGTAGCCTGATGCATACAACCATTCCCGTTGGAAAGTATAACGCAAAAATAACCTCAAGTAATATGCTTCCAAAACAGACAGAGGGACGATAGTTGGAAAAAACAAAGTCAAGTGGCCACAAAAGGCTAGTTAAGCCATAAGAGGTGAACTGACAACCAGACTAAGCACATGAGCCAACAAGACCGTACATAGATGGCACAGCCAACAGACCTTTACCAACAAGAACATTACCATATACAGGAGCAAGCAAAAAGGTAGTAGAGCACAAAGATACTACTGAGTGGCAAAAAATTGGAAAAGCATGGTAACAACAGGAATTCCTCAGTGATGTGCCAGAAACTGTTAGATCATGCATAACCAAAAAGCAGTGGCCAAGAATTAAGTTTACAAAAATACTTACCTGCCTTTTTATTCCAGTAACTTCACATATACATTGTAGCCCAACATGGACGTGCATTACCCCCATCAAAAGATTCCAATATAGCCAAAGCTAATTCGACAACCTCCATCTCCCCAACCAAAACCTCGCCATCGCAAACCGATAAAGAGCAAGCCAACGAACCCAAAGTAACCTGAGCACAGTCCTCCTTTGAATCGTAAACAACCACATTTGCCACACTAGGCTTGAGAGGCTGGAAACAAAGTTTCCCAACGTCCTAAGAAACCAATATCGATGCCTCATAATCGCTTCTACAATGCTAGTTGAGGTCAGCTAACCCAGAACCTGACATAAGCTGAGAGCCAGAAAGAGCTAACAACTCGGAATCAAGAGCTGCCTTCGCCGATGCCTCGGCTAAAACTACAAATCTGTGTTTATGTCCATGACAATGCTTACGTATAACAGAGCAAAAACTGCCAATAGAGTCATCCACAGAGGCCAAACTAACTTGGCTAACCTTAAAAGGTTCAATCAAAGGAAGAGATCGGGTTGGGGCCACCACTTCCACAACACGAGATCTTCCTGGACATGGGATAGTGAAGGTGAGTGGACTAGGAGATTCACTGCAAAACAAAGAGCCAAACATCAAACCAGAGGGCAACACCCGAAGCTCATGCATAGCTGAATAAAAAGAAACTCCCCTAAATGATAGACAAGGAACAGAAGGAGTAGTGAAATCCCTTTTGCCATTAGAAGATAGCGCTTCC
Source organism: Allium sativum (assembly GCA_030737875.1). Taxonomy (NCBI): domain Eukaryota; kingdom Viridiplantae; phylum Streptophyta; class Magnoliopsida; order Asparagales; family Amaryllidaceae; genus Allium; species Allium sativum. Next base: position 841,499,569 of record CM060919.1, on the reverse strand, counting down.
CCAAAGTGAGAAATAGAACCAACAATAGGCCGCTTAGCCGAAAAGGGATACAATGCCAAATACCCTTAGTACACCGAAGTCAACTCCATGAAAAGCTCCTAAACCACCATGTATTGATGCCGCAATAATGTAATAAAAGTACCAGATCCCCCAAATGAACCTCAATAGAAATGATTCCAGTAAGAACAACAGATAGAGAACCAGAAATCGGCTTGCCAATAGCAATAGAAATAAGATCGACCGAAGGGCAAGGACGATTAAAAGTACCTGAATCAAAAATTCGGCTACCACAAGATCTGACTTCATACCCAAATTTCTAGGTCGAAATCGAAAGCCAAAAGCCAAGCCAAAATCAAATCAAGCCACAAAGAAAAAGGGGGGCAACAAATAGTAGGCTACACGGAAGCAGTACAATGAAGGAGAGGCGATTCAGATTAGAGGAGATTGAGTAAAGAGAAACTCGAAAATTCGCTCAAAGGAGCTTCGCCATTTTTAAGACCGTTGCAGTTTGAAATATAATGCTTACTGAATTATTATATATCTATTTGTACAAAAGCATTTATTTAAAAAGGGCTTTACAAATATGAATGTCTTTTTAATAAGATATTTAAGCGAGGATTTATCAAAGATATTTATAAAAGGAATTGAGATTGGATTGTCTCAGATTTAATCTTTTTAAAAATGGTGATACGGACATTTGTTCAGCACTTAACATCGAAGGAATCATGTTTGAGATTATTCTTATATATGTTTCTATTTAAAATCACTTTGTTTGAGTCTCTAAAGAGGATTTGAAAATAAATATGATTTTAGAATATACTTATTAATATATTAAATTTTGAATATATTTTATAGGTAACGAATATAAAACATTTATCAAATATTCTTAGGTCGATGAGACAAGTATATGAATATTTTAAATAAATATTCTAAAATGGGATATTACGATGAAAGATTCATTTTAAAAAGGCATATGTTTCTTCGACAGTTAAATAACCGACCATCAAATCTGGCCATTTTAACATTAGAAATTTATCCGACAAAAAATAAGGAAACTCGTTCTTGTAAACGGTTAGGAGGTGAAATTCGTACATATGTATTATTCACTAGTACAGAACTTGCCTTTGTGTCTCTTCATTTGCATCTGTTGTATAAACAAAAAACACAAATTGTACAATTTGCATATGTTCCTAACTGACAGACGCAAATAAGGGAAAGCAAATATTACTCCAACATTTGCATCAGCTATTGTCTACGAACCAATGTGATAGGGTGGTAATGAAAATTTAGTATAGCAATTTGTGTCTGTTCATTGTATAATTAGAGACAAATAGGCGATGGAATATAATATTTGCATCTTCTCTATTAGAAACAAACGCAAAATATAATGGAGGGGAACGAAAACATTTTGCAAGCTCTTCTAAAACAATTGGGGAAATATCAATCTTCCAAATCCATTCCCAAACCCATGTCCAAACAGCCCGTCCCCTATATTTATTGTCCATTCTCTCTTCACCCTACAAATCTCCCAAAAATAAATCAATTACCAAACAAATCTGATCCATATCCCTGTAAGCGATAATTTCACCCCCATAATTTCAAATACGATGAATGGTCTAAGTAATGGTGATTTATGGAAATTCGAGACATCAAAAACGCCATCAGAAACTGACGGGGTCATACTGGGACTCGATGGCGGAACAATGTCGACCGTCTGTGTCTGCATAAAGGCATTGATGAACTCATCGTTCTCCTCACCAACTGTTCCTGTTATATCTCGTGCTCGCGCTGGCTGCACAAATCACAACTCTGTTAGTGAAAATGTAGTTAAATATACATTGGAAAAAATAATGGTGGAAGCACTTTTGAAGGCGGATTCAGATAGGTTAGCTGTCAAAGCAGTTTGTCTTTCACTTTCCAGAGTCAATCATTCTTTTGATCAACTCTATACTCCGTAGATACTATGTGCCGGCCCCACAGTAGGATGTATCACGTCCTACAGTGATAACCCCTCACTGATATGCACAGCCCCATATCTACTGGTGTCACGGTCGTCATATCCACCTTTGCTGGGCTCATGCACGCATATGGCCTGGTCGGTTTGCGCCGCCCACACCATCCTACATGTTAGGATCTCTTATAATCAGTCAGTAAGCGTGTCCCCTCTCCGCCTAGTACGAAGTATTTTATTCAGTACTTACTCCGGGTTACTGACTAAAATGGGTCCCACACAATATGATACAATCTCTCCCCTTTGTCTTGTATCCCCACTAGGTTTTCACTGACTATGTATGACACTAGGTGTCTTTAATTACATTGCCCTTTTCAGTTATGCTTACCCTAAAAGGTGTCTTTAATTACATAACTTTTATATTTGCCTCCGGTCATGTATACAACTAGTTAATTACATAACCTTATCGAGTTAAGTTTGTGGGCCTATATGTAAATATTACACACCCCCTCCAGATTTGCTTAACCCATCCACTATCCAATCAGTTTACTTAACCCTAACTTTAGTTAACAATCATCAAATCCCTATGGATTAGATTTGTTTAAGTAGTCCAATTCATTACCATGTCCATTTATGGTTCATAATGGGCTACACCTCCCACATTAGTCCTACAACGTGTGGATGTTGGATATGCCGGTCGGGTCCGGGCAGTCTTATTCCACAGTTGGGTTGCCTCCCACATTAGGTTCAACATTAGTGTCTGTTGGATATGTCGGTTGGGTCCGGGTAGACTTCCACCACTAATGCAGCCTAACCTTGTGTCATAAATGCCATTACAATTCCTAATTGTAATTATCAGACATTCCATTATCAATTAATTGATCAATTAATTAAACCTTTCCCTTTATAGGTGTTAATGCTCACTCTACCCAATAATTCGAATTATATGTCAAAAATGTTCTTATTCAAATTATGCCAATATGAACCCTTTTTCCCCCATTCCCTAACTAGCGCATTCATAAATTGGCAACATGCCTAGGCTAGACAATATCCTAGTAATAAACGATAATAGAAAATTAATGGGAATATAACCAAAGTGACCATTTTAACATAACCTGGCATAAACATAAACTAGCATAGTGATAAGGTGGACATATAAGCATAAAACTAATGAACTTGTGGCAATTACTAGTTCTACATTACTATGATGTCATAGTGAGCATAACGAGATCTTAGTTGATCATTTAGGTGTCCAACTATTTAGATCCAACATAATTATAATGTGGTCACGAAAACAGATCTAACATAATTAGGATGACATAGTAACATGTTTAGATCTAAATATGGATTCACACGTCTAATTTACAACATGTCTAAATTGACCACAACGTGATAGCTGAAAGGTGATTTACATAAAGAATTGGATCTAACCAATATTGTAACTGTCCAAATTAATAGATTTACATTAACTACAATATATTTACAATTCAAGATCCACAAAGCCGACATAATAAAATAACCACAATTGCATTGGATTTAGAAAAATAGATCTACCATGACATAGTATAAGATTTAACAATAGCATAGATTCATAGTTTACAACATATCCAAATCACAGTCTTTCATGATTTACTTTTAAATATTCAAATCTAAAAGTTACTAGAAACTCACTGTGTTAGGATTAGAAAAGAGAAAGAATGGATCTTGAATCTCTAGATTTGATTTGCAAAACTGATAGTTGTTTAAAGAAAACGGATTTGTCTCAGTTCGCACACCGACAGCATTTGGCTTCCATGATTTCCAATGAAGAAAATAGGAGAATTGAACACATATATATAGCTGCCAGGCCCCCTGAAACAAAGTGCCACATCAGCCCTAGAGGTGTCGACCCTCCTTAAGGGGGGTCGACCCCCTTGAGCAGGAAATTTACCGCCTTGACGAATTTTTGATTTTCGAACTGTTTTGGATGGGGTCTGACTCATATTTGACTCGTACGTGACTCATATGTGTTATGTTCTTTCTGCGCATATACCAACTTAAAATCCTCATAACTTCTTCATACGGTGTCCGTTTTACGCAAACCAAATGTCTATCTTGACCAGAATTTCAAGGCGGTCACAATGGCATAGTCTGTTTCCCTTAATTTTGAATATTAAATTAATTATTATCTAATTTATCCTCTTTAATATTAACAAAATTATAGGGAGTTACATACTCCCCACTTAAAGGATTTCATCCCCGAAATATCCAAGCTGAGAAGAATGAATATCCTACCATCCATCATCCAACTACTCATCGACTAATCACTGACATCCATTGTCCTCAAGAATTTCTAATGCTTACATGAATATATGCAAAGGTGTGTGTATATGTCCTAATATTAATGCGAAGATCAGGCGGTCCACTGATTCAGTTGACCTCCTTAATGCAATGTATGTTAGTGCCATGAACCCAATATGTATGCAAATAATCCTATTATCACATGTAAGATCTATGTGTGTGCTCACTAATTCGTCCAAGTGCAACATCCATATACTAACTCATCCATTTCCATCCATAAAAGAAAAGAAAATGAACACATATCCATATGCAGTGTGAGAGTGATTGAGCTGATCTAGTGCCTAATGTGTGTGTATATGCATCCACAGGCAACCCCTAGAAAATACTTACGTCCACTTGCATCCATCAAACATAACATGTCTCAAACACAATTTTACATCCATGGGATTCCTATCTAAAGGTCGAAAAATACTATGGATAAGATATACTCAAGTGATATAAACAAGTACTGATAAAATTTTGAAAAAGGAGCTAAGAACATACCCCCGAAATGGAAAGGGTACGAAGCACGAATCTTGTCTTCGGTCTCCCAAGTCGCATCTTCTGGGTTACCTCCCCATTGAACCTTTAGCAACTTGACCTCTTTATTGCGTAGCTTCTTAACATCTGATCCTAGAATACAGGTAGGAACTCGCCTTCCTGTTCCTCTTTGACTTCTTCCAACACACTCGGCTCAACAATCACTGCGGTGTCATAGAGGCACTTCAGCAGATGGGAAATGTGGAAAACATCATGAACACCAGATAGATTTTCTTGGAGCTTTACTCTATAGGCCATTTGGCTAATCCTTTCGATTATGCGGAATGGTCCCACAAACCTAGGTGCCAACTTCCCTATTGATCTGAAGAGAACCACATTCCTCAAAGGTGATACTTTGATAAAAACTAAGTCTCCCACTTCAAGTTCGATGTCAGTCCTTCTCTTGTCTGCATAGGACTTCTGCCTATTTTGAACTGCCTTCATCCGTCGTCGAATGAGGTCAATCATTTCGGATGTTTCTCTAACCATATCTGGTCCAAGTAATAATCTTTCTGTAGATTCCCACCAACAAGTTGGTGATCTACAGGGTCGTTCGTACAATGCTTCGAAGGGTGCCATACCGATGCTAGTCTGATAGCTGTTGTTGTAGGCAAACTCTACTAAAGGAAGATGCTCTTTCCAAGTCTCTCCGAAGTCTAGGATACACAGCCTCAAAAGATCTTCAAGAATCCTGTTCACCCTCTCCATCTATCCATCGGTCTGAGGATGATAAGCGGTGCTCAAACACAACTGTGTACCTAATGCTTCTTGCAAGCTCCTCCACTGGTAAAGATGGGGTCACAATCGCTTATGATGTTGGAAGGCACCTCATGAAGACGAACAATCTCACGAACATAAATTGCTGCCATCCATGATGTCATCCTCCTGCTCTTAACTGGAATAAAGTGAGCGCTCTTAGTGAGTCTATCTACCACAACCCAGATATTGGTGTTGCCTTCTTCGATCCAGGCAAGCCATCTATGAAATCCATATACATGCTCTCCTATTTCCACTGAGGAACCTCCAAATGATGAAATAACCCCCGGGCTTCTTTTTCTCAGCTTTAACTTGCTGGCAATCTAAACATTGAGAAACAAATTCAGCCACATCTTTCTTCATCCTAGCCACAAAAGAAAATCTTCTTCAGGTCTCTGTACATCTTATCACAGCCTGGATGAATGGTCAGTTTAGAATGGTGGGCTTCTTCTAGGACTGCCTTTATCAAGCTTTCAGTTTGAGGAACACAAAGCCATCCATCTCGTCGTAACCACCCCTTTTCATCTATGACATATCTACTGAGGTGACTAGAATTCTACCCTCTTTTGAGCCTTCCCATGACATCTAAAATCTGTGGGTCACCTTGTTGCGAAGCTCCTATCTGATCCATAAGAGTTGGTCGTATCCCCAAGGATGCAAACAAATCAGGCAAAATCTCGATGGAGGGTCTAAAATCAAAAGCTGATATGAACTCCAAGCTCTTCCTCTCCACAAACAGAGGACTCAAGGACGTCCTCTTCCTACGTAGTCTTCCATCACGTTACTCTTTCCAGGGGTATAAGCAATCTCAAAATCATAAGAAGCTAGAAACTCCATCCACCGTTGTTGCCTTAAATTGAGGTCTTTCTGCTATAACATATACTTGAGATATTTATGATCGGTGTATAACCCGAACTTCTCTCCGAGTAAATAATGACGCCACGTTTTTTATGCGAATACTATGGCAGCTAGCTCTAGATCATGGGTAGGTTAGTTCTTTTCATGAACTCTCAACTGTCTACCCCCATAACATACTACTTTCCCTTCTTGCATTAGAACCGCACAAAGCCCTATACCATACGCATCAGTGTAAACAAAAAACACTTTACTCCCGTCAGGCAAAGTCAAGACTGGGGTTGTTATCAGAGCCCTGTTCAGTTATTGGAAAGCAACGTCACAGTCTATATCCCACGAAAATGCCAAGTTCTTCTTCGACAACCTGGTGAGTGGGGCTGATATCTTTGCGAAGTCCTTAATGAACTTCCTATAGTAGCCTGCCAACCCAAGAAAGCTTCTCACCTCGATTGCATTTTTAGGAATCTGCCAATCTTGCACTGTAACCACCTTTGCGGGATCTACAGCTATCCCTTATTTGGAGACCACATGCCCAAAAATCTCATTTCTTTTCTCCAAAAATGGCATTTGAAGAACATCGAATTAAACTGATGGTCACAGAGAGTTTTCAAAACTTCTCTCAAATGTTGGTCTTGCTCTTCTTCGCTTTTGGAGAAGATCAAAATATCATCAACAAAGACTACAACAAATTTATATAGGAACTCCTAAAACACCCTACTCATCAGATCGACAAAATAGACGGGTGCATTCATCAGCCTAAAAGGCATCACTAGCCATTCAAAGAAACCTTCCAGAGTTCTAAAAGCAGTCTTATCTATGCTATCTTCAGCCATCCTCAACTGATGAAACCCCGTGCCCAAGTCTAACTGAGAAAATACCGAGGCACCAACAAGCTAATCAAATAAATCATCAATCCTCGGGAGCGGGTACCTATTCTTCTTGGTGAGTTTATTCAACTCCCTATAGTCAATACACAAACGAAGTGAACCAACCTCCTTAGTCGCGAATGCAACTGGAGCACCCCATTCAGATATGCTTTGTCTAATAAACCCTTTCTCAAGCAGCTCCCCTACTTTCTTACTCAGCTCCCTCCTTTCCCTCGGAGCCATATGGCGCACTGGTAATGCAACTGGCTTTGCATTGTCCACCAAATATATACGAAAGTCGATCTCGCGCGTCAGAGGTAAATCCCGAGCCTCATCAAAAACATTGGAATAATCTCGGATTACTGGAACAGATTGCAAGTCATCTAGAGATGCTTCAAGAGACTCTAGGAAGCTAAGCATAACAGACCCTTGAGGGTCACAAGAAATCTCGAGGGTCCTTCAATGGCAAGTCAGAAGCCTAACGACCCTCTTCTCACAATCCAGAATGGCAGCATAAGTGGTAAGCCAATCCATTCCTAGAATCAACCCATAGCCCATAAGCCCGAGCACATATGCGTCGCATTCAAACTCGATGTCTAACACAGATATTTTCAAACCCTGAAAAATCATAGATAAATGAGCCGAACTACCAATGGGGTTTGAAACAACTACATAATCCACTACCATACTAGTAATTAAGTGCAGAGATTCAACTATAGAACTTGATATAAATGAAGGTGAAGCGCCAGAATCAAAAAGTGTTCTAATTGGATTGTTTTGAAAGGGAAATTAAACCGTCAACAGAAATTTTTCCACCTCGATTAGGAGCATTGATCGCGAGAGCATGCATCTGCCCTCCAGAAGTTCCTGTCCTTTGACCCTGTCCCTGTGATCCCTGTTTCTTTGGGCACTCTCTAGCAAAATGTCCGACCTCTCCATAGTGGTAGCAATAGTTCTTCCTTTGCTTTTAGTCTTTAATCAGGTGACCTTCCTTCCCACAATTGTGACATTTTCTCTTATCCTTACCTTTATCATTCTTCCCTACTTTCTTCTGTTGTTGTTGTTGTTGCTGTTGCTGCCACCCCTTCTTGGGCCACACCATCCTATTTTGTGATGTCTCCTCAACCTTCTTTTCTCCCTTGTCTTCCTCATGCATTAGGGCCATATCGACAAGCTTTTCAAAAGTGGCCCCCATTGGAATATGGGACATGGCTAACCCATGCAAAGGCTCATTCAGCCCTTTAGCAAACCGCAAAGCCCTTTTGTGCGGCGTATCCACCAACTCTAACCCGAACCTTGCTAGCTAGTTGAATTTATTCACATATACTTTCACTGTCAAGTTTCCTTGTTTGAGCGCTAAGAACCTCTCCATCTGCATGCTTCTCTCGGCTTGGGAGAGAAATTTCATTTCGAACCTTTGTCTAAAATCTTCCGAAGTTTCCACTAGACGTCCAGCTTGGGTGACTTCCCACCAAAATGAGGCTTCGTCTTTCAGTGGTCAGGCGGCTAACTGAACCTTCCTTTTATCCTCTACTTCAAAAATTACAAACACGTCCTCGGTCTCCTAAAGCCAATTCCATGCTTCTACGAATGTCTCGTTTCCATGAAAGGCTTCCCTCCCATAGCACGGAAGTCTTTGCAGATCCTGGCGAAGTTATCTGCTCTTAGAGGGAGAGGAGGAGGAATGATTGGTGCAAGGTGCAACATTTCCTTGGCCTTCGGCCGGTGTCGTGGCCTCCAAATACCCACGGAACCACCCCGATATTGTGATGCCCTCTGGGATATTAGGAATGTTTTGTTCCCCAGTCATGCTGAAAAGAAAAAGGAAAAAATTTCGGCAAAGGACCGAAGGACATTACATATGGCTTTTTGGGGAATGTTTTTCAAAACAGAATTTTCTTTTTGAATATACTTTCTTTTAAAATCTTTCTGAAAATAATTTTCAAAAACTTTATCCAATCTAGTAACCTTCAGCTCTGATACCAAGTGTGACACCCCACATCTGTTAATGTCACTGACAAAGGGAATGCATTAAGTTTTGTGAAGCGTAATAGGCAAACAGACACAGAATTTTACAAGACAGACATAAATAAGATAGCAGCGGAAATTTAAATTTTTCAAACACAAAACATACAGCGTGGTTCAAAATACCATGAGTCTCAAAAACCATTACAACATAACTTCTGTCTTTTAACATCAGAGTACATAAATACTTAAAAGATAACATAATTCCCTAAATAAAAGAGACAAAGCCATAGTAGAGATAAAAACTTGAGCCATACTTCAAAAGCAGCTCTAGCAAGATGATTTCTGAGTCCTGACTAAGCCTGAGTGTTTCCTCCCTGAGAACCGGGGGGTACGGAAGAAAGAGGAGGAAATAAGAGGGTCAGACATAAAGTCTGGCGAGTTTAGTGACTTTTAGCAAGTAAATAAATAAAAGTAACATGATAGGCATATAAAGTGGATAAGAGAGATCACTACATAAATAGCAGGTGTGACAAGGTAGACAGGATAAGGTGTATACGCTTCTCCAATGATTACTCTGCACTATTACTGGTACAACAAGAATGAGATGATCCCTTCTACTATAAGGTGGTAGAATTAGGGCATACGTCTAATTATACCCTAACCACTACCCTAATCGATCGGCTCCCTACTCCGTAGATACTCTGTGCCGGCCCCATAGTAGGATGTACAACGTCCTACAGTGGCAACCCCTCACTGATATGCATAGCCCTACATCTACTGGTGTCATGGTCGTCCTATCTCCCTCTACTCGTCTCATGCACGCACATGGCCCGATTGGTTTGCGCCGCCCACACTTCCACGTTTGGATCTCTTACAGTCAGTTAGTAAGCATGTCCCCTCTCCGCCTAGTACGGAGTATTTTATTTGATACTTACTCCGGGTTATTGACTGAAATGGGTCCCACACAATATGATACAAGCTCTCCCCTTTGTCTTGTATCCACACTAGGTTTTTCCCTAACAGTGTATATCACTAGGTGTCTTTAATTACATAGCCCTATCCAGTTATGCTTACCCTAAAAGGTGTCTTTAATTACGTAAATTTTATATTTTCCTCCAGTTATGTATACCACTAGGTGTCTTTAATTACATAACCTTATCTGGTTAAGTTTGTGGGCCTATATTTAAAAATTACCCACCCCCTCCAGATTTGCTTAACCCATCCACTATCCAATCAATTTACTTAACCTTAACTTTAATTCACAATCATACAATCCATATGGATTAGATTTGGTCAAGTAGTCCATTACCATGTCCATTTATGGTTCATAATGGGCTAGACCTCCCACATTAGGCCTACAATGTGCGGATGTTGAATATGTCAGTCGGGTCCGGGCAGTCTTATTCCACAGTTGGGCCTAACCTCGTGTCTTAGCCCAATTCGTATCTGCGCACTTAGACCTCCCACATTAGGTTCAACATTAGTGGTTGCTGGATATGCCGGTCGGGTCCAAGCAGACTTCTACCACTAATGCAACATAACCTCATGTCATAAGTGCCATTACAATTCCTAATTGTAATTACTAGGCATTCCATTATTAATTAATTAATCAATTAATTAAACCTTTCCCTTTATAGGTGTTATTGCCCACTCTACCCAATAATTCGAATTATATGTCCGAAAATGTTCATATTCAAATTATGCCAATATTAACCCTTTTTCCCATTTCTCTAACCAGCGCACTCATAAATTGGCGGCATGCCTAGGCTAGACAATAGCCTAGTCATAAACGATAATAGGGTAAATAATTGGAATATAACCAAAGTGACCATTTTAACATAACTTGGCATAAACATAAACTAGTATGGTGATAAGGTGGACATATAAGCATAAAACTAATGAACTTGTGGCAATTACTAGCTCTACATAACTATGATGTAATAGTAAGCATAACGAGATCTTAATTGATCATTTAGGTGTCCAACTATTTAGATCCACCATAATTATAATGTGGTCACAAAAACAGATCTAACATAATTAGGATGACATAGTAACATGTTTAGATCTAAATATGGATTCACATGTCCAATTTACAATATCTAAATTGACCATAATATGATAGGTAAAAGGTGATTTACATAAAGAATTGTATCTAACCAATATTATAACTGTCCAAATTAACATATTTACATTAACCGCAATATAGTTACAATTCAAGATCCACAAAGGCTACATAATAGAATAACCACAGTTGCATTGGATCTAGAGAAATAGATCTATCATGACATAGTATAAGATTTAACAATAACGTAGATTCATAATTTACAACATATCCAAATCACAGTCTTTCATGATTTACTTTTAAATATTCAAATCTAAAAGTAACTAGAAACTCACTGCGTTAGGATTAGAAAAGAGAAAGAATGGATCTTGAATCTCTAGATTTGATTTGCAAAAATGATAGTTGTTTGAAGAAAACGGATTCGTCTCAGTTCACACACCGGCAGCATTTGGCTTCCAAGATTTCCAATGAAGAAAATAGGAGAAATGGACACATACATATTGCTGCCAGGCCCCCTGAAACCGGTGCCACATCAGCACTAGGGGTGTCGACACCACTGTGGGTGGGTCGTTCCATAGGTCGACACCCCTTAAGGCGGTCGACCCCGGTGTCGACACCCCTCTAGAGGGTCGACCCCCGAGAGCGGGAAATTTGCCACCTTGATGAATTTTTGATTTTTGAATTGTTCTAGATAGGGTCTGATTCATATCTGACTCATACATGACTCATATGTGTATATATATTCTTTCTATGCGTATACAAATTTAAAACCCTCATAACTTCTTCATACGTTGTCTGTTTTACGTAAACTAAATGTCTATCTTGACCAGAATTTCAAGATGGACGCAATGGCATAGTCTGTTTCCCTTATTTCTAAATATTAAATTAATTATTATTTAATTTATCCTCTTTAATGTTAACAAAATTATGGGGTATTACAATATTTATTATGAAATGTGGTTTGGTTATCGTAAGGTAAAAACCCATCTGTGTTTATGTGCGATGTGGTCTTACGAGATTTTTTTTGTTTTCAAAAGGTTTATAAGATTATAAAAAATAAGGATTCTTCTTACTTGAGTTTTCTCACACTATTTTCTAGTCTGATAGGTTGTTATTTCACGATAATGATCAGGTCAGACTGAGCACATTTGATTGGTTAGTGTAGACGCTAAGAGCTTAGGAAAGGAGCTAGTGCCCAAGACGTACTTCCATAGATTCTTATACCTATTGTGCTATTATTCTTGATGTTATCTATATTGTTTCGGATAGGTTGTTATAACTGTCTAGGTTCGTATCAGTTGTGTACTTTGATGTGTATATGTATATTTAATAAAAGTTCTTCTAATTTGTAAAGACTTGTTATATATTATATATTATCTACTGTGATTGAGTTTCTATTCTATCTTCATTTTCTATAACCATAATGATTTATTTTTCCAATACTTGGATGTTCGCCATGTGAATACCATGGATCTATTAGTGTTGACTCTAAGGGTCGAAATGTTGGGTCGTTACGCTATGCTTCGCAAAGAATAGATGTGCTAACAAACAGGGGAATCATATAACTTGTATGTATATATATATAGGTGGAGCTTTTTGTTGCATCCCAAACGTTCAACACTCCTAAATAACTCTTGATTTCCAACACATATTACCATTTATTTCTCTTCTCACAAAATTTCTCTCTCCCCTATTATACAATTATTCAATTGCAAACTCTTGGCTACAATATATGGCTTTTTAGGTGCTACAAAAATAAGCATTATGGAGCGCTTGGGTGTGTATCTACGTGTATATTTCTGTGTGTGTATACACACAGACACACACACACACATACACACACACACACACACACACACACACACACACACATATATATATATATATATATATATATATATATGTTGACCAACTTTTTGGCAAAAGCCATCACTACCCAAGGTCGGAGCTCATTAACCAGATATCGGTATGGATTTATACTTCCTGGGTCAACCTACATTATGGGTCGATTGATCGTAATTCCACTTGAGACGACCTCGCAGCAAGTAAATGCTCTCTTATTCGAGACTGGCATTTTTTCAAAGTCAAGTCGATCGATATCGATCGATCAGATCATTAGTTGATCGATCGGGTTGTTCCTAAAGAATCGGGTCATGTCTAGAATATTGGATCAGATATAATAAATCAAACTTATTTCCTAAAAGATGAGTCCTACTCTTAAGGCTACAAAACCGGTCATCCTTAATCAAGCACAGCTTTTTTATATGCAAAGTTTCAAGCTCCACATAGGCGACGATTTCTGAGAAGAACTGTTCATCAGTAGTAGAATGGGTCCCACCGCCTACAACTACTTTACTAGATCGAGCTGCATGTGTCCAAGCCTTAAAAAGATATATGCCATGTCGCATACCAACTCAGCGGACCTGTTGGCCTATGAATACAGCCCTTCCAAGAAATTGAAAGACATTTTGAATCTGTTGTAAAAAGTCTTCAATTCGACATCCTAAAATAGCATGTTATATATTCTAAGTACAAAACAAGGATTTTGTGTTAAGATCACTTCTTTCTCTACTTTCTTCCTCTGAATAATCGTTGGTATATACAAAGATTATAAGTGGATGTAGGCTTGGACTAAGCCGAACCATTGTAAAATATTATGTCTTCTTTGTTTCTTTACATTTTTCTTGTACTTTTGTGCATATTATCATGTGTGGTTAACCCACGTAGGGGGTTAATTGTCATTAGACCAACTTTTGACAACAATACTTTAGCACGCCAAGTAGGGGACACGGATATACCTTACGATCTTCAGCTTCTCTTAATAAAGAAATGGTTATAAGAAGAAGGACTCAACACCTTCTCATGTTAAATCTCGATCTGCTGGGGCAGTATACACAACAGCAGCGGAGGCAAGCCAGCAAGCTTCCTCCCATGTAGAATCATCCAATACCTAACTAAAGACGAGATAGTTAAAGTTTTGGCCGTGTTCAGAACTCAGATAACAGATCAGTGTTGGAGAATAAAGTTTTTTTGACAACAATCTTATTTCAATTGATTGTAAAATATATGCTAACATCTCTGTCTAGAATATATATATATATGTAGGATTTGTATACATGACTTAAATACTGAAGACTGTGCAGTTTTAGAGTTTCAAGAGATTAAGGATTACGATGGGATTCAAGACTCATGAATAATCAAGTTATCAAGAGTTCAAGAAAAATATAGTAATTGAGTCTATTTCATATGTAAAAATCTGAATAGCAATCCAGGTTTAAATTCTGCTTTTCAATTTTCAAATTCTATTTTCAAAATCTTAAATCCTAAATATTTTCCTAAATGATTTCAAATTATTATCTTTCTTATGATTTCAGACATATAAGTTTTTTAGGTTTTAATATATATAAGTGTATATAGTTATATAGTTTTAAAATCTTATAACTTCATAAATATGTTTATAATATATATTATTATGATTTCATATGATTTTACACTTTAAAATATTCATTTATATCACTAAGATTTGATTCAAGAATTTCTAGCATGATATATATGTTTAAACACTTGAAAAATAGTTTTAAAAGTAAAAATACTGTACATATGTCGACATACATAGATTACTATGCCGACATACAACTGTCAGAAATTCAATTTTCAAAGGAAGTGTCTTTTTAGTAACGTTTCTGAAATGTTGCAACCATTCAAGTGCTATAAATAGGCGATGATTTCGAATTTTTTCCATAATTCTTCTTCTCCATCTTCACCATTCTTCATACCACCGTTAAAATATATTATTTTCTTGATTTCTTCACTTATACTTTGCCGATTTCTACTCAAATTATATAAAACTCAATCTCTATCTACTAATATCAATTTGGAAGTGCTATTGAATAGTTATTGGGCTGTTGTAATCAACTGGGAGTCGTTTGGGAAAGGGTGTATTCCTTATAGCCCTGAAATCAAGGAAAGGGTGCAGTGTTAATCTTGTAGGCGTGAAATCAAGGGTGTTTGGAGGATGTTACCTTATAGCTGTGAAATCAAGGGTGTTAGAAGTGATGTTAACCGTGCAGCCGTGAAATTAAGGGTTGTACTTGGATATTGACAATAATAAAAATCTATGCAATCCAGCATTGCGCAGGACTGGACGTAGGAGTAGTCCGAACCAATATGAAATTCGGTGTATTCTTTCCTTTTTCTGCATTTTATATTTACCTGTTTTTGTGTTTATGTTTGATTTTGTGTCTGTGATCATCTCTGGTGTGTGTGATTTACATAGTAGATCATTTAAGTTTAAGATTTTCATAAATTCCTTATAAAAACTATTCCCCCCATCTCTAGTGTTAGTCTTGCCTTAAGATCCGCATTCCGCTATACCTAACAACAGGTGTCATTGTGTAGGTTTTCAAAAAGTTCATTATCTGCTTTTTGAAAATATTAAATGAAAACCAACACTTGTAATAATAGTTCTTTTGTATAGGGTTAGTTTATTGTTGGACCACCACTATTTAGTGGCAACAATTATTCATACTGGACATGTAGAATGAAAACATATTCACAATCAGTAGGATTAGACACATGGAATAGTACACAGACTGAATATGTTGAACCCACAACTAATTTTGCACAGTCGACTAATGAACAAAAGGCAGCTGCACAAAGCAATTCTAAAGCCATGAATATGTTGTTCTGTTCATTAAATAGAAATGAATTTAATAGAGTGTCAGTTTGTAAATCTGCTTAAGATATATGGAGAATATTATAAGTTACTCATGAAGGAACGAATAAAGTTAAACAGACAAAGATATCGATGCTAATTAATCCGTTTGAGCTATTCAAAATGAACGAGAATGAATCTGTCTCCGATATGTATTGCAGATTCCAAGAGATCGTGCATTCATTAATAACATCATGAAAAAATTATTCAGAAGAAGAGCAAGTCAGAAAAATACTTAGTTCATTGACTCCAGAATGGGAACAGAAAACATTGGCGATTGAAGAAGCCAATAACGTCAGTGAAATGAAGATTGAGGAGTTAATTGGAAATTTGATATCGTTCGAAGTCCAATTACAAAAAAAAGGAAAATAAGCCTATAAAAAAGAAATCCATTGCATTCAAAGCAACAACAAATGGTTCTTATAAAAGTAGCGAAGACGATGAATAAGTTTCTTTAATGACAAGGAATTTCAGAAAATTTCTGAGATATAAAAGGAGAAATAATTTTCAGGGAAATAATCAAGGGAGTTTAGGAAGAAATGATGATCGATGTTATAACTGCAACAAACCAGGCCATATAAAGAGAATGTGTCCATATCCAGATAACTCCAATCAACGACACACAATAGTAATTCATCAAAGAAAATAAAGAGGGCATACACAACAACTTTAGATGATTCAGATTCATTATCAAGTGATAAAGAGCCAAAAACCGGAAATTCAAATGTGTGTTTCACAGCGATTCAGAATTTAGAAAATATCGAAGAAATGGATCTAAAAACCAGGTATACCTTAATTAATTTTTAATTTTTTGGTTGATTAGGACGAATGGATGTTTCGTTTTGTTTTCTTTATTTGAATTTGAAATTTAAATTAAAATTCAATCTTGAACTTTAAAATTCAAATTTGAATTTTAAAATTCAAAATAATAATCAAATAATAAATAGTAATAAAATAACAAAATAAATTCTAGATGTTTGTTGGGATTAATAGCAGGAAATAATAAATCTGAAATATAAGACATTAATATAATAAAACTAAAAGTCAAAACAACATGTCCTATGAAATTCAATATGTATGTCGACATACATAAATAAACATGTCGACATATAGGCTTGTAAATGAATTTCAAAATTTAAATTTCAAAAGTTTAAACTTTCTAACTTCCCTCCAATTTTTCACCAACTTTTAAGGTCTGAAAAGGTGTCATTGATTTCAGAAAAGTTGTGCCCATTAAATCTCTATTTATTTATCTATCCATTCTTATTCTCTATACCTCTCATTCAAATTTCAAACAACTTTCTTCATATATATACTCGTCAAAAACAACTCTTTAATGGCTACTTCAAGCACATCCCAAACAATGAGATGATACAAAATCGTCAAATGATATCTGTATAATCGTGAAAAAGCAAAAATACCTATGTTGACTACCTAGCAAATGGAAAAGTCAATACGGAAGCCTTTGCTATCTTTGAAGATTTTCTATCTTACAATCTTCGGTCTCTTTTCGAAGAAAATGGAGTTTTGAGTCTAATAGATTCAAGGGATAACAATGAAGTATGTTATCCTAATCTAGTCAAAATGTTCTATACAAATTTATATCGTTAATTTTACGAAGAAGATATAAATCAAATATGGAGTAGCGTAAAAGGCACTCAAATCGTTTTGATTGTGAAATTTTTGGCAATATCTTGAATTGTAAGAGTACAGGCATAGATTTTTCGAAATTCGAAATTGATGGAATGATTTTGGAAACCTTTCATCACATATTTGTATGTTATGCTCATTTGGAATCCAAAATTTGCTTTTTTCCTCCCAAAAGCAAGAATCGTCAACCTCCCCCTTTAACATACCATCACTCCTCATTCCGGAAACTTCAACAACCCTACCATCAAAGTCCAATAAGCACTCTTTGTTATTATTGGTGTTTATGATCGCAATTGGACTGATATGATTTTGAAAGAATTTAAGCCCAAAGATATGTCCATAAGAGAAAACACTCTTTATTATGGAGTTTATCTTAATCGGATTTTTAAATATTTTGGAGTGGATCTCAAAGGAGAAGAATTTATGTCAAGAAAGGTGTTTGACTCATCAAATATACATCTTATGCTAATTCCACTCACCTTTAACTCTTATGAAAATTTCAAAGATAAACGAGCTCGTATGTAGATCCAAGGGATATCGAAGAAGAAGAAGAAACTTCTTTGGAAAGTATAGAGTGTCCATCCAATACTAGAATCATTTTCAAAGAAATGCTTGTCCAAAATTGAGCAAAGTTAGCTAAGAACCAAAAGAAGATAAAAAAGACTCTTACTCATATGTCTAAGTTTACTTGGAATATCATCTTCCTCTTCGTCATCCGCTGAAATATAAGCTTATGTAGTTTATGTTATCTTTCGTATTTGCTTGAATTTGCTTTCGAATCTCGTATTTAGTATCATATATTAGTTGAATGTATTTGCTTTTAATTAGTAATGGATGGTGTTTATTTCTATCAAAATAATCTTTAATTTATTACAAAAACATACTGGAATTAAACAAATTGAAATAATACAATAAGAATTAACTAAAAATTGGAAATAAACAAAAAAATCACTAAAGTATGTTGACATACATTTTTCCTTATGTCAATATATAACTGCCAGTTTTTCAAATTTGTTCAAAATTTAAAATAACCAACTAATGTCTACTCAATTCCAACGAATTTCAGACCCTATAAATACCCATTTCTTCCAAAAAAATATATTCTATCATTTCTCTTTCTTCTCTATTCAATTCTTATATAAAATATCAAATTATGGCAAATCCTATTCATAATTTGAGTGAGAATCTTGAAGAAACTTTGAATTTATTCAAGAATATCCTATCCATAATACTACGTAATCAACATCATCTTGAATTAAGTCAAATAATGATGGTAGAACATCAAGAGAAGCACTTTGATGCCATCCGTTGGCTAATATCTTCTTTTTTCAGAGACGAATACAACAATCTCGCTAAAGCACCACTCACAAAAGAAGATGAAGATTGGGAGGTCATAAAGAAGGATCCAATCTTTGGAGGAGACGGATGGATGGAAATTCCATTTGAAATTGTTTGGTATGATTTGTTTGATTGGTTTGATTTGAATTTATTTGAACTTGTGTGTAAATATTGCTTGGTTTGGATTGGATTTGAAAACTTGGGTATGTATGGATTGTAAATATTGATTGAAATACTTGAATTGTTAGAATTGTTTATACTCTTTTAGAATTAGGATAATATAGGCATGAATTTAGGGGGAGTCATGTATATTAAGTACTTTAGTATAGAATCAGAATATACAAATAGATATTTATGGTATAGATTTAGGCGGAGTATATTTAGAATTTATTTTTTTTGATGACAAAGGGGGAGAAATTATAAAATAAGGATTATTTAGGCTTAGTGTAAGGGGGAGTATGTAGGATTCATGGTGAAAGGGAGAGTAATTGAAGGACCTGATCAAAAAGTATCCACAAGTATGAATATTTTATAAATCAAGGTTGTTATCATAAAAAGGGGAGATTTTTGAAGAATGGAGTTTTGATGACAACAATCTTATATCAATTGATTATAAAATATATACTAACATCTCTATATAAAATATACATATATATGCAGGATTTGTAAACAGGACTTAAATATTGAAGACTATACACTTCTAGTGTTTCAAGAGATTTAGGATTCAGAAGAGATTCAAGACTCATGAGTAATCAAGATATCAAGAGTTAAAGAAAAATATAGTAATAGATTCTAGTTTATATGTAAGACTCTGAATAGCACACCAGGTTCAAATTCTGATTTTCAAATTTCAAATTTTGTTTTCAAAATTGAAAATCACAAATTATTTTTCTAAATGATTTAAAATTATTATCTTTCTTATGATTTCAAACATATATGTTTTTAAAGTTTTAATATATATAAGTGTATATAGTTATATAGTTTTAAATCTTATAACTTTATAAATATGTTTATAAAATATATTATTATGATTTCATATGATTTTACACTTTAGAATATTCATTTATATCACTAAGATTTGATTCAAGAATTTCCAGAATAATATATATGTTTAAACACTTGAAAAATAGTTTTGAAAATACAAATACTATACATATGTCAACATACATAGATGGCTATGTCGACATACAACTGTCAAAAATTCAATTTTCAAAGGAAGTGTCTTTTCACTATTTGTAACGTTTCTGAAACGTTGCAACCATTCAAATGCCATAAATAAGGGATTATTTCAAATTATTTCATAATTTTTCTTCTCCATCTTCATCCCTCTTCATACCACCATTAAAATATATTATTTTCTTGATTTCTACACTTATATTTTGCCGATTTCTACCCAAATCATATAAAACTTCATCTCTTCTCAATCTCTATCTACTATTATCAATTTGGAAGTTCTATTGAAGAGTTATACGGCTGTTGTAATCGTTTAGGAAAAGATGTGTTCTTTGTAGCCCTGAAATCAAGGAAAGGGAGTGGTGTTAACTTTGTAGCCATGAAATCAAGGGTGTTTTGAGCGGTGTTACCTTATAGCCGTGAAATCAAGGGTGTTTGGAGCGGTGTTATCCTTATAGCCGTGAAATTAAGGGTTGTACTTGGACATTGATAGTAATTAAACTCTGCACAATCCGGCTTTGCGTGGGACTGGACGTAGGGCTAATCTGAACCAGTATAAAATCTGGTGTGTTTTTTCCTTTTTCTGCATTTTACATTTATCTGTTTATGTGTTTGTGTTTGATTCTATGTCTGTGATCATCTCTGGTGTGTGTGATTGATATGGTAGATCATTTAAGTTTAAGATTTTCATATAATCCTTATAAACATTATTCACCCCTTGTGGTAATCTTGCTGTAAGATCTGCATTCCGTTATCCCTAATAATAACGATGGAATTCTCGCAAAAAAGCAGGAAATTATGAATGGTTTCCTTGCTCAGATGGAAGGGAAACTGAGCAACCAAGCATCACTTCCTGCACGAGATGAAGCTGAGGCAATAATTAATTTGAAATCTGAAGAAATCCAAGCCCTAGATTGGTCTACAGTTCCTCTTGGCCCAACTTCACTTCCCGATCAGCCAGATCTAATGTCGTCACTTCCGGCAACTACCTGCGCTGAAGTTGCAGCAGATTCTCAGGTTGGCCATTCCCAAGTTCCGGACTGACCAACCATTTCGCTTCTGGTTCACAGATCAACTCAACTCCCTGGACAAACAGCTCCTGAACCAGTGCAACCCCTAGGTCGACCAGAACATTGATCGATTCAACCACCGGTCCGATCCAGTATCTTACTGCAAACCCGTCTTATGCAGCCTCCCCCGCAGCCTTCCCAGATTGTTGATCCAAGAAGAGCCAGGGACAACAACCCTCTGTATCACCAACACCACTCTACCATACTGGTCCCCAATGTGACAGAGGGAAACGCTACAATAAACCACTCTAACGTCGCTCCGGACAATGGCAATGCTGATCCTCAAACAGGAAATGCTATCCTAAGCAGATCACTTCCAATCGGAGCTGCCAGGGTTCAATCCAACACTTAGGTTAACCAAGCGACTCCCATGGGCCAAACTGACCTGACCCTAAGAGCTCGAGGAATGCTTCCACCTAGTCCTAGTACTTTGCTTCTCACCAATGGCCTCAATGCAGAATTGGACACATGGAAACAACTCCTTTGGGATGAGAGTCAGATTACAAGCATCATCAAATGTTGCACCATAGGCACCTCTTCTCAACAGGATGTGGATAACATCCATCGTAGTCCGTTCACACGGGAGATTAAAAATTCCCAAAATGCACCAAACTTTAAGCTTTGGGTCCTGGAGCCTTACAACGGCAGAACCGACCTGACCATACACCTCACGTGATACATGCGTCACATGGAACTACTGTCAGCATCAACCAATGTCATGGACAAGTGCTTCCCTATTTTTCTCACCGACATAGCTGGCACGTGATTTCGGTAGCTAAAAACTGAGTCAATCAACTACTGGAATATGTTGGTCACCCGCTTCGTCGAGCAGTTCAAAGTTTACATCTCCCGACCTAAAAGCGTCACGTTCCTCAAATCCATCAAATAGCAGTCCGGCGAGACCCTACGCTCCTTCTTAGAAAGATTCAACACGGCTGTAGCATCAGTCGATCGACTCGAGCCATCGATGGTGCTTATGGCCGCCATAGCTGGTGTTAAGAGCCGAACTAATTTCAAGATCTCCCTTACTATGGATCCTCCCAGGGATATTGAAGATTTCTATGCCGAAGAAGTTAGGTTTCTCTGGCAAGAGGATGTTTGCATCGAGATGGAAAATCTCTAAGTACTTGCCACCAAGGATAGAGGCTCGTCCAATACCAACGACCAGAACAAAGGAAAAGCCTCGGAAAAGAACGATCAGAACGTACGACTTAGAGAGAGAATAAGTATGATTAATACACCAAGCTCAACTCTTCCCTAGTGGACATCTACCTTAATGTGCGTGGATTCCTACCTTTCCGTAAGCCTCCCAGAAGGGAGCTGACCCAAAGAGAGCGTGAATCAGGGGAGAACTATATGTATCACAATATGGAAGGTCATAACACCAATGAATGCAGCCAACTGCGTGATCTTATCGAGGAGCGGGTTAGACGTGGAGAGCTACCCGAGTGTGAAAAAGTCTACACCAGCCGCACTGCCACAGCTACCTTCCTAGGTTCCACAGGACGGTCCTCGAACTCCCCGAAACAGGCAAGACCCCGAGCCCAGAAATTGCGGCATCATCATCAACTGATCTGGCTTAGATCAATGTGGGTAGTCTTCATTTCTTAGGATATAAGAAATGTACTTTTATTTTATTTCGAAATATGTGGTTATGTTGAAGTATACACGTATGGGGTTAGGATTTAATCCCTAGGCGTGCTCTAGATTCAACATTAAACCTATTAGGATTTGTTTTTATTTCTGTAATAGCTCCTTAACAGCAATAAATTTTCTTTATCGAACATGGATTATGTTTGATCAATATAAGCGTCTTGTCGGGATTCGGCAAGTGCCTAAAAGCTGAGTACGGTTAATGCTCACCAACCTAATTAAGCCGAGTATGGCTAATACTCGCCAACCTGATTAAACCGAGTATGACTTATACTCGTCACCTGGGTATGGTTTATACCCCTTTTCTCTAAACCGAGCATGGTTTATGCTCGTCCTTCAGGTATGGTTGATATCTCTCTTAAAAATTTACTTATCAGACAAACTTAACTCCTTCTTAATAAGAGTATGGCTTATACTCAATCTTAACAAATCACACCCCGAGAAAGGCTGATGCTCGATGCTAAATTCGGGTATGGTTTATACTCGACCTAAGAGTATGGTTTATACTCAGCGAATATTAAAGGTGTGGTTTATACCCCCACTATATAAAACCGAGTATGGTTTATGCTCGTACCTTGGATATGGCTTATATCCTCTTACTGAAACCGAGCATAGTTTATGCTCGTCCTCCTTGAACTCTAGGTATGACTGATATCCCACTTCACACTTTTAGGCATGGTTCATCCCCTTCATAAAATTTCTAGGTATGGCTTATACCTGACGACTCCAATGACATCGTCGGGATTTGGCATGTCCAACTTAAAACCCTACACGAACTACTTTACTTGGCAAGGTCCCGGTTCTACTGCAGTTCTCTGAAGTTGACTCGGTACGGTCGATTAATTTTCTACCACTCTCGATGAACCAGCCTTAATACAATCAGTGGTGATTGTTGGTTTTCCGGCCTTAATGTGATCCCAGCGATCGTCGGTTTTCTAGCCTTAATACAATCATCAATGATCATCGTTTTTCTGGCCTTTTCATAATATGGTTTGGCGTAACCATGGCATCTCAGATCACAATGCAAAGGACTTCTGTTCAGTATTCTCTAGAAGATCCAGAACCCATCTTTCTTTACCAAAAAAGATATGTTCTAGAGGGAAAGTGACTACCACAAAGTGGGCATATTCGACACTAAAATGTGTGCGTTGCAAGAATAGTGTGTCAAAAGCTATGCTTTCTTTGCTCTTCTACCACAAAAATAACTGTTATTGTTATAAATGGTTGAATCCTCGACCATAGCATATTTTTGCATTTTCCTTTCCATCATATTAGACTTCCAGGTACTGCTATAATTTTACTGATCTAAAGTTCTTCATGAATCCTGAATCAGTGATCTAATTTACTTTTATTAATTTCAACATTTTCTTATTATAGTTAGTCTCTTTTGTACCCAATTGTAGATGTTTGTTTTACCCAGTGGATTTCAATTTTAGGTATATCTGGTTTTGTTATGAATTTAAGTTTCTAGCAGTTTCTGCCTCTTACTCAATGTATTGTTAGTTTGTGGATTTCCTTATGTTATTGATGGATTGGATAATCTTATTAATTGTTATACTAAAGACTTTTATTGCATCGTCAACACATCGAACAACCCTTATCGTTTTTAATGGGGCCTAAGTCAAATTCTTGGACCGCCACCCATTCTTTTTTCCTCTCTTCCTTTTGCCTGCATTTCTTTTATCTCGCGTTCGAACCGCTCCACATCGATTTCATTCGCACCTTCTTCACCTAAAATAGTTTATCCTATTTCGACAATTCAGCTGTTCGTTCCTCGCTCCTACCCCCTTCTCGTCAGATCTGCTTCCATGTCAACTTGCATTGCTTCAGATCTTGTTAAATGATTATTGTGAGTAAGAGGTGACATAAATATTGTTGAAGAGGTAAATAAACATCATGTGGGCCTTATACTTTTGATTGCGATAACAAGTTTCTGTATCATTACAATTTTCGCTGGTTGTCCGCAAGGAACCTACTAGTGTAATCAAAGAATGGAGCAAATATCAATCTTTAATGTATACCGTCCCACTCCCATTTGTAAATAGGTGCTTAACATGTTCAATTTTAAACTTGCCTATCTATTGCTATATGGAAGAATTATCACAATATTTTTGAGCTTAAGAACTAGAGGTCGCTTTCATTTCTATTCTAAAATACAATCCTTCGCTGTTTGGTTCATAGTGAAATGCCACCAACATCTGATTCTTCTATGCAGCAGCACCTAAAAGGGAAAAAGAGGAATGGTAGCCAATCTTTATTAGTTGCTTGTAACAAAACATCTACAAAAAAGCAATGTATCTTTGATCAAACTGAAAAAGTTATGCCCTCCTCCAATAAAGAGGATGAAATCATGAAGATGGAACCCACGTTAAGTGAGACACCTCCTTGTAAAGATTTTGGTAGAGTAGAAAGCATGGATAATGCAATCTGTTATAGCCTAAACAGATGTAATAATCTGTTATAGCCTGACCAGATGGACTGTATGTTCAAATGAGTGAAAATCTGATTTTAACGGACAAATCATCTTGTGCAGTTGCTAAACCAGTAGAGAACGATATTAATGCTAGGAAAAATAAATCATCTCCTTTGCCAGTAAGACACTTTGATTTTTCTCATGAAGGTGACACTGTAACTGTTGAAACCACAGAAAAATGTGGTACAGTTTCCATTGAGAAGGTAAAATCTGGGAAAACAAAATCTGGTTCATCATCTCTTATAGTCAAAAGCATAAGCCAAGTAACAGAGAATACAAGTTCTCTGCTTGTTCATTGTAGGGGTGGGCACATTTGTGTTTCTGGAATAAGGGCAAATTTACCTGCTTTTTGCTTTTTTGTGAATCAAAAAAGAATGTTTCGGTTTGGTCCGATTTGATTTTGATCGAGAGCATTTGTGTGTATGGCTTGGCTGGTAGATATATGGTATGGTAAGTGAGATTTTTTTGAACCTTTTAATTTGTTATAAAAGATTTCCATGTTGTCTATGCACTATTACATTGCTGGCT
Organism: Allium sativum; assembly: GCA_030737875.1. Taxonomy (NCBI): domain Eukaryota; kingdom Viridiplantae; phylum Streptophyta; class Magnoliopsida; order Asparagales; family Amaryllidaceae; genus Allium; species Allium sativum. The sequence goes on along the minus strand of CM060919.1, from coordinate 841,473,653 downwards.
AAAGATCAACTGATATTACAACCTATGGCCATAATCCTTGAAAGTTCTGACTACATTGTGATTTTGTGAATTACTGAATGCAGGTGGAAGGAGTGGTGATGCCACCAGATAGGCCAGAGTGCTGGAAGGACAAAGATAGCAAGAAGCAATAGCCAGTGTTTTACAGAGTCGATAACATGACGCTTGGAGGTGGAGGTACTTTTGACGGCGATGGCGAGAAGTTGTGGGATCATGAAAGGAGCTTTTAGCTAACTACTGAGGCATTTTAATTGCTAAAATGCTATGTTGTCAGTAGGGCCGCTGGTTACTTCTGTAATATAGTAAAATATATGTAGATATTTCATCATCCTATATGACATCAACGGTGGTACCATCAATATGGGTCAGACTTGCAAGTAGCTTGAGAATAGTAAGCAAACTTTCATTGCATTCTGATAGAATTCAGATGGATAACAGAGAAGATACTATTTAGATTATAGATACAAATAAGAGCAAAAACAGTGAAAAATGACTATGACCAAGCTAGACTCATCTTAGATATGAAAATGCTGCCTAAGTTTACTTCTTTACAGATTTGGAATGCACGAGAAAATATCAACAATTTAAAGTTGGGCCAAATCTAAATGATAGCCTGACTATGGTGAATATTTAGGGAAGCATTTGCAATTTGAAACCCCAACTGTGCCAGACCCAAATAAAGTAGGAACCAATATACTTCTCGCCATTGCCATGTAAACCTCACAGAGTGATTTCTCTTCACTCTCACAACACACTATTCTACTACTTTACTCCTGGCTAATTTTAAAGGATCGTTTCTGATCATTTGTGATCTTATTTCAGGGTCCGGATGGAACCACATTACGTGGTCCTTGTGATAGTCCTGCAGTGAGTCTTTTTTACTTTGATTTTATAAATGTTACTTTTCACCATATCGATGATACTAGTCTGAAATGCTTGATAAATTCCATGAATCTAAATGATCAGGCTCGTCTTGAGTGTAGTTGAGATGAGTTGATGTTATGATATTATTTGTTAGATGATGCTTGTTATTACATTTTAGGTTTATGATAGAAGCATGTAGCTCGTATGTTCTTGTTGTATTCAGCCGAAATTGTGTTATTGATGTATTAGTTGTATCTGATTTGATGTTATTTGTTAATAAGACGCTCTTATGCACAAAACTGATAGTGCAGAATTTTTAATTAAAGTGTTGTATTTTCTTTCTTCTTATATAGCATTTGTCTTCTTTACTATTGCATTTAATATATTTTTCTGATGTTGCATTTCAAGATAATGGTGTTGCATTACATTATGCCGTGCTGTTGCATTTGAAAATAATATTATTAATTCCACTGTGGTACAGCACGTGGGCCCCACAACTGACGTGGCATGTGACACGTGGACAACTGATGTGACGTCTGACACGTATGTAGTTGACGTGGAAAGCTGATGTGGTGTGTGACACATGTGTAGCTTACATGGAAAGCTGACGTGGCCTCACTACCATGACTTGGCAGCTAACGCTTAAGGCAATGCTGTGTTTTATTGCATTACGTGCAAATAGTGTAGCATTACGACTATAATGCAACACTTTCCTTTCGTGTCAGTAGATGGGCAAAAGCGTTGCCTTGAAGGGCTAAGGCAACGGTCGCAGATGCTACGCCCCTCTGGTATTGCCTACTTGAAAAAAATGGGCTAATACAATGCTTTTTCGACCTAAGGCCACATGAAACTAGTGTCGAATTTGCCCAACTTTGTAGTAGTGAGTGTTGATCAGCTTTTTGGCAAAAGTCGTCACAACCCAAGGTCAGAGCTCATTAGCCAGATATCAGCTCGAATTTGTACTTCATGGGTCGATCGATCGTAATTCCGCTCGGGACGGCCTCGCTGCAAGTAAAAGCTCTCTTATTCGAGACAGGCATTTTTTTCAAATTCAAAGGCAAGTCGATCGATCGGGTCAATAGTCGATCAGCCGGGCTGTTCGTGAAGAATCAGGTCAAGTCTAGAATATCGGATTAGAAACAATAAATCAAACTTATTTCCTAAAAGACGAGTCCTACTCCCAAGGCTACAGAACCGGTTAACCTTAATCAAGCATAGCTTTTTATATGTTAAGTTTCAAAGCTCCACATAAGCCACGATTTCCGAGAAGAACTGTTCATTAGTAGTAAAACGGGTCCCGCCTACAACTACTTTACTGGATCAAGCTGCACGTGTCCATGCCTGAAAAAGATATATGCCACGTCGCATACCAACTCAACGGACCTGCTCGCCTATAAATACAGCCCTTCCCCAAAATGGAAAGACATCTTGAATCCACTACAAAAGTCTTCTATTCGACATCCCAAGATAGCATGTCATATATTCTGAGTACAACACAACATTTTGTGTGAAGATCACTGTTTTCTCTACTTTCTTCATCTGAAAAATCATTGTAACCTGTAATCGACAATATAAACAAAGATTATAACTGGACGTAGGCTTGGATTCACCGAACCACTATAAAATATTGTGTCTTCTGCGTTTCTTCACTTTTTTCTCGTACTTTTGTGGATATTATCGTGTGTGGTTAACACACATTGGGGGTTGATCATCATTAGACCAACTTTTAATGTCAACAATATATCATCTATAGTTTATTCAAAAAGAAGGATTAGTTAGAACTAATAAAGGAACATAAAATAATGAATTACACTTTTTCACTATAACACCCATAAATATAGGTAGCAAGATCACCGGGGAAAATCTGAAGTGGGATATTAAATTAAACAAGTAAGATGATTAATGATATAAACTTTTTCTACACGATAAAAAAAATATTACTTCTACCAAATATAATCTTTAAGGTTCAATATCAAAATGCAATCATTTCAAATTTTTCTTTCAAACTGCTCATTATTTAAAGGCTATTATGACGGAAGGATGCCACCTTTTTAATTTCCTTGATGAAACTACGTTCACTGAAAAAGTATAGTTAATTATCAATCGTTAAATTAAATAAAAACCAAAAACAAAAGGTAAGAGAATGGAAAAGATACTAATTGAAATCATATAACATGGTTTGTTAATTAGATATTAATATAATATTAGTATGAACTTGTGCTTCGCACACGAGTTCGGTGGTACATGTTAGTTATGGTTTGGTTGAACAAACTTGTCAATAAAAAATTCTTGATCACTTTCACCATTTCATAAGTACATATCATGATTCAAATCAAGTTAGTGTAGATTGCTGGAAATCAAGCAAAAGTTCATGAGAGTGTGTGGGGCCAAACATTCAGATTAATGGATTTGGATACGGATGAGATGACACATGGGAACCAACTGTACATAAATATATGCCAGATTATAGAACCATAAAAATATGTTGCTAGTTCAGACTTATTGATGAGCTAAAATTTTATAGCAGAAGTTGCTAAATAATAAAAAAAAGGTGCATAATCATGCCATAAATAAATAAGTTCACATTGCTAGAATCCAAAAAATAACAATAGACATTCAGCTATAAATCTTCTCACATCATTAATCATTAAAAGTCTTCTTCTATCTTCTCCAAAACTAAAGAAGGGCAATACCTACAACGTGAAAAGGAAACAACCTCAAATAGCGTAGTGTAGAAAATGATGGATTATCATTATAAACAACATAAAAAATTGTATAGGATTGTGGGTCCATGGAGTAGCATGCACGTGAAACATTTTGAATCAAATGTTTAGTCTATCTTCTCACCAGCACATCTCATACGTTTTTGAACTAACCGGGTTCATAGGTTTAAAATTAAAATAGTATATCATGAAAAAAAAGAAAATAATGAAATGGCTATAGGGAAGTTATGTAAAAATGCAAAGAAAGGTATGTTATATTTGTAGGATTTTGAAATAGAGATAACATTTGAAATAGTAGAGAGATAATTTTCCTAAGTAGAAGTAACTAAAAGCAATATAATTAGTAGGCAATAAAAATTACACCCAATGGAAAGCAATATATAGACATTTATTATGAAAAGTTTCTTAAGGATAAAAAATAGCTTGAAAAATAGTTCGATGATAAAGGAATGTAGATACAACTTTATAACACACACTGATTATAGAAATGTAATTATAAATGAAATTTAGGTACAAATATGATAAAAATGTCCTTTTCTAATTTACCTTTTATGATGTATATAATCTAAACTTATGAATAAAAATATTAAAAATAAGAAAAATTAGTTCGGAATGAAATTATAAATCATAATTTGAACAACATATCGAGGAATAAAGATTCTTGAAATTTGTAACAACACTGAAGAGTTAGTTTACTGTAGCTAATAATCGATAGTGTATTTCTTCAGAATGAAAGTGCTAAACATACGTTGAAATATAATCTCAAAACGTACCCTAAAATTGCAACAACAAAGAAACTGCGGCTTATAATAGGCAAGTGGAATAAATTTGGAATGATTGTTTTTTTTACAAATTAACCTCTATTTTAATAAAATATTCAAACGTATAATATTTTCAATTTTTGGAAATAATGATATAGAATATATGAAAAAGAAATGGTTTTGGTTGTATAAAAGTCAAAAGAATGGAGGGTAATCAACTAATAAATATTTAAATCCTTAACTACAATACATCCGGATAATTATACATTTTTATGTTTGAAGCCATGGCATGATTTTAGAAAGTTAATTAATTATGAATTATTATGTCATTTTTTACTTATAAATAGATGGAGTAGTGCACAAAATATATAAAGATGTGTTAACAATATTATCTTCACCAATTGGAGAGGATTAAATGGATTGTTGATGGAGATACGAACTTCAAGTTTTTTCATTCTTCCATTCGTAGGAGGAATAGACTTGTTTAAATTCTCCAGATCCAGCAATCGGATCTCTTTTTAGCGTCCACTCCGGTTGAAGTCAAAGACGCTATTCTGTCCCATTTCCAGTCTTTCCTTGGATCCCCCTCTATGCTGGTATCTGATTCGTCCTTGTTTTCTTTCATCCCCAAACTGATCCTCCCCTCATATAATTATGACCTTGATGCACCGCCTTCCTCGGAAGAATTACATGCTTGCGTAATTGCTCTAAGTAAAGACGATGCATGCAGGCCAGATGGCTTCAATGGGGTTTTCTACAGGAGCGTGTGGCCAGTTATTCAAGCGGATTTTTGTCTTTCCATTCAGTCCTTCTTCTCCGGTGGAGAGCTCCTTGCAGGTTGGACCTCCACCAATTTGGTCCTCATCCCCAAAATTGACCATCCTATATCCTGTGCGGATTTCCAACCGATCATCTTATATAACTTCTCTAACAAGGTCATCTCTAAGGTTCTAACCACTGGGCTAGCACCGTTTCTCGAGTGCCTTACATCTTCTTCGTAGGTGGGTTTGTAAAAGGACGGTTGATCACTGACAATGTCCTTTTAGCTCAGGAGCTAATTTATCAAATTGATAAAAAGGTGCGAGGCTCCAATATCGTCGTTATGCCTCATATGGCAAAGGCTTACGATCGCTTGTCGTGGTTCTTTGTCATCAAGGTGATGAGGGATTTCGGTTTTCCGGAACCCCTGATCGACGTTGTTTGGAGACTTATATCCAACTGCTGGTTTTCTGTTCTCATCAACGGATCAGCCACTGGTTATTTCAGGTTCGGGAAGGAATTCGTCAGGGAGACCCCCTTTCCCTTTCTCTGTTCGTCCTAGCTGCCGAGGCTTTCATCTGAGGGTTCCACTTCCTAACGATAGCAGGGCAGATATAAAGGTTCGGTATCCCTAGGGGCTGTCCTCTTATCTCATCCTTGTCCTTTGCCGATGACATCATCATTTTCACTAATGGAAATCGTCGATCTATTCGTAGTCTCATTGACCTTATTCAGCAGTATGAGAGATGCTCGAAGAAACTCGCTAACTCTACTAAAAGCTGCTTCGTGCCTGCGAAAGACTATCCCCGCTCAGATCTTCCTGGATCGAGACAACTACTGGTTTCAAAGCGGCCTCGCTTCCGCTTCCTTACCTAGGTACTGTATTATATCGAGGTAGGAAGCTCAACGCTATTTTCGATCCCCTTACTGACGAAGTTATGGGAAAGATCATTCAGTGGAACGCTACCCTCCTTTCTCAGGTTGGCAGATTGGTGCTCATTAAATCTGTCCTAGACTCTATGGGATCTCATATCTTCGCTACTATGACTCCCATTTTTTCCTTCTTCCGATTTTACCGTTCCATGGCTTCTTCCTTTTTTGGGGAAGCATGGAAAATGCTTCTTACCATCATTGGATTTCTTGGAACTCCATTTGTCATCCCAAAAGTGAGGAGGGGCCTACGGCCCCGTAACCCTATGGGTGTATGCTCGACCTTCACTTGCAAGCTTTAGGCGAGGTTTGGCGCGAACAACACCCTCTGGCAACTTCCTCCAGGCCAAGTACCACAGATTGACATGAACGAATTACACTGGTGTTCCATCTTACGCTTGTGAGACTGGGAAACGGATGCAGTCTGTGAAGACCTTATCGGATTCACATAGTGGTGGTCCTGTTTGGGACGGCATCCCCTTCTCACTAAAGGCGACGTGGAATTCAGCGAGGACTCCTGGTCCACGTCTCCATCTTTTCTCTTTCGTTTGAAATGTCTGTATTCCCTCGAAGGTCTCTCTATTTATGTGGAAAACTCTACATAATGGTTTACCAACAGATGAGAACCTTCAGAGAATCGGCATCCCTCTCGTGTCTAGGTGCAGATGTTGTTGCACTAGAAGCTTCGAATCCTCTTTTCATTTGTTGTTTTCTGGGTCTTGTGCTCGGTCTGTCTGAAATTACTTCGGGAACCTAATGGGTTGCCGAGATAGTGCCACCTCACTCGATGATTTACTTAGATTTTGGTGGTCCAACATCTCAGGTAAATCTTTACGATCGATCCTTCTTCGTCTAATTCCTTGTCTTGTCTGCTAGCACATCTGGTGCTCGCGGAAAAAGGCAGTTTTTGACGTAGTGGCCATGGACCCTCCTCCATTGTCCGGAGAGTAAGGAAAGATGTGTTCCTTGCGTTTCGGGGTGAGCCATCCAGGGGTGTTACCGGATACCGATCACGCAGGTTGGCAATTACCTTCGATGTTTCATCGATAGCGGCCTCTCCAGGGGCAGGTTTTGGTTGAACTATTTCTCTGTTGCGTCTTTGTTTTTAGTTTTTGGGGATTGGTTTCGGCTTCTTGTTTCTTTCATCACTACACCCCCCGATAGCTTATGTCGTTTGCTAGTTGTGCAGATTCTGCATTGTAGGTTGTTGGCATTGGTCTGGCTAGAGCAAGGTGGTGCTTTTGATTCTTCAACCTACTGGGCTTGATGGAGTCCTTTGCCACTTTGGACATTGATGGTGTGGGATATGCTGGATGATTGGGAAGTGCACGGCCGTCTGACTAGACTGGCAAGCCTCTATGACAGTTGTCAGTCCTTTTTTAGCTTCGTGGAGGTCGGGCTTTCGGCGCCGATCTCGCTGTGGCAGCCTTCTATAGCGACTCCATTTGCTTTGATTGTTGCGGTTTTGCTTGCTATTTGGCCTTTGATTTCTAGTAGTTTAGATGTATTTCGTTATGTTCTTTTATTTCAGTGTGTGTAAATCGTTTTTATGAGCCATTAGAGAATGGCTAGTATCTACTTTTTTTGTTATATAATTTATTTATCTATATATATATATATAGATAAAGATGTGTTTAATTTTTTGTTCTTATTTAGTTTCACTTTTCATTGTTGTTTTGAGTAAATTTCATTGCCTATGCTACTCATCATATGCAAGTTTAAAATAGAAAAAAAATAGAGATTAACTTATGATAGTCTGCTTAACCTTGGATTTTCTACTCTTCCACAGAGATATTTTAAACAAAGTTCCTAAAATCGAGCTCAAGAAGAATTAATAAGCTATGTATAAAAATGGGATAATTAGAGAAAATAGATGCAAATGTGTTTGCATTTCTGTAACACAATGATCGATCAATAAAGAAGCTAAACTGCGAACTTTAACGTCAATGGACATGGTTATGTTCCTCTTTAACTACATATTACTCCATGTGAGTAGCTATAGTACACAAATAATTGAAAAATATAGATTCATTGATGGTAATAATTGAATATGAAGTCATTATTGAATCCTGGTAACTGATAAATTATGACAAAATATAGGAAATGTTTCTCATGTTAATCCCTATATAAAGCTTAGAATTCAATAGTTTTAGGTGTTAATTTATTCAAATGAACATGCGATAAATTTACATATGGATCTTGAATTAGACATCAATGACATATCACATGGTTTTCAAATTAGAAATCAATGACATACTTACACAAATCAATTTTTTTTAGAACAATACATAATTAGCAATAGTGATCAAGTAGTAAATAGCTGTCTTTAGCATTAATCATTCAACCAAAATAACATCAACAAACAACATCACCAGGATATCAGATTTCAATTAGAATCTGCTACTGCTTTTGATATTTTATACCAATTCACCAAACAAACAAAAGTTACAATTGAAGAAAAAAATGAGAATCTGAATCAGTTAACAGACATCAAATTCCACAAAGATACAGCAAAGTAAAAACAAATAAGAGGTTCTAAATCGAATCCGTAAGACCAATTATCTATTTTTTTGGCGTTGGTTTTTGAAATGTTCCATCTACTTTTATTACAACAAGTAAGAAATACATTTTAGAACCAAAAGATAGGCCAGATGCCTATCTACTACAAGGTTTGAAGTACCAAGTAGGGTGAAAAAAATGAGAAAAATATAACTTACAAATAACGTCACACTAATACCAGGCAAGACAATATCATATGGCATACAAAAAACAACCAAATCTGATCACCACGCAGGGCGGAGGACACGAGGAGATGTAAAACTAGCAATCTGACTACCCAGCTACACCAAGAGCTGGTACGATACATAATCGAGCGACATTGACACTGCATCACAAAGGATGCTTAAGCCAAACAAGCTGCATATGGAAGTAATAACACTAGGGTGAATTTGATATATATGGAGACCAAAAATCATCTGAAGAGACTACCAAAATATAAATGGCAATAATAAAAGCTAAGGTAGCAGCAAAAACAAACGTGATCAACATCAAAGCAAGAAACCGAAGTGTACCAGAAATATTTGGGCCTTCAGATTATGTGCTAGGTGTAGCAGAATCGATTACCATAGCATCGACGCCGATCAATGGGAGCACCTGATCCAAAACCACAGATCAAAATAAACATCCGCACACTAAGAAAACAAACCACCATCAACAAAAGAAATTCATCGGCCTCAACAAACACACAACGCGGCCCATAACCACAATCAAGACGACACACCCTGCATCACCATCCAAACACAACCAGCATGACAACTAGTTCATCACCCACCATAACACAAACCTCACCTCAAGAGGAAACATCCAAGCAAGAAAACACCAAAAAGATTAAATTGGAACAAAAGTCACCAGAACTAAACTCCCAGTGTGTTGAACAAAATCGTACCAAATCCACATTCAAAACTTAAGAAATAGCCTGCTAATATATGGACAGACTTAAGGAGCAGGGTGGCTTGCTGTTATGGAGAGATGGCCAGGGAATAATGGAACCAAGGGCGGACGCACGTACAACCCAGCTAGGGCTATTGGCCCATCTAAAATTTGTGAAATAAATTATAGAGACCAAAGTTTTTACACTCAGCCCTACCTAAAATTTCAGTTCTGCATTAGCTGGGCTCAAAAGCCCACAAATGTTTAACTAGCCTTTCCATTTATTGCCTAAATGCTGCTGCTGTTTGCCGATTTCTTCTTTTACAAAGGGTCTTTGTTTGGTTATATATATATATATATATATATATATAACAGATATCTGGACTTGTGTAATATGGGATTAATTTTTTTTCCCCTACCTCACTTTGGAGGCTGGGTCCGCCACTGAATGGAATACAGCAAGAAAAATAGGGGGAAATTGCAAGGAGAACTCAAGCAAGACCCAGCAGCCGCCGAGATGAAACAACGAAGCTAGATTAACCGATGGTAGAGAAGAAATTACATTTTCAGTTGCAACGATGATAACAATAAAATAAAAAATTAATAGTAAAGCAGAAGAATTTCAAGCTCTCTCCTTAATTCTCTCAATTCCCCTTAATTCTCTTTTCTCTCAAATCTCCTTAAAACTCGAAACATACTTTTATTAAATCAAAATAATACAACAACATAAATTTATATTCTCTTTAAAGCCCTCTCCTAGATTTTCTACATTATCTTTATCCAACTTAAACTCTAAGAGATATTTTGCATTATATTTAAAATTTAATCCTATGAACAAACCAAATCACTCTGTAATCAAACCGACTTTGTCGGTTTTTCTTAATTCGACTGTGCTTCAGAAAACTTCCGTCTGTCTGAAGCCCGACAGCATCTTCTCTTTCGTCGTCAAACTCGCCCATGCCTTTGGTGTATTCCATCTTCCTTATCTTCTGCATGTATTTCACACTCAAGTTATTCAAATAATCATTTAACTTTTTGTTCCCCAAATATGCTTCAATGGGTTCGCTGACATTTTTTCTCCCTTCGTTTTTTCTTGAATTTTGTTATAGTTTCTCCTTGATTTCAAATTCCGTTTTTTTTTCACAGGAAAAAGATCTTTTTGCTTTGGTAACTTGGGTTTTAATTCTTCCTTTTTGCTGTGGTACTTTGTGTTGCCCAGCCATAAGCATTCCTTAAACTAGAGTACAATCTCATTGGTTAAACTAGAAAATTGTTTTATAAGGATTCAGATTTGTTAGAATATGTTAGATAGTTCTATGTAGTATCTATATATGATATAGTAGTGTTATGAACAAGCTTATACGACGTGTTTTGGATTCCAAAGAATGGAGTAGATGTGGAAATCCTTGGTTGGGTGAAACCATAAATGGATTTGTTGCTCTTTGTTTCCTTTTCCTTCTGCAATTTACGCTTCATGTAGAGGTCTGCTTCCACTATTAGAGAGAGACTGGATGCGGAGGAAGATGGTTTTGTTTCCACTTTGGTATATGTATATGTAACACCACACCTCCGTAAAGGTCACTCACAAAGGGAATGCCTTAACTTCAGTGGAGCATCATAAGTGTATAGAACAGATAAATTACAAAATAGACAAAATTTAAATAGCAGAAAATAAATAAATCTTTACTTTATTGATAAAACAGCAGCTTGGTAAAACGGCTTGTACAAAGATTGCTTTCCAGCACCAAAACACCAATACACATTACAACAAAGCATCTGCCTTGTTTAACAAAATAAAGGAGCACGAAATGACAATGATATTCCGCAATAAAGCATGAGCCAGCCATAGCAGTGGAAAAGAGAGTCCAAAGCAATACATCGTCTGTTTTTGAGCTTGGAAAGAAAACTGAGCTAAGTGGTAATATTCCCTCTCTGTGAACCTGGGGGGAGGGGGACAGAAGAAAAGAGAGAGAAACAAAACAGAGTCAGACATAAAGCCTGGTAAGTCCAGTGATTATTCAACATGTAAACAGGTAGAAGGATCATGACATGAATAAACTAGATACCAGACCATAACCATGATAATAAGCATAGCAAGACAATAAATGATGATCGTTAGATATGACAAGGTAAGATACACTGAATGCGCTTCGGTTCTTTCTCTGATTTCCTATTTTCTCTGCACTACCCAACTAGTATCCTAACTAGTGTCTTTTATAGAACGATTTGTATTCCCTACTAGTGTCCCAACTAGTATCCTGTGAAAAAAGGATCTGTATTCCCTACTAGTGTCTCAACTTGTATCTTGTGTTATAAAATAAGGTGAGCCCCACAACGCAATTGTGGTAGCCTTCAGGTGTACATCTAGTATGAGGATCTTACCTCAACCAGCCTGATTTCCATGAAGATGTTAGATGTACCTTTACTACCCTATCGATCGGCTCTACTTGTATTAACTTTCCTTGTGTCTGTGTCAATCGGCCCTCTCTTGCATGTAGATACCCTGTGTGGTCCCACCATAAGGTGTATTAATCCCTATGATAGCAACTCGACACAAATTCTAGATGCACAGTGTATACTACTGATGCCCAGTACCTGCTTTTCCACTTCGGAGCACGTGCACTCCCATACTCCGTTGGAACTATACTACTGCACCCCCGCCGCTATTTTGACCGCTTATAATCAGCCCAATAATCGTGCCCCACCCTGCCTAGTTCAGGGTACCGTGATACATCTATGTGGGTTACTACTGAAATGGGTACCCATTACTAGGGTTTTCTAGGGTCTATTCGTATACCCCCCAAATTGGCTAAGTGTTATCCATCCATTCAAGTTAACTTAACCCATCCACATGCCATGTCATGTTGGTTAAGTGTTTCTTATTAATTTAACCCTTCTCATTCGTCATGTTGTAATTGGTTAAGTGTTTTCTATTATCTTTACCATGTTCATTCATCATATTATATTGGTTAAGTGTTTCCCATTAACTTAACCCCACTCGTTCATTGGTTATGTGTTAACTTAACCCTACCGCTGATCATGTTACAATGGTTAAGTGTTGCACTCTTGTGTTACTTAACCCTACCACTTGTCATGTTACATTGGTTAAGTGTTGCCCTCTTGTGTTACTTAACCCTACCACTTGTCATGTTACTTTGGTTAAGTGTTGCCCTCTTGTGTTACTTAACCCTATCACACATCATGTTATATTGGTTAAGTGTTGCTCTCTTATGTTACTTAACCCTACCACTTGTCATGTTACATTGGTTAAGTGTTGCCCTCTTGTGTTACTTAACCCTATAACACGTCATATTATATTGGTTAAGTGTTGCTCTCTTGTGTTACTTAACCCTACCACTTGTCATGTTACATTGGTTAAGTGTTGCCCTCTTATGTTACTTAACCCTATCATACATCATGTTATATTGGTTAAGTGTTGCTTTGATTAAATAACCCTACCATTCTTAACATGTTTGTTTCTTAGCTTTAATTTATTCATTAAAGCACCAACCTCTCACATTAGATCTATATTGTTGCGGTCGCTGGATGTGCCGGGCGGTTCCGGGCAGCCTTACACCGCAACTCAATCTAACCTTAGGTTTTTGGGCTTAAATGCGCTAACCTCTCACATTAGATCTATATTGTTGCGATCACTGGATGTGCCGGGCGATTCCGGGCAGTCTTACACCGCAACTCAATCTAACCTCGGGTTAGGCATGTTCATCTTTAGCCAATTTACATATTTGTCACATGTGTCCAAATCTACGTATCAAATTTTTCCACAAGTCTAGCCAATACAAGTTTATGCCACATTCTCATGCTATGCCCAAAATTTACTCAATTAAATTATACCCAATTTTCCCTGCGTTACAATCGCACGTACAATGAGATTCAATCGAAGTTCCGAATAAACTTAGTATTCACAAAAGCAAGTAAAAGGGGAAAAATAGAGAAGAAGCATAAGAATTGACATAAGGAATAATAGGCATGTAAAGATGTACCGAATTCAAGAATCATGTTTCAATGTTGTACATTAACACTATGTGTAGACAAGCTAAGCAATTCACACCATAAGTATAAAGATTAGATAGAATTGGACTTAAGAGAATTACTAATTTAATGTACAACATGATAAGTCCCATTTGATAAATCACAATAGTCTCATAGGCATAGGTTGTACAACATGAAAAGTTTCATCCTATCAATCACAACAATCTCACAGGCATGATAGGTTCATTTATGTCAATCCAACATTCTCATAGGCATGATAGGTTCTATTATGTCAGTCCAACAATCTCATAGGCATGATAGGTTCTATTATGTCAGTCCAACAGTCTCATAGGCATAATAGGTGCCATTACATTAATCACAATAGTCTCGTAGGCATAAGCAATTTAGATTAGACAAAAGGATAGGCACGAATCAGAATTAGGCATCGTTCTAGATCCGATTTTTACAGTCATGATTTCTATTAGATGTTTAAATCTAAATAACAACTAAACTTACAGAAAAAGGACGGATCTTGTATTCTGGGATCCGATTTCTGAATTTGAAAAGCTATCCTTTGACGTTGACGTTTGATTTGAAGTTCTTCTAATCAATTACTATTTTGGATTTATTTTTCTAGTTAGGAGAAGATGAAGGAGGCTAGGCTAGCTTGGGCATGGACAACATGACAGCTTCATAGTCTTAGGGTTATAAGGTTAGGGTCTAGGTTTGGCTATGTATATATAGATGTCTAGGATTAATTCTAGCCTTTAGATTAGTCTAGGAGAAATCAAAGCCATCAAACCAAAGAGATGTGTCATCCAGCCAACCATAGCACGACACATAAGCCCTAACACCTCATAAATTAGTCGTTGGCCAATTAGAGAGGGCCACATCAGCTCAGGGCTACAGAAATTCGTCACAGGAAGCAGATCTCAAAGGGGTCGACTCCCTACAGGGTGGTCGACACCTATGTCGACTCCCCTATAGGGGGTCGACACCTATGTCGACTCTCCCTGGTGGCGTCGATACCCTGAGCGGGAAATTTCCCGCTCAGCCTGTTTTGTCTAAATTTTGAATTTTGAACTGGTTTTTGATTTTAATTATTATTTTAATTTAATTTCTGTTTAAACTTGAAATCTTCTGAACTCTATAACTTCTTCATACGGAGTCCGATTCACGCAAACTCAGACTTTATCTCAAGCAAAATTCTGAGATGAACGCAATGGCGTAACCCGTTTCCCTCATTTCTTCTTCTAAAAATTAAGTGTTCCTAGATTTTGTTAATTTTAATATGCACAGAAAATACGGGGTGTTACATTCTCCCCTCTTAAAGGATTTCGTCCCCGAAATTTCTAAGTTAAGAAGAATGTATCCTAACATCCAACATCCATCTATTCAACCATCAGTCACAGACATCCATTGTCCTTAAAAGACTTCTAATGCTTTCATGATCATATGCATAGTGTGTATATGTCCTTATCTAATGCAAAATCAGGCGGTCTACTGATTTAGTTGACCTTCTTGATGCGAATCATGTCAGTGCTATGAGTCCATCATGTATGCAATTATTCCTAATTGTATTTTGTAACATCGACATGAGTGCACAATCATTCGTACAAATGCAATGTCCACATGATAACACATCAAGTTTCAATCCATATATAAATGCATATATGCATATGCAATATGAAAGTGACTGAGCCAATCTAGTACCGTGTGTGTGTGTGTGTATGCATCCACGAGCAACCACTAGCAAATACTTACATCCACTTGCATCCACCAAACATAACATGTCTCAAACACATGTTTACATCCATTGGCTTCTACCTAAGGATTGAGGATAGGACCGAGAGGATATACTTAAAAGATAAAGACTTGCATACAAGCAAACTTTACAGAAAAAGAGAGATCAAGGATATATCCTCAAAAGGGTATGATGCGCGTATCTAGTCTTCATCCTTCTAAGTCGCAATCTTCTTGAGATTCACCCCATTGTGCTCTGACTGTCATAACTTCACGATTGCGTAGCTTCTTAATTTCTGTTTCCAAAATATGAGTTGGAACCCATTACACTGTCGCCTCTCGTTCCACCTCTTCTCCTTTTAGTATACTCGGGACTACAACTTCTGTTGTGTCATGCTAACATTTCCTCAAAGGGTCTTCAAAATTCACTAGAGGATATTCCATGTGGAAGAACTATCTCTTAAAAATAAACAGATGCTAACCATGTTTCCAAGTGCAGTTATTAAGGTGATTAGAGGTCTCTTCTCTACTTAACTTATCTATTGCGTCAACTATCGGAGATTCTTTTCTTTGTGAAGTCCCTATTTGATCCAAAAGCGTAGGTCTTACTCCTAGTGATGCCAACTACTAACTTAACCGAAGGTTTTAAAATCAAAGGTTGATGTGTATTCTGAACTTTTCCTTTTCACATAAAGAGGACTTAAAGTAAATCTTTTTCTTCTTAAGGCATCCGCTACAACCTTACCCTTCCTTTTCACATCAAAATGGCGCCTAGTCCCGTGCCGCATGCATTCGTGTATACCGTTAACCTTTTACTACCGTAAGGTAATAGTCAAAACTGGGGCCGTCGTAAGAGCCCTCTTCGATTGTTGGAAAGCGACATCACAATTAATATCCCGAGCAAAGGTTAGATTCTTCTTCGTTAATCCAGTAAGTGGGGTTAATACCTTCGCAAAGTTCTTAATGAACTTCCTATATTAACCCGCTAGTCCAAGAAAGCTTCTCACTTCTATTGCATTCCTTGGGACCTTTCAGTCTTGCACCACAACTACTTTTGCAGGATCTACTGCTATCCTTTCTTTGGACGTCACATGTCCTAAAAACCTTACTTCTTCTCTCCAAAAATGACATTTTGGAGAACTTCGCCTTAAGTTGATGTGCTCGAAGTGTATCTATGACTTCTCTTAAATGCAAAGCATGTTCTCCCTCGTTCTTTGTGAAAATCAAGATATCGTCCATGAAGACTACTACAAACTTATTAAGGAACTCCTTAAACACCCTACTTATCAAGTCAGCAAAATAAGCGGGTGCATTCGTCAAACCGAAAAGGAATGACGAGCTACTCAAAGAAACCGTCAGGGGTCTTAAAAGCAGTCTTGTATATACTGTCTTTAGCTTCTCTTAGCTGACGAAACCCTGTAGCCAAATCTAGTTGGGAGAAAATAGACACACCTACAAGCTGGTCAAACAAATCATCTATTCTTGGAAGTGGGTGCCTATTTTTCTTAGTCAGCTTGTTTAATTCTCTAAAATCCACGCATAAGCGAAGTGAACCATCCGCCACAGTAGCGAATACTACTGGAGCACCCCATTCAGAAATTCTCCGCCTTATGAACCCTTTTTCAAGCAACTCTTTAAATTGCTTGCTGAGCTCTTTCCTTTCCCTTGGAGCCATGTGTCGTACGGGTAATGCAACTAGGTTGGCGTTATCAACCAAGTATATGCGGAAATCTATTTCACGTTTTGGGGGTAAACCCTTCACTTCATCAAAGACATCGGGATACGCATGGACTACTTGAACAGATAACTACTTGAACAGATTTCATATTATCAACAGATGTATCAAGAGATTCTAGTAACTAAGCATGACAGAACCCTTAGGGTTACACGAGATTTCGAGGGTATTACCGAGGCGAGTCAAAAGTCTGACTACCCTCCTTTCCCAATCAAGAATTGCACCATTACTGGATAACCAATCCATCCCTAGAATCAACCCATAGCCCACGGAACCAAAAACGTAAGCATTACATCTAAACTCAACGCTTAGTATAGATATTCCCAAATCCAAACAAATCATAGATAAATGAGCCTAACCACCAATTGGATTTGAGACAAGAATGGGATCTTCCACTATACAAGTACTAAGGTGCAGAGACTCAACTATGGAAGCAGATATAAAAGAACGTGAAGAGTCGGAACCAAACCAAGTTCTAACATGATGATTGAAAAGAAAAACTAAACTTTCAACAGAAATGTTCCTACCTCTCTTAGGTACACTAGCATTGAGAGCATGCAATTGCTCTCTAGAATATTATGTCCTTTGCCCCTTGTCCTTGTCCTTCGGGCAATCCTTGATAATATGCCCTGCTTCACCATACTGAAAACAACCACCTGTCTTCTTCTTCCTACAATTAAATGACCCGCTATACCACAGAAAAGACACTTCCTCTTGTCACGGGATCTATTTTTTCTTTCACCCTTCTTGTATTCCAATCCCTTGTTTGTGATTCTTCCACTTTGGCCTCTTTCTTTTCACCTTTCTCCTTCTGCGTGGATTAAGCCATATCAACAAGCTTCTTATCCTTGGGCTTGTGCTCCTTAGCCTAAGCTCCCTTATCCTTCACATTAGATTTATATTGTTGCGGTCACTTGATGTGTCGGGTGGTTCCGGGCAGTCTTACACCGCAACTCAATCTAACCTCGAGTTAGGCATGTTCATCTTTAGCCAATTTACATATTTCTCATATGTGTCCAAATCTATTTGTCAAATTTTTCCACGAGTCTAGCCAATACAAGTTTATGCCACATTCCCATGCTATGCCCGAAATTTACTTAATTAAATTATACCCAATTTTCCCCGCGTGATAATCGCACGTACAACGAGATTCAATCGAAGTTCCGAATGAACTTAGTATTCACAAAAGCAGGTAAAAGGGGAAAAATAGAGAAGGAGCATAAGAATTGACATAAGGAAAAATAGGCATGTAAAGATGTACCAAATTCAAGAATCATGTTTCAATGTTGTACATTAACACTATGTGTAGACAAGCTAAACAATTCACACCATAGGTATAAAGATTAGATAGAATTGGACTTAAGAGAATTACTAATTTAATGTACAACATGATAAGTCCTATTTGATAAATCATAATAGTCTCATAGGCATAGGTTGTACAACATGAAAAGTTCCATCCTATCAATCACAACAGTCTTACAGGCATGCTAGGTTCATTTATGTCAGTCCAACAGTCTCATAGGCATGATAGGTTTTATTATGTCAGTCCAAAAATCTCATAGGCATGATAGGTTCTATTATGTTAGTCCAACAGCCTCATAGGCATGATAGGTGCCATTACATCAATCATAATAGTCTCATAGGCATAAGAAATTTAGATTAGACAAAAGGATAGGCCCGAATCAGAATTAGGCATCGTTCTAGATTCGATTATTACAGTCATGATTTCTATTAGGTGTTTAAATCTAAATAATAACTAAACTTACTGAAAAAGGACGAATCTTGTATTCTGGGATCTGATTTCTGAATTTTAAAAGCTATCCTTTGATGTAGACGTTTGATTTTAAGTTCTTATAATCGATTACTAGTTTCGATTTATTTTTCTAGTTAGGAGAAGATGAAATAGGCTAGGCTAGCTTGGGCATGGACAACATGACCGCTTCATAGTCTTAGGGTTATGAGGTTAGGGTCTAGGTTTGGCTACGTATATATAGATGTCTAGGATTAATTCTAGCCTTTAGATTAGTCTAGGAGAAATCAGAGCCATCAAACCAAAGAGATGTGTCATCCAGCTAACCATAGCATGACACATTCGCCCCAACACCTCAGAAATTAGCCATTGGCCAATCAGAGAAGGCCACATCAGCTCAGGACTACATAAATTCGTCACAGGAAGCGGATCTTAAAGGGATCGACTCCCTACAGGGGATCGACACCTATGTCGACTCCCCTATAGGGGGTTCTACACCTATGTCGACTCCCCTTGGGGGGTCGACACCTTGTATGGGAAATTTCCCGCTCAGCCTGTTCTGTCTGAATTTTGAATTTTGAACTAGATTTTGATTTTAATTATTATTTTAATTTATTTTCTGTTTAAACTTGAAATCTTCTGAACTCCATAACTTCTTCATACGGAGTCCGATTCACGCAAACTCAGACTCTATCTCAAGCAAAATTCCAAGACAAACGCAATGGCATAACCCTTTCCCTTAATTATTCTTCTAAAAATTAAGTGTTCTTAGATTTGTTAATTTTAATATTCACATAAAATACGGGGTGTTACAGTATATATCATTAAAAATGATTACATACCATCTTAACAATCTGTTTTTAATTTTTGCGGAAGATTCTAATGCTTACGTTAATGGATATATGGAACTACATGTCAGTGTATTAGAGAAACTCCAGTGGTGAGCATTAAGGGTTCAAAGTTAAGGATATCGTCTCCAGTGGCTCCCTTCAGTCTTAATTTTAAGGCTAAGATTCAGGATCCTGAATCAGATCCTAGTGCCTATTTTATAGGCATCTGAGTCTAGCGCCTATAAAATAGGCACCAGACACATGAAAGGACCATGTATTCATTTATACATGTTCATGATGGACGCACTGAGGTACATATGTAGTACTATCATTTGCATAATTGGTCCACATTCTTTGTATATAATTTTTTTAAATGACGTGGTAGTGTTTGGACCATGTATAAATTATTTTTAAATGACTGTGTAGACTACATGTTCTTTGAATTAGACAATAAACACGTTCATTTATATATTTTACCTGATCAATGGGTCTGGCGCCTATTTTATAGGCGTCAGGATCCTGGCGCCTATAAAATAGGTGCCAGACCACTGGCTTAACCTCTTCGATTCAGAGCATGTAAGGCAACATTACTGTTTTAATACAAAATTAACTAGCTTTAATCTATTCCATCAATTGTACAAAAATGAGACTCTAATTTATTCGGACATAATTAATCATAGAGAAACAAGTTGATGACAGATGTTTGCAAACATTATAACGACAAAGTTTATGCCTACGAGTAGGAAACTAAAATTCATGAAGGCGGGTAAAGTTCAACGTCCGCTGGTACTTGCTCCACAAAGAAAAGGAAGAAGGGCGGTTGCCGATATGAATCTAGATCGCCCGCGTGATGGTGGAAATATTCACCGCATACTACCGTGACAATTATATTATTCAAACTGAAATGTGTATATACAAAATATTCATTGTTAATTTTAGTATAGAAGAAAACCTTATTTACAATTTATCATCCCATTGGCTGTCAGGATTTCAGAGAAATTCACTTATATCCATCAAGGATGAATGTCAAAAGAGAATGCAACTTCTTACTGATAATTATGCTATTACCGAAATGCCAAGCTTCGGTATAATTTGATAAATACATCATTATGCTTTTCTTTGTTGATAATTTTCATAAATATTTGTCTGTAGATTTAATGTTTAAGTTGACGTGATTGTATACAATAATTGCTTTTGGTTTCCAATAATATAGGCATGTTGTCATCTTTATGTGCTTTCGAAAAAATAAAAGATTGCAAAAAATACCCTTTATCGACAATATAGTGTAACAAAGTCGGTTTTTCCACCATTATGTGGTTATACTAGTATAATGTATACTAGCGCAGAAGCGACCAAGTTATTTTTTCATCTCAAAATTCACATCTCAACCTTCCCCCCCTCCCCCCCTCTCCCGCCCTTTTTGTTGCTTCTTTCTATTGTTCCTCTTCTTCTTCCACAAATTATCTATATATCTATTACTTAAACAAGAAAACATGAACTCATTCCTGCTTACGTGTCCTGTCTGTTTTCTCCTCATTTACTACTTCTACTCATCCGTGCATTTTGCCTTCTTTTATTTTCATTTCAAAATAAAGCACGATGTTTCGTTTGAAAACGAACACCTATCCCACACGTACTCTCTTAAAACCGTATCTATTCTATTACTTAAACAAGAAAGCACGAACTCCCAACATTACACCCATGTCTCTGCCTCTATCCGTTATTTCAAAATACTATCATCCGTTGGTTTCCGCACTTTTCCCCATCCCTACAACCTTTTAACTCCACCTGTCGGTTACCCCTTACGTACACGGTATCTC
Organism: Allium sativum; assembly: GCA_030737875.1. Lineage (NCBI taxonomy): Eukaryota > Viridiplantae > Streptophyta > Magnoliopsida > Asparagales > Amaryllidaceae > Allium > Allium sativum. Next base: position 841,452,301 of record CM060919.1, on the reverse strand, counting down.
CCACCGTTGTAGTCCAACTGCCTTTGCCTATGCATTTTCTCCCCAATTTTTCCTCCTCCGCCTGAAATCCCTTACCTGCATCCGCTCTTCGTACCGACCATCTACCCACATCCCCTACTCCGTAACCCTCCAAGGTGGCGATTTCTCACCTCTAATTTGCAGTCCCTCCAATCATGGTTTAACTGCCATCCAACGCTAATTTGCAGTCCCTATGAAATTCCTTATTGCATTCACTGTTTCTATCTCAATCCTTTTGCAAAATGCTTGGCTTATCGAAATTGCTCTGCTGTAGGTTCCTGTTTGGCCGCCGGCTACATTCCACGCTCCGCCCTCTTACTCTCCAATCCAATCGACTTTGGGTACAGTATACTATTTATTTTTTTCCGCACGTAAATTGTCTTCCCCCCCTCCATGAAGAACCCTGATTTTTTTTCTTTTCTGAATTTTGTGTTGCAGCATTGTTCCTGTGTTTCGGCCCCTGTTTTTGCGCTCCAGATTTTTGTTTGCTATATTCCATACCCACCAGTTGTTGCCTTCTTCTAAAGGTATTGTTTCTCCTTTTGCTTTGGAATTGCTGAATGTTAACCCATTTGTAATAACAATTTTTTACACCACTGTGATTGCTTTTCCATAACTTTGCTAACGAACTAAGAGTATGGACCGTTTGTAGTACGAATGTAGGTGATTAAGTTTCCAAGGAAGGTTAACGGAATCAGAATCTTTGTTAGAGATATGCAAGGGCTCATATGTTTAAGGATGACTATTCTCTTATGGAAACCAGTGTTCAGGATAATTGCTTTCTTATTACAACTTTTGAATTTGCATCGAAAAGCCATTTCCTATCCGATTATGAAAGGAACAATTCCTTACCGAACATGATTTTTCAGTGCTACCTTATTTGACAAATCGAAATAAAAATGGAGTTAGCAAAATGAGATCCAACTAAGTTTCTTCAATACACTTAATAAATGGAATTTTAATTCGTTGGTGACTATTTACTTCTACTGCTTTATTCTATGCATTATGACCAAGGTTTTCATGGTCAATGATTATTTTTTGGATATCCTTATTTGAGCTTCATTCTATTAGCATTAGCAATTTATCAGTTTCTCATGCATAAGTTCATCTCTTCCCCTGATCAATTTGTTTAACACTTGTCCTTGCATGCTTTTCCGTTGATTAACAATGTTCCCCCTTTTTGGTTTCACAGTTGCATCCATACATCGTATTTATTTCGTTAACAAAATTTAGATCATTAGAGCGACATGTTTATGCAATAAGACCAAACATATGAACTAGAATTATTGTGTGTAAGATTTTGATCTTTGTATACATGTTATAACCTATACTTTTGATGAAATATTTTATGAAACAATGTTTTTTGTTTCATTAAAAAATAGATCTAAAGTTTAGTTTATAAGGATTGCAAGCACAATATAAGGAACATAAATTTGGTCAGACACATCCTACGGTGGTTGTCTATCTACTCATAAACAAATGCTTAGTCATCGAAAATATTTGCAATGGAGAATAAGTTGAGGAAGTGTAAAGATTATTTATTTTCACTTAGAAGTTTAATTAGCAGTAATTAAAGCTTAACTAAAGCTAATATGACATGCATATTCATTCTATAAGCGATAATTTTGAAATATTTTTTTTTGTACGAATTCAAGAATAATGCTACCATGTCTCTTTTTGTACGGGTCTTGATTCACATTAATCATTATTTTAAAATATATGGATGCGTCTTCATATGTAAGAAACAAAAATAAAGCTTGAAATCACAACCTCCACTGCATTTAAATTACTGTTATTTAATTTTGTTAATAGATAAGTGGTGTTTTTTTATGAAGCCAATGAACGTGTGGCTCAAGAATAATTGGTCAACTACCATTTTCTTATATTTCCATTCACCTTGAAACAAAAAATTAACGTACTAAAATTTTATTCCAACATATTTTTTGATAAATTGATTGAATTCGCAGGCAAGTTGCTAAGGGACTTAATGAAAACAGCGTTTGGGTAATGAAGTAAGCAAGCATGGAAGAATTAAGACGCTTTAGGCTCATCATCAATTCAGTTTGATACAAAAGCCTTGGATGGATTAATTACTTGTTCTTTATCAGTAACCAATTCTTACAGCTAAAATTTTCCTTTTGGTGTCAGTAGATGTTTCTTTTGCATCGCCTCAAGGACCCTGTTTATTATTTTAAATTATATATTGTTCTGTACCATTTATTATATCAGTATTAACATTTTTCTTCCTCACCAAAACTTTTTGAGTTATCTAACGTACGCAAAACCAATGAAGTGACCACTACAGCCCATCACATTTAACATCCAAACCAGTGGATTCATATGCACCATCATTGACAAATCTTTGAAAGATCTTACATATACCTATGAATAAATATTTTATTCAATTCGTATCATACATTATAATCACTTGACAAGGCAATCAATAAGTTAATATGTAACAGCTTAACATACAAGAATAAACTTACATCTTGAGTTGTATGCTATGACCATGCTAGATAACGATACGAAGACTTTGAGCATTGTCGTCAACGGAGTTAGCATGGCGAAACATGGTGCGTCTTGACTTATTTTCACCAGCTTAAGCTGACGCATATTTTATGGTTAATATATTTCCTTACTATATTATTTCATATTTCCCAAGACTCATGATCATCTCATCCCCTCTACACCCATTACGCTTCATCTCCCTATCCCACTTACTGTTAGAGGGATATTGTGTCGTATTGAAACCGAATATAGAAGATTTAATTTACAATAATGGGTGGAAGCAGTATGAAGCAAGGAGTTGTCCTAGAAGGTGGAGAAAGGTTGCTTGAACAAGGAATAAGCAGTAGACAACAAGATCATACATTATTGAGCTGAAATATGTCTGCGATTTAGATCTAAAGTTGAGAACGGAAGGGGAAAAATTGGATATGTATGTAGTTGCGGTTGTGAGATGGTCAAACAGTTTATAGTTGAGGTTGGGTCGTGGTCGCATTTTGTTTGCAGATTTGAGGGACGCAATGTTGTTGTTGGTCTGATAATGTCAATCATCATGCCTAGATGGAGACCACAACTTAACTTTGAGTAGAATGACACTATGTCTTCTGATTGATTTTCCTTGGAGGCCATATTCTTTGAGGGAGTCAGATTTATAGCTTCTATGCAGATGAGGGTCGCTTGAGATGATTTCCTCGTGTTTTTTATGTTATAATGCACGTCTTTATGATCAGAATTGTGTAATCTGAAGGGAATTTGAAGGGGAGATGATCTTTAGATTAACTTATTATTATTATTAACAGTAATTGTTAACCATATTAAAGAATATACATTCCCGTATGACTGAGTCTTTGTTTATCTTTGTTGCGGAAATATGTGCAAACTGAGTATCATATTGGTCATATGTGTTAGGAAGCAGGTGTTAAAGGTGCTTCCTCTATGGAATTTGATGTTGTGCTTCTATTTTGCAGTGCACTGCAGGTGCTGGTGAGAATGTCTTGACCCTCCGTATCCTGCTCTGAAGGAATGTATGCACTGGAATATTAACAAATTAAACACTTTATGTAGGAGAACATACTGAAAAAACAGCAATGGGTTGGATATGTGAGAAGGCATGAGACGACTGAATGGGTATGCCTGATGCTTTGGGTGCATATTGTGACCGGTGAAGACATCCTTATGGAATTCTAGAGTTTTTTGCACGAAATTTTGTGCAAAATAACGTGATAGTTTTAACTGTTTTTATTGTAATGTATTTCATGTTGTCCATGAAAATAATTGCTATCATATAGTCATTATTGTATTTTTAGGGATTATATACATTCATTGTTTGAACGTGTCCATTTTAAAAAAAAAATGTGACTGGTTACACAATTGTGTGATTGGTTACACATACCATTTAATACTTGCAGATGTACTATAATAGCATGGTTCCTATTCAGAAGCAATATTTTTTAACTTTTCTACTTATTTCATTTTGTGTTCAAGCCTTACAAAGATATGCATGCATCTCCATCACCAATAATACCTTAAATTAATCACCTTATATATGTACTTATTATACTCGAGTATCTAATTTGAAAGACATATTTTACTATCTACCTTTAATAAAAAGGATAATGTGACATAATTTTAAATTATAATGTATGAAATAGCAATACAGTGTTCGCAGAAAGTGTTAATAATTGTTAGAGGTTTGCCCAAACAGTGTGTGCCTAAGATAGGGTAGACGTAATTGCATATTTGAAATCTAGCCTTTGCATGTGCAAATTTAAAACATGGAATAACTGAAGGGGATTTTATTGTAGAGACAAATTTCATAACTTTTTAAAGCTAAAGTACAACCCATAATAATTTTATTTTCAAGGACAATGCACTGTAAAACTGGTACCATACACATCGTAAAACTGATACTTAAAAACTTATAGTTAAATTCTGGTACCATACACAATGTAAAACCGATACTTAAAAACTGGTAGTCAAATTCTAATATCATATACACAATAAAACTGATATCTAAAATTTGACGCCGTCTTTGAAATAAAATTTCAATAAATTGTCCTTGCGGCTAAAAAAACCTGTAGTTTTGTCTTTGACACTATTTTCCTATAAGGAGGGAAAATTATTTTCTCAACTTCACAAATATAATAAAAGCACATTTGCAACCAAGTGGCAGAGCTTTTTGGTTAACGAAATACACTAAATAATATTATGTCAATACGAAACGATGTTTTACTGCATTTGTATTTGAGCTCATATTAGTTTTTTTACTTCCACCGTCACAAGTGATAATACAAGAATGCTGAAAAACTTGAATTGGTGAACTATTTTTTGTGTAAGGTTCATATATAATGCGAGTATCAGCACGCCATTATGTCACAATTTTTGAAAATATACACGTTTACAACATCGTGTTGAATAAAAGTTTAAGATATTCTATTAAAGTCCACCGATAATTCATCGCTTAGCTTGATAAACTGTGGATAAAGTACTAAAATAAATTTCATACAAAAAGATGAACAAGTGAAGAAACAGGTGAAGTTTACACATATATTTTACTGAAAAAATGATTGCAAGTTGTATTGTTGTACAACCTACCCATTTGTGAAGATTGGATGTCCTCGATATCTGTCATTTAATCATTTAGATGATTTCTAACAATAGCTGCTATTTTTTAATTTATGGTGTGTGAATGTTTGATCATTGTTGCACTCTCAGGTTTTTATGAGTATAAAGATGGAAGCTTTTGAGTGATAGATTCTCAACTTGATTACGTCCAAGTATTAAAAGCTCATGCACAGTGTTGTTTATATACTGCGATGAATTAAGAATCCGAGGAGCAGGCGTTTGGGGGCACGTATAGAACGCTTTCCTTAAGGAACAGGCATATGAGGAGCAATTTCGAAGAAGAGCAATTTCGAAGTGGTCTAGAATACAACAAACATAGTATGAGGAGCAATTTCGAAGTGCCCATCTTTGACCTATAATATTTTTTTATAGGCCCAACTCCTACAAGCCCAAGCCATCATTTCCAAGCCCATGTTATTTCGATTCACAATATCTATTTCTAGGGCTGGACATTTTTACCATATTACCACTTACCAGCCATTAGCAACCGCTACCAATGAAAGTAGTTCCGAACAATCAGTGACCAATTTGATTGGTACTGTATGCCAAACCATATGAAAATATGCGGTACGGTAACGGTTAACAATGACAATTACCATACCTACCATATATCTTAAACAATATGTATGTATATTCTTATATTTCATCATATATGTTTATTATATAACAAAGAACTTCTAATATGTAATGCTTTAATAAAATACCTAGGAAATTATTATTATGATACAAGATTGAATGCAATTCTTATCATATATCTTAGAAATGGTATAATTTATATGATATTTTCGTTCATCCATAAAGTTTTCATGCATGTTTGACTACGTAAAATAAGATAGATAAGTAATAATATAATAACAAAAAAATCAATTTTAATATTTAATATTTTAACGTAGAATGTTGTAAAGAAAAAGATCTCATACTAATGAACAGTTAAAACTTATTACCGACCTCATATCTTAAACAATATGTATGTATATTCTTATATTTCATCATATCTGTTTATCGTATAACAAAGAACTTCAATATGTAATGATTTAATAAAATACCTAGGAAATTATTATTACGATACAAGATTGAATGTAATATTTATCATATATCTTAGAAATGGTATAATTTATATGATATGATATTTTCGTTCATCCATAAAGTTTTCATGCATGTTTGAGTACGTAAAATAAGATAGATAAGTAATAATATAATAACAAAAAAATCAATTTTAATGTTTAATATTTTAACGTAAAAATGTGGTAAACAAAAAGATCTCATACTAATGAACGGATAAACTGAACTGTTGGTAATTGATTTCTTTGGCTGGTAATGGTATGATTTTTCCATTACCATATAAAGTCCGTACGGTAATGGTTTTGAATACAAAGTTCTGGTACCGAACCGATTCCACCTGTATCTATTTCAAAGGATTATTATTTATGTAGAATTGCTCCTCATTATTTGCCGATGTGGTACAAATAATCATTACAATATTTCCAACACACAGCGCATGTAGAAGTGATATATGTTGCCTACAAGTACAATATCTATTATTTATGATTGTAAGCGTACTGTTAGTTCCCATTACTTTCTCCCATTTGAAAACTCTATGGTTGTAAAGAGTTTTCGGTAACTAACAACTGCCCCGGAATGTTCTAAATGTGAACTGTTTCAACCACTGATTATCCCACAAATTCGAAATAAATATTAAACATAAACATAAAGTGATTAGTTGAAGTGGGCAATGGTAGTTTTTGCAACTGCCATAAAAAAAATGGAAATACTACACATAATTTCCCATATTTGCTTATGCATTACAACGTCTGAAAAATAAACATAGAAAATAGCACACTTTCATGGCATTAAGTAGGTATAGCCGTATAGCTTATTTTAGTATATCAGTCAGTTTCTTACGATATCCTCTTACATTGTATATGTGTTAGATTAGCAGAGTAATGGTGTAATGAGCCAAAACTGTCGACAAGTTTCAATTTTGGTGTATGGTAGTGCATATATTTTGATGCACAGTTTTTAATAATGAACACAGCGCAGCTATTGAATATCTGTTCACGGGTAACTTATGCGTTACCCATAAATTTTGATAAAGAAAATGAATTTCTAAGCTCTGCCCGTGTGCGAAGCAAAGGCGTCATCCTAGTTAATTACCCATAACTTCCCAGTTTTTTCAATTTCATTTTCTGTCCTTCCTCTGAACTGCCACGTCCATACAACGCTGTGCCATCTCCCTTATGGTTATTTTCCCTCTTTCCTATTCTCTCAGACCGAAGCTTTCATTTTTACTTTCCTTTAACCTAAACCCGAACGATCTCATTCAATGACGTCAAAATGTACACCGCCCTTACCGTAATTTCATGCCAACATTCCTCCACCATACACCTTATCGATCTAATCCGACAACGCCAATACATACTGCATCCTTATCTTAACCGTCGCTCACTCAGGTATGTCATTTTCCTATTTTACTGCCACATTTGGTTTCATATCCCCTACAAAATTTCATTGTTGGAATATTTCGATAGTTGGGTCACATATGTAAATAAAATGTGTTGTGCTATTTTGGTATAAAGCCTAATTACAGTGATCTAATTTTAGATTAGAATTAATAGGCTTAAAGTTTAAGTTATCATGGGCCTAATGTGTAGATACCGGGGCATTTTATAATTTGTTGAAGGGCCGAATTACAAAATGCCAACTCTATAAATAAAGGGTTATGGTCCCCGAATTACACAAGTCTTAGCAACTCTCTAACCTCTTCTACGGAGAGCTGAATCTAATCTAAGGTTTGTGTCAATTTGAAAGACCGAACCAAATTCTTCTTCTTCTACAACAGATAATCTTCTTCGTGGCAACCAATTATGGGATTCAGGTATAGCAATAATTAAATACAGATTCAGGTACGCTTCCGCTAATCAAGTTATCTATTTTCTGATTTGTTCTCGATTAAATCAATATGGTTACATTTCAGATCTAGGGTTTCACAATTGGGTTTTGTTAAAGTATACTGAAATCCTAACAAGTTGTATCAGAGCAAACCATTATTGATTCTATTAGGAAAATTTTGTTTTTCTTTTTCTTTTATACATGTTGTTTTGCCATTTCACAACAAAGGTTGAATTGTGTTTTCAATTCATACGGTTTATATGTTATGTTTTCATTTCACAACAGGTTGACTTTATTTACTGCGACTAATAATTAAAAAAAAAGTTTTTTTTTTGGGTTAAGTTTCATATCTATATTGATTCAGATCTATTATCTCCTTCACGTTCTTTCATTGGTTCTATGGATCCAGCTTGAATAATGTTAATATAATATAGTTTGTCGATATGTTAATTCAACGAGTTCTGGTTTTTTGTTTAAAAATATATCAAAAATATATATATATTACGTTTAGTTGTAAGTTGCATTCTGCAGCCGCCGGTCTATTGTTACTTCTGATGTCATATGTTATACTATATTATTTGTTTTGACCAAGTCTTGTACCCGTTTTATGCATAAAGTTTCGAAAGCTCTACTGAGCGAATCTCATGCTATCCTTACAGGCTTTTTAAAAAAAAAAAAAATTTTTTTTTATATATACCATGTGTACTGTTTGGAACAATTATTGCTTATTGTATCGATGTAGGACATGCCACATTAACTTATTTGTCATATGCAAATAATGTTTCATGACATGTGTATGATGTTTCGGTAACCTGTCATGATGCTTTTATTTTATGCCTTTTGGGTTTGGTATATAATATTTTGCATTTGTGTTGCTTAATCTAATTAGCTATCATGTTTGAATCTTTGACCATTTCACCTACGTTTTAGGATGATGATTAGTAGGTTACTTTATTATGGTCAAACTACAGTAACTTCTACGGTTTAAAAAAAAGTAATTTTTTTTGTTTGGTTCGGTTGACAGTATAAAAAAGCACATGTTATATTATGCTTCGGATATACATCATGGTTACTTCAGTCATTCAGGTTATTCGGTATGATATTTATTATGTCATTTACACATAATTTTATGTGGTGATTGATCATGACATTCATCTATGATATGGTGATTTATTTATGATGTCTTATATCATATTTATTAAGAAAATGTCATGAATGTAACTACATACCTAAAGCAACAGATTATGACAACTATGACTAAAACTCGTTATGCTATTATTATAATTTTGAGTTTTTCAGATGTCATATAGACCTAAAGCATTGAGAGTGTTTTATAACACTCAAAATATATTGTACATATATTAAGGATAAATTCAAATATAATTTTGGCGTCTCTTTACAGCTGTAAACATTTTACATTAGTAGTGAATTAACTTTAAAATAATATGTCACCAAAGTGACCTCTATATTTTGGTGGTTCATGAAAATGTTTAATATTTGTGTGTAGTTATTCATGCGAATATTAGTCGGCCCAAAAGAAGGCTAATGTTTGGCCGAATCACTTACACATGTGTGATGACAAAAACGTGATAATTATAAGGTTTTTCGAGTGAATAATTAATCGGCCCAAAGGAAGGTTGTTATTTGACTTGAATTTATTGTCAGTGTTTGATCATTACAACAAGAGTACCACTTACAGTTAATATTACTGTCCAAAGACTTGATATTAATGTGTACTAGGTATCTTGAAAAGAGACTTACCAATTATTTGAGTTTACTATGGTTGATATTTGGCTATGAGCATATACGGTCAATCTTCATTTTATTTTATTTTTTGTTCATTTTCAGCTAATTTAACTGAATTATCTGTCAATTTAAAGAATATTTCTATCTTGTTTTGAGATAAATATAAGGATTTGTATGAGAGCATGTTATTTGTTCTTGACTTTATAGATTTAACTCTTGTAACTAAGAGGGTTACAGCCAACCCTACTACGGCTAAATATTCTTATAATGTTATGAAGAATATTGAAAGGTGATAGAATTCAAAGGCAAGAGTTAAATGATCATTAAGTAAATACTTCAGAAGTTTTCAAGGATGTGCTATAGGTAACGATAACTAATTTTGTATAAGTTATCTACTGAGAATGGAAACGGTTTTTGTGAAAACAATAAGGGAAATCAAGCACTCTTTGTGGTGCTTGATTACATAAAGTCAAAGTAAAAGAAATATAAATGAGTACTATGCGAAAAAGATATTGCTTCAAAAGCTAAAGACGCTCAAGTTATCGTTATTTTTGGTGCTAACTTCAGTATATTCATTTAAAGATTAAAATTATTTTAAGAATAATATGTTATCTTATTGGGCTAATTTAGCGCTTTGGTAATTAAAATAGAGATTGAAGTTTTTATGATTGGAAAGTACTCATTTGATATACATTGTAAATAAATGTATGAATAAGGATTAAGAAGTCGCTAAGGATCTCAAAGAAAAGAAATAACATACGGATATTTTTTATAGTTGTTTCTTTAATGAGATATACAGACATATAAAGTAAAATATACTTGATATTTTAAAGTTATTATTGAGATTTAAGTCAAATTTTTTTGGATTTATTTGATATATTTTTTATGCTGTCATTTAAACAGATTTCGGTTTTATATTTCTAGCGTGAACATATTAGGTTATTATTGTTCATCAAGAAATAGTAATGTAAATTTATGAATAAATTCAAAATCTTATGTAATTGAAGCTCATATAAGTTATGGCTACTTATGCTAAATAACTTATGTAATGATATCTCAAATTTTGTTTTGGTGACTAATATAATTTTTGTTTCAGTTTACTGAGGAATTATAGATTGAGATATCATAAAGATAAAAAATGCTTTATTGATATTCTAAGTTATTTAAAGTTTATAATTTTTTATGAACCCACACTAAGGAAAAGTTTTAAAGTGGGAATTGCAATAGTTATTTTGAGAATGTTGAGTTTGGGGGGAGAAATAAAGTAATATCATGGTCTTTAAAGAGAATCATTATCTTTGATTCAACTGCGGTTGCTTCTTCGCTTAAAGTTTAAGATTTGTTTTCTTTTATTAGGAAGAAGTAAATTAAGAACCATAATAAGACGATGTTGAAGATAATTTTTTCTATAAGCTAAGGTTACTGTTTCAAGAAAACAAACTCAACAACCTCAAAATGCAAGATCACTATGGAAATCCACCTAAATGGGAAGAAATGCTATTTCAGATTATTATGTTGTATTTCTTCATAAAGATAAATAATGGATTGATAAAGATGATGCCATTGACATCAATCCATGTAAGGTACTAATTTAAAATGTGGATTTAAGAAATGGACATATAGCATAAATCTATATGGATAATAAAGTTTGAAATCTCCCTCTAACTTAAGTAATAAGATCATTCGTTATGAATAACTATTCAAAGCCAAAAGGGATCAAGTGGGTAATATTGAATTTTATAAGACACTTTTATTGAAATCACAATTATTAATAGGAAATTTTATTTTCTTTAAAGAATGTTTCATTTTGGACTTAGAAAACGATTCTTTAGAATCGATCGCTTTGGAGCTTACTACATTTTGCACTTTTGAGCATTATCTGGTGGAGATTAAAGTTATGTTTCTCAATGGAGACATTGGTGAAACTAAAGAAACTCATTTATGGATTAGTCTTTTGTATTTGGGATTCAAATACACATTATTGTTCATGGGTGATATTTGGATTATTACAAAAGAATTAGGAAGATAAATGCTTAAAAGTTTTGGTATGTAAATTGCTATTCAGTTGTTTTTCTTTCACCAAACAGATAAATGCTACCATCCTTGAAATTAAAGAAATGCAAAAGATTTCTCATGCATTTGCAGTGTGAATTCTAATGCATACTAGCGTATATACACATATGGATATGCGTGTATTATTTGGCAGATACTTTACTGATATTAAAAGTGGATCAATGATTTTGTAGCCAAAATGGTTATGATATATATGATATATCTTTAAAAGAAAAAATAAAAGATTATATGCTCATAGATAAAAGATCGGATCGGGTGGAGATCATAAAGAATTACGATCCGGATATTTTGGATGTCATTACTGTAAAAGATCCACTTCTAGCAATGATAATATATTTTATGGGTGAAACTATATAAGGGAAAAGTGTCATTTAGGCACTTATAGGTTTTTGCCATTTTGAAAATATTTTCTTTGGTTAATTATAAGACATCCAAGTATGGAAAATAATAATGAAATTTTGTCACAAGACTCCAGTTATAGATAAAGAATTGAAAGACCAAGTAATATTGTGACAGTAACGAATATATTATTTTCCAATAAGGGAAGAGTGCAAAATATATTGTAATTCATAGAGCACACCTAGACAAACTCCATTATGGCGGATCCGCTTACCAAATGGTTATCACCAAGGTCTTTCATGAGCATGTAGCTCAATTGGTGTAACTTTTATGTAAGGATATTTTGGTTCAGGGGGAGTTTGTATTCGGTATTGTCATATGACTCATTGCTCTATACTTCAGTTATAGATATATGCATATCAAGTTCTTTTTCTGACCAGAAATAAAGTAATGAATTTTTCTTTGCACTCAGGTTGTTTAAATATTAAACATTTGATCTCACTAAAGAAGGACCAGTTGGAAATAGGCATGTATAGATCACATTTCATGTAATTTCCATGTTACGCATCCATGATTGATCCATGTCATTTAATTGTAGTGATATATGTGACCATTGATGGGTTTAGTTACGATAAGTGTAACGAATGCCGCTTTGATCCTTTGTCAACAAAATTAATGGACGAGATTGTTTCAGATACACCATATGTTATAAATAGCAAATTTTGGAGCTCATAAAGTTAAACACATTTTGAGGTTATTTCATATGTGGCCCAGGGGGAGATTGTTGGAATATTTCGATAGTTGGGTCACATATGTAAATAAAATGTGTTGTGCTATTTTGGTGTAAAGCCAAATTAAAGTGATCTAATTTTAGATTAGAATTAATAGGCTTAAAGTTTAAGTTATCATGGGCCTAATGTGTAGATCCTGGGGCATTTTATAATTTGTTGAAGAGCCGAATTACAAAATGCCAACTCTATAAATAAAGGGTTATGGTCCTCGAATTACACAAGCCTTAGCAACTCTCTAACCTCTTCTACGGAGAGCTGAATCTAATCTAAGGTTTGTATCAATTTGGAAGACCGAACCAAATTCTTCTTCTTCTACAACAGATAATCTTCTCCGTGGCAACCAATTATGGGATTCAGGTATAGCAATAATTAAATACAGATTCAGGTACGTTTCCGCTAATCAAGTTATCTATTTTCTGATTTGTTCTCGATTAAATCAATATGGTTATATTTCAGATCTAGGGTTTCACAATTGGGTATTGTTAAAGTATACGGAAATCCTAACACCCCTTACACTCCAGAAACAAACTAATCATTCTACATCTTTTATTCCTGTTTGTAGAAGGTACTTTTTTTGAATCAAAACGAGAAAACCAAAGGGAAACTACACAACGAACATTACATGTGGATGACGGACGCTGGTACTTTTTATTTTTAATTTTTACTCTGCGTTTTTTTAGTCTTCAATCAAACTTTGTTTTGTGATTGTTTATTATTCCAGTACAAGCTTTTTTATTTTTAACTACGGGATAATTTATTCTTTGAACGGATGAGATTTGCTCTTATAATCGAGGCATGTTATTTCCATTTATTTTTCAATTAGGATTTTGTCATTCTTCTACATAGCAATTTAAGCTTTTTGTAAGGACTTCTTTCTACATCCTTGTCTGATAACCATCAGACCCATTTTTATTTTGTCCTTACTACAAGACCTGTGTTCACTTATCAACAGTTGTTAATGCTTTAAATAGTTCTCAATTCTTGTAAAAAGTTTACACCACTGATTATTTCCCGATGAATTAAGTTAGATTAATTATATTTATAATTGTCATAATTATACTACTTCCCAGTCAGTGGCGTACGCAGACTTTTAGGTCAATGGGGGCGGAACGACTAAAAAAATTAACCATTTTTTCGTAATAAAGGTTAACAAACGTTTGATCTACAAAACTATATTAATATTCAGTTTAGGCATGACAAAATATTACAACATCAAATCTTCACAAACATATCTATCTAGATTCGTATTTTGAATAATGCGGCTAATTTCTACGGCTTTTCTGATATATCATATAAGTAATTAAACATATCTTACTAATTTCTACGGCTTAATTTTCCTACTCTTACTTAAATTTTACCCTCTGCGTTGCTCATGAAGTTGTTTCATAGCAGGTTGGACTTTCCAAAAGGACAAGAAAAACATCACCAACCAGTTAATTTTATAATTAATATTTGAATCTCAAATGACCGTTCATTTAACAATGGGAATGATTATTCCTGTTGAAGTCATAGGCTCAGATGAGAAATACATACACAAGTAGATATAGGTGATGCACAGTGGTATGCCGATTAATCATTTGCTATGTAATCATTAAAAAATATATCTATTAGTCAAATGAAAATACATGCTATAACGATGCGATAAACAACTAAAAGCATTAATGTGAATATCACTAATTGAAACTGGAAAACTGTGTGGAAGGGCAACGCAGTCCCACTTTCTTTGCATATGATTCAATTGATGTAAATGAGGACAACCACCCGATCATCTCTCAGCAACCACTTATGACATTCTAAACATCTAGACTGTAAAATAAAGCATCCATGAATTGACCTTTAGAATGGCCTTTTTGAAGCAAGTTTTGTGTTCTTTCATTGAAGGATGAATGAACTTATACATATGAACTCAGAAAGAAGCATCGGTAGCCTCTCACTTCATCTCTCTACATGACTGCTTGGCATGATCGATTTTCTTGATCAGCGCCTTCTTCGATTCCATCTCCAGTTATGAATCGGAATGTGATTTATTCTAGGAAATATATGCACATGCTAAGCGTTATGCGTATGATTTTTTTTTTTTTTGGATATTTGCAAACAAAATGGACAATGCATGTATGGTGCCTATACGCCCTGGAACGTAAGGTATTCTACTACTTAGAAACTTATATATTATTTGGCTACAACAAAAAAAAAAATTATCAACTGTAGATATTAGTTGCTCTTTCTTTAACCCAGCATATATGCGCACAAGTAATTAAAAAATTAGAAGATACAAGTGAACCAAAACCATACGGTACTTGACATTCACGTAAAGACCACATGACAATACTGTTTGAATCTTAGACTTTATTTACAAGCAAATGAAATGAATCCAATTCCACCACCTCAATAAAATCGTGGCCTTATGCTTTTATTAACAAACAAGCACTCAAATATTATTAAAAAAATCCAGTGGGGGCGGCGACCCCCACTGGGCCTGCAGTAGGTACGCCTATGTTCCCAGTAGTGATTTTCTAATTTGGACTAGAATATAAACTTTACACGTATGTTGTGTACTCCTTTATATCTACGTATTAATGGGGCGGCTGTTAATCATGGTAATGCCACTCGGCTGTCAAGTCCTAGAATTCATACTCGACTTCAGGCCATGCTTCCTATCACTCCTCTTTCAAAAAAGGTAAATGATTTCTAGATTGAGTTTTAAATAATTTTGAGTTGTTTTATCCCAGGATCAGAGTTTATCTTTTCAATTAGACATGAGATATTGAAATCCTTCCATGGAAAAAAAATCTCTTGGTGTAAAAAACTTAAAATTTACCACAATTTTGAACATAAATTACTTACATTAATTAAATACTGATATTTTTAGTACATAATTTTGTTTTGTTTTTATAACTATTTTCAAGCCAAATGGATAAGTTGATAGATAAATACTTTCTTCAACACCAATAATGTTTTTTTTGCTAATAATTTATAAATGGTTACAGTTGTTACTACTCAATTGGGATGGTAGGGGAAATTGAACTGAGACTAAAATGCTCCAGGTTATAGTTCCAATGATTGAAGCAATGGTTCACATGACATATGTTTTTAATAACATGGAGTATAAATCAGTTTGTTGTCTATTATATACCTGAACTATAATGCTACATTTCCTGTACAATAATTCATGTTGTACAGATCTTATAAACTGACATTGTGATCCATATAGACCTCCTTTTACCTTTGACATAATGATCATCACACATAAAATAAATTATTGGCAATGTAATTTCATAAAACCCGATGATCACTATATTAAACGGTAAGGCATAAAGCTTTACCTTTTGCATAATGTTTTCGGTTCAATCCCATAAAAGTACACAAAACACATGCTACAACTAATTCTTCAAAATAGAACCAAAGTGTAAGTCAACTTGGCATCTTTTTTATGTACGAAATTCTCATACATATAAAACAGTATGCATCTGTCTTCCCGTCACACAACTAATATTTATCTTTAACCACGGTATTTGTAATATACATGTGTACTTATAAGTTATATGCATCTAACAACATTCGTATTTCCAAAGAAAATTCTCCCTTTAGAAACAATGCTATATAAGAATTTTTACAGTTGTGATTGCTCATTGATAGTTTGCTTCCTTTTTCTTATTTGACAATTGTTGAAAGTGCTGCAAATTTCTAGAGAATTCTAAAGAATGAAGATGCAACAAATTTCTAGAGAATTCTAATGATATTAATAAGTTGCTTTATGTATTGTTATTAAATATGTTACAAGATAAATCTGGAATTTTGTATTATTATTAAATAAGTTACTTGATGAATGTAGAATGTTCTCTCTAGAATACTTAATAATAAACAATTGTAATGAGGTGCCTATAAATATAAGCATGGGCACATTGTAAGGTTGTAGCAAAAAAATCTTCACATCAATAAATTTCTTCCATTACAAAATCTTTTCTCCATTTTCAACTATTTCAACTATTCAACTATTTTCCATTACAACAACTACTAACAAGTGGTATCAGAGCCACCACACTAACAAGTGGAATCAGAGCTACAACTACTAACAAGTGGTATCAGAACCAGGTTCGTTCGCATATTGGGAGGAAAAAAAATCCAATCATTATAAGCTATGTCATTTCTACTATTTTTTTCGTCGTCGTTTGTTCTCACGAAAGAAAACTTTGAAGAATGGAGTAACAAAAAGAAAGAAGAATTGATCTCCAAAGGGCTATGGGAGATCGTTGAAAGTGGCTATGAATGGCCAAAAAATATCAAAGATATGACCGAGGAAGAAAAAGAATCATTTACAAGTTTGAGACGGAAAGATCTTCAAGCTCGTGTTATGATGAGTCAGAATGTCGATGAAGTAACATGGAATCATATTCATGGAGAATATACTGCAAAAGATTCATGGAATGTATTGAAAGAAATATATGGAACGAATGACACAACTATAATAGAAGAAAACAAGAAGAATAGTGAGCGGGAGACTGATAGTGAAGCTGAAAAGTTGGGAGTAGAAGAGGAGAAGAAATTCGATAAAGATGAAAGTATATTTGCAGAAGCTACGGATCCTGTTGAAAAAGGAGCAGTGCAAAACTACGAAGAAGAAGCACCTGCTAAAGGAAAAGTAACTGCTGAAGATATGCAAGTGACTGTAATGAAGAATATTACAGGTTATGTTCATGAGACGATAGTGTAGATCAAAGAAGAAATTAATTTCAAAACTGGACAGGACAGTCCTAAAACTGTAACGGATGAAATAAGTCTCTCAATTGGTGCAAAACACAATACAACGTCATGGAAAACGATGGATGCTTGGAAAAAAGAAAAAAGAAATTGGGAAGATAGAGTAAGATCTCCGATGCGTAGCTCTACCCGGTTCTCATATGCACCAGGTATAGCTAGAAAATGTACAGTGCACAGGCGTGCACTACATAGTAAGTTGATGTCCCCACCAAAGAAGAAGACAAAAAAGAAAATCCAGATAATATCTCTATTTTTACCGAAACATGTAAAATATAAAAATTGGATAGCAATACGAAAGAGTACAAGTACTGCAGGACAGAAAAGCAAGTTGCAGACATTTTCACAAAGGCATTGCCAAGAACAAGGTTTGAGCAACTTCTAACTATGCTTGGAGTATCCGAAATTTGCATCAAGTAGGAGTGTTGAAAGTGCTGCAAATTTCTAGAGAATTCTAAAGAATGAAGATGCAACAAATTTCTAGAGAATTCTAATGATATTAATAAGTTGCTTTATGTATTGTTATTAAATATGTTACAAGATAAATCTGGAATTTTGTATTATTATTAAATAAGTTACTTGATGAATGTAGAATGTTCTCTCTAGAGAACTCTAATAATAAACAATTGTAATGAGATGCCTATAAATATAAGCATGGGCACATTGTAAGGTTGTAGCAAAAAATCTTCACATCAATAAAATTCTTCCATTACAAAATATTTTCTTCATTTTCAACTGTTTCAACTATTCAACTATTTCAACTATTCAACTATTTTCCATTACAACTACTAACAAGTGGTATCAGAGCCACTACACTAACAAGTGGTATCAGAGCTACAACTACTAACAACAATATATA
This sequence comes from Allium sativum, assembly GCA_030737875.1. Taxonomy (NCBI): domain Eukaryota; kingdom Viridiplantae; phylum Streptophyta; class Magnoliopsida; order Asparagales; family Amaryllidaceae; genus Allium; species Allium sativum. Next base: position 841,433,701 of record CM060919.1, on the reverse strand, counting down.
ATAATATCCATTTGTCCTAGCAATTTTAATAATTTTACTTCAAAATCATAGGTAGCTCTACCTTTTTTGGCCTTTATTCAGCTAATTGGCTTCTTTACTCTTTTATTGCTTTTAATAAACATTGAACTTACTGGCTTCTTTACCCTATTATTTCTTTATTTGTCACATTTTTCCCCTGTTCAACTATTTTGTAGCATGGTTATAGATTTTGATTGAGCCATCAATAATTATTGTAAAAATTAATAAACGTACAGAAGATGTTTGGATGGACCACTGATTTATATTAAACCATGGCGCTTCCACATAATTTGGAAATTTCCATATTTCATTGTACGCTGACATACTTGATAACTTGAAATTGTAGGCTATAAACGGGAGTGGCAGCGAGGGATAAGTAAACCTTTTAGTATGTCTTACTAACTTTTCAGACATGTTTTCTACCCTGCTGTTATATGTTCCTGACTTTGAAATAAATGATGTTAACCATTCATTGCTACTGTGTTTACGATAACCCTTTTAATTTAACACTTCACCATTGTGTATAACATATTCTCAAACTTCTTTCATTTATACATATTTTTATGACTGATGGTCAATAATATTTTTGCTTCCATAGCATATTTACCCATTTTTCAAACATATGTTCTGTGGTAACAATTCATACAAGTAAAGGACAGTTTGAAATTTTCATTACCTAGCCAAATGACCCAGCTACAAAATGCAATAAACGGATACCATATATTAAGATAACCATTATGACTGTATTGGACAACCATTTTCGTTGATTATTACAATTTAAGGCAAAACATACAGAATCTAATCACATCAATGATAATTTTAATCACCAAGACACGTAAAAATAATACAAAATCAACTTAAGGATAAACTCAACCTATTTACAAATGAACTCTATGGGTAACTAAACAATTACATACTAACTATCAAACGCCATACACACATCTTGCAAATTTGGGGGTGTACCGCATGTATAGTGAACATTATTTCAAATGCTTTGGAGCTAATAGAAAATTATAAATAATATGTCAAATATCTGTAATTAAAAAACATTAGTGAGTCTCTTCGGGAATAAGTTAGCAAACATAAAAATGAAACAAAGAAGCAGGGGATCAGTTTTCCAGTAAAACAATCTTCTCACCTTCCTGCTTTTCTGTTTAAATTAAACTGAAATGTGTATAAATGTTTGTCAAAAATATGATTAAAAAATTAATTGCTTGATGATGATTTGTTCTTTTAGATGGACTGGTTGTCACATATGCGAAGATAACGACTAAAAAGTACTATATTTTACATTTGTTTTTTTACTATCTATTTTTTAAACTTCCAACTTTTAATGCAAGGTTTATATCTTTCATCGTTGAATCAAAAAATTAACTTCAAGAGGATACAATGCTTATATAAATGTACGATTGTATTTCAACAGTTGGTCAATACTAACACATCGATGTTTTATTACAATGATAAAAGTTTAAAATCTCAACCGAGAAGAGATGACCATCATCTACTTAGAAGGAGACAAAAAAGTATCATTTTATTAATCATATTATTTACCTTATTATATGATGAAGTACAATTTGGGATATGAAATTTGCATAGGATACAATTATTTTTGCATACAAATGCAACTTAAAAGTTATTCATCTTGACAGAGATATTCTATTTGATTTACAAAATACATTAAATTTTATCCATCCATAGTGGAGGAAGTTACAGAAACATACACTGACTTTAATTGTGCATGTTAGGCAGATATACTAAAAAGGTAGATTGTGCACACCGCATTATATGTCAGCAATCATTTTCGGTTTCTACATATGTCAAAATTCAACTTACCGTTTGCTCAAACGGGCAAAATAATTCGCTGCTACTGAATGTTTTTTGTTTGAAGCCTGAAACAGTAGCATCAAATAGTAAATTTTTTCTTACAAACATCTGATTTACCTATGAACAAGCAAGTTAACAGAAAAAAAACTATTTTGCCCACTATTAAACTAATTATATAAAACGAATGCACCTCTCTGCGTTGGTAAAGCAAGGAATACTAAATGTGCGTTGTATCACTACTATTTTCCCTTCTATAATTACAACTGATGGTTTTGGTATATACCTTGTTTATTTTGGTTAGAACAACTTACTATCATTTTCAATGCATTTGCACGTGCAATTTGAGCATTACAGTGAATACGATCTCCTGCTAACCAACAAAATTCATTGCTTCTAACAGGCTATTGACTGTGGTCTACTCAGCCAGGCCTCCGGTGTAATAATAAGCTAAAAGAAGAAGAAAAAACGACACAAACTAAGTTTGATTACATGGCATTTCTAAAAGAGTCCTATATGCCTGCATAAGTCAATGGGAAACAGTTTGTTTTCCCCTTTTCCTGCATCAATCAGATATTAATTACATACATCCATTGTCTGTACCTTTTAGTCCTGTTGCAAAAAAGGTGTGATATTATTCTTCCCCTTTTTTCCTTCTCCTACAACTGTTCTTGGATATGTGTAATGCTGCTTCTCCATTTTGTAACATATATATATATTATTAACGAGCGACTACACTGCTCATATTATCAATTGACTACTATTAAACAAATCCATGCATGAGTTGTCTTCCTCTCCAAGATAACTAGCTATATATTTTCAAGTTGTTCATGATGTGCCTTTTAATTTGAAGTGGTATTTCACTTACTGAATACAACATATGTTGATCGCTTTCATTTTCTTTTACAACTACGTGACTCTTTTTCACAAAAGTATTATCTTTATTTATATATTAGAACTCCAAGATGGCGGCGATTTCTTTCCACTGTTGTTTACAAAAAATATAAACTAACCACTAAATATCATCTGCTTTGACAACCAATATTTTCGAACAATTGCATACGACTACATGCCCGTGTGTGAAGCACGGGCCACATCCTAGTTTTCGTCTTATTTACGAAGCAGAAAAGAATCAACTAGGAAAGATCAGATAGTTTCATTTAATTAGATCATCTGGGCTTTATTTACCGTTCTAGCAAATCTCCTCTTCTTTGTCATTCTCTGAACTTTTATACTTCGATCCCTCTTTTCCACAATGATTCTAGGGTCAAACCAAAACCCTAAATCTGAACCACTGGACTCCGGCCTCAGTCTACGCTGCCTAGCCCTAATTCGTCGTCTCCCTTTCAAGATATCATTTTTAGCTACATGTGCATAAACCCCAAATTTCCATTCTAGCATAAAGGCAAGGAAGTGGCGCTGTCGTCATCTTCTCGCAAATAAGAAGTTATGGTAAGTACTTTGTTTTTGTTATATTGGTTTTAATTTTGGCTTTCTGGTTTTGATGAAATTTTGGCTGTCTATGCAATACTACTCTACTGTTGAAACCGTTGTGATTAATCTGATTCGAGACCACTCGAATCCAATATCTAAACCACAATGCGCTAGCGGAAGACTAGATCGTTGTTAGACTTGCAAAAACAACTAAAGCAATAACTCTAGTCACAAAACCAATATCAACTAATCACGAACAATCCAAATCTCAATCACAAGCAAGAAACTAATGACAAAGTAGCAAAAATAAATCACACAAGGATTTATAGTGGTTCCACTAACATCTTGTTAGTGTACATCCACTTTGGAGAGAGTATTTTATTACCACGATGAAAGGAATACAAGTGATTGATCCGGTAATCACTATATTTCAATATAGAAAAGAGATTGAGGAGAATAGAATTGAAGAATTGGAATTAGGCTATAAACCCTAATTCGCCCTTGAGAATAAACCCTTGATCCCAAATCAAGTCTTCAAGCTTCCCCCACTAACACCTTAGAAAATAGCTTATATAGGGATAGGCCAATTACCCAAATTGCCCCCGTATCTTCACAAATCAACTTACAAGGTTTTCATCTCGAAATAGCCCAATTCAATATTCAGACGCCTGTCGTGGGAGGTGACAGACGTCTTTCCCTCCCAGGGAATTATTTGGGCTCCAGCTCTCAGCTCAGTCGTCTGTCGCATCCATGACAGACGTCTGTCCCCCTTTCAGACGTTTGTCGTGGGGATGACAGACGTCTGTGGAAACTTTCAAGAAAATCCCCCTGTAGTGACGGACGTTTGTCGTCCCATACGACAAACGTCTGTCGCACTGTACGTAGAACAACTTACTCATTTCAGCTCATATCTTCCTCGTGCGAACTCCGATTTGCGAACGATTTTCTCCTATGCGAAGCTATCTTCGACCACTTCAATCTACCATATAGTATCGCATATTACAACACTCCACCTCGATACTATAACTATCTCAACTCCAAACTCCAGTGCACCCAAGCAATTCCTTCTACCTTCAACCAAACAAACTTGAATGTTTCCACAATGAGCTCCGGCATGGCCACTGCCCATTGCACTACACCAACGAGTTCAGGCAAAGCCCCCACCCGTCAATGTAGTGTTGAAAACATTCAAACCACAAACCGTCTCACCAAAAGACAATGTACTCGGGAGTGTAACGAGTACTTACCATGAAGATAGATTTCCAATCTCTCACCGCTATTCCTTTACATCAACAAACAAAATCACTCTCTCCACCTCATGCTACCTCGTGGCACCTAGCAACTCAACAAGCGAATTAAGTTCGAGCAATGCTCGAACATCCCATACGGCAATGCCATCGTAAACATATTCGCCGCATTATCCTTTGTGTGCATTTTCCGAAGGTATACTAGCTTACCCTCATCCATGGCTACAAGAAATGACTCTCTTACCTCAATATGCTTGGTCCGTGAGCTAAACACCAAATTCTCCGCCCAATGAATAGCACTTTGGCTATCACATCGAACATCAACACTTTCATGTTCGAAACCCAAGTCACACAACAATCGCTTCAAATAGAGTGTCTCCTTGGTCGCTTCCACAGAGGCAATCAACTCCGCCTCCGTAGTGGATAAGGCAACTACGGTTTGCAATCGCGATCTCCAACTAATTGTTGTCCCGCCAAGTCTGAAGACATACCCGGAAGTTGATTTCATCCGATCCCTATCACCGGCGTAGTCCGAGTCATAATAACCAACCAACTTGCAACTCCTATCACCACTACAGCCAAAAAAAAGTCCATGAGATGCCTGTGCCTTTCAAGTATCTCATAATAGCCTTCAGGGCTTCCCAATGTGATTTCCCCGGATTATCCATATACCGACTAACCACCCAGACGGCATTTGCAATATCGGGCCTTGTACAAACCATTGCGTACATCAAACTACCAACCACACTTGCATAAGGCACCTTTGCCATACAAGCCTTGTCTTTATCCCCGATAGGTGATCCCTTCTCCGAAAGCTTCATATGCAAAGGTAAAGTTTTTTTTAACGCCTTTGCATCCTCCATGCTAAACCGACAAAGCACTTTCTTAATGTATTCCTTTTGAGTCAATCTTAACTCAAAACGCTTTCGGTCCCTTCCTATTTCCATGCCCAAGATTTTTCTTGCTTCTCCAAGATCCTTCATCTCGAATTCCGATTTCAAAAGCATCTTTAAATTATTGATTTCATTTCGATCCTTGGAAGCAATGAGCATATCATCCACATACAAGAGTAAATACACCCAACAATCATTTTCCAACCTCTTGAAATATACGCAAGCATCCTTGATGCTTCGATGGAAGCCACTTTCAAGCATGAAATGATCGAATCTCTTGTACCATTGTCTAGGCGATTGCTTTAACCCATATAGTGATTTCTTCAACTTGCAAACCATATTAGACTTACCATCTACAACAAACCCATCCGGTTGCTCCATGTAGATGTCTTCATCCAAGTCTCCATGCAAGAAGGCGGTTTTCACATCAAGTTGCTCCAACTTCAAGTCATGGATAGCAACTATCGCTAATAAAACTCGGATAGATGTATGACGAACCACCGGTGCAAAAATTTCATCATACTCCTTTCCTTTCCTTTGTGAGAACCCCTTTGCCACTAACCTTGCTTTGTACCTTCCATCATCCTTCACCTTGTAAATCCATTTGCACCCTATAGCACGGTTCCCTTGAGGAAGTGGAACCAACTCCCAAGTTCGGTTCTTCATAAGCGATTGCATCTCTTCCTCCATGGCGCAAATCCAATTCTGTAACACCCCACCTCAGCCAATGCCACTCTAGCAAGCACACTGGCTTTGGAGGGGCGTTAAACAAGGTAAACATGCATGCAGATATCACAAGACAGAACATATAAGTAAAACAGAGTAGTAAAGCAGCGGATAAAACTAACATTTCAAAACCATAGTCAAGTTACATCAAAGTACTTGGTCATTATTTTCCCACAAAACAAAGTCTAGAACATAAACTGAAAACTGGAAAAAAACATAAAGTAACTATCCCCAAAGTAGAATAAAGACATAGCATGCTCAAGTCCAAACCGTACATGAGCTATCCAGAAAAGCATCTAAAGATCCAGCTAGGTACCAGTGTTCCCACCCTGCAAACCTGGGGGGGGAACGGAAGAAAAGAGGCGAAAGAAAACGGGTCAGTCAAAAAGGCTGGTAAGTCCTATCTACTATTAGTATAAAAACTAATAAAGTTAACTGGACATGTAAAGCAGAGATGAAACATAGGGTGATAACTGGCATGGTGAAAAGATAGATCAAGTGTGGCATCGCATATACAAGGTTAGGTTGCACCAAGTGTGTACTAGTAATCTATGTCAAGTATCAACAAGAAAAGATCCCTTGGCCCAATCTTGGCCCAATATCCCGAGGTGACCTAGTTCAAGGTCCAACAACACGGTCTAGTTGATCGGCTCCCTAAAAGCCTAACTCGTCAAGTGTCGGTGTCATACGGCCCAATCACGAAGTGTAGTCAAACTGTGCTAGGTCCACCCTAGGGTGCCAACCACGGACACAAATCAAGCACGCACAGTCTAAACCTACGGGTGCCCGTGTCTGCTTTTTCAACTCCGGACTATGTGCACGACCATAGTCCGCCTGAACCTACACCGGCGCACCTACTCAGCCATCGTTTTGGTCGCTTACATGTCAGCCCAGTAATCGTGCCCCACCCTAGCCTAGCCCCTAGGGTATCATGATACAATCAAGAGGGTTACTGGCGAAAAGGACCACGTAACTAGGGTTTCTAACGGGTTAAATGTGGTTAACCCTACCCAATCAAGTTGGTTAAGTGTACCCAAGGTTCATGACTTAACCCTATCAACCCATCGTGTTTAATCGGTTAAGTATTCAAGTGGTCCATGACTTAACCCTATCATGTGGCATTAATTAATTTAATGCACCCAACCTCTCACATTAGACCTTGTTGTGGTTACTAGTTAAGCCGGGCGGGTCCGGGTAGCTTTACACCACAACTTAGTCTAACCTCGGGTTTCAAGTGCTACGTGACCAACTACTCACATTGGGTCCTATTGCTTGTAGCCACTAGTTAAGCCGGTCGGTTCCGGGTAGATTTATGCTACAAACTCAACCCAACCTCGAGTTGGCCATTCTCATGTTTTCTAGAAGTCATGTCCAAGTTCATGTTTCAAGCATAATCACATGTCATATTTCATGTCATCTTTTCAAGTCATGTTTTTATGTCATTTTAGTTTACCCATAACGTAACCCCCTCGCATGTAAGTTCGCATAAACGCAAATAGATCTTAAAGGGGAAACTTAGAAGCATGACATAATTAATAAGGTTTGGGCCACAAGTTAAACATGGTGGCATATGAGGCAAATGTGTTCATAAACTTGCATATTACATTATAGGCCTCAAAACATGCATGATATCAACTTTAGCAAAATAGATGAAACATGGTCATAAATGACATAGGATGATAGCAAGTGATTCGCATATAACATCATATGCAAGATAACATAAGGTTTATGAATGATCATAAACTTGCATATTACATTATAAGCCTCAAAACATGCATGATGTCAAACTTTAGCAAATAGGTGAAACATGATCATAAATGACATAGGATGATAGCAAGTGATTCGCATATAACATCACATGCAAGATAACACAAGGTTTATGAGAGTTTCTATGTTGCTTTATGCAACATTTCCAATCAAAGCCCATAGCTTTCTATGCATAAGGTAAAGGTGATAACTTTACAAACATGCATAGAATAAATCTATGCATAACATGATAGGATCAAAGCACATATCATACTTAGGCCCAAACTCAAACTTGCAACATGTCATATTTAACTTCATAGTTAGAATCTAAGAGTAGTATAGGGCTTACAATGCTATGAAGGCTTATAAAATATAAATAAGATTGAGACGAAGCCACTAGCAACTCTAAAGACCCCCAAATAGCAAGCTTCAATGAAAACCCTTGAGAAATAAGAAGAAGATCCTTGCTTTGATGAAGAAAGATTGAACTTTGGCCTTAGAAACTCTCAAACAAGCTTAGGAACTCTCATATGAATGGAGATGGAGGCTATGACAAGAGGGTAGAGGCCATGATTAAACATTTTGGCATAGTTTAGTTGTAGGATTGATTTATGATGATTTAGGCTAGGTATTAGGGTCTTTTTATAGAAGATTAGGTTAGTTTAGGCCATAGGATTAACCCTAATTCAGATCTGGGCCATCAATTCACGTCACTAGCCTCCAAACATGTCTTGAGAAACAAGTCAGGTGCACCAAGGCCAGACTGGCCGACCACCCAAGTCGACAGGGGTGTCGACTGGGCAGTCGACACAGCCTGGGGTGTGTCGACTCCCTAGTCGACTTGGGGTGGCGGGAATTTTTCCCGCCTGCCCTGCCCAGCTGAATTTGAATTTCTGAATTCCAATTTGAATTTGAAATTTTCTGAAAACTTCGACGGGCCATAACTTGGTCATACGGACTCCGATTTTCGAAAACTCGGACTCTATTTCGCGTATTTTTCCGAGACGAACGCAATGGCACAACCCATTTCCCTTGATTCAGATTTTATCATTTAATTCTGCCTTGATTTATGTTATAACTTGTTATTCAAAATATGGGTTGTTACAAATTCGAGCTCTCTCTCGACTCCATGACGTCATCAACGTCCATCGGCTCATCTTTGAATACATTGAGATCATAGTCCAGATGATCACTAAAGCTAAGGTAGTTACAATCACCATATCTTTCGGGAGGCCTTATTGCACGTCGACCAACCCGAGTAGCAATACTATCACCCAAACCCCTTTCGGCTCCACCTTGAGTCGAAACTTCTCTAGTATCATGTACATCACCAACATCATCACTAGAGGAACCATGTGGACTATGTGATGTTTCATCAACCGCTTGAACCCCACGAGCTTGTTCAACTCTACTACCACTTGGACGGAATGTGGGAATGACTTCCTTCTCCTTTGATTCACCATGAACCAAATCCAGAACATCCGATGAGCTCTCATTCACCTTGAATAAAGCCGACTCATCAAAAGTGACATGACGAAAATTAACAACCTTCTTCGTTTCCGGATTCCAAATCCGATAGCCTTTCACGCCATCCGTGAAACCAAGCAAGACCCCTTTGAATGCTCTAGCTCCAAGCTTATCATTCCCCGGATCATGCACATAAACCAGGCTACCAAACACACGAAGATATCTCAAGTCAACACTCTTCCCTTTCCACGCTTCCTCCAGAATTTTGTTACCAACGGACGAGCATGGAATTCGATTCACAATATGCACCGTAGTTGACCAAGCATCGGCCCAAAATCCCTTAGATAAACCCGATGTCAATCTCAAGCATCGAGCTTTCTCAACTAGAGTTCGGTTCATTCTCTCCGCTACTCCATTAGATTGCGGATCTCCCGGTGTAGTAAAATGTCTCCGGATTCAGTGATGCTTACAATACTCCAAGAATTCACGCGAGACATATTCGTCGCCATTGTCGGTCCTTAACAACTTCAAAGTCTTACCACTTTCATTCTCAACAAGAGCCTTCCACACTTTGAATTTAGCAAATGCCTCCGACTTAGTCCCCATTACATACACCCATACCTTGCGAGACAAATCATCAATGAAAGAAATATAATACCATGCTCCTCCCAAAGAAGCAACCAGTGCCGGTCCCTAAACATCCGAATGAACATACTCAAGAACCTCCTTTGAATCATGCTTGCCTTCATCGAATGATACCCTTGTTTGCTTCCCCATGACACATTCCTCGCAAAACTATAGTTTGTTGAAACTCTCACCCTCGATCATCTCCCGCTTCCGAAGAATATCTGAATTCCTCTCCGAGACATGACCTAATCTCAAATGCAACAACCGTGTCGCATCCAAGTCACGAGAACTATCAACACCCACACAAGTTTCACCTCCTATGGTCACACCTTGAAGCAAATATATACCATGAGTCCTAGCACCCTTCATAACCACAAGCTCTCCCTTCGAAACCCTCAAGCAATCCTTCTCGATAGTGATCTTGCATCCTAGATAATCCAATTGACCCAAAGATATAAGCGACTTCCTAAGTCCCGGAACATAGCGAACATTGGTGAGCGTGCGAACAACTCCATCAAACATCCTTATTTGCACGGAGCCACTACCCATTGATTTTCCAATAGAACCATTTCCCATAGCAATTGCATTTCCCTCTTTGACCTCAAAGGATGAAAAACAATCTCTATTTGGCGTCATATGGTACGACGCACCCGAATCGAGTACCCACTCGTTACCCGAAACACCCGTTGCTACCGCCGTCAACACATTCTCATCTACTTCACCATCCCTACTCTCCACCGCCACGGATGAAGACGCTACTTCCTTCTTATCTTTGTCCGGAAATTCATTCTTCCAATGCCCGGGTTTCTTACATATAAAGCACTTCCCATTTCTCTCTTTCGATTTACCTCTTCCACCGGGTTTTCTTGGTTTAGAACGCCCCCGGTTTCCTTTCTTCACATTCTTTTCTTTCTCCACAAACAACCCGTGACTACTACTAGCTCCACTACTACCCTTACTCATCTCCTTCATTTGATCTCTCAACTCCTCACTAAGAAGACCCATCTTGACATCATCTAGAGTCAAGGTATCCCGGCCATAGATCAAACTATTTGAGACACCCGTATAGCTGTCCGGCAATGAACACAATAATATCATCGCCTTTTGCTCTTCCTCAATCTTCAAATCAACGGCCTTCATCTTCATGAGCAAATCATCAAAGGCATTCAAATGTGCCTTAAGCGAATTACTCTCCTTCATCTTGAAGGTGAAAAAAGTTCGTAACAAGATCAAACGGTTAGTGAGCGACTTCTTCATATAAAGTTCTTCCAACTTGTCCCAAATACCTTTAGCGGTAGTCTCACCACTAATTTCGGAGATCACATTCTCCGCCATAGCAAGTTGAAGAGTAGTGTAAGACCATTCCTCCGTCTCCTCTCTCAAAATATCCGAGATATCACTTGGCAATAAGTGAGTATCAAATACTACTCGGTGCACCCGATTCCGCCTAAGAACCGCTTTCATTTTCCATTGTCACTTCTCAAAGTCATTATCACTATTCCACTTGTCAATAACCAATTGAGAACCCGACGCCGCATACGAACCCCGTACATATGGCGCCACACTATTCGGACTTCCGGTTGAAGGACTTACCGAGCTACTATCCGTCTCCGGCATTTTCACAAACACCTAACAAACACCAAAACAGCTCCGATACCAATTATTGAAACCGTTGTGATTAATCTGATTCGAGACCACTCGAATCCAATATCTAAACCACAATGCGCTAGCGGAAGACTAGATCGTTGTTAGACTTGCAAAAACAACCAAAGCAATCGTTGTTAGACTTGCAAAAACAACCAAAGCAATAACTCTAGTCACAAAACCAATATCAACCAATCACGAACAATCCAAATCTCAATCACAAGCAAGAAACTAATGACAAAGTAGCAAAAATAAATCACACAAGGATTTATAGTGGTTCCACTAACATCTTGTTAGTGTACATCCACTTTGGAGAGAGTATTTTATTACTACGATGAAAAGAATACAAGAGATTGATCCAATAATCACTATAATTCAATATAGAAAAGAGATTGAGGAGAATAGAATTGAAGAACTGGAATTAGGCGATAAACCCTAATTCTCCCTTGAGAATAAACCCTTGATCCCAAATCAAGTCTTCAAGCTTCCCCCACTAACACCTCAGAAAAAGCTTATATAGGGATAGGCCAATTACCCAAATTGCCCCCGTATCTTCACAAATAAACTTACAATGTTTTTAGCCCGAAATATCCCAATTCAATATTCAGACTTCTGTCGTGGGAGGTGACAGACTTCTGTCCCTCCCAGGGAATTATTTGGGCTCCAGCCCTCAGCTCAGACGTCTGTCGCATCCATGACAGACGTCTGTCCCCCTCTCAGATGTCTGTCGTGGGGATGACAGAATTCTGTGGAAACTTTCGGGAAAATCCCCCCTGCAGTGACAAACGTCTGTCGTCCCATACTACAGACGTCTGTCGTCCCATATGACAGACGTCTGTCGCACTGTACATAGAACAACTTACTCATTTCAGCTCATATCTTCCTCGTGCGAACTCCAATTTGCGAACGATTTTCTCCTATTCGAAGCTATCTTCGACCACTTCAATCTACCATATAGCATCGCAAATTACAACATTTACTCTATTAATGCATTCCAAAGCGATTTGTTTTCTTTTCTGCTATCAAGTGAAAATAGAAGTTGCAAGAATCAAGTCACCCAAAGCTCCTTCTTCACACAGATTCAATTCGAAGAACGTCCATCAGTGGAACTACGTTAGAGATAAGTAATTAGCTATAAAGTTTCATGATTGTCATATTGTTTTATATGCCTTCTGGGTCCCATGATGTTACAATAAATCTTCTTTCCATTAATTTAACCGTAAATTGTCTGGGATTTCACTTAAAGACTAAAAGCTCTGGTAAAGATTTAATGTGAGGCTAATTGTTCTAAAGAACTATTTATCATAATATTATTATAGCACCAGATTATCTTCAACTTAAATGATTGTGATTGCTTTTGGAAATTCAGGTTTTTCAAATTTTTATTTACGGATGTGTCCTAGAGATGCTACGTAGACCAAGCTTCTTTAAGTTTTATAAATTGTTAGGTATTAGTTGCATCTTATTACATTATAGGTTTGTCTGCTCCAGGATGAAAGACAAGCACTTCTCCCATCAGAGGAACTTATTCCCTTTCCATATGATTTCTGAATATGTAAGTTCCTTCGCACTAATTTTTATTTAATTAACTTCATGTTTTTGACTATTTTTCATTGGTTACCTCTGTACTTAAGTTTATGTCCCTAACTTATTTCAGACACCAATTTCTTCAGGCACTACATATAACATGTACGTGATAATTCCTTTTTAAGAACTTATAATTACTATTGTGATTCTTGACTAGGTATGTGTTATATAAAATGGTTGCTCAGTTTGATCCTAACATGTCCTGAATAGAAAGCCAATTTTTTATCGCCTACTGTCTGCTAAATATATTACTAATGTTGCAATCTTTGTTTTGCTTGATAGAATAACGGAGAGATAAGATTCTTTGTGATGGTTGCATGTTTGTGTTTTGGTTTGTGCAATTTATGATATGTGTAAATTTTGACTGAAATCAACAATTTTATTTTTAATTATGATCCACTTAATCTCATTCCAATTATGACTTAATAGTAAAGTATGTCATTTATAATTTTGTGTTGTTTTAGGCTTATGAAGGCTGATTTGTTTATATCAATGTAGAGATTTGGACATCTTTATTAACTTGTAACAGTTATCTTAATTTATGTTTTGTTCGTTCGTAGTCTTATGCATGTAAACAACAATACATATGTAATGAATTGGTTTTTTTTGTAAATCAATAGTTATTACTTCTCCAAGCACATCCATGCATTTTTGTTAGTTCATTTCTTCTTTTCGTTCTAATTTGGAAATAGCAGGTTGTTACAGGATTGCAAAAAATACATTTATTATCTTCCACCTAATATTTTAAGTGACCAAAATCCAGTTAGATGTCGCGGGAAGAAGTTTGAGGCTTGCTAATTGTATTATTTATCTATAGATGATTTTAACACATAATGGACAGGATTCTCACTATTCATGTTAATTTTCTTTCTGATTCTGATCAGGAAAAACGATCAAGCACCCTAGAATATTTAACACTAACTTTTGGAGCATTCATGTGATAATGGAATGGTTCAACTAACAATTAAGGTAAGTGTACAAAATGTGTTAGATTTGTTATTTTACACTATACACATTAGATTTAATTACATTTACAACCAAGTAAAACAAAAAACCAAGCTCCAATCATATGACACTAATTATTCTTCCATTGTTATAGTGGAACTTGGTTATACTATATCTTATAATCAACGCTCTGTTTGTAGCTTGAATTAAAAGGATAAATGGCTATTCGGAACCGGATTTCAATATCTAGTTGCTACTTTTTGTTGCATGCTTTTATGATTTTTTCTTTTTTTGAATTTTTTCAGGAGGGAAACCGACTGGAGTCATAAACCCTCTCTAGTGCACCTAGCCTGGTCCGCGAGCACCACATAAGTGACTTATCTTAGCATATGCACATGATAAGCTCTTAGCATGTCATTCCGGGTTTCGAACCCGCACCTCTGTTACCACGACGTAAAGTCCTTAACCGCTGGGCTACTTGCTGCCGACAAGCTTTTATGATGTATTAGCAGGTAGCTTTCTTTATGTTATTTTATGTGCATATTAGTCATGTATAGTGATAAATAACTTTACACATATTTGTTTGGGTTGTTTACTAAAACTGGAATGTCAATACTTCTTACCTTCTTTAACGAAAAAATATATTTGTAATAAATTTGAATGTTATTTTATGTGGAAAAAAAAACCCAGCTTCAAAGAATTTCTTAACTAAGCGAGATTATGGCAGATTTTCCTAAATCAAGTTTTGCATATTTCTTATTAGAGCACCAATAGTCATTTACTCGTTTATAAGAAAAATTCCTAAAATGACCATATTTCAAGGAATAATATTTATAAACATTTGGATAATAACTCAAATCTGCTTCAAACCAGTACAAAATTAGAGGTACAACATTAAGGCATAGATTGACATAGGCATCAGCTTCCCCAGGTAGACCATGTTAGGAACAAATTTAAGCAAATGTTATTGAATATAACACTTTTATCGCCTACACTTAGCCAGTATAAGTTTTTGAATATTTTGTATTTCTCATTTAATTATTGAAATTACATTGGAAGATATATCGTGTTCATTTTTGAAATAGCAAAAAATTTGATTAGGTAGTTGACTTTGCCAATGAGGGTATCATATCACGTAATTAGTTGAATTTGACAGTGAGGGTATAACATCACATAAATACGACTGCCACAAAAAAATCATGTTATCAAAATTACAAAAAAATAATAGTAAAAGCGTTGAAGAATGAGATGTATTAGACAATATGGACTTGCATAAAAATTTGGGCGAGGTATATGAAGATAAGAATATTATTTTCTTTGGCAGCCATAGCTTTTAGTTTGGCCTATACATGCATAATAACCCATTATTGTGTAAGAGCATACATGTGTGTGATGAGTGTATCATGCAGACCACAATTTATTGGAAATTTTGCAATATAATTGGAACGTTCAAATGTATATTCCTATGTTGGTATTCGGTTTTAATGGGGAATCCTATCATGTGTCCGTACGCTTTATTCATCCCATTACTTTGAATTTAAGCGTAATTATGTACTAGAAGACACGATCAAATGAATCTGAAAAAAAAACTTTAACATTACTTGCTATGATGTTGAACTAAATGAGCACTCATGGCTTTCAAAAATTCTTTCAAACTATGATCACAAGTTCACCTTGGCCCATAGATAATGATTTTATTTTGGTTACTGAAGAAAAAGGGGAAAAAAGTTGTTGATGGGTTACGTCTGTAATAGAGGCCTTGGTGTTGACTTAATCAATGGTTGTGTACACCATTTTGTATATTGTATGCCTTGAGTTCAACATTGTAACTAGAGATAAAACATATAACCATGTAATTCAATTTTGATCTTGCTTCCAAATCCTATTGTGCAACAATTCCAATTTTACACTTCCCTATGCTACACCATTGGGATTACTAAAGAAGATAACAAAGTGATTATTCCCATGCGACTAGACCTCTTTAAATGTTCCAAAAATGTTTTTTCTTTCATTTATTTATCGACAACAAAGTAACAAATATTAATAAATTCGACAATTATCTCTTGTACGAATAAATAAAAGGGAAAGTAGCTAAGCACAGAGTTTTGATTCATAGCCTAAAAGGTGAAGAATAATTACTATCCAACATCAATTATAAAGTACATGTAGATTTAAAGAATATTAAAAGCGAATTCAACTTGGTCTTTTAACTTTTATTAATCAGTTGTTTTCTTTGTTTTAAATGACTTATTTTAAAGGATTTCCTAAGAGTTACTTACAACTGTGTAACAAGTTTAATATTCATTTGTCATGGTAATATCTAGCTCAGGTTTTTGTACTTGAAATTTAGTTGTCTTTATTTAAGGGCTTTGTTATTGACACTTCAATTTTTGTTAAGGAGAGGCCAAATTTTAAGGACACTCCACTTTTTTAAATTGTTAAGCGGGGGTCAATGTATGTTGCTAATTTTTTTAACTTCTTGCGCTTACCCTTATTTTTAACTTACTTTTAAAAACTTATGCACCATAAAATTAGATTTTACCACGTGTATACGATTTAATAAACTGAAATTGGATCTTACCATCTGATCACTCTGATCAACTATAACATAACGCTCACTCTCCTGTATTAATATCATATTGTTTTCTCACTCAACTTGCACGCATCGTCTTTGTTCGGTTTATCGTCTTCTTTAAACCTTTGTCTGATTCAGAATTCTATTTTTCAATTCCAGTTTATTGGAGTTTTTATCGATTTGGGTATTAACGGCAGTTTTAGTTTTTTTTTTTTTTTGGTTCTAAATTTGTATAGTGATGGATAACTACCAATTTCATCACCTTGGAGGTCTGATGCTCATATTTTAATGTGATTTATTACTTTAAAGATGCTTCTGAGATAAATGAGAATGGATAATGAAATTTAAGAACTCCTATATAAAATGGTGGGATTTCAATTCATTAAGCTCCATCTGATCTTTCATTTTGTAGTTCTTATAAAGAGGTTGTATCTTTATCTTGCTCTATTTTTGTTGTTCTGCTATAAATTTATACTGTTATGGTTTTGCAAAAAAAATCATATTATTTTCTTTTTCGTTCATGTTTTTTGGTTAGGGTTTGATTTCTCCACAACGGATGGTGTTGATTAACTATTAAAAAATAGATTAATCAACTGATGAGTGAAATTAAGCCTAAAATGGGTAATAAGGTAAATATTATCTTTATTTGTTAAAGGGCCACTTCCCTCCTTGGTACTCCCTTTAATAATTTATTTTTAAAAAGATAATTGGCCCCCCTTTAACAATATTTAGAGTGTCAATAACAATGTCCTTATTTAATACTATCTCACCATGGTTCAATCTTTTACATTGTGTTTCTTTGTCTTACGAATTGTTAGTGTCATGGACATTTTATAGTCACTTTATTCTGTTTTGATATTATACTATTAAAATAATATTGAATTTTTTAAATTGTTCGGTGATTTACGGCAGTCACATTATTTAGAATTCATTGACGCATAAATATGTATGTGTGCAATTGGATGTTAGAAATATAATATTTAAAGTTTTAAAATATCTAGAATATTCTGATAACATAATTTCATCTGAAGTGGATAGTACAAATTGTTTTATTTTCATTGACATTCGCACCAATTATGAGTTTGAGTGCTCAAGTGCTCGGTTGCTATGGTTTTGTAGTTGTTTATTGTTGTTGTTATGCATAAATAAATATTTATTATAAAAGACAAACTAAATAAATAGTCCGTAAGGCATAAATTATTTTTTCTATCTCCATATCTTTTATGGAGTTATTTTTTCCTATTGGTTTATCATTTTTGGACATTGTGAAATAATAAAGTGGTAGTTTTAGAGATGAATTCTTCTGTACCCAACTCCGGTGTTTTCATGTGTCGAATCAATCTTATCCATTGATTTACACAAAATCTAATGGTTTTGAATGGATTGTAGGACCCGTTCATTAGATTATTAATAATATGTGTAGTTGATGTGTGGTGGTGATTTGTCGGGCACACGAGAACATCGGCATCGGGTACAGAAGAATTGATCCCGTAGTTTTGCATAGTAGAATTTTAGTCAACGACGGTGATTTAATTCTAAACTTCCCATGTTACCCAAAAGAGAGAATATCTGTTTACTGTTTTGCCGATAAACTTGCATCTTTCAAAAGAAACATTTTTGTATTTACAATATGTTTATATCCAATTTGTATCCAGTCATTTTTTATTGAAGAGAAATTAATTATTTGCAATAATTTTTTGTGCACAAATGCTTCTTTTGGACCTTACAGAAAGGAAAGTATAAACTAAGCGGTCCTACTATTTGAATGGCAATAAAATTTTGACAATTGTTAAGTCCTTTTTTTGGGTTCTAGGGCAAGCAAGCAAGAAAAGAGCTGCTTTATTTCATTAATTTTAAAACATGCATGGTCAAAACGAATAATATGTATTAGTTGTTTCATATTAAACGATAATTTTTAGGGACGTTATGGTAATGGTAAATTTACCTTTACCATACCATTACCAGTCAATCGGTAACCATTTTTAATTGCAATCGGCATACTAGTTAAAACGGTATGATACCGGTAAATTTACCAGTTTTAATGGTGAATTATCGGTAACATTTCTTCAATACCAGCGGTAACGGTAATTTTACCAGTTAATTTGAAATATATTCGTATTCATCTAGTATGTTTTATTACATGCGTTAGAACCAAATTAATGATTATATTCAGTTCAATAATCAAGTGAAATAATTCCAAGTTCCACTTACTTTCTTTCTCATTTATGTTTTTCTATAAACTAACACTACATATATATAGTATAATAAAGATGCATTATGTATAGAAAACATGTCAAGATATAAACTTTGATGTACAAACGGTAATTTACCATTATTAGTGTAACAGTTAACAGATTATCGGTTTACCAGTCGATCGGTAACGGTAAACAATTCTGACTTACCAGTAAAAATGGAATGACAACGGTAATTGTCAAACAGTAATGGTATTTGTCAAACGGTAACGATAACCATTACCATAACATCCCTAATAATAATGTTAGCATCAACTTGAAAATAGTCTTACTGCTCGGTTTGAAGCGATTCTTGGTTACAAAGCTCAGTTTTATCTTGATCTGAATTATATATGGTTATTCAATGTTTAGGGGTGCGTATGGTTATTAATTTAGACTCATTATTTGTTATATTAGTTCTCATCGTCCATGTAGTAATTAATGAATATGTTTATTTGAACATGGTATTGTAATCATAATAAAAGTCTTCTAATTGATTTTCCTGGCAGAAACGGAGCCTGGCTTCCAACTGTAAACGATATTTGTAATCCCTTTAGATCGCGTATGGTGCACAGAGATAGAGTTTTCCAGTTATCTCAAATGGTATTCTCATATTGTCTCACCTTGGCATCTTGCCCAGAAATTGTTCTCTATTTTGTAGCCCATTTAATAAAAGAAAGCAACGGCAACGAAATACCCTTTAAGATATGGGACATCGGAAATTACATAATACAAAATTTAAATAAATTAATATTTCTAATAGATATTAAAGAACAATAATTCAATACGTATACGACTATTGTACTAATAAAAATGGTTAAAAAAATCTCAATTACAATACAAATCGTATAAAACAACATTAACAAGTTTAATTTTTTATTCGTTTACCTACATTTAAAATTATAAAATATTTTTATCATGCATTGAATTATAAAATTCGACATCTAACTTTAAATACCTATATTTCAAATTATCACAATTATTTACAAGATTCATCTCACTCTCTCATTTTATTTACGTTTCAGTCCATACGGTTAAATTAATTATGCAATCTTAAGTTGAAATAATGAGATAAACTATTGAAATTGGTGATACTCAAATCACAATTTTGGGCAACAAATAATCCTACATATTTTGTGAAGAGATTTGTTGCTAGATTTGGTGCTAGATTTGATGAAGAGATTTTGTGCTAGATTTTATAGAGAAATATTGGTTGCTATATTTGTGGACATTTACTACAAGGATATTTGATGTTTATCCAAATAGTTTTATAATATATATGAAGATAATTTGGATGCCAAGTTTTCTTGGGCATGAAGCAATTCTCTCTATAAAAAGGGCTAGCTAGCATCTTCATTAGGTGTGGGTTAGAGCCACCAAGAGTCGTGGGTGAGAGCCACAAAGAGTGGTGGGAGAGAGCCACCAAGAGCTCAAGAGTGATCATTCTAGCTATTCCAAATTGAGTGTTCTCCTTCAAATTGTTTAACCATTAGATATTCTCTACCTATTTCTTAATAAGGTTATTGGTTCAAGTTGTAATTGTTTATAACGATAGTTGAGATTGATTGTAAACAATTTTTATTAGTGAATCAATAAAGAGGGTGGTTGGGTGGAATATCGTGTGCTCATATTTCCGATATTATTTGTGTTGTTTTTTATTTTTCAGTCAAATTCACCTTCAAGCGATTGAGTGATAAAGATCCTATTTTTATTGGCGTTTTGTCAATCTTCCGCTGCGCACAAAAAACCCCAACAATTGGTATCAGAGCAATTTTTGCACAACAAATTGGTATCAGAGCCAGTTCATCGCATAGCTTGGAGTGATTTTGGATTGAATATTGTAGATGTCGAAGATGATGTTGCTTTCATGGATGGTTATTGTGGAGTAGGAGATTTTGAGAATTTGGAATGAAGAACCTAGTCCGCAACAAGGTGGAGAGGTTGGTTTTGATCACTGCTGAGGATCCGTTGAGGATCATGTTATCGATTGTTTTCTTCACGTTGATAATTCTCGAGGGATCCATGTAGATGAAGAGGGATCAAGTGGTAGGCGTATATCGATAAAGAGGAGGTGTGATTGAGCCTGGAAATCAATTAGGTAATCTTGTGGCCTGATGAAATCAAGAAGGTGTGATTGAGCCTGGAAATCAATTAGGTAATCTTGTGGCCTGATGAAGTCAAGAAGGTGTGATTGAGCCTGGACTTCAAGAGAAGACAGGATAGTTTTATCTCGTAGCCGTTAAAATCGAGATGGTGTTAATTGAGAAAGAAGAGGTTGAAAGTGAGAGCTAATGGGCTATTGTTTGAGTGGAGGAGATGTTGTGATTTGGTATCAAGGTGGAGTGTTGAAATTGGCGATACGCAAATCACAATTTTGGGCAACAAATAATCTTACATATTTTGTGAAGAGATTTGTTGCTAGATTTGGTGCTAGATTTGATGAAGAGGTTTGGTGCTAGATTTGATGATGAGATTTGGTGCTAGATTTTATAGAGAAATATTGGTTGCTATATTTGTGGACATTTATTACAAGGATATTTGGTGCTTATCCAAATAGTTTTATAACATATATGAAGATAATTTGGATGCCAAGTTTTCTTGGACATGAAGCAATTCTCTCTATAAAAAGGGCTAGCTAACATCTTCATTATGTGTGGGTTAGAGCCACCAAGAGTAGTAGGTGAGAGTCACCAAGAGTGGTGGGAGAGAGCCACCAAGAGCTCAAGAGTGATCATTCAAGCTATTTCAAATTAAGTGTTCTCCTTCAAATTGTTTAGCCATTAGATATTTTCTACCTATTTCTCAATAAGGTTATTGGTTCAAGTTGTAATTGTTTATAACGATAGTTGAAATTGATTGTAAATAATTTTTATTAGTGAATCAATAAGGAGGGTGGTTGGGTGAAATATCGTGTGCTCATATTTCCGATATTATTTGTGTTGTTTTTTATTTTTCAGTCAAACTCATCTTCAAGTGATTGAGTGATATAGATCCTATTTTTATTGGCGTTTTGTCAATCTTCCGCTGCGTACAAAAACCCCCAACAATTGGTATCAGAGCAATTTTTGCACAACATAAACATAATTAAATGATATACATTAGTTTGATCGGTCACTAATGACAATACGAATATTTCAATAATATACATCATACTCATGACAATAAAATGTGATAAAATGACATTTTCACCTCACTCTCTCATTTGATTTACGTTTCAGTCCATATGGTTAAATTAATTATGCAATCTTAAGTTTACAATAATGAGATAAATATAATTAAGAGATATACATTAGTTTGATCATTAATGACAATATGAATATTTCAATAATATACACCATACCCATATCAATGAAATATGATAAAATGACATTTTCATTAAACTAAGACACATAAATCACACGACATATTGTATAACATAAACAATAAGGAACTTTTGTAAAATACACTATTTGAACTTTGCAATACACATATTTTCTTTCTCAAAGCACGTCTAAGAAACACTATTACTTTTAGCTCTAACCAATCTACAAATAATTGTAGTAAAAACAGAAAATATTTTCTCCTTCGTAAAAAAAAAGTTGCACTTTAGCAAAGAAAAAGAAATTGTTTATGGAAACATGAGATTAGACACAAATTTAATTTTTGAGATAAAACAAAACATAATAGCAGAAAAATATCAAAAAAAGTAGCAAGAAATTCGTCATTCATCACAAAAATATGTTTTTTTTTTAAAACAAAAACCTTACTTTTAAAATTCTTACAGTCTCTTACCAAACTATCACAGTTCTCTTCTAATATTCTATGTTTGACTTCCTATATTAGAGTTACTCAAGATTCTTAAAACTATAATTGAACTCAGTAAACTATTAGTTGTTGATGTATCAAATAAGTCATATTAAAATAATGAAATTTTCAATATTTGCACAGTTTTCATATTAAAAAATGATATAAAATTCATTTGGATGTACAAATACATCATTCACATAACATAATTATATACGTAAGCAACGAATGCAAATTTAATTTATGATTCATCTATATTGATACATTGATGTATCACATTGTAATAGTTTTATTTTAACTAAAGTGCCTACATTCTGAAAATTTTGCGGTTGCTTACAAGGGGTTTTAAAGCACAAGGATAAACTTAAGCAAAAATTTATCCATAAGGACAAGAGGCTAAAATTTGATCCACAATGACACTTTTTAATGTAAAGAGAGAATTTCAGGGGTCCACTATCATTTTATACTTTACACTAAAATTTGTCTTTATGGATAATTTTTTTGCCTCTTGCCCTTATGAATAATTTTTCTGTTTCACACTATTTTCCTGTGCTTACAAAACCAATTTATTATTCATTTATCCCAATAAATTTATATGCATGGTAGAATTCCGGTTTTAACTTTAAATATCCATATTTTGACATTTATATAGTTATGTACAACTTCATCGATTGTTTCCTAATCTTTCATGTTTAGATCCATGTATTTAAATTGCTTAGAAATCTCAAGTTTAAAGTATTTTAATAATCTATATACCAAACGTATAGTATAACACATATACTAATAAAAATAAAACCAAAATTGTGTTTAACTATATAGATCACATACATATATTTATGTACCTCAACAATCATAACAAAGTTTGTGAATTAACTAAAATCATTTATGTATATAAACAATAAATTTATCGTACACAATGTTTTTTAGCTTCAAATAACTCTACATCAAAATCTCTATAATCTTTTTGCAAAATCATTCTCAGTTTATTTTTATTATTTACTTTTAAGTCAATATAATTTAACTACATCACATAATTTAAAATTTAACATATATAAAAGTAATAAATTAAATAATATTTGTTAACTCATCTGAAATAATTATATTATGTCAGTGTCAACAAGAATACTTGCTCACAGTAATAAGAGAAATAAAACTATTGTTTTACTCCAAAAAAATATAAATTACATAACACATACCATATATAAGAAACAACAACAACAATAACAACGACAACAAAGACGACAACAGTAATGATTTATATTATATTTATTTTTGTCGAACTCATCGTATGTTATATAATAGATTTCAAATTTTAACATTAAAGTCTTAAAACTATATTTTATAATGTTATCGTGCGCAACGCATGGGTTACATGGGTTACACACTACTAATATAAGATTTTTATGATAATTGAAATAATTACATAAACTAAGCCAATAAAGAAGGTAAAAAAATACGTGGATTGAAGTATCATTTATGATAAAATGAGAAAGTTCCACGAATAATGAAAGGCATTTTACCTTAAAAAATAAATAGTATAAAAGAAACTAATATGAAAAAGATAAGCTGAGGAAACACCATCGATATGCTAAATTAACAGTTGAAGTGAGAACTAAGATAAGCTAAGGAGGCATCGTTAATATGTTAAGTTAATGGTTGAAGAGAGAGATAAAATAATTAAAGGATTAAAATGAAAAACGAATTTAAAAGAAGTAAAATATGATGTACAACTTAAGAATAAATATGGAAGAGATAATGAAGACTCACATATTTATATTTAACAATATAAGATAGATATAGAATAGATTAAACCCAAAAATTAAGTGGAAAGAAAATGTGGATTGTATTATTATTTAACTATGAAATGGTGGAGTTCATGAATAATGAAAAAGATTATACCTTAATAAGTAAATATATAAAGGAAACAGACATGAAAAAATAAGTTGAGGGGGACACTATTAATACACTAGTTAACGTTTGAAGAAAGAAATAAAACAATTAAAAGATTAAATGAAAAATGGGCCTTAAACAAATGAATATCGTATACAGCTTGAGAATGAATATGAGAAGATAATGAAAAATCACATATTCAACTACACACACACACACACACACATACATACATACATACATACATACATACATACATACATATATATATATATATATATATATATATAAACACACTCAAATGCACGCGCGTGCACGCACACACATGGCTAAGATTAAACCTAAAGCAAGCTGTTGATATCAAAAATGACACCAATACCCAAGGTGTTTTATGCAACACTTTACAATTATGTAAAATCTAAAAGTATGGAACCATAAAATATAAAAGCAAGTAAAAACACGGGAATTTTAGAGTGGTTCGACTTAGAATCGGCCTACGTCCACTATAGAAACAATTTTCATAATCTTGGAAGAATTTACAAGGTACATGCTTTCATCCATTTCAGTCTTTTTTAATGATCTTCTCTATTTTTTCTCTTTTTGCTCTTGATTTCACTTGGATTCACGGAGGAATGGATGAGATCTTTTGATTTGTGATGGCTATTGCGTAGATCTTTAACCACTTAAACATTTAGATGATCTTCTTTGGTCCCATGATGATTATTATGTTGAATCTAGGATTAAAAGAGAATTAATGGAGGTTGGAGAAGTTAAGAGTGGTAGAGAAATGAATTGGACAACCCTCCGGGGTAGAAAAATCCATCCCCTAAAATGAGGGAAGCCATGGGGTATTTATAGGTGAAATCTGAGTGGAGTGGCAGAACTGTGATTACGTGTGCGCAGGCTATGGGTCTGAAGCAGTCCGACGAAATCCGGTAGGCTTTGCAACTATCCCTTCATCCCCCAAAGCAGTAGGTAAAACCCACTGTGGCTTCCAAGTGGTCCCCCAGTACGCTTGTTTTACGGCGACCCTCTCGAGCCTCTCGGCCACTGCCTAACCAACCCCCGCAAGGAACATGTGGGGGTAATAGTCTCCCGTTCGCCACCAAACCGCGAAGCGAGAACCCCCCATCATGACAGCAACAAGAACTGGTGATACCCCATTCTCGATCACTCAATCTACTTAAAGATTCATTAAAACTCCACTTAGTTTTAATCTTCCCAATAATCACTATCAATGATTATTTTACTTGAGAAATCACATCCTATCTTTAACTGGGTTAAAGAACCAATGTCATTTAAAACACGGTTCACTATAAACCCAAAATCACATTTCATTAATTGTCGGGTTAAAGAACAAGTGTTATTTAAAACACCGTTCACGATAAACCCAAAAATCAATTCAAATTCAATTCCAGTTAAATTCCATTTAATTGGTACACTTCATTAAATCTAAATAAAAAGATTTAGTCTTTTTCTCAACTGGGTTTAAGAACAGTGTTAATAAAGACACCATTCACGACAAACCCAAATCCCATTTGATATTAAATACAAGGCTCTGAATAGAAAAAATATCGGCTTATATTCAATATCAAATTCTACGACCAACAAATATCGTATTGGAAATAACGATATAAATAAATCTTCCAAATTTCAATAACAATATCTTTATAATCACGAAATCCAACATCGAAATATTCCAAAGATAATTTCGATTCAAATCCATTCCAATTCAAGTATTGGAAATCCTGGTTACTTTTTAAAACCATTTCAAATCCAATTTATTTATTTAAAAATAAATGGTTTTTATAATTCTAGTTCAAAACTAGTTCATTTCGATAAAAATCTGTTTTTATCTTTTCAAATGTGGAAATTTTCATTCCAATTCTTCACAAATCATTTCTTATGATTTTACACAAATTATTACTATTTTTGATAATTTTATCAAGGCCCGTGCAGTCGATTTCCATCAACGGCCATCGAACTGCACTTACAGCGACCTTTTCCAAATTTGATTTGGACATAATTCCAAATCCAACCATTATATTTCAAATCTCTAATATTCATTAGAAAGCTCTTTTTGACACGAACCCAACGGTTCCGGTTTTAGGAGAATCCGACGGTCGTTCTCCCGTAATATCCATTTGAAGTCAATGGTCGAAATTCGCGAACTGCCACGGCGCGACGCGTTCTATTCAGGCCATTTAATATATATAATATATATATTATATATATTACGTCGATTTCCTTTTAAAACGTATTTTATAAATCGTTTTAAATTCGTTTTTGAAACGATTTCAACTTCATATTCAATTTCGAATCAAAATTGAATATTCCACATCATTGATATACATATAATAATATTTTCAAAAACGTTATATTTTGAAATCACTTCGTTTTCTATAATCATTATAAAAACGAATATAATTGATATAAATATCGTTCGCGTCAAAATGGCGCATATCTAACTAACACGGCTTTATATATCTCAATAACTTCGTTATTCTATTCAACAAATGAATATTTTCTTCAACACATAAATATATATTTTATTCAACACGTGAATTTATATTTTCTATTCAACACATGAATATTTATTTTTCTATTCAACACATGAATTTATATTTCTATTCAACACATGAATATTTATTTCTATTCAACACATGAATACATATTTCTTATTTTCCAAATTGGAATGAGGCTCAATCAATTACCATATAACGTTACTTATATGGATTCCTTACAACACATGTATATACCAGCAACGATAAATAATCAACCATCATCCAGGGTGCACCACACCACTGCATA
Organism: Allium sativum; assembly: GCA_030737875.1. NCBI lineage: Eukaryota > Viridiplantae > Streptophyta > Magnoliopsida > Asparagales > Amaryllidaceae > Allium > Allium sativum. Next base: position 841,406,256 of record CM060919.1, on the reverse strand, counting down.
AGCATTAAATATAAATAATTAACACTTACACAGTCTGTCAACCCATCGATTGACATACAACTAAACAATCAGGATTAGTGTATGTCAAATATCATCCCAATACCCGTGTGGGGTTTCAAATCAACAAACACACATTTTATTTGTGCAGTTGGGCGATGTGTAAAATTTATCGTCCCAATCAATATCAGTCAAATCAGTATATATAAATAAATCGTCCGATTTGTTTATAAATATTTATTTTATATACACGTTAAAAATTATATTTTTAACTATAAAATATTTTCCACTATAAAATATTTTATTCCATTCCACATCACACAATCAAATATCACAACACACCAATTAAACAAATAAGTCATCCATGGTCTGTGGACGACGGGTGTCGGGTGCTGCTAAGCACCGTCTGCATCCTAGTATATATTTCAACTAGAAAATAAAATAAAAGTGAGGAGTTCTCACCGAGAGCTAAACCAAACCGCCATTTCATTTCTGAATTCCTGAACCGTCTGGATTTGCCCGTACTTCCAACGCAGCATTCTCCACGCTGTTCATATTAAAATCACATTTTTAGTATGATGTTCTATACATTAAAAATCATATTTTTAATGCTCTACCAATATAAAAATTATTTTTTTATTTTTTCTATAATATAAAAATCATATTTTTATTCTTTCTATAATACAAAAATCATATTTTTATTCTTTCTATAATATAAAAATCATATTTTTATTCGAATAAAAATTGTGTTTTTCATAACTTAAAAATCCTATCATTGGATAATCAAAAATCATATCTTTATCTCGCTATGAAAAATCATATCCTCCTTAACTATAAAAATCGAATCTTTTCTTTAAAACCTGAACCAAATGTGACAACAACGCGAAGTCCGGTTTATTTTGCACCCGGTACATTCATTTGAAGTTTGAAATCGAATTTTCGAACTACCGCGCCATTTTCGATTCCTTTTTATAATTTAAAATAATTATTTATATTTTAACGATGATCTATATAATATATACGTTCTAATCTATTCAAAATTAGTTTTTCCCGTCGTTATTATTTAAAATAGTTCATTTTAAATAATCAAAATTCGCTAAAATTGCCAAAATAAAAATTTTAAATTGGCTCGAATTTCCGGGTTATTACAGGGTCTTACGCCCGACCCATCATATTTACGAAACTGCCATCGAGCGACCCATATATACCAACGTTAAGCACTGAGCGACCCATACGAACAGACGTTGCTATGTAATCATGTAATCTCCATTATGTTCGGTTCACATGGAATAACAGCTAACCTATCAAAGCTCTACCACATGTCCAACTTTACATATTTCATTGTTTATATATAGCAATTGATCCATATTATAATATTGTTACTAACCCATACTGTAAAAACCGGACCGACCCATAGTTTACTTGTGACTGATCCATCCAGACAAAGAGTGCTCGACCCATAGCAGCAACTTAGTGAACAACCCTTTTTAGTGAACGACCCATCAATAGGGGTACTGCTCGAACCATCCACTTAGGTGTTGTTGCTCGACCCACGGCATCTGATGGTGACCGACCTAGTCATCAGCTCGACCCATGGTATCTACAGATGTGCCACCGTCTGTTTAAAGCTACTGACCGACCCTTGGATGGAGAACGATGCTGAACGACCATGCATGGGTGCTGCTCGAAACATCAACATGTTTACCACGCCACCAAGTTATAATTCTTGCATGATCCAATGTTGCTGACATGGCTTCATATATGTTGCTACCAATCCATGGAGAGAAAATATGCATGATCTAGTCACTTTCTGTTCGATCCTTGAACTTTATGGAGGACTGTTGATCCATACGTTCTAGAAGGACTTATACATATAATATTTGCTCCATGCTTTTACACGAACTGTACCATATTTGTGTATTCACCGTATTGCCAATTGTAAGAGAACCCCGAATTATCACAAAACCAATTGGCAATGTGAAGGGTGAACTCATTATACTTATACAGGATTCATTTTACAAATTCCCCAATGTGGGACTTGTCTCAACACGCCCCCGCATGTGTGGCATATCATGAGCCTAACACATGGACCTTTATATTGGGTGATGTGGATAAGTGTGGCATTATGCGCACGAATTAAACCTGCTCTGATACCATGTTAGAGAACCCCGAATTATCATAAAACCAATTGACAATGTGAAGGGTGAACTCATTATACTTATACAGGATTCATTTTACAAATTCCCCAATGTGGGACTTGTCTCAACACCAATGCCTTTCCACGTGGCTCCATACGTACATGTTGAATATATAGTTCCTGCATGTAGCTTACTTGCTTCGACATGTCAGTGTCATCCCATCACTTGAAGGGTCTACTCGACCCATGTTGTGCATGTAAGCATACGTTGTAGTCCATATATTTTACTACGTGTGTTCTCTTCGTTATGTGTATTTAATCACACTGTTAAATGCAAATAACCAATCCATGGAGCGACGTGTCCTCAGTAAGTTAATATGTTTGGATGCCATTCTCTTTATGCGCACATGTTTTAATGTCATTTTACTCTTGTACGTATATAAATATTCCGTGTGAATGATTCTGTATACATGAAGATGGACCGCGCATACAAATACTGATCGATCCATGTATAAGTATTGGCCGATCCAAGCTCTTTGAAGCCAACCAATCCATAAGACTGAGGCTGATCGATCCATTATATTAGAACAACACCAATCCTTGACACTTAAACGTTAACCATCTACTACATCTGCATTTGACTAATTATTTCTGATCCGTGATTTTAACAGGGTTAACATTTGCATCGAAGCTTGTATTTTTTGCTTGTGAAAAATGCAAGCTTCAAAACAAACATTGTTGTTAATATATACTGTGTTAAATGCACATAAATAGATCGTAGATAAACGCTTAAGATGGACCAGAACATTTTTATTTGGATGTTTTCTCTATATTTGGACCAAAGCATGGCCTCCTTTGGTTGGCCTTTGCTCACTTCTTCACCTTTCGGCTGAATATGTTTTTGTAATAAACTTGGACTCGAATCTTTTCCTTCAGCTTTTACTTTCTAGCACATAAGCTATTGGATTTTAGCATCCAAGCTTGTTTGCGTTACACTGCAGTTTGTACTTAGCATTGATGTCAAAAATTTTAGTGCCGATTGGCACTTGAACAACTTGCACTTTCGATCGGAATTTTGTCGAGTTTTCAATGTCGAGCACCTAAAAGCTTATTGGTGATATTTTTGGTCTCGAATGCACACTTGAAATGCTCTACTGCACAGACTTTGTTGTGCTAACAAACGCTTCAGTTTTGAATTCTATAATTTGTCGTTAGCAACGTCGTGCTAGTGCTTGAATGCCCTAGTTTTAACTCAAGCTCGAACCGAACGACGTATCCACATAGAATCGTTTTGTTTGGTCATTTATAACTCGTCGAATATTGCCTGTGTAGATACATCGTTCTAATCTAATTTCGTGGCGTCGTTTGAAACGCGCTAACCGATAGATGTCGACTATAGATTCCAAGCATCGTCTCTTAATGACTTATATAATCTTGTACGATGGTTCATATTTTATGAAACGTGTACCTGTATGCTGCTTTTTAAAACAAGATTCCATATGCAATGTGAATACCAGAAAGATGGACATTTATTGTTCTGAACAGGGAATCACTTCTGCTAGTATTGAAGCTTCTATTTGAGTTTCTAAGGCTAGAGCAATTGCAGCTTCACGGTCGGAAGTAGATTAGAACTTTTTTGTTCCCCGTTACCTTAACAACCATTCAGAGAAATGTCGTTCCATGCTAGCTTGACGTGTTTTTTTACTAAGCATGCATCCATCTTGGCATTTCCGAATTTGGCGCAAAATTGTCGGGGAAAGAGGAATTTGCTAATCGTCCGCCTTGCGACTTTGCTGCAATAGCCTGTAGGTTTGTCGATATTTGTTCGACTCAAAAATATGATCTTTTATTTGCACATGGTTTTCGAACTAGTTTACGATGCACATTAGACTCGTTTGGAACACTTTCCCTTATTTTGATGAATAGTGGAGCAATATCGACACAGTTTTATTGGAGAGTTTTCATTGGCAAATATCCTTATCCAGAAGACCTGTAACAAGGAGTCTTTGTGCGCATTTGGCGGCGAATTCATTATGGATTGCTCAAAACGATAACGGGTTAGTCTAATAAAAGGAAACAAGTTATAAAAATCATTTGCAAACTCAAGTGTGTTATCAATGTAAAACTGTTTTATTTGAGAATGTAGTTTACGTTGTAAAACACTTCGTTCGTATGTTGACGACATTTAAGATTCGTCAGTCTACGTTTCGAACTGCGACTTTTAAACATCCTCTTTTTTGGAATTTTATTTCACTAGATTTAGTATCTATTAAAGGCGTGCACCTTCCAATTTAGTTAATGGAATTCTGAGTTTAGCTGGTCCCATACAATTATTAGTGATGCCCCAGTCAGCTTGACTCAAGTTTTCTGCCAATCCTTTTGGGTGGTTTTGATCGCAGGATTTTCGGTAAACTGAGCAGCTTAAGTGCATCAATTAATAAGTTGTTGTCGGGCCATTATTTTATATGTTGCTTTCTGCAGTATCCATCCTGAGGGCCTTGAAACTTGGAACATGAATGTTGTACAGTAATGAATTGCTTCTCGTATTATTCATGCATCTACTCATATTGGTTTTTTTCTTTATTTTGAGATGCTCTTTTTGTATATTGCAACCTCGCAAAATTGTTCTCTCTTCCAATAGTGTTTAACATCGTGAATTATCCCTGGCTATACAAATTTTTTGAATCTCTACTTCACAACGGCTTACCCCAAGTGCATGACTATTGCTCAAAATTTAATATGTTTGTTCGGCTCAAAAGACTGTGAGGATAGATTAGTCATGGAACAACAAGCTTGTAACAACCCGTATTCTACGCATCATGCGATCGTAGAATATTTATTTCTTTCACATATGAAGTCGTATGGTCATGTAACTTTGGGAGACGACTATTGGGGTCATTTCCCATGTTCATGATTTTTGTCGATTTTTAAATGACCGTTTTGCCCCTAGTTGGTACTGCTTTGGCCATAACTTTTGACTGGAAAGGAATTTTGATCTGAAACTACTTCCATTGGATTCGAATGATGGTTTCTCTTTCCGTAGAGTGGTTACATTAGCCAAACGGACTTACCGTTTGGGAGATATGGCTGAATTAAGGTTTAAAGGGTTATTTTCAGCTAATTGGGCTTAACCGGGTGATTAGCAACTAGGCCCAATGGGGGATTTCGGGTTTAGAGGTATTTGACGGCTGCTAGGGTTTAGAAAACGATTCTTCATTCATTTTCCAGCCGCCACAAACCTCCTTTGAGCTCTAGCCATGGCCTCCAACACCCAAATCACCTTCTAATCACTTCCTAATCAAGTTTTGGCCTAATCTACATCAAATCAAGGCAAATCAACGTCAAATTTGGGATAGAGCTGCTGGAACACATAGGGATTGGATCCAAATCAGAGGACATTTCAGATCTATAGTTTAATTTGTGGCAAAGGTGAGTGATTTGCATTGTTCTTCACTAATTATGGCTAGTTATGGTAATTAGCGAAACTATGGCTCAGAAAAATCTAGAAAAATTCCTAAAATTCTAAAACATCATTTTATGCCTCTGATATGAATTTGGGTTAATTTCGACTAATTTTGTTAATCCCGGATTTTGGGGGATTAAGGGGTGATTAGTGATAATTAGCGAAATTATGCATGTTAAAAATCTGGAAAAATATGCAGAAATTCATAAATATTATTTTAAGCCTCTGTTAGAAAAATTGGCTAATTTGGTTAAGTTTTGCTAATCCTATTGTTAGATTTGCTTAAATATGCTTAAGGGGAAAATATGGGTTTTTGGGTATGTTTGATCCGTTTTGACATATCATATTGTTGTTTTGCTGTTTGTGGATGTTTCTACATGTTTCTATGACTGTATGGTTTGCTTTGCGATTGATTAGAATAGTTAGATTGGTCAAAAACGCCGTCGAATGGCGTAAACAGTCGCTGGAAGAAGTTGCAGGAAAATGTACAGGACCGGATCGGATCGCATGAAGGAAGTCGCGACCCGACCCGATCGCATATCACACTCCACGATCCGCTCTAGCTCAAGCGCCACGATCCAACCTGGTGAAGGCGGCGCGATCCGAACCATGGAGCTTGAACGAACTGATGTCTTGAGTTGTGCCTCCAACCACGAGCTGACTTATGTGTCACGATCCGAACCAGGCGATCTGAAGGGGAAGGAGCATCATGATCTCAGGGAAGCGTCACGAGCTATGGACCACGACCCGATCCGCTCACGAATGGTTCCCACGATCCGGAGGCCACAAACCGATCCGAGCAAGCGACCACGATCCGATCCGCACAGGTGAGCACGATCTGAATGGAGGAATTCAACTCGAACTACGGGGGTGCGAACCGACCCGTATGGGATGTTGCGACACGATCCGAGGGGAGCTGGTGACCACGATACGACCTGGAGCGGAGTGAAGCAGATGAAGACCGATCCGGTGATGACCAATAACCCGAGATGCAAAGGTAGTCTAAATGGAAGTTAGAGCTCAGGATCCCGGAACCAGTTGGGAATCAATGAGTTCACTTCATGGTTGGGCTTTGCTGCGGGACGTGTGCAAAGGGGTTGTCGGTATTCATAACTCTGGTTCACCACTGAGAGATGGATAGTGGGCTTGTAGTGATAGTTACACGGGATTGGATTCCGTCATGGCCCAAAGTATTAGGTGACCAAAGTAGTGGATATCGTATGCTTTACGCACTGAGTGAGGGATGTGAGGATGATTGCTATGCTTGATTGTTTGATATCACTATGACATGCACACCCCACCCCCGTTATCTTTACACCATTTGAAAGGGCACCTTAGAGTGTTGTACAGTATGTAGTGCTAACTCTTTGGTTGCAGGTCCAGGTTCAGGTATGATTGGATTATACCTGTTATTATTCTGTTTAGATGTTTATCGCTCATACCAGGCTTTATGTCTGACCCAGAGTTTTATGTCTCTTCTTATTACTCTGGGTGCTCACACGAGCAGACTAGAGACAGGTTATGGTTAGCTGGTGATGCGCGAGTAGCTGATTCGGAGGCAAGCAGGAGGCTTCCACGTATGATATATAGATATTCTCCCTGTGTCGTTGGTGGTCGCTACTTGGGCATTATTAGTGTACCTCCTTTATCTTGCTTTTGCTTTGAGACAGTTTGAAAAGTTGTAATAATGTTTAACTTTGGATCATAAGCTGTACTTATATTTTCCGCTGCTATGTTAGTTGTTTCAGCTTATGCACTGTCTCACCTGTTTTATGTCAAGTATGTTATTATTATATTTTATTCTTTGCACTGGGAGACATTCTACAGGTTCTTTGTTGATTCTTCGTCTTCTTTCTTTTCTTCTGACGACCGTTCCGTGCCAATTGGACATGTGTACAGCGCACCTTTGGAGTAAATGTCGGTTGGTGCGGGGCGGGCCGTCACACTTGGTATCAGAGCCAGGTTGCGTAGTTTACCTAGGGAAAGACACTAGGGAGAGATAGTACGTATATGAGAGCGCGTATTTGTGATTACTTTGGTTTTCAAAAGCTATATATATACTATTGGTAGTATAAGAATGAAGTCGTACTGCACTAGCACCACTATGGGGTCGTTAATCGTTTCCCCTTTTACAGATTAACGATGAGCCGATATCCTAGAGGTGCTGGTAGAGGGACCAACCAAGGGAATGCCGCTGACATGAGGGCAATGTTTACTAACCTCATGAGAGACATGCTTAGAGATGTTCAGGGAGCGGTTCCCAATCCCGGAAATGGTGGTGGTCCAGTAGTGCAGGCGCCTAGAGTCGATTTCGCCAAGTTGTGCAAGGATTACACTAACCTTGGTGGGAAGCTGTTCCACGGAACGGAGTCGGCCACAGATGTTCAGGATTGGTTGGATAGTTGTGATCGTATCTTCGACGACTTGGGTCTTGAGGATGCAATGAAGAGAAGGCTAGCGTCTCGTCAGCTGCTAGGGCGAGCGATGAATTGGTGGAATGCCATTAGAACAGCTACTCCAGAAGATCAAGTTACTTGGAATCAGTTTAAGACTCGCTTTTGTGATAAGTTTATTCCAGCTGCTCATAAATCAGAACTGTTCAGGAAGTTCTTGGAGCTTAAGCAGAACGGTAGAGCAGTCTCGGAGTATATCGCTGAATTCGACACTTTATCGAAATATGGATGGTCCCTTATCGATACAGTCGAAAAGAAGAACGAGAAGTTCATTACCGGCTTGGATGGGTACTTGGGGGAAAGACTTATAAACCATATCGATGAGACGTTCGAGTCTATTGTAGTAAAGGCATTAAGGTCAGAGAGCCTTTTCCCTAAGTCGAAGGCCGAAGTTGCTACGGCATCTGCAGAGGAGCCAAAGCCGCAAGCAGGCAGCGAAGGCCAGAAGAATTCTCAGAACAAGAGGAAGCAGAACCCGACCAAGGATGGTCCGGATAAGAAAAATAAGAAAGATGGCGAATGCTTTAGTTGTGGCAAGAAGGGTCATTACGCCAGAGATTGTCGAGAAAAGCCTGGGGAAAGGAAGTGCTTTAACTGCGGCCAGGCGGGACATCACAAGGATGATTGCCCACAACCTCCTAGGGAGAAGCGGATTGTGAAAGCGTATGCTATCAACGCTGTTCCTTCTTCGTCAAATGCCCCAACTGCGGCGCAGAAGGAAAAAGGTGTTGTTATTCGAGGTATGCTTTCTATTTAAGAAATTTTGATCGGGTTTTGTTTGACAAACCTGAGTTAGTCGATATACCTTTAGTAGTGACGAACCCGATTGGTGGTTCGACTAATTTTGGCATGATTTGTTAATGTGGTCTTATCGAGTCATGGATGTATGTTTCCTTGTGATTGCTTTGTTTTGGGCTTTACTGGGTTTAGCATTATTTTGGGGAGTCGATCTACTCCAAAGGAATAGGGTGGTATTAGGTACCTACCTAGTGATGGCAAGGGTAACTGGAGTTAAGGAAGCTAAGAGGTTATCGTTGCAGTAAGTTCTAGTTGTCTCTGGGAGGCAAATGAGTACTCCAGTGCTAGATTGTTTTGCTAGTATCACCTCACGTGGTTTGTCCGAACTCGGAGGAGATGTTCCTTGGGTGCTTGTCTGATATTGGTTTAGGCCTTTGGGGCTTGTGCTTGGGGAATGTCGATTTCGACTAGGATGGGTTGCGTGAGGGGTAAATAGTTGTTGTGATTTTTCATTGGATGATATCTTGGTTCACTCGAGGAGTGATGGTGTGACGGCCCGCCCCGCACCAGCCTGCATTTCCTCCAAAAGTGCGCTGTACACATGCCCGACTAGCACAAGACGATCGTCATAAGAAAGAAAAGAAGGGAATGAACTAATCAAGAAACCTGTAGAATGTCTCACAACGCATGGAATAAAATATGATAATAATATACTTGACACAAAACAGGCGAGACAGTGCATAAGCTGATAACCAGAATCAACATCAATCATCAAAGCAGCGGAAATCCAAATACAGCTTATTACAATTTTTCCCAAATTTACTGTCTCTAAACAAAAGAAAGCTGAAGTAGAAGATACACCAACAATGCCCAAGCAGTGATCTTCAACAACACAGGGAGAATACTATATATATATTACGTGGAAGCCTCCTGCTCGTCTGCGGATCATCTACCCGTGCATCACCAGCTAACCTGTCTCTAGTCTGCTCGTGTGAGCACCCAGAGTAATAAGAGGAGACATAAAACTCTGGGTCAGACATAAAGCCTGGTATGAGCGATAAGCATCTAAACAGAATAATAACAGGTATACTAAGCCATACCTGAACCTGGACCTGCAACCAAAGAGTTAGTACCACATACCGTACAATACTCCAAGGTGCCATAATAAGTGGTGTAAGAATACGGGGGTGGGGTGTGCATGTCATAATGGTAGCAAACAAATCATCCATGGCAACCATCCTCACATCTCTCACTCAGTGCGTAAAGCGTACGACATCTACCACTTTGGAACACTAGACAAACTGAGGTAACGACGAATCCCGACTTGTAGAAACCCTGCTGTGACCAAGCCAAACACTTGGAGTCATGACCAAACATTTCAATGACCCACTTCATTGGTCGTAGCCCTTGGTTCTACCGATGCCATAATGGCCCTGAATACCTCCTACCATAGTGGTCCAAAGTTATAGGTGTCGATAACTCCTTGGCACGCGTCCCGCAGCAAAACCCAATCATGAAGCGAACTTGTTGATTCCTATCTGAATCTTAAGCTCTAACTTCTCATTTGAGCTTCCTTTGCATCTCGGGTTTGGTCGAATTGGAGTGGGTCTTCAGAAAAGTTGTCGTGCAGTAGCAGCTCTATAATTCGGTTCGGTTCGGTCACCCATGCTCGGTTCGGTTCGGTCACCCATGCTCGGTTCGGTTCGGAGTGCCACCTTCCTCTGGGTTCGGGTCCTTCTCCTTGCCTTCTTTCATTCGATTCGGGTCAGTTACTTCGCTCCGGGTCGGGTCCTTCTCCTTTAGGTCAGGTCGGGTGTCCTTCCTTCCAGCGCTCCGATCCGCCTCCTTATTTCTTCACGTATTCCGATCCGATCCCTGCGTCTCCAAGTCGATCCGATCTGGCCTCCAATCACTCTTCCGATCCGATCCGCTCCGCTCCCTAGCTTACTCCGATCTGATCCCCTTGTCCACTCCAACTCTAAGTAAACAGCCTTCCTTTTTGCCAAGCCTTCTCCAGCGACAAGTTCCAATCCAGTTCGAATCCCCTTGGTCAGTTCACAATCCGATCCGACCCCCTTTTTCCGATCCGAACCGGTTCGGAACCTGCACACTTCTGTAACTTTCCAGCAAGCTTTCTACGCCATTCGACGACGTTTTCGAGCAATTTAACTATTCTAATCAATCATGAAACATACTATAGAGTCATAGTAACATGTAATAGCAACCACAAACAGCAACCAACAATTCAAATGAATCAAAATGGATCAAAAGTAGCTAAAACTTCATATTTTCCCTTAAGCACTCTTAATCATGCTTAAGCATACAATTAGCAAAACACATCGAAATTATCTCAAATTTCTAACAGGGCCTTAAAACATTATTTTAGAATTTTAAGAATTTTTCCAGAATTTATTGGTGTATAAATTCGCTAATCTTCACTAATTACCCTTAATTAACCGTAATTAGTGTCAAAATGATGTTATCACTCACCTTGGCCACAAATGAAATTCTCAGAACTGAAACTCCTCTGATTTGGGGCGAATACTGGTGTCTAACAGCAGCTCTAACCTTGCTTTGGTGCTTTTTCTCCTTAATTTGGGGTTGCTAAGCCTAATCTTCAATTAGAGAGTGATTTGGGGTGTTTTAGATGTAGGAAGCCATTACTAAGGTCTCAAGGAGGTTTGTGGCGGCTCAAAACTGAAATGAAAGTGATAACCTAACCCTAACCAGTCCTCCTATACCTCTAAACCCGAAATTCCCCTTGGGCCTAGCTGCTAATCACCCGGTTAAGCCCAATTAAGCTGTTTTTCTCCATCTGAAACTTGTTTCAGCCATATCTCCCAAACGGTAAGTCCGTTTGGCTAATGTGACCACTCTACGGAAAGAGAAACCATCATCCGAAGCCAATGGAAGTAGTTTCAGGTCAAAATTCCTTTCCAGTCAAAAGTTATGGCCAAAACAGTGCCAACTAGGGGTAAAATGGTCATTTAAAAATCGGGAAAAATCATGAACATGGGAAATGACCCCAATAGTCGTCTCCCAAAGTTACATGACCATACGACTTCGTATGTGAAAGAAATAAATATTCTACGATCCTATGGTGCGTAGAACGCGGGTCGTTACACTCTTCCCCCCTTAAGAAATTTCGCCCCCGAAATTCCTTAACCCAAAACATACAAAGGATCCCGCATGCCTAACAACCATATACAACAATCAAATATGTAAAACAAGCAAACAAGCCTATCCTAGCATGCGGAAAAACTAAATCGAAGTCAAAATCTTACCAGACAAAGAGTTCTGGATACTTCTTCCTTATGTCCTCCTCTGTTTCCCAAGTACAATCACTCTCGTCCTCGCTCCACTGTACCTTGACTAGCTTCACCGCCTTCCTTCGAAGTTGTTTCATGTCGTACTCGACAATACGGGCCGGCTTGCGGTTCCCAACCGCCTCGGGTTCTACTTCGAAGTCCTCTAACTGATCAGGTGGAATAGTCATATCTGAGTCGTGAACGAACTTCCTTAGTTGGGAAACATGAAATACGTTATGAACTCCCGCCATCTTCTCTGGTAAGTCAATCCTATATGCCAAATTCCCGACTAGTTCAAGAACAGGGAATGGACCAACAAATCTTGGTGCCAACTTGCCTCTCCTGCCAAATCGTATTACGCTCTTCAACGGGGAAATCTTGACAAACACCAAGTCACCAACGGAGAATTTTAAGTCTCTTCGCCTCTTATCAGCATAACTCTTCTGCCTATCTTGGGCTGCCTTCATTCGTTGCTGAATGATCTTGATCTTATCTGAAGTTTCCCTCACCACATCTGGTCCAAGCATAAACTTTTCGCCAGTCTCTATCCAACATGATGGTGAGTTACATGGCCTTCCGTACAAAGCTTCAAACGGAGCCATACCGATACTGGATTGGTAGCTATTATTATATGCAAACTCTACTAGATGCAAATGGTCATCCCATGATCCACCAAAATCCAATATACATGCTCTCAAGAAATCTTCCAAAATACGGTTCACCCTCTCCGTCTGACCGTCGGTCTGAGGATGATATGCGGTACTGAGATGTAACTCTGACCCTAGAGCCTCTTGTAAGCTCTTCCAAAACCCACTAGTAAACAACGGGTCTCGGTCGCTCACAATGCTTTTAGGTACCCCATGAAATCTCACTACCCACTTCATATACAACTCTGCTAACTTAGCTGCCGTTCTGGTCGATTTGACTGGTATAAACCTTGCACTTTTAGTCAGTCGATCTACAATTACCCAAATGCCATCATATCCCGATCTAGTCCTTGGTAAACCATCGATGAAATCCATCGAGACTTGCTCCCATTTCCATTCGGGAATTTCTAATGGTTGCAACAACCCACTAGGCTTCTTTTGCTCGGCTTTAACTAGCTGGCAATTCATGCATTTGGATATAAACTTCCCAACGTCTCTTTTCATTCCTTCCCAGTAGTAAGCCTGCTTCATATCTCGATACATCTTATTACCACCGGGGTGTATAGTCAGTTTTGAGTGATGACATTCTCTAAGCACTTCATCCCTCAATCCATTGACATTGGGTACAACAAGCTTTCCATTCTTTCTAAGCCACCTATCTCGATCAAGCCCATACTTGTTCACCTCCTCATCGATACCCATCTCTAACTTGGAGATGATTTCCAATAGGTTAGGATCGTCCCTCTGACTAGAGCCGATCCGCTCAATCAAAGTGGGTCTGACCGTCAAACTCGCTAACATTTCTGGATCCAATTCGCACTTTGGTCTGAAATCAAACCCCGCGATAAACTCCAGTTGCTTCCATTCAAGGAACATGGCCCCTAAGCTGGCATGTCTTCTACTCAATGCATCAGCCACCGCATTGCCCTTTCCTGGTGTGTATGCGATGTCAAAATCATAGGAAGCTAAGAACTCTAACCATCTCTGCTGGCGGAGATTTAAATCCTTCTGGGAGAATAGATACTTTAACGACTTATGATCTGTAAATAGCTCAAACCTTTCTCCCAAGAGATAGTGTCTCCACATCTTTAACGCGAACACGATCGCTGCCAATTCTAAATCATGGGTAGGGTATCTTCTTTCGTGCGGTTTCAATTGCCGACTTGCATAAGCTACAACCCTACCGCCTTGCATCAATACAGCACCCAGTCCGGTACCACAGGCATCCGTGTATACCGTCATCTCTTCATCCCCCTTAGGAATGACTAACACTGGTGCGCTTGTCAACTTGTCCTTTAGGCTTTTAAATGCATTCTCGCACCTTTCATCCCAAATAAAAGCTTGATTCTTCTTGGTCAACTGGGTCAATGGTGCTGCTATCTTGGAGAAACCTTGGATAAACTTACGATAATATCCCGCTAACCCCAAGAAACTTCTTACATCTGTTGCATTCTTGGGCGTAGGCCAATCCTGTACCGTAGCCACCTTCGCTGGGTCCACGGCAATACCACTCTCTGATACAACGTGGCCCAAGAACCTCACTTCCCTCTTCCAGAAGTGACACTTAGAAAACTTTGCTTTCAATTGGTGTTTTCTCAACACCTCCATCGCTACCCTTAAATGTTCCTTGTGTTCTTCCTCTGTCCTCGAATAGACCAAAATATCATCGACGAACACAAGGACAAACTTATTCAACTGATCTCTGAATACCCTATTCATAAGATCCACAAAATATGTCCGGGCATTAGTCAGCCCAAATGGCATAACCAACCATTCATAAAACCCAGACGGCGTCCGAAATGCCGTTTTAGCTATACTCTCAGCTTCCACTCTAAGCTGATGAAAACCTGTCGCGAGATCCAACTGAGAAAATACTCTCGCGCCACTCAACTGATCAAACAAATCATCTATCCGCGGTAGAGGATACTTGTTCTTCCTCGTCACTTTATTCAACTCGCGGTAGTCTACACACAAACGAAGGGAACCATCCGCCTTGGTAGCAAACACAACTGGTGCTCCCCATTCAGAAACACTCCTTCTGATAAATCCCTTCTTCAAAAGATCGCTGACTTGCACCTCGAGCTCTCGCTGCTCCCTTGGTGCCATACGACGAAGTGGCATCACTATAGGTCTGGCATCCTTTACCAAATCAATACGAAACTCAATCTCTCGGTGTGGTGGAAGTCCGGTCACTTCCTCGAAAACCTCCGGATACTGGCCAACCACGGGCAAACCCGACAACTCACTATGCGGAATGTCGAGGGAGTTTAGAAAACTAGCCAATACCCCCTTACTGGGTAGACCACCAAACACTATCCTCCGCCCATCATCCGCTCTAGCTGTCACCAACAAGCCCTCACAGTCTACCACCACCCCGTATCTTTGGAGCCAATCTACTCCCAAAATAATGCCAAACCCAGTAAAGCCCAAAACAAAGCAATCACAAACAAACATGCATCCATGACTCGATAGAACCACATTACGACAAATCATGCTAAGACTAGTCGAACCACCAATCGGGTTCGTCACTACTAAAGGTCTATCGACAATCTCGGGCTCCAATCCCACCCTATCTACCAGGTCACTAGATATGAAAGAACTGGAAGCCCCGGTATCAAACAAAACTCTAACAGGAACATCATAAACAGAAAGCATACCTTGAATGACGACATTCTTTCCCTTCTCCGCCGCAGTTGGGGCATTCGACGAAGAAGGAATAGCATTAAGGGCATATGCTTTCACCATTTGCTTTTCTTTAGGGGGTTGCGGACACTTGTCCTTGTGATGTCCCAATTGGCCACAATTGAAGCACTTCCTATCCGCTGGCTTGGCCCGACAATTACTAGCATAATGGCCCTTCTTACCACAGCTGAAGCACTCCACATCTTACTTATTCTTTTTCTTCTGGCCATCCTTAGCCTGATTCTGCTTTCTCTTATTCTGGGGACCACCTTTGCCTCCACCACTAGCTTGTGGCTTTGGCTCCTCTGCGGATGCCACCTCAGTCTTTGGCTTAGGGTAGAGACTTTCCGACCTTAACGCTTTCCCCATAATCGATTCAAACGTCTCATCGATGTGGTTAATAAGTTTTTCCCCCAAGTACTGATCCAAACCAGTTATAAATTTCTCATTCTTTTTCTCGGCAGTATCTATAAGAGATAACCCATATTTTGACAAAGTGTCAAATTCAGCAATATACTCCGAGACAGCCCTGCCATTCTGCTTGAGCTCCAAGAATTTCTTAAACAACATTGACTTCTGAGCAGCTGGAATGAACTTCTCGCTAAAGCGAGCCTTGAACTGCTCCCAAGTAATCTGATCTTCGGGGGTAGCTGCCTTTATAGCATTCCACCAATTCATTGCCCGCCCTTGCAGCTGACGGGACGCTAGCTTCCTCTTCATCGCATCCTCGATACCCAAATCCTCGAAGATACGTTCGCAACTATCCAACCAATCTTGAACATCTGTAGCCGACTCCGTTCCGTGGAACGGCTTCCCACCAAGGCTAGTATAATCCTTATTCAGCTTGGCGAAGTCGACTCTTGGCGCCTGCACTATTGGACCACCACCATTTCCACCATTGGGAGCTGCCCTCTGCACATCCCTAAGCATCTCTCTCATGAGGTCAGTAAACATCGTCCTCATGTCAGCAGCAATCCCATTATTGGCTCCCCTACCAGCACCTCTAGTATCTCGGCTCATCGTCAATCTGAAAAAAGGAAACGATTAACGACTCCATAGTGGTGCTAGTGCTGTACGACTTCATCCTTATACTACTAATAGTATATATATATAGCTTTTAAAAACCAAAGTAATCACAAATACGCTCTCTCGTATACGTATAATATCTCTCCCTGATAACTTCCCTAGGTTAACTACGCAACCTAGAGCTCTGATACCAAGTGTGACGGCCCGCCCCGCACCAGCCTGCATTTCCTCCAAAAGTGCGATGTACACATGCCCGACTAGCACAAGACGGTCGTCATAAGAAAGAAAAGAAGGGAATGAACTAATCAAGAAACCTGTAGAATGTCTCACAGCGCATGGAATAAAATATGATAATAATATACTTGACACAAAACAGGCGAGACAGTGCATAAGCTGATAACCAGAATCAACATCAATCATCAAAGCAGCGGAAATCCAAATACAGCTTATTACAATTTTTCCCAAATTTACTGTCTCTAAACAAAAGAAAGCTGAAGTAGAAGATACACCAACAATGCCCAAGCAGTGATCTTCAACAACACAGGGAGAATACTATATATATATTACGTGGAAGCCTCCTGCTCGTCTCCGGATCATCTACCCGTGCATCACCAGCTAACCTGTCTCTAGTCTGCTCGTGTGAGCACCCAGAGTAATAAGAGGAGACATAAAACTCTGGGTCAGACATAAAGCCTGGTATGAGCGATAAGCATCTAAACAGAATAATAACAGGTATACTAAGCCATACCTGAACCTGGACCTGCAACCAAAGAGTTAGTACCACATACCGTACAATACTCCAAGGTGCCATAATAAGTGGTGTAAGAATACGGGGGTGGGGTGTGCATGTCATAATGGTAGCAAACAAATCATCCATGGCAACCATCCTCACATCTCTCACTCAGTGCGTAAAGCGTACGACATCTACCACTTTGGAACACTAGACAAACTGAGGTAACGACGAATCCCGACTTGTAGAAACCCTGCTGTGACCAAGCCAAACACTTGGAGTCATGACCAAACATTTCAATGACCCACTTCATTGGTCGTAGCCCTTGGTTCTACCGATGCCATAATGGCCCTGAATACCTCCTACCATAGTGGTCCAAAGTTATAGGTGTCGATAACTCCTTCGCACGCGTCCCGCAGCAAAGCCCAATCATGAAGCGAACTTGTTGATTCCTATCTGAATCTTAAGCTCTAACTTCTCATTTGAGCTTCCTTTGCATCTCGGGTTTGGTCGAATTGGAGTGGGTCTTCAGAAAAGTTGTCGTGCAGTAGCAGCTCTATAATTCGGTTCGGTTCGGTCACCCATGCTCGGTTCGGTTCGGTCACCCATGCTCGGTTCGGTTCGGAGTGCCACCTTCCTCTGGGTTCGGGTCCTTCTCCTTGCCTTCTTTCATTCGATTCGGGTCGGTTACTTCGCTCCGGGTCGGGTCCTTCTCCTTCAGGTCAGGTCGGGTGTCCTTCCTTCCAGCGCTCCGATCCGCCTCCTTATTTCTTCACGTATTCCGATCCGATCCCTGCGTCTCCAAGTCGATCCGATCTGGCCTCCAATCACTCTTCCGATCCGATCCGCTCCGCTCCCTAGCTTACTCCGATCCGATCCCCTTGTCCACTCCAACTCTAAGTAAACAGCCTTCCTTTTTGCCAAGCCTTCTCCAGCGACGAGTTCCAATCCAGTTCGAATCCCCTTGGTCAGTTCACAATCCGATCCGACCCCCTTTTTCCGATCCGAACCGGTTCGGAACCTGCACACTTCTGTAACTTTCCAGCAAGCTTTCTACGCCATTCGACGACGTTTTCGAGCAATTTAACTATTCTAATCAATCATGAAACATACTATAGAGTCATAGTAACATGTAATAGCAACCACAAATAGCAACCAACAATTCAAATGAATCAAAATGGATCAAAAGTAGCTAAAACTTCATATTTTCCCTTAAGCACTCTTAATCATGCTTAAGCATACAATTAGCAAAACACATCGAAATTATCTCAAATTTCTAACAGGGCCTTAAAACATTATTTTAGAATTTTAAGAATTTTTCCAGAATTTATTGGTGTATAAATTCGCTAATCTTCACTAATTACCCTTAATTAACCGTAATTAGTGTCAAAATGATGTTATCACTCACCTTGGCCACAAATGAAATTCTCAGAACTGAAACTCCTCTGATTTGGGGCGAATACTGGTGTCTAACAGCAGCTCTAACCTTGCTTTGGTGCTTTTTCTCCTTAATTTGGGGTTGCTAAGCCTAATCTTCAATTAGAGAGTGATTTGGGGTGTTTTAGATGTAGGAAGCCATTACTAAGGTCTCAAGGAGGTTTGTGGCGGCTCAAAACTGAAATGAAAGTGATAACCTAACCCTAACCAGTCCTCCTATACCTCTAAACCCGAAATTCCCCTTGGGCCTAGCTACTAATCACCCGGTTAAGCCCAATTAAGCTGTTTTTCTCCATCTGAAACTTGTTTCAGCCATATCTCCCAAACGGTAAGTCCGTTTGGCTAATGTGACCACTCTACGGAAAGAGAAACCATCATCCGAAGCCAATGGAAGTGGTTTCAGGTCAAAATTCCTTTCCAGTCAAAAGTTATGGCCAAAACAGTGCCAACTAGGGGTAAAATGGTCATTTAAAAATCGGGAAAAATCATGAACATGGGAAATGACCCCAATAGTCGTCTCCCAAAGTTACATGACCATACGACTTCGTATGTGAAAGAAATAAATATTCTACGATCCTATGGTGCGTAGAACGCGGGTCGTTACAGATGGGCAGACGGAACATGATAAGACTGTTCAATGGTATAGACTGCCCAGAGTTAGACTCGATAGGGTTAAGAGATTGCTCGAGTGGGACTCGAGAAAGATGCAAAGTAATGGATCGTTTAGGACCCTATGTTGATGTTCTTTTTGAAAGAATATGATGTGTTCGTTGATCATGGAAGATGCAACGAAGATTAGGACGATTCATGTTAGACTTGAACTCGTAAAAGAAAAATGGGGCGAGTTCGTTAGTCATGGTGATATAACGAATATGGAAATACTTCACATTAGATTTGAAGTATGTTTGGAACATTGTGGGAAGCTCGTTGATCTTGGAGATTCAGCGAACATAGGAGAGTTTCACGTTGGACTTGGACTCGTAGGTAGAGTACCTAGATTCACTAGGTGGGTCTAGTTTACCTTTGGAAGGTGAATGTACGTTGGACGTGCAGTACGAGATTCATTGGATGAGTCTAGTTTATCTCTGGGAGATTGACTCGAGTTAGACTCGAGAAGGCTGCAAGGAATTGGATTCAGCTCGAGTTGGACTCGAGAGGGCAGCAAGATAATGGATAGACTTGGGTTGGACTCAAGTATTTTAGGAGGACTAAAAGCAGGGGTATCTGGGGACGCCCGTTACCTTGGATCCGTTGGACGTGATCTAGTTATCCTTGGAGGATAAACGTACGTTGGACGTACGGTAGTCCGATTGGAGGCTGGGCTTCCATTAGTTTAAGTATCCTTGGAGGATAAACGTACGTTGGACGTACGGTAGTCCGAAGGGAGGCGGGGCTTCCATTAGCCTGGGATTGGTTGGACCAGTCAAGTAGGCATCGGTGTATGTATGGGGGCTGGGCTTCCATTAGTTAGTGATGTTGGTTGGACCAGACATGCTAGAATCGACATATTGGGATTGGTTAGACCAGTCATGTAGGTGTCGATGTGTTTATGAATTTAGCAGGTGATAGGTAGGACTTGTTTGATGGATGTTATGGTTGCTATGTTTGTTCCTATCTTTCTTCTCTTGAGTAGACTATCACCTGTAGGGTTCCAGCGATGGGGAACAAAGTGATTGTAGTTGGACTATGAGCCAGTGCAGTAGAGTCATCATGACTCGAGGGGCAAAGTGGACATAGTAAAGGATTAGTAAGGCTATGAGCCAGTGCAGTGGAGTTGTTATGACTTCATGGGGCAGAGTGGACATAGCAAAGGACTAGTGACTATGGATCAGGGCAGTGGAGTCGCCATGACTCCATGGGGCAGAGTGATCATAGTAAAGGATTTGGGTGTAGTACTAGTTGCATTGAGTAGGAGACATGCCAGTTTAGGGGTTTTGTTTCTAGGATGGAAGCAACTAGAGTATGTCATAGGATATGATTTCAGACCCAAGACTGAATTGGATTCAGAAACGCTAGTAAGCTTGACGATTAGATCGATTTTGATTGAGTGGATTGTTTCCAGTTAGAAGGACGATCCTAATCTATTGGAAACCATCTCTAGGGTAGAGATGGGTATAGATGGAAAGAGAATGATCAAGTAAGGAGTTGATCGAGAAGGGTGGCTTCGAAAGAATAAGGGACTAGTTGTACCCAACGTAGATGGACTGAGAGGTGAAGTGCTTAGAGCATATCATCACTCGAAATTGACTATACGTCCCAGTGGTAACAAGATGTATTGAGACATAGAGTAGATATACTACTGGGAAGGGATAAAGATAGGCAGAAGGCTTATCTCGATAAGAGATGAAGAGATTTGGAATCCTTCGTTAGCGACTTGGTGTTTGTCAGGATTTCTCCATTGAGAATGTGATTCGGATTGGTTGGAGAGGTAAGTTAGCACCAAGATTTGTTGGCCCATTCCCAGTCCTTGAGCAAGTTGGGAATTTGGCGTATGAAGTAGAGCTACCTGACAAGATGGCGGGAGTTCACAACGTATTTCATGTTTCCCAGTTAAGGAAGTTTGTGCAAGACCCTAATGTGACTATTTCACCTGATCAGTTGGACGATAGCGAGGTTGAACCCGAGGCGGTTGAGAACCGCAAGTCTATGCGTATTGTTGGGAACGATACGAAGCAGCTTCGAAGGAAGGTGGTGAAACTAGTCAAAGTCCAGTGGGGTGAAAATGGAAAAAGACTGTACTTGGGAAACAAAGGAGGATATAAGGAAGAAGTATCCAGAACTCTTTGCCTAGTAAGGTTTTGGTAGTGATAGTTTCTTCCCTTGTTAGTAAACCGCATGCTAGGATAGACTTGTTTTGCATGTTGATTGTTGTTTTATGGTTGATAGGCATGCGGGACCCTTTGTGTGTTTTGGTTAGGGAATTTCGGGGGCGAAATTTCTTAAGGGGTAGAGAATGTAACAACCCGTATTCTACGCATCATGGGATCGTAGAATATTTATTTCTTTCACATATGAAGTCGTATGGTCATGTAACTTTGGGAGACGACTATTGGGGTCATTTCCCATGTTCATGATTTTTGTCGATTTTTAAATGACCGTTTTGCCCCTAGTTGGTACTGCTTTGGCCATAACTTTTGACTGGAAAGGAATTTTGATCTGAAACCACTTCCATTGGATTTGAATGATGGTTTCTCTTTCCGTAGAGTGGTTACATTAGCCAAACGGACTTACCGTTTGGGAGATATGGCTGAATTAAGGTTTAAAGGGTTATTTTCAGCTAATTGGGCTTAACCGGGTGATTAGCAACTAGGCCCAATGGGGGATTTCGGGTTTAGAGGTATTTGACGGCTGCTAGGGTTTAGAAAACGATTCTTCATTCATTTTCCAGCCGCCACAAACCTCCTTTGAGCTCTAGCCATGGCCTCCAACACCCAAATCACCTTCTAATCACTTCCTAATCAAGCTTTGGCCTAATCTACATCAAATCAAGGCAAATCAACGTCAAATTTGGGATAGAGCTGCTGGAACACATAGGGATTGGATCCAAATCAGAGGACATTTCAGATCTATAGTTTAATTTGTGGCAAAGGTGAGTGATTTGCATTGTTCTTCACTAATTATGGCTAGTTATGGTAATTAGCGAAACTATGGCTCAGAAAAATCTAGAAAAATTCCTAAAATTCTAAAACATCATTTTATGCCTCTGATATGAATTTGGGTTAATTTCGACTAATTTTGTTAATCCCGGATTTTGGGGGATTAAGGGGTGATTAGTGATAATTAGCGAAATTATGCATGTTAAAAATCTGGAAAAATATGCAGAAATTCATAAATATTATTTTAAGCCTCTGTTAGAAAAATTGGCTAATTTGGTTAAGTTTTGCTAATCCTATTGTTAGATTTGCTTAAATATGCTTAAGGGGAAAATATGGGTTTTTGGGCATGTTTGATCCGTTTTGACATATCATATTGTTGTTTTGCTGTTTGTGGATGTTTCTACATGTTTCTATGACTGTATGGTTTGCTTTGCGATTGATTAGAATAGTTAGATTGGTCAAAAACGCCGTCGAATGGCGTAAACAGTCGCTGGAAGAAGTTGCAGGAAAATGTACAGGACCGGATCGGATCGCATGAAGGAAGTCGCGACCCGACCCGATCGCATATCACACTCCACGATCCGCTCTAGCTCAAGCGCCACGATCCAACCTGGTGAAGGCGGCGCGATCCGAACCATGGAGCTTGAACGAACTGATGTCTTGAGTTGTGCCTCCAACCACGAGCTGACTTATGTGTCACGATCCGAACCAGGCGATCTGAAGGGGAAGGAGCATCATAATCCCAGGGAAGCGTCACGAGCTATGGACCACGACCCGATCCGCTCACGAATGGTTCCCACGATCCGGAGGCCACAAACCGATCCGAGCAAGCGACCACGATCCGATCCGCACAGGTGAGCACGATCCGAATGGAGGAATTCAACTCGAACTACGGGGGTGCGAACCGACCCGTATGGGATGTTGCGACACGATCCGAGGGGAGCTGGTGACCACGATACGACCTGGAGCGGAGTGAAGCAGATGAAGACCGATCTGGTGATGACCAATAACCCGAGATGCAAAGGTAGTCCAAATGGAAGTTAGAGCTCAGGATCCCGGAACCAGTTGGGAATCAATGAGTTCACTTCATGGTTGGGCTTTGCTGCGGGACGTGTGCAAAGGGGTTGTCGGTATTCATAACTCTGGTTCACCACTGAGAGATGGATAGTGGGCTTGTAGTGATAGTTACACGGGATTGGATTCCGTCATGGCCCAAAGTATTAGGTGACCAAAGTAGTGGATATCGTATGCTTTACGCACTGAGTGAGGGATGTGAGGATGATTGCTATGCTTGATTGTTTGATATCACTATGACATGCACACCCCACCCCCGTTATCTTTACACCATTTGAAAGGGCACCTTAGAGTGTTGTACAGTATGTAGTGCTAACTCTTTGGTTGCAGGTCCAGGTTCAGGTATGATTGGATTATACCTGTTATTATTCTGTTTAGATGCTTATCGCTCATACCAGGCTTTATGTCTGACCCAGAGTTTTATGTCTCTTCTTATTACTCTGGGTGCTCACACGAGCAGACTAGAGACAGGTTATGGTTAGTTGGTGATGCGCGAGTAGCTGATTCGGAGGCAAGCAGGAGGCTTCCACGTATGATATATAGATATTCTCCCTGTGTCGTTGGTGGTCGCTACTTGGGCATTAGTAGTGTACCTCCTTTATCTTGCTTTTGCTTTGAGACAGTTTGAAAAGTTGTAATAATGTTTAACTTTGGATCATAAGCTGTACTTATATTTTCCGCTGCTATGTTAGTTGTTTCAGCTTATGCACTGTCTCACCTGTTTTATGTCAAGTATGTTATTATTATATTTTATTCTTTGCGCTGTGAGACATTCTACAGGTTCTTTTTTGATTCTTCGTCTTCTTTCTTTTCTTCTGACGACCGTTCCGTGCCAATTGGACATGTGTACAGCGCACCTTTGGAGTAAATGTCGGTTGGTGCGGGGCGGGCCGTCACACTAATGCAAGTTTATGGTAAAAGACTGCCTCTCATGAGTCAAGAACTTCCTCTCTGAAAGCTAGAATAGTGGAGCTTGAGCAAGAAAGAGATCAGATTCTTTTAGACAAAATGGTTACCGATCAAACTATGTTCAGGCTCAAGCTGATGCCAACGCTACTTTATTCATATTTTAAAAACTTAGTGTCATAGGTCAAGGCAGTCTATATTATCTTGGAGATGATTTCCCATTTACATCAGTTGAGGTTTGAAAGTCGATCCTCATTGTTTTTTAGGATGACAACTATCCAGAAGAGGAGTGTATTGAATATTACCTAGACGAGGAACCTACAGCTCTTGCTAAAGGAAAAGAATAGCTTATGAGAGAGTGTGGCTTATCAGTTGGACCTGGGCCTTCTAGGAAGTCTGTCTTAGACACAACTGCCACCACTGTCGATGCTGCTTCTACTTATATTACTATTTTCGATCTCAAGGATTCTGCTGATCCCCGTATTAATTCCCCTGCTAGCCTTTGAGGTCTAGCATTTCTTCTACAATCGGGAAGAAGAAGGAATATGGATTTTGGTCATTTTCTTTATTTTGATCGGATGTTGTGTGAGAACCGGACCTTGCTTATGCTTATGCTTATGAACTTTATTATAACTTGCTTTTGGTGTAATGAAGTTGCTTTTTCTTGTTGTACTTTAGCTATCACTTTTAGCTTTGTTGTACTTCTCTGTCTATGCACTTATTTTCTTCATGTTTTACGATTCTTCTATATTACAAGTCTTTTCGTCGTGTGTGAAGTCGTGACGAGCTTGTGGTATGTACTATGAGCATTAATAGTCCGTCTTAATGTGGTGGTGATGCCCCCATGCCAAAGGTTGTCATGGACTTCTTAGGCCGGGTGTAATCAACTTTACTGGGTTTCCTTGGTTATGGCTAAAATACTAGAAGTTCCTGCTTTAATGGTTTAGTCTCTGTCTTTTACCATTGTGCTCGTAATTTCTTAGTTTACTGGTTAACGAAGAAATTTTGCTTAGTTGATAAAACTCCTACCATTAATCGAAGGAATTTTCAGCTTTCATGCCCCTTTTTGGGAGGTCTTATATTTTGGCCCAATGTTTGTCTGCCATTTTGCTAGTCATTTCAAGTATTGGAGACTTTCATCGGAAATTAAACTAATTGACTCTAGCATTGGTGACTTCACTGGGTGCCTCCGGAGGGATCTTTTAGGTCCACCATCATCGCAGCTCAAAACCTCTAGGTGCTAGCTGAGCTGCTGGACGCCTCCAAAAAGGTCTTTTAAGTCCACAGATCGTCGCAACCCGAGACATCTGGGTATTGACCATACTAATGGATGCCCCCAAAAAGGCTTTTGGATTTCATGCCCCCGCTTGTGAGGTCTTGTATTTTGTGATGCATTCAATCGTATTTTTCACTAACCCGACATTCCAGACCCTTCGAAGATTAGATTGAATACATGCCCCCAAAAGGTCTTGGGTTTTGTGCCCCCGCTTGGGAGGTCTTATATTTAGGCCCAATATTTGCCATAATCGAGCTGAATTAATCAGGCACTAGCAATCTTATTGGGTTCCCCTCTTGGAGGTCTTGGGTTTAAGTTTAATCCAATGCTCACCTCGTCTGACTTGACGGATCAGGCCTCAGAGAAACTACATTGGATACCCCCTTTGGGTTGGGATTTCTATTTGTGCTGGTCTTTCCAGCTTGGGTTTACTGGTCTTTCTAGTATTTAATCCGTTGTTTGTTTCCCCTTCCACTGGATAAATCCAACATCATCAAAACTAATCCGGACACGCCCATTCAACGAGCCTAAGCTTTAGCTTTCCTCTGACCTGTTAAGTCAGGCCTCGAAGGGGCTAACCTTGACATCGCCTACCGGCTAGGATTTCAGTATGTGCCGATCTTTCCAGCTTGAGCCCAGAGTCAGCTTTCCCTTGAAGGTATTACCCTGGACACCCCGTTCAATGAGCCCAAGTTTAGCTTTCCTCTGACTGTTAATCCAGGCCTCAATGGAACTAACCTAAATGTCGCCTACCGGCTAGGATTTCAGTATGTGTTGGTCTTTCCATCTTGAGCCCATAGTCAGCTTTCCTTTGAAGGAACTACCCTGGACATCCACGTTTAGCGAGCCCAAGTTTAGCTTTCCTCCTACATGTTAAACCATGCCTCGAAGGAACTAACCTGGATGCTGCCCACTGACTAGTATTTCGATATGTGCTGGTCTTTCCAACTCAAGTTCAAGGTGAGCTTTCCTCCGACCTGTTAAACCAGACCTCGAAGGAACTTCCTTGAACACCCACGTCCAGCTAGGAATCCACTGTTTGCTGCACTTCTTGCCAAGTGAATTTAGCATTGGTGGAGCTAAACTGGATTCCTCCTTCAGGTGAGGTTTTCATGTTGTGTTGCGTCATTCCACGGGGCAGACATCAGTCCTTCTGTCAAATGCTTTGACTTGGCAAGCAATCGAGGTCAAAGAACCGATGTCCTGGACCTTGCACTTGGGAAAGTAACCCTGCGATGGAACTAACAGCCTCTTGATCTTTGGTTTGGTTGGGCTGCTTTCTCTTCTGCACTGCTTCATGGAAAAGGAGCCACTCTTTTTACTAGACGTTTACCTTGGCATGCACTCGCAGCTGGTGATTCAATGTCCTTAACTCCTCACTCTGGGAAGCGTCCTTCTACTTGAAGCGTGTAGATTTTCGCCCTTGTGCCCACTTGTTGAGATTTTCATTGTTTAAATCTTAGTGACTCCCTCTTTTGATTTGCATGGCGGTGCTCTACATCTTCATGCTTATGCAGTGATGCTTCCGTCACTCAACACCTGAGCTGTCCTACCAGGGTATGCTGGTAAGTGTCACCAGGTCTTGTCAGACCGTGAGCCAGTCAGCGCTCTTTTGATAGCCTGCAATGTTAAATCGATTTTAGTGACTTCTGATCCATTGGAATAATCGAAATAAAGCAAATGCATACTTCTTATTATATGGAAATTGACATAGTAATTACTCAATTACAATCTTCCTTTTACCATAAGAGGTTAATATTTGTAAAAGGAAGTCTAACAATTTTTCATAAGAACTAAGCAGTGCATTATGTTAAATTTTTTACACAAGCAGTCGTTATTTCGAATTCCTGGTACTAGAATTCTGTCAAAAGTTGATAGTTTGTAGATGCCATCTGGAAGCTTCTGAATGATGACGTATGACCCCTGCCAGTTATGGTCAAATACTCCAACACCAGCCTTTACTGAGCTTTGGTATGGAAGTGCCTGGCGATCGTTGGATGAATAGGAGCTTCTAATTCCATAGGAGCCATTGCTTTTGTCGGACTGTACTCCTGAGCATTTGCATAGCTTTGCATCTTCTCTCAACTTTTATTGGCTGAACGAGAACTATTTTCTATGGTATTGAACATCGGCTTCTCACTACTCCATATTGGAGTCTTTCCATCTAGGCTTGGTCAATTGACGGGTATGCTTTGCCCCTGAGGAGTTGGAAGAGGATTTGTGTAACGACCCAGGTTTTTGAACGATTAATTTTAAATATTTAATATCGTTTAAATTATTGTATTGATAATATAAAAGATTTTTATATTAAATTTACCAATTAAATAATCGATATAGGATATTATTCAGATTTAAAACTGAATCAAAACGGTCGGGTCGATCAATATAAGTTCTATTGGAATTAGAACGATGGAAATTAATTATTTATTTAAATTGTTTGAAACCAATTTATATTTTAAATAGATTAATTTATATCGTCCATGTAAATTGATTTTTTTTCCAGACGATTGAATTACGCTTCAGAACCTGTTATAGTGTGTTTAAAATAGTGGTTAACCCTAAATATATCAGTGATTGCGATGGTGTCCGTTAACGCGAGATATTTGATTTAAAAATTTGTTAAGTCAGTTCAATGTAAAAATAAAAATCCTTTCAACTGTTTTACAAAGCCGACCTATTTCATTTTAATTTGCAGGCCTATGTTTGTAGGCTGTCTTCCTCCTCTGTTAATTCACGTACAATATGTCCCCTAATTTCATTATCAAACGAACAAAGAAATTAATGGTCTGTCTATTTTCTTCTCGAGCAGAAAACTTTGCCTTCCCATTTCAATATCAAGGAGACCAAAAATTTAATGGCTTGTACGTACTGTCTTCCTCTCGCAACTATAAAACGAGACACTCGCTTCGTTATTTTCGACTCTAAATTGTGTTCATTCCTACGTTCTTCTCAGACAAATGGCTTCATTATCCCAATTAAAACGCATAACAAAATACCACAGTTCCAAATAACAATTCAAGCTATGCCGTTCTAGTTTCTTTCCCCTCCTCAAATTGAATCGCGAATTCCTGGAAGCCACTACAAAGGCTTGACTTCGTACGACATGAGTTAGGGATTTGTGACTCTAAATGATTGAGCGGTTAATTAGAAACCCGCGTGTGAATTTGGGGATTTTAGATCCATTTTTGTCAACGTCAGAAATTGGTGCGCGCCTAGTTTTAAGGCAAGGTGGATTACTGGAGTTCGATACTGAGGGTAAATGGGTGATTTAGGTGCTGCGATGTTAGGAGGGAGATCGACGTTGGGTTGTTGCATCTGGTGGAGTGCGATGTCTGAGGGGGGTTTTGATTGTCGATGGTTGCTGGACTGGTGGAGTTCAAATGGTTGAGGGTGCAAGATCGAACATGGCAGTGGTGAAATAGACAGTAGCAGGCATGGGCTGAGATGATAGAAGAAGGAGGATGTACTGACTGCAAACTGTTCGCTGAAATGTCAAAATGAAACAGTGCAGTTTTGGAGCTGTTTCGATCAGCGATTGTTGAGTTGGTTCGCGATTGGTCGGATAATTGGAATGGCAATAAGGTATACACCTTTTAGAAATATAAATCTAATAACTTGTTTATTTATTTTAGTGTTTAATTTAAATTAGTAAATCGTTTAATCGATAATTAAATAAATAATTATATGTGATAGATAAATTTATCCGAGACGATCTGTAGCCGCGATGAGATGATATTAAGCGGAATATTCGACAGATAAAATACGGTGAGTAAATCTCACTCACCTTTTATTTATAATTATTTTTATTTCGTTAAAAATAATTGTTGCTGCTTGTTTGGATTTTTCTGCTGGTTTTATATATATTAGTTATTTAGGCTATTATGTATATATATATTGGGTTGATTGATTGGTTGGATTCCCGCAGTCTCATTAGCGGATGCCCGCAGTTTCATAGCGGATGATTACCCTATACGCCCCACGCTATGATTAGTGGATGACCTTCTATACCGCGATATTCTGCCACGAAGCAGAATGGGTATTATATATGTGCTAACATCTGTGGATGCAGGAAAAACAGGTTGGAGGAATCCAACAGGATTCCTCAAAAATATATTATCTGTTTGTTGTTTGCTGATTTCACATATTAAAACCAAATGATTGAAAATTGGGTGATTTGATTGTTTAAATATCACTGGGCCAATCGTTAATTCATTAAAATATCATGAGAATGATATTTGAAGTTTAAAAGGGGAAATTCTGTTTTTCTCAAACAGGATTTGAAATTCAAGTAGAATTTAAAAATATAGGATTTCAAAGTGGAATTTTGGAATAAAATGTTGAAATGAAATTTCAAAATAGAACTTGAAATAGAATTTTTAAGTAGAAATTTAAATATTAGAAAGGAGTTGAAATATTTGAAATACAAAAGAAATTTCAAATGGGATTTGAAATGGGATTTTTAAATATATAATTCAATTGAAATTTGAGTATAACATTTGAATATAGAATTTGAATAAAGAAATTCCAAAATTGAAATTGAATATAGAAATTCAAATAGAGTTTGAATAAAGGAAATTCAAAAGGGCATTTAAATAGTAGAATTTGAATAATAGAAAAAAAATGGGATTTGAATAGTAGAATTAGAAAAGGAGTTTAAATATTTGAATTTTTATAGAAAAGGAAAGGAGTTTGAATATTAGAAATTCAAAGCGAGTTTGAAATGGGAAATTGAAAATAGTAAATTCAAATAGAGATTTGAATATTTAATTTCAAAATAGAATTTGAAATAAACTTTGAAAATAGGATTTCAAAGTAAGAAGTGGAATAGGATTTCAAAATAGGAAATCCGAATAGTTTTGAAATGGAATTTGAATTCAAAGAAGTTCAAATGGATTTGAAATAAGGAAAATTCAAATGGGATTTAAATAATGGGTTTTTAATAAAGAGGATTTAAATATAAGAATTTAAATAGAATTCAAATGGTGTTAAATATAAGAATTCAAACAAAACTCAAATGGAGTTTAATAGAAAGAATTTGAATAAGAGGAATTCAAAGAGATTTGAAACATGGTATTTGAATTCAAAGAAAGTAAAATGTGGTACTTGAAGTTCAAAGTAAAAATGAGTTTAAATATTTGAAGTTCAAATGGATTAAAAATGGAATTTGGATTCAAATAGTTGAAATAGAATTCGAATATAGAATTTGAATTATAATCGAATTTGAATTTGAATATAGATTTCAAATATAAATGAGATAGAAGATCAGAAGTATGTGTTGAGTTGGGAAAAATGGTTTGATATATATTTTATATCAGAATAGAGTTGAATTTATATAAACGAAGTTTTAAAAGGTTATATATATAAATATAATTAAAACGAACTCGCCGTAGCGCTGCAGTTCGTAAATTGGCAATTTGAACTTCAATTGAGTATACAGAACGCAATTGAAGTCGAAACTCTTTGAAACAAGAAACGTCAGGACCGGTTTGATAATAGTTTTCAAATGAAAGAGAAAAATATGAATTTCGTCGTATAGATTTTGAGTTATGTCAAAATCAAATTTTCAGAAAAGCAGCGCCAGAAACATTATAAAACCATAACGGTTTATTTAATGATATCAAAGGATTTTAAGCAAATAAAATCCGAATTTCTATTTAGAAAATTTCAGATTTGAGTTATAAAATATATGTGAACTCAGGTGGAGTAAGGAAATTGATTTTTGAAACAGAAATCAGATTTTGACTTTGAATAGAATTAACTAATTCGAATAGTAATTCGTAAAGGAGATGTTAAATTGACATTGGGCCTTAAATAAGTAAATTCGATTTGAGAATTTATATTCGAAATAGAAAAGAGAACTAGACTTGAAATTGAAATTCAATTTGGTTATGAGCAAGCTAATTAAATATTTTGTTTGAACATGTTATGTTCAAACAAAGAAGTGAAATAGGCAAAAGGGCTAATTAAAGAATAAATGGCGAAACTGAATTCAAACGAATAGATTGAGTTGAATTGAATTGGAAACAGGTGAACATGTGTTAAACAGATATGGGATGGAGTATATAAAGATTTTTATTTATGCGCCCGACAAAAAGGTACATGTTTAAATTCACATATGGGTTTTATGCGCCGTATCGGCAAGCCGTTTGGCTTTTCCTTTTTCTTTTTGATTGAGGAAGATACCGGGAAGCTATTTGAAATTTCCCGATGCTCCCGATACAGGGGAGGTTATGGCGAATTTTTCCGGGAATTTAAGGAGTTAGAATATTTTTAAGAAATTTGACAATTAGAAATCTATATATCGATATATATAGAATTCGATAAGGAAACGAAATCAAAAATAGCGAAAAGAGCCAATATGGTTATTGAAGTATTTGGATAACAAATATTGATAGAGGAAATGGAAAAGTGATTTAATTAATGAAATATTAATTAAAGAGCCCAGTGATTTGTTGATATGTTTGGATGAACACTTGTTTTTACTCGATAGTTAAAACACAGACTATCGAAGTTTTTGACCATCGTTGTCAATATGGAGAGACCGGTTGGATTATTATCCGAAGAACCACTCTGTAACACCCCACGTCCGCTAAGGTCACTCATACCAGGGGAATGCCTTAGTTTCGGTGAAGTATTTTGAGTGAATATAGAACAGTAAAATTACAGCAAGACAGATATAAGTAATACTTGAAAATTTAAATCATCATTTCATTGCAACGGAAAGTAATACATGTTTGGTTACATCACAAAACCATAAACCAGAGTCAAGTACATAATATCCATCTTGATAAAATAGAAGTACATAATCCCACTACATAACTAATAGCCATAAAAGGAAAGATAAGCTCGGCTTCACTTCAGAGGTCCAAGCTCCATAGGATAGATACAGCAATCAGATCAAAGCCCACTAGCACCAGGCCCACTCTAATAACCTGGGGTTGGGGGAAAAGATAAAAACAACGGGGTCAGACATAAGTCTGAGTGAGTCCTATAACCCTAACAATACAATCATTAAAATAACCAGAGAAGACATAAGTTGATATACGGTAACGACTGGGGATGAATGGCTACACTAAGCAGCTTGGTAAACTTAGGATAAACTAAGATCACCGTAAAGACGCATTTACCCACCCAAGGATAATTACTAAATTACACCGCCCCAGACCTACTCAAAGATAATTCCTACACTGCACCACACCAGTTTTACCTACCTAAGATTAATTCCTACTTAAAGGTTGATCCCACTAAATGTACTTAGTAATTTTTACCCAGTAGTTTCTAGTACCCCTACATAGGTGCCGTCTGCCCCTATCATTACTAGGTGTACCCACTACTCCCAAGCGATCGGCTCCCTAACGTAGATACCCGTGCCGGTCCCACAATGGGGTGTATCATTTTCCCAAAGTGGCAACCTGATAATATCAACGGTGCACGGCTTTATATCTACACGATGTAACAACGATTTACTAACCAGCCCGGGTCCACACACGCATATGAAACCCGTTGGTCCTACGTTGCCACCGCTAACCCGTTTTTGGCCTCTTATAGTCAAGCCCAATATGCGTGTCCCGTCACTCGACTTGGGTCGAGCCCACAAAGATACGTTTGGGATATTGGTTGAGATGGGCCCCCACAAGCTACCACTTAAGCTTGTTATTTTGTCTAGTGTATCCCACTTAACCGCTTTAACCATGTTCACTTACATGTTATAAATACTTTGGTTAAGTCATTAATCATATTTTAATTACCACTCAAGGCACCCACTAGATTTCCACATGACACCCAAGTCCTTTACTTAATTCCCACATGCCACCCGAGGCACTTACTTAACCCTTTAATCATGTTTAATTACATGTTCCACTTTGGTTAAGTATTCTAATCGTGTTTTCTATTGCCACCCAAGGCAACCCACTAGTTTTCTCATGCCACCCAAGGCACCCACTTAACCCTCATGCCCCACTACATGCTTATATGGTTAAGTGTTTCTTAATTAATTAAGACCGTGATCCTCATAAAGACCTCTCACATTAGACTATCTTTTATGACCGCTGGTTAAGCCGGTTGGGTCCGGGCAGCCTTATGTCATAACCGAGTCTAACCTCGTGTCTTTACATTAATCACGTATTTAGTTTGTGCCTAAGACCTCTCACATTGGGCTAACATTTGTAGCAACTGGTTAAGCCGGTTGGGTCCGGGCAGTTTTACGCTACAACTGAGTCCAACCTCGTGTCTTAGTCAATTAATTACACCTAATTAATCACCCTCATAATTTAAATTAATTATCCCTAATTAATATTAAGCTTTTCATAACATGGGTAGACCTAACTCAATAGGTAAATTCCCATGGGGTAGACCTAACTCAATAGGTAAATTCCCAACACATAGTATGGGTACACCTAACTTAATAGGCAAATTCCCATACTATGTTCCTTTATTTTATGTTATGCATAATCATATTAATTTCACACAATCTTATTAACTTATGCATTTAATTAACCCCATCGTTCCCACGTAATTTCGTTCTCATGACATAATACATATAAAAGGTGCCAACTTGCATATGAATGAACATGTTTCAAAGGTGCCATCTTGCATATTAACAAACACATAACTTGCATATGAACTTGCATAATATGTCACATAACTTGCATATAATCTTGTATAACATGTCACATAACTTGCATATAATATGTCACATAACTTACATATTCACTTGCATAATATACTTGCATATTAACCCATAGACTTGCATAATGTGTCATCATGAACTTGCATATTAACAAACATGTAACTTGCATAGCATATCTTGCATATTAACATACATGTAACTTGCATATTAACAAACATGTAACTTGCATAGCATATCTTGCATATTAACATACATGTAACTTGCATATTAACAAACATGTAACTTGCATATTAACAAACATGTAACTTGCATAGCATATCTTGCATATTAACATACATGTAACTTGCATATTAACAAACATGTAACTTGCATAGCATATCTTGCATATTAACATACATGTAACTTGCATATTAACAAACATGTAACTTGCATAGCATATCTTGCATATTAACATACATGTAACTTGCATATTAACAAACATGTAACTTGCATAGCATATCTTGCATATTAACATACATGTAACTTGCATATTAACAAACATGTAACTTGCATAGCATATCTTGCATATTAACATACATGTAACTTGCATAGCATATCACCATGAACTTGCATAACATGCATATGATTACATAGCCCACAACTTGCATATTTAGCATCATGCAAACATAACATACATCATATTAAACTTGCATAAACTTACATACTCAACATGCATAAACATAAGATTAATGCTAACATCATATCATATGATTCAAGACTCATTAATCCACATACAAAACCATAAATCTCATCATATCTCATCTACTTAGTTTAACAAAAGATCATCAAAGTGATAGAAACTCACTACTAGCAATTTTGAACACCAAATGAAGAAGATTAAGATGCTAAGAAGGGATTAGAAGTTGATTAGAGAGTGATTAGTATGCAACCCTCTTCATAAAATTAGTGGAGGCCATGAGAGCTAGCATTTTGCCATAGTTTAGTCACTAGGTTTAATTATGAATGGATTAGGGTAGGTTAGGGTCTTATTTATAGATTAGGCAAGTGTTTTAGGCCATAGGATTAACCCTAGATTCAATCCAAGCCATCAAAGCATGTCTTGGGGAAGAAGTCAAGTGTAGGAACCATCTAGGGCCTTTAGATTAAAGATGGACCATGAGAACCATTCAAATGCAAAATCTGCACTTGAGCGAATCGGCCCACGGGTTGACAGCCAAACACCCTGGATTAACCCCTAGTCGACCCAGCGGGCTCGGGTCGACTTCAAAAATCGGCCGGTTCGGTTATTCCCCTCTCCCAATTCGCTGTTTTGAGCATTTTTGCATATTTATTTATTAAATTTTCAATTATATATATATATATATATATCAATATATATATATATATATATCTACACAACCCATTTCACTTAATTAAGTATACTTTAATTTGGGAATTTTCGTGAAACTTCGCGAGGCCATATCTTGGTCATACGGACTCCGATTTTCGAAAACTCGGACTCTATTTCGCGTATTTTTCCGAGACGAACGCAATGGCATAGCCCGTTTCCCTTGATTCCCATTTTAGAATTAAATTCTGCCTCGATTTATGTTATTACAGGTTATTGAAAATACGGGTTGTTACATTCTCCCCTCCTTAAAGGATTTCGTCCCGAAATCTTCAAGTTAGGAAGA
This sequence comes from Allium sativum, assembly GCA_030737875.1. Classification (NCBI taxonomy): domain Eukaryota; kingdom Viridiplantae; phylum Streptophyta; class Magnoliopsida; order Asparagales; family Amaryllidaceae; genus Allium; species Allium sativum. The sequence goes on along the minus strand of CM060919.1, from coordinate 841,370,484 downwards.
ACGTATCCTACCATCCAATCATCCATCTACTCAAAGCATCATCCACGAGCAATCATTGTCCTTACAAGATTCTAAATGCTGGATGGATATATGCAAAAGTGTGTGTATATGTACTTACCTAATGCGAAAATCAGGCGGTTACTGATACAGTAAACCTCCTTAATGCAAACCATGATAGTGCCATGCATCCAATATGTATGCGAAACCCTATTGACACATACAAATTTCTACATGCGTGCACAACCATACACAAAAATGCATCATCCATATGATAACACAGCCATGATACATCCATCAATCTAACTACCACATCCATTTATGCAATATGCAACATGAAGTGACTGAGCCGATCTAGTGCCTAATGTGTGTATATATGCATCCACGAGCAACCACTAGCAAACACTTGCATCCACTTGCATCCATCAACCATAACATGTCTCAAACACATGTTTCAACCATAGGTTTTCCCTATCTAAAGGTCAAACAGGACTAACGAGAGGACCTACTAAAGATAAGATAAGTACTAGGCAAGCGATAAAGGAGAAGTTAAAAGACATACTCTCCAAAAGAAATGGATACAAAGAACGCATCTTCGCTTCCGTCTCCCAAGTAGCATTCTAACTAGCTGAACTTCTCTGTTCCTCAACTTCCTAGTCTCTGGCCCAATGATGCGAGTAGGAGCTCGTCGAATCGTCTCATCGTGCTCTAACTCTACTTCTTTAAGCAAACTCGGCTCTACCACCTCAGCGGTCTCAAGTAAGCACTTCCTCAAATGGGACACATGAAATACATCCGGTACACCACTAAGTCTGTCAGGCAACTCCACTCTATATGCCATCCGTCCAATTCTTTCCTTAATGGGAAATGGCCCTACAAACCTTGGTACTTACTTCCTAACAGATCCAAAGTGAACCACATTCCGTAACGGAGACACCTTGATAAAAAGCATGTCCTAATATCAAACTCAAGCTCTGTTCTCCTCTTGTCCGCATAAGATTCCGCCGCTTTCATCCTTCTTCGAATCCAACCTATCTTCTCTGAAGTCTCCCTAACCATATCTGGCCCAAGCAAGATCTTATCCGTAGATTCCCACCAACATGTAGGAGATCGACAAGGCCTTCCATAAAGAGCTTTGAAATGAGCCATACCAATACTGGACTGAAAGCTGCTATTATATGCGAACTCCACCAACGGAAGATGCTCTTCCCATGTACCTCCAAAATCCAAAATACATAACCTCAAAAGATGTTCTAGATACGGTTCACCCTCTTGGTCTGACCGTCCGTCTGAGGATGAGATGCAGTGCTCAAACACAACTGAGTCCCTACCGCCCTCTTGCAAAATCTTCCAAAACTCACTAGTGAAGATAGGATCTTGATCACTCACAATGCTGGAAGGTACACCATGCAAACTAATAATCCCTTGAAGGTAAACTGAAGCTAGACATGGAATAGTCCTCTTGCTCTTCACGGGTATGAAATGGGCACACTTAGTAAGTCTATCTACCATAAGCCCAATCCCCGTATTACCCTTCCTTGATTTCGGTTATCCAACGAGGCACTATCCTACTTCCTATTTCGGAACTTCCAACGGGTGAAGCAACCCTCCGGGTTTCTTCTGTTCCACTTTCGCTTGTTAGCATACCAAGCATCTAGCGACATACTTGGCCGCATCTTTCTTCAGATTGGCAAAAAGGAAAACTCGCTTTATGTCTTGGTACATCTTGTCCCTACCGGGATGAATGGTCATCTTCGACCGATGTGTATCATCAAGTATAGCCTTCCTCAAACCCTCGTCTTGCGGTACACAAAGTCTACCGTCTCTACGCAACCACCCCTTACTATCTAGGGTGTACCTACTCAAATGGCTGGACGACTCCTCCCCCTTATGAGCTTCTCTCATAGCTCAACCAACTGTGGGTCGTCTTGCTGTGCCTCGCCACCCCGTCCCAAAAGAGTAGGCCTAACCTCCAAGGAGGCTAGCAAACCGGGTACAAAGTCAACGGAAGGTCTAAAGTCAAACATAGAAATAAACCCTAAGCTCCGTCGTTTAATCGATCAATGAACTCAAGGACAACCTTTTTCTTCTTAAGGCGTCTGCTACCATGCTTCCCTTGTTAGGGGTATACGCTATCTCAACTCATAAGATGCTAAGAATCCTATCCAAAATCGTCACAACTGTCCATCTCTCACGCAGACCACCCTAGTCGAATTCGACATCCCCCAAATGCAAGCCCCAAAGGCCGAAACCAATATCAGACAAACACCCAAGGGATATCTCCTTCGAGTTCAGGCAACCTACGTGAGATGATACTAAAAATAATAATAATAATGGCTAAACAATTAAGCCTTTGACCAACTTTGGATGTCCTTGCCAGTCTCGCTCCAAAACCACTGTTTTATCCCATAACTGGCTTTGCTCAACCTATTGAGCACATATGAAAACTTATTTCGCTCCTAGAAAAGACCAAGATGTCATCCACAAAGACCATCACAAACTTATTTAGGTACTCTCTGAACACCCTTCTCTTCCAATCAACAAAGTATGCGGGGGCGTTCGTCAAACCAAATAGCATCACCAGCCACTCATAAAACCATCCGGAGTCCTAAAGGCAATCTTCTCTATACTATCGTCAGCCACTCTCAACTGACGAAACCATGTGGCTTAGTCCAACTGCGAAAATACTGAGGCGCCAACCAACTGATCAAAGAGATCATCAATCTTTGGCAATGGGTGTCTATTCTTCTTTGTGAGTTTATTTAGTTCTCTTTAGCCTAAACAAAGTCTGAGGGACCCATCCGCCTTCATGGCAAAAACTAATGGAGCGCCCCACTCCGATATACTTCTTCTTATGAACCCCTTCTCAAGCAATCGCCTACTTACTTATGGAGTTCCCTCCTCTCACGAGGAGCCTTGTGGCACACTGGCCAAGTCACTGGTTTGGCATTGTTTACCAGATATATTCGGAAGTCAATCTCCCGCTCCGGAGGTAAGCCCTTCACCTTCTCAAACACATCCGAGTATTCCCGGACCACTTCTAACAGATCGCAAACTCTCGACCGACGTGTCCAGCGATTCTAGATAACTTAGCATAACAGTCTCTATGGGATTACAAGAGATCTCGAGAGTGTTACCCAAGCGGGTCATAAGCCTAACAACTCTCTTTTCAAAATCAAGAATGGCATCCCTACTGGATAACCAGTCCATGCCCAAACTAACCCATAGCTCGTGAAGCCCAACAAGCATCACCTCCAAACTCAATGCTAAGTATAGAAACTTTCAAACCCAAACACATCATGGAGCCCAATTGGGTTTGAAACAACTAAGGGATCATCTACTAAACTGGTGTCTAAGTGCAGTGACTCACTAACAATGATGAGATAAACGAACTTAATGCATCCAAATCAAATAAAGTTCGAATCGGATAATAAAGAAATCCAAATTCCAACCTAGACGGTCTTATCCCCATCCGGCACCCTAGTCGTGAGGGAATACAACTACCCTCCAGAAGATTCCATACCTTGTCCTTGCTTCTTTGGTCAATCCTAATAAGGTGTCCTATTCCTCCCAAAAGGATAACTACTAGCCTTCTCCTTCCCATTCTCCACTCGTAACCTCCCATCAATGAGGCTTCGTCCTTTATTAACCAAACAACTATTAGAGCCTTCCTCCCATCGTCCATCCAATAAGTACTTACAAGTCCTCCTCCTTCTTGAACCAACTTCTAATCTGATTTACGTCTAATTCCCTTGAAGCGGTTTTCCATTCTTATCTATCTTAGAAAGATCATCTACACACGGAGGGGAAACTCAAAACGAGAGAGAAAGAGATTCAAACGGAGAATTCGAAAGATAAAGATATGGCTATCGGGGATTATGCTTTTCTCAAAAACTTTTCTCTTAAAAGACATGTTTTTGAAAACATTCCTTCAAAAATTTTCTTAGAAAAATAGTTTTTCTAAAAAATTTATCTGTTCTGGTAACCTTAAGCTCTGATACCACGTGTAACACCCCACGTCCGCTAAGGTCACTCATACCAGGGGAATGCCTTAGTTTCGGTGAAGTATTTTGAGTGAATATAGAACAGTAAAATTACAGCAAGACAGATATAAGTAATACTTGAAAATTTAAATCATCATTTCATTGCAACGGAAAGTAATACATGTTTGGTTACATCACAAAACCATAAACCAGAGTCAAGTACATAATATCCATCTTGATAAAATAGAAGTACATAATCCCACTACATAACTAATAGCCATAAAAGGAAAGATAAGCTCGGCTTCACTTCAGAGGTCCAAGCTCCATAGGATAGATACAGCAATCAGATCAAAGCCCACTAGCACCAGGCCCACTCTAATAACCTGGGGTTGGGGGAAAAGATAAAAACAACGGGGTCAGACATAAGTCTGAGTGAGTCCTATAACCCTAACAATACAATCATTAAAATAACCAGAGAAGACATAAGTTGATATACGGTAACGACTGGGGATGAATGGCTACACTAAGCAGCTTGGTAAACTTAGGATAAACTAAGATCACCGTAAAGACGCATTTACCCACCCAAGGATAATTACTAAATTACACCGCCCCAGACCTACTCAAAGATAATTCCTACACTGCACCACACCAGTTTTACCTACCTAAGATTAATTCCTACTTAAAGGTTGATCCCACTAAATGTACTTAGTAATTTTTACCCAGTAGTTTCTAGTACCCCTACATAGGTGCCGTCTGCCCCTATCATTACTAGGTGTACCCACTACTCCCAAGCGATCGGCTCCCTAACGTAGATACCCGTGCCGGTCCCACAATGGGGTGTATCATTTTCCCAAAGTGGCAACCTGATAATATCAACGGTGCACGGCTTTATATCTACACGATGTAACAACGATTTACTAACCAGCCCGGGTCCACACACGCATATGAAACCCGTTGGTCCTACGTTGCCACCGCTAACCCGTTTTTGGCCTCTTATAGTCAAGCCCAATATGCGTGTCCCGTCACTCGACTTGGGTCGAGCCCACAAAGATACGTTTGGGATATTGGTTGAGATGGGCCCCCACAAGCTACCACTTAAGCTTGTTATTTTGTCTAGTGTATCCCACTTAACCGCTTTAACCATGTTCACTTACATGTTATAAATACTTTGGTTAAGTCATTAATCATATTTTAATTACCACTCAAGGCACCCACTAGATTTCCACATGACACCCAAGTCCTTTACTTAATTCCCACATGCCACCCGAGGCACTTACTTAACCCTTTAATCATGTTTAATTACATGTTCCACTTTGGTTAAGTATTCTAATCGTGTTTTCTATTGCCACCCAAGGCAACCCACTAGTTTTCTCATGCCACCCAAGGCACCCACTTAACCCTCATGCCCCACTACATGCTTATATGGTTAAGTGTTTCTTAATTAATTAAGACCGTGATCCTCATAAAGACCTCTCACATTAGACTATCTTTTATGACCGCTGGTTAAGCCGGTTGGGTCCGGGCAGCCTTATGTCATAACCGAGTCTAACCTCGTGTCTTTACATTAATCACGTATTTAGTTTGTGCCTAAGACCTCTCACATTGGGCTAACATTTGTAGCAACTGGTTAAGCCGGTTGGGTCCGGGCAGTTTTACGCTACAACTGAGTCCAACCTCGTGTCTTAGTCAATTAATTACACCTAATTAATCACCCTCATAATTTAAATTAATTATCCCTAATTAATATTAAGCTTTTCATAACATGGGTAGACCTAACTCAATAGGTAAATTCCCATGGGGTAGACCTAACTCAATAGGTAAATTCCCAACACATAGTATGGGTACACCTAACTTAATAGGCAAATTCCCATACTATGTTCCTTTATTTTATGTTATGCATAATCATATTAATTTCACACAATCTTATTAACTTATGCATTTAATTAACCCCATCGTTCCCACGTAATTTCGTTCTCATGACATAATACATATAAAAGGTGCCAACTTGCATATGAATGAACATGTTTCAAAGGTGCCATCTTGCATATTAACAAACACATAACTTGCATATGAACTTGCATAATATGTCACATAACTTGCATATAATCTTGTATAACATGTCACATAACTTGCATATAATATGTCACATAACTTACATATTCACTTGCATAATATACTTGCATATTAACCCATAGACTTGCATAATGTGTCATCATGAACTTGCATATTAACAAACATGTAACTTGCATAGCATATCTTGCATATTAACATACATGTAACTTGCATATTAACAAACATGTAACTTGCATAGCATATCTTGCATATTAACATACATGTAACTTGCATATTAACAAACATGTAACTTGCATATTAACAAACATGTAACTTGCATAGCATATCTTGCATATTAACATACATGTAACTTGCATATTAACAAACATGTAACTTGCATAGCATATCTTGCATATTAACATACATGTAACTTGCATATTAACAAACATGTAACTTGCATAGCATATCTTGCATATTAACATACATGTAACTTGCATATTAACAAACATGTAACTTGCATAGCATATCTTGCATATTAACATACATGTAACTTGCATATTAACAAACATGTAACTTGCATAGCATATCTTGCATATTAACATACATGTAACTTGCATAGCATATCACCATGAACTTGCATAACATGCATATGATTACATAGCCCACAACTTGCATATTTAGCATCATGCAAACATAACATACATCATATTAAACTTGCATAAACTTACATACTCAACATGCATAAACATAAGATTAATGCTAACATCATATCATATGATTCAAGACTCATTAATCCACATACAAAACCATAAATCTCATCATATCTCATCTACTTAGTTTAACAAAAGATCATCAAAGTGATAGAAACTCACTACTAGCAATTTTGAACACCAAATGAAGAAGATTAAGATGCTAAGAAGGGATTAGAAGTTGATTAGAGAGTGATTAGTATGCAACCCTCTTCATAAAATTAGTGGAGGCCATGAGAGCTAGCATTTTGCCATAGTTTAGTCACTAGGTTTAATTATGAATGGATTAGGGTAGGTTAGGGTCTTATTTATAGATTAGGCAAGTGTTTTAGGCCATAGGATTAACCCTAGATTCAATCCAAGCCATCAAAGCATGTCTTGGGGAAGAAGTCAAGTGTAGGAACCATCTAGGGCCTTTAGATTAAAGATGGACCATGAGAACCATTCAAATGCAAAATCTGCACTTGAGCGAATCGGCCCACGGGTTGACAGCCAAACACCCTGGATTAACCCCTAGTCGACCCAGCGGGCTCGGGTCGACTTCAAAAATCGGCCGGTTCGGTTATTCCCCTCTCCCAATTCGCTGTTTTGAGCATTTTTGCATATTTATTTATTAAATTTTCAATTATATATATATATATATATATATATCAATATATATATATATATATATCTACACAACCCATTTCACTTAATTAAGTATACTTTAATTTGGGAATTTTCGTGAAACTTCGCGAGGCCATATCTTGGTCATACGGACTCCGATTTTCGAAAACTCGGACTCTATTTCGCGTATTTTTCCGAGACGAACGCAATGGCATAGCCCGTTTCCCTTGATTCCCATTTTAGAATTAAATTCTGCCTCGATTTATGTTATTACAGGTTATTGAAAATACGGGTTGTTACACACTCCGTATCGGCATAAGCGTTGCGAACCAAGTATGCTGAATATATTGAAGACGGAGTGAAGTGCAAGGGCTTTTCTATTTATAGAAATAGTGCCTTCGGTTTCGTTCAGTCCCAGAACGAACGTAAATGGACGAATGTCTGACAGAGTATTTCCAATGATCAAATGGGTTGGTCTGTATGAATATATATGGTTGCAACGGATTTATTCCCTTAGCATAATATCCAGAATATTCGTGCAAACTCAACTAGTGATTAACGGATCTGACAATGTGGCATTCAAAGTGATTGTGTTATCAAGGAATGGTAAGTAATCGTAGCCTCAGGCCTCAACAACCGGGAAAGGACAAAAATCGGGCAGGCAGCATGGCTATGTGGGTCGCACCCATTAGGGTGTATAACCACCTATCTAGAGAAATTCCTTTTGTTTCTAAATCTATCGATTCTGCCCATTCGGGAACGGTGGTTTGAGTCCAACCGTTGGTGATATACATTCGATACACTCAAGCGAAATGAGTGGTCGGTCATGTGTGGGCCGGGTTACAAGATGTTCTTGTTGAACCCAGTGTATTCCTCTCTAGAGATACACTAGCGGAAGGTGGTTCCATACCTTGTCATGTTGGAAATCCAATCTCCAATAAGCGCCATGCGGTTTTTGATTATATACTATATATGTGGAGCGTGAGATGCAAGCGTTCTGCTATTTGGGTATTTACTTGATGTAGACATTATTATAATATCACTGGATTTTCGTATCAAAGTGTTTTGGGTTATAGTAAGGTAAAAACCGTCCGTGTTTATGTGTGGGCTGGTCTTACTATTATCTTTTCTTTCGAAAAAGAGTTTTGAAAGTTAAACAAGTGGTTGGAGTTTACTCACACCAGTCCCATGACTGACCCAGAGTTTATTTTGTTTTGTTTTCCCTAAACTCTTGGGTGCCCAAATTTGTACGGGCAGTCAAGTGTTTCAGGCTTTTACAGATACACTTGGAGGAGCTTGAAGCAGGAGGCTTCAACGTTAGTTATTTAGAGTTACTTCCGTTGAATCAAATGTGATGTGTACTCTGATGATGGTATGTATATATGTACAAAACAGATTTGTATTTCCAAGCTTATGTTATATAATATATTTTATTCGTTCCGCTGTGAGTTGTGATCTTCGTTTTTTTCTTCTATTCTAATATTTCTTTCTTTCTATTTCTCATCCTCTAACTTCTTTCTAATAATGGTTCGTATTTCTGTGTTATTTGGGTTGGACGTGTGTTGTATTTAGTCAACTCAGATAGCACGGATTTGCGGGTCGTTACAGTTGGTATCAGAGCTGGTTGCTTAATTGGTACGGATGATAGGGGGTTCTCGCTTCGCGTTTGGTGGCGAACGGGAGACTCTTACCCCTACATCTCCCGACAATGTGGGTTGGTCGAGTCGAGAGGCTGGCCGTAAAAGCAGTTCTGAGGTATCTCTGTAAGCCACGCTGGGAGGTTAGCCCAGTACCGAGGGAGGAGAGGATGGTTGAAAAGCCTACTCGAATCTCGTGGTCATTACAGTTGGTATCAGAGCTTAGGTTGAGCGAATACCTAGGCTTGTGTGGCATGTGCTCATTAGAGATAGGGTCAGCCGTACCCTAGAATGAGTTGAGTGTATATATATACGAGAGAGCGTATTTGTTGGTTGATATAAAAAAATTGTTTTATATTGTGTTGGCTAGTCTGTTGAGTGGTTTATGAATTCTGGTCGAATCGTGGGACGCCACGACGTCGATAGGAGTTTGTAAATACTTGAACAGAAGATTGAACACAGTATAGTTTTAAAGTGGGTAAATGAAATAATTTTACCCAAAATTCTATTTTGATATAGAAAGAATAATTTTCTAGAATTATTATTATATGGATGTGTTGGATGTTAACTTTATAATCAAATGAGATTATAAAATTAAAATGGTTGTTTATAACCAAAATAGAAGTTGTATATGAATTAAATATACAAATGAGATGAATTAGAATTAAATTCAAACCAGAATTAAGAATTCAAAATCCTGGGAAGTTGAAAATATTTTTCAAAGTATATTAAAGTAATATAGATTTGTTTTAAAGGATTTGAAAGAAAATCATGGGTGTTGAAATAATAAAGCACTGAACTCACTTCAGTGGCTGGGAAATAATTCTGACGATGATTGCAACATCATCAGTGTTCATTTTCGAGTTCTAAGTGATGAATTGCTACCTTAGAAAAGTTTGATGGAAATTTGTTTGAAAGAAAACAAATTGGTTTGAATATTCAAATGTTTTGAATTTGAAATGGAAATAAATATATAAGTATACATTTATGGGATTTCAAAAGGATTTAAAAAGAAAAACCCAGGGATTTGAATTCTGGAATTTAAATTTAACTTAAACAAGTTAAATGGGTCGAAGTGAATGAATTGATTTGAATCAATTTAAATAGATTGAATGTGAAGGCATATGAAAGGAAGAAGACCAAAAGTTTTGGTTGAAAATAAAGTCATAGAAATATGAGGAGTTGAGTTTCAACATAAGTGAGATGTTGAAAAGAAATAGATTTGTACCCTTTTTTTCTTACCTTAGCAATTTCGAGGACGAAATTATTTTAAGGGGGAAAGAATGTAACGACCCAGGTTTTTGAACGATTAATTTTAAATATTTAATATCGTTTAAATTATTGTATTGATAATATAAAAGATTTTTATATTAAATTTACCAATTAAATAATCGATATAGGATATTATTCAGATTTAAAACTGAATCAAAACGGTCGGGTCGATCAATATAAGTTCTATTGGAATTAGAACGATGGAAATTAATTATTTATTTAAATTGTTTGAAACCAATTTATATTTTAAATAGATTAATTTATATCGTCCATGTAAATTGATTTTTTTTCCAGACGATTGAATTACGCTTCAGAACCTGTTATAGTGTGTTTAAAATAGTGGTTAACCCTAAATATATCAGTGATTGCGATGGTGTCCGTTAACGCGAGATATTTGATTTAAAAATTTGTTAAGTCAGTTCAATGTAAAAATAAAAATCCTTTCAACTGTTTTACAAAGCCGACCTATTTCATTTTAATTTGCAGGCCTATGTTTGTAGGCTGTCTTCCTCCTCTGTTAATTCACGTACAATATGTCCCCTAATTTCATTATCAAACGAACAAAGAAATTAATGGTCTGTCTATTTTCTTCTCGAGCAGAAAACTTTGCCTTCCCATTTCAATATCAAGGAGACCAAAAATTTAATGGCTTGTACGTACTGTCTTCCTCTCGCAACTATAAAACGAGACACTCGCTTCGTTATTTTCGACTCTAAATTGTGTTCATTCCTACGTTCTTCTCAGACAAATGGCTTCATTATCCCAATTAAAACGCATAACAAAATACCACAGTTCCAAATAACAATTCAAGCTATGCCGTTCTAGTTTCTTTCCCCTCCTCAAATTGAATCGCGAATTCCTGGAAGCCACTACAAAGGCTTGACTTCGTACGACATGAGTTAGGGATTCGTGACTCTAAATGATTGAGCGGTTAATTAGAAACCCGCGTGTGAATTTGGGGATTTTAGATCCATTTTTGTCAACGTCAGAAATTGGTGCGCGCCTAGTTTTAAGGCAAGGTGGATTACTGGAGTTCGATACTGAGGGTAAATGGGTGATTTAGGTGCTGCGATGTTAGGAGGGAGATCGACGTTGGGTTGTTGCATCTGGTGGAGTGCGATGTCTGAGGGGGGTTTTGATTGTCGATGGTTGCTGGACTGGTGGAGTTCAAATGGTTGAGGGTGCAAGATCGAACATGGCGGTGGTGAAATAGACAGTAGCAGGCATGGGCTGAGATGATAGAAGAAGGAGGATGTACTGACTGCAAACTGTTCGCTGAAATGTCAAAATGAAACAGTGCAGTTTTGGAGCTGTTTCGATCAGCGATTGTTGAGTTGGTTCGCGATTGGTCGGATAATTGGAATGGCAATAAGGTATACACCTTTTAGAAATATAAATCTAATAACTTGTTTATTTATTTTAGTGTTTAATTTAAATTAGTAAATCGTTTAATCGATAATTAAATAAATAATTATATGTGATAGATAAATTTATCCGAGACGATCTGTAGCCGCGATGAGATGATATTAAGCGGAATATTCGACAGATAAAATACGGTGAGTAAATCTCACTCACCTTTTATTTATAATTATTTTTATTTCGTTAAAAATAATTGTTGCTGCTTGTTTGGATTTTTCTGCTGGTTTTATATATATTAGTTATTTAGGCTATTATGTATATATATATTGGGTTGATTGATTGGTTGGATTCCCGCAGTCTCATTAGCGGATGCCCGCAGTTTCATAGCGGATGATTACCCTATACGCCCCACGCTATGATTAGTGGATGACCTTCTATACCGCGATATTCTGCCACGAAGCAGAATGGGTATTATATATGTGCTAACATCTGTGGATGCAGGAAAAACAGGTTGGAGGAATCCAACAGGATTCCTCAAAAATATATTATCTGTTTGTTGTTTGCTGATTTCACATATATTCATATATGATGTGTTAAAACCAAATGATTGAAAATTGGGTGATTTGATTGTTTAAATATCACTGGGCCAATCGTTAATTCATTAAAATATCATGAGAATGATATTTGAAGTTTAAAAGGGGAAATTCTGTTTTTCTCAAACAGGATTTGAAATTCAAGTAGAATTTAAAAATATAGGATTTCAAAGTGGAATTTTAGAATAAAATGTTGAAATGAAATTTCAAAATAGAACTTGAAATAGAATTTTTAAGTAGAAATTTAAATATTAGAAAGGAGTTGAAATATTTGAAATACAAAAGAAATTTCAAATGGGATTTGAAATGGGATTTTTAAATATATAATTCAATTGAAATTTGAGTATAACATTTGAATATAGAATTTGAATAAAGAAATTCCAAAATTGAAATTGAATATAGAAATTCAAATAGAGTTTGAATAAAGGAAATTCAAAAGGGCATTTAAATAGTAGAATTTGAATAATAGAAAAAAAATGGGATTTGAATAGTAGAATTAGAAAAGGAGTTTAAATATTTGAATTTTTATAGAAAAGGAAAGGAGTTTGAATATTAGAAATTCAAAGCGAGTTTGAAATGGGAAATTGAAAATAGTAAATTCAAATAGAGATTTGAATATTTAATTTCAAAATAGAATTTGAAATAAACTTTGAAAATAGGATTTCAAAGTAAGAAGTGGAATAGGATTTCAAAATAGGAAATCCGAATAGTTTTGAAATGGAATTTGAATTCAAAGAAGTTCAAATGGATTTGAAATAAGGAAAATTCAAATGGGATTTAAATAATGGGTTTTTAATAAAGAGGATTTAAATATAAGAATTTAAATAGAATTCAAATGGTGTTAAATATAAGAATTCAAACAAAACTCAAATGGAGTTTAATAGAAAGAATTTGAATAAGAGGAATTCAAAGAGATTTGAAACATGGTATTTGAATTCAAAGAAAGTAAAATGTGGTACTTGAAGTTCAAAGTAAAAATGAGTTTAAATATTTGAAGTTCAAATGGATTAAAAATGGAATTTGGATTCAAATAGTTGAAATAGAATTCGAATATAGAATTTGAATTATAATCGAATTTGAATTTGAATATAGATTTCAAATATAAATGAGATAGAAGATCAGAAGTATGTGTTGAGTTGGGAAAAATGGTTTGATATATATTTTATATCAGAATAGAGTTGAATTTATATAAACGAAGTTTTAAAAGGTTATATATATAAATATAATTAAAACGAACTCGCCGTAGCGCTGCAGTTCGTAAATTGGCAATTTGAACTTCAATTGAGTATACAGAACGCAATTGAAGTCGAAACTCTTTGAAACAAGAAACGTCAGGACCGGTTTGATAATAGTTTTCAAATGAAAGAGAAAAATATGAATTTCGTCGTATAGATTTTGAGTTATGTCAAAATCAAATTTTCAGAAAAGCAGCGCCAGAAACATTATAAAACCATAACGGTTTATTTAATGATATCAAAGGATTTTAAGCAAATAAAATCCGAATTTCTATTTAGAAAATTTCAGATTTGAGTTATAAAATATATGTGAACTCAGGTGGAGTAAGGAAATTGATTTTTGAAACAGAAATCAGATTTTGACTTTGAATAGAATTAACTAATTCGAATAGTAATTCGTAAAGGAGATGTTAAATTGACATTGGGCCTTAAATAAGTAAATTCGATTTGAGAATTTATATTCGAAATAGAAAAGAGAACTAGACTTGAAATTGAAATTCAATTTGGTTATGAGCAAGCTAATTAAATATTTTGTTTGAACATGTTATGTTCAAACAAAGAAGTGAAATAGGCAAAAGGGCTAATTAAAGAATAAATGGCGAAACTGAATTCAAACGAATAGATTGAGTTGAATTGAATTGGAAACAGGTGAACATGTGTTAAACAGATATGGGATGGAGTATATGAAGATTTTTATTTATGCGCCCGACAAAAAGGTACATGTTTAAATTCATATATGGGTTTTATGCGCCGTATCGGCAAGCCGTTTGGCTTTTCCTTTTTCTTTTTGATTGAGGAAGATACCGGGAAGCTATTTGAAATTTCCCGATGCTCCCGATACAGGGGAGGTTATGGCGAATTTTTCCGGGAATTTAAGGAGTTAGAATATTTTTAAGAAATTTGACAATTAGAAATCTATATATCGATATATATAGAATTCGATAAGGAAACGAAATCAAAAATAGCGAAAAGAGCCAATATGGTTATTGAAGTATTTGGATAACAAATATTGATAGAGGAAATGGAAAAGTGATTTAATTAATGAAATATTAATTAAAGAGCCCAGTGATTTGTTGATATGTTTGGATGAACACTTGTTTTTACTCGATAGTTAAAACACAGACTATCGAAGTTTTTGACCATCGTTGTCAATATGGAGAGACCGGTTGGATTATTATCCGAAGAACCACTCCGTATCGGCATAAGCGTTGCGAACCAAGTATGCTGAATATATTGAAGACGGAGTGAAGTGCAAGGGCTTTTCTATTTATAGAAATAGTGCCTTCGGTTTCGTTCAGTCCCAGAACGAACGTAAATGGACGAATGTCTGACAGAGTATTTCCAATGATCAAATGGGTTGGTCTGTATGAATATATATGGTTGCAACGGATTTATTCCCTTAGCATAATATCCAGAATATTCGTGCAAACTCAACTAGTGATTAACGGATCTGACAATGTGGCATTCAAAGTGATTGTGTTATCAAGGAATGGTAAGTAATCGTAGCCTCAGGCCTCAACAACCGGGAAAGGACAAAAATCGGGCAGGCAGCATGGCTATGTGGGTCGCACCCATTAGGGTGTATAACCACCTATCTAGAGAAATTCCTTTTGTTTCTAAATCTATCGATTCTGCCCATTCGGGAACGGTGGTTTGAGTCCAACCGTTGGTGATATACATTCGATACACTCAAGCGAAATGAGTGGTCGGTCATGTGTGGGCCGGGTTACAAGATGTTCTTGTTGAACCCAGTGTATTCCTCTCTAGAGATACACTAGCGGAAGGTGGTTCCATACCTTGTCATGTTGGAAATCCAATCTCCAATAAGCGCCATGCGGTTTTTGATTATATACTATATATGTGGAGCGTGAGATGCAAGCGTTCTGCTATTTGGGTATTTACTTGATGTAGACATTATTATAATATCACTGGATTTTCGTATCAAAGTGTTTTGGGTTATAGTAAGGTAAAAACCGTCCGTGTTTATGTGTGGGCTGGTCTTACTATTATCTTTTCTTTCGAAAAAGAGTTTTGAAAGTTAAACAAGTGGTTGGAGTTTACTCACACCAGTCCCATGACTGACCCAGAGTTTATTTTGTTTTGTTTTCCCTAAACTCTTGGGTGCCCAAATTTGTACGGGCAGTCAAGTGTTTCAGGCTTTTACAGATACACTTGGAGGAGCTTGAAGCAGGAGGCTTCAACGTTAGTTATTTAGAGTTACTTCCGTTGAATCAAATGTGATGTGTACTCTGATGATGGTATGTATATATGTACAAAACAGATTTGTATTTCCAAGCTTATGTTATATAATATATTTTATTCGTTCCGCTGTGAGTTGTGATCTTCGTTTTTTTCTTCTATTCTAATATTTCTTTCTTTCTATTTCTCATCCTCTAACTTCTTTCTAATAATGGTTCGTATTTCTGTGTTATTTGGGTTGGACGTGTGTTGTATTTAGTCAACTCAGATAGCACGGATTTGCGGGTCGTTACAATTTGCTGCATGCGATTTCATGACATATTGTTGTAGCTTGCTCTTCCTAACCAACACCTCAATCGAGCTTTTTAGATGTCTGCAATCGTTAGTATCGTGACCAGGCTGATTGTGATAGCGGAAGAAACTTCCAGATGTCGCTGCTATGTTCGAGATCTTTAATAATGGTGGTGGCTCTGGAAAGATTAACCCTGCGCCTTTAGTAGCAAAGAAGTTGTTCTCCGGGGTATCATTTAGTGGAGTTAACTCTTCCGACTTGAGAAAGTGAGATCTATTTTTCCTCTTTGTCTTCGTATGCCCTTTTTCGCCCCTCAGCATCCTTTTTGTTGCTTTCCGAATAAATGGGGAAGAAAGGTCGTTTGGACTTGTTTTCTTCATTATCACGATGACCATACTTCTCCATGTAAAAATCCGAAGTAGTGGGGTACACGCTCCTTTCTACACTAAGTTGTCCTATGCGGTTTGTGAGATCGGCTTGAGCGACTTCGAGAGCTCGTATTTGATCCAGTAGCTTCTCATTTAAAGCATATATTTTCTGGTACAAATTGGTCATAACGGACTCTTTTCGAGTTACATAATCTCTCGGAGTTTCATTTGCGGTTAGATTGTTGGCTTGGAAAGCAACGGAAGCATTCACAACAGCATTGCTAGAGATCCCTATAAGCTTAGTATTACTTTCCGAGATATGTTCCTTGCCTTTGTGTTGTCCTATGAGGCAACCGTCAGTCCTTTTCTTTGGCATTTGTTCATGCAAGCGATGGCAGCTAGCAAACTAAGGCCTTATACTTCTAGTTTGGAGAGATGCCCCTTTATTAGGACCTGTAACTTTCTGGGAAACATGGTTTCTCTCGTGCTTCTTCTTAGATGCGGCTTGTTTGAACGCTTCGGAATCTGCTTTGGAATCTTCAATATTGGTTTCATTTTCACCATTCGACCAATCGTCGGCTTCCTCAAGGCCGTGATCATGATTGCAATCCAACACCGGCGAGTGCACATTCTTATCTAGATCAATCTCAACTCTATGAGGTGCTGGATTGGCTCAAGTAGTTAGGGGAGCTTCCATCTTATCCATTAAAGCTTTATGTTGCTTATTAAAATTGGTGACAACAAATTTCAACTCGTCACGGGCTACTGTAGCCTCTCCAGTTTTAGCAACAACCAGTTATTAGTTTGTGGAGCAGTTATAGCTTCATTAACAATGTTCTCCAAACCTCCGATGGACTTATCACTTTTCTTCTATATGGCCATTATATCGGACGACTCTCTAATTGTTGTGGGAAGCTTTTCACTCGGCCTGACTTCCAGATCATGAAGATCTATCGTAGAATGACGGGCTTCAATCTTTGATATCCCCAACAAGGCTCTTAACCTTGTGGTCGTGGGTTCGAGCCTCACGGTAGGCGCTAAAATGTTGGTATCAAAAATGACACCAACACCCAAGGTGCTTTATGCAACACTTCACAAATATGTAAAATCTAAAAGTATGGAACCACAAAATATAAAAGCAAGTAAAGACATGGGAATTTTAGAGTGGTTCGACCTAGAATCGGCCTACGTGCACTATAGAAGCTATTTTTATTATCATAGCAAAATTTGCAAGGTACAATCTTTCACTCATTTCACTCTTTTTTTAATGATCTTCTCTATTTTCTCTCTTTTTGCTCTTGATTTCGCTTGGATTCACGGAGGAATGGATGAGATCTTTTGATTTGTGATGGTTGTTGCGTAGATCTTCAATCACTTAAACATTTAGATGATCTTCCATGGTTCCATGATGATTTTTTGTTGAATCTAGGCTTGAGAGAGGATTAATGGAGGTTGGAGAAGTTTGGAGTGGTGGAGAAATGAATTGGACAGCCCTTCGGGATAGAAAAATCGATCATCTAAAATGTGGGAAGCCATGGGTATTTGTAGTTGAAATCTGAGTGGAGTGGCAGAACTTTAATTACGTGTGTGCAGGCGATGGGTCGTACGCCGACCCATCATATTTACGAGCTACCATTGAGCGACCCATACTAATAGCGTTGTTGTGTAATCATGTAATCTCCATTATGTTCGGTTCACATGGAATAGCTGCTAACCTATCAAAGCTCTACCACGTGTCCAACTTTACATAATTCATTACTTATATATACCAATTGATCCATATTATAATATTGTTACTAACCATACTGTAAAAACAGGACCGACTCATAGATTACTTGTGGCTGATCCATCTAGAAAGTGAGTGCTCAACCCATAACAGCAACTTAGTGAACGACCCATCAACAGGGGTACTTCTCGAACCATCCACTTAGGTGTTGCTGCTCGACCCATCGTCATGGGTGTTGCTCAACCCGTGGCATCTGATGGTGACCGACCTGGTCATCAGCTCGACCCATGGTATCTACAGATGTGCCACCGCCTGTTTAAATCTACTGACCGACCGTTGGATGGAAAATGATGTTGAACGACCCATGCATGGGTGCTGCTTGAACCATCAGCGTGTTTGCCACGTCACCAAGTTATAATTCTTGCATGATCCATAGCTGTTGTCGTGGCTTCATATATGTTGCTACCAATCCATGGAGAGTAAATATGCATGATCTAGTCACTTTATATTCGATCCTTGAACTTTATGGAGGACTGTCGATCCATACGTTCTAGAAGGACTTATATAAATAATATTTGCTCCATGCTTTTACACGAACTGTATCATATTTATGTACTCACCATATTGCCAATGCCTTTCCACGTTCCATACGTACATGTTGAATATTGTTTACATCAAAAACGGTACAAACACCCCCGAAGAGGATTCTATAATTCACAAAGAATTAGATCTAGCTAGGAGATGGAACCACACTCATAAAATAAAGAAAAGCATAAAAAGTAACGAAAATAGAATTTTAGAGTGGTTCGGCTTAGGGATAGCCTACATCCAATATGGAAGCACTTTTCGTTATCATCACAGAGATTACAAAATGCATGGTTCTCTCGACTTTATACGTTTCACTCTTATCTCTTTAATATCTCAAACTTGATAGGAAAATCCTCTTGAATCTTTGAAATTATGGATATTAATGGAATGAATTTCACAATTTCGCATTCGGATGATCCTTGTCGGTTCCATGTTGAATGAGATTGTAGGTTGGAGCTTAGATGGACTCTAATGGAGGTTAGAATGGCTTATAACAGCAGAGAAAACAAATGAGCAGCACTTCGTGGAGTTAGGAATCTATCCCCCAAAATGTGGAAGCCATGGGGTATTTATGGGTAGAGGTTCAATGAAGTGGTGAGCTGAAACTCATATATGCAGGCTATGGGTTGTTCATGTTATAATTACGAAAATGTCATCACCCGTTGTTGCCAGTTGTCTGCCCGACCAACTAGGGTAATGCTCGAGCCACATAGTGCTCGACCGACCAGAAGTCGAGGCGCGACCCATCTTGTGTTCGACTATGCTATTGCACGACTGACCAGAACAATGCACGACCAAGATGATGTTCGACCAGGATGATGTTTGACCATGTAATGCACGACCTTGGATGCTCGTCCCTTGCTTGTGACCGACCATGTTGATGTACGACTGACCAAGATGATGTACGAAAGCACTTGTGACCGACTAGAATGCACGATCCTATAGTGCTTGACCCAAGATGATACTCGAACCACTATGATGCTTGACCCATACTAGTGCACAACCCATTGTTTTGGTGTAAATTCAATCCATCGATATGTGTGATTTTTAATGAGTGAACAAATATATAGTTCCTGCATGTAGCTTACTTGCTTCGACATGTCAATGTCGACCCATCACTTAAAGGGTTTGCTCGATCCATGTTGTGTATGTATGCATACATTTTAGTCCGTATATTTTACTACGTGTGTTCTCTTCGTTATGCGTATTTAATCACAACTGCTAAATGCAAATAACCAATCCATGCAATGATGTGTCCTCAGTAAGTTAATATGTTTGGATGTCATTCTCTTTATGCTCACATGTTTCAATGCCATTTTACTCTTGTACGTATATAAATATTCCTTGTGAATGATTCTGTATACATGAAGATGGACCGCGCATACAAATACTGACCGATCCATGTTTAAGTATTGGCCGATCCATTATATTTGAACAACACCAATCTGTGACACTTTAATATTAAACCGATCCATTATATTTGAACAACACCAATCTATGACACTTAAACGTTAACCATCTACTACATGTGCATTTGACTAATTATTTCTGACCCGTGATTTTAACAGGGTTAACACAAGCATTTACCCCAAGACATTTGTAATATTGTTATAACATCATAAGTAAATCTATCACTTAAAATAATGAGACCTATTTGAATAATTATCAAGAAGATAAACATATCATATAATCTTAAATAAGACTAGAATATGCGAATGTTTTCAATGATAATACAAATAATCTATAGTTAAATATATGATTCTTACTAAGTAAACGAAATAAGACTAGACTATAACTTATATTGTTATTACGTAAAAGGTTAATGAATCTGTACTATACTATTAAATGTGAGTTATGTTTCGGTAGCTTACAAGCACCCGATACTCTTTAAGAGGAGTACATTTAGCATGACACCGGAATGTTAACTGAATAGTCCCGGCTTTGCCTTTCCCCAAATCACATTTCCGCGTTCGTTTTCTTCATGTATTCATGTCTGACGTTATTCCCTGTGCCCTTCGCCTTCATTTTACCTAGCGCCTCATGCCTCCGTCCATGGCCAATCAATATCAATTCTTTAGCTCTGAAGCCTGCGACACTGATTTTGAAAAAACGTCATTCTAATGAAATCCAAATGCGAAATTATTCAGTTCGTTCCCAATCTCTTTCCCCGTGAAAGCCCTAATTTTATCACAGCCGCATATCATGCCTACTCTAAATATTGGTATCGTTTGAAGATCTTTGCTCCGACGTCGATGAACCACCTAATTTAGATGAATAGATTGACAAGTAAATCCACCGTTCCATTTCATTTGGTCTTGCTAATCCCATCATGGACTAAGATCCATCTTTTCCAATCTTCTGGCTAGTTGTTCGCATGGCGCCAGGGGAAAATTGTCTTCAAAGGTACCGATTCTTCCTATTCATTATCTATAATAACCTGTGTTCATGAAGCATAGTACTCTAATCCCCTTAGGTTTATTACATTGAAATTAATAAATAAACTCATTTTTACTCATGTGGAAAACAAAGAAATGGATGCACTCCTATGTTGGTTCGTGTATGTAGATGAGTTTGCTTATTTTGCTATGAGGCTAACATAACTAGGTGATAGGAGCACCAATTCAATTGCAATGTTAATTTCATCTAATTTGTTTTATTATGATTAGGTGTATTTTAAATGTTAGTTGCATATAAACTTCTATGTCTTAAATTACTTTCACTTTGTATTCGGCTCATCATTTTACAGAGCAGTTGTTGTAAGTCCAATAGTTGACTAATAAATGTTGTCCTCGGAGCAAATGTTTTTAACTATGCGCAGAGTATCAAGAATACTGCCTCAGGTTATTCCTGCATACATTAAACAAAGAAGATAATATTTTTCACAGTATGTGGGAAATAAAATGAGCATGGCATCTGTTGAAATTTGTGCTATGTTTTTCTGACCTATTTTCGAGTTGTTAATGTTTTACACCCTTTGGTTAAAAACTTAAAATTAGGGTTAGGTTTTGTTCTTTTTCTTTTCTACCCTTTCTTGTTTAGTTCCAGAAGTAAAACGTGGGGAGAGGGATTGGATTATTATTTTTATGCAACTTGCGTGCATATTTTATTGATGCCTAATTTTGGTCGGATTTTGTTTCTATTTGATGATAAGGCTAAAATGAGTTTACATTACTTTCAATGTTAAACTATTTTGTTTGATGAAGTCAAGTGAAGTGTAATTTTGATTTAAAAATAAGAATATTGCACCATATATTTTTATAATAAACTTTTTTTTTTGTATTACCAACCACATGCTGCTTTTTGTTAGTTTATATGATAGATATTGATATAATATTTTAGCTCGGTTGGAATAATTTATCTCAACAATGATAATTTATCTTAATAAATAAAATTTTATATTATTCGCGTCTAGAAGATTTGTAGTTACGATTACTCAAAGATTTAAGAAATAAAGTTAAACATAATTTGCAGTTGACATTACAATTGTGTCAAGTATTTTGTAGAAAAAAGAGTACTAATCTCACAAGATAAGTGTCTTGAATTTTAAAGACCTAGGTTTACTTTTTTCTTTCCATGTCGTAGGAAAATAAGAAGTAATCTGTAGGTATGCAGAGATGCTAATCATAAATCTTTTCTATTAGACGAGTACCGAAAATGAAGCATTAGTACCAGCCAATGATGTAGCAATTTCCTTATAACTATTTATTTGATACAAAAATGTTTTTCCTTATTTTCAATATCAGTATTGTTAAGTTTACCCATATTATTGCACATGATATTTTTTCAATACTATTTTCTTCCATCCCATCCATAGACTCTTTTTTTTTTTTTTAAATGCATACTTATCATCTACATGAAGTTGTTATATTTTATTAGTGGCTGCGGAAATGGGTAAAGTTGCATTGTTCCACCTAACCATTTAGTAGGTTTTCGGACTCACTGTCGTATTATGTTGTACACACACATAAACTTTTTCCCTGTGCATGTGTGTATATCATGTTACTACTCACCTGTGTTTTAGCGTCACTGTGAATGAATTATTGCTTCCTTATACTACTATCTAATTTTATAGATTGACAATTTAAAAAATATTTGCAACTCTCATGGAGGCTCCTTTTAGTGCACTTCTATTCAATACTCTCTTTAGACAATAAAGTAAAAATATTGAAAGATTTTATTTGACTCATTGGTTATATTTCATATATGCATTTGGTTGCAGTTTACTATATAGTGTTTGTATAACTAGATGTGATGGTTTCTATATTTGATGTATTAGGTAAACTTCTGGGCATATGAACCTAAGTGCGCAAAGGAATCTTATAGAAGGATGTCCTCTTATTTCCACGTTGTATCTAGGTATGGAAGTTTTGATTGTATCCAGGTATGGAAGTTTTGATTTGTTAACTTTAATGCTCTTTTTTTAATGAATATGGCATATTTGGTGGTTCATACGTAAAGAAACCAGCTTGAATTCATGCTATTTGTGAATAAATACACATCTCTTTACTAAATTAAGTTGATTAAGTAATTGCCTAATTCTGAATAATACTTACCTATGATATATGTACTGTTTTGTTGAAAACTGAATATCTTTCTATTTCTGATCTTGCTTTCCAGCTATTCCTCCTATTTACTTTACATAGCTATTATTTTAAAAACTAATATGTGATTATTAATTTTATGGTTCTTAGCTAATTTGTAGTTTAAATGCTGGTTTCTCCTTCAGTCTACCACAAAATTTAAAATTATCTAATCAACTTAATTGTTTATCAGTATACATTAACATTCATTTTTATTCCACACTCTCCATATGTTTCACTGCTTTAATTAAAACCCAAGATCCATACAATGAGCACTAATAACAGTGGTGAATTATTGCTTTGTTTTGTTCCAACTCTCTCTTTGGCCAACTTATTCATAATACATACATATACATACATACATACACACACACACACACACACATACATACATGTATATATGTATCCATGTATGTGTGACACATACCTTCATCTGCCTCTTTCTACTTTTATACTGTTATTTTCATCTGAGGTGATTTCTACCATTGAACCCATTTCATATTGGTTTTTATACTAGTTTTTGTTTCATCTGAGGTAATTTCTACCTTTGAACCCATTTCACATTGGTTCTTTTGAATTATGTTGCATACTTTAACTAATTCTTCCTTACTAGAAACGGAAATAACAACATATTTCTAAATTTCCATTATGATTTCATACCATTTAAATGCTTGACAGATTTTATTGTTTTCCTCTGTTTCTAAATTTAGAAATGCATGTTTTTCTATTTACAGTGTTACATTTTCCTGAGAGTCGTAACTTCAAGCACTTTTGCTTTTTGTGTGCATAGTTTCCTATTTATATATTAATTTTCTATGGCTATTTTCCTTTTAAAGTGGAACAAATTATACCACTTATTCATGGACAAAGTCAATATATGTATATGTTATATTTGAGCATTACCCAAGTTTTCTTTCTTTCAAATATTTATTTCACTAAAAAAAATGGGAGGGTCCTACCAAGCAATCTTTTTTGGGAAAATCATCCTTTTCTATTAGGATATGCAGATGGGATTATTCTTAGGGTCTTGAAAGTAGATAATTATGTACTTCAAATATATTCTTGCTGTTGTATTATATATATATATATATGTATGTATGTTGTGAATATGCTTTTATTAGTTCTCTGTTTTAGTCTCACATCATGGGAAAAATTTAAACATCAGATCCAAAGCCTATATATAAAGGAGCCAATGCAAAATAGAAATGTTCTCTTTCCCTTATTTCTTCAGTTCTATGTTCGTTTTATAACACGTTATCAGCACGAAGCTCTATTGGAGCTACTGTTTGAAATATTCTAGATCTATATCTATGGACCTATCACGTAAGTATTTTTTTATTTGGGAATATCAATTCGTGGATTTCTGTATTTGTTCTACAATTGTTTTCTATTAGAGAATATTTGATCTATGGATCTGTATACTTTTTGTAGATCTAGATTATGTTCCAGTGGATCTAAACTTTTTAGATCTAATTATTTTTTTAACTTAGTGGTTTTTAGATATCCACCTATTCATATTTGATTGGGTATTATGGTATACCAAATATTTATTTTGGGAAGATCCATTCATTTTCTTTTTACAGTATTATATATGGATCTTATACCCCATACGCCATACATAAAGCATCTTCATTTTCTACTTTATCTCTTCAATAAAGCTATTGCTAATAGGTATGCATATATGTAAATAGCAAGCTGCTTGTTAGCCAACATATGTATTACTGTGGCCATTATTTTTGTTATCTAACATAGTGTATGGCTCCTTGACGGTTGGTATTGTTTTGAATATTGTAAGAAGTTCATTGTAAATGCATAGAGAATGACTTGCAGATTTGGACTTTTTTTTATGATTCCGTGCCGTAATATATTCAATTTATTACATGCATATCTACGGTCCTATTCTATTTTACGAGATCTGTATTTTTTTATGATAAAACAATACTACAGTTTCATCATTTTGTCTGTTCGTTAATTTGTTAATTCATTTTGATAATTATAGAACATGTATACTAATATGTGAATTTTGTTTAATTAAGCATCTACAATTATTATTTTAGTGTAGTTCACAAAAATGTCGAACACTGAAATCCATTTACAATCTCAATGCTTAGAGAGTACCATTAAAAATGGTAATAATATGTCCCAGCATGACAAAGCAAAGACCCTGATATTTTTAAGAAGCTATATCAACGATGATCTAAAATCAGAATATTTAACTGAAATAAATATCCTCTCCACTAATGGAACTCCCTAAAGAGTATTATGACCACAAAAAGATGGTCATACTTACAAACACAAAGCAGGAGTCGTTGAACCTGAAGTTCACATGCAAATGACCTGAAGCTCATATGATCTAAAGTTCATATACAAATTCTTTCAAATAAGGAACCTAAGTTCATATGCAAACAAGGAACCTGAAGTTCATATACAAACAAGGAACCTGAAGTTCATATGCAAACAAGGAACACGATGTTCATATTCAAACGAGAAATATGAAATAAAGCATAAAAGCATATAATTGCATTTAATATTTGCATATAGCAAATGACCTGTAAAAGGAAAGGATTTGAAAAATCAATGAAAGGAAAAATTTCAACAAAAGGGAAAAAGCCTTATATTCCAACTTTATGCTACATATAATCTCTTGAAGAAACTTATATTGGAAGAGATCATTACATTTATAATAAATACTGTTTTCTTGAAGGAAAATTGTAAAATGACTCTCATATGTAACTTTCTAGAAAAGTTGCTCCAATTTAAAATATACAATAATAATATGTGAATAATAATAAAACCTGAAGTTTTATTACAGTAATTTTAGAGAATATCATATTTCGAGAAGAAATGTTTTTATTGTTCCTTAGAAAAAACTTTTATAAAGAGGATATGCATCCTGAAGATCATATTAAGCTAAAATCTAAATATTGATCTTAATTCTGCACACCAGAAGTGAATGCAAAACCAATATTTGTCATTACATGGAAAATTTAGAACCTGCAGTTTCTAAAAAGGCAAGAAGCACTTTTAATATAAAAGAAATATTTGAAAGATCTTTATATGAGTTGTATAATTTGAATCAAAAAATATGTAATTTTTATGTTTGTGAATTTTATGTATAGATTTACAAGTTTTTCAAATCATTCATATTGGAAAAAAAAATGAATATGAGACATGTAGTTTATTTTTGTTTATAGTTGTGAATTTTTGTACAGATCTGTAATTTTTTGAACCATTCATGTTAGAGAATGTAAAATGTTGATTTTGTGATTGATAAGTATATTATATTACCTTATTATCATAAATGCATTGAACGTTCGAGAATGCATTGTTATGATAATATATTATATTACCTTATTGTCATAAATGCATTGAATACATTAGTTATTGTTAGTAAATTGATGTATGTTTGTATTTGGAATAAGAATAAACATATGTATTATTATTCGATGTATTTAGCTAGTAATAACTAATGTTATAGAAGAAAGGATAGAACCACAACCTGAAGTTATGCAAAGAAAATATTTATACTGCAAGTTGTATAACTCAAAGTCCTGGACCTGAAGTGAGAACCAGAAGTTCATCATAAATTTATTAAATCGGTATACATATGTATGTGTATATGTGTGTGTGTGTATATATATATATATATATATATATATATATATGCATAGAAACTTGATGTTCCTCAATCAATGAATTTGAAATACTTCATAATTTAAAAGCATGAAGCTTTATTCAAACCGTATCAAATAATAACATTACACTTCTTAAAGAAGTTAAATCAAATGCGACAATAATAATGCACCCAAAAATTGATTGCACAATTTTCAAAATGAGCTGTATCTTGCTTATATATTTATATTTGCATACTGTATTGAAGAATAAATTTTAACAACTCGAGGTTGTTATATATTTTATTTGAACCAGAAGTTCAACACAGTGGAACCAGAAGTTCAATACAGTGGAACCAGAAGTTCAATACAGTGGAATCATAAGTTCAATACAGTGGAATCATAAGTTCAATACAGTGGAACCAGAAGTTCAATACAGTTGAACGAGAAGTTCAATACTATTGAACTAGAAGTTCAATACAGTTTAACAAACTTGAAATTGTTTATATATTATTTGAACCAGAAGTTCAATATAGATTAACAACTTGAAGTTGTTCATATATTTCATTTGAACTAGAAGTTCAATACAGTTCCAAATCAGATATTTTTGATATTATGATACGATCTTTAATATTCGCATTGACATTGCTTGATAAGCAAAAATTATTGATTGGAACCTTATGAAAAATTTGTTCTAAAATAGGTAACTCGAATGAGAAAGAATATGCAAATCAATTACATATGTAATACGTGGACGCACATATATACACATATATGCGGAAATTTTATTAACAACCTGAAGTTGTCATGAGCTCATATTAAAAATTATGCATATATTATTTAATATTTCAGAAAGTCGATTGACATCAATATTGACTGAACTGAAGTCATGTGCATATTCAAATGATTGAAAATTCCTCCAAGTCATCAGATCAATGAAAGGGAATAAGCAATGCAATATTAATGCATCTTATCAACTAATAAGAGCATTATCCTCCTATAATTGAAATACATATAATGTATTTGCTAGCTATGATGCTATAATGGATCAAAAATGAATCTAAAGTAGGTTTATTATTTAAAGTGACAATGTTTGTCAACATTGAGGGGGAGGACAAAGGAATCATCGATGTTAAATATTTGCTAACATATATAATTATGCAAAATATTAAGTAACTTGCATAAATTATCAATTATATCCCTAATAGTCTTTCTCCAATATACATTTAAATCCCCGAAGGATCAAAAGGTATATCACAGTTGAAAATATGGTATAAAAGTCAGTTCAAAATATCTTTGGAGTAAGTCATAAAGATGCAAAATAAAGGAGGTGAGTGTTCCTGAAGAAACATTTAAAGGTGCTTTGAAAGAAACGCATAACATGATTGTCAAAATAACCCCAGAAGTGGTTTAGGTACCTAAAGCGAGATAAGTTTTGAGATCTCAATAAATTATGTATAGAACTGACAAGAAATAATCATCGATGATAAACTAATAAATAATAAAGCGCTTATATTTATAAACGGATTAAAACTCCCATATTAGAGAGAAACATGATTGGCCATCATGAAATTCTCCTACATAATATATATGGACCTGCAGTCCATAAGATATGAACCTGTAATTCATAAGATAAAAATAGAAATATATATAATGACAAAATCACACGGAAGTTATTGAAGCATCATAGAGTGTCAATAACATGTTAAGTGCCATGAGCATTGTATTTTCAGAGATAATTGAATTGATTAAAGTGGTGAAAGTGTTTAAAATGCTTACAATACCCTGGAGGTATAAACGATGAAAGTATACAAATTCCAAAAGAATTTGAATAACTTTAGTAGTGATAAAGAGCAAGAAATGTAGAACAACATTCTTTTAAGTACTGTTGTGATGAAAATCTTGAAATAATTCATGATGAGTAGATCACTTCCTGCTTTCAAGAATTGTTGTTGTGAAACTCTTAATATCCATTGAAGTGGTAGTTGCGATATGCAAAAAAATATATTATAATATATAAGTTCCTAAAGAACATAAGGAATACAAAGAACATGTCCGATAGATTACAGCATTCTTCTAGGTATTGTTGTAATGAAAATCTTGATACACCTCAAGATGAGTAGATTACTTCCTGCTTAGTGTTGCTGTAATGAAAGTTGTCTTATTCATCAAATGTGTATTGCAATATTCAAGCCCGATTGAAACAGAAAATTATAAACACCTGAAGTGCATTCATAAATGAATATTAGTAACATACAAATCACAAAAGGAAGACGTTTTTAATGAGAAAACATGCCTGAAGCATGGAAATGCACATGAAGTTTTAAAAGAAATTTTCATTAAGAAGTATTTGTAAGCAATGTGTGCTATTGAAAGAAGAATACGAATTCATAGGAAATTATTAAATCAGGGGGAGCATCCATAAGTATGATATAATGCACTCTTTTTCCTTAACTAAGTTTTTCCCCACTGGGTTTTCTTAGTAAGGTTTTAAGAGGCATGGGTCATGATCCAGAAGCATCAACCCAAAAGTAACATAAAAAAAAGTTATAATGTACTCTTTTTCCTTATTTAAAATTTTTCCCACTGGGTTTTTCTTATTAAGGTTTTAACGAGGCGTTACATTGATCCAGAAGTATCATACTACTTTTTACGTAGTAAATATGACATTGTATATTGTACTCTTTTTCCTTCACTAAGATTTTTCCCATCGGGTTTCTGATCCAGAAGTATCAAACAAGGTTTTAACGAGGCAACATTTTGATCCAGAAGTATCAAACATCTTTTGATGCGGCAAATTATTACCTATGAAGACAAGGCAGTTTGCATGGCTCAAATTCAAGTGAATTATATCAAGGATGATAGGATGGAGCACATTTCTTCTAAATTTCTCTTCACACATGAATGAAAGGATAACAAGAAAGAGGAGAAACAAATTCAGTTTCAAGAAAAGCGGGTAGATCCATTCTTAAAGGCAATTTCCAAATCAACAATGCAGAAGATGATGTACAAAATTGGCATGTGTCGACTACATCAATAGACTAATTGAATACTGAGTTATAAATAAGGGGGAGCATATAAAATTATGCTACAATGTACTCTTTTCCTTCACTAATATTTTTCCCACTGGGTTTTTATTAGTAAGGTTTTTGATGAGGCATTATCTTGATCCTGAAGTATCAACCCTTAGTATAACATTGTAAAACATGTTACCTAAAGATGAAATGAATTTGCACTCTTTTCCTTGTTTATGATTTTTCCCACAGGGTTTTTCATAAAAATGTTTTTAATGAGGCATTGTTTTGATCCTGAAGAATCAAACTCTTTTAAGGAATATCAATTTAATATGATATTTATAATGTCAGACGTTGTACTCTTTTTCTCGTTCAAGGTTTTTCCCATTAGGTTTTCCTGATAGAGTTTTGAAGGCAACAGACAATAGTTGTATCGAGTGAACGGATATATGCTGGCAAGATAATAATAAGGGGAGCAATCTTCATATATGTTTTAAAAGGGACAACTTCAAATTAGCAGAGCATTCAAGTTTTTGAAGATGCATATTCAAGGGGGAGTGTTGTAATATATATATAATGTTGTGAATATGCTTTTATTAGTTCTCTGTTTTAGTCCCACATCATGGGAAAAAGTTAAACATCAGCTCCAAAGCCTATATATAAAGGAGCCAATGTAATAGAAAGAAACACACATCTGAATGAATAGAAATGTTCTCTCTCCTTTATTTCTTATGTTCTATGTTCGTTTTATAACACTTGCAAAT